>OZ038382.1:72960686-74160686 GCA_964036045.1 Eutreptiella sp. 'Long Island Sound 2002' | reverse complement strand
CACCCTCAGGGTCCCCCCAAAGGAGGCCACCATTGCTTTCGGCTGTCAGCTTCGCTTGTGGGCCGCGCTCCGCCGTGTCCCGCGCCGCCCTCGCTCGTGGTCGGGTCCTACCTTTGGCTTCTGCACTTCCCCGGCACGCACTACTCCATTGGTTTCAGCAACTGCTGGCTCTATGCGTTCGCTGTCCGAGTCACTTGGTCCCTGCCAATGGCGGGACACACCACTGATTGGAGCCGGGGCTGTGCCCCGATGGCCCATCCCCATGACGCTGCTCTGGGCGTACCCCCTCTCGGCGGGACCAACGGCACTGCGCGGTATATTATTCACCCGAGGCCCGCCCTAATGGGGGTCACCGGCCCTCTCTTGTTCTGGCCTGTCTGTGCTCCACCCGGCGGGGCCTTTGACTCAGGGCATATTGCGCCCACGCTGGCCGGACCCTTAGGGGTGTTGCCAGGCTTGGTCGGCCCGTGACCCCTTGCTTCCCTGCTCATTCCCCTCAACCCTGGGCTCGTTAGGTGCTCCTAGGGTGCTGGCACACCACGTCTTCATATCGCGGCGGCACCCTCCTCGACGGGCTCCAGGATGTCGGCGTCGGCGGCCCCGGCGCCCCCTAAGACTGCGACTGGCACCCCCTACATCGGGCTCCACGTAGGCGGCGGGCCTCCTGGATGCATCGGTTGCGGCCCGAGCCTCCAGGCCTCTCTGCCGGTCAACCACTGCCAGTCTTGGGGCAACGGCAGAAGCCCTTGCCATTGCTTGCCATGTGCTGGGGGGATCTTCTAGGGTTTGTACCCCTGCCACGCCTCCGTACCCCCTGTCGCTGACCGGCGGTCGCGGCTGTCGCTCCTGCTGCGGCTGCGTCTTTTGTGTCGTCCGCCGGACTTCTTCGGGTCGCGGCTCTTCTAGCGGCCGCGGCTCCTGCTGTGGTTCTTGCGGCGGTCTTTGCTCGGGTCCCGGCGTCTGTCCCTGTTGTTGTGGCGGCTCGGGTCTCCGCTACGTTCTTTGCTCCCACTTCTGGCGTGGCCCCGTGATCGCTTTCTTGCGGATTGTGTCTTCTCGCTGCTGCGCTCCCTGTGCCGGCGGTCACGGTGACGGTCGCGGTTGTCCCGCTCCTCGGTTCTCCGGATTGGGGTCTCGGTCCCGCTGCTCTTCGTCGTCTTCCGGTAGATTCTACTGGAACTCCCACGGTTTGCCGTAGTTCCGGAGGAAGGCCGCCCGCGCCGCCGCTGCCTCCGTGCACACCTTGGCGATGCGTCCCTTCTTCCCACAGCGGCTACACCGCTCTTTCTAGCCGATGGGGCCCACCCCGTGGAAGGCTGTCCACCTATGGTCGCCTCCGCACCCGTAGCAGCCTACAAACCACTTCTTGGCCTTGCCTCTCTTGGCGTCCTTGTTAGCACTCTTTTCCGCCCCACGTCTCTTGAACCCTCCCTCGTCGTGGTCGCTGGGCTCTCCTTCGTCGCTGTTGTCGGCGTCTTGCTTCTTCTTCGTGTGTCCTTGATCTCCTCTCCTCGGATGGTCACCCCCTCGCGCATCGCATCGGCCATCTTCCGTGTACACCGCAGGCAGACTTTGCCCTCCGCTGATTCTGGCAGCGGCTTGAAGGTGTTCCCGAAAGCCTGCTCCAGGTACCGGTTGATGTCCTCGGTCTTCACGCGCCTGGGGACGGTGATGTCAACCGCATCTTGGAAGCTCTTGGTCGCGCCTACCGCTGCCCCTCGGGCTGGGCCTTGCAGGGCTGCTCTGATGGCCAGCAGCAGGTCCGCCGGCAGCGGCTCCTTGTCGTCAAGCAGGATGTCAATCCACTCCTCTCCCAGCTCTGCCGCCATGCGCAGCTCCATGGAGGCTCCCGCCGTGTCCCGAATCTTCTGGTAGGCTCGTTCTCGGGCCTCCGCGCCTGCTTCCAGGCTCTCCCCTGGCCATCTTGCGTTGCAGCCTCGCTTGTGCGCGTGGCTTCGGCGGGGCTGCCCCGGGCTGTCGGCCGCTGTCAGGCGCCCGGGCTGCGACTCTCCCCGGCTGGGAGGCTTGGGTTGCGAAGAAGAGTCTCCGTGCTGCATCTGGGTGCAGGCGTTCTTCTTCCGGTCCCGCTTCTTCTTCAACAAGGTTCTCCCTGCTCCACGGGATCGTCGGCTCCCCGAGGGACACCCAGTCCCTACCCTAGAGGCGAGCTGTCGCTTCGTGAATGGCCACCATGATCATTGTCTTCTGCCCTTCCACCGTCACGCCCTTGGTGGGCGGGTAGTGCCCCGTCCCGGCGACGAGCGGCTTGGTGTCCTCCCACGTTGACGACCGCAGCTTCTTCCGGAAGAGGTCAGCTTGAGGGGGCAGGGTGTTTGCCATGTGGCCCTTGACGACCTGCCACCTTTGGGGGGTTAGCCGTCACATACGCCTGGAGCTCCCCTCTTGCGTCCTTGGCTGACTGGAACTGGATGTGGGCTGTCTCCATGCCCGCCACTGCGCGTATCGCCGCCGTCTGCGCGTTGGAGAGGTTCCTCATCGTGAGCGACACCCATAGGAGCTTGTCTTGCATGAGGAATGTTGCTGGGACTTCTGTTGCTGGGGCCCCTGATGTTAGCGTCAGGTCAGCGTACACGGAGCTGTCCATCCACTTGGTGCCCGTCCCGTCTACGACCCCTGCAAGGTCCGTGTCTGCCGTCGTGTACACGTCATCGATGCGGATGACGTCTGTCACGTTCACGTGCTTCCATCGCACCCCTTTGGGGAGCGTCCCCACGTCCACATACGGCTCCGAGCATCATGTTGCCGATGGGGGGCAATGCCATGGTGTCACTGCTGATCTGCACAAATGAACAGTGGGGTTGCAGCTCGCCGCCTCCACGCTATCCCTTGTTCATTCTGTGGTGCGTTTTCGGGGTTACCAGTACTGTGCATTCTCCCGACCCTGGCTCACTCCTCGTGCTCTCCACTCTGGCACCAACGACGGTGGTCCCCCTGCCACCGCCCGGGCGGGACCCACCCTCCAGGAGGGGCCCAGGGCCATCACCTCACCACGGGGCGCCCTCGTGGGCTGTGGGCATATAGACACCCTCCTGCCGCATAGAGGGTCCGGTTCCTGAGCCCAACCCAGGGAGAAGCCCACCGGTGTCGGGACCGTCCCGCACCTCGGCGTCGTCATGTGCATCTCTGCCCCAGGCTTCGTGCCTTGACACTCGCCCTTCATCCTCTCCGTGTTATGCAGTGACGTGTTGACCAGTGCGGCGCACCCGTCGCCTGTAGCCGGCGGCAGCTCGACGGAGTCCAGAGCGCAGCCCTGCCACCGCGCCGGGACGCCCACCGCGGCCTCCGCTGCTGTACACGCTCTGTGCCCTCCAGGAGTCTGCCCTCGTGTCGCAGTGCCGGCACTATGCCTAGGCACCAGGGTCTCTGACTCCGATCGCCCATTCTGATTGTCGGATCGCCGGATCGTCAGAGCGCCTGCCCGCTGCAGCTCCTGGGAGTGCACTACTGCCCCGCTGCCTCATGCTCGGCCTCCACTGTTCTCCACCGCTCTCCTCTGCACCCTTGGTGTGCTTGCCGCTCGAGTCTACCCTCCCGTCGCAGTGCCGGTACAATGCCATGGCACCAGGGCCTCGGACTCTGGCCGCCGGTCCGTTGGAGCGCTTGTTCGTCACATCTGTAATGTACAGCGCAGTGGGCGCCAGTCCCTGGACCTGCCCTGTCGTGTCTGAACTTTTCTCTCGCGGGACAAGGATGGCACTCCGTGCGCCACTTCTTCCCTCGTCCTCTCGCGTTGGCAGTGCATATGGGATCCGTCCCGCTAGCTACCATCCTGAGGGTTTTTATACTGGTGCCAGGTCACTAGGCGTGGGGGGGGGCTAGGTCTTGGGGGGGGGGGTCTAGGGCCGGCTGAAGGGGAGGGGGGCACCCGGGCCCCAACATATATGGCTTAAAATGACCCCCTCATCGCATTAGACATTTTTGCGGAATGTATGTTGGCAAAAAAATTGCTATAGGGGGGGGGGCATGGTAGGTGGTACTTGTGTTTAAGGGCATAGCACCCCCGAGTAAATTCTCGGGGGTCCCCAACAAAGGGGATAAAATCAAAGCGGGCCCAAAAGAGGGCAGAAATGCTACATCACCCCTGCATTCTCAGGGATCCCCAACAAAGGGGACAAATCAAAGCGGGCCCAAAAGAGGGCGGAAATGCTACATCACCCCTGCATTCTCGGGGATCTCCAAACAAAGGGGACAAAATCAAAGCACAAGAAAAAAAATTTTCCCCCGGTGTCCTTGATCCTGCCGGTAGTCCTGCAGACTGCCCCGCGCCAGCAGCACTTGGGTGGCGGACCCCGACAGCCCGCCCAGAGGGCGGGCAGTCGGGGGAGGGGGGGCGCCTGACCTCAGGCGCCCCTCACAACGGCGAAAGGCGCCCTCCCCGGAAACGCCATTCCGCCACCCCCACAGTGAGCAATGCCGGCCTGCAAGGGCGCACGCTGTGGGGCCGGTGCTGGGTCCCCACGCCCGCACCGACCGCAACCAGGACACACGGGTCGCGGAACCCCGACTGCCTGCCCCAGAGGACGGGCGGCTGGGGGAGGGATAGCGCCTGACACCAGACACCCCTCATAACGGTGGCAGCCCCCCCCCCCCCCCCCCGGGGACGCCCCCCCACCACCGCCGCGGCACGCAGCCCCCCACAGGGAACGCAAGCCAAGGGGACAGTGCTGGGCCCCCACACCCGCAAACGCGCGCCCACAGCACGTCGGTGGCGGACCTCAACAGCGCGCCCAGAGGGCGGGCAGCCGGGGGAGGGGGAGCGCCTGACCCCAGACGCCCCTCACAACGGCGAACGGCACCCCCCCGGGGACGCCCTTCCGCCACCCCCACAGCGCGCAACGCCGGCCCGCAAGGGCGCACGCTGTGGGGCCGGTGCTGGGTCCCCACGCCCGCACGGACCGCACCTGGGACACACGGGTCGCGGAACCCCGGCTGCCCGCCCCAGGGGACGGGCGGCCGGGGGAGGGATAGTGCTTGACACCAGACGCCCCTCACAGCGGTGGCAGGCCACCCCCCCCGGGGACGGCCCCCCACCAGTCCCGCGGCACGCAGCCCCCACAGGGCATGCAGGCCAAGGGGACAGTGCCGGGCCCCCACACTCGCACACCCACGCTCACAGCACGTGGGTGGCGGACCCCGACAGCCCGCCCGGAGGGCGGGCAGTCGGGGGAGGGGGAGCGCCTGACCTCAGACGCCCCTCACAACGGCAAAAGGCACCCCCCCCGGGGAAGCCATTCCGCCAGCCCCACAGCGAGCAACCCCGGCCCGCAAGGGCGCACGCTGTGGGGCCGGTGCTGGGTCCCCACGCCCGCTACGACCGCACCCGGGACACACGGGTCGCGGAACCCCAGCTGCCCCCCCTAGGGGACGTGCGGCCGGGGGAAGGACAGCGCCTGACACCAGACGCCCCTCACAGCGGTGGCAGGCCAGCCCCCCCGGGGACGGCCCTTCACCAGCCCCGCGGCACGCAGCCCCCACAGGGCATGCAGGCCAAGGGGACAGTGCTGGGCCCCCACACCCGCACACCCGCGCCCACAGCACGTGGGTGGCGGACCCCGACAGCCCGCCCGGAGGGCGGGCAGTCAGGGGAGGGGGAGCGCCTGACCTCAGACGCCCCTCACAACGGCAAAAGGCACCCCCCCCGGGGGCGCCATTCCGCCACCCCCACAGCGAGCAACGCCGGCCCGCAAGGGCGCACGCTCTGGGGCCGGTGCTGGGTCCCCACGCCCGCACCGACCGCACCCGGGACACACGGGTCGCGGAACCCCGGCTGCCCGCCCCAGAGGACGGGCGGCCGGGGGAGGGACAGTGCCTGACACCAGACGCCCCTCACAACGGTGGCAGGCCACCCCTCCCGGGGACGGCCCCCCACCACCCCCGCGGCAGGCAGCCCCCACAGGGCATGCAAGCCAGGAAGACAGTGCTGGGCCCCTACACCTGCACACCCGCGCCCACAGCACGTCGGTGTCGGCCCCGGACAGCCCGCCCAGAGGGCGAGCAGTCGGGGGAGGGGGAGCGCCTGACCTCAGACGCCCCTCGAAACGGCGAAAGGCGCCCTCCCCGGGGACGCCCTTCGACCGACCCCTCAGCGAGCAATGCCGGCCCGCAAGGGCGCACGCTGTGGGGCCGGTGCTGGGTCCCCACGCCCGCACCGACCGCACCCAGGACACAGGGGTCGCGGAACCCCGACCGTCCGCCCCAGAGGACGGGCGGCCGGGGGAGGGATAGCGCCTGACACCAGACGCCCCTCACAACGGTGGCAGGCCACCCCCCCCGGGGACGGCCCCCCACCACCGCCGCGGCATGCAGCCCCCACAGGGCATGCAGGCCAAGGGGACAGTGCTGGGCCCCCACACCCGCAAACGCGCACCCACAGCACGTGAGTGGCGGACCCCGACAGCCCGCCCAGAGGGCGGGCAGTCGGGGAGGGGGAGCGCCTGACCTCAGACGCCCCTCACAACGGCGAAAGGCACCCCTCCCGGGCACGCCATTCTGCCACCCCCACAGCGAGCAACGCCAGCCCGCAGGGGCGCACGCTGTGGGGCCCGTGCTGTGTCCCCACGCCCGCTACGACCGCACCCGGGACACACGGGTCGCGGAACCCCGGCTCCCCGCCCCTGAGGACGGGCGGCCGGGGGAGGGACAGCGCCTGACACCAGGCGCCCCTCACAACGGTGGCAGGCCAGCCCCCCCGGGGACGGCCCCCCACCACCCCCGCGGCACGCAGCCCCCACAGGGCATGCAAGCCAAGGGGACAGTGCTGGGCCCCCACACCTGCACACCCGCGCCCACAGCACGTCGGTGGCGGACCCCGACAGCCCGCCAAGAGGGCGGGCAGTCGGGGGAGGGGGAGCGCCTGACCTCAGACGCCCCTCACAACGGCGAAAGACGCCCTCCCCGGGGACGCCATTCCGCCACCCCCACAGCGAGCAACGCCGGCCCGCAAGGGCGCACGCTGTGGGGCCGGTGCTGGGTCCCCAAGCCCGCACCGACCGCACCCAGGACACACGGGTCGCGGAACCCCGACTGCCCGCCCCAGAGGACGGGCGGCCGGGGGACAAACAGCGCTTGACACAAGACGCCCCTCACAACGGTGGCAGGCCACCACCCCCGGGGACGGCCCCCCCCCGACCCCGCGGCACGGAGCCCCCACAGGGCATCCAAGCCAAGGGGACAGTGCTGGGCCCCCACATCCGCACACCCGCGCTCACAGCCCGTGCGTGGCGGACCCCGACAGCCCGGCCAGAGGGCGGGCGGTGAGGGGAGGGGTAGCGCCTGATCTCAGACGCCCCTCACAACAGTGAGAGGCACCCCCCTCGCTTCCGCCAGCCCCACAGCGAGCAGCGCCAGCCCACAAGGGCGCAAACGCTGTGGAGCCGGTGCTGGGTCCACACGCTCGCACCAACCGCACCCGGGACACAGGGGTCGGGGAACCCCGGCTGCCCGCCCCCGGGTACGAGCGACCGAGGGAGGGAGAGCGCCTGACTCCAGACGCCCCTCACAACGGTGGCAGGCCACCCCCGCCGGGGACAGCCCCCCACCACCCCCGCAGCGCGCAGCCCCCACAGGGCATGCAAGCCAAGGGGACAGTTCAGGGCCCCCACACCCGCACAACCTCACCCATAGCACGTGAGTGGCGGACCCCGACAGCCCGCCTGGAGGGCGGGCATCCGGGGGAGGGGGGGCGCCTGGCCTCAGGTGCTCCTCACGACGGCAAAAGGCGCCCCCCCCCGGAACGCCCTTCCGCCACCCCCATAGCGCGCAACGCCGGCCTGCAAGGGCGCACACTGTGGGGACGATGCTGGAACCCCACGCCCGCACCAACCGCTCCCGGGACACACGGGCCGCGGAAGCCCGGCTGCCTGCCCCAGAGGACGGGCAGCCGGGTGAGGGACAGCACCTGACACCAGACGCCCCTCACAGGGCATGCAAGCCACGGGGACAGTGCTGGGCCTCCACGCCCGCACACCCGCGCCCACAGCACGTGGGTGGCGGAGGGGGAGCGCCTGGCCCCAGACGCCCCTCGCAACGGCGACAGGCGCCCCCCATGGGGACAACCCTCCGCAAGTGCCCGCAAGGGCGCACGCCGTGAGGCAGGAGCAGGGTCCGCACGCCCACACCAACCACACCCAGGACACACGGGTCACGGAACCCCGGCCGCCAGGAGAGGGTCAGCAGCTGACCCCAGACGCCCCTCACAACGGCGGCGGGCCCAACCCCCCGGAGACGGCTTCCAACCACCCCCGCGGCACGCAGCCCCCACAGGGCAAGCAAGCCAAGGCAACAGTGCTGGGCCCCCACACCTGCACACCCGCGCCCACAGCACGTGGACAGCGGTCCCTGGCAGCCCCCAGAAGGGTGGCAGCCGGAGGAGGGAGAGCGCCCGGCATCGGACGCCCCTGGCAACGAGGTCACCACGGACGGTGGAGGGAGAGCACCTAATGCCCACACGCACACAAGAACGCCGGCCCGCGGAACCAGCGTGCTAGCTCCCCAACCCACGCCCTGCCGCGCCCACAGCACATACACCAGCCACGGGAAATCCGCACCCCACCCCCTGCTCTTAGGCACAGCGACACAAAAATGGCGGAACCCGCGGCCCAGCGCAAAACACGCCCCTGATCCGACGCTGTACGCAGCACACGAGGTCATCAGGGCGCTGGGACTCGGAGGCGGCGAAGGAGACCCCCCACAAGAGGACGCGGGCGCGGACTCCGACCTGGAGGAAATCCCGGAGCCCTCCACGGGCAGCACGCCCGCGGAACCTGCGCCGCCGGCAGGCGGTGTGCCCACCCTCTGCCCCGCGTGGAAACGGGGCCACTGCACCGGCGAAGGCTGGTGCCCAAAGCAGCACCCCCAGCCCGGCCCCGATGACTGGGCGCTGCCCGCGGTGGGACACGCGGCCGCACGCGCCGCCCTGCGCTACGGGGTGGCGCAGGGCTGGATCCTGGAGGAGACCGCACGCGGCAGCGTGAACATCCAGGAGGCCGTCGACCGAGTTGCCCACACGGGCCAAGCAGAAGTGGCCTTGTACACCCGGGGCTGCCACGGCGGACCCGCGGAGGGGATCATTGCGGAGCCCTCGGGAATGGGGCTGGTCCTGGCGGCGGACATGGTCCGAGGGGTGCTCCACGCATCCTGCGTGCGGCGGGTGCGCCAACAGTGGACCATCCAGGTGTACACCCACCCACGGGCGTGGCCCTTCTCCACATGGGTGGTGCTCGCCGTCATGTGGCACGTGGCACCGGAGGACGCCCCCACAGGAACCGCGGAGGAAACCTCCCGGGACCTCCACACCTGGCCGGCTGGCCAGGATTTCCCCTGGCGGAGGCCCCGGGGCAGCCTTCAAGTGGCAGGCGCGGCGGAGGAGTTCAGCCTCGCGGCAACCCTCCAGCGGCATCCCGACAAGAGGGCACGCCACTTCCTGCAGACGGGCACGGTCCTGGCCGCCCCACCAGACTCCGAGTGGCGATGGGACGCAGGGGGGGCGCAACCGCTGCCGGGCCTCTGGGTGCTCCCAGTGCCGTATTTTCCCATGGGCACCCTGGCCCATGCCGCCCAAGCCGTCAAGGGGGCTTTCCCACAGCCTCTCCTCCCCGGCGTGGTCCTGCTCCGCAGCCTGCAGGCAGGGACGGCCTGGGTACGGTGGAGGGAAGAGGGCGGGCGCCCGAGCCCGTATTTCCCCCTGGTCCAGGGCCAGGCGCTACTCCGGGCCGAGGGCATGGGGATAGTGGAATGGGGGGCGATCTTGCCCGACACGGCGTGTAGGTGGATCACTGCAGCTACCCCACAGCCCATGCGATCGCTGCCGGCTTGCCACCGCCTCCTACGGGCGGTCCCCTCCTGGGCCCCCCAACACGCCCTTACGAGGGACGTGTGCAGGGCCATGCTGAGCCACACCAGGGAGTGGCTGACGAACCCGGGTGCAAGGTGCCCGCCGGGGCCCGTGCTCGAACAGCTCGCGGCCCCCACACCCGGTGTCCGCCACGCCCTGCACAGGGCGTCGGCCTTTACGGATTAGCTCACCGACGAGGTGCTGGACCTGGCGCTGGAGCCGCTGCGGGTGCTCTACCCGCAGACCCACATCCCACCCGCGGGCACGTCCAACTGCCTGGGCCGCCTGGGGTTGCAGCGCCGTGTCGAGGCCGCGCAGCCGGGGGGCGTGGTGGACCAGTGGCTGACACTCTGCAACCCGTCCACCGCACAAGGCCACTGGTACCTACACCAACTCCTCTTCCTACCCCGGGCGGCCCCGGAGCACCGCCGGCAAAACCCGTACCACACGCACCCGGAGCGCCTGGGCGCGCAGAGCTTCCCGCAGCCGGCCCCGCCCGCCCTCTCGCCGGGGCAGGGCCCGGAGGCGCTGCAGCAGGGCCCCCCGCTCGACACGGCCACCACGGTACAGCAAAGGGGAAGCAACGGCGCGGATGGGGCCGAACCGGACTGCACGAACTGCATAGCAGTGGCCTGGACGGCGGCCTGCAGGCACCTCGCCCGAGATACCACGGGGCTCAGGCGGTACAGGCCAACGGACCGCACGGCGCTGGCGTCCGCGGTCGCGGCCATCACCATGGGTCCCGTGGTGGCGTGGCCAGCGCAACTGCTGCCCCACGTCCCCTGCCGAGACACGCAGCCCCGCCAACCAGCCGCAACGCACACGCCGACGGCACCCCTCACGGCGGAGCAGCTATACGTTGTCGCGGCGGCGCTGCTGGCAGACGGCAGGGAGAGTTTCGTCCACCACCACGGCCTGGCGCAGATCGCGGGAAGCATACAAGGGCTGCAGCGCGATGCGCCCCACCCGTTGCACGCCACACTCCGCGGGCGCACCCGCGTCAGGGACGCAGGTGGCGGCACACCCCCTCTTGGGCCTCAGCAGGGGGAGGCACTGGTGCTGCAGACAGCAGGCTACCAGGCTATCCTACACAGCCACGCCGGAGGGTACCGGTCGCACGTCCTGGCCGGGGGCCGCTGGACCGTCTGGCACGGCACCGCCAGACAAGGGGCATTCTCACCCCAGCCCCATGTCGACTGGCAGCAGGGGCCCACCCAGGCCTACTATATGACGGCGGACCCATGGCCGCTAGCAGTCCTGCTACACACCGTCAGCGCCCCCTACAAGAGGCAGGAACCGGGATGGGTCAATCCCCCCGCACTGGTCTGGAGCCCCGATCAGGAGGAGCATCTACGGGCCGCATGGCAGGGAGACGCCATCAGGGCCACGGACGTCCTGGACCTCCGCGCGGTGCCAATCACACACGCCCGCCCGGCAACTACCCTAGCAGTGGCTCAACGGGGACAGCAGAACCCGCAGTGGGTGGTCTGCATGTTCAGCCCGGCGGACGCGCACATCGTCGTCTGCCACCCCGAGCGGCTGCTGGGGCCCGAAGCCGTAGTGCGCGTGGCGGACTGTACCCGCAAGATCCTCAAGGCGCTGCGGGAGGGCGAACACCACGCCCTCCTGCTCCAGGTCCGGCTGAAGGACAACACCAGGGCAGGGAGGCCGGGAGTGTGGCCGTCAGCGGCGCACTCCGCCGACCTAGAGCTCCAGCTGGCGGTTCCGACCGCAGCGTACCACTGGCTACAAGCCTTCCACGACCTGCAATGGAGGGGCACGCCCGACCGCCAAATCAGCGCCACGCACTGGCAAGCGTGGCTGCAGACAGACGCCCAGGGCGATGCTGTCCGGAGTCCCCGGCCCGCGCCCGCAACACGAGCCCTTGATGCGGCAGCCCCGGGCCGCGCGTCAGCGCCACAGACGGTTCCACTGGCCAACCTGCCCTTCAAACCAGCGCCGGAGGGCGCCATCTGACAGTCGGTGCCGCTCCCCCGGCGCGAGGGGCCACGGAACCAACGAAATGCCCCCTGTGTGCAGACAAGTACTACACAAGCGGGCTGATGCTGGAACACCTGGCGTGGCACGCAGTGTACGCTGCAGCCCCGGTGGATGACAGGGAGCCGGCCTCCAACATCCTCCAAAGGAGGGCACGGAGGTCCCCGTGGCACGCCCCCTACGCCCGGCGCTCCCCGCCCCAGGCGGCCGGCCACCCAGAAGGCAAGGAGGAGGCACCCGGAGCGGCGCCGGGAACCGGCGGTGCGGCCCAACAAGGGTCCATCCCCGCGGTACTGGCCCCCCTGGTTCCCCTGTGGGCCCCGCTGGGAACGTGCTCCCCGCACCCCATGGCCCCGGCGCACCCGGGAGCCCAGGCTGTCCCAGCAGACCCAGCGGCAATGCCGATGCGGGACGGCTGACTCCAGGAGGACACGGCGGACGACGCCCTATGGCTCCTCTCATGGAACCTGCCCAACGGCCTCGTCCCGCCAGAACGGTCCCTCCGGGACACGCTCCGGCGGCGCCGGGGGCCGGCGGCCTGTACCGACAAGGAGCACCTCATCACCGGCATGCTACCCCGGGAGGTGGGCTTTGCCATCATGCTCCAGGAAACAGGGATCGCCACCCAGGCGCAGGAGATGCACGCGGCCGCGGCGCTCCGGGACAAGGGGTACACCCCCTTCTTCAGCAGCCGGCTGGCAGAGACGGGGGCCACCTCCACCTCGAGAGGGGGAGGCCTCCTCACCGCGGTCAGCAGCAAGTACGTGGCAGAGCACGAGGAGCTCAGTTTCACGGAGATCGTCCCCGACAAGGCCGCGGCCCTGGAGATCCGCACGGACGGCGGAGGCCTCACCCTCATCAACGTCCACTGACCACAGGCGGGCTGCTCCCCGTGGGCAGGACGGGCGGCGTTCTGGGCTGACAGACAAATGTATGCCACGGCGCGCAGCCTCGGTGGGAGACACCCGGTGGTCATCGCAGGCGACACTAACGTCTACTTGAATACCACCTCCAACCCAGCCACAGAGCACTTCCGCGCGGGCTGGGAGGCATGCGGCTTCCAGAGGGCCACCGCAGGCGGCGAGGAGGACATGACCCCCACGCTCCACCCGTCCCGGCACAGGATGGACACCTTCCTGGTCAACGAATTCCTCCTGCCGTGGTCCCTGCGGGAACATGTCTGGGCCCGCGGCATGGCACGGCCCCAGGTGATCGGGTCCGACCACCTCCCGGTCCGCCTGGACCTGCCGGGCCTCCTCAACGCGGCAGGGCACGCGACGATGCCCACCCCCTAAAGCCACACGGAGCCCCGCCTCCTCCGGTACGACGCCGAGGCCGCGCCTGTCCAACACTGCCTGTGGGCAGCGGTCACCGCCGCGCAGGATGAGCCCTCCCTGGCGCCCTGGCTGGGTCCCGCAGAGCAGCACGCCTATAAGTCCATGCCCGCGGCCGCAGTGGACAAGGTGTTCGAACACCTCCACGCGGCGCATGAGGCCCTGGCACGTGTGGTGGGACGCCGGCAGCCGTCCCCGGCGGGGAGGGACCCGGCGGGGGGAGACCCCCCAAAGACCGGGAAACGGCTCCAGGCGGCGGTCCTCCGCTACGACACCCTGGCAGCGTGCGCGCCGGCGGCATACCAGGCGGACGCGGCACGGCATGGCATCCGGTCCGAGGCGGCGCTCCGGCTCGCGGAGGAGCTGCGGGGTGCGTCGCCCAGGTTCCGCCCGGCCACACAGGGCCAGCTACAGCAGGAGCTGGAGAGGCAAGCAGCCGCCCTCGAAGAGGACATCCGCCAACTGCGCGCACTCCTTGCGACAGACCGAAAACGCGCCATCAAGAATTTCTGGCGCCGCCAAGCCCCCGACATCGCCAAGCGGTGGAAAGCCGTGCAGGGAGCCATAGAGGTAGAGGCCCCGGGCCCGTCAGGCCTCCGGAACGTGCTGGTCCCCAACACCCAAACGCTCCTCACGGAGACCCACGACGTGATTCTTGCGGTTCGCGCTTTGTGGCGGAAACTGTATGACAAACGCCCGGTGGACCTCCCCGGCTTCCAGGCGGTCCTCAGCCGCCACGTCCCCCGGGTCCCTGACGGGGCCTGGGCCCAGGTCCAGCAGTACTCCAGGCAGGACCTCCAGTCCGCCCTGGACAAGGCCGAAGGCAAGGCCCTGGGTCCAACCACATGGAGGCCCGTTTCATCAGGGCCCTCCCGGCACCCATCCAGTGGCGCCTGGTCCACTCCTACGGGGCCATCCTCCGCGGCGCCCCGCAACTGATGCACTGCAGGGACGCGCACATCTGGCTCGGCCCCAAGGTACCGGGCTCCGCCTGACTGGACGACTACAGGCCCATAGCCCTAGGCGAGCTGGACATGAAGCTGCTCACGGGCCCCCTCACCCAGCGCATCACGGAAGTGCTCACACGGCACGGAGTGGTCAGCGACTGGCAGCAAGGGGCCCTCCCTGGCTCCAACACCGGCCCCCCCCTGTTCATGGCCCAGCGGCAGCTCCAACGGGGAAGGCCCAACTACGTCTTCTCCTTCTACGCCCGCAAGGCCTTCGACACCGCCCCGCACGGCGCACTCCACCTCATCCTGCGCCACCTCTCCGTGCCGCCGGAGGTCATCGACCTCCTGCTCTTCCTCCACACGTGTGCCAGCCTGCGCATTGTCACCGCGCACGGGCTAGCACAACCCGTCCACATGCTGCGCAGTGTCCGGCAGGGCAACCCCGAAGGCCCCCTGCTGTACGCGCTCCTCCTGGAGCCCCTGCTCAGGGACCAGGGGCACCGTCTGTGCCCGCCCGGAGAGGCCGAACGGGGCCTCATCCAGGCCTACATAGACGACCTGCTGGTAGTGGCCCACACGCTGCAGCATTTCGTCGAGGGCGTGGAGGCGGTGGCCGCGTACCTGGGGATGATGGGCATGGAGCTCAACCCCCGCAAGTGTGCCATGGCCACCACGGAGGGGGTCCCGGGTCTGCAGCTGCGCCTCTGTCCCCACCTGGAAAACCCATGGCACTGGGTACCAGCGGCGGACTCCGTCCCCTATCTGGGACTCCAGCTGCAGCCGGACGAGGAGTTCCCCGTGCAGCGCAAACACCGCCTGCGCCTGGCGGCGGTTCACCACTGGTGCCTCAACACCTTCGCGCCACCGAAAGTGGTGCAGGATGTCATCCTGGCGATCCTTGGGGGGGTGACGCAATACGTCGCCCCTTTCATCGCCGACGACTCCGACACCGCGCGCCACCTGGCCCACATCACGGTCCAGGTTGCGAAGGACAGGGCGCGGTACGCCTTCGACGCCTCGCGGGACAGCCAGCAGGATGACCGGACCCTGGGGCTCAAAAGGGTGCCAACGCGGTGCCAGCAGGCAGCGGTGGCCCTCGTGGGTATACTCGTCCACCACTGCTCCACCTCAGTGCGCGCTTAGGTCACCAAGATGGTCTGGGAAATAGCCGGCGCGCACGGAATATGCCCCGAGGTGCACTGACCCGTCCCAGAGTTCGCAACCCTGGCGGCAGGCGAGTTGGTCCACCGCATACCCCGGACCCTGGCCGCCCTGGGAGTGGGGCTCTACAACCCCATCTCGTGCCCCAGGGCAGCCCACGTCCAACTACACTCCCCACCGGGCAACATCGTCACGCTGCGCACCGCCAAGCTACGACACCGCGACACGTGCGGCCTGACGGTGCCGCACACGACGCCGTGGCATGGGAACCACGGGCCACACCACCCCTTCCGCGACGACGACGACCCGTGGCCGACGGCGGTGCGGGAATGCCGCAACCAATGCACCGATGAACACCTCCACTATTGCTGCCGCGAGCAGGAGCCCACCAACCACCCTGAGTGGCGCGACGCTTTGGTCCACCTCTTCCACACCTCCGGCACGCGGGACTCCCGCATGAGACTCGTCCACCCCACGTGGGCTAGGCAGGACGCCCACACACCTTTGATTTTACCGGGCACAAAATGGCCAAAACCCGGATTCTATCCAAATGGTTGACAAAATTGACACATCTTTGTTGTGTATCAAGCTTGTTTTGAAAATTTTGTGGTTTTTGCCTATCATTCATAACAACAGTTGACTGGCCCACGGGTGACCCCAGACGGCCTGCACCTTCACGTCGGGGGCTACCGCTGTCGGGGCAGCCTATCCCCCCCCCACGATGTACTCGCAGAAAGCGAGCACCAAGAGCCTAACGCGGAGGTGGCGTGGCCCGAGCCCCTGCGCCCCCGGCCCCACGCGCTGACGCCGGTGTGGTTGGTGACCACGGAAGACCAATGCACCCGAGCGACGGAGCAAGCGCAGCTCCAGACCGAGTGGGTGATAGGGCAGGTGGGGGCAGGCCAGCCCAGGCCACGCCGACTCCCCCACAGGACCGCCCTGCTGGTAGCTACGGAGGTGCCGCACGACCCATGCATGGCAGTGCACGCGCCTGAGGACCAGCCTGAGGGGCACGGGACACCTGGTAGTGCACCAGCGCGGAGGCTCCGCGTGGCTCGGGGAACATGTGACGGCACTCCGGTCCTGGGCAAGCACGATCGCTGGAGCAGAAATCCGACTGCACGACCACACGGCGATCCGCCCCGGTGACACCAGGGCGCTGAGGGTGGACCAACTGACCCCCAGCCACTCTGACGTCCGGTGGCACTCCGCCGACCTCAATGCGGGGTGGCTCAGCCCCACCGAGTACTACTGGATCCCGGAGGCCTGGGGCCACACCTCCTCGGATGCGTCGGGGGGCGGACCCTGCAAGCACGCCATCAGCGTCGCTCTCGCCGCCGACCCCACCCGCACCTGGGCGGTGGCCATCTCGGGCACGGTGCCCGACAGGGAGGGGGTGGCCGCCTCCCTCCCCCTGCAATACGGCGCCCACCGGCCATGGGTCCATACGGTGGACGGCGAAGTCATCCTCCACCTCCTGCGACACGCCGATCGCGAGCAGACCACGGGGGTCCCCGCGGGCGCGGGGAAGGTAGTCAACCAGATGCCCCTACAGTGGCTCCGGGAAGGCCTGCGCGCGCGGGGACAACATGCCGGGCACCAGTTCTGGTATGTCCGAGCCACCTGACACCACAGCGACACCCTACTGCACAAGGCGGACTGGGCGGTGTCCCAGGACACCATCCTGCAGAACACGCCCCCGAGCACCAGCCACGCCCAACTCATCGTCGCCGGTCATGACGGCCACCTCGACCTACGGCCCCCCACAATGCGGACGCTCGGCGACATCGCGCAGCGAGCACAGACGGACCATGCGCTGACGCACCGAGGACACACACCTCCTATGCGGCGGCCCGGAGGAGACGCCGGTGCACATGCACGCCGGGTGCGCCCACTCGCGGCGCCTCTGGCCCCACTACCGCCAGGCGGTGCACCAGGCGGCCCCCCACCTCCCGCCCGGGGACAAAGCCCTGTGGGTGGCCTCGTGGCGCTCCGCGGGCGCCGCGTGGACGGTGGCCTTCTGCTCTGGGCTGGTTCCCGAGGAGGCGGAGGCGCAGCTCCGTGCCATAGCCCGCTACGACCCGCCAGGAGGGACCTCCATGGACGATTCCCTCCAACACATGCTCCAGCTAGGAGATTTCGCATGGGAGGTTCGCAACCACCGGCTGGAGCAACTCCTCCGCGAGCCCCCAAGCGCGGCGGCCCAGGTGCACCAATGGCTGACCGCGGCAGAGGGCAACTGCCCCCCCCCCTCACTCGCGCCCTGGCAAGGACTTCGTAGCCTCCCTCCGTGTCGTGAATGGCACTCTGGACTGCCCGCCACAGGAGGATCCCCATCCGTACCGGGACCTGCCGGGGGGTTTCTCGAAGCACCTGCAAGACACCCTCTTCCCACCATGGATCATATGGCGCGGCTCCATCCCTGCGTGGGAGGCACGCATAGTGGGCGAGGAGTGGGCGCGCGAGTGGGGCCCGTGGTGCGCCGCCACGCGCGCCCCGGAGACCCCTGCGCAATGATATGCCGCCATCCCGCTCGAGGGGTGGGGGCCGCACACCCGGCCGAGGCCCACCATGATCCGCGGGGCGGGCCCTGACCACCCGTGGGACGCGGCGACGAAGGAATGGCTGCAAGCGGTCCCAGGGCCACAAACAGGATGGAATGGGGACGTGTCCTCGCTCGTCCGAGCGCCCGTCCCCCCCCCGCATCGTCCTTCACACCGCCAGCGTGCTCCGGGCCACGGGGATACACACATGGGGACACGGCGCGGCCACCATCCGATGGCACCCCCCGGAGGACGGGGCCGCCTGGCTCGCCGTGGCGCACTTCAAAACTGGGGGGGCTGCATACGACGACACCCTGTCCCGGCTGGATGACACCCGGGGGCCCTTACTCCTCATGCTCCCCGCCGACCTTGCAGCCGCGCTGCGCCAGGAGCTGGACACCTGCGACGGGCTGCGAGTAGAGTGGGAGGCAGTTGCGGATGGCAACCTACTGGCCCTCCTCCACCGGGACGCCGCGGACGAGTGCCAGTGGGACATGCTGGCGCCCCACCTCACCGGGCGCCACGTGTATATGGCAACCCCCCCCAGGGGCACCCCCACCCGGCGTGGGATGATCTCATCGCCGCCTTCCACGACCACGGTATTCTCCCCGACGACACGTGGCAGGAGGTCCAGCAGAAGACGCTCGGCAGGGACTACCGGCGCCGCGTCCGCGCCCGCCTGCTGGAGAACCGGGACCCCCTCTGACCGAGGTGGGACCACCTCTGGCTCCGCCATCTCGGCCCTTGGTTGCCGCCCTCCCACCTCCCACACACCTGCCACCTCTGCGGGGAATGCGACACGGTGTCCTCCGCAGCGCCGACAGGCGCCAACAGGTGCGCGCAGTGCTCCCGGGTCGCCGCCTGCCCCTGGCCCGAACCTCCCGCGGGCCCGCACAGGCGCACGGAGGAGGAGGCTTTGCACCGGGGTATCGGGGGAGCACACGCCCCCTCACACGAACGCGCGGGCCCCGCGGGCGCCGCCCTCCTGTGGATCCACGTGCACCTGCAGGCCCAAACGTCCGTCGCGCACCTGTCACACGTGTTCGCGTTCTGACCCCCAGGGGCCGCCACACTTTGCAGGGCCCGCAGCACCATGCCTCGCCGACGGGCAGACGGGCCGGGGCACGCCAGGGCCCGCCGCCAAGCGCAGGAGGCGGCCGTCCGGGGCCTGGTAGCAAACGAGGTGACGGAGGCGCATGAAGCGCACACTGCCGCACGATGCGACCCGGCGGGCAGTGCGAGGGCTTTCCTCAGCGAGGCCGCCCTCCCGGCTGTCCCCGCCCTGAACGGAGCAGGGGCCCCTGCGCTACTCCCGGCGATGCACCAGATGGTGAACGCCGTCCAGCGGGGGCTCATCAGCTCGGAGGCGGCCCTCTACGGGCTCTGGCTGGAGTGGCGCGAGTCCGATTGGTCGGGCTGGCCCCTGCCCATGGGGGACACCCTGCGACTGCCGGGCGCAGGGACTGCCATGTCCCTCCGCAGCAGCGCCCCTGCCGTGCTGCACGCCCTCAGGACGCGCTGCCCCGGGAACACGGCCCCGTACCTGTACCAGGCGCGGGCTGTATACTCGGAGGGAGTGTCCGAGCTGGACGCGGCGCTCCACCTTCTACACCCACCGGACGAGGACTTGGAGGTGGGCGAAATCACGGTAGTTGTGGAGGGCGCGGACGAGGCGCCCACCCGCCCCCGACCGACCAACCCAGTATACGACGGCGCCGGGCCGACCCCCCGGTACGTCGTCATGTGCGAGGCGTTCCCCAGGGAGCCCACCTGGTGCCCCGCCCTCCCGCCGGCGACGCACGCGCCCCGCGGCTGGGCCAACCTGGACCTGTCCTGCCCCCTCTCCAGGACCTGGGGTGCCCACCAGAGGGGGCAGGTCCTCTGGCAAGAACGCCCGGGCACCCCCCTGCTCCTCCTCGTCGACGCGACCCTCGGGGACCCGGAGCAGGTCCTGGGGATCACCCCCACCCACCTCTGGGGGGCAGCAGCCGTACGCCGCCCCCCCCTCCCGGCGCCCGCGGCGCGGGACGGGGTACAAACCTTCCTGCCAACACAGGAGGTCACCGCCGTTACGGGGGTCCACCTAGTGCGGCTCCCCCAGGCACCACCCGACGACCCCCGGGGGCCCAGGGCCCTCAGCCCCGCCCCAGACCGGGAGCTTTGGCGCAACGCGTGGGCCGTGTGGCTCCCCCGCCTCCCCTCCCAGTGCCGATAGATGGCCACCGGCCCCCGCCTGTACGGGGCTGACGCCACCGCCGGCTCGCCACCCCCTCACCCCCTCCCCCCCGCGGAGGTTGCACAGCACTGCCCACGGCACGACACAGAGGCACCGGGAGGTAGTGAGAAGGGCGCACCTGCCACGACGCATGCCTACCAGGATAACAGTGATGTCGGACTCAAATGGCTCCCCCCTGCGGGACGACCGCCACCACCGCCAGTCCCGATCCCGCTCTCCCGTCTCCCCGGGATGTGCGGGGGAGACCCTCGAGGAGCGCGAGGAGCGAAGGCTGGCGGAGGCAGCAGTGCCAGTCGGGCCGCCGGCTGGCCAGCCCCGGGCGGCCTCCGCCGACACCGGGCCGTCGACCCAGGCGCCTGAGCAGGCCGAGGAGACCGCCCCGGCCGCCCAAGCAGCAAGCTCTGCCGCCCCGCCCCGGCAGGGGGCCCCAGGCGCAAGGGGGGCTGAGACCGCAGCCCCAGCAAGCCGCGCCGCGGCTCGACCGCGGCTCCCGGCGCGCCGCCAGCGCGGGGGGTAGCCCCGGCGCAGGACCCGGGCGCCTCGCCGGGGGCTGCTGCGTCCGCAGAGGGGGGCGGGGAGAGTGCAGGAGGGGTTGAGACCGCGGCCTCGGCGAGCCGGGCCACCGCCCTGGCCGGCCACGCCGCGGCACCCGGCACGCCGCAGACGCGGGGGACGGACCCGCGCAGGCCCCGGGCGCCTCGCCGGGGGCCGCCGCAGCAGCAGCAGTGGGCAGGAAGGGCGCGAAGTACCGCGCCAACACCAACCCCGCCCACACCCACACCAGCCCCCCCAAGCCGTTCCCCCCCAAGCCCTTCCCCACAAGGCAGACGCGGCACGTCCGCCCCCCGGCGCCGGAGCGTTCGCCGGGGGGCGTCACGCTGCCGCAGCTGCAGAGGCAGCGGGACGCCCGGCGCGTGATCCAGGAAGGGGGGGACGGGGCGCAGGGGGGACAGGGTGCCAGCCACGGGAGCGCGGAGCGGGAGACAGGAGGCGACAGGGGGAGTGCCCAGGGACACACGCAGGGGGCGGGCCAGGGCACACGCGGCAAGGAGCGAGGGCGCAAAGGCGGGCAAGGCGCCGAGGCCAGCAGCAGCGGAGGGGCACAGAGCGCGGGCAGCGGACGGCGCGACGCGGGGCAGGGAGCCGGGAAGGGGCCAGGGCACAGGAAGGGCGTGCAGGGGCGCGAGCAGGGCGCCAAGGCAGGCGGCAACGGAGCGCATGGAGCCGAGCGAGGAGCGGTGGGCGAGCGTGCGCGCAGCCAAGGGCATGGGCAGGGGCACATGTAGGGCACGGGCGCCGGCAGTGCAGGCCAGGGCGCACGTGACAGGGAGCGGGACCCAAGGCACGGACAGGGGGACAGAGGCGTGGGGGCCGGGAAGGGACCCAAGGGCAAGGGCAAGGTCGCCTTGTGCCCCCAGGGACAGACAGGACGGAACATGGGAGCCCCGGGGGTAGGGCGGAGCGAAGAAGGGGAACGGGGGGCGGGGCGCCCCCGCAGCCGGACGTGCAGCCGGTGCGGTGCAACCTCCCCGGCAGCCAACAAATGCTGGCGCACCACACCCACAACCACCACCACCACCACGCCCACCTCTACTGCATCGACCCCAACGCCGGAGAACTCATCCCCCCCGGACCCCCACGACCCCAGCACCAGCGAGCTCCCCCCCCGCGCCGAGGGCGGAGCCGGCGCGGATGGCCGCTGCCTCGGCGGGGGGGGGGGGGCGGGGTGCGGCGCCGGCGCCGCAGGCACAGGGGCCGCAGGGGGAGCAGGCGCGAGGGGCAAGGAGGGCCCGGCCCTGGGACCGGGACTGGGGCACGGTCCTGGACCCCCTGGGGGATGAGGCCCTCCCCCTGGTGGTGGAGGTGTACGAATGGTTGACCTGGGGCTGCTCGGGGACCACCAGGAGGATGAGGAACCGGCCCTTCGATGCCGTGCTCCTCCGGAGGGACGGGGGGAACCGGGAAGTACCCCCGGGGGGGTGAGCGGCCCCGGAGGACCACGAGAGGGTCCTCCGGGCGGTGATCCGGGCGGCGTGGCCCGAAAGGGAGCCGACGTGGCCGGCCTTCCTGGAGGGGGGGGCGGTGCTCCGCATCACAGATGCGGATGCCAACAACTGGCTCCCCCGGGCCTTGCGCAACGCCCTCACCCACTGGCGCTACCGCCGGCGGAACCCGCCACCGCCACAGCCCCAACCCCCACACAAGCGGCGACGCAGGTGACAGCACAGACGGGGGGCGCGGGAGGGTGGGAGAAGGACAGTGCCGCGGGGCGCCCCCCCCGGCGGAGCCAGGCCCCCCGACCCATACCCCCCCCAACGGTACAGCGCGACGGAGGGGCGCGCGGCACCACCCGTGGGAGGGAGGGCGGGGGCAACAAGCGTGAGGGGGGGCCGACTGCCCCGCAGCCCACTAACCGCTGACCGCTGACCCATACCGCCGCCCCCAGCACCCACAGGCCCTCCCCCCCCCCCCAGCCAGCCAGCGCCGCGCCGCGACGGCAAGGGCAGCAGGAGACCCAAGCAAGGGCCTGCACGAGGGTCCGGCTCTCACAGGGTAGAGGGGGGCAGGGGAAGAGTGCGCTCCCCCAGTCGACGGCTGGCCCCCCAGGGCCAGAACCGCCAGGCCGCCCCCCCGCGCCCGTCGGGGGGCGGCGTCAGGGGACAAGGCCCCCTTCCCCTCTCCCCCCCCCCCGGCCCAAGAGCGGACGGAGGCCAGCCGGAGAGACAGCGGCCCCGCACCCCCCCTGGGGGGGCCGCTGCACCCAGGGGGGAGACACCGCGGCCGCCGCAAGCGCGGCCCCGCCCCAAGCGCCCCTGTTGGACCGCCCGCACACTCCCGCATTACCCGCTACCGACCGACAACGGAACGGCGGCACCCAGGAAGGCGCAAACGGAGCGGCCCACTCAGAGGCCGGCCTGTGGAAGGGTGGGGCGCGGACCAGGACGAGGAGATCACTCCCCCCCCTCCCTCACCCCCCCCCGCCACACTGAACCACTGGCGGCCGACCGGCCCGCGCCCGACGCCCACGCCCGCTCGGCAACCTCGGATGCACGAGTATACCCCAGGGGGGCGCGCCGGAGACAAAGGATGACAGGAGCGGGGGCCACGGGCCACCCAATGGGGCAGGGGGGTGCACCTAGGATTTTATGGGGTCCAAAAATCCCAAAACCAGTTAAAGTCAGAAATACTACTTTTTTTGTCAAATTATACCATAAAGAGCATATTTTCCGGAGTTAGCCCCGCCCCCAGCCTCCAAAATGGAAATTTTCCAGCCCCTAGATCGACAATGCAGGCTTGATTCCATCTACAATCGGCCGTATCCGAGAAATATGACATTCACCACCTAGTTGCGAATAGCAGGTTTTGTATAGCTCAAACCATACATGTTTGTTTTTGGCAAGAAATACGGTTTTTTGGTGATGGCGGCTCCAAACACTCGATAGATTGCTCCAAAACCCTGCAAAACAGGTTTTTCTGAGTCCACCACACTCAAAAATAGGTATGGGGCCCTACAACTGACCACTCATGCCCCAAAAATGCTGTTTTTGGGCCAAAAAATTGGCATTTTTTGGGCACAAAAAGGGGTTTTTTGGTGATGGTGGCTCCGGAACCCTTGGTCATTTGCTCCAAAACACTGCAAAACGCGCTTTTTTCAGTCCAGCATCCTCAAAATAGGGTATGGGGCCCTACCTGTGACCACTCAGGCCCCAAAAACACTGTTTTAGGCCGAAAAATGGCTTTTTTTGGCCAAAAATGCGTTTTTTTCGTGATGGCGGCCCTGAAACCCTTGATTGTCTGCTCCAAAACCTTGCAAAACACTTTTTTTTGAGTCCAGCACCCTGAAAATAGGGTATGGGGCCCTAAAACTGACCACTCAGCCCCCGGAAACGCTGTTTTAGGCTACAAAATGGCATTTTTTGGCCATTTTTGGGCAAAAAATGCGGTTTTTTTTTCGTGATGGCGGCTCCGAAACACTCAACAACTTACTCCAAAAACCTTGCAAAACACGTGTTTCCGAGTCCACCACACTCAAAATAGGGTATGGGGCCCTACAACTGACCACTCATGCCCCAAAAATGCTGTTTTAGGCCAAAAAATTGGCATTTTTTGGGCAAACAAAAGCGGTTTTTTGGTGATGGTGGCTCCGGAGCCCTTGATCATTTGCTCCAAAACACTGCAGAGTGCGCTTTTTTGAGTCCAGCATCCTCAAAATAGGGTATGGGGCCCTACCTGTGACCACTCAGGGCCCAAAAACACTGTTTTAGGCCAAAAAATGGGTTTTTTTGGCCATTTTTGGCCAAAAAATGCGTTTTTTTGGTGATGGCGGCCCTGAAACCCTTGATTATCTGCCCCAAAACCTTGAAAAACATTTTGTTTTGAGCCCAGCACCCTGAAAATAGGGTATGGGGCCCTACAACTGACCACTCAGGCCCCAAAAACGCTGTTTTAGGCTACAAAATGGCATTTTTTGGCCATTTTTGGGCAAAAAATGCGGTTTTTTTTGTGATGGCGGCTCCGAAAAACTCAATAACTTGCTCCAAAACTTTGCAAAACACATTTTTGTGACTCCAGCACCCTCGAAATAGGGTGGGGGGCCCTACAACTGCCCACTCAGGCCCCCAAAACACTGTTTTGGGCAAAAAAAAATGGCATTTTTTGGCCATTTTGGGGCAAAAAATGCGGTTTTTGGGTGATGGGGGCTCCAAAACACTCAACAACTTGCTCCAAAAACCTTGCAAAACACGTGTCTCTGAGTCCACCACACTCAAAATAGGGTATGGGGCCCTACAACTGACCACTCATGCCCCAAAAATGCTGTTTTAGGCCAAAAAATTGGCATTTTTTGGGCAAACAAAAGCGGTTTTTTGGTGATGGTGGCTCAGGAACCCTTGATCATTTGCTCCAAAACACTGCAAAGCGCGTATTTTTGAGTCCAGCATCCTCAAAATAGGGTATGGGGCCCTACCTGTGACCACTCAGGGCCCAAAAACACTGATTTAGGCCAAAAAATGGGTTTTTTTGGCCATTTTTGGCCAAAAAATGGGTTTTTTTGGCCATTTTTGGCCAAAAAATGCGTTTTTTTGGTGATGGCGGCCTTGAAACCCTTGATTATCTGCCCCAAAACCTTGAAAAACTTTTTTTTTGAGCCCAGCACCCTGTAAATAGGGTATGGGGCCCTACAACTGACCTCTCAGGCCCCAAAAACGCTGTTTTAGGCTACAAAATGGCATTTTTTGGCCATTTTTGGGCAAAAAATGCGGTTTTTTTCGGTGATGGCGGCTTCGAAAAACTCAATAACTTGCTCCAAAACCTTGCAAAACACATTTTTGTGACTCCAGCACCCTCAAAATAGGGTGGGGGGCCCTACAACTGCCCACTCAGGCCCCAAAAACACTGTTTTGGGCAAAAAAATGGCATTTTTTGGCCATTTTGGGGCAAAAAATGCGGTTTTTTGGTGATGGCGGCTCCAAGACAATCGATAACTTGCCCCAAAACCTTGCAAAACACTTTTTGTGAGTCCAGCACCCTCAAAATAGGGTGGGGGGCCCTACAAATGACCACTCACGCCCCGAAAACACTGTTTTAGGCCAAAAAATGTCTTTTTCTGGCCATTTTTGGGCAAAAAATGCGGTTGTTTGGTGATGGCGGCTCCAAAACACTCGATAACCTGCTCCAAAACCTTGCGAAAAATTTTCTTTGAGTCCAGCACCCTCAAAAAAGGGTGGGGGGCCCTACAACTGACCACTCACGCCCCGAAAACACTGTTTTAGGCCAAAAAATGTCTTTTTTTGGCCATTTTTGGGCAAAAAATGCGGTTGTTTGGTGATGGCGGCTCCAAAACACTCGATAACCTGCTCCAAAAACTTGCAAAACACGTTTCTTTGAGTCCAGCTCCCTCAAAATAGGGTGGGGAGCCCTACAACTGACCACTCAGGCCCCAGAAACACTGTTTTAGGCCAAAAAATGTCTTTTTTTTGGCCATTTTGGGGCAAAAAAGCGGTTTTTTTTGGTGATGGCGGCTCCGAAAAACTCGATAACCTGCTCCAAAACCTTGCAAAACACGTTTCTTTGAGTCCAGCACCCTGAAAATAGGGTGGGAGGCCCTACCACTGCCCACTCAGGCCCCAAAAACACTGTTTGAAGCCAAAAAATGGCTTTTTTTGGCCATTTTTGGGCAAAAAATGGGGGTTTTTTTGGTGATGGCGGCTCCGAAACACTCGACAACTTGCACCAAAACCTGGCAAAACACGTTATGTTGAGTCCAGCACCCTCAAAATAGGGTGGGAGGCCCTACATCCGACCACTCAGGCCCCACAAACACTGTTTTAGGCCAAAAACTGGCATTTTTTGGCCATTTTTTTGGGCTAAAAATGCAGTTTTTTTCGTGCTGGCGGCTCGGAAACACTTCATAACTTGCTTCAATACCCTGCGAAACATGTTTTTTGAAGCGAGAACACAAATCCAACCTGTACCATTTTTCATGTGTTCACTGGGGCTGCATCTTGTCCTTCCAGGTCTGCACTGAAAATAAACTGACGTCAGGCAACAGGCAACAGACAACAGACAACAGACAATGGACGACGACGTTCAACAAACTGCAGGCAACAGAAAACCGACAACAGACAACAAACAAAAGACAGTAGATGACGATGTTCAACTGACAGCCGGCAACAGAGCGATAGACAACGGACAACAGACAACAACAGACAACAGATAGCAGACAACAGTTGACGACTTCCAACTGACGTCAGGCAACAGACAACAGTCAACGGACAACAGGGCCCTGGACAACACTGGCAGGCCAACTTGCTGCCATGCAGCGGTCAGTCAGTGATGCGGTTACCATACATAATGAGGCAAAGTGAAGTGAAATGGACGATATCAAGGAGGAGGCACAAGACACAGCCTCATGCGGGAGGCATGGCAGATATGCAGGATTTTGATGTTCTCTGAACCAGATTTTTCGGCCACTAGATGGTGCAGTTCAACATTCTCCCCGCACAGGTGTTCTGTTATTTCCTGAGACACACTGCTTGTGCGTCGGTCAACGCACTAAATCTGTTAAGCCCTACTTCGAGAGGGGGCAGCTATGAAGTAGGAACAGGCACAATCTCAGGAAGGGCCCTGAGTAAATACGCATGTGGCATCTGCAGACCTTTGTCGTATTGAAATATTCAGCAAAGCAATCTTACCGATAGACAAAAATCAATGCCAAGTAATATCGAATTCCTACTGTACGAAATCAGGACTGATTTCATAAATGTGTCAAAAGCAATTGCCGATTGCCCATCCCCATTCCTCCCCATTCCATTGGGCGCCCCACTGTGCACCACTTCGGATTCCTTGCGAGCTGCTTCCAATTCCTTGCGAGCTGCCTCGGCAGCTGATGCAGCCGCTTCCTTATCAGCGGCATCCTTGTTCGCCTTCTCCAAATCCGAGGCGCGGGCCTTCGCCTTGCGCAACTCATCGCTGCGTGCCTTGCGCTCCTTCTCCAACCCAATCTGCACCCGCCGAAGCTCTTTGGCCGTCTGCTCGGCCTTCCTCTGTGTGGTGCGGGCTGCCGTCACGTCTGTCTTGGCACGGCTGCGCTCGGCCTTCACGGCAGCGTCTGTGCGGCGTCGAATCTCGCTCTACGCGAAGGCCTCATCGAGCTTTGCCGGGGGCTCTGGCCTGGCCCGTAGTGCCCGCGGCTCCACCGGCACTTGAGGGGCACGACATGGTGGCTGAAGCTCGGCATCTACCACCTGGAAAATATAGGGGAGAGAGAAGGATGCAGAAGGATGCAGAAGGAGGTTGTGCAGGGGCTGGGCAAGAACAACTGCAGCATTTCACACTGACCAATGAGTTCATGTACCACCGGTTTTATTGGAAAAAACCGGACCCAATCAGAATTCCTACAGTTTTTCCCATGGGTTGAATGCACTAGGGTTCATACAATTTTTGGCAAAGCACTCATCACAAATACAGGGGCGTGGAACTAAATATTTGCTGCACACAAGTGTATGCATGCATGCAATGGACAATCACATACTTCTTGTCACGGAGCCATTTGGGGGCATATGTGTACACAATGCACAGCAACACCAAACCGTCTTGGATTCTCTACCGTCTCTGCGTCAACAGAGGCTCTGGTTACCACGACTCAAGAGCAAAGCAAACGAGGCACATGCAAAAGAGCCAAGTGGCCTGAGCGAAAGCTTTCGAAAAAAAAATAGACACTCAGAAAATGAGCAAGGGGTCAGCAATGTCAACAGAACACAATTTGTGTGACAGTCCTCCCTGTGGTGCATCAGATGCTGTTGGCAATGCAATTGCTGGGTCTCCGAATTGCAACAATGCGCTACAAAGGACTGTGATGCCTCCTCTTTTCTCCGCCCAATACGGTCCAAGAGACCCTTCCCAGGATGCCTTTAGTCTGCTCAAGTACATGCCTTGGAAAGGGAACTTGTGCAAATCGAAGGTAGCCTGGGCCGTCACCTCACGAACAAGGTCGTCAAGCAACCTTGCCGCAGCAGTTGCAATCGAAGTCCCAACAATTCCCAATGGAACTTGCCTTGGCTCCACTCAAACATGGCTTGTAGATAAGGGTGTTGGGAGGCATCTTCAGTGGTACTGTGCGTGGCTCCCTCAAACCTGCTGCAATCTCACGCTTCAACTGCATCCACAGTTCCTTTGCGGTGCTGCTCTTCGTATGCCAAAGCCTGAAGCGTTGTAGTACAGCACGCATTGACCCTTGATCCCAATCATTGGTGTCGTTGATTGCTTCAACACCTTTTTCGTTGACCTCGCAAGCCGCCAGAATGTCTTGAGACGCAAATCCGAAGGCACCCCCAAGCATCAAATCAAGAAAAAAAAATGTAAACCCCAGATTGTCACACGACTAAGAGCACCACGCAATCCGCCGTCGGAGAAAGTAGTGGAGAATCTGTTGTCCATGGTACAGCAAAAGTGACATGGGCAAAGTTTATTGATATTTGCAAGGAGAAGAGCATTGGTGCGTACCGCGGTAGAGTCACCAAGCTGAAAGAGGAATTGGTGAACAACGTAGATGGGGTACATTTGTCGACAAGAAAGGTGCAGCTTGACTCCACCCAATTACCACCCACATTCCACCCAATTAGCAAACCGAGACAGATTGCATCTACCTGGTGATTACCCACGTTACCTGGTGCGTTTATTGACAGGGCGAAGGTTGATGCGTATGAGCTGCTCGGTTGTGTGAGCATTTGCCTAACTTTGCCCTTTACACGCCAACCCCATCGCTTGGATTCGATAATGCGGGTTGGGCAGTACATTGGGAAGGAGAATCCCAATCATTTGCACCTACACATAGACCGTTGGGACTCGTAGAAGTCTTAAAGGCAGCAAGGGATGGCGAACTGGATGGACATCGTTACCGCATTGTACATTACCCCGATTGGGGTTGTTTGGGAGAGCTACCTACATTCCCACCCCTCTGGCGGACTACTTCCAGATCTTTGAGTCGGACCTTGATGTGGGGTACGATGTGTCACATTGTACAAAGGAGGTTGTGGTCAATATAGGCTTACATGGCATAGATCTTTGGTTACAAGACCAAGATGCCAAGCACCCGGGCTAGTGCCCGCGGGAATGATACAAGAATTCAGAGCGATATGCAAGAAGCACACCAAAGAGTCGCCGTATGTGCCACCACTAGAGCGTGGGCCGGGCAGCCATCCAAATCGATGGAAGCCGCGATGTTTTGTCATTCGGGATTTGTTGAGAAACCCCGTGTTTTGGCAAGAGGTCTATGAACTACTGCCAAAACAGGCTGATGGGCTGGAGGTTACCTCCGTCACTCCGCAACGTAGGTCCGTTCAGCAGGAGCCACTACAGTTCTACCTACGTGAACTGAGGAGACTTGCCCTACAGTTAATGGCCAACTGCACACTGCCCCCTTGCAGTGTGGCAGTGGACCAAATAGGGCCACGGCACCAAAAAGTGTCAAGGCACGAGACCGTGATTACCGGCGATTGGACGAGCTACTCTCGGTATTGCATCTTCCGGAAGAGCGGTTGACGGTGCAATGCCATTATTTCTTGGCTCATTATCAAGCACGCTTGTTGAAGCACGGCAATCTACAGGTTGTTAGCATAATTGTAGACCCCGTCCCCCCGTTGCGGCAATACGCAACCTATTATACATTATACGTCTTATACCTTCTGTACGCTCCCTAGGTGCTGTCAAGCGAAGGTGGTGAACACACTCACCAGGACGTCAAGGGCGTGGTTAGCATGCGGCGGAGTAAACCCCGTTGGAAATGTCCTATTGCATTGCAAGTGCTTCTCGAGGTTTAAGCCTTGAAGCTAGCATTTTGGGCGGAGGCACGGTTGGTGCCCATGAACTGCTAACTCTACCTAGGTACGTATGCACATGCCACAATATCTTGATCTTTGAACTCATTTGTGCTTGCTTTTGTTTGGTGCACTGTGTCAATGCATGGGAAGGGTAACAATTTTCAGTGGTTCCTTTGCACGCCGACGGCATGTCTCCTTAGTGAAGATAATACAATCATGCCTATTGCAAAACTCAGAACTCATTTGTTGCTTGCTTCTGTTTGGTGCAGTGTGTCAATGCATGGAAAGGGTAACAATTTTCAGTGGTTCCTTTGCATACCGACGGCATGTCTTCTTAGTGAAGATGATACCATCATGCCTATTGCAGACGCGTGCTTCCTATCAGAGGCAGCACAGTGTCAGAAATACACACTCAGAGACCTCGTAGATCATGTGGACCCGAAACACACAGCGGCCCAGCAAGTTGTTACTATTGGGGCGTTTTGTTACCCCTTGGTGGGTCATTTAAGGGAGACGGACACACCTTACAACCCATATAAACGCAGCTTGTATGTGCTCACCTACAAGGGGGATTTCTTTTTGTTTTTTCTGACAGGCAGTGCCAAGGGAGTGTGGCTCTGACCATTACAGCATTTGCAAATCTAATGATGGCTTGTGTGCAAATACAGTTGTTTTGAGCCTTTCTTTGCACCCTCCGGTTCATATTCCTGAGTAAAGAGCATGCACGGGCACAAATTGTTCATTGTCTAGCCTCACCTAGCACTAGTGACCAACTTGAACAACTTGAAATCACACACACGGGCAGCGATAGCACTTTAATCAACATTTATGTGTTCAAAAGTGCAAATGTAGCTGTTTTGGGCCTTTTTTGGCACCCTCCGGGCCCTAACCTTGAGTAAAGAGCATGCAGGGTCACAAATTGTTGCTTGCCAAGCCTCACCTAGCACTCGAAACACATTTCATCAACTTGAAGTCACACGAAAGCGCGACCGTATCACTTTAATCAACATTTGTGTGTTCAAAAGTGCAAATATAGCTGTTTTGGGTGTTTTTTGGCACCATCCGGACCGCAACATTGAGTAAAGGGCATGCACGGGCAAAAATTGTTGCTTGCCAAGCCTCACCTAGCACTAGGGACACATTTCATCAATTTGAAATCACACGAAAGCGCAACCGTATCACTTTAATCAACATTATTGTGTTCAAAAGTGCAAATATAGCTGTTTGGGGCCTTTTTTGGCACCCTTTGGGCCATAACCTTGAGTAAAGGGCATGCACGGTCACAAATTGTTGCTTGCCAAGCCTCACGTAGCACAGCCGACAAACGTGATCAATTTGAAATCACATGAAAGCACGGCCGTATCACTTTAATCAACATTTATGTGTTCAAAACTGCAAATATAGCTGTTTTGGGCGTTTTTTGGCACCCTCCGGATTATTATCTTGGGTAAAGGGCAGGCACGGGCACAAATTATTGCTTGCCTAGCCTCACGGGGCACTAGGGACAAACTTGATCCATTTGAAATCTCGTGACACCACAAGGACATCATCGAAATGACCGTTTATGGCCCGAAAGTGGCAAAAATGGGCAAAAATGGTCGTATTTTGGGTTCATCTGGACATCCGGTAATGCAATCGACGTGATTTGAATACAGCAACTAGATAACGTCGTATTTTACCGATTGCGCTATCTAAATCGGGACAGATGCGCACAGATTTGGCACAAATCACCAAAACCTCGGCAAAATTGGGTTGCGGCGGGCCGTAAATCGCGATCGCGGCAGTTTTGGGACGGTTCACATACGGGATTCCGGTACCTCATAAAATCCTAGGTGGGGGTGCAGCAAGGCAGCCCCCCCTCCCCCCCCCCCCCGGCTCCCCCCCCGGCCTGCGAGCTGCAGGAGCGCCGGCCCCCCTGCCCCCCCGGAGCCGAGGGGACGTCTCCCCTCCCCCAGAAGGGACCGCGACGCCCAGGGGGGGGCGCAGCTGGACCCGCACGCCGCGCGCCCCGGCGCCCCCCCCCCGCCTGCTCCTGCGGGGGTCGCGGCCGACGGGCTAGCCCGCACCAGCACGCCGGGGCGACGCAGGGACCATGCCCGGGGGCGGCACGTGACGACGAACCGGAACAGTATGGGGGCCGCGCCCCAGATGCCAGAGCATCGCTAGTGACACCCGCAATGTTGCCCACTCGGGGAGGGCAGAGGGACGGGTTGGGTCTGTCGGAGCCCCCGGGGGGGCGGTTCACTGGCCGCCACCCCCCCCCCCCGCCAGGCAGGCTGCACCAGGTGCACGGGGCGGCCCCGCGACCCCGACCGAACGCGCACGCCGGGGGGGGGAATGCGCCGGCGACGAGAGGGCGGCAGAGTGGGGAGCCGCAGGCCGCCCCCCAGAGGGAGAGCAGGGGGGCCGCGGCGCGACCCCCCCCCCCACCGGCCCGCAAGCCGCGGGGGCGCCGGCCCCCACCCCCTGAGGCAGAGGGGATGGTTCCCCCTCCCCCCGGCAGGACCGCGGCGCCCAAGAGGGGGGCCGGAGCAAGGCCCGCCCCCCCGCCCCGGCCGCCTGCTCCCACAGGAACCGCGGAGAACAAGCGAACCTGCGCCAACGCGCCAGGACGCCACACGGACCGCGCCCAGAGACGGCAAGCGAGCACGAACCGGAGTGGTATGGGGGCCGCGCCCTCCATGACCAGAACAACGCCAGTGACACCTGCTTTGTTGCCTGCCCAGGGAAGGCAGAGGGACGGAACCAGGGAGAGCGACCCCCCGCCCCACTGGCCCCCCCGGCCGCACCAACGGGGGGCACGGCGCACAGGCCGCCCCCCCCCCCCCCCCCACCCCACCCCCCAGGACGGGAACGCCCCGGACGCGCAAACCCACCCCAGGGGGAGCGCACAACCCCAAGCCAGGTAGGGGGGCATCGGGACCGGGCCGCCCCCCCCCAAGCACGCCAAACGGAGCACGGGACCGGGGCAGGACACGTGGAGGGGCACAGACCGCGTGAAACGGCCCTACCAGCGCCCAGTGCCGGGACCGCGCGAGGTGCGCGCGCCAGACCAATCGGGGGAGGAGGGGGGGGGAAGCGGAGGCCGCGGGAGCGCGAGCGCACACACACACAAAGGACACGCGGGGAATAGCAGAAGGGCAACCGGACCGAGCTCGCGGAACGCACAGACCGCGTGGAATGGTGTACCAGCGAGCGAGGGTAAGGGACACCCGGACGGGACGGCCCGCCACACCCAGCGTGGGACACGTGGGGCGGGAAGGGGGAAACGGGGGAGACACGACACCAGGGACCGGCCGGAGCACCCAGAACCGGCCGCGAGCGCCGCGCACACACGGCCAGGGCACTGCACCCGCCATGGCAGTAGTGGCGCACTGGGCCACACCCCAACCCCAAGGCTAGGCAGCCACTGCGCCAGCCCAAGGGAGTCCCACTGGCGACAAGCCAGTAGCATGGACCCGGCAGCGCCGGCGCCCCGGGCGACCACGCATTAGGGGGGCGACACAGTGGGTAAGCGCCCGCAGCCACGGCTGCGAATTGATGCACTGACCGGGGAGTGGCAAAAAGGGGAAGCCGGGGAGGGACGGGGCTCCGAGCCCTGTGAGCCCGGGGGACTCCGCCATCAGGCAGGAGGTGTGTCTTGGAGGGCCCCCCACTAGGACCCGGTGGGGAGGATATCACCTGGCCCGACCAGGTGGCCCCCCGGGGCCGAAAGGCGTCTAGTACCCGCGAAATCAAAACTCAAACCTCAAACCTCTTGCCACGAACTCATCTTTCTCGAACTTCCCGGTCATCAACTCCCAGTCGTCACGACGTCGGGACTTGGCCTGGGCTCGCTCCTTTCGACCGCCACTCGGTCATGCATACCCATCCGCATGTAGGCGACAACCCAATTGATCTCCAAGTGAGAGAGTACATCAACACTCTCCGTAGGGTCACTCTTTTCTTCAAGCATGACCCTCATCGGCACAGCCTCTACCGTCCTGATGAACGCTTCATCACCAGTGGGTTGGCACTGTGAACCATCAACCATGAAAGCCCTGGTAACCCATGCTTGTCCCACGGCGGGCATTGGTATACCCTTGGCGTCGATGAAAAACTGCTCCTCAGGTCCAAATTGCATCTCGCTGAGGGTGATGGAGTCCAAAGTCGGTTCAAGATCCTCCAACGGACATGGGCTGGATCCTATGCCCGTCAAGACCAGGATACCCAGTGCTCTATACGCAATACTGTTGTTCACCGTACGTCTGGTGTCTTCTCAAGCACCATGCCAGTACCACCTAGGGTTTTATGGGGTCCAAAAATCCCAAAACCAGCGACGGGCAAAAATATTACTTTTTTTGTCAAATGTACCATAAAGAGCTAATTTTCCGGAGTTTGCCCCCCCCCCCACACCCTCCAAATTGGAAAATTTCCAGCCCCTAGATCGACAATGCAGGCTTGATTCCATCTAAAATCGGCCGTATGCAATATGGGTATGGGCCCTACTCCTTCGATCCCCAATTGTTTGACCACGCAGAGTCCCCCTTGTGCCAATGCCTCGTACACTTCCTTAGCTGCGGGGCGTGCCGGGAAGCAACTACGTCCGTCTCCGGTTTTTCGCCTCCAAGTTGTTGAACCATGTGACTGTACACGTGTCGCGCCATGCAGTATTTCATGAGATGACCTCCGCGATCCCCATTGAACTTGGTACTCACGGTCTTGACCGCCGGCACCATTCTTTCCTCCTCCTCTCCGTCCGCTGAGATAATCCTGGGGCATGGTTCGTAGATCGCCAAGTGAGATGCTCCTTGTCCTCTGCAACCAACTTTGCACGGTGAGGAAGAGCTCCAATGGCGTTGCTCACCATAAAATTGTACCCGATAATAATATCCCAATCAGAAATATCCGCGGCATAAAAATTCCTGGAAAGTACGATCCGCTTCAACAAATCAGGTCGGTTGAGGCGATTATGTTTCCAAAATTCCATGCCGATAGTGGCTTGATGGGTACTCCCATCCATAATTTTGCCATTAGCGACCTTCAAGCGCAGCGGTTTTTTGCTGGGCTTCAGAAATTCTTCCGAGAATAATCCCTTCCGAATCAAGCCCACTTGGGCACCCGTATCCACCAATACATCCGCAATCACCTCTTTCTTTCCATACCGTACTTGCACTTTCAAGTGCAACTGCCGTTCGTCTCGATGTGGAGTATGGACAACTCTCACGGCATGCGATCCTAGTACGCCTGGGTGCATCAATACTTCGAGTGTATGATCCCGGATCGTGTAGATCCTGGGCTGGTCACGCCCATCCAGGGGGCTCTGCGTGGTCTCTCCATCATTTGTTTGTGTGCGACCAAAATCCATATGTACTTTCCTTGGAAGGGTCTTCCATGGGCTGGGACTCACAAAGCTCAGCTTACTTGGCTCTTCCGGAGCCCTCTTGGGCACCATGGATACCTTCCTTTCTTCAATTGTGCTGATTTGTGGCAGAGAGACCTCCGGTGTCCCATCCCCGTGGGGGCTTCTCTAGGTCCGGTTTACCCCAGCACCATCCTGCTGCGAATCACCTGGGCCTTGACTTCCCATTCGTTCTTTGAATTTTTTCAAGTCCTCCGTGGCCTTCATTAGTGACTCGGCAACCTCACCAATTCGCCGAATCCACCGATTGCCACCGTGGCGTGACCCCCCATGTCGACCTCCATCAGGTTGTCTCTTTTTCCATTCGTCAATCCGCTTCTCCTTGGTAACTTTTTCGGGTTGGTCTTGGAAGTATGCCCGCTTGTCCTCCTCGTACACCTTGCACGTTTTGTGGTCGTGCTTATGGGATCGCCCTTTCCCATAGCAGACCCAGCACCGACCATGTTCCCGCCGGTACTCCGTAAAGCTCAACGGGGGATTTCCAATTCTCCGCATCTCCTTTCCTTGACGGGGTGGTTTTTTCCACCACTTGGCCTCGCCATGACCATATGCTTTCGTGTTGTGGGCCATGAGCACGAAGAAATGTGCATCTTCATGATGTTCCCGAGTCATGTACTCCCCGCCGGACGACGTCTTTGTTTGTAGATGCAGTTTAAGAGGGCAATGGGACGGTAGATTGAGGGGGAGAAGGGGTCACCCTTCTTGAAAAGTAAAGGGATTTTTGCACTTAGCCAATGCGGCGGTAGCGGCGAATGAAGGAAGCGGTTTAAAATTCAGTGGAAAAAATGTTGGATGGGTTCTAGACACAGGGCCAGGATGTAGTTGTTTGTTTTGTCCGGACCCCCGGCTTTTGATGGCTTGCTGTGCTTTAAGTGGCTCTGAAGCTCCTGCCAGGACACAGATGGTATGTGGTTGTTTTTGGCAGAAACAGCGCATGTGGGGGAGTGGGACAGGACTTCGTCAACGAAGTCCACGGGGGGGGGTATAATCCGGATGTCCACCAAGATGAAGCAGGGTGTCCCCAAAACCTTTGCTACATCAGCTGGGTCACTTAGGAGCTCCTGGGTATTTGGATCTCTGACGACAAGGGGTTCCAGGTCTTTAGGGCACAAAGTGCGTGCTTTTCATCTGGACTCCCCGGACCAGACTACTGTGAAGCTTCCTTTTCGCTTTGGTTTCGTCTGAGGAACCTAAAGTGTTTACCACGGACTGGACTTCAGCAATGTGCTCAGGAAATACCTGGGACGAAGAAGGCAGGGGTGAGTGTAGTAGTTTCCTGAGCTTGACATAGCCCTCTTGGTCCTTGCGCTGTGGTTTCGAACGCGTGATTTTGTGGAACGCCAATCCAGCCTGCATAAGGAGAGAATCAGTGGCAGTGATGATATCATCCAATTGGGCACTGGCAGGGACATCTTGGAGGTCCTGCCACCAGTCGGGGCTTCGCTGTACACTTTTGGTGAACTGTTGTTTTTCGTCATTCGAAAGCTTCCAGAAAATGCAAGGGGGGAGTGGGGGCTGAGACAGAAGAAGTGGAGAGGGGCACTGGAAAACAGCAGCCACTGGGTGGTGGTCAGAAATGGTGTAGTCCGTAAGGACCGATGCATCCAGGACGGGAAAGTGCGACATCAGGCGGGGGGACGCAAAGATGTAGTCCAGCCTTGCTTCGCCATCCCAGCGGTCGCTGGCGTATCGGGTATACTGACGAAGGAAGGGGTGTTCTGACCTATAGCTGTCCACTAGTCTGGACGGGAGGTATTCCACTTCCTCGGTAAGCCAGTGCCAATCATGCAGATCGACTAAGCTGTGCTGATCGAGCTCAAAGTCTAGCACGCAGTTGAAATACCCTCCCAGGATGTGATTTGGATACTTGTTGCAATAGGAGGCAAAGACCCGCTCTATGGTGTCTCCATACGGAGCCGGGGGTCCTGTACGCACTGGGGGGGGGTAATTGGAGAAGACATGCAGGGGGGTAGCTTCCGGCAGAGATATTTTGGCTCCACATATAAGGCCGTCGTTGTCCCTGGGTGAGATACAGCTAGTATACCTCACGATCCGTGGGCCTGCGATGACGGATACGCCGTGTTTGTCTCCTCAAACATTAGAGAAGACTTTGGCGCGGTCATTCCCGACAGCCTAGCGCTGTGGGAGGAGAGGGGGAGAGTTTGGTTCGTGTAGCAGTATGACGTCATACCCCTCAATCAGGAAATGCAAAATCGACGCGGGCATGTTCTGGCTTTTCGCCGTGTTGAAGGACAAAACAAGAATAGTTGGGAACGAAGGTAGAGAAGGGGGGGGGTGGCGTACGTGTCTTGGCTTGAGGGCCTTGTGCACTCGGGGCGGGGGGGGTGAGAAGGAAGGTGGCCGAATGGAAGAGTAGCGGGCTGCCAAGCGGGAATCTGGTGTCTGAGGCGTTGTTATGTAAGAAGGGTCCTCGTAACTTAGAGTGGGGTTGGCGTTCCACTGTTCAAGGGTGGAAATTCGTGACTGGAATGCTTGTACTTATGCCTTGGGAGAGTTGTGCACAGCCGCGTCACAGGCACTGCGGAGAGAAGGATGTATTGCCAGGTCTGTGGAGACACTTGTGTCTGGGACCAATGCATTGGGGCTGACGTGTGTATGCCCCACAGAGAGAACCTCCGCGACGCGGGAGACGGTGGCGCTGACGGGGGCGCCGTGTACGCCCAAACGGGCGAGGACCTCCTGGCACCGTCTCATGTTACTTCGACTGTGGTGGCACTGATGGGTGGGAGGGTGGCAGGAAGAATATGGGGACGGGGAGCATTCGGCAGGTTCATCAGGGTTCCCCGCGAGGGGAGAATAGAATAGTTCAACACACGGAGAAGGCAGACCGGCCCCATCGGGGCATACCTGTCGTTCACAGGGGTTAAGGAATTCATGCTACGCACAGGGAGAGTGGCAGAGCAATGGCGGTACCATGCCTGGGAACATATGAAAATAGTGACGGGGAGTACCCGTAACATCGAAATGCGAATCACGTCTCGTGTGCTTGGACGGATGGCGCCGAGTGCGGGGTCATTAATTCGATTGACGTTGCCCGGGGTCAGGGGGCTGTGAGGATGTCGCAGGGGGGTCTAGACACCCTGGAGTCTCAGGGAAATGCGCCTCTTCTCTACTGTGTTGTAGTCGCGGCCAGGGATCTGGTGCTTCCACTTGTCACGGGCTTCCCCAAAAATGAGGAGCAGGCTGCGCCGTTGTAGGAAGACTCTTTGAGTTTTCTTAAAAAGGTTGGATCCAGGGAGGCGTCGTTGTTCGAAAACCATTTCCGTACCTGACCCAAATGAACCGTCCAGGACATAGGGGCCCAATTGTGGGATGTCTACGTCGCTCCTCAGGCCGCTGCCGGGCTCGTACCTTGCGACGGACCACATGTTAGGGCACGAGGAGGGAGAGGGCAGGACCTGGGCGCAAGCAGGGAATGCCCGTAGCCCAAGCGCTTGGATAAACTAAGGAGGGGTAGGTTCAAAAGGTTCAACTTCCTTTGATTCCGGATTGTACCTGAATCTGAAATGAAGCATGGTGCGGTGCCCTTCGGACAACCAGAAGTGATCTTCATTTTTCCTGAAAGACATCACCAGGGACTCCTCGTGCTCTGAGAAAAATTTGTTAGCTATGAAGGCTCCTGGTATTTCCAGAATGGGGTCAAAAATTTTCGCCGTTTGTAGGTGAAGCTGCGCAACCTTTTCCATGAGTGAGGGGGGCTTGCTTGTGGACAAATAGTGGTCCCTCGCGTAGACCTAGCTGCTCTGCGCTGCCATAGGCGGACGCCGCCTCGATGACATGTGAGAGGAAGTTTTGGGCTTCCGGAACTAAGGGGATGGTGGGCCCCAGGAGTTTGTCGCACGTTGCCGTGTCGGGACATTCTGGGTGAAACACTAGTTGTGATATCGTGAAGTCCTCCGCTAAGAGCGCTGACTCTTTATGAACGTACTTCACACGGTAGACCCGTACCTTGGCCATGGCTGCGCTGAACAAAGAAATGTGCCGGATTTTCCCTAGCAGGGAGACTCCGAACATTACGTCAACGTCCGGCGTGGACGATGGAGCGTGAAGTTCAACGAGTTCTGGATCCGGGGGCTCGGGGAGGGGGTTAAAGCAAGCTTTCAATCGGGAATGTGGGGGAGCGACGTCCATGTGCACACTCTGAGGGGAAAGGGATAGATCCATTCTTTGTCCCGGGTGTTTGGAGCGCCATGAGGAGAACCCACCCCAAGAAATGATGGCCTCCGTTGTGCCCCGATACGTGACCAGGTTGTTCTCTTGAAAGAGCATGTAGCTCATTGAGGTGAGAGAGTCTCGTTGAGGGAGCAAGGGTATGTTGTGGTAGTTCATGCACACGTAAAACTCTTGATATGTTCTAGGGACAGCCCATAGGATACCGCACCGTCGGGCGGCTTCACCAGTCAGGAGGGATTTCCACACATCAATTTGTTTGAAGTCTGGTGTTGCTTTTTTGTATGCTTTGGAACGGACAATTTTGAAAGTCGTGTCCTTTCCTAAATCGGAACCGCGAATGCAAAAGACCTTGCCAAGTGTCCACAAGGGGTGTTGCAAGATTATTGAGAGAAGCCTTTCGGCGAGACGGGTTGGAATTGTGTAGTTGAAACGGAACATTAGTTCGGAGGATGATTGTAGAGGTTGGAAGTGTTTCATCCTGAAAGAAAGCATTTTTTGAGTTGACCGAAATGTGATCATTTTCAAAATGGAAAAGGCGGTTAATGAGAATAAAGAAGTCCCGGGCGTTACCACGGCGCCGTCTATACTCCCCTCGTTCTTGCTTGGATTTTTTTGATAGCTCTTTTGGAGAAGGGACGGTGAAGTTCGGGAGCAATTGCCGTGCAATTTCAAATCGTAGCGTAGTGCGCACCGCGGCTACTTGAACGGAGCCGTCCACCTTGTTGATAGCCCACTGTAGGGAAGTGTGAGGGTGCATGATGTCGCCGTAGCGGATGTCTGCATGGTGCTTGTGGCGAGTGGAGAGTTGAAGGTGAAAGTATGGATATTGAGGAGCGTCAAGCAAATTGAGTTGCACGGAGCCGTCGGGATTGGGGGAGGGGTTGTATGTGTTGGCGTCCGAAAGCCGGTCTACTCCACACACCCAAGGGGCAAGGGAGATCATGCCGGGGTTCAAGGGGTTCATTAAATTTGTCTCCGCCGAATGGTTGTCTTCCGTTCCCGGGACAATGAAGGAATCTTCATACACAATACCGGAATCAAAGGCTTCTTGCAAAGCTTCGTGGATGGCATGGGCCCACTCGGTCCATGTGTTGCCGCATTTGTATTTGGTGTTGTAGTAATCTTGTGGTCGTGGAAAAATGTAGAATTTTGGATGGTGATGTAAGATGTCCTTGAGGTACCGAAAGTTGTCATGTCCGATTGTTGAGTAGGCATTGTTGCCAGAGCAATCAATGCCGTGGAAAAAAGAGCATAAATCGCTCGCGCAAAGATCTATTGTTGGGCGAACTTGGTTGTAGATGATTTGCTTGTGGAATCCTTTTAACACAAGTTTATTGGTATCAGTTCCTAGAGTGTCATGGGCACAGGTTTCTCCCCAAAGCGCTTGTTGATCATGAACATTGATGTCCCCTTTATGCTTTACCAAGAATTTTGCAAAGACTCCATCCGGGTTAAGGGAAGGGTTGAAGAAGGGCCTTTCGGCATTACCATTCTCTTCATCGGAAGTAGGGTCTTCCCCTTCTTTGGTCTTTTCCCGTGTTCCATCGGGAGACAGAATAATGCTTGGCGTAGATTGCTCTTTACGTGGGGCCAAGAGCGAGTTGTAGGACTCATCCTTGTTTATTTTCCTCGTGTTGTCGTCGCAAGTGGCGGTGTTGTCCATTGCGTCCATTGCATTGTCCCTATCCTTCGAGCAGCGAAGGCTACGGCGCCAATAGGACTGGACACGTATGCGATTGAGTGACTGTTGGAAAAAAGAAAATCATTCCCCTGCCCTCCATGATTACAATGGACATTACAACGAATGTTACCGATGTTTAATTGACAGTCACAAGTGGCAGCCTTGAAAGGGAATGTCAATGGCGGAGTAGCCGCACCTGCTCACTTTTTCGATCCGTTGGGTGGTTTGCGTGCGCGAGGCCTCGCGCACTGATTGTCCCCGTTTGACAATGTTGTGCACCGTCTAATACGTGACCAACGCTATGTCTGCAATCAAATGTGTTTGTCAGTATGGTACTGCACCTGCAGTCTTACCAGGCGAGGCCTTCCGCACTCACGACGCCGAATTTTGTATTTTCTTTGTACTGTAGCGTACACGTGTTGTACCCAACATGGGAAGTCTACCTGTCATATACTTCCAATGCTCCTCTGTCAGTACAATGTGAGTTTGAATGATGTACTGAGTCGCAAAGTGATGGAATGCAGTAACACAGTCACGGAGAAGATGTTGACTCCGTGAGTATCTGCTAATGGGTACGGGCCCGAATCCCGCAACATATAAAAAAGACAAACAACCAGGATCATGCAATGGACGGCGAAAGTGAGGACTCAGGGCAAATACCAGGGCGGGCTAAGTGGCAAACTTGCAGTGGGCATGACTCCTTTGTCCAGCCGCTACCCTAAAGTTGTTCTGCGGCGGCTTCCGGTTTCGGAAGTTAAGCCTAATTTGAAGCTCTCCGTACTAAGGTGGGAGACCACCTAACGATGTACTGAGTCGCAAAGTGATGGAATGCAGACCTCCCAAAGCCGTGCACTTCAATCTACCTCGAGTCTTTACTGTTTGTATGGTTCCATATCAAACTCTACCTCGAAAAATATTGAGTGCGCGAGGCCTCGCGCCCTCAGCGCACCATAAAATATAAAAACCTGCCCATTTTGGAACAATGCGTTGCATGATGCCAAGAAAAGAATTTACATCATATTGCCCAAAAACACCATAATCAAATATCCCAAAAAAAAAGTTCTTTTGCTGTGTTGTAACCCGGTCCCTTTCCGCGTGTTTGATGCGCGAAATAGGGTGCAGTTTGTGTGGGCGAAGACCAAATCCCTTCCGAAGGTTGACCACTTCATCAGTGATCCCAACCCTTTTGAGTCGTTAAGATGCACAACAGACAACAACAAAAGGGGTACGAAAGAAGCGGAGTTTTTGTTATGCCAACCTGCCATTTATTCGCATGTTGAAAGCCATGGTCAAGAAAGCTCTTGACCAGGCGCACGTGCCCGCTGTCTCACACAACTAGACGGCGAGCAGTGTGCACCATGACAGGAGAGCAATCTTGGACTTCCGGGCTGTCAAGCAATTGCTCCTACTTGCCGACCCGATTAATACTAAAATAATTAATGAATATCAAAATTAAGATTAAAATTAAATACTTGATAATAAAGATGTCCCAACGAACCTTGTGCGGAAAATGGAGTGGCGAAGTATGATAAGTTTGATCCAAGGGAAGGTTCACAAGCTACCAAATCCCAACTCAGGTCTGTCACCGTCAATTTTCTGCAAAACCGAGGGAAGGGGTGGAGTCTCGAAGACTTTAAAGACAACAAGACAAAAGTAGGACCTACGATCGTTGAGAACATGGACCCTCAACTAGCTCTACCTATTCCCTGTGCCTTCGAGCCTGGATCTTGCAACTAAAACGAAAGGTACGTCTAGTGTTTAGGACTTTGGTTAGGACATTCCTGTCTCAACAACCGTGAAAACATGAATGAAAACCTTTGCCCATCCCACATTTGCACTCAACACAATGAACAAAAAACTTAATATGAACAGAAATGCACTGCCGTGAATACTCTCCACCTATTGAAAGCTTGGAAAAGGTCTTTGGGTGATTGAAGAGGTGCAGAGAAGGCATTTCTAGTCATTGATTATTTTTTCAAAGTCGGCCAAGTTGTTGCAGTGCAAGCGCATTACAATGTGAAAAGCTACAATATCCTTTTCTACATTGCTCTACCACCATGGCTACATACAATCGCTCCCGAAACCCCATTTTCTCCAAGCCTCCTTTCCTTGCTCATCCTTGCCAACCTTTCGAAAAACAAATTAAAAACGACACCGGTCGGGCCATGTGCTATTTACCGGGCCACCAAACAGTAAATACAGAAACAAAACCTTTGCTATTGTGTACCCATATTAGGCTTGCAGCCGCGACATGCGTTGACTTTTGTGTTTTGTATAGTTGACAAAGCTAGGGTCAATCAAATTTTGTGCTTAAGGTAAAGGGACCGGTTCATCTGCGGTGACCAGTTCAGCCCACCCTGGGGATCATCAGGGCAGGGTGGGGATGAATACGACAACCCCTGGGGATAAAAAGGGCAAACCCTAAAAAATTTAAAACTCTAAAAAAATGTGACACCTGTTTTCCTTTACAAAACGTGTAATATTTTTGTATTTGTAAAAGGTTGCACTCTTTTCTTTTGTAAAACCATATAGTGGGTTACGTTTCTTAAAACCGTGCAAGGTGTTTTCTTCGCGCAAAAAGTTGATGACTCTTGTGTTGTAAAAGCAAGCAATGTTTGTTTTTGTTTTTTAGAACCGTGTACTATTTCTATCTCTTGCAAAAGGTTGATGTTCCGTTTTTTGTATAACCATGAAAGGTTTTGATATTTTTGAAAACCTTGTAATGTTTTCTTATGCAGCTGGTTGCAGTCTCCTTTTTCGTACAACCATACAACGTTCAATTTTTTGTAAAACCATGCAACATTTAATTTTTGTAAAACCATGCAATGTTTGTTTTTTGTGCAAAAGGTTGCAGTCTTCTGTTTTGGAAAACCATGCAACGTTTTATTTTTTCGCAAAACAGTGTACTGTTTTGTTTCTTGCAAAAGGGATATGTCTCCCATTTGGTAAAACCATGCAAGGTGTTTGTTTTTTTAAAACCGTGCAATGTTTTTTTCTTACAAAGGGTTGCAGTATTCCCTTTTGTAAAACCATGCAATGCTTGATTTCCAAAATTGAGGAATGTTTTTTTTCTTTGGCAAACCGTGGCAACTTTCTGCTTTCCGAACTATGCACTGTCTCCCTAGCACACTTGCACAGGGCCAGCATGGTGACAGCTTCTGAATGCTTCCATGCACCTGTTGTAAAGATACTTAAAGCAATGAGAAAGCTTATGAACACCAACGTGTACCTGGCTGAAAGTGTATGGCTTTGCACTATTGACGACTGCGCCTAAAAGCACAATCATTCTAAGTGTGCCACTGTGTCCCATGACATATATACTCCATAGGTCATGTAAAAAAGATACACAATCTAATAGCCATGCCATGCATGGCACAGTGGTATGAGGGAAGGAGAGGACATTAGACGCACAGTTTTACTCTGAGTCGATGTCCATGGACGAACCACTGTCATGCGTCAGGTAGCACGCGAATGCGGAGGCATTAGCTTCGTAGTCGCTGGATGTGTCGCTGTCCGTCACTTGACGCTTGGTAGCACACCCAAACCGTTCATCACACTGACAGGCAGGCTTTTCATTTCGTGACCCTCCGGCGAAGGCGTTTGTGTGGGCGCGTCTCAGGCTGCTATTGGTGTGCGGTGCAGCGGATGCTTCGGCAGATGTGCGTGTTCGTTTAGCAACGGGCTCCTTTTGCCGTGCCTGAGCGTGTGTGCCTCTGTGTCTTGCTTGCCTGAAAGATTTGTGGCGCGCCTTGGCTTCCTCTTGCTGATCACGTTCTTGCTGCGCAGCCTGCGCGGCTGCAAGGAAGCTGGTCTTCGTGACCCATCCGCCAAGGCGCAGCGTCGTTGCATCATCCTTTGTTTCCATGGTGATGCTCCGTGCGGTTGCTTGGGATCCCATTTCTCTGGTGGTAACCGGGGAGTCTTGGGATGCAGAAGACTCTTGAGATGCGGGAGAGATGTCACTTGGAGGTACAATACGGGAAGCCAGCTGCGCAAGAAGCTCCAAGGACTTGGCATCTGCCTCCTCTTGTTTAGGGCGTAGACGTTCCTCAGGGGCGTGGCGTAAGAAGGTCTCCACGCTGTGCCGTACAAGGCCTGTAACGCGGAACGCTGTACGGACCTTCTCACCGGTGCATGTTTGATACCACGCCTGCTCAACGAAGGAAACGAATCTGGCCACACCCAGGCTCCTCCCAAGGTTGCTCTTGATGAAGTTGTCCTGCAGCTGCCGGTACCGGCACTTGACACCACCAAAGAGGCACGGTCAAGAGGTTGGATTATGTCTGTAGCATGACTTGGGAAGAGGACAACGGAAACACCAACCTTCTTGCACACAGTCAGACCTCTCACTCCAAGATGTGTCGTTGAGCCGTCCAAGAACAGCACGATCTTGTTGTAGGGATTATAGAGCGGATTCAATCTCGGAACCAGGACTTGCTCCACCCATTCAACAAATATCTCACTACTGGACGACCCAGTTCCCGTACTTTTGGGGATAACCTCTCGGTCGCAGTACCTTAGATGACTCTCCTTCACAGTCTTCGTGTCAAACAACAGAGTGGGCGGTAGAGCCTCTCCACTGGCAACCACGGCTGCAATCACAGTCACAGCCTTGCACTGATACCCCTGCCGCCGCGGCACCGATCTCCGCCCCCTGATGCTATACACCTTACGTGCCGCTGCCCTGGTGATGAAGTTCTGATGGAAGGAGGTCTCATCCATGTTCACGATGTACCGGCCGTCGTAATCTACCTCTGCAAGGGCCTTGGAGGCTTCACCAAAGAAGTCTTGCCACGGATCTTCGTCCAAGCGACTGTCAGCACGCTGACTCTCCACCAGGCTTGGGGTACGGCTGACCACGTTCGTGTTGCGTGCTTGGAAAAGGCGCCACCACTTGTTGCCTGACCCTTGCTTGAACCCGTGCTCCTCTGCATGTCTGTGTGCCTCCTCCACAATGTCCACCTTGTATGGGGTCAAGGAACTCAGCAGCTGCTGCTCCAACCACTTTCTCATGTGGTCGTCTCGCACTCTGGGCGGCGGCCCAAGCCGTCCCATCAGCACAGGCTGACTGTTCATGAAGCGGAGCAGGTTCTTCTTGATGGTCTTCTTGTCCACGGTGAACAGCCTCATGGCTTGCCTCAATGATCCCCGCCAAGCGGCAACCCAAGCGACGGCCTCTTCCAGGTTTGTGGTGTGCTGCGGCAGAGGATAGGATGCGTAGGGCTCGTGTTCCGTTCTGTTGACGCTTTTTGACTTGCGTTGGCCTCTCATACCGGCCTTAGAACGCCCTTTTGGCAGCATTTCATGGGCATTCCTCATTTTGCGGCAAGCTGCAGCTCTACCGATACGGGATCCCAGTCGCATTATCTAAAATTAAAAAAAAGGAAGAGAAATCAGTCTTGGAATCATATATTTGACGCAGCAGTCATTTCGCTTTTAGGTGGTGACATTAGGGCTTACGTACCTTTGCGCCGCTGTTTTACGCAATTTCGCGCGGTCTCATCTGGCGATTTACGGGATCGCCAGTTGGATGTCGATTATTTTTATAATCTTCGAAATAATGTTTCTTTGATTATAAATAGTCATTTGCTGATAACATTATTTGCCTGGCGATCCCGCGCTGCGATAGTGGGTGTCTAACTGGTCCCTTTACCTTATTTCACTACAACGGAACTAATAACACTTATTGGCATCTCTACAATGTTACAATGTGTGCAATGCCGTCACCATGAAACCTCGCCAAAGAGGAAAAAAAGAGAGTCTATTTATGCAAATGTCTCCTAAGTCTTCATAACCTTGGTGATTGGTGGCTCGAACCAAAAACAAACTGCTGTTGCGCTAGTGTCTTGGAAAATTCGTGCAGCATTTTGGGGACACAGGCATTCTGCCTTGACGCGATTGGGGCCCAACTTGTAGCAATATGCAGCACTATGTGAGCCGTTACTGATAAGCCATGCTACTGATTCGCAATGATCCAATAGTGCGGATCAAGGGGCCAATTGGTGGCTTATAGAGAGAATTTACAAAACCATTACTTCCTAGAGATAGGAAAGAAATGACCATGAGAGTTGGGATCTGCTTTGGAGTGTATAACAAGTCACCTGCCAACTTGTTGCATTGTCAATGTACATAGATGATGTAAGCAGATTGCTTATGTACTTCGGCGACATGTGCGGGGTGGAATGTGTTGTACACCAACACTTGAGCCAAGATCATGAAACCACAGAGTTTACAAAAATGCACCAAAATGGGAATTTTTGTGGATGAATTTGTTTCTACATATCAGATGCGTCTGGCTAAAATCACTAAACAAATGGGATGACAAAGGTGCTGGCTCAGGCACAGAAAACAGCTGAGGGCTGGGGTGTGTAGCCAAAATGAAAGGGGGAAGTAAATGAGGGTTAGACACATGCATTCCCCTTTGGTGCGCAAAGCGATGCGCATGTCTATGTGTTTGTGTGCTTGTGTGTGCGTGCATATGAGTGATGGACTAAATGAGTGAGTACCCCACCCCCCTTGTACAAACTACGCCAATGTACGGAATTATTACGGTCCCTACGCCCACTCTAGCTTGGACAAAGGCGTAGCTTGCGCGCAACACATACAACTACTGGCACACACGTGCGCATGTGCATGGTATGAGTGCACCTTGACCTCCGCCCACATTTCCAAGTGCATGCAAACACAAGAAAGCCGTGGGAACGTGAAAATTTCAGGTTCACACCCCTGTTGGCACAGGCAATGAAGGATGCGAAGCCTACAAATGATCGGCTTGGAAACGCTTCTTGCGATCATGCACCATGCGGAACAATTGCTCATGCTCACCACTTGAAGATGCCTTTGGCCGAGGCTTAGGGGCTGGTTTGTGCTAGGGCAGCTTCAAATTCTTGGAAATGAAATTGCCTTGCATGTGGTCCCTTGTAAAATACAACTTCCCATCAAAGACATGGGCCATTGCCATGTCTTATGTGGCCGCACTACATTTCGTACTTTATTAAAACTACGTACACAATTATTACGGTCCCTACGTCTACTGTAGTTTGGACAAGGGCAGGCTTATACGAGGGGGGGGGGGGTAAGTGTGTGTGTGTGGGGGGGGGTGCATGAATGGGTGAGTGAGTGCGTGTGTGCGTGAATGAGTGGATGGGTGTGTACATGCCTGTGTGCGCCCATGTGTGCATGGGTGGGTGGGTGCCTGGGTGTGTGTTTGCGTGCATGCATGCCCGCGTGCATGCATGCACGTATGCATGCATGAGTGAGTGAGTTTGCAAAATGTGCCTACAGAATCTATGCAATGTACCCCTATGCCTGACATCCTCCCCACAATAAAATGACCATTGCCCACTGCTGTAAATTGGACTGAAATTTTGCGTGCCTCAGCACAACAAAAAAAGGCAGAACAGAAAAAAGCACAACAAAAAGAGCATAAAAAAACCCTTGTAGCGCGAACACCAAAAGATTCTGACGAAACCCTAGCCATGGTACCATGCATGCAAAAAAAAAAATGCAAAACCCACCCAGTAATTCACAACTTCTTTGCAGAAAATTGGTCCCTAACAATCAACAAGACTGAAGAGAAACTCTAGATGACAGCAGCAGCTTCATTACCAAATTCACACCACACAGTGTTTGCTTGGGACAGACAGCTTCCATCAGCCTGCAAACTAATGTTTGTTTGCTGGCAGAATGGAAGAAAGAGTAGGGATTGTGCTGACATAGGTTGATGAAGATCTACACACTGTATTGCTGTGTTGGATGCTTACAATAAACAGACGAGTGCATGGTTAGCTTATGCCAACATGACCATTTCAGCCATCCTGTATCATCAAATAGCTGGCATTCGTCGTGGATGGGTCACATGGTCTCGAAATTCACAGAGGAACATACACAACGTGCTGAGCAATAGCCTATGCTGCACGGTTTCAAAGGTGAGGGTAAGAGAAATACATTGTGCCCAACAACTGTGGGGCTGATGGTGCATAAGCTGGCAGTTAAAACAGAAGAGGCCGAACTTCTGAAACTTGCCATTTGCGAACCCACAGTTGTCCATCCTAAACGCAGTCACAGGTACTGAGGGCGACCAAAAACACACAATAATCAACACCCTAACAACAAAGAGGGACATGCAATAACTTTCTGATGACTGTGCACTAATCCCAATGGAAGTGGGGCAGTGGCTCAATGAATCTGCAGAAGGATGGTCAGTGTCAGGGAGTCAGGTGGGGGAGGGGGGGGGATCGGAGACAAGTAGGGGCAGTCCTCGCAAAAGCATGAGAAAAGGGGGGCTAATCCTGCCTAGACCTCAACGTGCAGCAGATCCGACTGGAACAAATGTTAAGCAAGCTACAGCTGCTGCAGTCCAAATGCGACTGGATTTCAATGGAAAAAGGAATGGGGGCGCAAATCTCAGAGCTCAGTTATGTACATGACGGGTGGGAAAGAGGCAAGAGGCACAGCATGCTTTGCATGCACATGCTTACATGCTGGATGACTGGTTGCCACCTCGGAGACCCCCCTCCCCAAGGGTCACAGCCATTTTCTCGATTTATCTCATCCAGCATTTCTTGGGTTGGCTTTCCAAACAATGGGCGGCCCATACGAATACGCAGTGCCAGCAAAGACCAACCATGTTCATTGAAATATGAGCGGGTTCAAATGGACAAATCTGCACACGCCAACTCCCCATTCACTGCTGTAACATGCAGGAAAAGCAAACGCAGTTGCATTCAAAGAACTCAAATGCACAAACTTCTCTGCCATTCAACACTGCCCGAATGCGAGGCCACAACACGAAATACATCGCGACGCATCAATAATCTGTCTCAATGGCCCAGCATACCCTGACGACTGTCTGCACGCACGCATGCATGCGTGCGTGCAACCCTATGTAGATGCGTGCAAAGAGCTGACCAGGGGCCTTACAATGCTATTGACAATGGTGCCTCAGTGTGATTTTTTTTTTGTGCATGCGTAGGCGAACATCACCATGGCAGTCTGCCTCGTTCTGCGATTGGTCCCTGGGGGGGGGGGGGGGGCGTACTATCGGCCATACGCCGACTCCCTCCCACTTTCCAGCCAATTTCAGGGCGTGGGGGGGGGGGGGTTGGTTTTGGTTTTGGCTGGCACCCGGCCCGTGGTCTCTTGCGCCAGACTGTCTGTGCACGCCCGACCTAAGGCATGGGAATGCGGAGTGTACCGTCAGTGCTTGTCGCGCTCGTCCCCGCGCATCGTTTCTGTATCTGCCCGCGCCGTGTGCCGCGTACCCGGACCACGGGCCCTCCGCTCCGCCTACCCCGGCGTTCTTGTTGGGTCATGGACCCACTCACCTATCATGGGCGAAGAACCGTACTATGGAGGCCCACTGGCGGAACTCCACCACCTGCAATGCCGCCAGCACGTGCACATGGTCTGCTGAGACTGCTGCCCAGTCGTGCGTGCCTTCTCCTTCCTCGGCTATACACGTGCGCAACCGGGGGACTCCACTGATGATGCGCAAGGCCAGCCCCCCATGCAGTCTCCATGGCGGACTCACCGCGTGCAGCGCTCTTCTCCATTTGGCCCTGTGGCACGGGCATCGGTACCGCGTCGTGACTTCTTCGTGCCTTTCACAACGAGGGCACGCCTCTAGACGCGGGTGGCACATCCCCAGGTGCAGCGGCACGAGCACTATGCCAGTCTCTGGGGACTCACGGAGGAGCTGTTCCATCCGGGGATGGAGGGCCCGTGGCGGTCTCAATTTGCTCGGTGCGTGAATGCGCCATTCCATGTCTGCCGAGCCCTGCGCCGTGGGGTGCGCTCCGTACGCCGCCGACACTGGCAAAGGCACCGCCAGTCGCTGTCCTTTGGCACTCCTGCGGACTCCCTCTGTGGCCTGCGCGTCTGCTAGGCTGTTGCCCATCTTCCGGACGTCATTGTGGCTGGTTAGTGCCGATACCTCCTCGTGGGATTTCACCCACCAGTGTGCTGCCGCGGCCTCACCGACCCACCACTGCAGCGCCCCCGCAGGGGATGCTTCTGTTGCTCCGGTGGTTTCTCTGCCAACGCCGCTGCTGCTTGTGCGGTGTACGCTTGCTCTATCGTCCGTGCGTCTAAGTCTCGGAGGCGCTCTACCACATACCTCCCCAGCACCACACCCAGTAGCTCGGCCGTGGTGTTATCTACCCACGTCTCCAAGGGCATTGCCGCCCCCCACCACTTGTCGCTGACCCGGCTCACCAGACACACGCCGCACCCTCTCTCCTCGTCCGGGTCCTGGCAAGCACCCGCGTCCGTGTATACCGCCACATCCGCCCCCGGGACTGTGCTGGCCCACGTGTCCCACGGGAGCTGTAGCGTCGGTCTTCCTTCTCACTGGCGGAGCTCCGCTGTCATGTCTACTATCTCCCAGCCAATCTCTCTGAGCGCTCTTCGCAGCACACTTTCTGTCGCTGCGGCTTCGTGGTGGTACCACCGGGCTGTGGACCACGCTGACACTCAGACACTCAAGATGCCGGTGTGTCCCGGCCCCACTGCCTTCATGTACCGGATTTCTTGGTACAGGTATACCCTGGGCCCCAGGGGCGACCCTTGGAAGACTCCCACTCGGAACTGCCAGGTTCTGGTGGTGCACGCTGCTGTCACTGAGACTATCTGGGCCCACTGGACGCAATGCTGATACCAGCGCGCTTTGGACGGGTCCACCCCTGCCTCCTGCAGGAGGTGCGCCACTCCCGCCAAGTCCACGGTGCCGTATGCGTTGCTGCGGTCCCGCTTGTACAGGGCCACGCTGCTATTCTGTTCTCGGGTGCGGTCGAGCAGCATTGTCAGCATGCGGGCTACATTCCCCGCCCACTTCCCTCTCTGGTATGCCCACTGCCTATGGCTGACGTATGGCTCCGTCTGGGCTATAATCATGATCGCCACCAGCTTCCCTATTTCTTCCTCTATTGCTATGGGCCGCGTGTCTTCTTCGGCCCGTACCATTGGGTGTTTGCGGATGGGCACATGTAGTACAAACCTGAGTACGGGCTCCATATATCCTAGAGCCCCTGTCGTGCTCACTGCCGCTCTCATGGTCCACAAGGGACAGCGCCGTAAGCTATTTGATTGCCGCCGTCAGCATGCCTGACTTGCCCGAGGCCCGGGGCTCTCGCGATTGGATTGCCCTGAGCCACGCCTCCATCGGGAAGTCTAGGTCGGTGTGCCCTGCCCCCTGGTCGGGGAACACGCTTGCTGGTCGTCCTTGCTTCCTCTCCATCTGTCCGACGAATTCTTGCATCATGACCGCCCCTGTCAGCGGAGCCCCCGTCGCATCGTTGACAGTTGCGATGGGGGTGAAGACGTTGCTGCGTCGCCGCCGTACCATCCCGCGAGCGGAAGGGAGGTCCTGTGGCCCTCTATCCAGGAACATGTGTTGCTGCTCCCGGAAACCCGCCCGCGCCTGCCATCTCCGCTTGCGCGCCATTAGCTCGCCCCACTCCTGCGCTTCTACTCGTGCCCCCGTGCAGCAGGCTGGGGGCCCTACCGCTCTCACCAGTATCTCCATGGTCGCCTCCGACCATGCCTAGACCGGAAGCACCGGGTGTGGCGCGTACCGTTGAGCCCACCGGTTGTGCTCTTTGCGGAAACGTTGCCATTGCTCCGCTGTGACGTGCTGGTGTCGCGTCCGGGCCGGCCGCGGCTGGGCCCCCATCGGGGCCATTCGGTGTGTGCCTTTGATCTGTACTTCCGCCACGACCATGCGGTGGTCCGTCCGCACCGGGATGCGCCCGAGGACCTGCACTTGGGCTACCTGCATGTCGGTCGGGGCCAGGATGAAGTCAATCATGGATCTCTCGTGGGCGTGCGCTCCTGCTCCCCTCCACGTCCACGTCCACCCGGTGGGGTACGCCGTATATCCCCACGTTCTCAGCCTGTGTTGGTACATCGGGCACCGCAGTGTGTCTTTGTCGAAGTCGCCCACCAGCACCAGGGGTCCAGGGTACCGCTGCACTACGTCCTGGAGCCCGTCCAGGACCTCTCCTTCTGGCCTGTCAGGGGTGGCGTATACCACCCCGATCCGGACGAGGTACTTCTCGCGGTATCTCACCGTCACAACGAACACGTCCTCAGTCACGGCCTCGGGCTCCGCCGAGATCTGGCTTCCCGTGTGGACGAGAAGGGCTTTCCCTTGCGCTCTGTTCGCTCCCGATTCCCATAGGTCGTAGTCTTCACCCTCCACTCTGCCCTGGGTGCGAGATCGGGTTTCTGTGAGCGCCAGTACATCCACTTTGTGCCTAAGGGCGGTTGCTGGTACTTCCGTCTTCTTCCGTTGGTAGCCGCGTACATTCAAGGTCGCTACCCGTAATACAAAGGTGGTCGGGTCCTCAGCCGTGGCTTCACGCCCTTGGTCACTGTCACTGCTCCAACCTCCGTCCGAGGAGGCATCACCGTCGCTACCATCCGACTCGTTGTGGTTGTCAGCTAGCAGGCCCTCGTCTGAGGTGTCCCCATCTGCTGTGACTAGCACCTCGGCATATTCGGCCGCATCCCCCCATCTGCACCCTTCCCCTGTCGTCATGACGAGAAGGGTCCTCACACGAGTCTCCACCTGCCCCCTCCACTTGACCGCCGTCGCCGCCGGCACCCTCACGGCCGGCACGTGGCTGGCGAAGGTCACTGCTGCTGCTCTCGGGGGGTGTACTGCAGCACCGACTGCATGGAGCACTGCTGATCCGCCCGGTGGGAGCACGCTTACCAGGCCCTCTAGGTCATCGCCGAAAAGTTCTCTGGCATGCCATAGCTCACGGACCACCATCGGCGCTGTTGCCGGGCTGCCCATGAGTCTCTTTAGGGCGCACTGCCAAGGCTGCGGAACTCCGTCCGGCCAGACCTGCCACCTTGAGCCATGTCGAAGCTCCTAGGGCTGCAGGTCGATCGAGTACATCCGTGCCTGCTCCACATCGTAGGGGAGCCTAATGGCCCATCTCTGCGTGGTCGCCGGGCCGCGTGTCGGGAGGCCTTCTGTCTACCAGGACGTCGGCGTCCACACTGTGTGCCACCTAGGGAGGAAGACGCCCAGGCGTGCTGGCACATCGTCCTCCCACTGTGGCGCCATGTGTATCTAGGACGGGAGGATGAATTGCCTGCCGGGCTGCCTCTCGAAGGCCTCCCCCCCCGTGCCTGCCTCCCTCGTCATGGAGTCTACCCTCGTGTGGCAGTGTCAGCCACGTGTCCAGGCCCTAGGGTCTCGGACTCCGTCTCCGTTCTATTGACCGCCGGATCTAGGGAACGCCGCCGCCTTCGGCTACACGGGGGACGAGGGCTGTGGCAGTTCCGCTGCTTGCGCACTGCGCGGCCTCACGTAGCGGCCCTTTGGCCCTTTGGGCTCAGCCCTCCGCACTCTGCTCGTCGCTTTCTCCGCACCTGCGTCTTTCCGGCACCCGGACACTTCTTGCCCGTGTGTCTATTCTCGCGCCACTGGGTCGCTCCCTGGCCCTCGTGCACTGCCCTACCCCCTCTCTGCTCACTGTCTTGTCCTCACTGTGCTGGCGCACCACGTTCTCCCCCGTGGGGCTGCTGGCTTTCCCTGTTTGGCTGGTCTCGTGTCGGACTCCCTGTCTGGGGTCTTTTCCCGCGCCTTCGGGCCCTCCATTGCTACTCCATGCCCGCCACCGCTTGAGCGCTGCCGCCGCGGCACCCACGATTTCTCTCATCCCTCATCGTGGTCCCTAAGGGTCACCGGCTCCGATCGCTCGGGGCTGTATGTGGCTTGCACCGGCTCTCCCCTCTTCTGGCGTTTGCACGGTCTGGGACCTCCTTGTGCCCCCCTTTACCGCCATTGTCATTTGCCTTCGTCATTGTCCCGCATGTATTGCCGTGCATCCCCTGCTGCATCTTGCTTGTCACTCATTACTCCACTCCTCTCTGCCTCTCCGCTACGGCCGCTGCTCGTGCTCGGTGCCACCCCCCTTGGTTCTGCCGTCTTGCTGCCGGGGGTTTGGTCCGGTGTGCTCATGCCGCGCTCCCCACTCTATCGCCTTGGTCACTGCTCTGATGTGGACGCCTCTGTGCCCCGACCAACTCCCGCGGCCTTTCGTCTGGCCTGCTTCCTTCCGCGGCGCCCCCGACCACGCGCCCTGGCGCGTGCTCCCGCGTCCGTGCCGCACCGGTCTTCCGCGGGCGCCCTTGCCGCCTCTCGCGCACGCTCTAGCGGCACCCTCAGGGTCCCCCCAAAGGAGGCCACCATTGCTTTCGGCTGTCAGCTTCGCTTGTGGGCCGCGCTCCGCCGTGTCCCGCGCCGCCCTCGCTCGTGGTCGGGTCCTACCTTTGGCTTCTGCACTTCCCCGGCACGCACTACTCCATTGGTTTCAGCAACTGCTGGCTCTATGCGTTCGCTGTCCGAGTCACTTGGTCCCTGCCAATGGCGGGACACACCACTGATTGGAGCCGGGGCTGTGCCCCGATGGCCCATCCCCATGACGCTGCTCTGGGCGTACCCCCTCTCGGCGGGACCAACGGCACTGCGCGGTATATTATTCACCCGAGGCCCGCCCTAATGGGGGTCACCGGCCCTCTCTTGTTCTGGCCTGTCTGTGCTCCACCCGGCGGGGCCTTTGACTCAGGGCATATTGCGCCCACGCTGGCCGGACCCTTAGGGGTGTTGCCAGGCTTGGTCGGCCCGTGACCCCTTGCTTCCCTGCTCATTCCCCTCAACCCTGGGCTCGTTAGGTGCTCCTAGGGTGCTGGCACACCACGTCTTCATACCGCGGCGGCACCCTCCTCGACGGGCTCCAGGATGTCGGCGTCGGCGGCCCCGGCGCCCCCTAAGACTGCGACTGGCACCCCCTACATCGGGCTCCACGTAGGCGGCGGGCCTCCTGGATGCATCGGTTGCGGCCCGAGCCTCCAGGCCTCTCTGCCGGTCAACCACTGCCAGTCTTGGGGCAACGGCAGAAGCCCTTGCCATTGCTTGCCATGTGCTGGGGGGATCTTCTAGGGTTTGTACCCCTGCCACGCCTCCGTACCCCCTGTCGCTGACCGGCGGTCGCGGCTGTCGCTCCTGCTGCGGCTGCGTCTTTTGTCTCGTCCGCCGGACTTCTTCGGGTCGCGGCTCTTCTAGCGGCCGCGGCTCCTGCTGTGTTTCTTGCGGCGGTCTTTGCTCGGGTCCCGGCGTCTGTCCCTGTTGTTGTGGCGGCTCGGGTCTCCGCTACGTTCTTTGCTCCCACTTCTGGCGTGGCCCCGTGATCGCTTTCTTGCGGATTGTGTCTTCTCGCTGCTGCGCTCCCTGTGCCGGCGGTCACGGTGACGGTCGCGGTTGTCCCGCTCCTCGGTTCTCCGGATTGGGGTCTCGGTCCCGCTGCTCTTCGTCGTCTTCCGGTAGATTCTACTGGAACTCCCACGGTTTGCCGTAGTTCCGGAGGAAGGCCGCCCGCGCCGCCGCTGCCTCCGTGCACACCTTGGCGATGCGTCCCTTCTTCCCACAGCGGCTACACCGCTCTTTCTAGCCGATGGGGCCCACCCCGTGGAAGGCTGTCCACCTATGGTCGCCTCCGCACCCGTAGCAGCCTACAAACCACTTCTTGGCCTTGCCTCTCTTGGCGTCCTTGTTAGCACTCTTTTCCGCCCCACGTCTCTTGAACCCTCCCTCGTCGTGGTCGCTGGGCTCTCCTTCGTCGCTGTTGTCGGCGTCTTGCTTCTTCTTCGTGTGTCCTTGATCTCCTCTCCTCGGATGGTCACCCCCTCGCGCATCGCATCGGCCATCTTCCGTGTACACCGCAGGCAGACTTTGCCCTCCGCTGATTCTGGCAGCGGCTTGAAGGTGTTCCCGAAAGCCTGCTCCAGGTACCGGTTGATGTCCTCGGTCTTCACGCGCCTGGGGACGGTGATGTCAACCGCATCTTGGAAGCTCTTGGTCGCGCCTACCGCTGCCCCTCGGGCTGGGCCTTGCAGGGCTGCTCTGATGGCCAGCAGCAGGTCCGCCGGCAGCGGCTCCTTGTCGTCAAGCAGGATGTCAATCCACTCCTCTCCCAGCTCTGCCGCCATGCGCAGCTCCATGGAGGCTCCCGCCGTGTCCCGAATCTTCTGGTAGGCTCGTTCTCGGGCCTCCGCGCCTGCTTCCAGGCTCTCCCCTGGCCATCTTGCGTTGCAGCCTCGCTTGTGCGCGTGGCTTCGGCGGGGCTGCCCCGGGCTGTCGGCCGCTGTCAGGCGCCCGGGCTGCGACTCTCCCCGGCTGGGAGGCTTGGGTTGCGAAGAAGAGTCTCCGTGCTGCATCTGGGTGCAGGCGTTCTTCTTCCGGTCCCGCTTCTTCTTCAACAAGGTTCTCCCTGCTCCATGGGATCGTCGGCTCCCCGAGGGACACCCAGTCCCTACCCTAGAGGCGAGCTGTCGCTTCGTGAATGGCCACCATGATCATGGTCTTCTGCCCTTCCACCGTCACGCCCTTGGTGGGCGGGTAGTGCCCCGTCCCGGCGACGAGCGGCTTGGTGTCCTCCCACGTTGACGACCGCAGCTTCTTCCGGAAGAGGTCAGCTTGAGGGGGCAGGGTGTTTGCCATGTGGCCCTTGACGACCTGCCACCTTTGGGGGGTTAGCCGTCACATACGCCTGGAGCTCCCCTCTTGCGTCCTTGGCTGACTGGAACTGGATGTGGGCTGTCTCCATGCCCGCCACTGCGCGTATCGCCGCCGTCTGCGCGTTGGAGAGGTTCCTCATCGTGAGCGACACCCATAGGAGCTTGTCTTGCATGAGGAATGTTGCTGGGACTTCTGTTGCTGGGGCCCCTGATGTTAGCGTCAGGTCAGCGTACACGGAGCTGTCCATCCACTTGGTGCCCGTCCCGTCTACGACCCCTGCAAGGTCCGTGTCTGCCGTCGTGTACACGTCATCGATGCGGATGACGTCTGTCACGTTCACGTGCTTCCATCGCACCCCTTTGGGGAGCGTCCCCACGTCCACATACGGCTCCGAGCATCATGTTGCCGATGGGGGGCAATGCCATGGTGTCACTGCTGATCTGCACAAATGAACAGTGGGGTTGCAGCTCGCCGCCTCCACGCTATCCCTTGTTCATTCTGTGGTGCGTTTTCGGGGTTACCAGTACTGTGCATTCTCCCGACCCTGGCTCACTCCTCGTGCTCTCCACTCTGGCACCAACGACGGTGGTCCCCCTGCCACCGCCCGGGCGGGACCCACCCTCCAGGAGGGGCCCAGGGCCATCACCTCACCACGGGGCGCCCTCGTGGGCTGTGGGCATATAGACACCCTCCTGCCGCATAGAGGGTCCGGTTCCTGAGCCCAACCCAGGGAGAAGCCCACCGGTGTCGGGACCGTCCCGCACCTCGGCGTCGTCATGTGCATCTCTGCCCCAGGCTTCGTGCCTTGACACTCGCCCTTCATCCTCTCCGTGTTATGCAGTGACGTGTTGACCAGTGCGGCGCACCCGTCGCCTGTAGCCGGCGGCAGCTCGACGGAGTCCAGAGCGCAGCCCTGCCACCGCGCCGGGACGCCCACCGCGGCCTCCGCTGCTGTACACGCTCTGTGCCCTCCAGGAGTCTGCCCTCGTGTCGCAGTGCCGGCACTATGCCTAGGCACCAGGGTCTCTGACTCCGATCGCCCATTCTGATTGTCGGATCGCCGGATCGTCAGAGCACCTGCCCGCTGCAGCTCCTGGGAGTGCACTACTGCCCCGCTGCCTCATGCTCGGCCTCCACTGTTCTCCACCGCTCTCCTCTGCACCCTTGGTGTGCTTGCCGCTCGAGTCTACCCTCCCGTCGCAGTGCCGGTACAATGCCATGGCACCAGGGTCTCGGACTCTGGCCGCCGGTCCGTTGGAGCGCTTGTTCGTCACATCTGTAATGTACAGCGCAGTGGGTGCCAGTCCCTGGACCTGCCCTGTCGTGTCTGAACTTTTCTCTCGCGGGACAAGGATGGCACTCCGTGCGCCACTTCTTCCCTCGTCCTCTCGCGTTGGCAGTGCATATGGGATCCGTCCCGCTAGCTACCATCCTGAGGGTTTTTATACTGGTGCCAGGTCACTAGGCGTGGGGGGGGGCTAGGTCTTGGGGGGGGGGGGTCTAGGGCCGGCTGAAGGGGAGGGGGGCACCCGGGCCCCAACATATATGGCTTAAAATGACCCCCTCATCGCATTAGACATTTTTGCGGAATGTATGTTGGCAAAAAAATTGCTATAGGGGGGGGGGGGCATGGTAGGTGGTACTTGTGTTTAAGGGCATAGCACCCCCGAGTAAATTCTCGGGGGTCCCCAACAAAGGGGATAAAATCAAAGCGGGCCCAAAAGAGGGCAGAAATGCTACATCACCCCTGCATTCTCAGGGATCCCCAACAAAGGGGACAAATCAAAGCGGGCCCAAAAGAGGGCGGAAATGCTACATCACCCCTGCATTCTCGGGGATCTCCAAACAAAGGGGACAAAATCAAAGCACAAGAAAAAAAATTTTCCCACGGTGTCCTTGATCCTGCCGGTAGTCCTGCAGACTGCCCCCATTGGGGTTTGAACCCAGGACCATGCAGTTGCAGAGGCACTGCTTTACCCACTAGGGTATGGGCCATCTCTGACACACCTCTGCACAGGGGTGGTATTGATATTTGGTCCAATTGGGTTTCATCCATTATTGGGTTCTCCTCAAAAAACTGAGTATTTTGAGTATAGACACATGGGGTGAAAACCCATTTTTTCACCCTCTACTGGTTCAAAAGCAAATTTTCCTTACGGCGCCTTTGGCGCCCATGGTCCGGCACTTTCCAGCCAATTTCCAAGGAGGGGGGGGAGTCGGCGTAAAGGGTCCGGTCCCGGCGAGCCCCCCGTGGATTGGTCACCATCAAGTGTCCAAACGTGCTTGAATTGCGATGCTGACGGTGACGACAAGAAAGCTGACCATGGTGGGAAAATTGGACACAATTAAATGATTTGCTGGCACACAACTGGTAGGCTAGACTCCCTTGCGCCCGAACACTCACACATGACGGGGTAAGTAGCTGACGGATACACAATCACATATTCGATGCGAGCGGTTCCTATTGAGGGCTAGCTATGCCAGTGAAATCTGCAGCAGTGTGCCACATGGAAACGACTGCAACCCAACACAAATTCAAGCAGAGGTGACCGCTCCCAATGTGCATCATGACGAGCTGGCCTACCGCGCCGAGATGTACTGAAAAGCTGCAACAACAACTCTGTTGTGTTCATTCCACCGACGAAGACATGGAAGCACCTGCAACACGCAATTTCATGTGTGGACCATTGGAATCGGACGTGCAGCGCAGTAACATGTGATCCACCACTCTGCTGACTTCGGCCACCACGCATTCCCACACATCTGCATGTGTATGCGTTTGAAATAAGCCTCCGTCACGCGGGATACCAGGAGGTGGCCTTTGACGCGACATCCCATAACTTGCCGTTTTGTGCGACCATGCCGCGAAGGCCTGTGGCCCGAAAAGTGAACAAAACGTGCCGTCCAGCTGCCCTAGCACGGAGCGGCCTTACCCGCACCCCCTCAGGCATGAAGGTAGCACGGGGGGTGACTGGAATCCGTGCCAATGCGACCACCTGTCGAAACCTGCGCGGGGGGGGGGGGTCGGATACAAGGACCGGGCCCGGTACCACCTCTAATCTCCCTGATTGGCAACCGTTGCCCCAGATGTTGCATGCACGGCCCCCTTCATCCAAGAAACTGCTGGTCGCCTTTTGGGGAATGGCAGGTTCACCAAATATAGCAGGTTTCAGGCTTCCTGACCACATCCCGTCCCTCGTCATACTGCCTTGATGCCACGGAATGGCCTGATGATAAAAGCAGGCAATGTTTATATCAGTAACATCAGGCAGTGTTTATATCACTGACGTTTCATGCCCTTTGCCAGGGTACGCTCTAGGAGAGAGTGCGACCTGACATGTGCGAGTGAGAGGCTGAAAGATGGGATGAATCAATGCATTTTCTTGATGCGGTGGCCCTTTGGGATGTTCCTCAGATTCAGTCCTTGACCCTGCCATGATTGTCCCTCACAACGCGAACGCACGCCCAAAGCCTATGAGCACGGGGCAGCGCTCAAACAAGATTGCAGGGCGGTCGATGGTGGATGATCGTGTGCGGTGCTCGGGGGTGCACTGTATTCTCTACCTGGCACACAAGCGCCAGAAGCCCTCCATCAAGCAGCTGCGTGCTCTCGGCTCCCAACCGACCTTGGTCTTTGCAATCTTGCCTATGCTGCGAGGTGTGTTCCAGATTGCTGCTTCTTTTGCACTCTTGATCAGCAATCTCCATTGCGTTGGCGGCATCGTCGTGGGCATCGTTGCGATCCACCACACGTGCCCTGGTGATCCTTTGGGGGACAAAGACGGCCTTCTGCTGGCATGAACCACATGCATACCTGGGCGAAAGCCTTGATACCCCGGCACTCTTGACATGGTCACCTTGGGGTCGGTTGTTCGGACCTGGAACAGCTTTTGGTTTGAGGTCTCAAAATGAGGGGGAAAAGTCGCTGCAGCCACTGGTAATTGAGGCAACCCGTTCAAGTGGTGGATCACCTTCCTCCTGCAAAAATTACAGAAAGGCACGAATCGTGCAAGTGGAATGTTCCACGGGCAATCCAATGGAGACCAATCCGAGTCGAATCAGGTGAGATCAGGTTGAGTGCGCGCCGACAGAGGGCAGGGCCGTTGCCTGTGCTGCACGTAACCACCCACCCCTTGATGGTGACGTGTGGTCTGTCACGCGTGTGGTGTTGGTGACACTGTTGGCACAACAGGCAGCACATGCAGGGCCACAAGAAGGAACGAAGCTTGTCAAGGGCCAAGGAACGACCCTGGGCACCTTTTTGCAAATAGGGCTGTGTTGAGAAAGTGCAGGGAGGTGACTTCGCATGGGAGAGGAGGCAACACCATTTGGACAATGCAAATGTTCGGCCCCATACGAGGTTTGGGGGACAGGCACTCATGCAATCATGGTGCATGTACCATTTACAGCCCCCATGCCGGCTTCCTCCCCTCCTTCATGCTTTTTGCACCCATTGCAGTACCATGTTCTGTGGGTTGGTTTGTCCCCAAGAACATGTACCGCATATCCATTGACCCGCCATGTATACCCAGACAACGGGTCTGTTGTGTGTCCCATTGTCACATGGGGTCATGTTGACGGCTTGTAGATATGTGGGTCCAACCATCTTCTCCAGAGTAAATGTTCGTCATTGGTCTCACCGTGCGTCACCGTGCGTAATTTGTCCATTGCTTTGTCAACGCCTTTTGCATCTTGTTTTCCAGAGTGTTTGGTTGCGGTATGTGTTTTGGCTATCGGTGCAATGTCGGGGCGAAGCTCCCATACAATTAACCAACATATCCAAAGGGGGTGGGGGCGTAGCCTGGTGCAAGAAGGGTAATTTTGCAAAATCTTTATGTCACGACTCCGGTCACCCATCGAATCTCAATGACCCGTAGGCCACAAGCAAGATACTCTGAAAGCAAGCATACTCATATGGCTCCGTGGTGCGGGGTGGTGCGGTCTTTGGCTTCGGCTCAGGCTCCAGACGAGGGACCACACGGTGTCTTGTTGAAAGTCTAATTGCGTCCGCCGCTCCTTTCAGATGCGGAGCAGGCTCTGGTTCCTAAGAGACACACGGCAGTACGTGACATCACTCCACACTTGACAACATCCGCACGGACTGGCCCCAGCAGGGGCCCGAGCCACCATGAATATCATCGATCCCTCTTAACGGCAAAAAGATGACTTTGTCAAAAGTGCACCAAGGGAGCACCTGCGGCAAATTGGAAATGATGTTGAAATTCTTCTGGCTGGCCCAATTCGCATTGACCTTCTGTATTTTCTGCAATGGGCACAAGAAACAGGTCATTGTTCCTTCACAAAGCCTGTTCAATGAGCATCTCGTGTCAGCGTTTCGAAGAAACTGCTTGAAAACGGGACCACACCTGTTCTGTAGTTTTGCCGGCTTGAGCCATCGTTATGAAGAGGTCGCGTCCGCCACCATCTGCATGATAAAAATTCAGGGCAGCATCCAATTGGGTGCGCACGTGCGGTTTATTCCGGCCGGCCCCGAATTTCATGACCATTGCTTGCCAGAAAATCTGAATTCCACGAGGCAAATACATGATGACCGCCGAAAAAGACATGACAACACGTCTGCCCCCAGACTATGTACCCGGAACCACCCATGCCATGCGCTGTGCTGAGACCACCAATCCATACAAGAGCGAGCAACGAGAGAGAATGGTCACTAACTTTCAAAATGAAAAAAATGCAAAAAAATAAAACAAAAAAAAGCAAAGGTTGTGTGCCAAACCACCGCACATTGACACCTGGGCATTCAGAAGGGCCAACATCGACTCAACTTGGGGAGGAAAGACCACCACCCCAACCCACAATTGGAACGTTGAACGGATTGCCTCAAAGATGCTGCTGCACAAAGGTATGCAAGACGAAACAGCATGGTGTGCCAAATGATATCATGGACACCTTTTGGATTAGCTTGGTCGTAGCAGGTTATGGCATCATCAGGCTGAGCTTGGCGAGCTCTAAGTCCGGTGCAATATAGTAATGGTCTTCACAAAAAAATTGCTCATCGTGGTGCAATGCATGGTGCATCTTCCTTTTGCATTAAATATTATTAGTGCTATCAACGAGAGATTGCGAGTGACGTGTGCATGAAAGTAATGAATGAATGAATGAATGAAAGTTGTGTGGATGACAGTAATATGTTGTCACGGGGGCTCCGGGTGTCTCCGTGGCTGAGTTTCCGTGGCACAGTCCAGAGTGTGCCAAAAGGCAACAAAGCTGATTGCAAAAGCCAAACAACAACGTGTGCATCATGCGGTACTTGAACAGCGTGTCCTCAGGTTCGCAACATATGCTTCCTTTACGCCGGCATCTTGTGTAGTCTGCAAGTGAGCTGCAGAGGTTGCCCTTGGGAACCCGACGCGTCGATGACAGACCGCTCAAAAGGTGATAGGGACCAATGTTGATCGACAGTGGCATTGATATGATGGATGAGGCGAGGGCAGGTCCAAAAGCACGAGCGAACAAAAATCATCAGTGGAGAATTCCAAGCTTGATATCCCTACACATACACCATTCGTTGCGTCGCCATTGCTTTGATACGTGCCTTTATTGTCATTAAGTGTGAAAGAATGCAACTCCCCGTTGAGGGGCCTTTGGTAGGCCCAGCACTGTTGTATCTGTTTGTGAGTGTGCGACCTCCCTTTGTGTCACTTTGTTGATGTACACGAAATCTTCACACTTCACCACATACCTGACGAGTGGTTTTCTGAAACCCTTCAACGTTACACATTGTTGTTTCGTGTTGAAACACCGCTTATAGTTGGCCTCAAACGAGTCTAAGATACTCGCCCACCCTTCCAGCCGCAAATTTCAGACGAAACACATCTTCAGAAAAATATTGTGTGGAGTCCAGATCATCTATGTGCAGGTATCCACGAGATGGTCACAACTGCGAAATGGAAAACCCAGGGACATTGTCCACGGGAAAACGTCTCCCAGGGTTTATCACAGCAAGAGATGTCCCAGACCAGACGCTGCACTTCCGATTTTAGCATAGACCATGCATTCCGATCCCTCTGCGTTGTTGCATGACCAAATTAATAACCAAAAAAAAGGCTGTCACAGACATCCCTCTGTTCTACAACTCTTGCACATACATGTTGACCTGGAACAAATCATTCTGAATTAGGACACCAATCTTTTCCCCATGCAACCCAGTTTTGTTCTTGATGGCATCTTCAACATCTCTGGCTAACATGCAATCATGCAACTATTGCACTGCTTCCAAGGTGTTCATCAAGGGAGGAAGAAATCCAGCATACGCAACTCTCATGGGTCGAAGCCCATGGGCAATTGGCCTTAACTGTTTCCACGGTCTGCCTGATGGATGGACCACCAGGGCCACAGGAAGTGGCTGGAAATGTTGCTCATGTGATGCGCGCGTGTTTCGTGCTGGCCTTCGTTAGGTGAATTATGCCGGCATTTTCTGGGAGCATTTTGTGTGATTTTCTTCGAACAAGCAGTGCCGGCAGTACTTTGGAAATTTTGCAGTGACTTGTTCGACAGTAGTCTCCATTGGCCATCGGTTTTTGATGCTTTATGAAATTTGCCGGTGAAAGTTTTGTCATGGCACAGAAAGGCAGAGTGTGTCCATAGCTTCTGAGGAAGAAGGACTCGGAAAAGCTAACTTTCTATTGGGCGCCATGCGCATGCTATGCCCACGCTGTGCCCACACTGTGCAGAAACGCCCCTGAAACACTGTCGTTACTGCCGTCGGCTACCCTCCAACCAACGCTGGTTGCCCTTCAAGTGCCGTCCAATTGTCCATTTATAGCAAATACTGGACGGCTTGAGTTTCCTTTTCTAATTAAAAGAGCCTCTCAGAAACACACGTGCAGCCAGCCTCAGGGCAGCATGCAACTAGGCAGCAGCAAGGCGGAGACCAGCGGCAACAGGCTGAAGAACCACCAGCAGCAGACTGAGAGGCTCCATTGGTTAGATTCACCAGTCTCCTTGTACTGTTCAATCCCTGCTGTTATGTCTTTGCGCTTGTTCTTATGCATCTTGTTTGTTTTATTTTGCTCCCACAGACTTCACAGCAGAAGACTGTGTAAGCCGAAAGCAGCAGCAACCTGGCCACAGGGGGAGTGTTTGCGCGGCGTGCAGCCAATGCACACCTCGCACACTACTTTTGGGCAAGTGTCCTGAGCTTTAGCCCCAAGCTCACCCTCTCCTAGAGAAGCCCCAAGGCACAACAGAAAATTGCCACTCTTCCAACCAAATCAACTCCAAGAGGGAGCTTGCGCACAGCGCCACATCGTAATTCAATTTTCCCGTGACCACCCTGAAATCCACCTCTGGGGAAGCACACGTCCACATGGCAAAAACAGCAAAAATCCTCATGGGACCTCAGCCACAGGTGGGGCATAGCAACGGGCCATACGCCGACTCCTTCCCACTTTCAGGGAGGGAGGGGGGGGGAGGGGGGCTCCCGGACCCTAACATATATGGCTTAAAATAACCGCCTTATCGCGCTGATCATTTTGAGGTATGTATGTGGTAAAAAATATTTGACGAGGGGGGGGGGGGGGGGCATGGTAGGTGGTAGTTTTGTTTGAGGGCGTAGCACCCCCAACTACGCTACCCGTGCATGCTCGGGGGTCCCTAGAAAAGGGGACAAAATCAGAAGTCGCTACTTCACCCGTGCCTTCTCGGGGGCCCACAAGTGGGCGGAATTGCTATGTTACCCCTGTGTTCTCAGGGGTCTCCAGAAAAGGGGACAAAAAGAGAAAAATCTATATAACCCTTGCCTTTGCAAAGTAGATTCATGATGAGCTATGGAAAAAAAAAGGAAAAAACAAGGTCCAACCTTCAACCATCCCTGTCTCCCAGTGGCTCACAGTTACCAGTGCCTAGAGTTGAACCCAGGATCCTCCCATCGCAAGTGCAAGTGCAGCGTACTGCCAACTAGGGTACTCACCATCACTGAAAATTATTGCTTTGAGGTGAGATGATGATTTTGGACTGACTAAGAAAATGCCCATTTTTGTCCATTGTCGAATTCCGAGTATATTGAGTATAGACACATGGGGTGAAAACACATTTGTGTACCGTTTGCCACATCAAGCAAAATTGCTTACGGCACGTTTGGTGCCAGTGGTCCGGCACTTTCCAGCCAATTTCCAGGGAGGGGGGGAAAGGGGTGGGGAAGTCGGTGTCAAGGGCCCGGGCCCGGCACACCCGCCCCCGACCCCAACCAAATGTCACACACAACCCTCCAAGACCAAGGCGGGCAAACAAATGTTCCACCCGTGCTCTCTAATACCCATGAATATCATTATAGGTCTGTTGCCGGACGGTCAATGTCTTGCGGCCAATGAAAGGGACATGGGAGTTCAATATCCCTTATATGCATGTATACCCACCTCAAGCTCCATGAAACATACTTGGGCGCGTTGTGGCCCATTCTAGTCCCATATCTTAGCGTAAGCACTCGTAACAGGTAAGACCGGGCATACCCAAATAATGTTAACCAAATTATCCACTGCCACAGTGGGTGAACCCCCCAAAACCACCCTTGCAAAGCACATAGCACCACACAAAATCTGCCAACTCGAATTGCACAACAAATGTGATATTTTGTGTGCTTTATGATCCACACAATTGTGCCAATCAATACATTCAGCACAATAATTTTTGACTGACCAATGGAACCCATTCGTCATGCCACACTAAATGTAGGCACAAAATTGGCTCCATAAGCCGGGCTGCATTGAGGTCTCCGGAGCGGGGATTACTAAAAGGCCTACATAAACCCTGTTGCATCAAGGTTGCCAAAATGGGGACAACACATGGCTACATAGCCGCTACCGTATTGGGGTTGAGGGTTGAAGGTAGCACTAGGTGGAGGAGTTTGGGCGCAAAAAGATGCTAACAGTGCCTCACAAGCAGTAATAGCATTACGCCCGTGACAACAAAGCACCGGAAGTTGGTTTGTGTATTTGTGCAATAGCCCGCATTATGGGAAAAGGAGACTTTACAAAAGAAGAGTCCGCAAACCAGAGCAACACCACCATGGCTTAGCAACAATGGCGTAGAGACAACCTTGGAGATGACAAGTTGGGTTTTACTCCTTGGAGACACTCACCGTTTATTGCTTTTGCTCGAGAAGACTTGCCATTATCTCCCTTTGCTTCTGTTGTCACGACCTGTGCCTATTTGTTGGTCACAACCCTGTGCCTATTTGTTGGTCTGTTTCATAGATTTACAAATCCGCTTGTGCCCCAACAAGCAAAGTAAATTCCAATGCAACGAACACAATACAGCCAATGCAACGAACACCATACGGAATTGCGTCCCACCTGTTCCGGTTTGTAAACTTATGATTATGCCCCATGTTTTGGATCCCTATGGTCCTAGGACCAATTTTGTTGTCAGTCATTTGCTATTTCATTTTTTTTATCAAAGTAGAGTGTGCACGCCATGTCGAAGTGGAATGCGAGAGAGCAACCAAAAGCCACTAGGCATCGGATCACGTGTAATATGTCCAAGCAACCCAAGACAAAGCTAGTTCACTGTAATGTGAAATCGAAGCTGAAAAAGCCAAAAGAGGTGAGAAAAAACTTTCCCAAAGGCCCTTTGATCACCAGATTGGGAGCTGTTTTGTGACCACTGAAACATGCATTCATTTAAAGCTACCAAACACGCTTCAACACAGCCAAAAATTTCTTTTTAGTGGCAAAAATTCCCCGCACATTGGATTTTTGGACTCCTTTAAAAAATATGCAAAAAAGGCGGTGTCCTTCTAAAGTAGACAGCAAAAGCTGAATCAATTTCAATGCTCCTCCACGCTGCATCTTTGTAGGCCATGTAAAATGACAGATTGGTGTTGAGATTCATCTGATGTAAAGCTAATGCTTTTTGACTAGAAAACCACATCCACCTCTGCCATTTTTCTGCGCAATCCCACTGCTTGACCCAAAAATGAGAGCAATCCTTGAAGTGCATGACCCCAATGACGCAACACAAACATTGACTCCCTGATAGCCACCCACAAGAAATCCAACTCACCAAAACACAGTCCCTCCATCCAAGATGTGCTCGGTCGGGTACCACTTCTTCAAGGATACCAAAGGGACAGTAGAGAGGGTCCCAGACAACAGGCATCAGCCCCTTGCCACAACAAGCACTGGACAACATGGTTGTGCAACATGGTAACCCGCCTCCCTCTGCTGCGGGAATGCTCAGGTTCCCAACGCCAGCAACACGGATAGGTGCACAAGCAATCAGAGAATAATGGGGAGGAGACATTCTTAGCCACGGGTGTGCGTAGGTGAGACCTCTTTGAACGGTGCCCGCCAACCCCTGAATCCTGCCATGTATAGTGACCGGTGGCCACTGTTGTGTCTTTGTGTGGCCCATCTGCTGATCAAGGTAGATTGTGGCTTGGGGAGGAAAAAGAAAACCACAGCTAAGGGCACAAAATGCAATGGTAGACCCCAAGACACCCGATGCCGTCTTACCCACTCGCATGTGTAAACGGACTTGAAGGAGTTATTCTGGGCCTGAAAGACAACCCTTTCTTTTAGAAATATTTGTGACAGTGAGGGTTGCACAGGCAGTATGCCACGTTCAAAAGCAGTTGAAATCACTCAAATCTAGAAAGTGTGGATGGTGCAATGGTGAGCAGTCCCCTCGTCGCATTGGGACCGCTCCGGACAGCCCCATGGCAGGGCTAACTAGCATGACACTTGGGTTGTTGTGGTCTGAAAACAACAATTAGCCTTTTGCCCCCCCTCCCCCCACTCCTCATTCTGAGTGCCAAGTTGTTCAAGGCATTTTGAGACCTTGCAATGACACCAAGGAGCCAAGAAGTGGATGGATGATCAACATGTAACAGCACCATGTAAAACCCCCAATCACTTCCGGAACCAACTCTTTTTGACTTTGTTCAACCTCTCAGGGGAGCTGGGGTCCAAACGGGGAGGGGGGGGGTGGATCTCGATTTGGATTTGGAGGCTGCTCTTTATGCTCACAAGCCGCTTCGAGGGGGGGGGGGGGGGCAAGATACACCACTTATCAGCCCGCCATGCCATGTGAAATGCACTCCCAATCCCTCAATGGCCTTTGGGTGGGGGAAACCTCCCAAACCTAACCACTCCCCCTCCCTTGCCCCTTTCCTTGCATGAAGATGCACCCCACCCCACCCCCTTGCTCCTCTACCCCACCCCCACCGCAGCCCTACCTTGTCACCATGCCCCGCGGATCACCCCCCACCCCTCATGTGGAGAGCAGGCACCCTACCCTCACCGGCCGCCGGCTCCATGCCTGCCGTAACGCCAACCCTCGCCTTGGACATGAAGCGCAAGCAATGACACCTAGCCCATTAGGAAAACAAGAAGGGGGCACCCCCTGAATGGTTGCAGCATGCAACCTAGGAGTGGAGAATGCTTCATGAAAGGGGAATGCTTTGTGGTGCCCAGCACCCAAGCGACACCCTGTTGAGGCGGAATGGCGGCTCTCCCAACCCCACAACAACACTACGTGACACTCCTTGCTCATGGGGAGGTGAGGACCATGTCGGGCACCGCTTTGTTCACCAACTCGCAGCAGGCCCCCAGGACCATGACCTCACTCTCACCCATGGCAAACCATAGCAGTGTAGCCACATCCGCCAATAGGTGAGCCGGGCCCGTGGGCTGGTAACCCCCCCCTCCCCCCAATAGCCAAACCCTACGGGCTAGGGAAGGAAGGTTCACCCAAGTAGCTAGCGGTGAGGGGGAATCATTGGCTGACCGCCATGACCTTTAGGTTATAGACGCAACGCTACCTAGACCATGTCATGGCCACGTGCCCTTTTGGCCTAGATGGCGACATCACATGTCCCAAAATCTCTTACCTTGAAATGTTCTTTTGCTGACCAAAATGCTCCATTTCGCTAGTTGTATTTTGCAAGGGGTTTTCCACTGCATTCCTAGCTTGTTGCCATCGCTCGCACAACATGTGCAGCAACGGTGACCTCCTTGAAAGCGTTCCCAGCATGTTCCCCTTCCCGGGGCTCTCCGAAACGTGGGTCGCAATATCGCAGGCACCCCGTGGCACCAACTCCCCCGTCCCTTTTTCCAAGCAAATATTCTAAGCACGTTCCCCTTCCTAGGGCTCCCCGAAACGTTGGTAGCAATATCGCAGGCACCCCGTGGCACCAACTCCCCCGTCCCTTTTTCCAAGCAAATATTCCAAGCACGCCGTGGCGCCCACTCCCTCGACCTTTTTTGCAAGCGCACATGCGATCGCTCTCCGGCCAACAAACTTTGTAGCAATAGCACAAGCACCCCACGGCCGGAAAACCCTCCTGTATTTTTCCAAGCGGTTGTTCAACCCGCAGCGCGTTGTTGAGGAACACCATCTATGTACATGGCTCCGCCACTCCTCAAAGAGAAGCTGCCCCGGCTACCATGGCCACGCGTGGCCAATCACAAGTCCCCGATCGCAGGACTGACTCACGGAGCGCCGGGTCCCCCCGACCTCCCCCCGTAAAATGGACAGTGGTGCGGCGGAACAGTGGTCATGAGTGGTGAGGCAAGACAGCGGCTGGGCAGGATAGTAGTCAATCTAAAAAGATATATTCTGGTGGTGGCTTTGGCTTGGGCTTGGGCTTCGGCTTGGATGCATCAACACCGCGCCGAAATTTTTTGGGTCGTGCAGCAGAGCTACTATTGCCAGTTGATTGCAGTAGTGCATCCACCATGCGGTGGCAACTAATGGCAGGGGGTTCACCAGAAATGGGGCCAGACATTGAGGCAGGTTTGGGACAGGGTGGTGTTTGTGGCCCACGTGTGGCACTCAGTGTGCCAGGAATAGTAACCGACTTGGGTTAGGTTTGGGCACAGGTGGTGAGTGTGGTGCCGCTTTTGATGGTTTGCAATCGTGGGTGTCGTTGTCGGTGCTGCTGCTACAACTGCTTTGTGAACTCTCACTCTGCTTTTTCTTGTGCCGTCGTTCTTTACGGGTGCAGAAGGTGCGAAGACTGCCTAAACCCAAAACCGGCCAGGAAACAACCACATCCCAATTAATAGGGATCCAGTGGCTCACCCGAGGCAACTGGATGCTACACACGCCGCAGATGCAATAGACATCGACGGTCGGCTGCGTTGTGCCAGGGAACCCCAGCGTGACACATTTTGTGGCCACGTGCATTGCTCAAAAACAGCCACTAGTTGCAACACCGCGTTGGACAATGCGCACCAGCATGTCACGCCAACGCGCAGTGGCTAGAACAGTACAAGGCTGCAGCAAAATCGCCCGCACTTCAGGGTGCCAGTGCTCCAAACGGTTTCTTTTTTTTTTACCATTTTCAGGAACTGCACGTAATGTTCATGCTGCAGGGTCTCCCGGATACTTTCGTAATTCTCTGTGCTGGTGACCCCGGCGAAGCGCTTGGCCACTGCGAGCCATGCTCCCCCCCCCCCTCGTCTTGGACGTGCACAAGGAGACACGGGTAATCAAACAAGTGCGTCATCCCATGTGCGACCGGGTGCATGTGCTACCCCCCTCACACATCTCAGTGATGAGGAGGGTTAAATACACATGCACTTTACCCCGTGTCCACCATACAGATGGTGGCATGTGCTTGGTCCCATACAAGAGGGATACAATATGATAGAAGCTCAGAAACAACTCATGGAGGGGGGAGGGCAATTGGCCAGTTTGCAGAACCATTGGAAACAGTGTGCGCACCTCTCGCCCCGTGAGTGACAACCCCGAACGAAAGCGACTGCGCGTCTTGGATTGGCACTGCTTCGTGTGTGGATCCATTTTTAGCTCATAGCGGCGAGCAACAACTACTACAAGCAACAGAACAGCCCACGACTCGGCAGTGGGCAGTGTGCGTCCCACAACCCCTACTATTCGGCTGCCAAAGCCTTTAATGTTATGTAGTATAGGCTGTACTGCCTGTACCTGGGCTAAGTTCGACAACCCAGCCAGACGGCCGGAGAAGCTGTCTAAATGAAGTGGCGCTGTAGTGAAAAGGTTGGCAAGATGGTTCTTCCTATCCCATTGGCATGAGCAACAACCCTGCCCATTCTGCAGCTCAGACCACATCTGGTGATGGTCGGCCATAAGGAAGCGCAACTGTAGCCTGAGCTAAACAATGTGGCGCGTGCCGGCGACAACAACGGGAAGCCTCAACGTTGTGGCCTGCAATTTTTTTATCTCTTGAACGCGCCCATTCACGGCCCAAGCCGCCGAATCAGCACGGGGGGTTCGCGCCATGTTAAGAGGGAAGTGGCAGAAGGCACTCCCTCAACAGGATCAAAAAGCTGACCTGCCAAATCCAGGATGGCAACCTTGAAATTGTAGTTGCTTCTACAGCGGGGGTCATAGCCGTCAGAAAACAATACAACCTGCAGGGTAGTTTCTGTAGGCGGGGGGGTTTTGCTGACAAGCCTTGGGCCTTGGTGTTTGAGTAGAAGGCCGCAGACCTGTAAGAGGAGGGACTCGTTGTTTAACCAGAAGCGTTTACACATCCCGCCTACTTGTCCTTTTCGGCGGATGGTCTGCACAGGCCATTACACATGTCTCCTACTTGTCCTTTTCGGCGGAGTGTCTGCACAGGCGTTTAAACATCTCTCCTACTTGTCCTTTTCGGCGAATGGCGTTGACCCAGCCGTCCTGCAACCACCCTGCACTCCACACTGCCTGAGGCCCCGATCGATAGCATACCTTATACGCTGGGTTGTCTCTTATGAAACCTCGACATTAAACCTTGGCGCTTGCCGTTAAAAAGGGAAGAGGCTGCACACAGGCACGGGACTAGAGCACAATAGCTACCCCTGCCTGCCCTTTCCCTGAAGAGTACGTACGTTAAAATATGTGATGCGACGTCTTGCTCGAGGGGGGCCTTCTGCGGTATTTCGGTTGTCCCCTCTCCGTCTAGCAATGTCCATGAGGGTAGGACGTCCCTTGGAGGGGCGGACTGCCCTTGGCCGCACGCGGGGGGGGTGGCGCCAATGGGGGGTTATCATTCATGGGTTGGGAGTTTGTGTTCCGAAGAGGCAGCAGAGATGTCCTCCGGTGTGCCGCCAGCTGCGTGAGGGATGGCTGACTAGGGTATTTGACTATGGGTTCTGTGTTGTGAAGTAGGCTGGTCTGGGGTGGAGGTGCTGGGTGGTGAAGGTAGTAGTCCCTCCGCATCAGACGCCAGACACGTTCTTCACTGCGCGTCACAAACGAGGAGCGAGAGACACGCATTCCCTGTTCCCACAGAAGCAGCGGGCCTCGGCGCTCCACTACAAATGAGTACCTCCTAAGATTAAACATCACGAGCTTGTCCCACAACGGGTATTCGGCGAGGGTGTAATGTGAGAGGTAGTACTGTGTCCGGGAGCTGATGGGGTCTGCTAATGTGACTGGTGGTGGCGTGGGGGTTGGGCCGGCACAAGGTGTGGCCCGCGGACTGGGGACGACAACAGGACCGGGGGCAGTGGTGATGGAGCTGGGGGCGGGGGGGAAACAATAGGGGGTTGGGGTGATTGTACAGTGTTGATATCTTTCTCGGCATCACTATCCCAATACGCCTCATCAAAATCGCCGAACTCGAGCAGCTTCGGCAGATTTCCCCGGCCACAGTCCCGGCCACCATCCACGCCGCCGTCCGGGAGGAAGGGGAGGCATTGCGACATGTTAAAAACATGAGCCATTCTAATTGGAAAACATTGCAAAACACCAAGGGATAGTCTGCACAGGCACCACAAAGGCACCACAAAAGCACCAAACAAAACTTAACGAAAAGGCCCCAGGGATACCTCTCTTATCAAAGAACCGCGCGATGCCCAAAACCTCGGCTGGCCGTTTACGCACGACGACTCCCTCTGGTGGTGCGTGGCAAAGCGCGAACTTGATTGCGTACAGCCCCCCATCTGTCTCCACAATTGGCTCTATTGAGGTATCAAAGGCATCCCCAGCCGGTGCTGAAACATGTCGCAAAAACTGCCCTGGTGTCATTTTGTCGTCAATGGTGACGTGCTCGCCCACATGGAACGTGGGGGCATGAACCCCCACAATTTGCGCGCCCGACGTACTGGCCCGCCAACTTGGTCACGCAGTGTATGTAGGGGCTTATTCCGCCTCGATTGTCGGGCCTCGTGTGTCGGTGCTTTGTTCGCCGTTGTGTTTGGACACGGTGTGTTGCTCGCTCGCCTCCCGTGGTCGTCAGGCGTGTTGTGCTCCTCCTTGATCCCAAGCATTGATCCAGCATGGTGATGTGGTACTAGAATATCTACGGTGGTTTAGCAGTTCCTGATGACCATAGAGGCACCAACCGTATCCGCAAACGGGTCACAAATAACAAATCTCAAGTACTCATTTTTCGAATGCATGGACGGAAGTATGGGGATAGTGTCCACCACCGTTTTGCTCCGTGCACGCTTGACCTCCGGACATGAATCAGCATATGCAAGCACTAGAGCATGGTGGAAGGCCATTTGACGGATGGCCTTGTTGAGGGCAAAAGCTGCCTTGACATGCTCCGTAGTATTTTGTGGTGGGATGGGGAGCTCTTCGGGGAGATGTTGTTCGAGGAGTTTCCAGGCTTCCCACTTCTCCCTGTGCTCCTTGCAGGGGCCATCTGCCGGTTCCACCCAATCTTCCGCGGTGGGTGCACGGATTTGTAGATGTCGGTAGACCGTCCCAAAGCTGCCAACGTAATATCTAGGGGTGGTGTTATCCCTTGCCTCGGTAGCAGTGCTGCGCGGGACCTGCAACCGGGTGTTCATAGCTCTCATCAGGACCGTGTCCTTGGATTTCAGGTTTTTGAAAAGACGCCCGTGCATCATGGCCTCTAAAAAGAGGCGTGGCACGTGTGGTTGCATGTAGCGGCCGGCTTGGGGGGGTGAAGCAGAGGAGGGCGATGGCCCGTTGCAGCTCCGCGTGCAACATGTAGTCGGGGCACTCCTCGACGGGCACTGCGTCCACATTGATTTCCTCCATGTCGAAAGAGTCATCAGGGGGTGGTGCAGAGCTGGCACTAGCACTCGCACTGCCACTGGCATGGCTGGGACTGAACGTGTCACTAGCAGATGAGTACGACATTGCTGCAAACAAAATAAGAACCCCAGTGGGTTGGTTCTGCTTAATTTTTCGTTACTACCTTCCTCCTTGCATTGAGAGCACCCTAGCCACACGGGTGGGGGGTCTACTCATTACTTCGGATACAAATTCCCATGCAAATTGTTGTCTCCCCATTAGGCCACTTTGAGTCACCGTGTAAACACACACACAAAGGCAAGCACAAAGGACAAATGGCAGGCAGTCAGCCGAAGGTGGAGTACATCCAACACCGGCACCCATCAAGAAAAAGCACATACTAGAATCACAGCCGGCCTGGACTTGGGCGGATAGGGGACCTCAACATGCACGTCAGCGAGCCAGAGTATCATATGTTTCCATGGTCTCCCATCCCTCCAGTGCCATACGAATAGACACCTTCATCGGACACGGCCGGCACTTAAGGGGCTCTCCGGTCAGAAAAAACAACAGTGAAGAGAGGGAATGGTGTAGTGGGCAAGGCAGGGCATCATGTTCACGCAAACCAAGGAGGCCGGGAGCGGCAGCACCGGACAGGTCAACCAGTGTGACACATTCCACCACTCAAAAAAGGAGACGGCTATTATGATTAGTTCATGGCTAGGCGGTCACTAGGCAGAAACGCACGGACGGAGACCATCCACTCAAAAGCACAGGGAGCACACACACTCATATGTCCTCAAGATGCCACCGCCGTTGTTGTCGTTTATGGTCTAACCGGAGATGTGTCTCGCCTTGCTGACGCAGAAGCACCACGACCGCGGGTGGAAATGTAGTGGACGCCTTGAGCCTACCATTGGTGCTACCCCTTCACAAGAACGATACCTGTGGCGAAGCCTCCCGGCAATGGCAGCAACACGAACACAATGCATACGTGTGGAATGACAGGGACATACGTGAGAAGCGGCTCCCTGCATAAGCACGGAATGCGTTAGCTACGGAACCTCCCACAGCCGCTGCAACCGGCTGTACACGAGTAAGGCACCCCGGCGGCTCTTTGTGGATGCCATGCAAGAGGTTCTGGATGAAGGGGGGGTGGGGAAGCTTGAAGCATGCCAAGGTGGCGTAGCGGTTCTTGGAGCCTTCTGTGCAGAGCAAGAAGCAGGAAGACCCAAACCCTCACGAAACGCAGCGATAACAACCCTATCGTTTTGTCGAAACGAGCAACACGAACACAATGCATACGTGTGGAATGACAGGGACATACCTGAGAAGCGGCTCCCTGCATAAGCACAGAATCCGTTAGCTACGGAAGCTCCCACAACCACTGAAAGCCATTGTACCATCACTCGTGTAGCCCGCAAGCGGAATACTTTGCACGTGTTTGCGGTGGCACTGCATGGTAGTTTAGAGGGAGGAAAGGTTGACGGCGTGGTCGTCGTGAACTTGGCCCCAAGTGCAACCACTTTGCTTTAAGCGATTTGCTACAGCAGTTAGGCGTGCCATGCAAGAGCTTGACGAGGGCGCGGGCGTTGGTCGCCAATTGTGAGTAAACTCCAAGCATCATTGGCTTCTGGCCAGGGTATCACACGTTGCATGCCACACACCCATGCTAAGTGGTCTGCGTAAATTCCTTGCATGATTTGCTGCCGGCAAGGGTATCATGCCTTGCACGCCATCCCCCATCCTAATTTGTGTGGGTACCTTCCAACCATCATTTGCTGCCAGCAGGGGTATCACACCTTGCGTGCCAGCCCCCCATCCTAATTTGTGTGGGTACCTTCCAACCATCATTTGCTGCCAGCAGGGATATCACACCTTGCATGCCAGCCCCCCATCCTAATTTGTGTGGGTACCTTCCAACCATCATTTGCTGCCAGCAAGAGTATGATACCTTGCGTGCCAGCCCCCGATCCTAATTTGTGTGGGTACCTTCCAACCATCCTTTGCTGCCAGCAAGGGTATCACACCTTGCATGCCAGCCCCCCATCCCAATTTGTGTGGGTACCTTCCAACCATCATTTGCTACCAGCAAGGGTATGATATCTTGCATGGCAGCCCCCCATCCTAATTTGTGTGGGTACCATCCAACCATCATTTGCTGCAAGTAGGGGTATCACACCTTGTGTGCCAGCCCACCAGTGTAATTTGTGTGGGTACCTTCCAACCATCATTTGCTGCCAGCAAAGGTATGATACCTTGCATGGCAGCCTCCAATCTGGATTTTTCTGTGCAAATTCCAAGCACCTTCCTCTTCCGACGGAGGTGGCATACCTTGCATGCAATATCGCAGGCACCGAAGGAACACAGCCCGTCTTCTGGACTTCCGAGCACAATTTCCGAGCATAATTTCCAAGCATCCTCCGGTACCGAAGCGTCGTCCAACCTTGCATGCAATATCCCGAGCACTTCCGCAACCATGGACAACACCAAAAATTTCGGAGCACTTCTAGAACATGGGCTAGCATGGGTCACTGTTTTCGGCCCAACCAGTTTGGACTGCCGCCCTAAGAACACTACTAAGGGTCGGGGTATTCAAGAGTCCACGGGGAATTCACAAATTGCTAAGCTTTTGGCAGGACAAAAAAATTTTCAAGGGGAGGGGGTTTGTGACACGCGTCGGTGCCCAGCACCGACGTCCAGCACATGGCTCGGCGGGTCTTGCTGGTCTTGTTGTAGATGCCCCGAGCCTGTTCGTTCCGTGAATGCCGCACCCCACTTCCACTGGTGCGGGCCCAAGAGCCCGGAAAGCTACCAGCGCAACCGCCACCACAACCACACAAGTGTTGGTCAGGTGCATAGCCGACACTAAGCTCCAGCAAACCGATGGCTGCTACATGTGACCCAACCCTCTGCCGGAGGCCGGCGGACGTGGTTGTTGGCTCCCTAGCGTCACTCCACGAGAAATCTACACCACGTAATGCCCACACCACCCAGCCTTGTGACCCGGGACTGATGTGTTCCCGCCATGGAGCCAGGCGACAAACACAATAGGGTCACATTTTTTTTGCGGTGGATCGGCAGCACGATTTTGGGCACGCTGCGGAAATCTTTCATGCAAGCCATCTTCGGCTGTACTTTTGCCCCACATACAACATTCACGTAGTAGTAGGAGTGAACGCCGGAAATTGTTCATAGCTTGCTTTAGTAGGGCACGATGGCCATGTGGAGGAGCAGGTCCTCAAGCTTCATTGCCATTGCCTGTTCATTTTTGGAATTCGGTTCATCTTTGGAATTCGTACCGGCCGCTGTGCACGAAGTGAAACCATCTGGCGATCGTGAGCTTGCACTTTCGGACACATCAGACTTAGTTGCTGCTGAAGAACTTGCCTCTGATGTAGTAGATACCGACTCTGAAGTTCTATCCCCTAATGCACAATCCGCTGGGACATGCGGCTGATGGCATTGGGGACAGCCCTGTTTCGCTTTTAAAAATTAGAGCATGGCTTGCGTATATCAACTGAAAAGCTTCAAGCAATGGTGGACTTGGGAGACGCACAACCAGCTCATCATCCATGGTTGTGTATGCTCGCAAATGTCGCTGGTCGCCAGTAATTTGTTTGAGGATCGAATTGACTCTCTCTGTTGGGGAGGATATGCAGATGAACACCAGGTGTTGCCACTTGTAGAAACGGAAGGCACAGTGGATCTGGAACACCCCATTGGAAATGAAGACACAACATTCGAACATCACGCACATGTTTGAACTGGTTGCAAATATAACACTACATGGCAAATTCATGGTCAAAGCGCAAGAAAGCATACATCAACAACCACTTGGTGTAAAATGTCCGAGCCCTGGAGAATAAAGCGTTAAGCTTTGGCTTCTTTCGCATCACATACAAAAAAAAAGAATGAGGCAATCTGCCACAAGAAATTAATATTGTAGAGAAACAGAATGGACCCGCCGAGGGGGGGGGGGGGGATGAATCTTTACGCTTCTGGCAAAGTGGAGATTACCGTGCCGGAGGCCGCCGGATGTGACCCAATCTTCTGCTAGAGGCCGCAGGATGCTAGGACGTAACCCAATTCCCTGCCGGGGCGCCGGACAATGCTGTACCTTCTTCCGGAGGTCAGTGTAAACTCTGGTCATGCGGCCACACCGGCCATAGCACGGTGCTGAGCACTACATATACTTCAACTTTCAGGCCAAGTAGGCGCGATGCAGACCATGAGGCACACAGCATGCCCTCACTTGGTGCCCTCCATTATGTCATGACATGAGCCTAGGCGCACATGGTGACACTGTCCCAAGCCCCCCGTAGGAAGGACGCCTTCGGCGTGGCCAACCCCACATGCGAGCAATCGAGGCCCCTAAGAATGATGTGACAAGGCATCCCATCGAGAATAGGGGCACCTCGCTGTCAAGCTCGGCTAGGAATAGGTACGTGCCCACAAGGGCCATGCCCATGCCCCTAGCCACGAACTCATGGACCTCCGCTTGACATAGGCCTAGACCAGCATGTAACATGCTACACAAGGACATACGAGTCTGGGCGATGGCGGCCTAGAGCCTTTGCGTGCACCAACCTCAGCGGCTCGACCTAGTTGTTGTCGGATGGCGTTCCGCCTTAAACTCTAGGGTCGCGAACATGCAATCCTGTGCTGGGTCGCACACATTGGCCGGGGGAACACCCATGGACTCGATGAGGTGCCAAGCACCGAGGTTTGCTGCCCTTTGTGATGCCCTCCTCATCTCAGATGGGGCGATGTCACACCCGACAATGATGTCTCAAGCTGGGAAGGGTTCATGGCATATGAACATGGAGTGTTGGCCACCGTGGCGTTAGGGTGGCTGCATACTCTCCGTGTCAGCATGCAACTTTGGCGGCTAACAACGCCCGGAAGGCTGGGAGCATGTGGACCACGATGCCCACCTCGTACTCGCCCACCCACTCTGAGAGCTCTTGGTCATATGTGCCAAGGCCTTGCCATGACGCGGAGGCCCTGAATGCTTGCACATATTGCACATATTCGGTGATGATGACACGGCACTAGTCCATGGCCCTAAGGAAGCTATATACATGTTGCATTCGCATCCGGCTTTGAAGATGCGGCACCCCAAAGCCCACGTCTTCAACGGGGGACCACACCAAAGCCCGTAGCGTGTCGCAAAAGGCGAAAGGCCCTTGTGAGGATACAATGGCATGCTGGACCTGGCGCAACCGCTTCAGATAGGGCGTCATCACTTCATGCACGTAGTCAAGCGTCGCCACCACAAAGGCCAGGACTATGTGCAAGACAAGCAAGTACGCCGGGGGCCGGTAGCATCGTGCTCGGCCTACCTTGACTAGGGCTATGGCCCATCGTTGAAGCCCAAGGTCTGTTGAATGGGGCCAATGGGGGTGGGCAATTCCTAAGCACCTAGTGCATTTGGCAGCGGTCGAGCCGTAGGCAATAGACCTTCACTTCCTCCCGTAGGCTGAATTGCAGGCCACCATGTGGAATTCACTTCAGGCGCACTAGGCCCCAGCTAGAGAGGAAACACATTCATCGTTGAACTCCACCTCTAGCACAAATGCGTGTCCTAGCGCCTAGGCTAGGGGCGGGGCTCTCAGTGGAGAGTGGGGGGGGACCCTTAGCCGTTGGTGCCTTCGGTACTCAGCCCTCTTCTCCAAGACATTTGTGAAGTAGCCGACGCCCGTGTTATCCCCTTGGGCACACCTGTGCTGCACGCGGTACGGCCTACCAGGCCTGCGACATCACCTAGACCTCCAAACCAGATAGATTTGCTGCAGCCACGAGGATAAAAACCCTTCTAGGCCCCTAGGCATCAACCGCGCCGCGGTCGGGGTTGCGAACACATCAACCTCATCCCAGCTGTTACATCAGAATTCCCCGTGCTATAGCACCCAACCCACGAGAAACCAAAAACACACCACAGCCATTTGACCTAACAGCTAGCGACGACACGTGAACACCTCCAGGGGCATTGCCCACCTACACTCATGCTACACGCTAGCTTACACGCTTGCATGTGGCCCGTCTTGACGCGGCGGAGGTATGGCATGACAAGGGAGCTATTGCGGACCAACCCCATTGGTTGCTTCTTGGCCAAGTTGAGGACCGGCCCCAAGAGCTTGCTAGGCACTCCATCGGCCCATGCCTGCAGGATTAGTGTGGGGACCTTGCTAGGGAAATGCACGGTAGTGCCCCCGGCAACGGGTAGCAGACCGACCGAGCGACATCGCCAAGGAGCCTTGGTTGCGGCCGACTTCATGTCGTGATAAGATGGTGGGACACCCACAACACTGGGCTCCGTCAACTGCGACAGGGCCCCTAACATGTGGGAAATGTTAGCCTCGGTTGGGCAATCCCAGCTGTCCGGTGACAAGGGTTGCTAGACTGCTAATCATTCCCAAACCCGGTGGTGGTACTCTGCGTGTCATGGGAAGGGAGGACCGCCTATGCAGGGTATCGACGGATCCTACTCCCCTTCGCCGCTCATGTGCCCATGGTTGTATGCTATGGAGGTTGGGGGTTGGCTGCTAGGGATCTGCATGCACACTCGGTTGCTCCATTGTGGGTCGGTGATTGTGTTATTGCCTAGTGCTCTGTGCCTTAGTGGGGAGACATGGTAAGGCTAAGCCCGTGGGGGGAGATATGGGCCTAGGCGCACTATCTCCAAATCTCACGGACATGCTGCAAAGCCATCCCACGACTACGTGGGCACGGGTATGTCTTAGGCACAACACTAGATGGAATAGGGCACACACTCCTTGATTGCTTCTTGGCACAAGTGGTGCTGCAAGTTGGCGAGGCCCTCACACTCACAATGAAGTACCTCAGGCAGTTGGAGGGGACCTAGGTGCGCAGAGTGCCACCATGCCCCGGGACCTACCAAGGCAAGATGATTTGGGGTGGTGCTACTACCTGTGTAATTCGGGGGGCGCTGGTGACCATTCCGTGAAATCCACAAGGTGGGGGGGGGGGTCCCGTAGGTGAGTTGATACGGGGGGGGGGCGCAAGGAATCACTAGATTCTGGTCATGGTGCAATAAATAGCGGCATGTGCCCCAACCTTACCTCCCGCCCTTGGAATCTCCCCACCAATGTCCGTACCGGTTCGCCCGCACCGCGGGGTGGGGGGGGGGGGGGGGGGTCACGAAGTGACGGTCCCCTTGAGTGGGGGGCGGGGGTATTGCACCACAATACTATACCATAATATCACAGTGTAAATCAGCTTCGGCGCCTTCAACACCTTGTAAAACTTTTCTTTGGCGCCTTCGGTGCCTAGTATTTTCTATGCTTTTTGGGCCAAGTAATCATTCGCCCCCCCGAGGGGGGGGGGGTTGCGGGATAGGGGGGGATTACATGGGGGGGGGGGGATCGCTCCTTTGAAGGCAAAACGGTCCCTCCCATAGAAACCATGGTACCGCCATACCTAGATCTGTGTGGAGCATGTTTCTTGTGATAGGTTGGGGTTCTGTTCCTACAGATTAGATTTAGATGCTGAAGGAAAATAAGGTAAAGGTTGGGGTCACGGAGCTATTGGAACCTGCAGCGCATTGGATGGAATGGGACTCATACACCCTCAAGGGATGAAACCCATGCCAAAACCAGAGTGATCATGAGAATTCTTTTTACACCACTACTCTTCTCCCCAATTTGGCAGGGGTGCTGCAGCCTTTCTTGGTTCTTCGCTCTGGAAGACCCGATACAGCAAAGGATGACATGGCCATTCTTGCTTCTCTCCACTCTGGGGGACCTTGATATAGCAAGGGATATCACACTTGAGCACATCGTGTTGGCATTTAATTGAATTGCACATCCTACGCCATCAACTGCCATTTCTTAGGAGGTGTCGCAGACAACAGTTTTCTGCATTAAACTCTACGCATTTTGAGCACAAACATATTGGGCAAAACCAAGTATTTAGTCCTTGAGCTTGGCACAAAAAACCTTCTTGCGCCGTTTGCACTGTGACCCTATCTTTTATGCCCCAGGTGGAGGGGAGGGGGGTTGCATACAACGGCTGAGCCCCCCGATCCGCAAGACCTGTGTTGCAAAGTGCGCCGTACAAAGTGTGCAGCGTGCATGGTTCCATGTGCACAGTACACATGGCGCGTCATGCACAATGTGCAATGCGATGTTCGATGCAATGTGCTAAATGTCAGCAATCGATCCCATTTCAATGTTGCTTATAGCCAAGGCCATGGTTCAGGCCGATCTTTAGCGACACAGTTCTTTGTACATACCCTTTGTGCTCACCGTCAACCTGTTTATCCTTGACGTTGCAACAGAGGGAGGTACTGTCGTGAAAAATGTAAGTCGTGTACGAAAAAAGCGTCTAGTTGTGTAATTTTTTTGGCCGTAAATGTGTGTAAATGAATAAAAAAAAAGTTGAATTATTTTTTTTGCGGTAAGGGAGTGTAATTTTTTTTTGCGGTAAGTCGTGTAAATTATAAAAAAAAATTGAAAAATTGAAAGAAATGCAACCTTTGCAATACGTGCGCAATATGTACAGCTACCGGTTCCGTATGGCACCCCATAGCGACCTTAACGATGGGACGCCGGGTCCATGCTAACAGGGCCATGGCAGGATTGTGTGTAAAGCCTGATGTCTGATGTGGCATGTTGTTTTTGCAGTATATACAACAAGATGTGTGATATGTCTGATATAGATCTGATGCTTGGAGGAAGGGGGGGGGGGGTATCCAAATGGGTGTGCCAAAAGTTGATGCCCCCCCACCCCATAGATCCCCATAGGCCTCAATAGGTCCCCATAGGTCCCCATAGGTGCCAATGGGTCCCCAAAGGTCCCCATAGGCCCCCATAGGTCCCCATAGGCCCCCATAGGTGCCCATAGGCCCCCAGAAGTCCCCGTAGGTGCCAATGGGTCCCCAAATGTTCCCATAGATGGCAATGAGTCCCCATAGGCCCCCATAGGTCGCCATAGGTGCCCATAGGTGCCCATAGGTGGCAACATGTCCCCATGGGTCCCCATAGGTCCCCATGGGCCCCGATAGGTCCCCATAGGTCCCTATAGGTCCCCATAGGCCCCCACAGGTCCCCTTAGGTCCCCACAGGCCCCCATAGGTCCCCATAGGCCCCGATAGGTCCGCATAGGTCCCCACAGGCCCCCATAGGCCCCCATAGGTCCCCACAGGACCCGATAGGTCCCCATAGGCCACCACAGGTCCCCTTAGGTCCCCATAGGCCCCCATAGGTCCCCGTAGGCCCCGATAGGTCCCCATAGGTCCCCATACGCCCCACAAGTCTGCATTGGCCCCCATAGGCCCCCATAGGTCCCCATAGGTCCCCATGGGCCCCGATAGGTCTCCATAGGTCCCCATAGGTCCCCATAGGCCCCCATAGGCCCCCATAGGTACCCTTAGGCCCCCATAGGTCCCCATAGGTTCCCAGAGGTCCCCAAAGGGCCCCATAGGTGCCCATAGGTCGCCATATGTCCCCGCATGCCCCCTTAGGCCCCCATAGGTCCCCACAGGCCTCGATAGGTCCCCATAGGTCCGCATAGGTCCCCATAGGTCCCCATAGGTTCCCAGAGGTCCCCATAGGTCCCCTTAGGCCCCCATAGGTCTCCATAGGCCTCGATAGGTCCCCATAGGTCCCCATAGGTGCCAATGCTCCCCAAAGGTCCCCATAGGCCCCCATAGGTCCCCATAGGCCCCGGGAAGTCCCCGTAGGTGCCAATGGGTCCCCAAATGTTCCCATAGATGCCAATGAGTCCCCATAGGCCCCCGTAGGTCCCCATAGGTGCCCATAGGTGGCAACCGGTCCCCATAGGTCCCCATAGGCCCCCATAAGTCCCCACAAGCCCCCATAGGTCCCCATAGGCCCCGATAGGTCCCCATAGGTCCCCATAGGTCCCCATAGGTCCCCACAGGCCCCCGTAGGTCCCCATAAGCCGCTAGAGGTCCCCATAGGGCCCCATAGGTCCCCACAGGTCCCCATAGGTCCACATAGGTCCCCACAGGCCCCGATAGGTCCCCATAGGCCCCCAGAGGTCCCCTTAGGTCCCCATAGGCCCCCATAGGCCCCGATAGGTCCCCATAGGTCCCCACAAGTCTGCATTGGCCCCGATAGGTCCCCATAGGTCCTCATAGGCCCCCATAGGTCCCCATAGGTCCCCACAGGTCCCCATAGGCCCCTTATTGGTCCCCATAGGCCCTCATAGGTCCCCATAGGTCCCCATAGGCCCCACAAGTCTGCATTGGCGCCCATAGGCCCCCATAGGTCCCCATAGGTCCCCATGGGCCCCGATAGGTCCCCATAGGTCTATGTGGTGGTTAACACATGGGCCCCGATAGGTCCCCATAGGTCCCCATAGGTCCCCACAGGCCCCCGTAGGTCCCCATAAGCCGCTAGAGGTCCCCATAGGGCCCCATAGGTCCCCACAGGTCCCCATAGGTCCACATAGGTCCCCACAGGCCCCGATAGGTCCCCATAGGCCCCCAGAGGTCCCCTTAGGTCCCCATAGGCCCCCATAGGTCCCCATAGGCCCCGATAGGTCCCCATAGGTCCCCACAAGTCTGCATTGGCCCCGATAGGTCCCCATAGGTCCTCATAGGCCCCCATAGGTCCCCATAGGTCCCCACAGGTCCCCATAGGCCCCTTATTGGTCCCCATAGGCCCTCATAGGTCCCCATAGGTCCCCATAGGCCCCACAAGTCTGCATTGGCGCCCATAGGCCCCCATAGGTCCCCATAGGTCCCCATGGGCCCCGATAGGTCCCCATAGGTCTATGTGGTGGTTAACACATGGGCCCCGATAGGTCCCCATAGGTCCCCATAGGTCCCCATAGGTCCCCATAGGCCCCCACAGGCCCCGATAGGTCCCCATAGGGTCCCCATAGGCCCCGACAAGTCTGCATTGGCCCCGATAGGTCCCCATAGGTCCCCATAGGCCCCCATAGGTCCCCATAGGCCCCATAAGTCCCCACAAGCCCCCATAGGTCCCCATAGGTCCCCACAGGCCCCCATAGGTCCCCATAGGCCTCCAGAGGTCCCCATAGGCCCCCATAGGTCCCCACAGGTCCCCATAGGTCCCCATAAGTCCACATAGGTCCCCATAGGTCCCCACGGGCCCCGATAGGTCCCCATAGCCCCCCACGGGTCCCCTTAGGTCCCCACGGACCCCCATAGGTCCCCATAGGCCCCGATAGGTCCCCATAGGTCCCCATAGGCCCCCACAAGTCTGCATTGGCCCCGATAGGTCCCCATAGGTCCCCATAAGCCCGCATAGGTCGCCATAGGTCCCCATAGGTCCCCATAGGCCCCGATAAGTCCCCATAGGTCCCCATAGGTCCCCATAGGTCCCCATAGGCCCCCATAGGTCCCCATGGGCCCTGATAGGTCCCCATAGGTCCCCATAGGCCCCACAAGTCTGCAGTGGCCCCCATAGGCCCCCATAGGTCCCCATAGGTCCCCATGGGCCCCGATAGGTCCCCATAGGTCCCCATAGGCCCCCACAGGCCCTGATAGGTCCCCATAGGCCCCCACAGGTCCCCTTAGGTCCCCACAGGCCCCCATAGGTCCCCATAGGCCCCGATAGGTCCGCATAGGTCCCCATAGGCCCCCACAAGTGTGCATTGGCCCCGATAGGTCCCCATAGGTCCCCATATGCCCACATAGGTCCCCATTGGTCCCCATAGGTCCCCATAGGCCCCGATAAGTCCCCATAGGTCCCCATAGGTCCCCATAGGTCCCCATAGGCCCCCATAGGTCCCCATAGGCCCTGATAGGTCCCCACAGGTCCCCATAGGCCCCACAAGTATGCATTGGCCCCCATGGGCCCCCATAGGTCCCCATAGGTCCCCATAGGTCCCCATGGGCCCCGATAGGTCCCCATAGGTCCCCATAGGCCCCCACAGGTCCCCTTAGGTCCCCACAGGCCCCCATAGGTCCCCATAGGCCCCGATAGGTCCCCATAGGTCCCCATATGCCCACATAGGTCCCCATTGGTCCCCATAGGTCCCCATAGGCCCCGATAAGTCCCCACAGGTCCCCATAGGTCCCCATAGGTCCCCATAGGCCCCCATAGGTCCCCATAGGCCGTGATAGGTCCCCATAGGTCCCCATAGGCCCCACAAGTATGCATTGGCCCCCATAGGCCCCGATAGGGCCCCAAAGGTTCCCATGGGCCCGGATAGGTCCCCATAGGTCCCCATAGGCCCCCACAGGTCCCCTTAGGTCCCCATAGGCCCCACAAGTCTGCAGTGGCCCCCATAGGCCCCCATAGGTCCCCATGGGCCCCGATAGGTCCCCATAGGTCCCCATAGGCCCCCACAGGCCCTGATAGGTCCCCATAGGCCCCCACAGGTCCCCTTAGGTCCCCACAGGCCCCCATAGGTCCCCATAGGCCCCGATAGGTCCGCATAGGTCCCCATAGGCCCCCACAAGTGTGCATTGGCCCCGATAGGTCCCCATAGGTCCCCATATGCCCACATAGGTCCCCATTGGTCCCCATAGGTCCCCATAGGCCCCGATAAGTCCCCATAGGTCCCCATAGGTCCCCATAGGTCCCCATAGGCCCCCATAGGTCCCCATAGGCCCTGATAGGTCCCCACAGGTCCCCATAGGCCCCACAAGTATGCATTGGCCCCCATGGGCCCCCATAGGTCCCCATAGGTCCCCATGGGCCCCGATAGGTCCCCATAGGTCCCCATAGGCCCCCACAGGTCCCCTTAGGTCCCCACAGGCCCCCATAGGTCCCCATAGGCCCCGATAGGTCCCCATAGGTCCCCATATGCCCACATAGGTCCCCATTGGTCCCCATAGGTCCCCATAGGCCCCGATAAGTCCCCATAGGTCCCCATAGGTCCCCATAGGTCCCCATAGGCCCCCATAGGTCCCCATAGGCCCTGATAGGTCCCCACAGGTCCCCATAGGCCCCACAAGTATGCATTGGCCCCCATGGGCCCCCATAGGTCCCCATAGGTCCCCATGGGCCCCGATAGGTCCCCATAGGTCCCCATAGGCCCCCACAGGTCCCCTTAGGTCCCCACAGGCCCCCATAGGTCCCCATAGGCCCCGATAGGTCCCCATAGGTCCCCATATGCCCACATAGGTCCCCATTGGTCCCCATAGGTCCCCATAGGCCCCGATAAGTCCCCACAGGTCCCCATAGGTCCCCATAGGTCCCCATAGGCCCCCATAGGTCCCCATAGGCCCTGATAGGTCCCCATAGGTCCCCATAGGCCCCACAAGTATGCATTGGCCCCCATAGGCCCCGATAGGGCCCCAAAGGTTCCCATGGGCCCCGATAGGTCCCCATAGGTCCCCATAGGCCCCCACAGGTCCCCTTAGGTCCCCACAGGCCCCCATAGGTCCCCATAGGCCCCGACAGGTCCCCATAGGTCCCCATAGGCCCCCACAAGTCTGCATTGGCCCCCATAGGTCCCCATAGGTCACATAGGCCCCCATAGGTCCCCATAGGTCCCCATAGGCCCCCATGGGCCCCATAGGTCCCCATAGGTCCACATAGGTCCCCATAGGCCCCCATAATTCCCCATAGGTCCCCATAGGCCCCATTAGCCCGAATAGGTCCCAATAGATCCTTGTAGGCCCCCATAGGTCCCCATAGGCCCCCATAGGTCCCCATAGGCCCCGATAGGTCCCCATAGGTCCCCATAGGTCCCCATAGGTCCCCATAGGCCCCATTAGCCCCAATAGGTCCCCATAGGTCCCCGTAGGCCCCCATAGGTCCCCATAGGCCCCCATAGGTCCCCATAGGCCCCGATAGGTCCCCATAGGTCCCCATAGCCCCCACAAATCTGCATTGGCCCCCATAGGTCCCCATCGGTCCCCATAGGTCCCCATAGGCCCCCACAGGTCCCCATAGGCCCCGATAGGTCCCCATAGGTCCTCATAGGTCCCCATAGGCCGCCATAGGCCCCCATCGGTCCAGTTAGGCCCCCATAGGCCCCATAGGTTCCCAGAGGTCCCCAAAGGCCCCCATAGGTCCCCATAGGTCCCCATAGGTCCCCACAGGACCCCAAAGGCCCCCATAGGTCCCCACGGGTCCCCATATGTCCCCATAGGTCCCCACAGGCCCCCATAGGTCCATAGGGCGCTTCAACGGCCCGCACAGCACGATCAGCACCTCGAAGAGGGGAGAGGAGCGACCATTTTGGAGCCGCCGAGGCAGGAAGGCTACATAAGCAGGTTGTGCCCCGGCCCCCTTGGGAGCCCCCCCTCACCCCAAAACACCCAAATAGGGTGAAAAACACATAAAGAGGGGCCAAAACATGCTTCACATAGGATATTTGATCATTTTGGATGGTAAGGGGGAATCTTTGCACTGCGCGCTACTTTTAGACTATGTTCCCCCGGAAGAGCCCCCAAGCACACCCCTTGGAAACGCCCTTAGAATTAGGTGACCCAAACTGCCCCAGCTCAAGAAAGTTGCAAACCACCTTCCCTGAACATAACACACATCATGCACATCTGGAAAGGCCATGAACAGCGCATTGGTCCCTGGGCCCAAAAGAGGGCGGAAATGCTACGTCACCCCTGCATTCTCGGGGGTCCCCAAAAGAAGGGGAACAAAATCAGAAGTCAAAACCTACGCCAAGGGTCACCATGATGCACCACGCAACAAAGCGTGGATTCAAAGATTGTCCCGGTTTCCTCAATAGCACCGGAAGGTTGGGGCCCAAAAGAGGGCGGAAATGCTACGTCACCCCTGCATTCTCGGGGGTCCCCAAAAGAAGGGGAACAAAATCAGAAGTCAAAACCTACGCCAAGGGTCACCATGATGCACCACGGACAAAGCGTGGATTCAAAGATTGTCCCGGTTTCCTCAATAGCACCGGAAGGTTGGGGGCCAAAAGAGGGCGGAAATGCTACGTCACCCTTGCATTCTCGGGGGTCCCCAACAAAGGGGGTCAAAATCAGAAGTCAAAACCTACGCTACGGGTCACCATGATGCCCCTAGGGGCCCCTAGTATCTCAAAGTATGGGTCTCTAGTACGGCCAGACGCCCAAATAGTTGCACTGCGCGCGCACTGCGCGCGCACTGCACTTAAGGCTCCCCCTAAGAATATAAAAAAATCAGTTTGGAAATTTCCATTTTTGAGCTGCCGAGGCTGGTAAACTACATAAGCAGGATGTGCCCTAGACCCCTTGGGGAGCCCCCCCCCCCCCCCCCAACACCCAAATAGGGTGAAAAACACATAAAAATGGGCCTAAAACATGCTTTACACAGCATATTTCATCATTGTGAGTGGTCACAATATCAAAAAAATGTTTTACAAAATTTTTCCATTTTTGACCTGTAGAGGGTGGAAAACTGCTTGTGCACACACCAAATGCCACTGAACCACCTACACACAGCAATTTCGAAGCTTTTGGGGGGCCCATGGCTCGGGCTAGATGGGCCCAGTGGCCACTACGTGGGTCCCCATGGGCGCTCAAGTACCCCTATTGTCACCAAATGATCACCCAAACCCAACCTAGGGGCAACGGAAGGGTTTCGGAAAAAGTCGAAATGTGAAAAATTTTTCAGGTGCCACGAAATAGCCTACACAACAACAATTTTGGGGCGCCCGGAGGGCCCATGGCACAGGCTACATAGGCCTAGCGGCCACGGCGTGGCCACAGGTGGGCACATCGCCTACATGCATGCATTTTCATTAAAATTAGTAATTGCTTCTTTGCGGTAAGGTCGTGTAATTTTTTGAGTTTTGCGGTAAACGTGTGTAGGAAAAAATTGTCACATCGTGTAATTTTTTTTTTGCGGTAAGTCGTGTAATTTTCTTTTTTGCGGTAAATGCGTGTAACAAAAAAATCGTCTAATCGTGTAATTTTTTTTTTGCGGTAGGTCGTGTAAGCCGGCTTACACGACTTACCGCAAAAAAAAATTACACGACTAGACGATTTTTTTGTTACATGCATTTACCGCAAAAAAAAAAATTTACACGAATTACAACATACACGGTACTGTCGCACGCCACACGTGACACCGGCTGGGAATAATTCTCCTGCAACAAAAAAAAACTCCAAAGCCTACAAGAAGAAGATAAAAACCACTATTCAACGGCCATTTGGGGTACTTGTCCACAAAAATGGTACCCACAGGGGCTGATCTGTTGACAGCTATCAGTCTCTACAAAGGAGAGGCTACGGCCCCAGCTCAATGTGCGAAGCGTGGCACATCCATTCTCCTGGTTGGCTTATTCCAAACGCGCGCCGTAGGCATGCTGCAGGGCGCACTGCAGGGGAGGACCTCCGGGAGAAGAACACTTCTGTTTCCCGTGCTGAGCACTTGCCAGCTTCTCAAACATTAGCAAACAATGAAGGAGTGGGATGTCAACAAACGGGTGTGCCAGAATGCCCCAACATGGAGGCCTTAGACGGAGAATCAGCTGCCGCTGAGGTGGGGCTTACATTGTGAAATACCATGGAAGAGGCTGCAGAGGATGACGACACTAATGCACACACCAAAGGCCTGCCATCCCTGCTCGCAATCCATGGCACATGTTGTCCCCGCTTGCATTTTTTGTATTCATGTTGTTTGAACCTGGATCAGCCTGTGTCACGCGGAACAAAAAAACACACCAACAAAAGCGACGCACGGCTTCTCCAATGGACTTCGATTTTGGGTCAGCAACAAGCACAACGAGCACAGTGACTCGCCAATAGCGCAGGGGTGTTCCCGCTGCTCAGGCACGATTCCAATGATCAGAGAGATGACACACGCAACCATGCCTGCCTGCCTGGCCGCACACTGTTGCGCATCATGCGGTGCAGGTGACTTATGTGTCATCTGATACAACCCGCATGTAAACCTCTGCCCCCTGCACATTCATGTCCTGGGGCTTGTATTTCTCTTCATCGCGTGTTTGTGTGAGGTAGTTCTCTGCAAACTGCTCAAATGCATTGTCCACCGCATCGGCGACGATCAATGACCCATTTTGGAGGGCGTTGTGCTCCTCCAGCCACGCCAGGGCATCCTGTTCATCCTAAAAGAGCACATACACTGATAGCTACCCAGCTTCAGGCAGCTTCAGGCAAGAGCAAGGGCAGATGTTGGACTTCGTGAAAGTGAGAAAAAATGTGGACTGTTGTGGAGAAATTGGTCAAGCTACATTCTCTTTAGTGAGTGGAGGGTGCATAGGGGGTGGGGGGTGCCGCACGGTCCAAAAGTGTCCGTGTTGGGGTTTGAAAAGTGTCCGTGTTGGGGTTTGATTCTAAAACGGCATGACCAAGACAACCGAAGCTGGGCCCTTGTGTGCAGGCATTGCTTCGCAGGACGGTCCTCCGCATCACCCACTATGCTTACTGGCGGTTTGCTTCTCAGGCAGGTGGGAATGACTTCCTTTGCATGCATCAGGCAAGCAGAGAGCTGTGGTTCCAACGCTTTAATGTCTGAGTTGGTACTGTTTGCACTTCATTGTGTCTTGCTGTCAACCATCCCCCCTCAACAAGCATCAACACCCTTCGCATAGTCACCCTGTAAACAAATTCTTATGTTATGGATGGCATCAACACAATTCCATTCACTTTCCACACGAGAAACTCGGGACCTTGTGGAAACGGCCCAAAACAAGGATTTGGGTCGTTGCCAAAGGCAAAACTCTGCACTGCAAGCACAAGCATTCCTCACAGGTACCATGAGATAATGACATGCAAAATCCGGTGTTTCAACATTGTTGTGCAACCCCAGGTTCAATCCCCAATAAGGAATCTGACCTCTTGAGACAGGTTTCGTTTTTGTGCCAGCTGTGTCCTGATAAGAAATGTTGCCATGAAACCAGTGCACTGAAGGCAGTGGGCGGTGAACTGCACCCCCCAGCGCCTTGAGAAGTCGGGGTTGCAACCATACACACAACCTGCCATACAGGGAGGGGAAAAAGGCTGGCACTCCTGTAACCTATGTATTGACGATAACCTCAGGACCTCAACACCCCCAAGGAATCGAAAAGGTTTCGCCCCCCAAGAATTGAAAAGGTTTTCTTTGAAACTGTGGGGTACCCAGCAGTGGAAGGGAGGGACAAAATGCGAACTTGGAGGCTGGTGTTGACCTCCCACAGCTTGTCGTAGCCTCAAATCACAGTAAACAAGGTGTGGCCAGCCCTTTCGGCACTTGGTAGAGCTTCTACGAAGTGAAGTCATTATACACAGAGGAATGAGTGGGTTGCGTGATCCTGCAAACCATGTGCACAACAATGCAGGCACTCCCTCGTCCATGTGCATGTCAACAGCAAGTCCAGCCCTAAACCTGGGCAGGTAGAGGTACTTGCTTGAGCGGATTGGGGAGGGGGATGGATGGATGGATAGATGGATGGATGCATGGATGGATGGACGGATGCTTGGTGTAAGCTTGCGGGGGGCAGCTCCCTGAGACACAGGCGCTGAGGCTCTGATTGCTTATGGTCCCTGCCAGCAAGCTTCTTGAATTCGGGCTTAGCTGACCCATGGGAACCCATGGGATTTAGGCTCTTGTGAGATAGAGCACGTGACCCGTCAGCTTATGGTGGGCAACTTTAGGCAGCCCGGGCCCCTGGACTGCCATAGAACGACGGGCAACTACAAGCACTCAGCCCCTCCCCCCCGGATGCCAACAGGCACAATAAGAGGGAGGCGGAGAGGAAAAGAGGGAGGGATCCACTAATGTACACGCTCCCTGTTTGGGTGCCTCACTTGCTCCGCAGCACCCCAAGCTACTCCCCCAGGCTACTCCCATAAGAGCAACTCAACTAGGGGGCAACTCAACTAGGCGCACTATGGGTGCTGCAGGGCAAATAAGGCACCAGGGTGCAGAGATGAGAGGGGGAGGAGAGGAGGGGGCGGGCAACTGGAGGCGACCAAGGCCCACCATGGATACCGTCTGTTGGGCAATGACCAAGGCCCCCACACACACCATCTCTCAGGCAACTTTAAGCAGTCGGAGCCCCCTCCGGCTGAAAGAACCCCCTTCCCTGGTCTGTTCGCGATGGCCAGGTACCATTCGGGCCCCGACACCACGGCAAAGTCACCGGCCCCAGGATTTACTTGGGCGTGGGAGTGGAGGGGGGAAGGGGGTCCAGGAGAGGAGGGGAGGGGGTCCAGGGAGGAGACTCCCCCCCGTCCCTTGATGGAACGTACCCAATACCCAGCAAATAGAAAAATTGGTAGACAATGATCCAGTCAGCCCATGCAAATGTCATAGAAAACAAAGCAAAATCATCATTATGGGCCAATTCAGAGTTCTTTCACCTAACCAACACACAAGCGGGACATTGCACATTGCCAGCCCTCACAGTGATCTCCGCTATCAATCGGAATCCCCCTGAACTGGGTCTAAATGGTTGGGAACGCACTCTGCAGTCTGCCATTTCCCCTGCAACAGTGATAGACTTGCACAGTGTTGCCATTGGCACGCTCAAAAACAGTGTGATACATGATTTTTGTGCGTTGTTGTATGCTTCTTGTCTCTTCCATCCAGTGAACCTGTCATGAAACCTATCATAAAGTAGCAATTCCATTACATCTTCGCATTTCAGGCAGGGTTGGGCCAGGGAGCGGAAATACGCAGACAACAAGCACTGGGTCATGGTAACCTGGAAGACAATGAACATAGAGTCCACATGGAACAACAAGTCAACATTATGATACGCGCCAAAGGCACAGAAAAGATTTTTGTTGGGTCACTGAAAAAAACTTCCCAAAACCCAGGTTTTCAGCTGATTTAGAGGGAAGGGGTGATAAGGGGGAGGGGGGGAAGGGAGAAGGGGGGAGGGCGTCCAGGGGGAAGCCCCCCCCCCTGCCGGAATGAAAAATACAGCAAGTCCCCACGGGGAATGTTCCCTCAGGAGCCGGGGGGGGGGGGGGCGTACACCAAAAGAACAAGGAATGGATGTCCACCATCATCCAGCAGAGGGGGTCCCTGACGGCAACCTGTCAACAGTTTTAGACCGGGGCGGGCTAGAGGGAATCTTCCAAAGTGTGAAATGGGCGTGAGGTGCTTTGCGGCTCTTTTCTGTGGGTCATGTGCTAGCATAGGCGGACAGTCTCGTGTGCCACTGTTGCTATGTCTCAACGAGGGCCTGGGGTGCGCTTGTGCGCCTGCAACTCCAAAATTGAAGAGGAGGGGGGGGGGGCACTGAGAAACAGGGAGAAAGCCCTTCCTCCCACCAAAGAGACAAAAACATCAAAGCTCACATCTAACCCGAAATGTGACCCTCCTCATTCACCCACAATCTCTTCCCCAGTCCCTCACACCTCCCAGTGATTGAGCAGGATTACGTCAAACGGTGAGCCGATAAGCGAGGCCGCCGCCGTCTCCAGTGTGCCGACGAGTAACGACACAGTTCGCTCAAGGCCCGCCACACGAAGGCTTTGCCGCACGTGGTCGATGTAGAGGTGGGGCGTCTCGTGGTCCACCACTTGGTACCATGCCCCCCCAGGCCCCACGAAGTGCGCCAGCTCTACGCACGCATATCCAACATAGCATCCAATCTCCAGCACGCGGCTGACATGACGGCGGCGCAACAAGGCTGACAGGCCTTGTTGTGCATCGTGTGCTGCCCAACGAGTGTCCAAACACGCGGAGGCATTACTACTGGGACCACCAAAAGCGGTTGCTGCCTGGCGTTCCAGCGCACGTCTCTCGCGGGCAGTAGCCGCAGTGGGACTTCGGACGATGGCAGCGGCTTTTGTGATGCGGACACCGGTAAGGTTCATTATTTGCATGTAATTGGAGCGGAGTCCAGCGATAGAACTAGCCACAATGAATCCGCACACAATGGCCAGCAAGAGCTGCACCGGCCGGCGGCGCATGAGACGTCAAGAGCCACCTGACGCAATGCAGCAGACGCAATGACCTGCCACAGCAGCCTGAAATACAAATGTGTTTGTGGGTCCCAATTCATTTCATGCACACCCCTTTCATTTCATTTCATTTCATTTCATTTCATTTCATTTTTGTTTCATGCTTCATCATTCGATGAATCTTTTCGCTGGTGCTGATTTTGCAAATACATCATAAATACATCTGGGATGCTGGTTCCATTGAGTGCTGCTGTTTGGGGCTGCCGATGCGGGGGACCACTGCTGCCCACGGCCTTTGTTGCATTGTGACCACTTGGAGCTCATGTAGCTAAGGGTTGCTACTATCTGGGGCAACTGCTACAAGTGGTTACAGCCCCCTTTGGCTGCTGCCGTTGGTGGCTTCAGTGGGTACCAGCAGCCATGGCTCACCATACTAACAAACCGTTCGCTTGTGAAGCAAACTTGCTACAGCACCATTAGAACAGTGAAAGATGAACCCTGCACTGCAGCTATTGGCAGTGGCACAAGATGTCCCATCACTACATAGGGGGAATGTTTGCCCGGCGCGCGCCGGGCGCGCTACCTTTGTATTAAGCATCCTGGCTCTAGCCCCAAGTTTATCCTCACCTTGGGGAGCCCCCCTAGTAGACCACACTAGACCGCAAACCTTCTCTGCAAGGCACCTTGTATAAGCCGAAATATGAGAATTCAACAACACAAAATGTCACTCCCACCACTTCCAACCACCACCCTTGCCATCATCATAAACTGGGTGCAAAGGATGGGCCAGATTCTTAGACACAGCGAGAAGGTACTCCAAATTGTTTGGTAAGTTGGGGCAAAAACAGGCATGAGTGGGGAATGGTCAAAAAAAGATGTCAGGCGCGTGCCCGGCGCGCGCCCGGCGCGCTAAAGCTCCCCCATACGCTCCGTAGAGTGCAGAGCGCAGAGCAATGCAAGGCAACCATTGACAGTGGTTTAGGATGCCCCATAACTGCGCCGCACACTCATCAAGGTGCAGTAAGGATTGACTGTTGGCAAAAGCATAGTGTTATATGAGGCTATTATTATTTATTATATACTGTCATTGATGGCGGCCTTTGTATCTGGTCGCCATGCCTAGTGCGTTGCTACCTGGGGCCAATTGCATCTTGCAGGTGTTGCCGAGGACTACTTTCATGGTTGCCATTAGGGCGGTTGCTGCGCATGGCCGCTATTGCGAGAGCTGCTGCTCTCATGGCCTCTGTTGCTTGGGGCCGCTGCTAGTTTGGCTGCAGCAACTTGGAGTCACTACCGTTCGCGGTTGCTGCTCCTTGGGATTACTGATGGCTCGTGTTGTCTATAGCTGTTCCCAGTTGTGGTTGCTACTGCCTATTGGGGACCAACGCTGGTACCACCGTTGGGGTTGCTACACCTTATAGCAGCTGTTTCCCAGGCCTGCTACCTCCTGTGGCAATCTTTGCTTGGAGCTGGTGGCTACCACTACATGGAGTTGCCATTCGTGGCTGCAGCTAAGTGCGACTGCTACCATTTGTGGCTGCCCCAAATGATAAAAACTGGGGGCATGCACAGAAGAAATCAACTGGTTGTGTCTTGAAGCGGTGTAAAGCGTTGGACAATGAAGCCGTGGAGCACGTTGAGGAGTTCAATTGCATGCAACAGGACTATCACCATTTGCAAGGGCAAAGTACAGGGAAACTGGTGATGCCGCACTGCCTGTTTGGGAAGGTGAACAAGAAATTAAATTCATTGGGTGATGTGGTGATAAGCACACAACCCAGTAATTTAGAGAGACAAAACAGAGAGCTTCTGTTATGGTCATGGGAAGCAATATTGCAGACTGAAACCACCCAGTCCAGGGATGCTTTCCAAATCCCTGATGATAATAACTAGCAATTTTGGCATAAAAAGTTCCGACCACCCCACTGAACCCCCCTGCACCGTTTTCCTCCCCAAAGTAGCCGGAAAGGTCCGCCAGAAGATTGGCCAGTGCCAGACCATACTTGGCTCCAAACAGTGCATCTCATGCCATCAATAAGAAATCCCTTTCAAGCCCTTACGCAGAAGCCCTCTATCTGTCTGGGGCTCAGAAACACACCTTTGCAGGCCCATTGTCTTACAACAGTCAACCCCTCCCACTGTCTGGGAGGTTTTTGACACCTCCGTTGCCTTTTGTTCGCAGAAACCCTCCTTCTGACGGGGAGAGGCCTGAAATGCAGGGCTTTTGCAGGGCTGACCTGCTATTTTCAGTCGTTTCAGTCGTTCCATATCCACCGCTTTTTTCCCAAAATTTTGTGCCATGCTTCACAAAAGGGATATCTTTCTATCGACAGTTTGCTGTTCAGAGATAAGAAGTGCAGTACTTTTGGCGCCCTGTGTGGCTACGAATGACTTCAGCCATTGTGACCTGTCATGCAACTCCAGGGGACCCCAGGTGTATTGCACAATACAAGAAATGCACCTTGTTGTGCGAGGCATTCCCTTCCAGAGCGAGGATGCAGGCAGGATGCAGAGGGCGTTAGAGGGCGTGACCCCTTCGGGGTGGCCAATCCCAGGCAATACAACACAGTACATATCCACAATGAAGAGCAGTTTTTGCCCAACAGCTGCAGTGGAACCAGTGTCTTTGATCCCGTGTATGGTTGTCAACAGAACCTAAACACGGAGGTGCGGTTCGCGGGGGTCATTGAGCTTCGAAGAAAGCGGGTAGGCACATCTGAGGCTCTGATTCGACTTCAGTCAGTCATGAACGCACTTGAATCACGAGCAGGTGTTTGCACCCACACTTGATTTGCCAAAGGATATACAGCCTAAATCAGGTGGGGGGTCAATTGTGAGCACGCACCCTCGGCCCTGCAGGAAAGAGTCTTCCGAATCTTCGGCACCAGAGCAACGGCCCTTGCCCCGACGCTCCAAAGAGCAGCTGGTCGGTCGGGGCGAAATCCGGCTGGAATTGGTCAGTTTCGATGGTGGAGTACAGGACTGTCGGGTTTAGGGTACTGCACTCACTGCCCTTCGGCTTGAAGCGCGGCCACAACGTGCTCGCACTGAAACGCCACCAAATGCCGTCGGTGAAGCAACACCTGCAGTCGGTTACACACCAACTGCTATGGTCAATCGTTAACATTGCAAATCATTGTTTCAGCAACAATCGCCGTCATTTTAGGCCCTACCACTGTCGGTTAGACATCAACTGCAGTCGGTTCACCACCAAACGCCGTAGGTTGGCCAATGTTGCTCAAGTGACAACCACAGAGGTCCTTCAATGCGGTCATTAAAGGCGGTCCTGTCAAAGAAGCGAGAAAAATTGATCGAGGATCCTGCTGGACACTCCACCTCCACTTGATCAACCCCCACAAACCGACACCAATAGCGCCAAAACTACAACCGCGTCAAGGAGCTGACACTCTTTACTTGTGGGGTAGTAATTGTGGGGTCAGTGGTGCATTTAATTCCCTGTATGACTGATTGCAAAGACCACTGAAGGGGTGGCAGCCACTCCTGCAGAATGCACATGCGCGCGTGGCGCAACTAGCTCCCTGACTAAGTCAATCGCGACCGAAGTCTCGGACGGAGTGTTTGCCAGAACTTTGTCGATGCCAGCGCTTCGCCTCCGGCAGCGAAGACATCCAACATCGGCACAGATATCAAGAAGGCAGTGCACGGGCAATCCTCCCGGACAGCCACTCGACTGCAGCTGCAACGCATAACACAAAGAACTCAAGACAGCACGACCCCCCGGGCACGCGAGATTTGTCGTGCCGCGCCTCCAGTGGACCCAATCCCGCCCACACAAACGTAGTCGCCCTGCTCTACTCCCGCCACTTGGTTCCCATCCAATACCAAAGCAGACGAGGCCAGCCCCAGCCTTGGCAGGCACACGCGGCTCAAGGTATTGGGCGGGGGCCGGATCGCCAACAGGAACGAGAGGCCAGGCACTTGCTTGAAGCTGACCCAGATGGCGCCGCTCAGCGTCGGGAGCGTGATTTCTGCCGCTGAGACGTTGCCGGGCTGTGGTTTAACGTCGAAGCGCTGGTACGCCGGCGCTGTGGGCACAATTCCCATGAATCCACGAGCAATGGCCGTGGCGGGGGCGGTGGCCCAGGGGTGGGACCAGCTGAGGTTGGGCTTCTCGTCGCGGGTCCAGGCCTCCATCGTCGCTGTCGCGCCCTGCAACGGCGCACCGCGATCGCCCGGACCAACACAAAAAAGCCCCGACACCAGCCCGAAGCACGTGCAGAGGGGGCGCTGCACGCAGAGCTTCACTTAAAGGGGGTACTGGGCCTCCCCAGCCTCTGGTCCTGAGTCTTGGTCGGCGCCGAAGAAAAGTTTGGCTCTCAATGGACCTGCGCCGAAGGCGCCGGAGCAAAATTTGCGTCGGCCGAAAGGCCCAGAAAAAATTTTCCCCGATCACTTGGGGGGAGGGGGGGGGGAGGCGGCTCTGGGACCCCCACCCACCTTCATGGCCCCGAACGACGTCGGGTCTACTTGCGCTTTTGTCCGTGTCGCCTCTCCCGTCTCGGTCGGTTCCCGGCGGTCGCTTCCTCGTCAGCGGCGAACGGAAGGCCCGTGGCGCCAACAGTCGTGGTATGCGTGCTGATGAGCACACTGCTCCCCGGCCTCTCCGGCTACAGTGCAGTGTGCAGTTGGAGCCACGAAAGCCTGCAGCTCAAAATTTTTGAGCCAAAGGAAGATCGTTCCGAAGCCCCCCCCCAAAATGTTTTTGTGACTGGTCAATGGCCCTCCCCGCAGCTTGAGGTGGCTCAATTTAGTCGCCCCCAGCCCCGAAAAGTAGGAACTCTGACTTCCCGGGCCACACCACGTCACATGGTGCCAACACTTGCGAGATCATAAGCCCCAGCGCGCACTAAGCGCGACCCCAGGTCTTCCCTGTCACCAGAGCTCCTTCGAGAGGGAGCTATCAGCCATGGGGCCGACAAAGTGTGGGGCATTGACGACACCTGGTGCAGCATGTGACACCAGCTGTGCACATCGCAGTTTGTGAGCACGTCCAGTGCCGCCGCGCCGTGGTCGTCATCTGCGTCGTACAGCACCAAGAGGTAGCCATAGGCGGCATAAACGCTGCCCACCATGCGGCGCCGCCGCAGCCAGTCGCGCACACGGGCGATGCCGCGGCCAAAATCGGCAACCCCGTGCCATAACGCAAAGGCTGAGGCGTGCCAAGAGGTGTGGTTACTGCCGAGCGCGTCCACGAACAGCCCCGTGCGCGGGCTGACAAGCAGCCGCCGCATCGCTGCCGCGGTTTTGTTGGCTTGGAGGGCCAAGCGCCGCTGCTCCTCCGCGCGCCCCATGGCGCTCGCCAGCGCCGCCAGGGCCCGAACAGCCCCGACGAAATAAGAATTGATGACGGTGCTGACGTTGGACATCACGTACCCGTCGCGTGAGGTCGCCGGCCAGTCGATGATGTCGTGCGTGGCGTCCGGCCGCACGCATCGGCGGAAATCAACCAGCTGCGTCTCGTTGCTCACGCAGCCGATCATCGTGTTCCGCAGCAGTGTCTCCCACAGCTCCTCCGCCACCGCAGGGGATCCTGTCCGCATGTAATCGGCATGCGCCATCAGGCTCATGGTTTGCCGCCATTCTGTGGGCCACGTCGGGTTGCGGATATTGTGGTGGCTTGAGTGGCGTGGCCACGCGAGCTCACGCTGGAATACCTGAAAATGACAGGCAGCTCGGGGCCACCACGTGCCTGAGGACGCACTTGCTGGACGGTTGTACAGACATCCACCCGTGAAGCCGAATTACGTGGAATTTGTTGCGTTGTGTTGTGCTGTGCTGTGTTGTGTTGTGTTGTGTTGTGTTGTGTTGTGTTGTGTTGTGTTGTGTTGTGTTGTGTTGTGTTGTGTTGTGTTGTGTTGTGTTGTGTTGTGTTGTGCCGAAGGCGCTGTTACCAGAATGCAATGGCCGGGATGTCTACCCACGGGTACAGGTAAACGGGAGGGCTGTGTGTGTAGCGCGCACTCCGTGCGTAAGTGTGTGGTTTTGGGCGGAAGGAGGGGGAGTCGGGGGAACCTAGACGTCATCCCCTTGGCGACAGTCGTCATCCCAGGAGCTCCTGCTGTACTCCCTCTCTCTCCGCCTGTTGGTGCAGGCGTAGCTCCTGCAACACCCACGCCATCGTGCTGCTTGGGCCCAGGCGGGCTTTGAGCAACGTGGCACGTGCCTTGGCGTGGGCGTACCGGACTCTAATGGAGTCTTTGATGACGTGTCGTATGAACTCTGTCCCCAGCGTGTGGGGCCCTGTGCATTCCATGTTGGCTCGCTGCATGGAGGGGGTCCGCAAGGCTGCTGCCCGCTGCTTCAGTACTGCCGGTTCCCACGGCTGGTGGCGCACCGAGGCCGCTCGTTTCCCACCTTCTGGTCGAGCCACTCCGCGAGCCGTCGGCGGGCTGGCTCCCACTCGTGGGACTGGGCCGAGCAGGCCCAGAGGTGGGGAGCCGTTTCGGGGTGCGCTCCATAGAGGAGACACGTGGTGTCCAGCACCGTGTCTCGGTGGGAGGACAGGTGTGCCAGGACAGCCATCGTAGGGATGTTCTCCATGCGGTGCGCCGTTATGTGGCGTTGCTGGTCACTATCGAACCAGTCGAGGGGGAGTCCACTCCCCGATGTGTAGTTCACTCCCCACCGGGCCTCATATCCGGCCCGTGCCGGTATGGAGGCCCGATCTTGCAACCAGTCGCCCAGCGCTGTTGGGGAGAGCTGACACTGGTCCCGGTAGGTTACTGGGGGAGGAAGGAGAAAGGGCGCCGGAGGAGCCATGTTAGGTCTACTTCTGGCGGCTCCTACGTCGCTGCATCAACACGGACATTTAGGTCCGTTATCCAATGCATGGAACGGCGTGGTAACCACGTTGATGGCCGAGGTCGGGGAGAGGCGTAGAGGTGGTGTATGCCATCTCCACAATGGCCTCCTTCCTGGTACGTCCGGAGGTCCCCCACCGCCGCCTCGGAGTCCAGTACCAGCCAAAATACCCCCGGATGTTGCGCCAGCCTGCGGATGTACGAGAGGAGTATCATGGCCTCCCCCTCCTGGGAGGTGCCCACCCCAGAGGCCACATGGGTCCGGTAGGCCTCGGGCCCGCTCTGGGCGACTCCTGCCATAGCCATGCCTGCCTGCGTGGTCCCGGCATCCACTGCGGCCACGGTGCCGCAGAGAGTGGCTAGCGCCGGCAGGTCATGGAACCAAATGCCCGGCTTGACCTCGGGGGCTAGCACCCGCGGGGGGTCAGTAGCCAGGCGGAGCGGCGCCAGGAGGCCCAGGTCCCCATGGTGCTCTCGGAGGTGGGTTCGTAGGGCATGGCCGAGCTCTGCCGGTACTGTGCCCGCTGTACTGAGCGAGTAGTAGAAGGGGCCCTTTGTTCGGGTGCCATGGGCACCTGTGCGCTACACACTCCGCAGGGTACTTGAATTTTGCCACTGCAGCCGGGGCTATGGCTATCCATGGCCACGGTGGCAGTGCCGCGGTGACAGTGACCAGGGGGTCCGGCGACGCCCGGGCCCATTGCCAGTAGGCGTCTGTCGGGGGCGCAGACATCCATACGATGGTGGGCGCCCACACCCCCGCGCTCTGCAGATGGTCCAGGGACACATGGTGATGGTCGTCCCATAGTTGGGCACGCAGGGGCGCGTTGACCTGCACTTGAACGCCCAGAAGGGCCACCAAGAGGCGGTGTAGCCTGATGTCGCTCGGCAGCGCGTCTGGGGGCTGGCAGCACACCCTGAGTTCCGGCGCCCATTCATTGGCCTCCATGGTATCCTTCATGGCTGTTGTCACCTTGATTGGATAGCCCCCGTGGTGCACAGTTTCCATCCGGGTGGTCTTGGCCACCCGGCCTCCAATGACCACTTCCGCCGGGTGTGCGGGCACGGCGCCCGGGATCCAGTCCTTGGGCGCAGTCTGCCAGCACGGCGGGGGCACCCTCAGCAAGGGCGCCGTGGCGGGCTAGCCACGCCCTAAGGCCGGGGATACCCTTGCGGGCTGGCGCCCGCTCCTTAAGAGTGCGCTCCCCTTTGACGCGGTGGTCTTCCATGTACACGTCTCCCAGGTGGTGGTACCCGGGGGCCGTCCGGATATATCAAAGAACCCAGGAGGGTAGGATCTCCGGGGCTCCGGCCAAAGCCCATTGCTCCGGGCTATCCGTCGCCCACGCGTGGCCCACGTGTCGGGCCACGGCTGCCGGAGTGGGTGATTGTAGGGGCCGGGGGTCTGAAGTCGACCCGTGCTGGATTTTGCGGTCCGGGACATCTACTCGCGGGATTCCCTGGTAGTACGTCCGCTGATCCAGTAGGACCCCCTGTATAGGGCGGGTGTCGCCCCGTTCCAGGAGGACGATCGCGTCGCCCACCCGCATGAGCCTTGTGAAGCGAAACGGCTCTACCGCAAAGGCCCTGCATGCGATGTCCATGAAGCGTAGGAACGGGAGAGCTGTCGTGGCGCCCGCATGGACCCCTTGGATAGTGCCCTAGGGAGTACCCAAGAGCTGGGTCACGGTACTCGACTGCCAAGGGCCCAAGGGCAGGGTATACGAGAACCTTCACTGTGGGTGGCGACGTGGTCAGCCTCTCCTAGGCCCACCGGGCCCCCACGATGGGGTGGACGTCCTGGGCGATAACGTCGAAGAATTTTCAACGTCCGTGATCAAGACGTCCACCACCCGGTGCTAAAGCCTGGCAAGGTCGAACTTCATGTGCACCGTGCGGACCACTTCCTTGAGGGACACTCCTCGCATGCCTCCTACGAGGCAAGGGCCCCCCAGGGCCCGCTCGTAGATAGCCGTCGCTAGGGCGTAGAAAGCTGTGGCCTCCAGCTTTGAGACGTGGGAGGAGATGGTCATGCCCCGGAGGTTTGCCTCCTGGATGAGCTGGTCCGGGTTTTTGAGGAGCAGGGTGACCCGTCCACGCCTGCCCACTGTGCGGCATACTGGGGGGCTGCGCACGACGGCGCACAAGGTCACCTGGCCCGCGTCCGTCAGGTGCCGGTACCAGGATATGTCGATGCCAACGTCCGCCTCAGGCAGGTGGAGGTCTGGGCCGCGGGCCTTGCCGGATTGCACCTCCCAGAGCTGGCAAGGATGGACATAGGATTCCCGGGCTGGTGGGGCATGCTATGGCAGGAGCTCCAGGTAAAGCTTGAAAGGGGCCCACCGTTTGGGGTCGTCCCGGATTCGGTAGCTGTGGCCCTAAAGCCGCATGCGGCTCGCATATAGGGCAGACAAAGTCTCCCTGGAGTTCTGGAGCGCCTTGTTGTCCAAGGGGATTTCGGAGATATCCCGCGGGGGGGCCCGGCTGCGCCGTTGCACCTCCCGCCGCTGCTCCGGGGTGCGCCGGAGGTTGCGGGTGTCCTGTGTACACCGGAGGGCCCGGCGCTTGAGATCCCGGAGGCTTTGCTGGCGCTGGGCCTCCCCCAGCGCCACAAGGCTCCTTTTGAAGGCGTGCCCCACCGCCACGGAGTTGCCCAGCATGTTGTGGGCTGTCGCCGTAAAACGTTCCACGGAGGGGAGCATACTGCGCGACGGGAAAGGCGGCGGGGGGGACTTCGAGGCAGGGGCTTGCTCCGCGGGGCGTGCCCGGCGGCAGTAGTGCCGGAAGCGGAGAGCCCGGACCCTGCCCGCGGCGTGGGCCCAATCCTTAGGAGGCCTTAATTGCCCGGGGACGGGGGGGGGGGTCTGCGAAATGAAGGCCATTCATGGGGTGAAAAAAATGGTGAATTACTACCCCCGAATTGCACACGGCGCACAACGAGTGAGGTCTTTGACTGAAATCATGCCCCATATTGTCCACTTTGCCCTTTTTGCCTGCAATTGAGCACACTTGTAAACCAGCCAAAACAAGTATCTGAATTCAAAGAAACAACACCGAAGGACAAATTGCAATCTCCACTGAAGGGTTTCTGTTGTGTATAGGTGACACTTTGTGAAACAGTACACTGATGCATGGTGAAGCAGACCCCCGTTTTTAGGGAATTTCAATGAGACGCAAAATTTTGCCACATTTGGCAAAATGAAGGACAATGAGGTATAAAATATTGTCGGTCGATTGGCTGCTTGCCACAGTACCAGATTGATACATAATATCAAAGACATACGATTCGAACCATAAAGAACTCTTTACAATCAATCAATACACAAACATGCATCACAAAAAATACCAAATGTTGCCTACAAAAGGCAATTCCATGTGCCAACACCCACAAAGTGTGAGTCTGAATAACAAATCAAATAAAATCGGACACAAATTAAAATTCAAGTCAGCTGCTCAGAGGATGGTGGTTCTGCAGTCACCAATGACTCATCATAGCAGTCATCATAACACTAAATCACCGTCGTCGTTTGTTCCCCAAACACGTTGCTTTCTAAGGTTGCTGTTGTGGCTGGGTTGCTGGTGCAGTCCCACCACTCACCAAATTCGCAAAGTTCTCCAATCCCTTTGGTGACGGTGACTGTCCTTTCGGCTCAAACAGTGGATGCGTATTTGCTTTGTGTGGCGTGACCGACTGCTGACTCTGATGTTGTGTCTGCTCCTCATCATCCTGCGCCAGCCCAAATGCAATCCCTCACGAGGACACCAATCCTAAATGCAGAAGGGCAATACTCCTTCAACAACACCTGCAACCCCAAAAGTAGCTCCTTGCTTTTAGACTGCATGTCCGTCAGTGGTCCATTCTGCGCCGCCAGAGCAAATGCATCAAGTTTTGCCTCAACTCTTGGTAAGTAAGTGCCAGCATTTAGACAAAGCGCCAATATTGTCTTCTCCATACGAAGGAGCTTCACCTTTGTTGGTACGTCGTCCCCTTCCTTGAAATTGGTGTGTACTCTCTGGATCAAACAGATAATGGGCATAAAGTTGCGGTAAAGCATAGTGATCATATGCTTGCACGGGTGCCAAACCCCGTAGATGAGGGGGAGGCTTGACCATAGCAACTGGAAGTTCCATGAAGTGTAAGTCTGCGCATTCAGGTATTTAAAGAGCTCATAGTGAATCTTCGTATCCACACACAGAGGCAAATCATGCCGGTTTGCCTGCTGCACACGCCGAATTGTATTTAGAAGTTTCAAGTGATCCACTTTGGTTCCACACCGCAGTTGAGACAGCATCATTGGTTGCCAACGGAGAGATAGCACATTCTGCTGCACAACGTCCGGGGGAACTCTAACAAAGGTACGCTGAATCATGTCGGGAAGAGCATAAACCAGCCGATACAGATCCGCATGACGTAGTTGCAAAGCATCAACACGTGCCCCAATTGTCTGGACGGCATGAATTAGTGAGACATGACCCGGAAATGGTGGTAGCGCTGGCAAATGTAACACGGCCACAGCTGTACAATTTACTTAGGCCACGCTAACTGCCCACCCCCCTACCCACTACCTGGCTCCACGGGGCCATCCTGTACCCCCCCCAAAACAGGGTATGAATATTGCACCTAGGGGACCCCTTGCACGTGGTAGGAAAAAATGAGTATCTCTATTTACCTAAAATGCCATTCTCATGTAACCACACCCCAGTTGTGAAAACACAATAAGCATGCATGCAACAACAAACCTTTCCAGTGTTACACACAAATGTATCATCCTGCGAGGCGATGCACTGCAAGAAGTAGGGCAGCACACACTTGGCAAGGGTTGCCGCACCCTGTGTGTGCCCAAAAAACTGTCAATTGACAGTCACTCAAATTCATGCATCATAATCAAGGTCTCTATTTGCCATTAATGAGACCTGTGGGCGAAATTTCTTCCAGCTTTACAAAAATGTAAAAACGAAACGTGTATTCCGGGAAATACCTAAACCTGGGCGAAATTTCTTCCGGCTTTAGTAAAACACAAAACCACAGTGCGCAAAACGTCAATAGCATCTGCAGAGACAGCGCAGAATGCCATTCTCACGTGTAACAGGGAAAACATACAACACATCAGTCAGACCACACACCACTGTCACTCTATCGCCGGTACCTCAGACCACGTGCCTTTGGTTTGGCACCCTTACCACTAAACTGCCCTCCATTTGCTTGTCCTGCCTGGTCACCAGGCATCTCACTGTTAGCACGACCACCCTTGGTGCGCGTTTGAACCCCAAGGTTGCTCCAGCCAAATTGTTCCGGTGTTCTAGGCTATATGGCCGGAACAAAAAAAGTTCGAAATTTGCTTACCCCCCAACCAAGCCTACCCGTACATGATAGCAAAATATGTTGTTTGCTAGCCTTGGGGGTCCCCGCTGGTATGCTTATATTTGTTGTCTGCCGCGTTGCCACGTGAAAAAAACTTGTTTTCAAAAACAGTTTTTGTTAGAACACCATTGGAACACCGCTGGAACAAGTTATTTGAACGTCGCCGGAACAAGCAACCTACATTAAGAGCAAAGCACGAGGAAGGGTAAAATGGTAACATACATTGTTGTGCAAGGTGCCCGTGAGGGCGCATCGGGGTATTCTCTTTGTGGACCCCTTTTCGAGTGGCGGGTGATTAGCAATGGTTTTTGGTTTTCTTTCACTCTCCCTTCCAAAACCTAGGCTCCCGACCTAGGGCCTAGCCCAGGCCTTTGCTTAGGTTCCGTCCTACCCTAGGGGGGGGGGGGGTCTAGCGGAGTCTCGGGTGTTGTCAGTCTCCAACCTCCCCCCCCCCCCCGGGGGGAGGGTAGGCCCTTGTGGGGGTTGTGGGTCAGTTGAGTCTGTTGAGTCTGTCCCCCTTCTCTCCTGCTTCCCCCCGTGCTTGCTTCACTGTGCAGGTATCATGAAAAATATTTTTGTACGGTATGTTTGCATGCAATCTCATAGCATGTGTGCATGCCCAGCGCCAATAAAGGGGGTAGGAGTTTATATTGTCACGTTGAATTGAAGGGCTGGGGCGAACCTGAGAACCCCACAGTAGATGATCTGGTGTGTGGTCCATGGTGTGTGGTCTGTGGTCTGTGGTTGGTGGTCTGTGGTCTGTGGTGTGTGGTCTGTGTTTGGTGGTCTGTGGTCTGTGGGTCTGTGGTCTGTGGTGTGTGGTGTGCGGTCTGTGGTTGGTTGTCCATGGTCTATGGTCTGTGGTGTGTGGTCTGTGGTCTGTGGTCTATGGGCTGTGGTTGGTGCTCTGTGGTCTGTGGTCTGTGGTCTGTGGTGTGTGGTGCGTGGTGTGCGGTCTATGGTTTGTGGGCTGTGGTTGGTGCTCAGTGGTATGTGGTCTGTGGTGTGTGGTGTGTGGTGTGTGGTCTGTGGTCTGTGGTCTGTGGGCTGTGGTTGGTGCTCTGTGGTCTGTGGTCTGTGGTCTGTGGTCTGTGGTCTGTGGTTGCAAAGGAGGGGGCAATAAAAGTTTTGCTGGCGACGTTCCAGCAAGTTGTTCCGGCGACGTTCCGGCGACGTTCCGGTGTTTTTAGGTGTTCAAGATTTGAACACCGCCAGAACCATTTAATGGAACGTCGCTGGAACACCTTCCCAGGAAGAAGTTTTTCTGGCCCGAGTGGCCCGTATGACATGGAGGAAACTGGTCTGTGGTCTGTGGTCTATGGTCTGCGGTCTATCGTACGTAGTTGGTGGTCTGTGGTCTGTGGTTTGTGGTCTGTGGTCTGTGGTCTGTGGTGTGTGGTCGGTGGCCTGTGGTGAGTGGTCTGTGGTGTGTGGTGTGTGGTTTGTGTCCTGTGGTCTGTTGTCTGTGGTGTGTGGTTGGTGATCTGTGGTCTGAGGTCTGCGGTCTTTAGTCTCTGGTTTGTGGTCTTTGGTTTGTGGTCTTTGGTCTGTGGTCTGTGGTTGATGGTCTGTGGTTGGTGGTCTGAGGTTGGTGGTCTGTGGTTGGTCTGTGGTATGTGGTCCGCGGTCTGTGGTTGGTGGCCTGCGGTTGGTGGTCTGTGGTTGGTCTGTGGTGTGTGGTCTGTGGTGTGTGGTTGGTGGTTTGTGGTCTGTGGTCTGTGGCCTTTGGTCTCTGGTTTGTGGTCTTTGGTTTGTGGCCTGTGGCTGGTGGTCTTTGGTTGGTGGTCTATGGTTGGTGGTCTGTGGTTGGTCTGTGGTATGTGGTCTGTGGTGTGTGGTTGGTGGTCTGTGGCCTGTGGTTTGTGGTTGGTCTGTGGTCCGTGGTCTGTGGTCTGTGGTTGGTGGTCCGCGGTTGGTGGTCTGTGGTTGGTCTGTGGTTGGTTTGTGGTGTGTGGTGTGTGGTGTGTGTGTGTGTGTGTGTGTGGTACCGCACACTGCACACCTTGTTCCGGCGACGTTCCGGTAACTTGTTCTGGCGAAGTTCTGGCGACGTTCCAGTGACCGTTGGAACGTTGGAACGTCGCCAGAACGTCGCCACAACGTGTTGTTGGAACGTCACCAGAAGAGTGGAAAATACACACAGTTCTGGGCGCGCACAAGGCGCACTGCGCGCACTACAGCCCTGGGGGGGGCGGACCCTAGGGAACCGTGGTAAGCAGATCAATTACCCGCCACTGCGGTGGCTGGGCCCCAGGTCATCTGCCTGGGGTTTGGAAGGGAGAGTGAAACCCAACTACCTGCCACGCAGTGGCTGGGCCCCAGGTCGACTGCCTAGGGTTTTGAAGGGAAGGCACAACCTTTCTTCTTTTTTTTTTCAATATTTCTATCAAAATCAAAATCAAAATCGTCATTCAAAGACAGACAACGGGGTGCAAAGAGGGAAAGGGACAAAGGGGGGCAAGGCTGCAAGGAGCGAAAGGGACACGGGGGGGGGGGGGGCAGGGTAACAGACAAAACACACCAACACAATGCACACACCCAAGCGCAAACCCAAACCCAAACCCAAACCCACACCCACACCCAAGCCCACACCCGCAACCCAAACCCAAACCCAAGCCCAAGCCCAAACCCGCAACCCAAACCCAAACCCAAGCCCAAGCCCAAACCCGCAACCCAAACCCAAACCCAAACCCAAGCCCAAGCCCAAACCCGCAACCCAAACCCAGTCCCAAGCCCAAACCCAAACCCAAACCCACACCCGAGCCCAAACCCAAGCCCAAACCCAAGCCCAAACCCGAACCCCGAAAGGGACACGGGGGGGGGGGGGCAAGGTAACACACAACACACACCAACACAATGCACACACCCAAGCCCAAACCCAAGCCCAAGCCCAAACCCAAACCCAAACCCAAACCCACACCCCAGCCCAAACCCGCAACCCAAACCCAAACCAAAACCCAAACCCAAGCCCAAACCCGCAACCCAAACCCAAACCCAAAACCAAGCCCAAGCCAAAACCCGCAACCCAAACCCAAACCCAAACCCAAACCCACACCCCAGCCCAAACCCGCAACCCACACCCAAACCCAAACCCAAACCCAAGCCCAAACCCGCAACCCAAACCCAAACCCAAACCCAAACCCAAGCCCAAGCCAAAACCCGCAACCCAAACCCAAACCCAAACCCAAACCAAAGCCCAAACCCAAACCCAAGCCCAAACCCGCACCCAAACCTAGCCAGGCATCGGCCGCTCGCTCGCGGGAGTTGTAGACCACCCAATGGGTGTCCACAACCTCCTGGATGGCCTAAGAAAACAACATCAATTTTGTTGGAACCAAATTGTTCCGGTGACGGTTCCAACAAAACACTTGAACGTCGCCGGACCGTCGCCGGAACAAGTTATCGGAACGTCACCGGAACAACATGGTGTGTATGGGGCACACCTTAATATTGGCTTCCTAGAGGTTGCCAAAGTCGCCATCCCTTTCTCCCTGCAAATTGTGAGGCCGATGACCCACACGCAGGCGCGAATGCGTCCCCAAAGGCCCATGCAAGCGATGGACACGGACAATTGGGACCACTCCCCATCTGCGCATGGGTAGCCATCCCCCCTAACAATGCATGTCAGGGGTAACGACCAATCGATCATGCGGCACAACGGCAGTTGGCTGGCAACGTGGCGCAGCCACGATGCCTATGGCCAACTGATGCCCGTGGCCTTGGGATCCAATGTGCTCACCGGGGGGGGCAAGCTCCAAGGGGGCTAGTAGATCTTGCCAGCGCTGCTGGAAAGCCCTGCTGTATCTCTCGGACACAGCTCGGTTGGGCCCAGCGCACGGCCACCGCAAATTGGCAGTGGGTGAGTGGAGAGGAGATGGCCCATTTCGCTATGAGCTCCCCAACAAGATCCCCGTCCTGGAGGCTAACAGCACTAGCCAAATGGACGAGGTAGGTGGTTAGTTGCTGAACCCGGGTCTGTGTCGCAGGCATGCCGAAGCTACAACAATGGCCTACGAAGCGAAATTTGGCAATCCATACCTCTAGGGGAAGATGCCCGTAGACCCACCGAGCATTCAGGCAAGGAACAAATACCAAAATGGGACCCTAGGCATGGCCACAATGCACAAATCAACCGGGAAAACGGGTACGCCAACGTTGAAAAGTCATACAACGGTGCGTCTCGACTACAAGGAACAGCAAGCTTGCAAATGGATACGAAAAGTTCGAAATGTGTACACCTAGTGGAAGGTGGCACCAACGGCCCACAATATGTCAACATGGCCCCGATGGGAAAGACAAGCCTTGGACGCGTTACACATGCAAGAAGGAGACAAAAAACATCATTTACGAACTTGAAAACTCATGGTGATGGATCTGGTTATCTGGCCTGCGCCACTTGTTCCAGTGGTGTTCCCAAAGAAATTGTTCCGGCGGGAATTGTTCCCGTTGGGAACATTCTGGTCGGGAACAACCTTGGCGTTCAAAAGCGTAACAAGGGCACTGGCACCACGTCCATTCTGTGTCTGCTGGGACGGTGTGAAGTGTGCTGCAAACGTGCCCAGCGCCTTGTTGGGTGGAGGCTTTGATTAAGGCTTGGGGCTCTGCTGTGAGGGGCTTGCTCCCGCCTTTGATTTTTTGGCCTTGGCGGGGGTGCCGTCCCCCTGCTTGCCGGTTCACTTGGGGGGGGGTGGGCGTTTCTGGGGCTCACCGTCCTCTTCCTCTAGTTGGGTGGCCTCCTCTTCTTGCTCTACATACCTCCTTCCCGTACAATCTACTAGAAGCCCATCTGCAAGGTCCTCACACATTCAGTCCCACTGGATTGGTGCCAGAGTGTCGCAGTTCGACACAACGGCCCTCAAATCAGTAACAAATGAATCAGGAATAGACTTCTCCTCACACAAGTAGGCAGCTGCAATGTTCACAGGCAACATGCTTTGAATGGACAGGGCTGCAGAAAAATCTGGCTGCTGTGTGCAGACCATTACCCATGTACTATTCTGCTAAATTAAAGCCAAAGCACACAGCAAATAACAGAACACTTCAACAGATACGGCAGTCGTCAGGGGGCCATGGATATAAGAAAGATATCGGGGTAGGCGTGCAGAAAACTGGTGAAGACTACATAGTGCAAGAGCACTCTGTCCCATGCTGTCCAGTGCTGATGGCTTGGACAGGTTGTACGCACATACATCGGCATGGAAAAATTCCTCAGCACAGGCAGCTTTCGGGTTGCTAATATATGCCCGAACATCAGCAGTCTCAGCAGTGACTGCCACCAAAATACCATTCAATACAAATTGTGCCACAAGATTGTGCACGGCCAACGTCCACATACATGGGACCTCGATCAGGATGTGGACAAATGGCAGTGCACTAATATAGCTGGGAACAGGGCAGCTTGCCCACAAAGGGAGTAGCTCAACTCTACCCTCCTCCTTCAAAACTTTCCCTGTGTCTATCTCAATAATGGTATCACCCAAGTTAAGACTCAGATGCCCACCGTCAGCCTTTTCAATACTTGGTGTCACACGGGGCTTGCGAAGCCTGTCACGTAACCCTTGGTAAAGGTCGGAGGTCCAAAAGACTGCCTTGACAACAGAAGCCCACGGTGGGCAAGGTGACTCGGGACTCCACACCCAGCTGCCATACAAGACCCGGATATGGGCCATAATACGACATCGTTCTTTGCACATGGTCACAGTACCCAGATTTGCTGCAGAGTGTATACACAGGACACAAATGAGGCAGTTGAAAAATGGTATGCTTATGAAGGAAAATCGAGAGACCTGGGCGACATTTCGCCCAGCTCATCGTCAGCAACGAAATAAAGACCACGAAATCACTACCACTCAGAGTGCACAATAATGCACCATACCCCTAGACTCGTGCACAAACCCCTCGATGACTGCATCCGGATGGAGCACATGCCAAGCCCACAACTGCTGAACTCTGGCCAACTGTATTTCACGTTTGATTCCTAGTACTGGGCTTTTGGTAACCGACATGTAGAGGACAACGCTTGACAGTCTGTCTGGCATTAATCCTTCGCACTCTTTGAATACCCCAAGCGCCGGTTCAACATCTCGCTTCTCCATCCCATAGATTGCGTCAACAGCTGCCTGCCCAATGAATTTGACAAGCTTGCCAAACCCTGCCCAACGCTTGGCTACGGTGACCTTCAGACAGCAAGAGACAGGTAAAAAAACAGGCTTGCAGTAATGTGTAATGGATACAGTCAAAACGTTGAACAAACTACATTGCCTTCATCAGCTGTAATACCAATTTCAGCCAACATGTTCTGAGTATGGGTGAGCAGGGGGGCATCTGGATCCTCCGCAACATGCTCTACTAGGAGTGCCATCCATTCATTGGGTGTTGACACACTACTGCTTGTGGTCTTCACTTAATTGATGAAGCCCAGCTAGCTTTTTTCGTATGGGCAAAGGAGTGTCTCTTCTAACCTCAAAGCCTTCAAACTCTCGGGTCCATGTAGGCAGGGGGTGATTTTTGGATTCCTTGTCCTTGCGATGTTGCATAGCAACCGTGTAGACGTGCTGACCCCCAATGGCATACCAAAACCCAGCTGTACATGAGGTAACGGGCAGTACAGAGTAAAATCAAATGGCACTAAAGATCGAGTACAATCGAAACAGGATAGGGCGGAACATATGCACGCCAGCTACCAGCAGTAAATCATCAATACAATCAGGTGGCGGTGCCCTTAATAAATCGTCATAGGGGGCTTGGACTTGGTCGGGATTCAGCCCACGAACCCGGCCTTCAAAGCGGTCTCTATAAATCTGGATCTGATCCCATCGCACACGAATGCGTTTTGTGGAGGTGAGGTAATCTGCCAGATTGACTTCTGCTTTTCCTTTGGGTTTTGGCTTTGGCTTCGGTTTGGCGGCTGGTTTGGGCTGTGGTTGTCGTGCGGGGGCTTCAGCAGCAGCAGTTCCCTCACATCCACTAAGATGATCTTCATCATTGGCCAGGTGTTAGGGCGGTGTACCAACATTTTAAGAGATTTCCATAGAACACATTGCTTGGAAGCTAACAAAGTAGCACGTGCAGAGTGCAGACATGGCGATATCCACGTGCTCAGACAGAGATATTAGCCAAATTAGATCAAATTTGGAGAACCCAGGTTCAAAAACAGAAACTGCCGTACAACAGGGATGACACAGTGCTGAAGGATACCAAATTCACATTGGCTGGAAAGCTGGGCGACATTTTGGCCCAGGTCTGGCACTTTCAAATAATACCAGGCTAAAAATCATGAAAGTCGGGCGTCTAGGCGAAATTTCGCCCAACTGGAAGCAGAATAGCACATAACACAGTCAAATCAGTCCCAACCCTGTGTACTCCGTCCCAACTCGTCTTCCTCATCAAGCATTTCCAGGGACGAGTCACTACACACCAATTCTGGGCCCTCATTGGCACTATCAACATAATTGAAATCATATACCACCGGTAGGCAGGCATGGGGTGTAGGGCGGGGGGGCTCGTGGGAGGGGGGGGGGGGGGCGACCACCGGCACACCGCGCGCCGGGGGTTTGGCGGCTGGTTTTGGAGCGCTACCACCGGCTGTGTTGATACTCTGGTCGTGTGCACTTCGCTGCCTCCGATCAACATTGGAGCGTTTCTGACTGCATGCATTCAGAAAATCTCCCACACCATTGGGTATTTTAGTCTTGGCAATCACACAACGCAGGCTATGCCGAACAAGGCTCAAAAAATGCTGCTCTGTAACCCTTGTACGCGACAACACTCCCGGAAATTGCATGCGGGAGGCTTCATCAAGACGTTTGACCACATACTTACCGTCTTCCAGAACAGCAATGGGGAACCAGGCATGTGATATATTCTGAATGAACAAACGCACGTGCTTTGTGTACTTGGCCACAGACCTCATGCGTCAAGACACCCTGGCATTTTTTCACTCCTGCAAGTGTGGGGGGGAGAGTTAAAAAATTTCGGTTGTCTGCTGCACTGACTGGGGATTAGCAACCTCCTTTGACCTCATGAGTAGGCAACTAAGCATTGCTTCGCCGTACTCCTCAAAAAACAGGCAACCAAGTGCCCGGGTGTGCCAGTCGGACCAGAAAAGCAGTGCTACAGTATTGGTACGCAGGTATTCAATGCTCAGCCACTTTTCAGAAGGTATGATACTTAGGCCACGCTGATTGCCCACCCCCCTACCCACTACCTGGCTCCACGGGGCCATCCTGTACCCCCCCCCCAAAACAGGGTATGAATTTTGCACCTAGGGGACCCCTTGCTCTTGAGAGGAAAAAATGAGTATCTCTATTTACCTAAAATGCCATTGTCGTGTCACCACATCGTAGTTGTCAAAGCACAATAAGCATGTATGCATACGGGAAAAGCAAGGGGAGAATGCATGTTTCTTCAATGGAACAAACCTTTCTGTGTGACAAACAAATGTATCAACCTGCGAAGCAATGCAATGTAACAAGTAGAGTGGCACACACTTGGCAAGGGTTGCTACACCCTGTGTGTGCCCAAAAAACTGTCAATCGACAGTCACTCAAATTCATACATCATAATCAAGGTCTCTGTTTGCCATTAATGAGACCTGTGGGCGAAATTTAGTCCAGATTTGCAAAAATGTACAAACGAACCGTGTATTCCAAGAAATACCTGAACGTGGGCGAAATTTCTTCCACCTTTAGTAAAACACAAAAAAACAGTGCGCAAGAGGTCAATGGTATCTACAGAGACAGCGCAGAACGCCATTCTGGCGTGTAACAGGGAAAACATACAACACAGCAGCTACAGCACACACCACTGTCACTCCATCGCCACTTCCTCAGACCACGTGCCTTTGGTTTGGCACCCTTACCACTAAACTGGCCACCATTTGCTTGTCCTGCCTGTTCACCAGGCATCTCACTGTTAGCACTACCAGTGGCACCACGTCCATTCTGTGTCTGCTGGGATGGTGTGAAGTGGGCTGCAAACGTGCCCAGCGCCTTGTTGGGTGGAGGCTTTGCACCAGGCTTGCAGCTCAGCTGTGAGGGGCTTGCTTCGGCCTTTGATTTTTTAGCCTTGGCGGGGGTGCCGTCCCCTTGCTTGCCGGTTGCCTTTTGGGGGGGCGGGGGCTTCTGGGATTCACCGTCCTCTTCCTCTGTTTGGGTGGCCTCCTCTTCTTGCTCTACATACCTCCTTCCCGTACAATCTACTGGAAACCCATCTGCAAGGTCTTCACACACTGCGTCCCACTGGATTGGTGCCAGAGTGTCGCAGTTCGACACAGCAGCCCTCAAATCAGTAACAAATGAATCAGGAATAGATGTCTCCTCAGACAGGGATGCAACTGCAATGTTGACAGGAAACATGCTTTGAATGGACAGGGCTGCAGAAAAATCTGGCTGCTGTGTGCAGACCATTACCCATGTAGTATTCTGCTAAATTAAATCCAAAGCACACAGCAAATAACAGAACACTTCCACAGGAATGGGAGTCGTCAGGGGGCCATGGATATAAGAAAGATATCGGGGTAGGCGTGCTCAAAACCGCTGCAGACTACACAGTGCAAGAGTAGTATGTCCCATGCTGTCCAGTGCTGATGGTTTGGACAGGTTGTACACACATACATCAGCATGGAAAAATTCCTCGGCACAGGTAGCTTTCAGGTTGCTAATACGGGCCGAACATCAGCAGTCTCAGCAGTGACAGCCACCAAAATACCATTCAACACAAATTGTGCCACAATATTGCCAACGTCCACATATGTGGGACCTCAATCAGGATGCAAACAAATGGCAGCGCACTAATAAAGCTAGGAACAGGGAAATGGGCCTCCAGTTGAGGGATACCACAACATTGCGAGCAGAGTCCAGAGGTGCACGAACCCAGACCCGCACAATAGCCCCATCTGGGACTGTACTTCCTAGCAAAAGCAACCCAACACAGCGAACAAGGTAGTGAAAAACCCCGGGTATACGTTGTGTAACAGCATCCAAACCGGGCAAACCGTGGTACTGGGGCAGCTCAGTAGTGTGCAACACACCGACAACAGTCACATTCAAAGTCTTATCAGGGTTATGGGGGTCGACCCCATTGATGTAGCGACGGTAATTGTCGAACCACAGGGTATATTGCTGTCTCTCCAATCAATCCCACAGGTGTGAAGCTTGAACACTGGCCTGGGCCGAGATAGTTGGGGCATTGATAGTGCATTCCCCTCCCATTGCCAGCTTACGGCGGATGGACTCGGTCATCGTACCGCGATATGAGGCTCCAGTGGCTCTCTCAGCACGGGGATATGTAAGCACTCAGACAATGTTATACAGTGAGAAAACTTGCTTCTGCAGGACCAACAACCATCTTGGTACACGACTAGAACCCCAGGCAGCCCGCACATGCCCAACATTACGTCTAGTCTTTCTATTGTGACGCAAATACAGTGCCAACTGCAGCAGCGGGAGTGTCCTTCCTTTGTTCAATGCCACCCGGATGAGAGCCTTCGGGGTACGAACGCGAGTACCCCCCACGGCCGCCTGAAGAAAGCGAACATCAATCATGTCTCACAACCACATTGGCAGAAGCACCCCTAAGAGTCAACGAACAGAACCCAACAGAGGTACCACCCTGTAGGTAAAGGGTGTCAAGGCAAGCTAGAAGAAATTCCGCCCAGGTTCAACTTTATCGACTGGTGGGCCTAAGCGACAGGCAGAGAGAGGGCAACATATCATGCACACCACAAGGAAATAAACAACAGGGGGGGGGGGGGCTGGAAGAAATTTCGCCTAGGATCACTGATTGGTGTTTTTAAGCTTGGCAGAACAGGCAGAGTTGGGCGAAATTTCGCCCAGGGTCATCAAGACATCAAAATATGTATACCTTTTTTGCTATCCGGGGGCGCTTAGGGAAATTTCGCCCAAGTCTTGCTAAATTGGCAAAAAGAGACAGTGAATTTGAGTTTCGAAGTGTGTACGCATAGTACACGCAATAAATGTACAGCTATTCATCACCACCTATTAAAGTACAGGCGACACATGGAAAACATAGGCACAAAAAAAAGACACAGAAAAGGCGACAAAGTGCACATGTTTGGGTCGTAAGGGGCGGGTAGTTAGTGTGGCCTAAGTGATATTCATCATCAAGACGGTACTCATTCCAATGCATTCTTTTGCAGCTGCACTGGAATGCAGAGAGCGACCGTTCCAGTTACATTCACGCACAAGAACCCCTAGTGCCAGAAGTGCTGGGCAGTACGGGTATAACAGGGCCTTCAGGGCTAACACACATTTCAGACCCAGGCTTTGAGCATTAGACAACTCGGCAAGATTACTCATAAGGACCTGGGTGGTACTATTAAGCCGTGCTTCGTTAGCAGATGTAGCCAGAAACAAACCAACAATGGTTTTTTCCATGTGACGCAGTTTGACTTTCATGGGCACCACAGCTCCTGCCTTCAGGTCCCAACCCTGCACAAGAAATTTAATAATAGGGGCAAATGCCTTATAGGTTATTTCCACAGAATACTTATATGGGTGCCAGACACCGTAAAGCAACGGGTGTCCCAACAGGAACTGGTCTACGTGCTAGGGGGCATAGCTTGCTCCAAACGACATTTTCAGGAGTGCGTAAAAGATTTTCATGTCAATCAGAAATAACACAGTCCGTCAAGTATTCAGCTGCAAGCATTCTAGCCCCCTGCCAAACTCCAATAACTCAACATGACTTCCGCATTTCGAGTGTGATAACAGAAAGGCCCTCCAGCTGAGGAATACCACAACATTGCGAGCATAGTCCAGAGGTGCACGAACCCAGGTCCGCAGAATAGGCCCATCTGGGACTGTACTTCTTTGCAACAGCAACCCAACACAGCGAACAAGGTAGTCAACAACCCCGGGTACACGTTGTGCAACAGCATCCAGACCGGGCAGACCGTGGTACTGGGGCAGCTCAGTAGTGTGCAACACACCGACAACAGTCACATTCAAAGTCTTATCAGGGCTATGGGGGTCGACCCCATTGATGTAGCGACGGTAATTGTCGAACCACAAGGTAATTTGCTGTCTCTCCAATCAATCCCACACGCATGAAGCTTGATCACTGGCCTGGGCCAAGATAGTAGGGGCATTGATAGTGCATTCCCCTGCCATTGCCAGCTTACGGCGGATGGACTCGGTCCTTGTACCGCGATATGAGGCTCCAGTGGCTCTCTCAGCACAGGGATATGTAAGCACTCGCACAATGTTATACAGTGAGAAAACTTGCTTCTGCAAGACCAACAACCATCTTGCTACACGAGTAGAACCCCAGGCAGCCCGCACATGCGCAACATTGCGTCTAGTCTTTCTATTATGACGCAAATCGAGTGCCAGCCGCAGCAGCGGGAGTGTCCTCCCTTTGTTCAATGCCACCCGAGTGAGAGCCTTCGGAGTACGAACGCGAGTACCCCCCACGGCTGTTTGAAGAAAGTGAAAATAATTCATGTCTCACAACCACATTGGCAAAAGCACCCCTGAGAGTTAGTGAACAGAACCAAACAGAGGTACCACCCTGTAGGTAAAGGGTGTCAAGGCAAGCAGGAAGAAATTTCGCCCCGGTTCAACTTTATCGACTGGTGGGCCTAAGCGACAGGCAGAGAGAGGGCAACATATCATGCACACCACAAGGCAATAAACAACCAGGGGGGGGCTGAAAGAAATTTCGCCTAGGATCACTGATTGGTGTTTTTAAGCTATATATTTTGCTGAACAGGCAGAGTTGGGGGAAATTTCGCCCAGGGTCATCAAGACATCAAAATATGTATACCTTTTTTGCTATCCGGGGGCGCTTGGGGAAATTTCGCCCAAGTCTTGCTAAATTGGCAAATAGAGACAGTGAATTTGAGTTTCGAAGTGTGTACGCATAGTACACGCAATAAATGTACAGTTATTCATCACCACCTATTCAAGTACAGGCGACACATGGAAAACATAGGCACAAAAACAAGACACAGAAAGGCGACAAAGTGCACATGTTTGGGTCGTAAGGGGCGGGTAGTTAGTGTGGCCTAAGGGATATTCATCATCAAGACAGTACTCATTCCAATGCATTCTTTTGCAGCTGCACTGGAATGCAGAGAGCGACCGTTCCAGTTACATTCACGCACAAGAACCCCTAGTGCCAGAAGTGCTGAGCAGTACGGGTATAACAGGGCCTTCAGGGCTAACAGACATTTCAGACCCAGGCTTTGAGCATTAGACAACTCGGCAAGATTACTCATAAGGACCTGGGTGGTACTATTAAGCCGTGCTTCGTTAGCAGCTGTAGAGGAACAAACCAACAATGGTTTTTTCCATGTGACGCAGTTTGACTTTCATGGGCACCACAGCTCCTGCCTTCAGGTCCCAACCGTGCTCAAGAAATTTAATAATAGGGGCAAATGCCTTATAGGTTATTTCCACAGAATACTTATATGGGTGCCAGACACCGTAAAGCAACGGGTGTCCCAACAGGAACTGGTCTACGTGCCAGGGGGCATAGCTTGCTCCAAACGACATTTTTAAGAGTGCGTAAAAGATCTTCATGTCGATCAGAAATAGCACAGTCCGTCTGGTCTTCACCTGCAAGCATTCTAGCCCCCTGCTAAACTCCAATAACTCAACATGACTTCCGCATTTCGAGTGTGATAACAGAAAGGCCCTCCACTTGAGGGATACCACAACATTGCGAGCATAGTCCAGAGGTGCACGAACCCAGGTCCGCAGAATAGGCCCATGTGGGACTGTACTTCTTTGCAACAGCAAACCAACACAGCGAACAAGGTAGTCAACAACCCCGGGTATACGTTGTGCAACAGCATCCAGACCAGGCAGAAAGTGGTACTGTACTTCGGCAGCTCAGTAGTGTGCAACACACCAACAGCAGTCACGTTCAAAGTCTTATCAGGGCTATGGGGGTCCACCCCATTGATGTAGCGATGGTAATTGTCGAACCACAGGGTAATTTGCTGTCTCTCAAATGAATCCCACACGCATGAAGCTTGAACACAGGCTTGGGCCGAGATAGTAGGGGCATTGATAGTGCGTGCCCCTGCCATTGCCAGCTTACGGCGGATGGAGTGGGTCATTGTACCGCGATATGAGGCTCCAGTGGCTCTCTCAGCACGGGGATATGTAAGCACTCGCACAATGTTATACAGTGAGAAAACTTGCTTCTGCAGGACCAACAACCATCTTGGTTACGTCTAGTCTTTCTATTGTGATGCAAATCCAGTGCCAGCTGCAGCAGCGGGAGTGTCCTTCCTTTGTTCAATGCCACCCGAATGACAGCCTTCGGGGTACGAACGCAAGTACCCCCCGCGGCTGTTTGAAGAAAGCGAACATCAATCATGTCTCACAACCACATTGGCAGAAGCACCCCTAAGAGTCAATGAACAGAACTAAACAGAGGTACCACCCTGTAGGTAAAGGGTGTCAAGGCAAGCAGGAAGAAATTTCGCCCAGGTTCAACTTTATCGACTGGTGGGCCTAAGCGACAGGCAGACAGAGGGCAACATATCATGCACACCACAAGGCAATAAACAACGGGGGGGGGGGGGTGGAAGAAATTTCGCCTAGGATCACTGATTGGTGTTTTTAAGCTATATATTTTGCAAAACGGGCAGAGTTGGGCGAAATTTCGCCCAGGGTCATCAAGACATCAAAATATGTATACCTTTTTTGCTATCCGGGGGCGCTTGGGGAAATTTCGCCAAGTCTTGCTAAATTGGCAAATAGAGACAGTGAATTTGAGTTTCAAAGTGTGTACGCATAGTACACGCAATAAATGTACAGCTATTCATCACCACCTATTACAGTACAGGCGACACATGGAAAACAGAGGCACAAAAACAAGACACAGAAAAGGCGACAAAGTGCACATGTTTGGGTCGTAAGGGGCGGGTAGATAGCGTGGCCTAAGTGATATTCATCATCAAGACAGTACTCATTCCAATGCATTCCTTTGCAGCTGCACTGGAATGCAGAGAGCGACCGTTCTAGTTACATTCGCGCACAAGAACCCCTAGTGCCAAAAGTGCTAGGCAGTACGAGTACAACATGGCCTTCAGGGCTAACAGACATTTCAGACCCAGGCTTTGAGCATTAGACAACTCGGCAAGATTACTCATAAGCACGTGAGTGGTAGTATTAAGCCGTGCTTCGTTAGCAGATGTAGCCAAAAACAAACCAACAATGGTTTTTTCCATGTGACGCAGTTTGACTTTCATGGGCACCACAGCTCCTGCCTTCAGGTCCCCACCCTGCTCAACAAATTTAATAATAGGGGCAAATGCCTTATAGTTTATTTCCACGGAATACTTATATGGGTGCCAGACACCGTAAAGCAACGGGTGTCCCAACAGGAACTGGTCTACGTGCCAACGGGCATAGCTTGCTCCGCCTGCTTTCACCTGCAAGCATTCTAGCCCCCTGACAAACTCCAATAACTCAACATGACTTCCGCATTTCGAGTGTGATAACAGAAAGGCCCTCCACTTGAGGGATACCACAGCATTGCGAGCATAGTCCAGAGGTGCACGAACCCAGGTCCGCAGAATAGGCCCATCCGGGACTGTACTTCTTTGCAAAAGCGACCCACCACAGCAAACAAGGTAGTCAACAACCACGGGTATACGTTGTGCAACAGCATCCAGACGAGGTAGAAAGTGGTACTGGGGCAGCTCAGTAGTGTGCAACACACCGACAACAGTCACGTTCAAAGTCTTATCAGGGCTATGGGGGTCCACCCCATTGATGTAGCGATGGTAATTGTCGAACCATAGGGTAATTTGCTGTCTCTCAAATGAATCCCACACGCATGAAGCTTGAACACAGGCTTGGGCCGAGATAGTAGGGGCTTGATAGTGCATTCCCCTGCCATTGCCAGCTTACGGCGGATGGACTGGGTCATTGTACCGCGATATGAGGCTCCAGTGGCTCTCTCAGCACGGGGATATGTAAGCACTCGCACAATGTTATACAGTGAGAAAACTTGCTTCTGCAGGACCAACAACCATCTTGGTTACGTCTAGTCTTTCTATTGTGACGCAAATCCAGTGCCAGCTGCAGCAGCGGGAGTGTCCTTCCTTTGTTCAATGCCACCCGAATGACAGCCTTCGGGGTACGAACGCAAGTACCCCCCGCGGCTGTTTGAAGAAAGCGAACATCAATCATGTCTCACAACCACATTGGCAGAAGCACCCCTAAGAGTCAATGAACAGAACCAAACAGAGGTACCACCCTGTAGGTAAAGGGTGTCAAGGCAAGCAGGAAGAAATTTCGCCCAGGTTCAACTTTATCGACTGGTGGGCCTAAGCGACAGGCAGACAGAGGGCAACATATCATGCACACCACAAGCAAATAAACAACAGGGGGGGGGGGGGCTGGAAGAAATTTCGCCTAGGATCACTGATTGGTGTTTTTAAGTTATATATTTTGCTGAACAGGCAGAGTTGGGCGAAATTTCGCCCAGGGTCATCAAGATATCAAAATACGTATACCTTTTTTGCTATCCGGGGGCGCTTGGGGAAATTTCGCCCAAGTCTTGCTAAATTGGCAAATAGAGACAGTGAATTTGAGTTTCGAAGTGTGTACGCATAGTACACGCAATAAATGTACAGCTATTCATCACCACTACTTACAGTACGAGCGACACATGGAAAACATAGGCACAAAAAGAAGACACAAAAAAGGCGACAAAGTGCACATGTTTGGGTCGTAAGGGGCGGGTAGTTAGTGTGGCCTAAGTGATATTCATCATCAAGACTCATTCCAATGCATTCTTTTGCAGCTGCACTGGAATGCAGAGAGCGACCGTTCCAGTTACATTCACGCACAAGAACCCCTAGTGCCAGAAATGCTGAGCAGTACGAGTATAAGAGGGCCTTCAGGGCTAACACACATTTCAGACCCAGGCTTTGAGCATTAGACAACTCGGCAAGATTACTCATAAGGACCTGGGTGGTACTATTAAGCCGTGCTTCGTTAGCAGATGTAGCCAGAAACAAACCAACAATGGTTTTTTCCATGTGACGCAGTTTGACTTTCATGGGCACCACAGCTCCCGCCTTCAGGTCCCAACCCTGCTCAACAAATTTAATAATAGGGGCAAATGCCTTATAGGTTATTTCCACAGAATACTTATATGGGTGCCACACACCGTAAAGCAACGGGTGTCCCAACACGCACTAGTCCACGTGCCAGGGGGCATAGCTTGCTCAAACCGACATTTTTAAGAGTGCGTAAAAGATTTTCATGTCAATCAGAAATAACACAGTCCGTCAAGTATTCAGCTGCAAGCATTCTAGCCCCCTGCCAAACTCCAACAACTCAACATGACTTCCGCATTTCGAGTGTGATAACAGAAAGGCCCTCCACTTGAGGGATACCACAGCATTGCGATCATAGTCCAGAGGTGCACGAACCCAGGTCCGCAGAATAGGCCCATCTGGGACTGTACTTCTTTGCAACAGCGACCCAACAGAGCGCACAAGGTAGTCAACAACCCCGGGTATACGTTGTGCAACAGCATCCATACCGGGCAGAAAGTGGTACTGTATTGCAGCAGCTCAGTAGTGTGCAACACACCGACAGCAGTCACGTTCAAAGTCTTATCAGGGTTATGGGGGTCCACCCCATTGATGTAGCAATGGTAATTGTCGAACCACAGGGTAATTTGCTGTCTTTCAAATGAATCCCACACGCATGAAGCTTGAACACAGGCTTGGGCCGAGATAGTAGGGGCTTGATAGTGCATTCCCTTGCCATTGCCAGCTTACGGCGGATGTACTGGGTCATTGTACCGCGATATGAGGCCGCAGCGGCTCTCTCAGCACGGGGATATGTAAGCACTCGCACAATGTTATGCAATGAGAAAACTTGCTTATGCAGGACCAACAACCATCTTGGTGGACGACTAGAATCCCAGGCAGCCCGCACATGCCCAACATTACGTCTAGTCTTTCTATTGTGATGCAAATCCAGTGCCAGCTGCAGCAGCGGGAGTGTCCTTCCTTTTTTCAATGCCACCCGAATGGCAGCCTTCGGGGTACGAACGCGAGTACCCCCCACGGCTGTTTGAAGAAAGCGAACATCAATCATGTCTCACAACCACATTGGCAGAAGCACCCCTAAGAGTCAATGAACAGAACCAAACAGAGGTACCACCCTGTAGGTAAAGGGTGTCAAGGCAAGCAGGAAGAAATTTCGCCCAGGTTCAACTTTATCGACTAGTGGGCCTAAGCGACAGGCAGACAGAGGGCAACATATCATGCACACCACAAGGCAATAAACAACAGGGGGGGGGGGGCTGGAAGAAATTTCGCCTAGGATCACTGATTGGTGTTTTTAAGCTATATATTTTCCAGAAAAGGCAGAGTTTGGCGAAATTTCGCCCAGGGTCATCAAGACATCAAAATATGTATACCTTTTTTGCTATCCGGGGGCGCTTGGGGAAATTTCGCCCAAGTCTTGCTAAATTGGCAAATAGAGACAGTGAATTTGAGTTTCAAAGTGTGTACGCATAGTACACGCAATAAATGTAGAGCTATTCATCACCACCTATTACAGTACAGGCGACACATGGAAAACATAGGCACAAAAAAAAGACACAGAAAAGGCGACAAAGTGCACATGTTTGGGTCGTAAGGGGCGGGTAGTTAGCGTGGCCTAAGTGATATTCATCATCAAGACAGTACTCATTCCAATGCATTCTTTTGCAGCTGCACTGGAATGCAGAGAGCGACCGTTCCAGTTACATTCACGCACAAGAACCCCTAGTGCCAGAAGTACTGAGCAGTACGAGTATAACAGGGCCTTCAGGGCTAACACACATTTCAGACCCAGGCTTTGAGCATTAGACAACTCGGCAAGATTACTCATAAGCACGTGGGTGGTAGTATTAAGCCATTCTTCGTTAGCAGCTGTAGCCAGGAACAAACCAACAATGGTTTTTTCCATGTGACGCATGTTGACTTTCATGGGCACCACAGCTCCTGCCTTCAGGTCCCAACCCTGCTCAACAAATTTAATAATAGGGGCAAATGCCTTATAGGTTATTTCCAAAGAATACTTATATGGGTGCCAGACACCGTAAAGCAACGGGTGTCCCAGCAGGAACTGGTCTACGTGCCAGGGGGCATAGCTTGCTCCAAACAACATTTTCAGGAGTGCGTAAAAGATTTTCATGTCAATCAGAAATAACACATTCCGTCTGGTCTTCACCTGCAAGCATTCTAGCCCCCTGACAAACTCCAATAACTCAACATGACTTCCGCATTTCGAGTGTGATAACAGAATGGCCCTCCACTTGAGGGATACCACAGCATTGCGAGCATAGTCCAGAGGTGCACGAACCCAGGTCCGCAGAATAGGCCCATCTGGGACTGTACTTCTTTGCAACAGCGACCCAACACAGCGAACAAGGTAGTCAACAACCACGGGTATACATTGTGCAACAGCATCCAGACCGGGCAGAAAGTGGTACTGGGGCAGCTCAGTAGTGTGCAACACACCGACAACAGTCACGTTCAAAGTCTTATCAGGGCTATGGGGGTCCACCCCATTGATGTAGCGATGGTAATTGTCGAACCACAGGGTAATTTGCTGTCTCTCAAATGAATCCCAAAGGCATGAAGCTTGAACACAGGCTTGGGCCGAGATAGTAGGGGTATTGATAGTGCATTCCCCTGCCATTGCCAGCTTTTGGCGGATGTACTGGGTCCTTGTACCGCGATATGAGGCCGTAGTGGCTCTCTCAGCACGGGGATATGTAAGCACTCGCACAATGTTATACAGTGAGAAAACTTGCTTCTGCAGGACCAACAACCATCTTGGTGGACGACTAGAATCCCAGGCAGCCCGCACATGCCCAACATTACGTCTAGTCTTTCTATTGTGACGCAAATCCAGTGCTAGCGGCAGCAGCGGGAGTGTCCTTCCTTTGTTCAATGCCACCCGAATGACAGCCTTCGGGGGACGAACGCGAGTACCCCCCACGGCTGTTTGAAGAAAGCGAACATCAATCATGTCTCACAACCACATTGGTAGAAGCACCCCTAAGAGTCCGTGAACAGAAGCCAACAGAGGTACCACCCTGTAGGTAAAGGGTGTCAAGGCAAGCAGGAAGAAATTTCGCCCAGGTTCAACTTTATCGACTGCCCGGCCTAAGTGACAGTGAGGGAAAGGGCAACATACCAGGCACAGGGGAAGCAAAGAAACAACAGGGGGGAGGGGGGGCTGGAAAAAATTTCGCCCAGGATCACTGATTGGTGTTTTTGATCTATACATTTTGCAGAAGAGGCGGGGCTGGGGGAAATTTCGCCCAGGGTCATCAAGACATCAAAATATGTATACCTTTTCTGCTATCCGGGGGGGCTGGGGAAATTTCGCACAGGTCTTGGCAAATTGGCAAATAGAGACAGTGAATTTGAGTTGCAAAGTGTGTATGCATAGGACACGCAATAAATGTAGAATTATTCTTCACCACCTATTACAGTACAGGGGACACATGGAAAACATAGGCACAAAAACAAGACACAAAAAAGGCGACAAAGTGCACATGTTTGGGTCGCAAGGGGCGGGTAGTTAGCGTGGCCTAATATTTATGGAGTGGTCACGATGCAGCGGGTCTACCCCATAATTCTTTGTCACCCGGTTGTCGTACCAGAGCGCCACCCGGTGGTTCGCATGCTTTGCCAAAGCCATGTTGCTTGTTGATGTGCATCGGCAGTAAGTGAGGGCATAGCTGCATGCACAAGTCCCGTGGGAGCCGACAATCGGCGTGTCCTCCGGCTCAATGAAATAGGCATTGGTACATCCTGGGACTGTGCATTAGGGGCTGCCATCAGAAGTCGCTACAAGCATATCAATTGATTTGAGAAAACAGTGTACCAACGGGGCTTCTTCCGTATTCCATGGGCAAACAGCAGCCGTGTAACATCCTTCCGTGAGCGTCGATTTGTTCGCATTGCCAGGGCCCAGACAGCCAATAACCTTGCAGAGCCCCCATTGGCAACATCCGTCATGAGGTCATCAACGTTCTGAAACTGACGACTTGCCACAACCACCCTTAGCAGTGCCGGATCCATGTCCTGTGGTCACCTCACAACAAATACGCACATATTTGCCTCGGAACAGGGAACATACTACATACCAAGATTGTCAGAATGTTCATAAAATTCATCAAAGGCACAAATTTCGGTACAAATCAAATCAAATGAACGTACACAAATACAAATACACAATGCGGGCATGAATTCATCAAATAATGAAGGAGTGATGAAATTTCGCGTCTCATGAGAGAAAAAATGCACGAAAAGAGTGTATGTTATCGGCCAATTTCAAAGGAGTGGCGACATTTCGCTTCATTTTTGAAATTTGGCTGATTTGGGAGTTGAAATTGACTATTCGGAATTGGAACATTGGAATGGTTCAAAAAATGGCTTTTGAAACACAAACTGAAACAGTGACCCCCCCCCCCTGCATTTCATACCCTAAAAAAACACCCCAGTTAGGGGTAACAAATTCGACTTCTTGAGGGTCACCAGGGCGTGCAATTAAGGCGTCCTAAGCAATCATAGATGGCTCGATGCAGGCTTTTCAGCCATCGGGCTGGGGCGGGTTGGGGGTCGATGTCTTTGCTGTGGAGCACCGAGTTCTGGAAATCACCCGTATCCGCCGGGGACAGAGCCACTGTGCACCTCGAAGTGCAGTACAAAAATCTGTTTCACTTTTAACAATGCAACTCTTTCCCTTGCTGATGTTATTTGCCAGTGACAATATTTTTTATTATGGATATGCCTCTACACATGCAGGTACACTGTGTGCACAAGTGCCCTACTTGTGTTTTGTGTTGCTCCTTTACATACACTCGTTTGTCACAAGGGGACGTTGTTCGTGGCTGCACATGGTCCATAGCCGCACATGGGATGAAATGGAGGGGGGGGGGGGTTCGGGGGATGCAATCCATCACACCCCAATGCTTCTATGTCAGTTGCTGTTTCACTATTGACAGTGAAACATTGTGAAATATGGCACCCACAGTGCAGTTTTGGGAAATTGATTTTTATGTCAGTTTCACTGTTGGCCACACGGCCCAACAGTGAAACTTTTTGCCCGTTTTCGGGGTCCCGGTCAGCCCGGGATGTCAAGATTATACCACCAAGATCTGGTGCAAAGTCACCTCCATAGTGGACCCGGCGACCGTTCTGGTGGTGACTAACACCGATTCGGCGGCCCGACGGGCAAACAGGGGAACTCCGCGCCCCGATGATACAATCTACCGCGCGTTCATGTAGGCTTTCAACCTCACGGACCTGGTGGACCTGCGCCCCGTCCCGCAAGGAACATACTCCTGCTTCCAAGGGACCGCGCGCTGCCACACCGACACGCTCGCCTGTCACAGCGAGGCGCAATTCACCATAGCTTCCTACCACTATTGGGGAAGCATTCTCCTCTCGTACCACCATGTCCCCCTCCTGTTCACCGTTGCCCATCTGCTGGTCCGGCTGGACAAACCCAGCCCCCATACAGTCTCCCGCACGCCGGAGTACCACTTAGGCCCTGTGCACCACATATATGACCCTGTTGGTGAAACTAACATAGAAGATAAACAGCACCCGGCTCTTGCAGTGAAGTACAGTGCAAATACACAGGGACTGTGTCATATGTCCATGCAGTCCAAAATAGAGGCTGAAGGGTACAATTTATGGTTTAGAAATAATTGTTCCTGTCAATTGAAAAACAAAAGCACATAGTGGACTTCCGGACCAAACCGTGCATCAGGTCATCACAGAGCACCGCAACGACAGGAAAAAATCTAACACCGGTTTCCGGCATTTTGGGCACAAGTGTCATTATGGAAGTGTGTTTCGCAGCTGACAGGGAAAATACAGTGTGATGACCCAGTAAACCAGCAGGTGTTATCAGGGCAACAACAGTACAACCAGAAGCAGTTCTCAAAAAAGCGCAACTCACAGGTCCTCCCATTCAGCCTACTGCTTTGCACTGCGGGTCCTCTGGGAAGCTTGCTCAAGCGGAGCCACACTGGGGATGGTCATGGCTTGTGCTTTGGGTTTGCCTTTCAGCCCTGGAGCTCCTCGTCCACCAAAACCCGCATTGTTGGCAGCCTCGATCTACGCTACAATTGCCTGCTACTGGGCCTTGTCAATACTCTGTAAATCCACCCTAGCCTCGAGGTCCATCTGAGTGAGGGTGGTCTACTCAACCTGCCGCTTTGCACGTGTCTTTGCGGTGGTCTTGGACTTCGCCTTCTGGTTCGAAGAGCTGGCTTTGAAGCTGGCTTTACACTGGCACTAACAGCATGGAACGCAGGGTCCAGGCCAGTTGGGGGCACATGAACCGCAAGATCGACGGCACTGGATGAGGCAGCTTGAGGACCGACACTTGCATTGTCAACCGTGAAACCTCCTCGGACAGTCCGGTTTTCTGGAGTGGTGGTGGCACCAAATGGGCTGCCGAGGAGCCTCTGATGCTGGCTTCCTTGCCTGTGTTCAACACCCTTTGCACCGTTCTCCTTTAGTGACTTTTTTGCCGCCGCCAATTCATCCTTTTACTGTTGCTTCAGAACCAACTTCCGCCTCTTGTGATCCAGTTTCTCTGCCGCTTTGACTTCGTGTTTCAGGTTCTTATCAAGCAGGCGCAGTTGCTGCGCATTCATCAGCGTTCCGGCGTACCACAACTCTCCTTCGGCTTGCAAGTCTGCTGCTAGTTCCCGTGCACATTGCTATACAGCCTACAGCAGGTTTTGCTTGACTGAGTCGGTCCCAACTCCCCATGCATCCGGTACCCAGAGCCTCAACAACCAGGGCAAGTAGGCAATCAGTGCTGTTGTCATCCCATACACTTGTGTCCGTTTGCGGAGGGCGCTGAACATCACCACAATTGCTGGCACCTCTGGTGCACTTGGTACCACAAGTGCTCCAGCCACCAATCCCAGGAGCCAGCGAAACCACGATGACCTCCACTCCAAATTTGTAGCAGTGTATGGTGGGTGTTGTGCGATTCTTCCGGGTGTCTCCAGGATAGTACACAGGGTTCGTGTCGTCAACTGTTCAGGCTTTTTGCTGGTGAACAGCAGGTCTTCTCGGGGGGTGTACAGCCAGGTACAGGCGTACCGCCGTTCCCGCCGTGGTGCAGCCTCTTCGAACAGACGCGCCAGGGTGTACTTCACATTTGGGCCGCACATTTGGACCGTACAGTGGTACGAGACGAGGGTTATCACCATTGGACCAGACGACGGTCCGGCGATATTTCCGGTTCCGTTTTTTACAGGCCTCTTCCAAAAAAAATAAAATTCACTTTACGCGGTTTCCCTGTTCACCCCTGGACCTACAATGTGGGAAATAGTTTCACTGTCAACAGTGAAAGGGCTTGATGCCTGTTACCGTTTTCTCAGTACATACACACACACACACACCACGGTATCACAACTAGTTTCACTGTCAACAGTGAAACTATTTCCCGTCATGGAGTTCCTGCAGCTATGTGCTCCAGTCGTGGATACTATGTCATATCCTCCGGCAGGCAAAGTTTCACTGTTGACGGTGAAACTACCCTGCACTAATAAGCACACTGAGGTGCTCATATAATCCATCCCACCCAAAATGAACCAGTACCACCATCCCAAGGGGGGTATTTAGACAGGCGTAAGGGGTTGCATACAGCCCAGAGGATAGTGAAGCACAGTCCTGACCCTAGGGTTTCAGTGCTGACAGTGAAACCCTGGGCACTTTGGGGTGTCACAAGAGGAATCCCCAAAACGGTGTTGGTTGAAAATTGGTATTTTCGGAAATATAAAGATTTGTTGGGGGTTTGTGGTCATTTTTCTGCAACAGTGAAACTGCCTATCCCGGGTGGAGGCCGAGACCTTCGGATGCCAGGTTCGTACCCCCAGGCAGATGCCCGCCCACCATCGCACATATGGCTCGACGCCAATGTTGATTTGGGGGGCATGGGCCACTAGCACGTGGTGCTTTCCCCACGGGGTCAGCACCTCCATGAGGAGGGCTTTCGCGTCTTCCTTGCCTCAGAGCAGGGTGGCCCGGGTGGTAGTCCCGGTGCGGACATACACGTCGAGGCGTGCCGCCGTCTTTCCATGGGCGGGCAGCACGACGTGCCGGGTGTAGTCTGGTAAAGGGGGATCCTCAGGGCCTGCCTTGGATTGGGCCTCGGCCAGGATGAGGATTGTGGGGCGGCGCCCCGCCATGTGCAAGGCCTGCGCCAGCAGGCGTTGCGGTAGGTATCTGCCACGGACGGTGAGCCACACACACCTGACGGCATGGACGTCCTCCGGCGTGCCCTCAATTCTGAGAGGGCGAGAGGCCGGGGTCCTCCGGCGCCCGGTTCAGCTCGGCAGGAGTAGGCGCGATGTGTTTTGTTGTGCTGTGTTGTGTTGTGTTGTGTTGTGTTGTGTTGTGTTGTGTTGTGTTGTGTGGTGTTGTGTAGTGTTCTGTTGTGTTGTGTTGTGTTGTGTTGTGTTGTGTTGTGTTGTGTTGTGTTGTGTTGTGTTGTGTTGGTTGTGTTGTGTTGTGTTGTGTTGTGTTGTGTTGTGTTGTGTTGTGTTGTGTTGTGTTGTGATGTGTTGTGTTGTGTTGTGTTGTGTTGTGTTGTGTTGTGTTGTGGTGTGTTGTGTTGTGTTGTGTTGTGTTGCGTCGTGTTGTGTTGTGCCGAAGGCGCTGTTACCAGAAGGCAATGGCCGGGATGTCTACCCAAGGGCAAAGGTAAACGGGCGGGGATGTGTCGGTTGTGTGCGCGCTGTGTGTAAGTGTGTGGTTCCATAGCCGGACCAGCGCACTCTCGCACTTGGCCGACACTGCCCTGCCGACGCATGTGCGCAGTCACACGAGGTCTCATTGATCCCCTGCACCCTGCGTGCCGCGCTGCACCATCAGTGCTTTCTGTGTGGTGCCGCACTCCTTGGTGCTGTGCACTACACTGCACTGTGTGTGCCCTGCTGCACTGTTGTTGTGCGCAGAGGGCAGTGGGCAGTGTAACGCACTGCCTCGCCGCCTGGAGGCTGCGGGCAGTGGAACTCTTGCTTAGCACTGCCGCATTGCCTGCGGGCATTGGGCAGTGGAACTCCTGCCACACACTGCCTCACTGCCTTGGGGCAGTGGGCCGGGCATCTCCTGCCTTGCTCTGCCTCACCGCCTAGAGGCAGTGGGTATTGCATACTCCCGCAACACATTGCCTCACCGCCCCGGGGCAGTGGGCATTGGAACTCCTGCTCAACACCGCCTCTCTGCCCGGGGGCTGTGGGCACTGCAGCTTCCGCTCCTGGTGTTATGCACTGCCCCTCTGCCTGGGGGCAGCGGGCAGCGCAACCTTTGCATTGCGCTGCCTCGCTGCCGGGGGGCAGTGGGCAGTGGGATCCCTGCAACAGACTGTCGCACTGCCTGGGGGTAGTGGGCAGTGGGAATCCTGCAACGCAACGCCTCACTGCCTGGGGGCAGTGGGTAGCGGAACTCCTGCAACGCACCGCCTCACCGCCTGGGGGCGGTGGGCGATTGGATGCCTGCAACACACTGCGTCACTGCCAGGGAGCAGTGGGCACTGGGACCCCTGAAACGCACTGCCTCACTGTCTGGGGGTAGTGGGCGGTGAAACCCCTTCAACACACCGCCTGATTGCCTGGGGACAGTGGGCGCTCGAAATCCTGCAACTCACTGCCGGACTACCTGGGTGCAATGGGCAGTGGAACTCTTGCAATGCACCGCCTCACTACCTGGGGGCAGCGGGCATTGGGATCCCTGCAACACACTATCTCACTGCCTTGGGGCAGTGGGCAGTGGAAATCCTGCAATGCACTGCCTCACTGCCTGGGGGCAGTGGGCAGTGGAACCCTTGCAACGCACCGCCTCTGTGCCTGTGGGCAGTGGGCCATGGAACTTCTGCAATGCATGGCCTAACTGCCTAGGGGCAGCGGGCAGTGGAACCTCTGCAACGCACAGCCTTCCCGCCTGCGGGCAGTGGGCAGTGGGACCGCTGCCATACACCGCCTCACTGCCTGGGGGCAGTGGGCTGTGGAAGTCTTGCTATACACCACTCCACTGCCTAAGGGCACTGGGCAGCGGATCTCCTGCAATACACTGCCTCACTGCCTTGGGGCAGTGGGCAGTGGAACTTCTGCAATACACCCCCTCGGTGCCTGGGGGCAGTGGGCAGTGGAACCACTGCAACGCACCGCCCCACTGCCTCGGGGTAGTGGGCAGCTGAACTCCTGCAAAGCGCAGCCTCACTGCCTTGGGACGGTGGGCAGTGGGACTCCTGCAACGCACTGCCCCACTGCCTGGGGGCAGGGGGCAGTGGAATTCCTGCAACGCGCGGCCTCACTGCCTGGGGGCAGTGGGTAGTGGAATTCTTCTTGTACACCGCCCCCCTGCCTGGGGGAAGTGGGTAGCGTATCTCCTGCAATACACTGCCGCACTGCCTGGGGGCAGTGGGCACCGGAACTCCAGCAATGCACTACCTCACCAGAGGGCATTGGGACTCGTGCAACGCACTGCCCCATTGCCTGGGGGCAGTAGGCCGTGCAACTCCTGCAATACACTGCCACACTGCCTGGGGGGCAGTGGGCAGCGGATCTCCTGCAATACACTGCCTCACTTCCTAGGGGCAGTGGGCAGTGGAACTTCTGCAACGCACCGCCTCACTACCTGGGCGCAGTGGGCAGTGGAACTCCTGCAACGCACTGCCGCACCGCCTAGAGGCTATGGGTCGTGCAACCCCTCCAATACACCGCCGCACTGCCTGGGGGGCACTGGGCAGCGGAACTCCTGCAACGCACCGTCTAACTGCCTGGAGGCAGTGGGCCCCGGAACTTCTGCAATACACTGCTGCACTGCGTGGGGGCAGTGGGCAGTGAAACTCCTTCAATACACTGCCTCACTACCTGGGGACAGTGGGCGGTAGAACTCCTGCAATGCACTGCCGCACTGCCTGGGGGCAGTGGGCAGTGGTACTCCTGCAACGCACTGCCCCACTACCCGGGGGCAGCTGGCAGTGGAACTCCTGCAACGCACCGCCTCACTACCTGGGGGGCAGTGGGCGGTGAAAACCCTTCAACACACTGCCTCTCTGCCTGGTGGCAGCGGGCAGTGGATCTCCTGCAATACACTGCCGCACTGCCTGGGGGCAGTGGGCAGTGGAACTCCTACAATACAGTGCCTCACTGCCTGGGGGCAGTGGGCAGTGGTACTCCTGCAATGCACTGCCTCACTACCCGGGGGCAGCTGGCAGTGGAACTCCTGCAACGCACCGCCTCACTACCTGGGGGGCAGTGGGCGGTGAAAACCCTTCAACACACTGCCTCTCTGCCTGGTGGCAGCGGGCCGTGGATCTCCTGCAATACACTGCCGCACTGCCTGGGGGCAGTGGGCAGTGCAAGTCCTGCAATACACCGCCTTCCTGCCTCAGGGCAGTGGGCAGTGGGATTCCTGCAATGCACTGCCTTAATGCCTGGGGGCAGTGGTCAGTGGAACTCTTGCAATGCACTACCTCACCCCCTGGGGGCGGTGGGCATTGGGACTCCTGCAACGCACTGCCCTACTGCCCGGGGGGAGATGGGCCGTGCAACTCCTGCAATACACTGCCGCACTGCCTGGGGGGCAGTGGGCAGCGGATCTCCTCCAATACACTGCCTCACTGCCTGGGGGCAGCGGGCAGTGGAAATGCTGCAACGGACTGCCGCACCGCCTAGAGGCCGTGGGCCTGCAACTCTTGCAACACACCGCCGCACTGCCTGGGGGGCAGTGGGCAGCGGAACTCCTGCAACGCACCGCCTCACTGCCTGGAGGCAGTGGGCAGTAGAACCTCTGCAATACACTGCCGCACTGCCTGGGGGCAGTGGGCAGTGGAACTCCTTCATTGCACTGCCGCACTGCCTGGGGGCAGCGGGCAGTGGAACTCTTGGCACACACTGCCTCACTACATGGGGACAGTGGGCGGTAGAACTCCTGCAATGCACTGCCGCACTGCCTGGGGGCAGTGGGCAGTGGTACTCATGCAATACACTGCCTCACTGCCTGGGGGCAGCTGGCGGTGGAACTCCTGCAACGCACCGCCTCACTACCTGGGGGGCAGTGGGCGGTGAAAACCCTTCAACACACTGCCTCTCTGCCTGGTGGCAGCGGGCAGTGGATCTCCTGCAATACACTGCCTTACTGCCTGAGGGGCAGTGGGCAGTGCAACTCCTGCAATACACTGCCTCACTGCCTAGGGGCAGTGGGCAGTGGAACTCCTGCAGTACACTGCCTCACTGCCTCGGGGCGACGGGCAGTAGAACTCCTGCAATGCACTGCCGCACTGCCTGGGGGCGGTGGGCATTGGGACTCCTGCAATGCATGGCCTCACTTTCCCGGGGGGCAGTGGGCGGTGGAACTCCTGTAACGCACCGCCCGACTGCTTGGGGGCAGTGGGTAGCGGAGCTCTTGCAATACACCGTCTTCGTGCCTCGGGGCAGTGGGAAGTGGGACTGCTACAATGCATTGCCTTACTGCCCGGGGGCAGTGGGCGGTGAAACTCTTGCATCGCACCGCCTCACTGCCTGGGGGCAGTGGGCGGCGCAAGTCTTGCTACGCACTGCCTTACTGTCTGAGGGGCAGTGGGCAGCGTAACTCGTGCAATACACTGCCCCTCTGCCTGGGGGCAGTGGGCAGTGGAACTCCTGCAACGCACCGCCTCTCTGCCTTGGGGGGCACTGAGCGGTGAAAACCCTTTGACACACTGCCTCACTGCCTGGGGGCAGCGGGCAGTGGATCTCCTGCAATACGCTGCCTTACTGCTTGGGGGCAGTGGGCACTGCAACTCCTGCAATACACCGCCCCACTGCCTAGGGGCCACGGGCAGTGGAACTCCTGCACTACAATGCCTCACTGCCTGAGGGTAGTGGGCAGTAGAACTCCTGCACTACACTGCCTCAATGCCTGAGGGTAGTGGGCAGTAGAACTCCTGCACTACACTGCCGTACTGCCCGGGGGCAGTGGGCAGTGGAACTCCTGTAACGCACTGATTCACTAGCTGGGGGGCAGTGGGAAGTGGAACTCCTGCAACGCACTGCCCCACTGCTTGTGGGCAGTGGGCAGCGGCACTCCTGCAATAGACCGCCTTCGTGCCTCAGGGCCGTGGAGAGTGGGACTTCTGCAATGCACTGCCTTACTGCCTGGGGGCCGTGGGCAGTGGAACGCGTGCATCGCACCGCCTCACTGTTTGGGGGCAGTGGGCAGCGGAACTCTTGCAATACACTGCCCCACTGCCCGGGGGGTAGTGGGCAGTGTGACCCCTGCAATGCACGGCCTCACTGCCTGGGCGCAGTGGGCAGTGGAACTCCTGCAACGCACTGCCGCACCGCCTAGAGGCTGTGGGTCGTGCAACCCCTCCAATACACCGCCGCACTGCCTGGGGGGCACTGGGCAGCGGAACTCCTGCAACGCACCGTCTCACTGCCTGGAGGCAGTGGGCCCCGGAACTTCTGCAATACACTGCTGCACTGCGTGGGGGCAGTGGGCAGTGGAACTCCTTCAATACACTGCCTCACTACCTGGGGACAGTGGGCGGTAGAACTCCTGCAATGCACTGCCGCACTGCCTGGGGGCAGTGGGCAGTGGTACTCCTGCAACGCACTGCCCCACTACCCGGGGGTAGCTGGCAGTGGAACTCCTGCAACGCACCGCCTCACTACCTGGGGGGCAGTGGGCGGTGAAAACCCTTCAACACACTGCCTCTCTGCCTGGTGGCAGCGGGCAGTGGATCTCCTGCAATACACTGCCGCACTGCCTGGGGGCAGTGGGCAGTGCAAGTCCTGCAATACACCGCCTTCCTGCCTCAGGGCAGTGGGCAGTGGGATTCCTGCAATGCACTGCCTTAATGCCTGGGGGCAGTGGTCAGTGGAACTCTTGCAATGCACTACCTCACCCCTGGGGGCGGTGGGCATTGGGACTCCTGCAACGCACTGCCCTACTGCCCGGGGGGAGATGGGCCGTGCAACTCCTGCAATACACTGCCGCACTGCCTGGGGGGCAGTGGGCAGCGGATCTCCTCCAATACACTGCCTCACTGCCTGGGGGCAGCGGGCAGTGGAAATGCTGCAACGGACTGCCGCACCGCCTAGAGGCCGTGGGCCTGCAACTCTTGCAACACACCGCCGCACTGCCTGGGGGGCAGTGGGCAGCGGAACTCCTGCAACGCACCGCCTCACTGCCTGGAGGCAGTGGGCAGTAGAACCTCTGCAATACACTGCCGCACTGCCTGGGGGCAGTGGGCAGTGGAACTCCTTCATTGCACTGCCGCACTGCCTGGGGGCAGCGGGCAGTGGAACTCTTGCAACACACTGCCTCACTACATGGGGACAGTGGGCGGTAGAACTCCTGCAATGCACTGCCGCACTGCCTGGGGGCAGTGGGCAGTGGTACTCATGCAATACACTGCCTCACTGCCTAGGGGCAGCTGGCGGTGGAACTCCTGCAACGCACCGCCTCACTACCTGGGGGGCAGTGGGCGGTGAAAACCCTTCAACACACTGCCTCTCTGCCTGGTGGCAGCGGGCAGTGGATCTCCTGCAATACACTGCCTTACTGCCTGAGGGGCAGTGGGCAGTGAAACTCCTGCAATACACTGCCTCACTGCCTAGGGGCAGTGGGCAGTGGAACTCCTGCAGTACACTGCCTCACTGCCTCGGGGCGACGGGCAGTAGAACTCCTGCAATGCACTGCCGCACTGCCTGGGGGCGGTGGGCATTGGGACTCCTGCAATGCATGGCCTCACTGCCCGGGGGGCAGTGGGCGGTGGAACTCCTGTAACGCACCGCCCGACTGCTTGGGGGCAGTGGGTAGCGGAGCTCTTGCAATACACCGCCTTCGTGCCTCGGGGCAGTGGGAAGTGGGACTGCTACAATGCATTGCCTTACTGCCCGGGGGCAGTGGGCGGTGAAACTCTTGCATCGCACCGCCTCACTGCCTGGGGGCAGTGGGCGGCGCAAGTCTTGCTACGCACTGCCTTACTGTCTGAGGGGCAGTGGGCAGCGTAACTCGTGCAATACACTGCCCCTCTGCCTGGGGGCGTTGGGCAGTGGAACTCCTGCAACGCACCGCCTCTCTGCCTTGGGGGGCACTGAGCGGTGAAAACCCTTTGACACACTGCCTCACTGCCTGGGGGCAGCGGGCAGTGGATCTCCTGCAATACGCTGCCTTACTGCTTGGGGGCAGTGGGCACTGCAACTCCTGCAATACACCGCCCCACTGCCTAGGGGCCACGGGCAGTGGAACTCCTGCACTACAATGCCTCACTGCCTGAGGGTAGTGGGCAGTAGAACTCCTGCACTACACTGCCTCAATGCGTGAGGGTAGTGGGCAGTAGAACTCCTGCACTACACTGCCGTACTGCCCGGGGGCAGTGGGCAGTGGAACTCCTGTAACGCACTGATTCACTAGCTGGGGGGCAGTGGGAAGTGGAACTCCTGCAACGCACTGCCCCACTGCTTGTGGGCAGTGGGCAGCGGCACTCCTGCAATAGACCGCCTTCGTGCCTCAGGGCCGTGGGGAGTGGGACTTCTGCAATGCACTGCCTTACTGCCTGGGGGCCGTGGGCAGTGGAACGCGTGCATCGCACCGCCTCACTGTTTGGGGGCAGTGGGCAGCGGAACTCTTGCAATACACTGCCCCACTGCCCGGGGGGTAGTGGGCAGTGTGACCCCTGCAATGCACGGCCTCACTGCCTTGGGGCAGTGGGCAGTGGAACTCTTGCATCGCATTGCCTCAGTGCCCGGGGGCAGTGGGCAGTGGAACTCCTGGAATACACTGCCGCACTGCCTAGGGGCAGTGGGTAATTGACCCCCTACAACGCACTGCCTCACTGCCTGGAGGCAGCGGGCATTGGAAACCCTGCAATGCACTACCCCACTGCCTGGGGGTAGTGGGCAGTACTACTCCTGCAATACATCGCCTCACTCCCTGGGGATAGTGGGCGGTGAAACCCCTTCAACACACTGCCTCACTGCCTGGGGACAATGGGCGGTGGAAACCCTGCAATTCGCTGCCTCAATGCCTGGGGGCAGTGGGCAGTGGAACTCCTGCAACGCACCGGCTCGCTGCCTGGGGGCAGGGGGCAGTGGGATCCCTGCAACACACTGCCTCGCTGCCTGGGGGCAGCGAGCAGTGGAACTCCAGCAACGCACCGCCTCTCTGCATGGGGGCATTGGGCAGTGGGACCCCTGCCATGCACCGCCTCACTGCCTGGGGGCACTGGGCAGTGGAAGTCTTGCTATACACTGCTCCACTGCCTAGGGGCAGTGCGCAACGGATCTCGTGCAATACACTGCCTCGGTGCCTGGGGGCAGTGGGCAATGGAAATCGTGCAACGCACCGCCTCTTTACTTGGGGGCAGTGGGCAGTGGAACTCCTGCAACGCACCGCCTCACTGCCTGGGGGCAGTGGGCGGTGGAACTCCTGCAACGCACGGCCTCAGTGCCTAGGGGCAGTGGGCAGTGGATCTCCTACAATACACCGTCTCACTGCTTGGGGGAAGTGGGCAGCGGAACTCTTGCTATACACCGCCCCACTGCCTGGGGGCGGTGAGCATTGGGACTCCTGCAACACACTGCCCCACTGCCTAGGGGTAGTGGGCAGTAGAACTCGTGCAATGCACCGCCCCACTACCTGAGGGCAAGGGGCCGTGGACCTCCTGCAATGCACTGCCGCACCGCCTGGGGGCAGTGGGCAGTGCAACTCTTGCAATACGCTGCCGCACTGCCTAGGGGCAGTGGGCAGCGGATCTCCTACAATACACTGCCGCACTGCCTGGGGGCAGTGGTCAGCGGAACTCCTGCAATGCACTGCCGCATCGCCTAGGGGCCGTGGGCAGTGCAACTCCTGCAATACACTGCCGCACTACCTGGGGGGCAGTGGGCAGCGGAACTCCTCCAATACACTGCCTCACTGCCGGGGGACAGTGGGCGGTAGAATTCGTGCAATGCACTGCCGCACTGCTTGGGGGCACCTGGCAGTGGCACTCCTGCAACGCACCGCCTCACTACCTGAGGGGCAGTGGGCGGTGAAAACCCTTCAACACACTGCCTCACGGCCTGGGGGCAGTGGGCAGTGGATCCCCTTCAATACACTGCCGCACTGCCTGAGGGCAGCTGGTAGTGGAACTCCTGCAACGCACCGCCTCAGTACCTGAGGGGCAGTGGGCGGTGAAAACCCTTCAACACACTGCCTAACGGCCTGGGGGCAGTGGGCAGTGGATCCCCTGCAATACACTGCCGCACTTCCTGGGGGCAGTGGGCAGTGGAACTCGTGGTTCGCACTGCCTGGCTGCCCGGGGACACCGGGCAGTGGAACTCCTGCAACGCACCGCCTCACTGCCTGGTGGCAATGGGCAGTGGAACTCGTGCAATACACCGCCTCACCGCCTGGGGCAGTGGGCAGTGGAACTGCTGCAATGCACTGCCGCACTGCCTGAGGGCAGTGGGTAGTACTACTCGTGCAACACACTGCCTCACTGCCTGGGGGCAGCTGGCAGTGGAACTCCTGCAACGCACTGCCTCCCTACCTGAGGGGCAGTGGGCGGTGAAACCCCTTCAACACACTGCCTAACGGCCTGGGGGCAGTGGGCAGTGGATCCCCTGCAATACACTGCCGCACTTCCTGGGGGCAGTGGGCAGTGGAACTCGTGGTTCGCACTGCCTGGCTGCCCGGGGACACCGGGCAGTGGAACTCCTGCAACGCACCGCCTCACTGCCTGGTGGCAATGGGCAGTGGAACTCGTGCAATACACCGCCTCACCGCCTGGGGCAGTGGGCAGTGGAACTGCTGCAATGCACTGCCGCACTGCCTGAGGGCAGTGGGTAGTACTACTCGTGCAACACACTGCCTCACTGCCTGGGGGCAGCTGGCAGTGGAACTCCTGCAACGCACTGCCTCACTACCTGAGGGGCAGTGGGCGGTGAAACCCCTTCAACACACTGCCTAACGGCCTGGGGGCAGTGGGCAGTGGATCCCCTGCAATACACTGCCGCACTTCCTGGGGGCAGTGGGCAGTGGAACTCGTGGTTCGCACTGCCTGGCTGCCCGGGGACACCGGGCAGTGGAACTCCTGCAACGCACCGCCTCACTGCCTGGTGGCAATGGGCAGTGGAACTCGTGCAATACACCGCCTCACCGCCTGGGGCAGTGGGCAGTGGAACTGCTGCAATGCACTGCCGCACTGCCTGAGGGCAGTGGGTAGTACTACTCGTGCAACACACTGCCTCACTGCCTGGGGGCAGCTGGCAGTGGAACTCCTGCAACGCACTGCCTCACTACCTGAGGGGCAGTGGGCGGTGAAAACCCCTTCAACACGCTGCCTCACTGCCTGGGGGCAGAGGGTAATGGATCTCCTGCAATGCACTGCCTCACTGCCTGAGGGCAGCTGGCAGTGGAACTCCTGCAACGCACCGCCTCACTACCTGGGGGGCAGTGGGCGGTGAAAACCCTTCAACACATTGCCTCACTGCCTGGGGGCAGCGGGCACTGGATCTTCTGCAATACACTGCCTCACTGCCTGGGGGCAGTGGGCAGTGCAACTCGTGCAATGCACTGCCGCGCTGCCTAGGGGCAGCGGGGAGTGGAACTCCTGCAATACGCCGCCTCACTGCCGGGGGGCAGTGGGTAGTAGAACTCCTGCAATGCACTGCCGCACTGCCTGGGGGCAGTGGGCAGTGGAACTCCTGCAATGCACTGCCCCACTGCTTGGGGGCAGTGGGCAGCGGAACTCCTGCAATAGACCGCCTTACTGCCTGGGGGCAGTGGGCAGTAGAACTCCTGCAATACACCGCCCCACTGCCCGGGGGGCAGTGGGCGGTGTGACCCCTGCAATGCACGGCCTCGCTGCCAGGGGGCAGTGGGCAGTGGATCTCCTGCAATACATTGCCGCCCTGTTGGGGGCAGTGGGCAGAGGAACTCCTGCATCGCACTGCCTCACTGCCCGGGGACAGCGGGCAGTGGAATTCCTGCAATACACTGCCGCACTGCATGGGGGCAGTGGGCAGTGGATCCCATGCAATACACCACCGCACTGCCTGGGGGCACTGGGCAGTGGAACTCCTGCATCGCACTCCCTCACTGCCCGGGGACAGCGGGCAGTGGAACTCCTGCAATACACTGCCGCACTGCCTGGGGGCAGTGGGTAATGGAACTCGTGCAAGGCATTGCCTCACCGCTTCGGGGCAGCGGGCGGTGGAATTCCTACATCGCACGGCCTCACTGCCTGGTGGCAGTGGGCCGTGGAACTCGTGCAATACACCGCCTCACCGCCTGGGTGCGGTGGGCAGTGGAACTCCTGCAATACACCGCCTCACCGCCTGGGGGATGTGGGCCGTGGAAATCCTGCAATACATTGCCGCACCGCCTGGGCGTAGTGGGCAGTGGAACCCCTTCATTGCACTGCCGCGTTGCCTGGGGGTAGCAGGCAGTGGAACTCCTGCAATACACTGCCTCACTGCCTGCAGGCAGTGGGCAACGCCTCACTAACTGTCAGGCGGTGGGCGGTGAAAACCCTGCAACACAATCTTCACTGGCCGGGGGAAGTGGGCAGTGGGACTCCTGCAATGCACTGCCTTACTGCCTGGGGGCAGTGGGCAGCGGAACTGTTGGTACGCACTACCTCACTGTCTGATGGGCAGTGGGCAGTGGAACTCCTGCAATGCACTGCCTCACTGCCCAGGGGCAGTGGGGAGTGGAACTCCTGTAACGCACTGCCTCACTGCCTGGTGGGCAGTGGGCAGTGGAACTCCTGCAATACACTGCCCCACTGCCCGGGGGGCAGTGGGCACTGGATCTCCTCCAATACACTGCCTCACTGCCTGAAGGCAGCTAGATCCCCTGCAATACGCTACCGCACTGCCCGGGGGCAGTGGGCAATGGAACTCCTTCATTGCACTGCCTCACTGCCCGGAGGCAGCGGGCAATGGATCTCCTCCGGTACACTGCCTCACTGCCTGGGGGCAGCTGGATCCCGTGCAATACACTACCGCACTGCCTGGGGGCAGTGGGCAGTGGAACTCCTTCATTGCACTCTCGCATTGCTTGGGGGCAGCAGGCAGTGGAACTCCTGCAATACACTGCCACACTGCCTGGGGGCAGTGGGCGGTAGAATTCCTGCAATACACTGCCGCACTGCCTGGGGGCAGAGGGCAGCGGTACTCCTCCAATACACTACCTCACTGCCTGGGGGCAGCTTGCAGTGGAACTCCTGCAACGCACCGCCTCACTACCTGGAGGTCAGTGGGCGGTGAAACCCCTTCAACACAGTGCCTCACTGCCTCGGGGCAGCAGGCAGTCGATCTCGTGCAATACACTGCCTCACTGCCAGGTGGCAGTGGGCAGGGCAACTCATGCAATACATTGCCCCACTACCTAGGGGCAGTGGGCAGTGCAACTCCTGCAATACACTGCCTCCCTGCCCGGGGGCAGTGGGCAGTGGAACTCCTGCAATGCACTGCCGCACCGCCTAGAGGCGGTGGGCAGTGCAACTCCTGCAATACACTGCCGCACTGCCTGGGGGGCAGTTGGCAGCGGACCTCCTGCAATACACTGCCCCACTACCTCAGGGGTAGTGGGCAGTGGAACTTCTGCAATACACTGCCGCACTGCCTGGGGGCAGTGGGTAGTGGAACTCCTTCATTGCACTGCCGCACTGCCTGGGGGCGGGGGGCCATTGCAAGTCCTGCAATACACTGCCCCGCTACCTAGGGGCACTGGGCAGTGGAACTTCTGCAATACACCGCCGCACTGCCTGGTGGCAGTGGGCAGTGCAACTCCTTCATTGCACTGCCGCACTGCCTGGGGGCAAGGGGCAGTGGAACTCCTGCAATACAGTGCCTCACTGCCTGGGGGCAGTGGGCAGTGGTACCCCTGCAATGCACTGCCTCACTACCTGGGGGCAGCTGGCAGTGGAACTCGTGCAACGGACCGCCTCACTACCTGAGGGGCAATGGGCGGTGAAAACCCTTCAACACACTGCCTCACTGCCCGGGGGCAGCGGGCAGTGGATCTCGTGCAATACACTGCCTTACTGCCTCGGGGCAGTGGGCAGTGCAACTCGTGCGATGCACTGCCTCACTGCCCGGGGGCAGTGGGCAGTGGAACTCCTGTAACGCACTGCCTCACTGCCTGAGGGGCAATGGGCAGTGGAACTCCTGCAATACACCGCCTCACCGCCTGGGGGCAGTGGGCGTTGGAACTCCTGCAATACACTGCCGCACTGCCTGGGGGCAGTGGGTAGTGGAACTCCTTCATTGCACTGCCGCACTGCCTGGGGGCAGGGGGCAGTGCAAGTCCTGCAATGCACTGCCCCGCTACCTGGCGGCACTGGGCAGTGGAACTTCTGCAAAACACCGCCGCACTGCCTGGTGGCAGTGGGTAGTGCAACTCCTTCATTGCACTGCTGCACTGCCTGGGGGCAAGGGGCAGTGGAACTCCTACAATACAGTGCCTCACTGCCTGGGGGCAGTGGGCAGTGGTACTCCTGCAATGCACTGCCTCACTACCTGGGGGTAGCTGGCAGTGGAACTCCTGCAACGCACCGCCTCACTACCTGAGGGGCAGTGGGCGGTGAAAACCCTTCAACACACTGCCTCACTGCCCGGGTGCAGCGGGCAGTGGATCTCGTGCAATACACTGCCTTACTGGCTGGGGGCAGTGGGCACTGCAACTCCTGCAATGCACTGCCTCACTGCCCGGGGGCAGTGGGCAGTGGAACTCCTGTAACGCACTGCCTCACTGCGTGAGGGGCAGTGGGCAGTGGAACTCCTGCAATACACCGCCGCACTGCCTGGGGGCAGTGGGCGTTGGAACTCCTTCATTGCACTGCCGCACTGCCTGGGGGCAGCGGGCAGTGGAACTCCTGCAATACACTGCCTCACTGCCTGGGGGCAGTGGGCGGTGAAACCCCTTCAACGCACTGCCTCACTGCCTGGGGGCAGCGGGCAGTGGATCTCTTGGAAAACACTGCCTCACTGCCTGGGGGCACTGGGCAGCGCAACTCCTGCAATACACTACCCCACTGCCTAGGGGCAGTAGGCAGTGGAACTCCTGCAATACGCTGCCTCACTGCCTGGGGGCAGGGGGCAGCGGAACTTCTGCAATGCAGTGCCGCAGTGCCTGGGGGCCTTGGGCAGTGGAACTCCTGCAATGCATTGCCGTACTGCCCGGGGGCAGTGGGCAGCCGAACTCCTGTAACGCACTGCCTCACTGCCTGAGGGGCAGTGGGCAGTGGAACTCCTGCATCGCACCGCCTCACTACCTGGGGGCAGTGGGCAGCGGAACTCCTGCAATGCAGTGCCCCACTGCTTGGGGGCAGTGGGCAGTGGAACTCCTGCAATACACCGCCTTCCTGCCTGGGGGCAGTGGGCAGTGGAAACTTCTGCAATGCACTGCCTTACTGCCTGGGGGCAGTGGGCAGTGGATCTCCTGCAATACACTGCCTCATAGCTCGGGGGCAGTGGGCAGTGGATCCCCTGCATCGCACCGCCTCACTACCTGGGGGCAGTGGGCAGCGGAACTGTTGCAACGCACTGCCTCACCGTCTGAGGGGCAGTGGCCAGCGTAACTCCTGCAATACACAGCCCGACTGCCCGGAGGGCAGCGGGCAGTGTGACCCCTGCAATGCACGACCAAGGTGACTGGTGGCAGCGGGCAGTGGATCTCCTGCAATACACTGCCTCACAGCCTGGGGGCGGTGGGCAGTGGATCCCCTGCAATACACTGCCGCACTGCCCGGGGACAGTGGGCAGTGGAACTCCTGCAATACACTGCCCCACTGCCTGTAGGCGGTGGGCGGTGGAACTCCTGCAATGCACTGCCTCAATGCCTGGGGGCCGTGGGCAGTGAAACTCCAGCAATGCACTGCCGCACTGCCTGGGGGCAGCGGGCAGTGGACCTCCTGCAATACACTGCCTCACTGCCTGGGGGCAGTGGGCAGTGCAGATCCTGCAATACACTGCCCCACTGCCTGGGGGCAGTGGGCGGCGGATCTCCTGCAATACACTGGCTCACTGCCCGGGGGCAGTGGGCAGTAGAACTCCTGCAATGCACTGCCGTACTGCCTGGGGGCAGTGGGCAGTGGATCTCCTGCAATGCACTGCCTCACTGCCCGGGGGCAGTGGGCAGTGGAACTTCTGCAACGCACTGCTCCACTGCTTGGGGGCAGTGGGCAGCGGAACTCCTGCAAAACACCGCCTTTCTGCCTCGGGGCAGTGGGCAGTGGAACTCCTGCAATGCACTGCCTTACTCCCTGGGGGCAGTGGGCAGTGGTACTCCTGCATCGCACCGCCTCACTGCCTGGGGGCAGTGGGCAGCGCAAGTCTTGCTACGCACTGCCTCACTGTCTGAGGGGCAGTGGGCAGCGTAACTCCTGCAACACACTGCCCCACTGCCCGGGGGGCAGTGGGCAGTGGAACTCCTGCATCGCACTGCCGCACTGCCCGGGGACAGCGGGCAGTGGAACTCCTGCAATACACTGCCTCACTGCCTTGGGGCAGTGGGCAGTGGAACTCCTGCAATACACTGCCGCACTGCCTGGGGGCAGTGGGTAATGGAACTCCTGCCACGCACTGCCTCACTGCTTCGGGGCAGCAGGCAGTGGAATTCCTTCAACGCACCGCCTCACTGCCTGGTGGAAGTGGGCAGTGGAACTCGTGCAATACACCGCCTCACCGCCTGGGGGGCAGGGGGCAGTGGAACTCCTGCAACGCACCGCCGCACTGCCTGGGGGGCAGTGGGCGGTGCAACTCCTGCAATACTCTGCCCCACTGCCTGGGGGCAGTGGGCGGTGGGACTCCTGCAGGACACCGCCTGTCTGCCTGGGGGCAGTGGGCAGTGGGACCCCCGAAATGCACGGCCTCACTGCCTGGGGGCAGCGGGCAATGGATCTCCTGCAATACACTGGCTCACTGCCCGGGGGCAGTGGGCAGTAGAACTCCTGCAATGCACTGCCGTACTGCCTGGGGGCAGTGGGCAGTGGATCTCCTGCAATGCACTGCCTCACTGCCCGGGGGCAGTGGGCAGTGGAACTTCTGCAACGCACTGCCCCACTGCTTGGGGGCAGTGGGCAGCGGAACTCCTGCAATACACCGCCTTCCTGCCTGGGGGCAGTGGGCAGTGGAACTCCTGCAATGCATTGCCTTACTCCCTGGGGGCAGTGGGCAGTGGAACTGCTGCATCGCACCGCCTCACTGCCTGGGGGCTGTGGGCAGCGCAAGTCTTGCTACGCACTGCCTCACTGTCTGAGGGGCAGGGTATTTGGTAAAACTGAGTACCAGACGAGGTAAAACTGAGTAAAATGTGGTGAAACTGAGTAGATTTGAGGTAAAACTGAGTAATTTTTTTTACTCAGTAAAAAGACAATTTTTTTTGAAAAAAAATGCACAAAAAGCTGCACACTTTGATGGTAGGTGGTACTTTTGTTTAAGGGCACAAGGCCCCCGAGTCGATTCCCGGCCACTTGTGTTAGTGGCGCCCCACCCGGGCCAAACCATCATATATATATATATATATATATATCACACAACCGCTTCACCAAGGAGGGTTGAGTACCGTCTGCATGCATGCACAGAGGAGGGAGGGACCACACAACCACTTCACCAAAGAGGGTTGAGTATCGTATGCATGCATGCACAGAGGAGGGAGGGAGGGTGGGGCCAACTACTTACAAGTAGTTACAAAAGACACGCTTGAAGATCAAGTCGGCCTTAGTATCTCTCTTGTGAGGCTTGCCTCTCGGGGTAGGATTCAGCTTGCATCTCTCAAAGAGATCTTCTTTCTTTTCCAGATGCAGCTGTCTGCAAAATGCTTGGTCATTTTCCAATTGACCATCAGCATTTTGGGGGTATTGAGGAGGCAACGCATACCACTTCCGACAGATTCACACACCGGGACGGGTGTCATCAGTGGCATTGGCATTGCCAGGAGTGGCATGCGTGGCATTGGCAGCAGTAACTGCAGCAAAAGCAACAACAGCAGCAGCAGCAGCAGCAGCAGCAACGGGGGCCGCCCGGAATTGGCGCAATCCTACACAAATCTCGGACTGACACAAGACAGTGGTATGGAAGGTACAATGAAGAACCTTACATTCCTGACACGCTATGGCGGGTGTGCCATCGCAAAAAAAGCATGTGTCAGGGGGGTCTGCAGATTTGGGCGTGGGGTACAACCGAGACACCTCCCAATGCATTGACCGGGTCCGGGGTGTGGGGGCCAACTTGGAACCACTTTAGTACAAAGTAGCTTGTGCCATCTCACGCAATAACCACAATCTATCCTGTGGCACTTGCAATTCGCCTTTGACAACACGTCTAGACAAGGCACAATGCAACATCAACAGACATGCCGGATGGCAACTGACAAAATCATCCTGCCTGATGAAGGTGGAATACAGGGGTGCAATTGCAAATGCAAGGGAACCGAAAGCATCCAAAAACGTTGCCCAATTCCTCCGCGGTTGTGGTTGGATGCCTTCTCGCTCCGCAAGCTCATCCACAACAGCCGGCTCCTCCTTGTTTGCCCCAACAATGTGTGGCTTGTCACGGAGGGGTTCAAACTTAAGGCAAAGGTATTCACGGGTAGGGGCAATCAGCAACAAGCGGAGCACCCAATGGAAATTACGCGAATTATATATCTGCGCCACAATCAACGGTGGTGCAAATGACATATCAATGGACGCGCGTTCCAAAGTGCTACGCGCCCATGATTCAACCAACGCCTGTCGGCGTTGTGGACTGGCACACGAGGCAATCCACAACGAATCACGGACTGCCCATGCCACACCCATTGTGTCCCAATCTGCACTGAGAGCGGTCTGGGCTGCCCACCAGTAATACACCATACAATGGAGGGAAAAAAGCCAAGCCGGAGGTTTACTAGAACCCAAAAAATGTCCAATGAGTGTTGCAAACATGAATGTAATTGGATGTTTATAATGAGTCTGGTGATGTAATGCAATTTTATTGTCGGTCCCCCACATGCACTGCACCGCACCATGGGTCTGTGTCTCTTTGCCCATGAATGATGAAGAAGCTCCGTCATCAGCTCAAGGGTAAAGATTCACAAACAACCAAGCAACGGTACACTGCATGTGTATTCCAAGGGTATCATCCGTGCCCACGGGACTCGTTGTAGCCGATTTCTTCGTGCATGGCTCGGTGCCATCCGCAGAGCTTTGCTAATGGAGGACATTGTTGCATGCACGAAGGGCATTAGAAAAAAAATGGATCGCATGCGGCCTGGGGAGTCAGCAAAGAGGAACAAATGATTGTATGTTCTTTAGTAGGGGTGTCCTTAACGGAAAAAAAAATTTGTTCGAAAACCATTTAAGCACGGTGGGTACGATCAAAGCGGGGGGCAAAATCAGAAGTGGCCCACAAGTGGGCGAAATGGCTACCTCACCCCTGCCGTATCGGGGATCCCCACCGCTTCAGAGCGGGGGGCAAAATCAGAAGTGGCCCGCAAGTGGGCGAAATGGCTACCTCACCCCTGCCGTATCGGGGATCCCCACCGCTTCAGAGCGGGGGGCAGAATCAGAAGTGGCCCACAAGTGGGCGAGATGGCTACCTCACCCCTGCCGTATCGGGGATCCCCACCGCTTCAGAGCGGGGGGCAAAATCAGATGTGGCCCGCAAGTGGGCGAAATGGCTACCTCACCCCTGCCGTATCGGGGATCCCCACCGCTTCAGAGCGGGGGGCAAAATCAGAAGTGGCCCACAAGTGGGCAAAGTGGCTACCTCACCCCTGCCGTATCGGGGATCCCCACCGCTTCAGAGCGAGGGGCAAAATCAGAAGTGGCCCACAAGTGGGCAAAGTGGCTACCTCACCCCTGCCGTATCGGGGATCCCCACCGCTTCAGAGCGGGGGGCAGAATCAGAAGTGGCCCACAAGTGGGCACAGTGGCTACCTCACCCCTGCCGTATCGGGGATCCCCACCGCTTCAGAGCGGGGGGCAGAATCAGAAGTGGCCCACAAGTGGGCGAAATGGCTACCTCACCCCTGCCGTATCGGGGATCCCCACCGCTTCAGAGCGGGGGGCACAATCAGAAGTGGCCCACAAGTGGGCGAAATGGCTACCTCACCCCTGCCGTATCGGGGATCCCCACCGCTTCAGAGCGGGGGGCAGAATCAGAAGTGGCCCACAAGTGGGCAAAATGGCTACCTCACCCCTGCCGTATCGGGGATCCCCACCGCTTCAGAGCGGGGGGCAAAATCAGAAGTGGCCCACAAGTGGGCAAAATGGCTACCTCACCCTTGCCGTATCGGGGATCCCCACCGCTTCAGAGCGGGGGGCAAAATCAGAAGTGGCCCACAAGTGGGCAAAGTGGCTACCTCACCCCTGCCGTATCGGGGATCCCCACCGCTTCAGAGCGGGGGGCAAAATCAGAAGTGGCCCACAAGTGGGCGAAATGGCTACCTCACCCCTGCCGTATCGGGGATCCCCACCGCTTCAGAGCGGGGGGGCAGAATCAGAAGTGGCCCACAAGTGGGCAAAGTGGCTACCTCACCCCTGCCGTATCGGGGATCCCCACCGCTTCAGAGCGGGGGGCAAAATCAGAAGTGGCCCACAAGTGGGCAAAGTGGCTACCTCACCCCTGCCGTATCGGGGATCCCCACCGCTTCAGAGCGGGGGGCAAAATCAGAAGTGGCCCACAAGTGGGCGAAATGGCTACCTCACCCGTGTCGTATCGGGGATCCCCACCGCTTCAGAGCGGGGGGCAAAATCAGAAGTGGCCCACAAGTGGGCGAAATGGCTACCTCACCCCTCCCGTATCGGGGATCCCCACCGCTTCAGAGCGGAGGGCAAAATCAGATGTGGCCCACAAGTGGGCAAAGTGGCTACCTCACCCCTGCCGTATCGGGGATCCCCACCGCTTCAGAGCGGGGGGCAAAATCAGAAGTGGCCCACAAGTGGGCAAAGTGGCTACCTCACCCCTGCCGTATCGGGGATCCCCACCGCTTCAGAGCGGGGGGCAAAATCAGAAGTGGCCCACAAGTGGGCAAAGTGGCTACCTCACCCCTGCCGTATCGGGGATCCCCACCGCTTCAGAGCGGGGGGCAAAATCAGAAGTGGCCCACAAGTGGGCGAAATGGCTACCTCACCCCTGCCGTATCGGGGATCCCCACCGCTTCAGAGCGGGGGGCAAAATCAGAAGTGGCCCACAACTGGGCAAAGTGGCTACCTCACCCCTGCCGTATCGGGGATCCCCACCGCTTCAGAGCGGGGGGCAAAATCAGAAGTGGCCCACAAGTGGGCAAAGTGGCTACCTCACCCCTGCCGTATTGGGGATCCCCACCGCTTCAGAGCGGGGGGCAAAATCAGAAGTGGCCCACAAGTGGGCGAAATGGCTACCTCACCCCTGCCGTATCGGGGATCCCCACCGCTTCAGAGCGGGGGGCAAAATCAGATGTGGCCCACAAGTGGGCAAAGTGGCTACCTCACCCCTGCCGTATGGGGGATCCCCACCGCTTCAGAGCGGGGGGCAAAATCAGAAGTGGCCCACAAGTGGGCAAAGTGGCTACCTCACCCCTGCCGTATCGGGGATCCCCACCGCTTCAGAGCGGGGGGCAAAATCAGAAGTGGCCCACAAGTGGGCAAAGTGGCTACCTCACCCCTGCCGTATCGGGGATCCCCACCGCTTCAGAGCGGGGGGGCAAAATCAGAAGTGGCCCACAAGTGGGCGAAATGGCTACCTCACCCCTGCCGTATCGGGGATCCCCACCGCTTCAGAGCGGAGGGCAAAATCAGATGTGGCCCACAAGTGGGCAAAGTGGCTACCTCACCCCTGCCGTATCAGGGATCCCCACCGCTTCAGAGCGGGGGGCAAAATCAAAAAAAAGGGCTTTTTTCGAATAATTTTTTTACTGAGTAAAAAAAAAACATTTTTTTTACTCAGTTTTTTACTGAGTAAAAAAAAATATTTTTTTTCTACTCAGTTTTTTACTGAGTAAAAAAAAATTTTTTTTTTCCTACTCAGTTTTTTACTGAGTAAAAAAAAAAAATTTTTTTTCTACTCAGGTTCGCAACTGAGTAGAAACCCCACTTACTGAGTAAAAAAAAAATTTTTTACTCAGTTTGAAACAGAGTAAAAAAATTTTTTTTTAAAAAAAAATTTTTTTTACTCAGTTTTACCACGGACCCCTGCAACACACTGCCCCACTGCCCGGGGGGCAGTGGGCAGTGGAACTCCTGCATCGCACTGCCGCACTGCCCGGGGACAGCGGGCAGTGGAACTCCTGCAATACACTGCCTCACTGCCTTGGGGCAGTGGGCAGTGGAACTCCTGCAATACACTGCCGCACTGCCTGGGGGCAGTGGGTAATGGAACTCCTGCCACGCACTGCCTCACTGCTTCGGGGCAGCAGGCAGTGGAATTCCTTCAACGCACCGCCTCACTGCCTGGTGGCAGGGCAGTGGAACTCGTGCAATACACCGCCTCACCGCCTGGGGGGCAGTGGGCAGTGGAACTCCTGCAACGCACCGCCGCACTGCCTGGGGGGCAGTGGGCGGTGCAACTCCTGCAATACTCTGCCCCACTGCCTGGGGGCAGTGGGCGGTGGGACTCCTGCAGGACACCACCTGTCTGCCTGGGGGCAGTGGGCAGTGGGACCCCCGAAATGCACGGCCTCACTGCCTGGGGGCAGCGGGCAATGGATCTCCTGCAATACACTGCCTCACTGCCTGGGGGCAGTGGGCAGTGGAACTCCTGCAATGCACTGCCCCACTGCCTGGGGGCAGTGGGCAGTGGATCCCCTGCCATACACTGCCGCACTGCCTGGGGGCAGTGGGCAGTGGAATTCCTGCAACGCACCGCCTCACTGCCCGGGGAAAGTGCACATCACTCCACTAACCTGCCACGAGTTGCCGGTAATGAAGCCGTCGCCCTCGTACGGCAGCCGCTCGCGGGTGTTGCTATCTGTCCACGTGTCGAGGGAGGTCACGCGGAGCGTGTTGCGGCAGAGTTCCCAAACGGCGTCGAGTGTTGGATCCGCACTCTGGAAGTCCCCTGCATCGCCGTCGGCGTTGCTCCACGGGTACTTGACCGCCCAAGCCAACAGGCTCATTCGAAGCTGCAGGATGCGGACAAGATCACCCACAATGCACAATGGTACGCATGGCTACAATGCATCTGGGAACATACAGGGACAGAGGTACACGGGGCATACAGCACCGCACAGAGGTACACAAGGGAACAAAGGCGCACATGGGCATGGGGACATCGCAAGAGCACATGGGGATGCAGAGAGGGTATATCAGCGTACATGGCGGTACCACTGCGCAGGGACTGTGGGGCAGCTGTAGGGCGCACTATGGGCGCGGGGTGTCATGAGGTGTGGGGGGGGGGGGGTGGCTGCAGGGCGTGTTCGGGACGCAGGTGGCCGTTGTAGGGCACGCGAAGGGCGCAGCTTTGGCAAAGGGCATGTGGGCAGCGGAAGGGGGAAGGATGGAAGGCTCGCTGGGGTGCGGAGGTGCGAAGGCGCTTTGCGCACCCTGCAGCTGCGAACCGTGCCCGCATCATCCCCCCGCCTGCCCCCGGCACGCCCTGTCGTGGCCTCCGGCGCTCCCATCGCGCCCGGCGACTGCCCCCAACGCCCTCGGGGCAAAACGGGCACAGATTGGATGAGGGCAGGGGACCACATTACACACGGACACGCAGGAGGTACCGGTGTGTCGGCGCTCGTGATCTCGCCGTAGCGGAACAGCCGGTACTCGTGGTTCTCGAAAGCGCTCGTGGGCCCGGGACCGAGGGTCCAGAGCTCCTGGAACTTGTTGCCGGTCCGCATCGGGTAGAGGATCGTGTGGGGGCCGGTCAGCTCCTCCGACAACCGGATGTCCAACCGCTGCCCCTCGGCGCCCCCGCGGACCGTGAGGGACAGCCCACCCATGAGCTCCGTCCCGAAGTCGAAGAACCAGCGGCCGGGGCCGACCTGCGCGGACAGAGAACGGTCATCCACGAAAAATCCTGTGCGACAACGCGGACCTGCACACGATTGCAGGCCCCCATTGGACTACCACCACGGCACAGCGGACCTACAGCACAGGCATGTGTCCCTGGATATTCCCCTGGGCAGAGAAGTATGAGAAGGGGGTGGGGCGTCTGGGACCCAATAGTTTTTGGACGAAAAATGGCCCGACAAGATTTTTACATCTAATTCCGTTTCTTGCCACTATGGTCACTTTGGTCTGGGGGTGGGGTCCAGGGGGGGGGGGTACCCCCCCATCCCTCTTATGGTGTACAACCATTCTCATACTTCCCTGCCCAAGGGCCCCTCCTCCCTCGCCATCGACGCATGGGCCCACCGGGGCAGCAGACAAGGGAGGAAGGCACTCGAGACAAAATGGGTAGACGCTCGGGTCTGCGCGAGCACCGCTGTCCTTGCGGGGTCTCTTGCGCCATTGCCATACTCCGTTTAGACGGGCGGTCACTGCCGCGGCACCTGCCCACCCCCTGCGTGGGCACAGCTCATGCGCCGAAAATAATTCCGTTGTTCGGGTAAAAGGAGCCAGCCGCTCATATCTGACGTTGCTGCCCCGCCTGGTGGAAAATCTATTCTTTCCATGGTCGACGTCTTCTGGTGCGGTGGTGGCTGTGATAGGCTGCCTGTGCTGCAGTGGTCCTGGGCCTGAAGGTCACTCCTCCGATGCTGGCACAGTGCCGTCTGATGACGCCCAGCTCGACTCCCCGTCCCCTTTGCATCAGCTGCCCCACTGACAACCGGGAGGCCGCGGGGATACCACGTGCCAAGGCACACTCTGCCACGGAGTTACCCGACTACATTGCCTGGGCCCTGGCCCTGCGCCTGGCAGGTATCCCCAACCAAGTAAGGCCGTCGAACGTGGCGGCGGCGGGGTGGGGGGGGGGGGGGGCAAGAGGCACTCGGCACCAAAAACAGGTGCGCATTGGTCTTGTGCGAAAAAACGTCACACATTTTTGGGCTCATCGTATCTCGGTTTCTGTCGCAGACCTTCAGCAGCTGGGTTGGCCGCAGTCCCGGCGTGAAGTCGATGGGCAGTGTGGCCTTGGCCACGGGGGGTCGAAGCAACGGGGGGCGCGTCACTGCCGGAGCCCATCCGGCGCCGGGCCGGAACTGCAGGTCCTTCCAACCGGTCACCATCGCCGCCTCCGTTCCGTTGATATATTCGCGGGGCTGCCGGTCTGTCCCGGTGACGTCCCCCCCAAGATCCCCCATGGGGTTGTAGACCCCCGTGGCGTTGTACGCAAGCCACGTCTCGTCGCTGCGGACGACGTGCACCGCCCGTGCACCGCGGTATGCGATGTGCGCCTGCAGGAGAAAATTGGCCCCAGCGGCGCCGTCGTGGTGGTAGCACTGCGCCGCAAATACGACGCGGCCTGAGTCCACAGAGGCCGCGTGCACGACCGCCGATGTGACATCGACGGTGTCGTACGGCGTTGGCTTGGGCCCTCTCACGGCGGCCTCCCCCCGCCCCGGCCCAACACTCACCACCCGCCGGTTCACGTACAGCCGGTACGCGCTCAACAGCTTCTCCTCGATGCCAGACTGGGTCGCAGTCACAAAGACAGTTGCGGCGAGCACGTCTCCGCGCAGGCTTTCCACGTGCCGGAAATACGCATACGTCGGCCTCCAGCCGCCGGGGGGCGCGGCAGCGGGATTGTGCCCCGGGGCCGGGGGCAGCCATATCGGCGGGGCGGAGAACCCATCGAACAGTGCGGTGACAAATTGCCCGGTCCCCCAGGTGCTGGCGCAGCCCTCCGCCTCGTCGGACGATGTCCAGACCCGCACTCGCCATGAGTAGAGCGCCCCGGGTGCGAGCGCAAGGGCACCTTGCAACCGCACACCGAATGATTGGTCCGTCACACGTCTTCCGGAGTCGTGCAGGAGAGCAGGGGCATGTCTATGTTCGAGGTCGTCGAAATCGGCCCACGTCAAAGTGCCTCCGTCATCTGCTTGACCTGTTCAAGACGAGGGCCGGGCGTCACAGCTGCCCAAGGTGGCTGCGGACGGGGAATTAGGGACTTGAGCATGAGAAAGTGCAGTGCAGCCAGGGAGTGTCAAGTGGGACATGCCCCCACTGTGGGTTGTGAATTTTGATGCATGTCAATGGTACATCATGGCTACAAACCATCATTCTCCCGTGCTCCGAATTTTTTTGCAAGCCCACCGCGTGCGCGAATAATACAATGTGCTTACATGCGAGGTTCAGTGGGAGGACGGCCGCATTATGTGCAGCAGAGGGTGCTCTTGATGATGCGATGTGGGGTTGAATAGAGAGGGGCGGGAGGGAAGGCACGGCATGGGGGCGGGGGGGATGCCCCAAATCCACGATCCGGTCCATTTTTCTGGGGTGTGGGGGGGTTTTACAACACCCTGTGTGGTGTCCCCGGGAAGGGGGCAGCAGGAACCCCCCCAAAAAAATAGGGTGCCCCCCCCCCCTCCCCGAGCCCTCTAATTGGTGCACCAGGTACTTGGGGTTGTTCGGGTAATAGAATCATCGGACGGCCGCGTCAGGGTTTCTCCAAAGTCTCCACATGGGCATTTTTCCAGTTAGGTTCCTGACCACTTCCTGAGTACTTCCTGACTACTTCCTGATTCACTTCCTGCTCCGAAAGGGGATCCTGAATATAGATCCTAACCACACTTCCTGATCAGAAAGTACTTGTTGAATCCACTTCCTATGACACTTCCTGATTGTGCATTGTGTTTTGCTGTGCGCAGGTCGGTTGTGGTTTACGTCACAAATCAAACGAACACCAAGTTATGCAGTGGCATTTGCAATCATTGTTCGATATTCATTCACACACAACAATCTTCCTTTCCCCTCAAGCCTCCCTTCTCTTTTCTTCTTCAACATGTCCACCGTCCCTCCCGTCGTTTCACGGTGGCTCTCCGCCGCAGCGGAGCGAGCCGGCACGCGGACCATATCGCCCGCGCAGGGTGATAAGGAAGACACCACGGAGATAGTCACACTCCCCACAGTGGTGACTTTTCAAGCGGGCACTACTGTGGGGAGGATCTTCGCAGGGCGGTCAGTGGTCACAGATGTCACACCCGGACTCATATTGGACTTCGTAGTCGGTGTGTTCCATCACAATGCGGACTTGCGTGCGGTGGTGGTGCGCTTTAACAATACGGACATTGACAAAGTGCGCTCCGGATTGGAGCCATATGTCCCGAAGGGAAAGGGGGACAAATCCCACACGTCGTACTACATCGGAGAAGGAGAAGGAGGCTCACTACTGTTTGCCAGTGGTAAGCCCTCCCCGTCGGAAATGCAACAACGCGCGTATTGCAAGACACCACTTGTTTACCACGACAGGGTCCTCTCCTCCACACACAGCAAGTCGTACCCGGTGCAGTCACTACCAACTTGGGGCCCGATCTCCTTTCAAGACCCCGTCGAAGGAGTAACTACCCCCGCACATGCCTCGGGGACAGTGGTGAGCATCCCCCTTCAATGCCCGCTCCCCAGGGTAGGAGACGGGGAACCCGTGGTACCTGGACAACCAGCCGCGCAATTCGTCAGGAATACCAACCCCTCCAAGCTGGACGAGTACGGGTATTGCTTCTTCGACCAGTCGATCCCGTTAGACATGTTGGAGAAGGTTGAGGCCGAAGTGGATAAGATTCCAATTGGTGAATGGGATCCAATTTTCCAACAATACCCGGGAGTGCACCGCGAAGATGATACCGGTGACCGTCGGATCTTGAATGCACTCCTCGCCAAGAAAGACCATATTCCGTAGTACTCGGATGTTACGCACCATGAGCTGCCAGCAACATTGGCACTAGCGCAGTTCATCCTCTCGGTCATCAACAAGTCTTTGGACGACACCCACGAGCTGTACAACGCTGCCCATGTGGCTGTTACCGGCCGCGAACGGCAAAGTTTGCATCGCGATATGCATAAGATCGGACCGGACCGGCGCGCTTTGACGGTGTTCTACGCCAAGAATTACGACCTCAATGCGAACGATGGAACGGATACCATCATGCTCCCAGCTAGCCGAGAAGGGCTACCACAGCCGTGGGAACCAGTGCATGTGGAATTGATCCGGGGCTCGTTCTTTGTGATGTATTCGGACCTCATTCACACCGGCGGGGCAGTGCCAAGGACTAGGCCGTTGGACTCGTGGCGCAAAGTGGGTTTCCTGGGGGTTGCAAACTTCCCCGTGACGTACCAGTTCACCGTGGGCCTCCACCTTCCCTTTTGGGCACAGCCGGATCAGCAAGGTACAACGTTGAATACCAAGCCGCGTTGCTCCATGGAGAGGTGTCGGAAGCAGCCAATGACCACCTGCTTTGCTTGCAACCTGAGTCCGTTGTGCAAGGATCATTCGGCCCTCTTATGCCCGGGGTGCAACCAGCTTCAATCACGTCAGCAGGAGGAACAGCAGGCAACGGACACCAGCAGTGCCGACAAACTGATGTCCTTGGATTGTGGGCTCACATGCTACATGCCGGTGGACGTCACAACCTTGTACCTTTTGCTGCAAGCCTTGCCTGCGTCGCCTCCCATGCCCTTTCGTGTAGATATTGCTCTCCCCACTGTTAAGCCCAATGACTGTCCAGCGCAGGAGTGGGTTCACGAGGCCGAGTACCTGCCATCCCCCAGCAACAAGGACCTGGCGTTGTTGGCGTGCCAGCCGGGCACCATCGCCGCTGTCCGTCGCAGATTTGGTGGGATTGCTGCAGTACCCGGTGGAGAGGAGCAAGCCGTGCTATAGCGCTGGGACATGCCCCCCGTGAACACACCACTTCTGGACCCGAACACCGTGTTGCAGGCAGGCTGGTTGAAGGAGTCGCTGAAGGATGGGCAATACCATTGTCGATGTGGTTAGGTGTCAATTGCGTGGAGTGTGTGCTGCTGGGGTTGCACTGTGTTGGGTGCTTGTGTATGGGCCATGACTTTGCATTGCACGCTATTTTGTGTGTCTCTGTTGGTGTGCCTGCCCCCCCCCCCCGTGCGGCATTAGTGCACTAACCACCAGGGTATTGACTGTGCCAGATATGCAACTGTTCAAGGACCATGTACAAATCGAGGTATGCTTGCCCCCCCCCCCTCCCCCTGCGGCATCAGTGCAAGGGTATTGATTGTGCCAGATACGCAACTGTTCTTGGGGGTATTTGCATATCAGGAACCACAGTCAGGATGTGCATTCAGGACCCTGTTCCTGATCAGGATCCCCAATCAGGCAGTGGCGTCAGGATCATGATCCTGATCAGGATCGTGATCCTGATGCAACTTCCTGATCGGGGCACCTGATCATGAAAAGGTTCCTGAATGCACAGCCTGACTGTAGTTCCTGATCTGTCTATTTGGTCCGTCTTTATGTCTGTCTGGTTTGTCTGTCTGTCTGTTTGTCTGTCTCACTGGTCTGTCTGTCTGTCTGTTTGTCTGTTTGTCTGTCTGGTCTGTCTGTCTGTCTGTTTGTCTGTCTGGTCTGCCTGTCCGTCCGTCTATCTGTCTGTCTGTCTGTCTGTTTGTCTGTCTGTCTTGTCTGTTTGTCTGTCTGTCTGTCTGTCTGTCTGTCTGTTTGTTTGTCTGTCTGTCTGTTTGTCTGGTCTGTCTGTCTGTCTGTCTGTCTGCAACGTCTGCAGCGGGAGGGGGGGGGTGCAGTCAGATTTTTTTCTGGCAATGGGGGCTGCAGTCAGATGTCTGCAAGGGGGGGGGGGGGTGCAGTCGGTTTTTTTTCTGCATTCTTCCTTGTGTTTGCAGGCCACAGTTGACCTCTGGCCGCGTGTGGCCCTGCGTTCGGATCTGGCGGGCGCCCCGGCGACGGAGTTTGAGGAGGCCCCCAAAGCCGAGCTGCACCCCACGATGAAGTTGTACGGCACTGGGGAGGCTGTCGTGATAGAGGCCTTCTGGGAACGCCCTGCCTCGGCCCTGGTGATAGTGGACAGTGTCGGAGACTCAGTGATGGGACAAGGCAACACGAGATGATTCAAGACACCCACGCTGCGGTGCAAGGCCAAGTCACGAGAAGGTGCGCGAATCTAGTTTCTGGAGGTACATCTGCCCGTCCTTGTCATGTACCGTGACTGCCATGGCCCCAAGACGTGGGTGTTCACTGTGTACGGGGGTCCGGCGAGCGGCAAGTATGAACACGTTCTCTATGAGAATGGTGTTGCAACGCGGAAGGGGGCAAAGTGGCTGCAAGCCGTTACACGTATTGGTGCATGGTGGTGATGTGCCTGGTACGGCAGTGCGTTACATGGAGACCAAGATCATGGAGTATGTGGCAAAGCAGCAGTGCGGCATGCTGGGCGGGCGCACTCACATCAAGGTTGAGGACGATGAGGATGAGGAGGAAGAGCCGGAACCGAAGAATTAAAGTACAAGGCCGACCCTCCCAAACGGAAATCCAAGGCGAGTACAAAAGCGGCTGCAGTGAAGGAGTCGGACAGTGAGGCTCTTGTGGACACACTGGCGGACGCTGTTAGGCAAGCGGCAGAGGATGCCTGCAAGGAGGCGGTGCAAGCAGCGTTGAAGCCAAAGGGTGCGGATGCCAAGGTACAACGTTTGGAGAGTGACAACAAAGCACTGAGGGACAGGCTTCTGCAGCTTAAGGACATGGAGCAGTGCCAACGTCACCGCTTTGCTGACCTGTCCAACGAGTATGCCAAAAGCACTGCCGAGAGTGCCCAATTGAAGGCCGAGAACGAGCGAGCGGCTGTGAAGCGAGAGGGACACTGCCCGGGCACAGCAGTTCAAGGCGGAGACAGAGGTCGAGCGACTGTGGGCCCTTGTTCAACGTCCGTAAAGTGGCAGTCCCCTCTCCCAGTCTCCAAGCGCAACCCGCTCTCAAGTAGTCATTCCATCACCCACTGGCAAGGGCCTGCGGAAATAAGGCCCCTGCTAATTGTGGTTTGCCTTGTTTGTGGTGGTTGTTGTGCGAACGCTTGAGCATTTGTGCATTTGAGCGCGGCTTGCCACGAGTGCGTGGTGCTTCGGAGAGTTCCGCAAAACCCTAGGCCGACGCAATACGCGGTGCAGGCATATGTAGACGATGGGGGCGCGGCCCGCGTTGCGCGTTGCAACGAGCGATCTGCATGCTGTGCATTGGTGTGAACGATGCATGATTCACTGAATTTCTGATGGGTTTGCATGATCTGCAATGGCAAGGGGGATGGGTTCCCCCAATACTCACCTATATTCGTATTCAGGGCGAAATCAGTTTTGCCTTGTCAAAAAAGGTGAACGATGCATGATTCACTGAATTTCGGATGGGTTTGCATGATCTGCATGGTGTGCAATGGCAAGGGGGATGGGTTCCCCCAATACTCACCAATGTTCGTGTTCAGGGCGAAATCAGTTTTGCCTTGTCAAAAAAGGTTACCAATGCATAATTCACTGATTTCTGGTGACCCCAATGACATTGCAAAGGTTTTGCACCGTGGGATCGACATGCCTGTTGAGACGTTTCATTGAGAGTATTGCCGTGTTGATGTCAATTGTGCAATATTCCTTTGGCTACCATCTGTACGTTTCTGGCCGGAGGCGCGCTTTTGTGGCCCACGGTGTTGCACGTAAGGTTTTGAAAACGCGTAGAGCGCGCACAACGCGTACAACACGTACAGACCAAGTAACACGCACAGAACGCGTAGCACGCCGAACACGTGCCTCCAGAGGCACGTACAGAATTGTAATACCGGACCGCGCAGAACGCGCAGAACGCGCAGCATGTCGCTTTGCACACGGGCGCACATCGAGGAGGGGCCGCGTCCTCACAGTTGGGTATCCAGCCTACGCGGTTGTCCCCCAGGGTTCGCACTGGTCCCATGGGTAGGGATAGCAGAGGCTCCGCCTCCATGATCGTCTCGTTCAAGCCCCCCATTCCACCACACTACTCCTCATCCTCCCCGTCCTCCTCATCCTCCTCGTCCTCCTCGTCCTCCTCGTCCTCCTCGCCTTCCTCGTCCTCCTCATCCTCCTCGTCCTCCTCGTCTTCCTCGTCCTCCTCGTCCTCCTCGTCCTCCCCGTCCTCTTCGTCCTCCTCATGGTCCTCCTCCCACACCTCCTCGTCCTCCTCGCCTACCTCCATGTCCCGTGCGCCTTGCACACCTCCATAGCCATGTCCCGGTGCAAAGCACAGCACGTGGAACGCCTTTCCACAACCGGTACATTCATAGCCGGTTCTTCCCCTCTTGCAAAAGTGGCACACACGCCGCCGTTGTGTCGCCACCGGCACGTGTACCTCTTGTCGCAGGGGGTGGGCAAAGTACCGCCGCCGCAACACTTGCCATTGCCATTCCCACATACTAGTGGTCTCCTTGCAAAGTCCCAATTGCCGGCAAGTTGCGAACACATTCACAACCGCGTACCGGAGCACGAACGCACGCACCGTGTGGGCCCATGTCATCTGGCGGCCAACCTGCCTCATCTGCAGGGCCATCTGGTTCACACCATCGACACCGCGCGACAGTGTGCGGTACGCCGCCACCACGGGGTGCACTTCCCGCCCGCTTCGCCGGTGAGGTGGTCCCTTTCGGGCAAACCACACATTCGTCAACATCGGCACAACGCGGGGGGGTTTGTGCCCGACCTTCGGATTCTTGTACGTGCACAAACTGTACTTGAAATCCGCAACAGTGCACACCGCCGTCTGCCCCTCCTGCACCTGCTCCCCGGCCCATGTCACGCCGTACGTGGACCTCTTCATCATCATGAGGAATGCCCGCTTGTTGGCGGCCAATTCCTTTGCAAGGCCGTGGGACCCGAAAAAGGAGTCGGCACATAGCACCGTCCCCTCGGGCAGCAATGATGCCCACAACTTCATGATGTTTTTGGCATCAAAGTTTCCCGCCGCAGTGCCGTAGTGGCGTAGCCGGCCACGTACACCGGTGTACAAATACATGTACACCACGTACCCCCATGTTGCATCGGCCAAGCAATACAACTTTATCCTGGTTGGGTGCGGTTTCCGGGCAATGAGCATTTTCAAGGGGCCCGCTAGCATCCCCTTGTGGGGCACCACGGACTCATCGCCGCAGGCCCCACCCCCCATGCACCACGCTCCCGCCCATCGGCCATTGCAGTCTTCCAGTAGCGAGACGACATCGGTACGTAGCAACCATTGCAGCAAGTAGTATTGGCGACACGTCAGCATGTTTGCCATATAAGGATTGTATAATAGGCCCTTGCGGTCCCAAACCCCGTCCACCTGCATTGGTCGCACCATCCCCAATAGAATTAGAAATGCAGTGTACCTAGGTACTAGAGGTAGCAGGTCTGGCCTTCCGTGGTCCCGTAGGGCTTGGCATTGTAGATTCTCTATGGGGGCCATGATATGGTCCCACACCTCGTCCTCAGTATAGCCGATGAGCCAGGATTCCCCGGGCCGGATACCGTGCTGGATATCAGCCGCACAGTCCTCCCGTGGCAGCCTATGGTCGTACAGCGGTGGTTGAAATTTTGGTGGCATCACAAACAAAGATTGTTTAGAAATGAGACTCTGTAGAACACGCAACACACCAGTGGCAGTTCCAGAGGCAACAGCAAAGGCAGCAAAAGCGGAACGTGCAGAACGCGCAGCACACGCAAAACGCGTAACACGACCTCCAGAGGCAGACACAGAAGCAGACACGTAGAGCGCGTATTACACGAAACACACGCAGGACAGGGGATGGGGCAATGGGGGCGGCAACACGAACAAGTCAATTGTTGCTTTCTTGAAACGGTGTCCGTGCACCCGACATGGTCCACGCAGACCAGCGGCCGCAACCGCCACATTTCATCCGAACGTCGAAAAAGTATTCACAACGCAATAAATACCGGCGTCGGTGCCCCAATGGAAGCGCCGCCTACCGATGCCACCACTGTGGGGTTGGCTGTGAATGTGCTTGCTGGGCCAACGGCACTGGCCTTGAAAAGAAGAGGGGTTGTGAGATTTGTCTGCCGCGGACCTCATCGGGGTCGGGCCACTCATCCCCCTCCTGTGTGTTTGAAAAAATGCTGCCTGGGCTGCTCCAACTTAGGTCGGCCCGATTTACTAAATCTGCACTATCTTGTCCTTCTCCTCCATCTCCTCTCCCGCCGCTGCGGCTTCCTCCGGGGGCTCCTCTCCCATTTCCGCATCGCTCTTCGGCGCCCCAGCGCTCTCTTCCTTGGCTGCCTCCGGCTCCTGTGGTGGATCCATTGGCGCGGTTGACTCCTCCTCCGGCTCCGTTTTGATTGGGTGCTGCAGAACACGGAACACGCGTGAAACATGCAACCCACCTCCAGAGGCAATCCGAGAGGCACCAAAACGGAAACGTGTGGAACGCGCAGAACGCGGAGAACACGGGGCTCGCATCCAGAGGCACACCCGGAGGCTACGCGCAAATCCCCTAGAACGCATAGTACTAATGTGCAACGCGCACCTGTGCACCTTCCGTGTGCGGGGGTCCCGTCTCCGGCCCCATCTCCGGCCTGCCTTGCTGCTCCCCGGACGGTGGCGGTGGTGGCGGAGGTCCTTGCGGCAGTGGCTGGGGTGGTGGGAGTAGTGGCGCTGGTGGGATCCGCGGCGGTGGCGGTGGCTGCAGCATTGCTTGCGGTGGAGGATACGTGGGTGGCGGCGGATACCCGTGGGGCTGGTACCTGTACGGGTCGGACCCATACGGGAGGCTCCCGGAGCTCGAAGGCATTTCCGGATCCGTCTTCATCGGCTGGTACTCGTACCGCGGCTCATACTCGTATCGCGGCTCATACGGATACCCATGCTGCTGCGGATACCCATACTCCTCCCAGGTTGTCTGCAGAACATGTAGAGCGGGCAAAACAGGTAAGACATGGGAAGGCAAATCCAGAGGCAGTCACAGAATCGAACGTGCAGACCGCGTAGAACGCGTAAGACGCCCAAAGCAAACAGGAGGCAACTCCAGAGGCAAGTGAAAAGACCCGTGCCACGACGCCCAGCACAGGAATGCACACCCGCTGCCTCTTTGCATCCTTTGTTCTCACGAGTGTCCATGCCCCTGTGTCGGGGAGGTCAACACCTCTGTCCTCCGTTAAGGTGTAGGCCATGAGGCCAGCCATGCGGACCGTGCGCGACAGCTTCTCCTGTACAGACCACGCAAAGCGCGTGCAACACCGGAAGGCACCCCCAGAGGCAACGAAGAGGCGCAACGTCGGGAACACGTAGCACGCGCAGAACGCCGAAAACGCGCTACACGCTGCACTGGAGGCGTTACAGAGGGAACACCCAACACATGCAGTACACCGGCAAGGCGTCAGTGGGCATGTCGACAATGTCCTCCGCACCAAACGCAATCAGCTGGTCCATGCTGCGCCGTGGTCGGTATCCAGACGACAGTGGCTCCCCCTTCAATTTCGCCAACGGCAGGCCTGCAGCTGCGGGGTCACCAATTTCCGTAGGCCAGTCCGGGGCTCCGACACAGTTCGTGCACACTGACACCCCCTTGATCAACCCGGTTGCGACTTGGCGGGGTGAGCTGCTGCGGTATCGCTCCTCAAACAGTTCTCTGGCAGCGGCTGTGCTTTGTGCATTCTTCGTGCCACAGCGGAGGACCATCTGCACACTGTACGCCCGCACGTCCGTCACCAGAAGCAGCGCCAGGCCCAATTCGCGGCGCGCTTGTGTTTCCTCGGCCAAACAGACTTTGTAGTGTTGGCATACTCGTCCGAGTGACACTTCATATTCCGACTCCAGGGTGCGCTGCATGACGTGCACATCGTTGTCGTAGGCGACCCCGGCTTGGTACTTCTCCCCTCGGGTTGCACCTGTGGGCATCGTCCTGTGCGGTTCGCCTTCCACTGCGTAACGCACATGCTTGGGCTTCTCCTCCACCTTCGTGCCCATGCTCTTCTTCTTGGGTGGACTCTTCGTCTTTTCCTTCTTCTTCTTGGACAGCTCCTCCGGCTCTGGCCTTGCCTCTGGCTTCGCCTTGACAGGGGTCCCCTTTGCGGCCATGCGGGCAACCACCTCGAGGTGGGTGCTTCGGGGTGCGCGTTGGGCGAGGGAGGGCTTGTCCTCGTCCTTCACACTGGCAGCATCACTGCCCTCCTCGTCCTCCTCCTCCTCCGCCTCCTCTGCCTCCTCCGGCTCCTCTTCCGACTCCTCTTCCGACTCGTCCTCATCCGAAATCTCCGTGGTTCCCTCATCTTGGATCCACGTCCACAGCCGGTCGCGCGGAATCTGTAGAACATGCAGAACATGCAAGACACATGGAGGCAACCCCAGAGGCAATACCAGAGGAAGCGCGCAGAGCGCCGAGAACGCGCAAAACGCATAACACACAACCAAAGGCAGATCCGGAGGCAACGGAAAAGGAAACGGATAAAACGCGCAGAACCTATAAAACACCTTTTTGTATTTCAAGTAGCCATCCTTCTTGTTGCGGACGTCCTGCACCACATGTGGCGCATGTGGCTTGCCCTTCGGGGCCTTGACCTGTGAAAGGGTGCAACAGGCGGTAGGGGACAACAGGCAGCGCAAAATAGTGGTCACATGAACCGCAAACCCGTGAACGTGGTACACCTGATACGTTGTGAGGTTCGTCAACCAAAATTCTTTCTCCTGCTGCCCCTTTCTTCTTCCGGTTGATCCATCCGGCATGCCACCCCGCTGCGACACAAGAGGGTGAGGAGGACAACGGTGCAAGGCGAGAAGCGAGACGAAAACGGAAACACACACACATACTCGTGGCTTGTTTAATTTGAAAGACAACGAAGGCGTCGTGCTTCAGTTTCTCCGGATGCTTCCACTCTCCCAGCTTCCCACCCTTCTGCAACCATTGAGAATGTGTGGCGGGGTACAGGGGTGCAGGCATGGCGCTTGCACCATAAAAGCAGAGCGGCCTATGAATGTTGGGACAAAAACATGCTGCAGAGCACGTAGCACGCGTAGAACGGCTCCAGAGGCAACGTCAGAAGCGAAAAACGACAACACACAAAACACCCAACACACGTGGGCAATGTAGCACCAAGGCAAACGCATAGGCAGAAGGCAATTGTCGTTGGAATACGCACGTTTCAGTTCCATTGGGAACCAGTGCAGGTGTGTGGCAGAGCACACGGGTGTGGGGTGTCCCACAGTAAGGGGGTCAGATACCAGCTTGATCCTAATTGTTTTGCCCAACTTTTGACCCCTTTTCGGTTTTGATACGATGTGACTCGGGTCAAAATGCATTCGTCACACCCAAATTGAGGGGGTGTAGGGAGTGAGACACCATCTCCCACAAAAAGTGTTCCATAGTAAGGGGGGGTCACATTAGGATACCTTACTATATTCCTTTGTCTACAGAAGCGCCATTTTTGGGCCTCCGCTCCCGCCTCTGCTCCGTACGTTATCCCCGTAAGCTAGGAGAACGCGCACAACGACAACAACACTCCGTAACGCTCCGGAACGCAGATAACGCGGAGAACGCGGAAAACGCTTCCAGAAGCACGACCAGAAGCAGAAAACCGGAACGCGGATAACGCGGATAACGCGGAACACGCTTCCAGAAGCACGACCAAAAGCAGAAAACCGGAACGCGGATAACGCGGATAACGCGGAAAACGAGGGAACCGCTTCCAGAAGCACCACCGGAAGCACAGAAGCGGAACGTAGAAAACGCGGCCAACAAACGAACCCCATACGACGCTAAGAACGGTGGAAGCAAAGCGGGAGGCAACATGCAAAGTGCTTTTCTCCTTGAAAGTGGCTGAACCGCATAAAAACTCATGCGCAAGTGCGTCAGGCTACCTCAAAAACTCCCAGAAGCGCTGTAAAAACAAGGGTGTTTTTCCCGACCCCTAGAAGCGCCCATTTCGTCATCTACGTCGTAGACAAAGGAATATGCACCCCCTTACTGTGGGACACCCCATGAAAGCATGGCAAAAAAAAAATCGGGTGTGGTATGATAGGTGTGAAGCACTTAGCCCCTGCAGAACGCGTACAACGCGTAGGAAGACTTCCAGAGGCAGACGCAGAGGCACCGGACCGAAACACGCAGGACACGCAACACACACAGCACGCGTAGCACCAAGATAGAGGCAGAGGCAGGAGGCAATTGTGTTTCTCTCCTCGAAAATGGTTGAATTGAGCTAAACGGATAGTTCCATGGCGTCGGGCACCCTCGAAAACCCCCCGGAAGCGCAAAAACAATCATAAAAGCAAAAACGCGACAAAATTTCGTGCTATGCGTTCTACGCGTGGTAGCCAAAGGAATATAGGGAGTATACAAGGGTGAAAACCAAAAAGGCTATTTACTTTTGAGGAAAAAATGGGGGCGACATTCCAAATCGGGATCCCCTGCGGGAACCCAAATCAGAAACCTCTTCCTGATCAGGAAGTCCGGTCATCAATAGCTATACCGGACGAAGCACCAGGAGCACCGTTTTCAATTGAACATTCAAGAGACTGTGCAAGCAGTACAGGGCACTGGCATATATGCTCTCACAAACGGGCGTACACATGGCCGTCCATTTGATCACCGTGTATGCATTGCTGTCTGTACCTGCACACCCCGACTTTCTAGCACTCTCTACAGCTTGTTGGGGCTGTACCTGTCCGCGTTCCTCGTGGTAATACTAACGCACCCTCGACTCTGCACCGTGACTGTCGTGGCTCCGTACCGTGCCGTTTACTTTCGGTGTGGTCTCGAGGCATGTGGCGTGTGTTTGTGGCGTGGACATGTGTGTGTGCCCATGCATGTTCCTGGCTCCAGTGATGCACTCACGTGTGGGGCGATTCAGGCAGGCCCTGGCCATGCACATGTCCCTAGCCTCAGTGATGCACTCACGTGTGGGGCGATTCAGGCAGGCCCTGGCCATGCACATGTTCTGGCTAGAGTGATGCACGCACATGTGGGGCGATTCATTGACAAGCAGGCCCTGGCCATGCAGGTGTCCCAGGCTCCAGTGACACACTCACGTGTGTGGGGGGCGATTGAGGCAGGCCCTGGCTATGCACATGGCTGTGCACGACCCTAGTCAGCAACACCTTCCTGATTCAGATAGGAAAGCACATCCTGAATGGTCCCACGGACACTTCCTAATCTGCAACCCCCCCCTGATCGTACTTCCCGGTGCACTTCCTGGCTACTGGTGTCCACAGCCATGTCCACTAGCCTCGAGGATGTTGTGGCACGGTTTGAGGCGGACGCGCTGCGCCGCTGCCGGAAGCCTTACGCCCTGCTCAAGCCAGAGGCGAAGGCAAAACGGATCGCCATGGTACAGCGCGTGGCTCGTGCCCTTGTCAACGACGACGAGGTGACAATCGCCAAAACTACCACTGGGGAGGTGGTCCTCCGTGGTGGGTGCTTTGATAGTGAACAAGTGAACTGCGATGGGATGTCTGGACATGATCCAGCGGCCGTGGACGTACTCCAAACGGCCCGCTCCATGAAACTCTAAGTGCGGCAGATGCTCAAGTTGCGCCGGCATTGCACTCGTGAGCAGTTGCTAGAGACCCGGCGTGGCCCCACACCATATGTGGCCACCCCGGTCGTTGTGGTAGGTCCGGTGGGCAAGCGACGGTCTGCAGCTTGTGCACCACTTGCGGACCTTGTGTTGCACCAGGTGAAACTTGCGGAGGATGCAGGCGTGCTAGTTGTTCCACCAGGATGGCGGTGTATACCTGTCATCCTGTGTGTTGACGCGTGCCCACTGTGGCGAACCTCTGCCACCCGCGCCGATGTGTATGTGGCAGTGTGGCCGGGTGGGCCTGCAGCGGCCGGGACCCAAAAAAGTGGGCAACGTGGTGGGTGATGACTGGTGCAGATGATCGTGCATGGTTGTGGGGGATGGATCAGGCCGCGGACTTGAATGGCCAAATAGAATACCTAGAAACAAACTGCAAATGTGGTATTGACGGACGGGCAAACAATGGGGTTTGAGTGCTTCCTAACCGGGGATGGAAAAGGCATGCAGGTGAGCAACTATAGCCCTGACTCAAAGTGTTGGACATGTGAAGATATGGACTCATTAGAGCCCAACGACATGTGACCGCTCTTCCCGGCTGAGGGGCTTTCTTGAGGGGAATGCGAAGGACAAAAGGGGTGGGTGACTATGCGCATTGTGCTGCACGGTTGTGCAACGCCATTGCCAAGAGACTAGGGAGCGACCTTTCTGCATGGGTAGCAGCAGGAGACGGCCGAGGGATGATTGGGCGCATGCAAGAGGTCCGGTCTCAGCTCATGCAAGAGGCGAATGTGCCCCGAACCGAAAGGGTAGCCCTCCGACCCCAAAAGAAAGACACTTGTACCCTTCGTGAACAGGGGTTAAGTGGCCGTTTGAATCCGAGATTCACGGTCGTGAATTTCACGCGAATTTGAGCCATTTTTGGTGTTTTTTTGAGAAAACACTACATTTTAGCTTCAATATGACGCATTAGAGGGGGCAAAAGTCAAGTTTCATTTTCGGTCCCCATGATTCAATAAAGGTCCCATCCCAAACGGACCCATCAGGCCCAAACGGCGCCCAACAAAATTCCGAGAATTCCGTCCCCGGCCCTTTGGGCCTGAATTTGAGGAATTCGCACGAGTTTCGTACGAATTTCGTACGAATTTGTAGGAAATTCGTACGAAATTCGTGCGAATTTGGCTGATTCGTACGAAATTCGTGCGAATGTCGCGCGCGCTTTCTGCGATTTTCACCAGAATCTCCAGATTGGTACGAAATTCGTACGAAATTCGCACGAAATTCGTACGAATTTCGTACGAAATTCCGAAATTTCCAAATCTCAGCAAAAATTCACCCACATTCACGTGAAATTCACGCAAATTCACGCATGCGTGAATTTGGTAAATTCACGTTGCGTTCACGGTGATTGAGCCCAACATTATCAAGCTACCAACACGGTTAAACATCAAATTTCAAGACATTTCTAAGGACAACGTTTTGGCGAAGATGGCACAAGAAACGCAAACGATGGCGCCAAGTTACGAGCAAAACAAAGCAAAAATTGGTGAAATTCACGGTACCGTGAATCTCGGATTCAAACGGCCGGTTCACGAAGGGTACACTTTTGACCTCACGTCAGCCCGATTGTTCATTGAGAACAGGGAGTACCAAAGGAAGGTGGTTGAGTTGTTGAAACAATTCTACCCGAACCGTAGTGTCGAAAACAAAAATTTAAGGGTGTACACCGTTGTGTTCAGCATGTTGAACAGTGTTGTGCAATTGCACATGGTATGGCGAAAAAAGACGTGGCTCAATGCTAAGGAGGTGTCACAAGCGGAGCAAGCAGCAAAGCAGTTGGGCCATTGTTAGAACGTCATGGGATGGAAGCCCACTTTGTGGGTTCATTGGACAATTGCACACGGCACATGGTTTCTAAGGAAACATAGGACAATGTATATTCCTTTGGCTACCATATGCGAATATTTTCACAACCGGTCCACCGGTCTTTGTTAACGCACCGTTTCGGCTAGGCAACATCACCAACTGTTCAGTTGAGACCGTTTCACACCACTTTAGCTTTCTGTAACCAACCGGTTAGTTCGGGGACACCGGTCGGACCGGTCCGACCGGTCTTTGCAAACTGAACGGACCGGACCACTTTAGCACACTTTGGAGCACTTGGTGATGTGTGTGTAGTGTGTGTGTCCGCATGTGTGTGTTGTGTGTGTGCGTGTGTTGTGTTGTGCGTGTTCACACCTTTGCACAGACATTGCAATGCATGGGAGTCAATCCTCACAAGACATCTATTCATGGTTCATTCATGATGGTCCGCAAAGCATTCGACCTGTAGATAGCACCCACATGCTTTGCACTTGTATCGAGTGGTGCCCATCTCACAATGTACACAAAAGCCCCGCTTCCCAACCACTATTGGTACATGCTTGTCCACCACCTCAATTTGCCTTGCCGGAAAAATGTATCTCATCAACCTCCATTGCCGGTCAAACATTGTTTCACCCCCTGGACTAAGGCGCAACGCTTGGCATGACGTAAATGCATTTGTTGCTGCTATCCTTAACACCATCCCCCCAAGTGCCTTCCACCATGATTGAAACCGGTGCTCTTCCCGGTGTTGTAAGCACATTTGGTTAAACGTATCCACCCCCGGGGCAAACCTACGGTAGTTGGCAATTATCCCCGGTAGGTGGTATCGTCCACTTCGGTGTGGGAGCGAACCTCCGGTCAAGCAATCGGTTCGTAGTGGTACCACCTTTGCCGGCTTGCGCCCCACTTTGGGGTTTTTGTATACCGAGAGTGCATACCCATGTTCCTTGTGTACCACCGTGTTCACATCCCCCGGGTCTAATCCAACGTTCCCATCTTGCACCAAAGCACTTGTGGAAGTGAGCATCCAGAACGGACGCTCTTGTGCACTTAGCATCGCCGCCGCATCATGAGACCCAAAGAATGAGTCCGCTACAAGCACCTTTCCGGGTGGAGTCACATCATTCCAAAGTTGCACAATCTCAAAAGCATTGTAGTGGCCCGCAAACCGGCTCCGGGACTCTGGACCCACACGAGGGGCTGCACCACGGTACAAATACACATGCCAAATGTAATGGCTTTGTGCGTCGCACAACGCGTACAGTTTCACACCGGTGCTGTGAGGCTTGCGCGGTATGAACTGGCGGATTACGAACAACCCCTTGTGGGGGACCACGGTCTCATCCCCGCACACCACGTCACCTAGTTCCCATCCGCCTTGCCAGTGCATCGTGCACAACTCAATCAACGCATCTTCCTCCGGGTCCGCAAGTCGCTGCAGCACATAAAACTGTCGCCTGCTAGGAAACAGTTCCACCATGTATACATTGTAGTGCATACTCTCTTTGTCCCACACATCATCTATTCTGCGCGGCTGCAGCATGCCCAAGCCAACTCGAAACAGCACGTACCGCGGAAGAAGGTCCACTAGGTCTACCCGGTTGGCCTCTTCCAAACACAGCGTCATGGCCTCCAAAATTGGCTGGAACATGAAGTTCCAGACGGCAACGGGGGTCTTGCCATCCTCGGTGCCCTCCAGGAGGCTGCGCCCTTTGCGGAGTTCGTCTCCAAAATCCCATCGGGCCTCTAGGGGGGCCAGGGGTCTTGGTTCCCATGGTGTAGCAGCAGGCATGCCTGAAAAAAAAACAAAATACAAGCTTTTGCTGACCAGACTTGGCAAACTACCCTAAACCGTTCAGACCGCTTCACTTTAGATCACTTTATCCACAGACCGGTTGGACCGGTCTTTGCAAACTACTCTAAACTTTTCGGACCGCTCCACTTTAGTACACTTTAGTACACTTTAGACTTTCTTTGAGTTAGCTACTACTTTTTGCTCCCAAACCAAACACGCAGCAGAAATCATGGAATCATGCAATCCTGGAATCATGTCCCTGGTGTCCCATCAAGCACATGCACAGACACCGTGGGAAACGCCGCAGCGAACTCGCCACTGGCATTTCAACCAACAAGGCGTCTGGCACACCGGCCACACAGGACCGAAACAGTTCGTCGGCAAAATTAAAAGGGAATAGCAAAAACCGGGAAAACGAGTTACTCATCCTCGTTATCCTTCTTCTCTTCCCCGGTCTTCTTGTTGCGGGCCTCCAGTTGCAGCGCGAGTCGCGCCTGTTGTGCGGCGAAGGCCGGGGTGTTTTTCATCCCCGGAATCCCGGTAGCAGCAGCAGCGGATGCCGCCTGCAGCTGAAGTGCCTGGGTGGAGGGCTCCTGCAGAAACAGGAAGTAAAGTGGTTTCAACCGAACGGACCGGTACACTTCGTGACACTTCGTTCAGGGACCGGTCGGACCGGTCTTTGCAAACTGTCGTAAACCGTTCGGACCGGTCCACTTTAGCACACTTCACACGAAGACCGGTCGGACCGGTCGATGCAAACTGTCGTAAACCGTTCGGACCGGTCCACTTTAGCACACTTTAGCACACTTTAGCACACTTTAAAACGAATTGAAGCACACGCATGCCTGAGTTCCGGAATCTGGCTTGGGGGCATCGGCTTGCTGGGCGATTGGCTCCCTTGCGCCTGCCTCCTCCGCTGGGACCTGCTGCGGGTCTGGTTCCGGTTCCTGCGATTTTTCGGGTTCTTGCGGTTCCGGAGTCGGCTCCTTCTTGCTCTTCCGTGCCTCGTCCAACTCCTGTTGCAACGCCTTCAACTTCGCCTCCAAGGCCGCGGTCTCCGCATCCTTCTTTTTGCGTTCACGCACGGCCTCCTCACGACGTCGGGCGTCCTGCAGACCACAGACCACAGTGCTGACTCCATGCATGCACAAATGTAGGCTAGCGGACCCCTGGACACACACCTCCATTGCACGTTCGGCTTGGATTCTTTCCTCCTCTTGTCGTTCAAACTCCTCGCGCGCCTCTTCTTCCTCGACCAACCTCATCCTCTCCGTTTGTTCACAGAACCAAGCGACTGTCCGCATCTCTTCGATCTGCTCCCCCAACATCTTGGTTTCGGCGTGTGGTTCATGCCAATCACTTGTAGGAAGGGAACCCCCACAGACCTGAAAGTGGCACGGCAAAGGGGGGAGCGAGTTGCACACACAACCCCGAACGGCCATTGGGTGCTCCATACCGTTACGAGCTCGAATTCGGTGCGTTGCAATTCCCGTTTGAGGGCCATGAACTTCTCGCGCAGCTGTGGAGTTGTGAGCTGGTCCATGGTCTGCACGTGCATCGGCATTTCCGGAGGAACGGTCCTTGCGGCGGGTTGGGGGATGGCGAGCTGGCGCGCTGCGGGCCCGGCGGCAGGGCGGGCATGTCCATGTCGGGCTCATCCTTGATCCCCAAGCATGACACCTCGGACACGTTGCAGCCCCCTGCAAGACCTTCTGTGTGGAGAAATGGAATAAAGTGTGCTAAAGTGAAGCGGTCCGAACGGTTTACGACAGTTTGCAAGGACCGGTCCGACCGGTCTTCGTATGAAGTGTGCTAAAGTGGACCGGTCCGAACCGTTTACGACAGTTTGTACAGACCGGTCTGACCGGTCTTCGTGTGAAGTGTGCTAAAGTGAAGCGGTCCGAACGGTTACGACAGTATGCACAAACCTGCGTATTCCTCGTATTGGGGACCACCGGCTTGACGAAGGAACTCCATACACTTGCGCTGCGCCACGATGTAATCCGACCGAATGCACAGAGGACCACGAAGAATGCTGTTCGGGCACTCGAACATCAACTGCAGCGCTGACGCCAAAAGTGTCTTGGTGCCGGGTTGGCCACGGAGACATTGCCGGACGTGTTGCCCAGGCCTTGGCAAGGTGGTGCCATACGCCTCCAACGCGTTGCCGATGCGCACCTCTTCCGCCGACCTCTCTTCGTCCTCGGTGGAGGCGTTCCTGCCTTTCTTGCTGGTGCGGGGCGACGAGGCGGACTCACTGCCCTCGGCTTTGATTTCCTTGAAAAATGGGACCGGCAACCGTCTTTTGGTGGTGTGCTTCTCCTTCGCCGGCTTCTTCTTCTTCCTCTCTTTCTCTTCCTCCTTTGCCTCTTCTTCCGGGATCTCCATCACGCTTTCTCGCTCCTCCTCCTCCTCGTCTTCTTCGTCCTCTTCTTCCTCGTCCTCGTCTTCGTCTTCGGACTCCTCGTCCACTTTCCTTTTGCGGGACTGCGCTGCTCGGGCCGCAATCCTCTGGCCCGGAGTAGATGTCTTCGCCTCCGCGATCACCCAACATCCGAGCACGTCCTTGGTGACGAAGTCAAGTTCGCCTTTGCTGATGCTGCGCTTCAAGCCCCCGGTCTTATGGTCCTCCGTGAAGTAGATTGTCCCGGATAGGGACATTTTGCCGGACGCCTGCGACTCGCACTTGCCGGTGTAGCGGCCGCCGTGCGAGCCCTTCAATAGCAGCACCACCCGGTCTCCGGCCCGTACCTTCTTGAAGGACGTGGGCACGGGTGTCTCAGCATCCTTCACGCCAGGGATCTTGGTGCCGGGGCCTGAAATAGGCATTAAAGAACACTAAGCAACAAAGCAGGGAAGAGCGGTCTGACCGGTCCTGTGAAAAGGCAGCAGGAAGTAGGGGACCAGGAGCCAGGTTCGGAAGACCGGTTTGACCGGTCTGCATGAAACTGTTTGAACCCATCTATTTTCATGCTAATGGTGCATCCCACCCATCATGCATCGTTGAAACACCCAAGAGGACATGGGAAGCAAAGTCTGTGTATGTGTGTGTGGTTTGTGCATGGTGTGTGGTGGCGTGCATGCTGCAACGAGCGCGCAAAGGTAGGGTTGGGAGGCAAGTGTAACAAAGTGCTCCAAAGTGTACCAAAGTGGTCCGGTCCGTTCGGTTTGCAAAGACCGGTCCCACCGGTCTCTGAAACTGGTCTTACTGTTTTTCTCTAAAATACTATTGAGTCTAAGAAAACCACCAAAACCATCATTTCCGCCACGTTCAAAAACCCCTGACCCAATCCTTTGCCAGAAAGTGATAATTTTCCCCACAAGACCAGACCGGTCCTCCGTCCGGTCTGGTAGCCAAAGGAATATGTTTAGTTCAGTACCCACGGAGAGACTGTAACGCAACTCTCCGTTGAAAACTTTTTTACAAAACTGCTTCAGGGGTTGATCCGTGCGCAACCCGCGCATGAGTACAAGGGGGATGTGCACTAGGCGTTCCGTGGCACAAGGCCTCGTTGCCCCCCCCCCCCATGGCGGCACGGCACGGCACGGCACAAAACAGGGCGGCACACGGAGATTCCGACCCCCCCCCCCTATTCCTACCACGCCTGACCCTACGCGGAACGGGCCCTTAGCGACGACCACTATGGCCGGAGTGCCAGTCACATACATATGGGCCCAATGCATTTGTTTTCTTGTCTCGGGCCCAATGCTAGCATTTCTTGGTGGTCCTTGGGTGGATATTGTTGCTTCTTGGTGGTATTTGGATGGGCACTGGTGTTTCCGAGTGGTCTTTTGATGGATGCTGGTATTACTTCGTGGTCTCTGCATGGACGCTGGTATTCCTTCTTGGTCTCTGGATGCATGCTGATGTTGTTGTTCGTACACCGGGATTTTTTTTTTTTTAGTCTGATGGTTGCCATGCGTCCGAGGCTCCGGAATTTTCCACCTTACGGCCCGTGCTGGTACACCAGGAATTTTTTTTTTTAGTCTGATGCTTACCATGCGCCCCAGGGACTTGAATTTTTTCCACCTTGCGGCCCCTGCTGGTACACCAGGAATTAATTTTTTTTAGGCGGATGCTTGCCATGCGTCCCAGGGACTTGAATTTTCCACCTGATAGGCCCGGGTGGACACAATTGCAACAACACATTCATCATGCTTTTGCAACGTCGGAGGTGTTTGTCAGTAAACAGCTCCAAGGACGACTCGGTTGATGCTTGTTAGATCGGGCTGAAGTGACTGCCCGTGACTTGAATGCCAATGAAAAAATACTTATAAGTGCATATTTATAAGAGTGGGCAGTAGGAACCATGCCGTGCCCTTTAGTTGTTGGGGTAAGCCAACAACTCCTCCCACTAACTGGATGGGACAGCAACATATGGCCCCATTTCAGACCACTCAACTGGCCAAGAGAATACATTCTCAAAGGCAATTTCAGCAACATCACCGATGCTGAGAACCACAGATCCCGCAGACGGTGATGCAGCTGCACGGGAGAAATTCAGCTGCGCTGTTTGTGGCGGGCAGGGCGTCCTTTCGCTCGTGGTTTTGGAGCCATCGTGGCTGCAACACCGCTGCTGCTGCTGGCGCCACTGCTACTACTAGAGGCGCCGTTTGTGTCGGCCTGCCCTGTCCTTTCCAGGGAGCGCGTGTGTCACCTTGCCTAAGCGTACATGCACTCCCTCAAGGTACACAACCACAGTGCCCAAGTACAATGTCTCCGGCACGCGCTTGTAGGTCTCCTTGCTCTCCTTAAGGCGAGCAAGGAGATCCAGGTCCGCCTGAAAATCTTCAGGCACGGGTGCAACCCTGCCTTTCTCAGGGCGCCTGAGGCTCTCGCGATCACTGTCCCCACCACCGTACAACGGTGTACGGAATGGGGGCCATGCACGCACCTCCGTTTCAGGTGGCTGGAGCGGTGCCGCGTGCATGGTGTACTGCAGTGGGCCAGCTGATCGCCACTGTTTCATGTGCAGTGCTCTGAGGCGTGCCTGCTCTTCACTGTCCATCCCCGCACCCGTTGCTGACCACGTGGCGCCGAACGCGGTATTCCCCATCAGGGGGTTTGGCGTACACACAGGGAATACAGCGGGTTGGAACGGGGCATTGGTATGTGTTCCGCAATTTTCAAACAATCACATTTTGTCACGGAGTGATAATTCCAAACGTAAAATGATGAATGAAAAATCGTTCAAAAATATTCGTCAAATCGCACAAAGTGACATGCAGAGACATGCAAGGAAAAGCAACCCAATGATCCATGCAGACTTCTTGATGAAAATTTTGCGTCCCACTATGACAATTCGGAATTAAGCACATGAAACATCGCATACTTCAAACGACAACGTACCATGTTGACAATCCATTCACATTAATAATTGCATTGAACTCCATGTCCCATAATGCATGAGAAATTATTCCAAAATATTCGTCAAATGGCACAAAGTGACATGGAGAGACATGCAAGCAAAAGCAACGCAACAATCCATGCAAACTTCCGAAAAAAACTTGCGTCGCATGATGACAAGTCGAAATTTAGCAACCTAAACCATCATCTCACATCTTCAACAACAACATGTCTACTCTCCTATATGCAGTCCCTTGGTAGTCCTCTTCAGCCTGATACCCGAGAGTGCCCACGATGACAAGCACGGCGGTGCAACAACAGGGGTAGAAAAGCTGTCAAACAAACAAGCATGTGCGAGACATATTGGACTGTTTTTCGGATACTACCTTCACTAAGCTATTGTCATTCCCTACCCATAGTTGGACACCATAAGCAGGGGCCTGGGGCCCCTGGTGTTTGGTCTCCCGGGTGTGGCCTGACGTTCTCAGAACGCATCTGTGCAAAACTGGGTGTTCATTGTGCGAGTGCTGTCGTTGCCCCTGCCCCGAAATAATGTTGGGAGTGGTGACCCCATACCACTCACGCTCCCACTCCCTTGTGGGGCAAAGGGAGTGCATGGGGAGCTTGTTTTCGGGGTCGTCAGTGCAGACCCGGCGGGTGTTGTGGGTGAGGGGTTGGGTGAACCAACCATCCGACTGCCCCTTCCCCTTACCCGGTCGGATCCTTACCTTCTGGACACTAATCATGAGGGGGTTGTGGGGCTTCTCCTTCCTCCCCCCAGCCCCCACCCCCCCCGCATCCTCCTCCTCCTCCTCCACTTCCTCCTCCTCCTCCTCCTGACCCACATAGAGGGTCGTCTTCGTCCCCGCACCCTTCTCGGCATGGGCGGTGACGGACTCCACCACCGCGTCCACATCGTCCGGATGAAGCTGGATCAAAAATCCAGCAACCCCTGGATTTACCTCTAGCAACTCGAAGATGTAGTTGCTGAGAACCAGGGGGTCTCGCTTGTCCGCCATGAAGGGGGACTTATGGACAAGGAGTCCAAAGTCCACACCATGTTCAAAGCGGGTCGCCACAGGGCGCCTCACATTGGCATCACCCATCGTAAACCCCTCAGGACCGCCAAGGCGACGGACCCCAAGGAGCTTTTGATGGTGCTCGCACCAAGCGTGGGCAGCAGCAAGGGCCATTATCAAAGAATACGAAGGCTTTGAGAGCTACAGCGAAAAGGGGAAACATAAAATGAAGCGCGATAACCCACGCGATAACCCACGCGATAACTAGGTTATCGCGCGATAACCCCCGCGATAACCCCCGCGATAACTAGGTTATCGCGCGATAACCCACGCGATAACTAGTGCTCTAACCCCGTTCTAATCCCGCGATAACTAGTTAGAGCACACAAAGATCAAATCGCAAAAAGTGCAAAACGGGCAATATCGAGCAAACAAAACATGCAAGGCACATTGTTGCATCATAGTGCACCCATGTAACATGTGAAATTCCGGGTTCCAACCATATTAACAACACCCAAAATTGGGGGGGTTCCGCACCACGCCCTAGAACGCTGCATCCCAGGGGACAGTGCTGCGTGCAGCGCCTCTAGGGGGCCGCCCCATTTGGCGACACGGTCCCAGAGTAGTGGCTCCCACCAACTGTTGGGGTAGCCTTTAGCTGATATAGACGCCATGGTGTCGAGCGTGTTGCACATTGCATCATGGGGGTTTTCTCTATAAAACACATCTTTTTTAACCTGAGCTGGCACCAGACTGCGGATGACTTGTCGTGCCCCTGCCGCATACACGGGGGGGTATCGCAGTTTCGTGCGCTCAATGGGAGCTGTGGTGTCTGTGCGCGGTGGCCTGGATATGCGGATGTAGGGGCGAAGATTGTGGTCCCCCAGGGATAACATACCTTCGAGAGTTTTCAGGGCATCACCTTCATTCTCAACCTGTAGGTTTAGTGCGTACATGGCTTCAAGATTTGCCTGGATGTCTGTCAGGGGGGTCCCAGCTCGTTTCAGCTCAATGATGTTGTCCCGGAACCGGGCTGGGTGTACAGGTAAATCACAAGGGTGGTGGCCAGTGCTGTCGAGGGGGACGGGTGTTACACAGGGATAGTATAACTCTTCGGCGACAGACAGTGTGATGGATGCCAGCTGGGCGCTGCCTGTACCTCCTATCGCCAGGCCACGCTTCTGGCGCATCACCCTGTTACAGAACACGAAGAGGTCATTCTGGTATATGTCATATGAACAAAAAGCAGCAACATCGCAAAAAGAGAGGTTAGTGAAATACTTGCCGTAGCCTATCCCCAGCCTGTCGAGCTTTCTGTCAAATCTGTTGATAGCAAATAGGAGCTCCTTTCCCCGCTTTCCCCGCTTTTTCACAACAATTTTATGAAATTTCAGTAGCGCTTCATATACCTGCTGTCTGTCCATAGATGGGAACATTTCCTTTACGTCTGATTCCCACAGCTGGAGCAGGTCCGGCTGTGGGTCATCGCCCTCCTGTAGCCACTGGTTCCATCGGCGGACGAACCTTAGGAGACATATAGTATTCAACATTTCAAGTCCGGGCACCAGGGTTTTCCATGTTTTCAGCATTAGGGTTAGACAGCGTCCTACCAATCGACCATAGTACCTCAGGGGGTGACTGTAGTAAGAGTATAGGATACGGGCCTTGAATTCCCCGTGTTCTTCCTGCATTTTGTTTTTCGGCAGCGTGAAGGTCACAGTGGTCCCTTACCTTTCCCTGACTTCCAAAAACGATGGATGCCGGCATCTCGGGCTCTATTGTACAATACTTCCATGGCGTGGCGTTTCGCTGCAGCGTGTGTGTCAAGCTGCTCAATGATTTCAAATTGCTCCGGGTCACTATACAGCTGGATGTTTCTGGCAGCATAGAGGCATTGGCACATAACCATGACTTTTCCTGTATTTTTGTCGCAAGGGGTGAAAGCATAAAATGGGGACCATTGGTCAGCAAATTGCGTGACGGCTTCCTGTCGTGTGAACCATGGTGATACCTCACGTTCAATGTGCCAGGCGCTCTTAAGGTGGGACAAACATTGGGAATACATCTCACTTGCAGATGTCCTCTGTACTGGTAGGGTGTGTAGTATGTGTTGCACGCTGCGCACGAATGTACTTTTCGCTTCGTACCATGAGGGCACAGTAGCGCTTCGCACATCCTGTAACACAATCGCTGCCTGCTTCCCAAACAGGGCGCGGGCGTCCTTGGGTTTGCGCACAACAATATGTCCGTCCACCAGGGGCAGGTTGTGCTGCTGTGCCAGCGCTCGGCAGTTGCATGTGCCTGCAGCTCGGTCCTGTAATTCCTGTATCGTACATGTAAGCTTGGGTGTGCAGAGCATGTCGGAGACTGATTTGCCCTTTACCCGGATAGCCGAGATGGTAGTACCATAGTATGAACGTAGGTTGGTGGGGATGGGGAGGGTATTGACGTACCGTGTGACATGGTCCCTCAGGAGTCGGCCATCGGCCGCTCGCAGGTTTGGGGTGCGCAGGGGCATGCGGTAAGGTATGTGAATGGACGTGTGTTGTGCAATGCGGTGTTTTACTTTTTGAAAAGTAGCGTGTGCCTCCTGCTGTGAGCCATACTTCTTGACCTGCTGGAGTTGGGCAAGCTGGTCACATGGGGACGCGTTCATGCGCAGTGCAGTGGTCAGTGTGTGTATCGTGTCACGCATTCGTTCACGTGCAGGCACCTTTGGTACAAGGTTAGCTCGGAACAGTAATTCCCAACGCCGGCTGTAAGTGGGCACATCCCGGACATTCAGAGTGGGGGAAAGCTTTCGGATCAACCAGCGCTCGCGCCGGTTAGCTGTACCTGGTGCACACTGTTCGAGTGCCATGATGCCAAAATGCTCGTCACCAATGTTTGCCATAGCTGGGTAGATGGAGCCCAGCTTGTCACATCCCTTGGTCCCGTACAATGTGTGCCAGGAGCGCGCGCAAGTGAGGTGTTGTCGCATTCGTTGGACAATGGATTTCAGTGTACCTCTGTCCCCTGTTTGCCCCACATACACCTTCCCAGTGCGGGTGCTATAGATGGCATAGATCCAGCGTCCCAGCTTGTTACTTGACACGTGTCGGTGTTGCCGTAGGTTCCACAACTTGCGTAGCCATGGATGTGGCGCCCATCGTAGGGCATGTGTGCGTCGGTCGTATGCATCGGCAAATTGTTTATTGTTCCAGTGTCCCCTGTGGCGCAACATTTCAGTGGTTTCGTTTCATACCGACCAGAACCGGTGGTATATGTCCTGCTTGGACTCGTGTAGCGCCCACGCGGCAGGTATAGGGCGGACAATGCCCTTGGCCTTCCGTACCATGGGTCGCAGGTTTCCCAGCAGTTCATGCTGCAGCAGTGGGGGGCCACGGGTGTGTATCCAAAAAATGGTAACGGATTGTTTACATGGTGTCTGGTCCTGCAGGGTATCCATACGGTGTGTCGTGAGCTTTGGGGCCCGTGCAAGCGAATGTATGTGTACATCGGTAATCTCAGACAGAGTTGCATGGTACGGGTGTGTGTCAGGGCAAATGATGATAGCAGTCGTGTGCAGGTCGTGTCGGGCACGGGAGAGCAGTGGCTCTAATGGTGGTGCGGTGTCCTGGACACACCACATCAGACGCACAGGTTCCACTGTACTCAGGTACTGGCCCCAGGCGTGGGGGGAGTGCCAGGTGTGTATATGCGAGCAGAAATTTGTAGGCCATAGTTCACTGTCGATGCAACAGGTGAGGCCGAATGTGTGCTTCAGCGCAGAGACAAGGTTGCGTTGGGGTTGCCAGTGTGTTTCGGGGGGGCGCAGGTTGTGTAATGTGTGTAAGTGATCATGAAATTGCAGTATGATGGGTGCGGTAACCGCGTGCCAGTCGGTGATATGGTGGTTTGCAGTAAAAGCTGACCACGTGGAACGGACTCGATCCGAATGTACGCACTGGCGGAAAATCTCATAGCACATGGGTGGTGCCGTGGACGGTGGTTCGGTATCCAGGGGGCACGTCGGGTGCTCGTGTTGCATGGGCTGGACACCAAAGGGGTGGTCAACCCGGGCGGCAATGTGCTGCAGTTTAGTGTCTAAGGACACTTCCTGCTGTGCAAGCCAGGCGGCACGTTTTTCATAAATTGGGAGGAGCGCTCTAATTTCATCCATAGGTGCTGTTGCTAAATATTCAGCCGTGACGTGTGCGGGTACCTCAGGTAGTGGTTCATGCGCAGGCGGGTGATCAGCGGGCGCTGGGGGTGGGGGTAGGTGCCATTCTCGGGCAGACAGGAAGGCAGTAATGCCTGCATCTCTGTTTGGTGGTGCTCCGGCGCGGTGTTTTCTCCGACCCAGCATTTTTGTGGCATGGGTTTGCCCGTGCGTGTGTGCGCGTGCGTGTGGGTGTGCGTGGGCGTGAGCGTTGCGTGCGGCAGCTGAATGGAGCGGTGACCAAGGATTAGAGTGTGCAAACCGAGACATAGAGAAAGGTGAAAAATTCGCAGGTGGTTCCCTGGGTGGCGCCGCAGGCCGGGGTTTTCGAAAGAAGAAACGGTAGTCGCTTAGCGTTCTCGTGCTCCAGCGAGGCGGGCGCTCAGGGCGGCATCAGCTTCTTCCTGGGATTTATAGAGCGACGGTTTGGTGGTCGTGAAGGGGTTCCCCACATTCGTGTTCTCGGCATTCACAAGTTGCAGCAGCCACGTTCCATCAGCGCGTTGCTCTTTGATGATCACACGAAACTGCACCCACGTATCAGCGTGTTGAGGGGGTTCACCTGGACCAAGTATAATCCATCGTGTATCGACCGTTGGCGCCGATTCACGGGCCTTGCGTTTTTTGTCCTCGCTGTGCTCCATGTCGTCACTGGAAGTGTCAGGTGGCGGTGGAGGTGGCGGTGGTGCCCCGCCCATGGTACTTTTCCGTGCCATTTCGGCGGCTCTCATCTCCATGGAGTTGTCCGGGTCGGGTTCTGCCAGGCCCATGCGGATGCTCATGAGCTTCAGTACGCAGCTGTCGGCCTGCTGTGTGGCCCGCACACCATCCACAGTAGCCTTTAGCTCTGCTTGCTCTTGCTTCACTTCCGTGATGCTGGTGTTGACGCGGTTCTCTAGGGCACTGAGGTCCTGTGCCCATGGTGCCGGCGAAGCTGGAGATGTTGCGGTGCCATGTGTTCTAGAGGACGAGCTGTGCGGCGACGGGAAAAGTTCCGTTCTGGGTGTGGAGGGTGGTCCCGAACCCGGGGTTGTACCGTTAGAGCTTTTTTGTGGTGTGTTGTGGGCAGATCCGCTGTTAGGTTCCCGCACGTGGGATGCAGCGTTCTAGGGCGTGGTGCGGAACCCCTAGTTAGAACGCAATTTCTGGAACACCCACCTACCCTCAATTTTGGGGCAAACCACCTAATAAAATGGATTCAGCACCCTCAAAAACCCCCCATCCCCTTTCTTTCCCCACATAACCCTCATTGTAGGGGTGGTTTTTGGGGGGGGGGTCAAAGAATTAGAGCACAGTTAGAACAGAGTTAGAACGCAGTTAGAGCACCTTGCTCTAACTAGTTATCGCGCTAGTTATCGCGCGATAACTCAGTTGTCGCGTAGGTATCGCGTGTAGTTATCGCGCACCCCTCCTCCCTCCCTCCCTAGGACAAACAACACAAAACACTTGGCACAAAGCATGTGTGGTCGTTTTTCATACAAAGTCATCAATGTCTGAGGCCTTGGCTGCCTCCAGTCCCAAAAGCCCTTGCTCCAAGGCGTTCATGGACATGTAATGGTGCATGTGGCGGAGGGACACACTTGGCCTCACCAAGGACCAACCCTTAAAACAATTTTTGAGCCTCCTTTTGTAAGGCCTATGCCGATACTCCGTTGGGATGGAGGAAAACTGAAAAATGTTCCTCCATTTCTCGGCAAAAAAGGTGGAATGTGCCAAGCACCAATGGATCCACCTGGTGGGGGACCAACCTGAGTCTCCCCACGCTTTTGAAAATTTTGTGGTCAACGCACGGTGGCGTTCCACTTGGGTTAGAGTGTACAACTCCCTCACCCTCCAAAGCTCATACAAACCCTCAATGCATTTCACCATGACATGCACAACAACCCATAACATAGGTCCCCCAGGGGTCCTCACTGTGGGGACATGCTGTTTGAGGCATTCCACAAATTGCCTTTGGAAGGGGGGGGGGTTAGGAAAACTTTGGTGCTTGTTAGATCGAAATCTTTTTCTGTGGCCCTCGAGGCCGAAGGGAGGCGTTCCCTCAGAGGGATGCCTGAGGTCTCATCCTTGAGGGCTTGTTTGAAGGCCTGCAAAGCTGCAAGAGCTTGGGCCTTACCAGGGGTACCAGGGGGGAGGGCCTGAAGGGTGGTCTCAATGCGCTTTGCAATGCCGTTTAGGATGCGGCATGTTGCATGTTGGTAGTCCCCCGGCCGCCTATCAGGGGTCACACTTCTCAAGAATGCCCCCCATCTTGAGGTGGACTCCACCCCCCTTTGCTCAACAATCCCATTGGGGTCTTTGCACAACCAACACTTAGACCCAGCCCCCCCCATTGCTTGCATCCCCTTCCCATCCCCTGTCAAAATGACAGTGCAAGTCAAAAATTGGTTTTGAAAGAGGACAACGTCATCTTCCACATCCCTCACCTCTAGGTTGAGGTCGGCGGAGATGTCCAGGCTTCTCAAAAAAGCCTGTTCATCCCCGCCATCCATGCAAAACCATGAGGCCCATAGCTTCACCTTCGAGGCATATTTTGCCCCCCCCCATACATTAACCCATACATCCGCACGGGTAGAGGATGCCTTCCACAAGGAAGTCGCATCAACTGAAATAACAACAATGGCAACGCCACTTGGGGGGGGTTTCCCGATAACCCGGGCCATAGATATTGCATTTTGCACAATTGATTGCAAAGGCACACGGGCAGCTGCCCTATTGCGGCCTGTGGTAGACTTTACAATGGTTGTTTGGGGAAAGTAGGGCATGATCCGTTGCCAAACGGTCCTTAGGTCCCGTTGTGTGCAACGGCGGGGCATTCGCAAAAGGGCCCGTTGGGAGAGATGCATGCTGCATGCCATGCGTAGCATGCTCAGGGCCTCATGCTCCTGAGCTGTTAATGCAAGATGGCCGCCAAGTGGGCCAGACAGGGCAGTGCACGCCCCACCACTTAAACAAACTTCGCCTTTGGTGTTGGTGCCACACACAACGTTCGGGTCACCCAATAGAACTCGCACCAGCCGCTGAACCGCCTTCAAACGCCGCCGCCGGGCCTTGGGGCACTGCAGATCGGTGTACCGCCGGAGGTTAGCTGTGTTGAGAGCCCGCAGGGCCTCATTGACAGCACTATCCATGAAGAATAAGAGGACCTGGACACGAAATGAGGGAGGGTTTTGAAGCAAGGGCCCAAAAAACACACGTGATAACCCGCGCGATAACCCCCGCGATAACTAGGTTATCGCGCGATAACCCCCGCGATAACCCCCTGCGATAACTAGTTAGAGCGCGATAACCCCCCGCGATAACTAGTTAGAGCACCCAGTTAGAGCGCGATAACCCCCGCGATAACTAGTTAGAGCAGGGGGTAGTGCGCACTAACTGGTGGGGTTAGAGCAAGCGTTTGGCACCATAAAACCTTCACAAACGTTGATTTTGCACCCAGGAAACCTTGGAGATGTCAACAATGTGCGAGCAAGGGGTATATGGCGCCACAATCACAAATTCAAATCAGTCTAATGGACATGTTCCGGGCTAGTTGCCCCTCCTCAGAGTACACAATGACAAACCATGGTGGGCATCCCACCAAAGCACAAAAAATAGAAACAGTGAACAATAATCAAATCACAAATTACACTAGCTGGAGGGGTTAGAGGGAGCATTGGGCACCCTAAAACCCATGGACAGCAGCTGCTGCAGCCACACAGGCGTGCAGTGCAGAACCCCCCCCGCACTATAAAAAATCACGCTCCATCGCTCGCCCTCCCATGGCAATGGAGCGTGTAGTGCCCTGGTGTTGAACAACACCGGGGCTTGGGGGGTGGCGGTGCATGCCCAACCCTCCACCGCCCTACCCTTGCACACACGGGTGTGCCGCTTTTTTTCCCTCGTGGAAGGATTCAGCAGGCCACCACTCTCCACCCAAAACTCACCCCCCGTGAAAGACCCCACACACACAATAAGCGCCATGGGCGCCCCATCCCGCAAATGGGAGTGGAGGCCCATGGTGTCCGTCCCTTGGGGGCGAACAATTTGGATGCTACACCATGTGAACCATGGTGGAGCATTGGAGGTGCAATACCCATTGAGGTCTGCTACCAAGGGGGTGAGGGCAGGCCTGAGGGTAGCAGCGGCCATGTGGGTCGCCCTAAAATTAGAGGGGTTGGGGTTTCCACTTCCCACGAGGCCGAAGTGGCACATGTCCACCTGGGCCCCATATCGCTCCTCCCCAAGAAAAATGCCCTTGGGCAACCCCTTGAGCAAATCCACTAGTCATTGGCTCCCACTCCTACTCCCGCTACCTTGACTCTGCACCCCGAAGGAGGCACAGAGGGTGGAGGTGAGGCTGCGCACCTGCGCCTTAGCCACCCCCAAGCGCTGTGAGAGGTCATCCCCCCTCCTTAGGATGCAGCGTTCTAGGGCGTGGTGCATAACCCCTAGTTAGAACGCAATTTCTGGAACACCCACCTACCCTTAATTTTGGGGCAAACCACCTAATAAAATGGATTCAGCACCCTCAAAAACCCCCCATCCCCTTTCTTTCCCCACATAAACCTCATTGTAGGGGTGGTTTTTGGGGGGGGGGGTCAAAGAGTTAGAGCACAGTTAGAACAGAGTTAGAACGCAGTTAGAGCACCCTGCTCTAACTAGTTATCGCGCTAGTTATCGCGCGATAACTCAGTTATCGCGTAGTTATCGCGGGTAGTTATCGCGCACCCCTCCTCCATCCCTCACTAGGACAAACAACAGAAAACACTTGGCACAAAGCATGTATGGTCTTTTTTCATACAAAGTCATCAATGTCTGAGGCCTTGGCTGCCTCCAGCCCCAAAAGCCCTTGCTCCAGGGCGTTCATGGACATGCAATGGTGCATGTGGCGGAGGGACATACTTGGCCTCACCAAGGACCAACCCTTAAAACAATTTTTGAGCCTCCTCTTGTAAGGCCCATGCCGATACTCCGTTGGGATGGAGGAAAACTGAAAAATGTTCCTCCATTTCTCGGCAAAAAAGGTGGAATGTGCCAAGCACCAATGGATCCACCTGGTGGGGGACCAACCTGAGTCTCCCCACGCTTTTGAAATTTTTGTGGTCAACGCACGGTGGCGTTCCACTTGGGTTAGAGTGTACAACTCCCTCACCCTCCAAAGCTCATACAAACCCTCAATGCATTTCACCATGACATGCACAACAACCCATAACATAGGTCCCCCAGGGGTCCTCACTGTGGGGACATGCTCTTTGAGGCATTCCACAAATTGCCTTTGGAAGGGGGGGGAGGTTAGGAAAACTTTGGTGCTGGTTAGATCGAAATCTTTTTCTGTGGCCCTCGAGGCCGAAGGGAGGCGTTCCCTAAGAGGGATGCCTGAGGTCTCATCCTTGAGGGCTTGTTTGAAGGCCTGCAAAGCTGCAAGAGCTTGGGCCTTACCAGGGGTACCAGGGGGGAGGGCCTGAAGGGTGGTCTCAATGCGCTTTGCAATGCCGTTTAGGATGCGGCATGCTGCATGTTGGTAGTCCCCCGGCCGCCTATCAGGGGTCACACTTCTCAAGAATGACCCCCATCTTGAGGTGGACTCCACCCCCCTTTGCTCAACAATCCCATTGGGGTCTTTGCACAACCAACACTTAGACCCAGCCCCCCCCATTGCTTGCATCCCCTTCCCATCCCCTGTCAAAATGACAGTGCAAGTCAAAAATTGGTTTTGAAAGAGGACAACGTCCTCTTCCACATCCCTCACCTCTTGGTTGAGGTTGGCGGAGATGTCCAGGCTTCTCAAAAAAGCCTGTTCATCCCCGCCATCCATGCAAAACCATGAGGCCCATAGCTTCACCTTTGAAGCATATTTTGCCCCCCCCCCATACATTAACCCATACATCCGCACGGGTAGAGGATGCCTTCCACAAGGAAGTCGCATCAACTGAAATCACAATAATGGCAACGCCACTAGGGGGGGGTTTCCCAATAACTCGGGCCATAGATATTGCATTTTGCACAATTGATTGCAAAGGCACATGGGCAGCTGCCCTATTGCGGCCTGTGGTAGACTTTACAATGGTGGTTTGGGGAAAGTAGGGCATGATCCGTTGCCGAACGGTCCTTAGGTCCCGTTGTGTGCAACGGCGGGGCATTCGCAAAAGGGCCCGTTGGGAGAGATGCATGCTGCATGCCATGCGTAGCATGCTCAGGGCCTCATGCTCCTGAGCTGTTAATGCAAGATGGCCGCCAAGTGGGCCAGACAGGGCAGTGCACGCCCCACCACTTAAACAAACTTCGCCTTTGGTGTTGGTGCCACACACGACGTCTGGGTCACCCAATAGAACTCGCACCAGCCGCTGAACCGCCTTCAAACGCCGCCGCCGGGCCTTGGGGCACTGCAGATCGGTGTACCGCCGGAGGTTGGCTGTGTTGAGAGCCCGCAGGGCCTCATTGACAGCATTGTCCATGAAGAATAAGAGGACCTGGGAGCGAAATGAGGGAGGGTTTTGAAGCAAGGGCCCAAAAAACACACGCGATAACCCACGCGATAACCCCCGCGATAACTAGGTTATCGCGCGATAACCCCCGCGATAACCCCCCGCGATAACTAGTTAGAGCGCGATAACCCCCCGCGATAACTAGTTAGAGCACCCAGTTAGAGCGCGATAACCCCCGCGATAACTAGTTAGATCAGGGGTTAGTGCGCACTAACTGGTGGTGTTAGAGCAAGCGTTGGGCACCCTAAAACCTTCACAAACGTTGATTTTGCACCCAGGAAACCTTGGAGATGTCAACAATGTGCAGGCACGGGGTACATGGCGCCACAATCACAAATTCAAATCAGTCAAATGGACATGTTCCGGGCTAGTTGCCCCTCCTCAGAGTCCACAGAGTACAGTAATAGAAATAGTGAACAATAATCGAATCACAAATAACACTAGCTGGAGGGGTTAGAGGAAGCATTGGGCACCCTAAAACCCATGGACAGCAGCTGCTGCCGCCACACAGGCGTGCAGTGCAGAACCCCCCCCGCACTATAAAAAGCCACCACTCTCCACCCAAAACTCACCCCCCGTGAAAGACCCCACACACACAATAAGCGCCATGGGCGCCCCATCCCGCAAATGGGAGTGGAGGCCCATGGTGTCCGTCCCTTGGGGGCGAACAATTTGGATGCTACACCATGTGAACCATGGTGGAGCATTGGAGGTGCAATACCCATTGAGGTCTGCTACCAAGGGGGTGAGGGCAGGCCTGAGGGTAGCAGCGGCCATGTGGGTCGCCCTAAAATTAGAGGGGTTGGGGTTTCCACTTCCCACGAGGCCAAAGTGGCACATGTCCACTTGGGCCCCATATCGCTCCGCCCCACGAAAAATGCCCTTGGGCAACCCCTTGAGCAAATCCACTAGTCATTGGCTCCCACTCCTACTCCCGCTACCCTGACTCTGCAACCCTTGCGGCGCCAGCCCCTGCTGGGCCTGCGGTCCCCCGAAGGAGGCACAGAGGGTGGAGGTGAGGCTGCGCACCTGCGCCTCAGCCACCCCCAAGCGCTGCCCAAGGTCATCCCCCCTCCTCCGCTGCCCCTCCACCTCCACCCTAAGCTGGGCCACCTCCACCTCCGCCTTCCGCCTCCCCTCCTGGGCCTCCCTCAGGGCCTCCCTCATCGCCTCCACCTCCTCCCCCCTCTTGGCGGCCAGGTTGAGGGCCTGGTCCAGGGCAGGCTGGGTGTTGCCCTGGGCCTTTTCGGCCTTTGCCAAGGCCGACTTGTGGTCGGCCGACCGACCCTTGGCCAGTGCGGCCTCGACCCCCGTGGCGGCCGCCTGCTCCACCAAAACCTGGCAAGCGTCCGTCACGTGGGTGGCCACACTGGCCCCCAAGGCCTCCACGTCCAGGGCCTCATGGGGGGGCTGGGCTGCCGCCACCTTTGCCACCTTCGATGGCTTGGGGGAGGGCTTGGGGGCGGGGGTTTGGCCCTTACCCCTAAGGGGGGGGGGGGGGGGGGCATCCGGCTCAACCACCACCACGTCTGGTCCCCGCTTCGTCTGGCCTTTTCCCGGCCTTCCCCCCTTGGGTGCATACTGCCGAACCCAATCGGCAGTGGCGTCCACCACAGAAGGGGGGGGGTCATACCCACCAACCTGGTGGATGTCCCCCCCCCTGTGCAGCTTCTGCCACACTTCCCTCCCCGTATACTCCCCCTCCCACAAAAAACACACCCTCAAAAGGAAATAAGATTTCCTTTGGGGGGGGTCGCTCATCCCAAACAAACACAAAAAAGCCGCAACCGTTTCCCCCTCTGCGGCATTCGGCCACTTGGCCGTTTCCCCCCCAACCCACACATAGGAGGGGAGGGTGAGGTTGGTCTTCCTCTCCACCCCCCCCTCCTTCTCTGTGATGGTGACCTGCCGGTACCATCCCGTCCCCCCCATCCTGCAGGCCTCATCCCCAGGCTCCCCAAACCGCCACGACGCCCCCTCCGGCAACCTCTTCTCCCCCTCCAGCTCCAACCGGGCCGCCACCGGCTTGGCGGGCCGTGCCCCCGCTGCTTCTGCCGCTCCGCCTGCTGCGTCGGCTGCCTGGGCGTCGTCCTTGACGAAGATGCGGGGCAGCTGCAAGATGGGAGCCTGAAAAAAACAAAAGAAACAAAAAAAAACACGCGATAACCCGCGCGATAACCCCCGCGATAACTAGGTTATCGCGCGATAACCCCCGCGATAACCCCGCGATAACTAGTTAGAACGCGATAACCTAGCGCGATAACTAGTTAGAGCACCTAGTTAGAACGCGATAACCTAGCGCGATAACTAGTTAGAGCAGGGGTTAGAGCAGGGTGTTGTGGGAAGTTTTCACACCTGGTGACATGGACACATGCCTTGGCCCTCCTTCTTGGCGTCGTCCAGCACCAGGCCCAGCCTCCGCAGCCACACGAAGTCCGTGACGGCCGCATACTCCCCCACCTGCCGCCACTCCACCACCTGGGCCAACCCCTCCTGCTCAGGGGCCACCCTTGCCACTCCCCCATACAACCCCCTCCTCACCACCAAAATGGTGCCCGCCGGCACCTTAATCCCAACATGCCCTTGCAAGGTGGGCCAGGGCAGTGCCTCCCCATGGCACACCTTGGCCAAGGGGCACTGATCGGGGTGGCCTGCGACCGCCCCCGCCTCCTCATTAGTGAGGGGGGCAATCACCTCCCTCCCAATCCCCCACCCCGACAACAAAAAATGCCCGGTGGTTGTTCCCACCGGGAGCAAGCACTGAGCAGATTGCTCAATGCTGACCCCATTGGGGTCCACCACCACCTCCTCCTCCTCCCCCCCCTCCACCTCCTCCCCCTCCTGGCATGGCACACAAAGGCCATCTTTGTGGGCGGTGCACAAAATCAGCCGATTGCATCCGTAGCAATTGGCTACCACCTTCCCCCTACACCTAACCGCCCCATCACACTGGACTGTCCTGGCCACCCGGCCAGCAGGTGCCCCCAGCTGGGGCCTCTTAATGGACTGGGTCACGTGCAGGTTGGGGAATCGAAGATTCCCCCCTTGGGTAAGCTCAATGGCAAAAAATGCCATGAGGCGGGGGTGGGACACCCCCGTGGGGGAGGCCTTGGGAATCCCCGACCCCCGGTGTACATCAAGGGCATTAAAAAAAAAGGCACTGCCCCTCTTGAATGGCACAGCCCTCTCCACCCAAGGGTCAGGGAACCCCGAACTGCTGGAGGGCACAAAAAGAAAATGTGACCCATCCTCCTCCTCATGATTATGGGTTAGCATAATAAGGCAATTGACAATCAATGTGCCTTCAGGAATGGTGTAGGGGGGGGCGTCGCGATGGAGGTGCTGGGGGGTGTGGTCATAGCTCGAAATTTCGGCCATGTCAAGGATGGTGCAGCTCCATCCAACCCCCCCCACCACAGTCTTCTTCGCCGTCTCAAGCACACGATCTGCCACCCTTTTGAGGACTGGCAGATCATGGAGCTTGTGGGGGTTGTGCCTGTGGTGGTTGGCACCCCCATAGTTGCCATACAATGTACGGCGGGTCCCAGAATCTTGGGGCCTGCCGACAATGGGGGGGTTCTCATTGAAAATGGGTGCCTTCTCTGAGAGAGGCACCCTATCCAAATCATCCAAAAGACTTTGGAGCTGCACATCACTCAAAAAATCGTGCTCCAGGAGGTGGTTGACCACCAGCTTCCCCCCCACGGTGAGCACAAGGTCATTGGGGTCCCTATTAAAGGCCCCCAAGGGCTCGGCGGCAACCACCTCCTCCGCCTCCCCAATAAGGGGGGGTGTTGCCCCAAATGGAAAAAGAATCACCCCCTGCCCTGAAACAATGTTGGGAGTGGTGACCCCATACCACTCACGCTCCCACTCCCTTGTGGGGCAAAGGGAGTGCATGGGGAGCTTGTTTTCGGGGTCGTCAGTGCAGACCCGGCGGGTGTTGTGGGTGAGGGGTTGGGGGAACCAACCATCGGACTTCCCCTTCCCCTTACCCGGTCGGATCCTTACCTTCTGGACACTAATCATGAGGGGGTTGTGGGGCTTCTCCTTCCTCCCCCCAGCCCCCACCCCCCCCGCATCCTCCTCCTCCTCCTCCACTTCCTCCTCCTCCTCCTCCTGACCCACATAGAGGGTCGTCTTCGTCCCCGCACCCTTCTCGGCATGGGCGGTGACGGACTCCACCACCGCGTCCACATCGTCCGGATGAAGCTGGATCAAAAATCCAGCAACCCCAGGATTTACCTCTAGCAACTCGAAGATGTAGTTGCTGAGAACCAGGGGGTCTCGGTTGTCCGCCATGAAGGGGGACTTATGGACAAGGAGTCCAAAGTCCACACCGTGTTCAAAGCGGGTCGCCACAGGGCGCCTCACATTGGCATCACCCATCGTAAACCCCTCAGGACCGCCAAGGCGACGGACCCCAAGGAGCTTTTGATGGTGCTCGCACCAAGCGTGGGCAGCAGCAAGGGCCATTATCAAAGAATATGAAAGCTTTGAGAGCTAAAGCGAAAAGGGGAAACATAAAATGAAGCGCGGTAACCCACGCGATAACCCACGCGATAACTAGGTTATCGCGCGATAACCCCCGCGATAACCCCCGCGATAACTAGGTTATCGCGCGATAACCCACGCGATAACTAGTGCACTAACCCCGTTCTAACCCCGCGATAACTAGTTAGAGCACACAAAGATCAAATCGCAAAAAGTGCAAAACGGGCAATATCGAGCAAACGAAACATGGAAGGCACATTGTTGCATCATAGTGCACCCATGTAACATGTGAAATTCCGGGTTCCAACCATATTAACAACACCCAAAATTGGGGGGGTTCCGCACCACGCCCTAGAACGCTGCATCCCACTCCGCTGCCCCTCCACCTCCACCCTAAGCTGGGCCGCCTCCACCTCCGCCTTCCGCCTCCCCTCCTGGGCCTCCCTCAGGGCCTCCCTCATCGCCTCCACCTCCTCCCCCCTCTTGGCGGCCAGGTTGAGGGCCTGGTCCAGGGCACGCTGGGTGTTGCCCTGGGCCTTTTCGGCCTTCGCCAAGGCCGACTTGTGGTCGGCCGACCGACCCTTGGCCAGTGCGGCCTCGACCCCCGTGGCGGCCGCCTGCTCCACCAAAACCTGGCAAGCGTCCGTCACGTGGGTGGCCACACTGGCCCCCAAGGCCTCCACGTCCAGGGCCTCATGGGGGGGCTGGGCCGCCGCCACCTTTGCCACCTTCGATGGCTTGGGGGAGGGCTTGGGGGCGGGGGTTTGGCCCTTACCCCTAAGGGGGGGGGGGGCATCCGGCTCAACCACCACCACGTCTGGTCCCCGCTTCGTCTGGCCTTTTCCCGGCCTTCCCCCCTTGGGTGCATAGTGCCGAACCCAATCGGCAGTGGCGTCCACCGCAGAAGGGGGGGGGTCATACCCACCAACCTGGTGGATGTCCCCCCCCCTGTGCAGCTTCTGCCACACTTCCCTCCCCGTATACTCCCCCTCCCACAAAAAACACACCCTCAAAAGGAAATAAGATTTCCTTTGGGGGGGGTCGCTCATCCCAAACAAACACAAAAAAGCCGCAACCGTTTCCCCCTCTGCGGCATTCGGCCACTTGGCCGTTTCCCCCCCAACCCACACATAGGAGGGGAGGGTGAGGTTGGTCTTCCTCTCCACCCCCCCCCTCCTTCTCGGTGATGGTGACCTGCCGGTACCATCCCGTCCCCCCCATCCTGCAGGCCTCATCCCCAGGCTCCCCCCACCGCCACGACGCCCCCTCCGGCAGCCTCTTCTCCCCCTCCAGCTCCAACCGGGCCGCCACCGGCTTGGCGGGCCGTGCCCCTGCTGCTTCTGCTGCTCCGCCTGCTGCCTCGGCTGCCTGGGCGTCGTCCTTGACGAAGATACGGGGCAGCTGCAAGATGGTAGCCTGAAAAAAACAAAAGAAACAAAAAAAAACACGCGATAACCCGCGCGATAACCCCCGCGATAACTAGGTTATCGCGCGATAACCCCCGCGATAACCACCCGCGATAACCCCGCGATAACTAGTTAGAACGCGATAACCTAGCGCGATAACTAGTTAGAGCACCTAGTTAGAACGCGATAACCTAGCGCGATAACTAGTTAGAGCAGGGGTTAGAGCAGGGTGTTGTGGGAAGTTCTCACACCTGGTGACATGGACACATGCCTTGGCCCTCCTTCTTGGCGTCGTCCAGCACCAGGCCCAGCCTCCGCAGCCACACGAAGTCCGTGACGGCCGCATACTCCCCCACCTGCCGCCACTCCACCACCTGGGCCACCCCCTCCACCTCAGGGGCCACCCTTGCCACTCCCCCGTACAACCCCCTCCTCACCACCAAAATGGTGCCCGCCGGCACCTTAATCCCAACATGCCCTTGCAAGGTGGGCCAGGGCAGTGCCTCCCCATGGCACACCTTGGCCAAAGGGGCACTGATCGGGGTGGCCTGCGACCGCCCCCGCCTCCTCATTAGTGAGGGGGGCAATCACCTCCCTCCCAATCCCCCTCCCCGACAACAAAAAATGCCCAGTGGTTGTTCCCACCGGGAGCAAGCACTCAGCAGATTGCTCAATGCTGACCCCATTGGGGTCCACCACCACCTCCTCCTCCTCCCCCCCCACCACCTCCTCCCCCTCCTGGCATGGCACACAAAGGCCATCTTTGTGGGCGGTGCACAAAATCAGCCGATTGCATCCGTAGCAATCGGCTACCACCATCCCCCTACACCTAACCGCCCCATCACACTGGACTGTCCTGGCCACCCGGCCACCAGGTGCCCCCAGCTGGGGCCTTTTAATGGACTGCGTCACGTGCAGGTTGGGGAATCGAAGATTCCCCCCCTGGGTAAGCTCAATGGCAAAAAATGCCATGAGGCGGGGGTCCCTTACCCCCATGGGGGAGGCCTTGGGAATCCCCGACCCCCTGTGGACATCAAGGGCATTAAAAAAAAAGGCAGTGCCCCTCTTGAATGGCACAGCCCTCTCCACCCAAGGGTCAGGGAACCCCGAATTGCTGGAGGGCACAAAAAGAAAATGTGACCCATTCTCCTCCTCATGATTATGGGTTAGCATAATAAGGCAATTGACAATCAATGTGCCTTCAGGAATGGTGTAGGGGGGGGCGTCGCAATGGAGGTGCTGGGGGGTGTGGTCATAGCTCGAAATTTCTGCCATGTCAAGGATGGTGCAGCTCCATCCGACCCCCCCCACCACAGTCTTCTTTGCGGTCTCAAGCACACGATCTGCCACCCTTTTGAGGACTGGCAGATCATGGAGCTTGTGGGGGTTGTGATTGTGGTGGTTGGCACGCCCATAGTTGCCATACAATGTGCGGCGGGTCCCAGAATCTTGGGGCCTGCCGACAATGGGGGGGTTCTCATTGAAAATGGGTGCCTTCTCTGAGAGAGGCACCCTATCCAAATCATCCAAAAGACTTTGCACCTGAATGTCACTCAAAAAATCGTGCTCCAGGAGGTGGTTGACCACCAGCTTTCCCCCCACGGTGAGCACAAGGTCATTGGGGTCCCTATTAAAGGCCCCCAAGGGCTCGGCGGCAACCACCTCCTCCGCCTCCCCAATAAAGGGGGGTGTTGCCCCAAATGGAAAAAGAATCACCCCCTGCCCCGAAACAATGTTGGGAGTGGTGACCCCATACCACTCACGCTCCCACTCCCTTGTGGGGCAAAGGGAGTGCATGGGGAGCTTGTTTTCGGGGTCGTCAGTGCAGACCCGGCGGGTGTTGTGGGTGAGGGGTTGGGGGAACCAACCATCGGACTTCCCCTTCCCCTTACCCGGTCGGATCCTTACCTTCTGGACACTAATCATGAGGGGGTTGTGGGGCTTCTCCTTCCTCCCCCCAGCCCCCACCCCCCCCGCATCCTCCTCCTCCTCCTCCACTTCCTCCTCCTCCTCCTCCTGACCCACATAGAGGGTCGTCTTCGTCCCCGCACCCTTCTCGGCATGGGCGGTGACGGACTCCACCACCGCGTCCACATCCTCGGTATGAAGCTGGATCAAAAATCCAGCAACCCCTGGATTTACCTCTAGCAACTCGAAGATGTAGTTGCTGAGAACCAGGGGGTCTCGCTTGTCCGCCATGAAGGGGGACTTATGGACAAGGAGTCCAAAGTCCACACCATGTTCAAAGCGGGTCGCCACAGGGCGCCTCACATTGGCATCACCCATCGTAAACCCCTCAGGACCGCCAAGGCGACGGACCCCAAGGAGCTTTTGATGGTGCTCGCACCAAGCGTGGGCAGCAGCAAGGGCCATTATCAAAGAATACGAAGGCTTTGAGAGCTACAGCGAAAAGGGGAAACATAAAATGAAGCGCGATAACCCACGCGATAACCCACGCGACAACTAGGTTATCGCGCGATAACCCCCGCGATAACCCCCGCGATAACTAGGTTATCGCGCGATAACCCACGCGATAACTAGTGCTCTAACCCCGTTCTAACCCCGCGATAACTAGTTAGAGCACACAAAGATCAAATCGCAAAAAGTGCAAAACGGGCAATATCGAGCAAACGAAACATGGAAGGCACATTGTTGCATCATAGTGCACCCATGTAACATGTGAAATTCCGGGTTCCAACCATATTAACAACACCCAAAATTGGGGGGGTTCCGCACCACACCCTAGAACGCTGCATCCCACGCGCTGTGTGATGATTTTCACAGTGGGCATACTCATGACAGCGTTTTTGGCTTTCGCTTCGGCTCCCTCGGCCTCAATGTCACCTCCGTAACCCAATTTGAAGCCCTCAGTGGCAGAGATGTACGTCGTGGATAGCGCCTCGGGCACCGCATCAAGCACACTGTCGTACGTGTCTATGGTAGCTGCCGTGCCTTTCAGGTCCGTCAGTCTGATGGTAATTGATGCCACCGGTCGCACTTCTTCAGGTTGATGCCTTTTTGCGAACCGTTCCTTCTCTTGGCGCTTGCTTTCGAAAATTCGGTCGGTATCCCAATGCGCACCATCACATTCGTCTAGCGTGTGAGGTCCTCCGCAATTGTGGCATTTTGGTTTTTTCTTTTTGGGGCAGTCGCGCGACATGTGTCCTTGGCCTCGGCACGTAAAGCACACGATGGGCGCGCGTGGTTTATCTTTCCGGTCCAATCCCTTGCAGCTGCTCTTATCGTGTCCGCAATATCCGTGTGCGGGACACTTTTTTGCACCAGGGTACGGGTTTGGGTTGTAATGTACCCTTCGTGAACGGCCGTTAAGTGGCCGTTTGAATAATTGCGTGAATTTCACGTGAATTTACCCAAAATTTGAGGTTTTTGGGGGAAAATGCCATATTCTTGGTTCATTTCAAGGGCTTTGAGGGGCCAAAATTCCTCCCCTAGCTTTGTTACGCATCATCCAATGAAAGTCCCGCCCCAAAAGCATGCATCATGACCGCACCGTGCCCAAAACGAGGGGTGCCGGAACCCGGCAAGCCTGTAGCCGATTCACAGCCGTGAATCCACGTGAATTCACGTGACATTCGTACGAATTTCGTACGAATTTCACGTGAATTCACGTGAATTCACGTGAATTTACACAAATGTTACCCGTGTGCACCCCCTGATTTGTCCTCACACCCCTAGTAAGCCCCCCAGCATGCACCCCGGTCACAGGCAACAATGGTCTGGGTTCGTAAGGTCATCTCATGTCCGTCTCTTGCGGCACCGGAACCGCCGCTGTAGAGTTTGAAGGTGCTGCATGTCGGTTAGAAGCCGTCTTCTTGTGCGGCTTGCATACGTTTGTACACTTATGGGCCCTTGCCCATGTTGAGCCCTTTTGGTCGCATCCCACCCATGCAACCAAAGGCTACCGTCAATGGTTTGGTTGTCCACAACCACTTGCACCCCTAGTCTCCCCCGGAGGAGGCTTAGGCCCCCGCTGTTGCGCAACATGCGCTTCAGCCTCCGGTGACTTCCCTCCATGGCAAAGCAGGAGAACTTTGACAAGATTCTCCACTTCTTTGCAAAATAATACATGTGGTCGATCCAGGGCTGCCCGTCACCCCATGAGGGGGGTCGGGAAGGGGTTCGGTGCGGAGGGGGGGTTCACTCGAAATGAAGGGGGGGGCGCATGAGGCACCACGGTACCATTGCAAAGAAGTTGTGCTGTAGAAGGTGGGGTGGGTGACGTCGGGGACGTGCACCTGGGGGGGGATGGTGGGATGGAAAGGGGCGACGCCCAAATCATCCCACCACCGGGGGTTGGCAAGATGCCAAGAAAAGGGAAAAAAAGATTGGCCTGCTGGTGCACCTACAGCAAGATCCTGCAGGCACACCATATCGCAGTGGGGGGGGGTGTGGACGAGGTTAGTGGTGGGGTACACCTGGACGTGGGCGTCCTTAGGCTTCCCCACAGGGTTATTCCTCATCGAGTTGAGGAGCTGGTCAACACTGGAGGGGAGAGGGGTCAGATGGAGAAATTTGAGGGTGGGGAGTTGGTGGCGCAGTTCCCTCCACAGGGTTGTGGCCCATCCCCTCCCCCCGAGGTAGCTGTTGCGGGTGGGGCTGCGCATGTCGATGTGGATGACATCGGGGGAGGGGTCGAGGGAGGCTGCCCAGCCCACGATGGCATCCACCCCCAGTGCCTCCGACTCGTACGTTGCCTCCTCCAATTGATGGTGGGCAACGGGGAGGGCTTGGTAGTGGGCGAGGGTGTCGGCTGCGGGGTCGGGGCGCGAGGCCAGGCTGGCGAGCTGAGACATAGTCTGCTGCCACATTGTCAAAGAGTTTGAGAGCTGTGGGAAAGCGAAACAGTGGAAATGAGGGTAAATTCGTACGAAATTCGTACGAAATTCGTACGAAATTCGTACGAATTTCGTACGAATTTCGTACGAATTTCACATACTGTGAATCTGTGAATCTAGCGTGAATTTCTGCGTGAATTTAGGTGTGTGAATCTCACATTCACGTGAATCTCACCAAATCTGTTAAACCATGCGGGGACTTTAAACCTCTAAATTGCACCTATTTGTTGCATCTTACTTTGGGCGAAGGTAGCACGACAAAAGCACACGATAGCACCAAGTTACGAGCAAAACACAGCAAAATTGGGTGAAATTCACGGTACCGTGAATCTCGGATTCAAACGGCCGGTTCACGAAGGGTACAAAGCGGACATCTTCTTCGCAATGTGAGTCACGAGAAGACACAGTTCTTGACGTGGTCGAATACTTAGTAGGACGATAAGGTTATCGGCGGCGGGGCACCCTTATCGTGATCAGATCTACTCTCCTATATGCAGTCCCTTGGTAGTCCTCTTCAGCCTGATACCCGAGAGTGCCCACGATGACAAGCACGGCAGTGCAACAACAGGGGTAGAAAAACTGTCAAACAAACAAGCGTGTGCGAGACATATTGGACTGTTTTTCGGATACTACCTTCACTGAGTTATTGTCATTCCCTACCCATAGTTGGACACCATAAGCAATATATGGACACCATATGCAATGATCACAATTGATTCACATTAATAATTGAATTAAAGTCATGAATGAGTTGGAAAACTCATGGTGCAACACCAAGAGACAACACACAAAAAGTTGCAAATGCAACAGTCATGAAAAAGAGCAAAATGCCGTCCAGTTTGAACCACTGATACATGTGTGCCTCTGCAAAGGATCTTGTTGGTAGGAACACCTGGCACGGCAGGGCACAAGGCCTCTTTGCCCCCCCCCCCCCTCCATAGGCGGCACGGCACAAAACAGGGCGGCACACGGAGATTCCGACACCCCCCCCCCCTATGCCTACTGCACGATGGCTCACATCCTTGAGATGTATGCCTTAGATGAGGGCCTAAAAGGGGTACCCGAAGTGGGTGGGGGTCAGTCACAGGGGAACAAGCGACAAAGGAAGCAGTATGTCCAATTGACTTTATGATGTCGTGTGTTTGTTGTCATGTTGTGTTACATGTCACCCAAATCAGGAAGTGTCCGGAGAGGTGCAGTAAGGAAGTACTTGCAGATCAGGAAGTCCTCCGGGAAGTGCAATCTAGAACATGTTCCCCATCTGCAACTACCTCTGGGAAGTGGGACCGTACCCCTAGGAACCCAAATACCAAAGTTGTCACAGGGCACCGGTTTAAGCGAAGTGACACTTTTTCCAGACGAAAATGGACCAAAAGGATCCAACGAACCTTGTTTTTTTAAATTGCCCTCGACAACACATTCTCCGGTGTTGGGGCCGAGTTGGATATTCACTCGGGAAGGGGGGGGGGTTCCCGCTATCCCCTTCCCGGGGACACCACATGATCCACGCGATCCATTTTTGTTGGCGCACACACCTGTCCGATCCACTTTGATTCATTTTGGTGGGGTTGGGGGTGGGGGGCACGTGGATGTGGATGTTGTGGAGACAATAGCTCTTTTTTTCTTGGAAGAAGAACTTTAATCTTTGCACCTTTCACGTTTTGTTGCAATTTGTTATTTGTTTGTGTGCTTTGCAATCATATGTTCACAGTGCTGGGCTCGCGATGCACTTCCGACCCCACCGAGTAGCAATGCTCACACAATAGGCAACGACAGTGACCACATCACATCATATCACACCACAGCGCAACACACAACGTGGCAGAGCACGACACAACAAACACATCACATCACATCACATCACATCACATCACATCACATCACATCACATCACATCACATCACATCACATCACATCACATCACATCACATCACATCACATCACATCACATCACATCACATCACATGACATCACAAGACATCACATCACATCACATCACATCACATCCTCCACAGCCTCCAGGCGGTGTGGCAGTGCCACCGCCCACTGCCCTCTGCCAACAACTACACTGCAGCAGGGCACACACAGTGCAGTGCAGTGCACAGCACCAAGCAGTGCGGTACCACACAGAAAGCAGTGATGGTGTAGCGTGGCACGCATAGTGCAGTGGGCCTATGAGACCCTGTGTGACTGCGCACAGGCGTTGGCAGAGCAATGCCGGCCAAGTTACAGTGCGAGTGCACGGTGCGAGTGTGCACTGGTCCGCTATGCCACAACACACTAGCACACAGCGCGCACGCAATACACACACACACAACCCCACCCGTTTACTTGTACCCGTGGGTAGACATCCCGGCCATTGCCTTCTGGTAAGAGCGCCTTCGGCACATCACATCACATCACATGACATAACATCACATCGCATCGCATCGCATCGCATCACATCGCATCGCATCACATCACATCACATCACATGTCATGTCATCCAAGAGTGGGCTGCAGCCCAAAGAAGTTTGAACACCTGCGCGCACCTGTATCTGAAACGCGTGTTGCAATTGGCCAGTGTTGGGCCAAGCGCAAGCGTCCTCTTTGGAAGTTCGTTGTCCGTGGTGCTGCGCAAAGCGTAAATGGGGTACTATCCATGCGAAGACGGGGTGGGACGAAACACCCATTGCGGGCGATGCCTTTAGGTCACACAACAAGCCATGTGGGGCTTGCCCAAACTTCGAAGGGGTCTCCAAAGACACCTTTTGGGGCGCCACAGTCATATAAGTTAGCCCCATGAGCAACCTCAACATGGTGGCGGGACTCATTGTCCCAACACCGCCTGGTGAAGGCGAAGGGGTTCGGCATGATGGATTCCAATTCGCCCGAGCACGTGCCCTGCGCGCGGGGCTACTATCCACACAACCAACCCCCATGCAATGCTCCCGAATGGCCCACAAGCGGGCACCTTGCCCAAGGCAGGAACCTGCAAATGAACCAAAAAGACCCATAGTATTCGAAAATGAGTGGTACAAGTCTTTGTGCCGGAGATCATTCCCTTTCGCGTAGGCTCAAAAGTGTGCATGATAACAACATCACTAGCGTCCGAAGTGGAGTGCATGCTCGTGTGATTCTTGTTTTCGGACACCTTGCTGCGTTATTTGTGGACCTAATGTGGATTTCATGGTAAACGGAGGTGCAAGCTGCAAGATGGTTCACGGAGGTGCAAGCTTGAGGTGGATGGCGCAAGTGCGCCAAACAATAACAGCAAACACGAATTAGTGCAATTTAAATTGGGTGCAACATTTTCTCAACGAGCACGCGTCGTCATTACCGTCAATCTTGCTGTGCAAAGCGATACCTATCATGGTGCATTTGAAGACAACTCCTTCTAATGCCCAACTCCTTTGCAACTCTTGTCTAACTCTTTTGCCAAAAACCATAGCTACCACGCCCTTGTCCACATTGGTAGCACCTTTGTTGAAAGGATAAGCAAAAAAGACGGCTCAATTGGGGTCCCAAACCAGTTTCTTTGGTGCTCTTCGGGCTGTGCCATCCCAGAATTAAAACGGGACTCAAAATTTTCTCTATTTTTGTGGATGTCTTGTGATTTGGGGCAATATTTTACCTCGAAGATGTCGGTGGCGTAAACCTTTCCCAAAAAGCTTACAAGTCCCGGAAGGATTTCAATGATGCGGGGGTGGTGTCACTAGGGATGGGGGGTCCGAATCGCCCGATTTTGTTTCAATTCCGGTTTAATTTGTTCTCCCCTGTGCCGCGAAGAAAATCGGCTTTGCAGGAGATCTACTCTCGTGTGCCAAGTAGTCGACTAGTCCCCAATGAGCGACAGGGGCAACCCTGATGATTTGGAACGCTTGGGGGGTACAATCCCTTGTAAAGGTAAACAGTGCTCCAATCTATTCAACCTTCTCTAACTTCGGTAACCTGCAATACTTTTGTGTTGTCCATTACCCATTGGCGGCTCGCACTTTCTTCTCATGTCATGATAGATGCTTGTGTTGAATTGATGGAGTTGTGCTTGGACTATCCAACCGGTGACCAGCAAGGCGATTAAGTTGTATTGAATGGAATTCTTCACATGCCCATATGCACTCCTTAGTGTCAATTGACGATGTGGTGCATCACGCAAATGCACGACGAGACATGCGGTAAATCGGAAACACGTTGACATAGCTTGAAGAGCAAGTGAAACGACAATTGCGTACCCCTAGAGGCATGCCTATCAACACCAAGCCGTGGTGCCTTCTATGCCTTCTGTGGTTCTATTTCATTCATTGTTGTCCTAAAATGGTGTTTTTGAAGCGTGTGCGCGCGTGACCAGAATACGGGCAGTCTTGACTGAGTTGCAGATTCAGCATTTTCACTGAGGTGCTAAGGGAAAACCCCGCTAGCTTGGACGAAACCGCGACGCGCAGAGTTTTGAGATTTTGTCGAAATTTTTTGCAGATGAAAGGTTGAGACGCTGGGAATGTCTTTTTCAGGTGTCTGTTTACCAGGTGAGCTATCTGTAATGTCGTCGAGTCGTCGATTTCGCAATGTAGTTTGGTCAAACTTTCAGACACTTAGAGGACCACTTTTTACCCCAACCCCACTAACTTGGACTGAGTTGTATGTAGATGCATTTGAATAACTTTGTGCCACTGTTTGTGTTCGAAGTTGTGTTTTTTGCATTGGACAGCTTGCGGCTGTCTAGTCATGTCGAAAACGTGGTTTGAGTTGTCTTTTGGTTGGTCCTGTGTTGTACTTGTTGGGGGTTTGTTCCCTTAAAGTGAAACTTTGGTCATGGGTCATGTACTCTGAGCATGCCACGTCCTTGAGACATGATGGGTTGGATCTCGACATGTCCCATGTTTCGAGTTTAGAAGTTCGTTTATGAGTGTTTGGCCACAGGATGATGTATGTTTTATGGGTTTAACTCGCGGTTAGGGTCCCTTTCCATAGGTCACAAGTTCGTTGTTCGGCCGTTGGGGTGTTTGGACCAATTTTGCACATGTTGGTTGGGAGGGAGATGTGCAATTGTGAAGATTGTTTGCTTTTGCCACCAAAATGTGGCTTGCATCTGCCTGCACAAGGTAAGTCATGGTCATGCAACACATTTCTAAGTGCTTTTGACGTTTACAACACAAGGTTGGCTTGGGGATGTGTTGTAATTATAGCATTTGTTGGTTGCCTGCTGCAGATGTTGTCCGGCGCTTGGAAGGAACTAAGTATGTGACCATTTCCCTTGTTTTGCTCGCCATTTACAGGCGCTTAGGCAATCTTGACAAAGACTACATACGGCAGCATTGGGATGACGCCGGAGTACCAGTTGCAAGCATTGAACACAACATGAAGGATGCAAGAAAGCAATACCTCACAGACCCCACATGCCCCTGGGTAATGGAGCTGTTAACAGACACCGAGCGGCTGATTGTGATTGCAACTCTCTTGGATGGCACGCTACAAGCCTTGCGCGTTTTGCAGTGAAGCAGATTGGCGTAGGGCAGAAACCGCACTGCGCACTCATTGGCAGCACTGCAAAGGAGCACAAAACGAGAGCAGTAATGTGTTGAACAAAGGCTACAAACCAAAGAGGCCACGTGACTTGCTTGTTGACGTTGATGATGACGTGGAGCAGGCACCAGCAACAACGTACTAGTTGGACCTCTACTTGAATTTGCCTCAAGAGCGTGAGGAAATTTGTGTCTTAGCTTGCTGGCGTAACTTTCGATATCTACTCCTGGACTAGCTGAAATGCCATGTCAGTCTTTGGCAAGGCCTGCCAGTTCAGCAGGTCTAAAAAGATTGTTCACTGCAGCAGGTTTTACTTACGGTGACCTTTCTGGTGCAATGACTGAGGACACATTGGCTAAAAGGGTTTTGGCTATGTCTACCTATTTTCCATATTGAAGATAGAAGGAGTTTAGGAAAGGCACTATCTTTACGCAGAGATATCCACTGTCCCTACGCTGAGATCCCAACTGTTGGTACACTGACATGGCCACTGTTGTAACACCGAGCTTGCCACTGTTGCCACCTTATGATACCCACTCTTGAAAGAACAAGCTGAGAAGTGCTGTACCAGTTGAACTCAGGAAGTGACTTGGCCTTGTGTCTAGCATCTTCCTCTCCAAAAGGAGTCTTTCTGGGTAGCTTTTCGAGACCAGTTGCCGAAAACTACAATCCCACCAAAAACTTACAAGAACCCAACACTCAAGTACAAAACCTGACCTCACACCACTACTGATCCCTTGCTTAGGGAGAGTGACAGGGCTGCAAGGTAGGAGCTGCAGAAATTTTGCTGTTTAGCTGCCAGTTTAAGAAAATAATCGTTGATCCTCGCTGAGGATTTCACAATCCCAAAAATGTGTCACCAAGGCATCCCAAAAGGCAAAGCATCATGAAATCAGTATTTTCTTACAATAACCGGTAATTGGAGGTCATTTTAGTTTTCAAAGAGTTGTTCAGCGGTATACCGGTACTACCGGTCACCTGCACAACTGGGTGCAAACCTTATTTAGAAGATCTTGGATCAGGTTCATTGAGGCCACACTGGTCCTTTCCTAGAGTGTCAAACAATACAACTCTAATTCCTCACTTCTGTTGGTGTCTCACCCCCCGAGCGTCCAGCAGAACCCGCTCCCCCTTCAGAAGAGCCCCACACACTTCCCCCAACGCCCAGAATCAGTACTCTTTCTACGGAATGGAGACAATAGTCACCCTCTGGCGCCTGCTGACGGCACTTTCACTACTGTAGCATGCAGCAGCGCACATGGCAGGTGTGGGAACAAGCTTGTGTCCCTGCAGTCTCCCTTCATCCATCATGATGCATTTGCGGTCCTACCCTCATATTTAGGGACATTTTAAGTAGTAGAAGTATCTGTCCGGAAGCCCTTAAAGCCCCAGGAGACTGCTGAAGTGTCACTGTGAGTGCCAGCTGCTGTATAGTATCTCAAATAGCTGCAGTGTGGCTTGGAAATAGCTATATGCATAAAATTGTAGGGGCTTTTGAAGATTGGAATGTATTTGATGGTTCATTCTACCTTCTAAGTAATCGCAAGTAGCGGCGCAGAAGCGGGCGCCAGTCGCCTGGCAATTGTTACGAAAATATTTTAAGGATGAAAAAAGTGGTGAATGCCGTGAATAGCTACAGAAAAGCTGTTTCTATGTTATGTTTTGTTGAACTATGATGGATGTTTAGGATCCACATATGCAATTTTCATTGAAATGCACTAACTTGTCAATTTTCGACAGGAGGCCTGAGCTGACGGCCACTCCCTCCCCGACGAGGGATATTCGGTATATGTCCGTAGGTGTTATGGAGAAACTTCCTATTGTGCTAGATTGCCCTGAGGCCACTACAGGGCCTGCGTCACCGCTCCTCTATTGGTGGCTCCTTTATTGAGGGGTCTCTGAACAGGTGCTTGGTGGCTTGGTGTTTGTGGCTCTTCGACAGCCACCCCTCATGTTGTTGCAGGGTGTCTGCTCGGGACTGGTCCACTAGTCTGTCGCGCCCTGCATGGAGCAGGCATGTTTTGAAATGCTGCCAGTCTTCCGGGGTGAAATTTCCGGATGGGCAGTGGGTTCGTTGTTCCGGGATCTGGATCCGTTTGCTGCCCAGCCATCGGGCAACTCCGGTGAGGAGTGGTAGTTTTTTCGTGATGTCCTGGATGTGTCGCTTTTGTAGGTGGGCCGGGACGCATGCGGGATGGAGCGTTGGGTGGTACAGGGGAACCCGAGAACCTCTTGAAGCTCCTAGATGTAGGCTCCGCTAGCTCTCTCGCTGAGCAACTGGGGGAGGTGTTGCACAGAGTTAAGGTAGTGGTAGACTCTGTCATGTCAGGTATAGGGGGCGTCCTTTGGCACCCAGTCCGGGGTTTCATGGGGTTCCTGTTTTGGGGGATAAATGCTAGAGGTAGGTGTGGTTGCGGTCTAGGTCTCCAGTCCGGAGGGCCAACAGAACGTTTTTATGAGTCTTTCAGCTCCTATTGTGCCTCTCCTGCTGCTTGCTGCTGGTGTAGGTTTCCTGCTGCTTGTTTTCGATGGAGAAAATGTTTTGTTGATCAAATACAACCAATTCAGGATAACTCAAACCAGAGATGGGCAAGTAGAAGGCAAACAGGATCAAAAAATGAAGGGGTGCAGTCCGAAAGGAGTTAGATAACAACGATATCAACAATGGACTACAGCAATAGACAATCAATGCAACTTGGATCAAAATATTTCACATGATTGAGAAAAAGTGTTTGGAAAACTGCCCCAAGGGCTCACACTCAATATAGTGCCATCCTGAGATGTGCACTCTTTGTTTTGGGTCCCATAGGTGCTAAGGTGGCATGGCTTGTGGCGCTCAGGTCAGTGCCATGTCACATGTGATATTCCTACTCAGCTAGGCTGACTGGGAATTGAACCCAGGACCTCTCAAAAAGAGGTGCCACAGCCCCCTAGGGTGCATACTGACGCGTTCCCGTGGGGGGCCGGCCACGGGACGCTGCGGTGACACGCACAAGTGAGCAGGCAGGCAAGGCACTACGCTCACAAGGGCATCAATACGCCTGTGTCATGTGACAAAGCGTTTCAGAATCCTTGCCACTCTGCGAAGAGGGAACGAAAGTATGTACAGCAACACATCAGGATATGTACACATGGGGTTAAGACTGGACTGGGGTAAGGGCATCAAGGGACAATAGACACTCAGTCCCAACTCATATCCCAATCCCAGGTCCGACCCTCTCAGTGGCTGGTAGGGGCGGGGGCTCAAACACAACCCATGCCCTGCTCAGTCCGGACCCTGAAATCCTGCCAATGGGGGAGGTGTCCCGCCTAGCCACAGGCGAGTTCCTGGGAACCAAGGGGCTATAAGGCCAACCGACAGTGGCTCCCCATGCTCCCTTAACGGCAGGTCCCAACTCCACTCTGAGCCAGAGATATGGCCCCGCCATTATCACCCAGGAGTTGGTAGCAGAAAATGGGCTGTTTCAGCCCAAACTGAAATTAACTCCAAAATCCCCAAAATTGACCCCTCGTCCAGACCCGCCAGAGGTAGGGACGAGGCAACTGACCCTATGCCCTTCGAGTTCGAACTCCCTGGAGCCCTCACCCAACCTGGTTCCCTCTGAGGTCCCGGCATCAGGGCAACACGGATGAGTCAAGTGGGGTCATGATGCCAAAATCACCAAAATTGGCGTCATTCCCACGCGTGGCTCGCCCGGCCAAGGTAAGGCCAATGGCTCACAGGGTAGGAGGCAGGACCTAGGACTTATATCTGAGTGTACAACTTGGATTTAGGTCCGGGCTCCCTATGGGCTTAGAGAAATGGGGCCGCCAATTGACCACACGGAAGGGGGAAATTGGGGTCCCAAAATCGGGTCATTTTGGCTGCCTGAAATGAGCCAAAATTCGGTGTGCTCCCAATAGTATATCTCCACGCCGGCTTGGAGATCGGATCCGCCATTCCATACGCGATCCACTGGGAGTCCAACCGAGACTCCCATGCCCTTGGCTCTCAAAGATCTCCATGCTGCTTGGCGTGGTGACGATCCCAATTGGGTCCACAAATGCAAAAATGGCAAAATTGCCCATACTCAATTTGGCCTAGCGCCTTAACGAAGGCGGCTCCGCTTCGCCCACGTGGTGTGTGGACCATGGGGACCATTACCCATAACACCCATGTCATATATGGTCCATTGGTCCATGCGTCCGGCGTGCACGAGGGTTAGAACATAGTGCACGGCGGGCAGCAAAAGTGGAAAATTGCTCAAAATGGCCAAAAATGCGCACACTCATGGTTAAGGCAAATGAGGCACATGCCCGACTCGGACCGGAGTGTGCCATAGTATTGGTATCAAGTCATGTTGGTCCAACATATCTTTTGGGCGTCGCCCAACTCCTCCGGTATTGGGAATGGCAGGGTCGCCAAGTGAGCCCATGATTTGGGATGATCCCAAATCGCCAACATGGCGGCCACGGTATGCCAAGCCTAAGAGGAGTTATTCGCCGGGTCCAAGATATGTTGGCTACCGAAGTATGTACCCTCATAACATACTTGGGTCATGATGTCAATTGAGCGCAACGTTGAGATACACGGTCGCCACTTGACATCATGACGAGCCAAAAATGGCAAAATTGGCACAATGACACACAAAAGTGCCTTGAAAGGTCTACAATTATATTATAATATCTCCGGCTTGGATCGTGCAATCACTTAATCCTTCTAAACACAATGACTTGACACCATTGACCTTCGATCCCACATATGTGCTCCACTTGGGGCGCCTTGAAAGGTTACGAGCGCTACTTCCCAAGTGGGCACATGAAAATATGGAAAATTGTAAAACACACACCTTGCTCCCAACGCATCGCTTCGGGATCACCACACAAGCTTCCCTTCACGAAGGTTAGGCATGCAATTGACCGTAGGGAGTATGGAGAAGGGGCTTGCACAATATGAGGTCCATTGGCGGGTTCGACTTGGAGCAATGGACCCGCCAAATGGGCACGCAACACAACACATGGCACATACCACATATTGCCCAAAGAGGTAGCTCCCACCACGATATGTCATGCCCCTCCAAGGGCATAACTTTGTGTCAATCGCTCATAGGAACTCAAGGAGAGTTCCTATGCCACACCAACACTTGCGCGCTACACTCGAAAGTTATCTTAACGCACGCAATATCATGGCCAAAGAGTTATAACGCAAACTCTACCCAATTGACCATGATCCATTACACTAGCGCGCACGTGTGGAAACGCAAGGCATATAATGCTTCCTAAATTACGTCGGGAGTATTGTAAATACATCCCACGTTTCCTTATCGTAATTCCTCGCAAGCAACACGAGATATGACCTTCACAAGTGGCCTCACGAATCAACTTTGTTTTGCCCATATCTTTAAGACAAATGGAGGGCAGGATAAAAGGGAAGTTGATTCGTGCATACGGAAGCACGTAGGTCCACTCGAAAGAGGTCAAATCAAGTGCGGGGATGTCGAAGTCGAAAATCCGATTTCGACATCCTGAAAAATTCGGATTAAGGTTGCGAGTATTAATTATGAAAATTGCGGAAGCATCCATGCAGTTCCTGGCGACTTTGGAGCCTTCGTGACGGATAGCGTTAAAATTCCCATTATAAACAGTTAAACTGGCGGTTACGGTAAATTCGCGATCCAACCGCCAGCAGTCAAAATAGTGAATATCAGAACGGAAGCGTAAAAATTGACAGAAACAATATGAAAATAAAACCCTGTTGATTCCTGATATTCTGATACACAAATCTCCGCTGGCGGTGCATCGGTTGCCGATGCGGGGCTTCACGGCACGGAACACGCCGTGCATGGGGTTAGTGGACCGGAGACCGGTTGTATGCCGTAACCTGGCCATGGGGTTCTGGGTACCGCTTCACCCCCCTCCTTAGAGCAAACCCTGGGGGGGCTCGATAACACCCACGCATGGCAGCGGGTACCCAGGACCACTCCCTGAAAGGGGGGGGGGGTGTCACATCCTCACTTCAGTATGTCACAGTAAGATAGGTATCCCACCGTGGGATAGGTATGCTGCTGTAACAGCTCGTAGCACATGTATAGTATCAAGTATCAAGTCCCGGGTCCTGGCGGCGATTGTTCGGCATCCAAGGGACCCGTTAACCCATACCAGGCGCACCGGGTGCCGGCTGCTACGGTCACCACCACAGTGGCAGTGGCATACACGGCCAACATAGGCGTCACACGACGGCCGAGGTGGCCCCACAAGTCGAGAGCGACCACAAAGATCCATCAGGCTACCCCAAGCTTCCCAAGGCCCGCCGACTGGGGAGAGTCCCCACGGGTCCTTCCTCGGGCGCACCATGTCCATATCCATACGACGCGAGTCCAGAGTGCCATAGTCGAACTCCTTACGAACCCCAAATCGTAAGGGAACTCCTCCTGAAGGGATCGGGCATCAAGGCCGTCTTTTCCCTCGCCCTACTGCCACGAAGGCCATACATGAGGGAGTCCTCATGCAGTGTGGGCGGAGGCGTCGACTCCTCAAACCACCAGTTTCCCAGGCAGACTGACCGAGGTCAGGAGCACCGGAGGCCGCCATCCGAATGCAAGTGCGTCTGCAAATCGGTAGGCTCACACTGGGACTGACAGTGGCGGACCGCTGGGAGTGTAGTCAGGCAACTGGGCTTCCCGCCTGGCGCCATCAGGATCTCCACACATCACAGCGAATAGGGCAACACGGTATCACGGGCACTCAAACAGTAGAATCTGTAATCAAGTACTGGTCCAGGCTGGACCAGGCTGTAAGGATATGTACACGGCGACTCAAGGCGCCTCTGTATCCCGATTCGTGGTGAAAAACAGTCCACCCCTCAGCGATGGGCTGATGACACTTAACATACAGATGCACATATCCTGGAGGGCAGAAAAACAAGCAACAATTTGGGTAAATAGGCGTGTAAACACACTCAGAACAGAGTGCCAAACCACGCCACGGTCAGGATAAGGCAAATGCACGAGGATGGACAGGATAACGCCTGAGTGCAGGCATATATAGTCTCGAGACACACGTCGACTGGTCTGGATTCCGCAAATGCCATGGAACCAGACCACACACCAAAAAATCGCAATGCCGATGACAGCGGCATCCGTTGCGCAACGTCGTATTGGCTTCAAGGCCCCAAGAGCTCAAAAATATGAAGGTCAGTCGCCCTACCTGGTTTCCCAAGGATTCAGCAGGGGGGGTGAGTGACGAATAAAAGAAGAGAGGGGCCATCCTCCTCTGGATTCAGCAGGGGGGGGTATATGGCCACTCTGTCACCGAAAGATGGAAGAGAGCAAGCAAGTAAGGGACGATTCGTCGGCCTCACAAGCGCTCATAACACATCAGGGGAGAGCTCAGGGCGCTGATCAGGCACCCCTGGCTGCAATCGCCCGGGTGAGTGCTGCCAAGTCCGAAACGTGGATCTTGGTCTTGTGCTTGCGGATGTACTCCATGAAGGGAGTATTGACCCGCGGCACAAACGAGGAGACGGGTTCCCAGGTGTCTTGGGACGGCCCATAGCCTCGCCAACGAACCTTGAACTCCAGACCCCCGGGTGCCGAGGCCTTCGGACGCTGAGCCAGGATCTTCTCGACAGTATAGTCGTCCTGCTCAGCATAGTGGTCGTCTGAATCGGCCTCATGTTTGGCGTAGTCCAGGGACACATGTCGGCCACGGAGGTCGGGTTCCCGCACACGGAGTTGACTCTCGTGGCGCTCCCGGAACTGTCCGTGACCCACCTTGATGCGGTAAGTGTCCTCACCAATCCTGCGGACCACCTCGCCGGGTGTGAACCAGGTTTTGGTGCGGTGGGTGCCCATGGGGCGGGGTCTGATCACCCACACCGGGTCTCCCACCCTGAACTTCTGCGCTGTCGAGCTTGGGGCGGACTTCTGACGCTCAGCATGCTCCTTCTCAAGCTGCTGGCGGATGTCCCGCGCCGTTTGCTCTTGCCGCGCGAAGAACTCCTTGGCATCCATAGCCATGCCATCACCAGACAAGGGAAGTCCCCTACCCAGGGGGTCCCTGCCGAACAGAATCTGGTGAGGGGACAAGCCGCCCGGAGTGGGGGTGTCATGATGGGCCTTCAGAGCAGGCCACATCTCCTCAAACCAGTTCCGACGTGGATTGGTGATGTGGATCTTGCGCAGCTTCTCGAACAGCTGCCGTCCAGCCACTTCAGCACGGCCGTTAGACCGGCTGAGATAGGCGACGCTCTTGGCATGACGTATTCCCATGAGGGAACACATAGCCTTGAACCAGCCACCAGTAAACTGGGGCCCTCGGTCACTGCAAATGGTGCGGGGGATGTCAAAGACGGTCAGCCAATGACGAATCATCATGACTGCCACTTCCTTGGCAAGCAACCCCTTTTTGCGTGCCGGAACGGCTACCACGTAGCCGCTGTGGCGGTCCACACAGAGAACCACACAGTCAAAGGTCTCCTTGCCGATGTGCACTTCGGGCATGGAGAAGACGTCCATGGCCACACTCTCCATGGGCTGGTCAGGAACCGGGGTCCATTGGGGTTCCCCCTTGACGTTTCGGTTATCGGGATTGCAGGCCTGACAGACCGAGCAACCCTTCCTGACCTTCTTGATGGCGGTGTAGAGAACGATATGGTCGATCTCGAACCGACGCTGCATGTCAAGAGCTTGCTTCTTGACCCCTGGGTGCAGCATGTGGTGGTGCCAAGCTTCACACAGCTCGAGCACCCGGGACTCTGGGACTAGCAGCTTACCATTCCGGTAGAGCTTGCCATCTTCCTCAGTCAGCCCCCTTGGCCACTTCTGTCCGTCGTCAGGGTCGGTCACAGCCCTATACTCGGCCGCAAAGGCCTCAGACTTGGCGTAATCGTCGGTCCAGTCGTCCTGGAGGCAAGACTCTGGGAAGAGGTGCTTGTCGGACTCAGTTCCCACAGGGGGTGCCGGCCCGGGCCTTCCGCCCGCGGCACCCACAGGGGCGAGTACACTGACTGTTCTGCTCATCCTCGAAGCGAGGGGGGCATCCGCAGCCATGACGACGAAGCACTTAGCCCCCTCCTCCTCCATCAGGCGCTCCATTTCAATGATCCTCTTGGCTTCAGCGGTTTCAGCCTCATCGCCATGGGCAGAGATATCCTGCATGCCCTTGCTGGCGGGATAGGCCCACCTACTGAGACAGTCCGCCACGGTGTTATCCTTTCCAGGAATATAAACAACCGTAAGGTCGAACTTGGCCAAGGTCTCATGCCATCTTGCCCGTCGGGAGGCGGGACCTGAGGGGGTGTCCACGTGCTCCTTGTGCCACGACTGCAGACTCTGATGGTCGGTGCAGACGGTGACGGGATGGAGGGCTATGTACCCAGCCCATTTCCTGAGAGCCATAACGATGGCATACGCCTCCTTTTCACGGGGCGTCCACGTCCGTCTCTGGCCTTCCGCCAGGACTCGGCTCCAGAAGGCCACGGGCACGTGCCTCCCGTCGTCAAGCACTTGCTCCAACACAGCGCCAATGGCGTAGTCGGAAGCGTCGGTGCGCAGGACGAACCCTCGGTCGGGATCCACGAGGTGCAGACCCACTGCGGATAGCAGCGCCTGCTTCATCCCCTCAAAGGCACGGTCGGACTCTTCAGTCCAGACCAGAGCCTTCTTGGACCCCTTCTTGGTCTCCTCTCGGTTGCCCTTGAGCATGGTCGTCATGGGGGCTGCATACTCGGCATACATTTTGATATACCCCGAGTAGTAATTGCAGAACCCCAGGTACGCCCGTAGCTCAGAGACCATCTTGGGCTTTTCCCAGTGCTCAATCGCAGCCACCTTGCCAGGTATGGGCTTTCGCTGCCCGTTCCCAACTACGTGGCCAGCGAAGACCACCTCGCTTACCGCAATGGTGGCCTTGTCACTGCTGCCCGTGAGTTTGTGCCGAACCAGAAGGTCTAGCACTCGAGTGACGTCCCTCTCGTGTGCCTCAAGGAGCTCCTCGTAGCTCATGCTGGGGTCCCCGGACGCGATGATCACGTCGTCCACGAAGGGGTCCGCACAGTCGCGCACCGGCTCAAGCAGGTTCTCCAGCATCCGCTGAAAAGCCGCATTGCCGTTGGTGACGCCCATGGGCATCACCTTCCACTGGAGAGGTCCAAGTGGAGTGCTCATAGCTGTGCAGGCACGGGACTCTTCGGCGAGAGGCATCTGATGATAACCATGTTTCAGGTCAATCACCGTGAAGATCCTCCGCCGGTGTTGCTTTTGCAGCATGTCCTCAATGAGGGGCAGCGTATAGCTGTCGTGCTGCGTTTGGGCGTTCAGGCCGCGGTAGTCGACCACGAGCCGCCACTCACCGGCAACCTTCTTGGGGACGACGAAGCAAGGAGAGGCCCATTCGGAGTGGCACGGCTCGAGCCAGCCTCTCTGGATGAAGTCACGGAGGATCTTCTCCATGGCCTCTTTCCTCTCGCCCCTCAGGGCAAACTCCCGGTGACGATACACACGGGGGTCCTGCTTCAGTCGTATCTTGGCCTCGCCATACGGTCCACGCACCGGTGGGGGGAACACAGGTTTGCCGCTGAAGAAGGTCTCGCCATACTTCTGCTTCAGCCTGGCCCTCAACGCCTGGATCTTGGGGCAGTCATCGGACTCCGCCTTGGCTTTTCCGGGCACTTGAACCACGGAGCTTACTTGAGGGGTAGCGACCCCGCTCGCTTTCGGCTCAGGTGGTCTTCCCAGGTGGCCCAAAGGGCCATCTCTGGTCTTGCCTCGGAACAGATCGCCGTAGGTGGGTGGGTTACCGCCAGGCGGCTCGTCTTGGCTGGACATGTGATCCAGCACCCTCTGCACGAAGGTATTCCCGTCATAGGAACCGGAGACGATTGAGTCCACTTCCCACCAGGCTTTGTCCTGGCCTTTGCCCTCACGCTGGTTTCCCCAGTCGTGAAAGGGCTGATCCATATACCCCTGAACCAGATCCCACTCCTCTTCAGTGAGGGGGTCTTCGGAGTCCGATTCTTCGATGTCAACAGGGGGAACCGCAAAGCATTGCCTCCAAGGTTCTGCTATGATACGGTTGACACACACGAAGTCCGTGGTGTCGGCCTGATCAAGGCCCCCATCCACATAGTGGAATTCTGTTGGCCATCTCTGGGGTGGCATGGGCTGTCCCTTAGCGTCCTGATAGACACTCTCTCCAGCCGGTAGGACGACCTTGTTCAAGGTCATGTTGGTCAATGAGGCTACCCAATGTCGGGTACTTTCCTCCTCAGTGCATCCCATAGCAACAACCAGCACTGCCTTGGAGCGGTCCTTGCGAATCTTCGCTATCGCTCTTGGAATGTCCCATCGAGGGCAATGGATCCACATCAAGCCCTGATGCGGACCCCAGTGCTTCTTCCACGCGGAGTCCTGTGCGCTCCAGTACTTCTCACATACCCGAAGATGGGCGGAGGTTCCTGAAGAGAACGCATCCAGGGCCAGATCCGACGCTCCCAGGTCCGCGACCACTCGGTTCGCCACTTCCGGCCTTACGCCGTACTCCTGGTTTGCTGGCCCAGTGGGCTCAGTGTCCAGCGCGGCCACTTCGAGCTGATTGCGTTCGGGGTGGATCCATTGGCATTCCACATGGTGCTCAGGTGACGAAAGCCACGAGAGCTGGTCGTCCTGGTACAGGGTCATGGAGGCCTGGGCCGGGAGAACGCCGGAGTCCGTCTCCATCATGAAGTCGTACCCAACGATCATGTCCCAGTCCATCTCGGCCTCGTAGAAGCGACCGTGCAGGAGGATTTCCTTGCCGAGGTCTGGGCGGCTCAGCTCACGATGGTTCACGAACTGCAGCCCGATGGCCGCTTCCTTCGTGCCTCCCACCATGTACTGGCCGTTCGCCACCTTCAGCCTGACAGGTTTCCGGCTGTCAGTCAGACACTCTGGTGGAAGTAGGCCGGCCTTGACCAAGCTGACTTGCGCTCCCGTGTCGACCAACACGTCGAAAACCTTTTCCACTTCCCCGCATAGGGCACGGACCTTAAGATGCAACTGCCGCTCGCGACCGACACGGCGCACGGCGTGCAAACTCAGGATCTCCGGCCGTTCCAGAAGCTCCACAAGCGACTGGTGCAGGTCGTGGACAATGGGCTCAGGCTGCCCATCTGCAGCATCCAGCTGCGGTCCGGGTGATCCTCCGATACTCTCGGATAGATCCTGTAGTACATCAAACACGTTCTTGGTCGCGAAGGACGGACGGGTGCAAGGGTTCGTGCCTTCACTTACCCTCACCCCGCCTCCGCGACTGGGCGCCAGACCGGGCCTTCCGCCCGCGGCAGTCCCCTTGTGCTTATCGACTCCCGACTGGGATGGTTCGGCGCTTCCCACGTCACCATCCTGCGACCGCCCTAGCTGGGGCCCTTGGCTGCAGGGGCTCCGCTAGGGGGCGTCGGTTGTGGAACAGGGGGTGTTCTCCTCGGCCTCAACGTCGTTGACGCCCTTCTTCCTTCCCCCTTTCTTACCCTTGTTCTTGTCCTTGTCCTTGTTCTGGTCATTCTGGTTGTTCTCCTTGTTCTTGTTATCCGACCTGGGGACCCAGTTCCGCTTGATCTCCTGGATCTCCTTGGCCAACTCGGTTCCCACCGACGACATCAGCTTGGCCAGCTCGTCCTTGTCCACCTCCATCTTGGCTTCCCGGATACCCGCGGGCGCACGCTTCTTCGACCCGTGCGCCTTCTTGTAAGCCTCCGTGTCGGCCTTGTGGACGGGGCATGTTCGGTGGTCATGGTTGAAGCCTTTCTTCCTCCCATAACACACGAGACAGCCCTGAGGGTGAGCTCGTATGAACTCCCCAAAGGACAGCGGAGGGTCGCCAATGCGGCGAGGGTCCCTCTTCTCCTTCTTCCTCCAACCCTGCTGCAGGGGCTTCCAGTTTCCCGGTTTGCTTCCCGCGCTCAGGTTGTTGGCCACGAAGGCGCAAACGGCCACTTCGGCGGGCTCATCGTCGTCGTCATCGTCGACGAGAGTCTCATCGCCACCGGCTCCCGCTGGGTCCATGGCAGATTCCCCGCCAGGTCCCTCGCCAACGTAGTTGACGTCACGGTCGCCGGGCCTCAACCCGCGGGTGTGGTGGAGGTTTCGGTACTCCTTGAGTACTTCCTCGCCAACCCACTCCAGGATCTCGTCGCAGCTCATCCGCGCCGGGATGGGCTGCAGACGGATGGTCTGGCCGCTCAACTCACAATCGTCAAGGCGCCACATCGCGGTCTTCTCGCGATCGCCCGAGACGGTGATGAGAAGAGCGTTCCGCAGGGAGTGCCGTTTGACATCCCGGGCCACGTTCTTCTTCGCCCAAGACACCACGTTCGTATGATACTCCTTGGGGAGCATCATCTTGACCGTGTGGTTGGACTTGGCCCGCTTGGATTCCTCCTTGGTGACCCTTTTGATGCATGCTTCCCGCAGCATGGAGAGCAGGCGAGCCTGCTCGTCACCCTCGTTCCAATCCTCCACATTGCGGCGGAAGAGGGTGTATTTCCCTCGGAAGTCACGCCAGTCCCGTAGGCGGATCTCCCGTCCATCATGCTCAAGCTTGATGGACTTCCAGCGCTTGGCAGCCACCTGCGGAGCGTCCACCCGCTCCTGCTCGTTGAGCCACTTCTTGGCGTCCTTGAGGGTCTTGATTTTCCCCTCCTTGGTCGCCACGAAGTATAGCTCGCCGAGCACTTCCGGCAGGCGGTACCTGAACCGTTTGAAGACATATCTCTCCGCATCCGCGGGAGGTAGGTCTTCAGTGACGGTCAGCCCCCAATCGTCCAGCTTCTCCAAGAAGCGGTCGAGGTTGAGGGGGTTGCCATCGTACATGGGGGGCTTGATGTCCTTCAAGTCTTCCCACACGGCGGCGTCCGCGGCCTTAGAGACCATGAACGCCGGCCGCGAGGTCGACCGAGGTTCCCATCGGCCTCGCCCACGGACTCCCACGGCCGCCAGGTCCATCTCCTCCATGGAGTCCCTGTGGCTACGCCGCGGTTCCTCCACGTACGCTGAACCAAAATGTTCACGCCGTACTGCATCCATGTACGCATCCTCATCACGGCGCCGGCGGCTGCGTTCAGCGGCCTCCCGTCGTACACCACGCGGCGGGCTGATGTCGAACTCCTCCAGGTCCAGGTCCAGGTCCAGGTCCTCACCTTCGCCGACATCCCACTCCACGTCTCCTCTGGGGACCTCATCCCTGAGTCCACCATAACGTCCTCCAGCCCTGGGGATTGGTGCCGGGGCTGGTGCCGGGCGTCGGGGGCGTACCGGCGTCCGCGGTGGGGCACGGCGGTTGTGGTAGTCCGCGCTGAGCCACTCATCGCGCCATTCCTCGCTGCCACTGCCGGGCGGCACGCGCTCGTTGCGGCGGCCCGCGCTGTGGTGAGAGGGGGCGGTGAGAGAGGGGGCACTGGCGCTGGGGCGACTCCTGGGGGCTCCGCCGGGGGCGTGGGGTCTGCCTGGACCTGGTCCGGGTCCCCAGCCGTCGTCCGACGAGCCAGACTCCAGGGGTGGGTGGTCGCTGCCGACGCTCCCATGGGCTTCTAGCGCATCCAGCCTCTCCTGCAGGCCGCTGACGACGTTGGTCAGCGACTTGGTCTCGGCCCTGGCGATGTCCAGGTACTTCTGCGCGCGCGCGGCGACCCCGGAGATGCGAGCCATCTCGACCTTGCCCGTGTCTACCTCGCACTCGAGGGCAAAGACCCTCCTGCGGAGGTAGACAATCCACCGCCAGGTGGTGTCCGGGTCGCCGTTCCCTGGTGGGTCGTCGGGGTCCCCAGGGGGTCCTCCAGGAGGGCCTCCGCCGGGTCCGCCCGGTCCAGGGGGTCCTCCCCCGCCCGGTGGTCCGCCTCCAGGGGGTCCACTCGGTGGGCGTCCTCCAGGGGGTCCTGATGGTCCTCCGCCAGGGGGTCCCGGTGGGTCTCCGCCGGGTCGGCTCGGTGGGTCCGAGCATGGGCGCTTCCTCGTGATGCCGAACTCCATGTCGTCATCCTCGTCCATGTCGCCCCACCTGGGCGTCTCGGTCACGGAGGACTCCGAGCTCCGGTAGGGAGGAGGGGGATCCTCATCCTCACCTTCCGGTTCCATGGGGACGTCTCCGCCGCCTCCGCCCGTCCAAGCCACCACTTGGCGATGTCGACGGCCTCGTTCATCCCCGTCACTGGCGGTGAAGAAGGGGTCACTGTCGTGGGGGTGCCCACCCGCTGGCCTCCGCGGCCTCTCGGGGGTCTTCCCCTTGCCCTTCCTCCGTCGACGGGCGGTGGTGCCACCGCTCCCACTGCTGCCCGTGTCGGCCTCATCCAGCGCCATCCTGGAGGAGGCGTCCCCTTCGAAAAGCTTTCGAAGGGTCTCCACTCGTGATGCTCCCGGGGGAGTCTCGCGGCGGAGTTTGGCCTCTGCCTCCTCCATTGCGGCGGCGGTGGCTGCGGCAGCTCGCGCTTCGGCTTCCTCCCGAGCACGAGCCGCCTCGGCTTCCCGGGCCTGCAGCAGCCGCGCCTTCTGCGCTTCCAACGCTGCCAGCTCCGCCTCCGTCTTGGCCTTCTCCTCAGCGACCTTCCGTCGCGCGGCCTCGATGGCTTCCTTCTTGGCGGCGTCCTCCTGGGCCTTAGCCGTCGCTTCGGCGTGGGCCCTTTCCTCCGCCTCCTTCTTTGCCCTCTCTTGGGCAAGCGCCTCTTCCAGCGCCCTCACCTCGGCCTCCTTGCAGGCAATGGCCTCCTGCGTCAGGCGGGCTTCCTCGTCGGCTGCCGCCAACTCACCGTTGACCTGGGCAGTCGCTGCCCCGTGGGCGGCCACGGCCGTGAGTCCGGCCGCAATGGCCGCCACGGTCTGGGCGTGGATGGCCATGCCATGCGCCCACTCCGCAGCCTCCTCCTGGGCGATGCTGGCGGCGCTCTCCACGGCAGCGCTGTACTGCCTGGCCCTTTGCCGGGCAACCCGACGGTTGCAGGGCACCCCACAGGCGCGCTCACAGGCGCGCGCCACGTCCCTTTCGGGAGCGACGCTGCTGCTGGAGCTGGCCTGGTCGGCCGGCATCCTCCCGCGGTGGGCCGACTCCACGTCCCTGCTGGGGCCTGCTGGGGCCTGCCGGGCCCTCAGGAGCAGCGGACGGGGCTTGGCCTGGGTCTGCTTGGCGACTTGGATGTAGTCGCCAAGGGTGGTGGAGCCGGGGTGGTGACCACCATTGGCCCGTTGGGGACTGGGGGCTGGGGTTCCGCCCTTGGCGCCTTGGGCAGTTTCGGCGGCCAGGGACTCCTGGTACTCCCGCCACCTCCGGTCCCTCTTCTTGTCCCCGGCGGACCGCTTCTCCTTCCCCGGAGACGCGCTGCTGCTGCCCTGCAGCCTGCGCTCGCTCCCCGGTTCCGGGAAGTTCTTCTCGATAACGTCCCACAGGGAGACGTTGATCGAGGCGCCCGACGGGTAGGCGTTGGGGTCCTCGTCCTCCTCAATCCCGTCGGGACGCAGGCCTTCGCCGGGCCTGTCCGGCCGGGTCCACGTCCTCCAGCGCCTCTGCTGGTGGCGGTACTCGTACCCTTCCGCCCGCAGCCAGTCCTCCACGGCCTGCAGGCGGTCGGGGGCGATGTCCGTGCGGAGCTCGAAGCTCCTGGGCATGCCGCCTTCGCACTGGGGGTTGCTGTGGCGGTAGTGCTGGTCCCAAACCAACCCACGCAGCAGGCGTGCTGCATGGGGGTGGGGCCGCGGCCACGTCCTGCCCGCTTCCTGCCAATTCACCATGGCAGCGGGGGCGTAGATGGTCTCGAAGTCCTTGATGTGCACTCGTTCAACTCAACGAACTGGTTGTGGTTGTTGAGGAGGGTGCTGCAGCACTGGATTGGAAGTGCGGCTGGTGCTGGTCAGCCGGTGGTTGTGGAGGTGGTTGACGCGGCCTTGCTGGTCGGCCGATGGGACTCCGGGTCGGCCGATGGGGCTGATGCAGGAGTCCTGGTCTGTGCACCTCTTTCACGGCTGCTGCGCGGTCAGGGCGGTGCTCTGGACGGCGCTGCGGGCTCCGTGATGAACTCGGCGCTGTCGCTGAGTGGCGCTGCGAGCCGCTGCGCTGCGCTGCGAGACGCTGCGCTGCGCTGCGAGCTGCGAGCTGCGCCGCGCTGCTGCGACGCGCTGCTCGGGGTTGGTGGCCCCGAGTGGCACGCGAGGGTTGGGTAACCCCGCGGCGGGGAAACGCTTTTGACGCGTTCCCGTGGGGGGCCGGCCACGGGACGCTGCGGTGACACGCACAAGTGAGCAGGCAGGCAAGGCACTACGCTCACAAGGGCATCAATACGCCTGTATCATGTGACAAAGCGTTTCAGAATCCTTGCCACTCTGCGAAGAGGGAACGAAAGTATGTACAGCAACACATCAGGATATGTACACATGGGGTTAAGACTGGACTGGGGTAAGGGCATCAAGGGACAATAGACACTCAGTCCCAACTCATATCCCAATCCCAGGTCCGACCCTCTCAGTGGCTGGTAGGGGCGGGGGCTCAAACACAACCCATGCCCTGCTCAGTCCGGACCCTGAAATCCTGCCAATGGGGGAGGTGTCCCGCCTAGCCACAGGCGAGTTCCTGGGAACCAAGGGGCTATAAGGCCAACCGACAGTGGCTCCCCATGCTCCCTTAACGGCAGGTCCCAACTCCACTCTGAGCCAGAGATATGGCCCCGCCATTATCACCCAGGAGTTGGTAGCAGAAAATGGGCTGTTTCAGCCCAAACTGAAATTAACTCCAAAATCCCCAAAATTGACCCCTCGTCCAGACCCGCCAGAGGTAGGGACGAGGCAACTGACCCTATGCCCTTCGAGTACGAACTCCCTGGAGCCCTCACCCAACCTGGTTCCCTCTGAGGTCCCGGCATCAGGGCAACACGGATGAGTCAAGTGGGGTCATGATGCCAAAATCACCAAAATTGGCGTCATTCCCACGCGTGGCTCGCCCGGCCAAGGTAAGGCCAATGGCTCACAGGGTAGGAGGCAGAACCTAGGACTTATATCTGAGTGTACAACTTGGATTTAGGTCCGGGCTCCCTATGGGCTTAGAGAAATGGGGCCGCCAATTGACCACACGGAAGGGGGAAATTGGGGTCCCAAAATCGGGTCATTTTGGCTGCCTGAAATGAGCCAAAATTTGGTGTGCTCCCAATAGTATATCTCCACGTCGGCTTGGAGATCGGATCCGCCATTCCATACGCGATCCACTGGGAGTCCAACGAAGACTCCCATGCCCTTGGCTCACAAAGATCTCCATGCTGCTCGGCGTGGTGACGATCCCAATTGGGTCCACAAATGCAAAAATGGCAAAATTGCCCATACTCAATTTGGCCTAGCGCCTTAACGAAGGCGGCTCCGCTTCGCCCACGTGGCGTGTGGACCATGGGGACCATTACCCATAACACCCATGTCATATATGGTCCATTGGTCCATGCGTCCGGCGTGCACGAGGGTTAGAACATAGTGCACGGCGGGCAGCAAAAGTGGAAAATTGCTCAAAATGGCCAAAAATGCGCACACTCATGGTTAAGGCAAATGAGGCACATGCCCGACTCGGACCGGAGTGTGCCATAGGATTGGTATCAAGTCATGTTGGTCCAACATATCTTTTGGGCGTCGCCCAACTCCTCCGGTTTTGGGAATGGCAGGGTCGCCAAGTGAGCCCATGATTTGGGATGATCCCAAATCGCCAACATGGCGGCCACGGTATGCCAAGCCTAAGAGGAGTTATTCGCCGGGTCCAAGATATGTTGGCTACCGAAGTATGTACCCTCATAACATACTTGGGTCATGATGTCAATTGAGCGCAACGTTGAGATACACGGTCGCCACTTGACATCATGACGAGCCAAAAATGGCAAAATTGGCACAATGACACACAAAAGTGCCTTGAAAGGTCTACAATTATATTATAATATCTCCGGCTTGGATCGTGCAATCACTTAATCCTTCTAAACACAATGACTTGACACCATTGACCTTCGATCCCACATATGTGCTCCACTTGGGGCGCCTTGAAAGGTTACGAGCGCTACTTCCCAAGTGGGCACATGAAAATATGGAAAATTGTAAAACACACACCTTGCTCCCAACGCATCGCTTCGGGATCACCACACAAGCTTCCCTTCACGAAGGTTAGGCATGCAATTGACCGTAGGGAGTATGGAGAAGGGGCTTGCACAATATGAGGTCCATTGGCGGGTTCGACTTGGAGCAATGGACCCGCCAAATGGGCACGCAACACAACACATGGCACATACCACATATTGCCCAAAGAGGTAGCTCCCACCACGATATGTCATGCCCCTCCAAGGGCATAACTTTGTGTCAATCGCTCATAGGAACTCAAGGAGAGTTCCTATGCCACACCAACACTTGCGCGCTACACTCGAAAGTTATCTTAACGCACGCAATATCATGGCCAAAGAGTTATAACGCAAACTCTACCCAATTGACCATGATCCATTACACTAGCGCGCACGTGTGGAAACGCAAGGCATATAATGCTTCCTAAATTACGTCGGGAGTATTGTAAATACATCCCACGTTTCCTTATCGTAATTCCTCGCAAGCAACACGAGATATGACCTTCACAAGTGGCCTCACGAATCAACTTTGTTTTGCCCATATCTTTAAGACAAATGGAGGGCAGGATAAAAGGGAAGTTGATTCGTGCATACGGAAGCACGTAGGTCCACTCGAAAGAGGTCAAATCAAGTGCGGGGATGTCGAAGTCGAAAATCCGATTTCGACATCCTGAAAAATTCGGATTAAGGTTGCGAGTATTAATTATGAAAATTGCGGAAGCATCCATGCAGTTCCTGGCGACTTTGGAGCCTTCGTGACGGATAGCGTTAAAATTCCCATTATAAACAGTTAAACTGGCGGTTACGGTAAATTCGCGATCCAACCGCCAGCAGTCAAAATAGTGAATATCAGAACGGAAGCGTAAAAATTGACGGAAATAATATGAAAATAAAACCCTGTTGATTCCTGATATTCTGATACACAAATCTCCGCTGGCGGTGCATCGGTTGCCGATGCGGGGCTTCACGGCACGGAACACGCCGTGCATGGGGTTAGTGGACCGGAGACCGGTTGTATGCCGTAACCTGGCCATGGGGTTCTGGGTACCGCTTCAATACCACTAGGATAGCTAAGTATTCATGAGAAAGAATAGAAACATGTATAGGCTCTTGATCAATGTCAGCGCCTCAGTCAGTCCAGGAAATGGTGTAAAAGATCAATCAGTTGGGGGGTCAGGGGTACACACAACCTCAATAGCTGAATGCTTGGTTTTATAGGTCAAAATGTCTTGTCACCCCTTTTTGGATAGGCCAATATTAAGATAAAAATGAGTGTTGCCTCTAGGCCTCTTTATAACAAGGAAAGCTAACCGATTGGCAGGGAAATATACTTTTTCTTACTCCACCCTTGTGCTGTGCCGGCCACCACTGTCCCATTTTAAAGGAAAAAGGCAATTTTTCTTGGCCTCCCCATGGCTTAAACATTCATTTAAAATTTCCTATAAGATCTCTAACGTTGAAAAGAAGGCACTGCATCAGGGCAGTTGTCAGGTTCTGCTGAGTCATAAAAGTCACCTACAGCTCCCACTGCGCTCATTGGCGTAGCTGGGGCAGGTGTGGCTTGGTATGGGGTTAGAATGGGCCTACCGATTCATGTGTGCACAACCCTCTCCCTCCCAATGGCAAAACGCAGTGCGATACGCAAAACCCAACGCTGGATATGATTAGGGCACGCTGTCTGGGGTCTCAATGAACCTGCTGTAAGACCTGATCTGTCCTTAGTGCGTTGAAAATTAATTTACCCTCATGGGGGTTTGAGATTCAGCACAGTGGTCCAGGAGTCAGTTTCTCGGCCTGAACACGGCCTACTCGACTGTTTGCGCTCCACGATATCTGCAGAGAAAGACGAAGGGTTGGAGGACTGACAGGCACGCAACGATCGACACAAACACCAAAATCCGTCAAATGACGGCCTAGCCTTTTTGTGACACCACACACCTGTCCAGAATCTTCATGTGCATTAAATGCACATTTTTGCGATATTTTACTTCATTACAGGAATTTTTCCAATTCCTGGATCTACACGCAGAGAAAAGCGGCGCGCCGGAGCGCATCCTAATTGGGCGCCGGAAAATACAAAGATAATAAGATTCTAACATTATGTCACGTAATAATAAGAAAATGACCAGACACACAATAAATACTAAACGTAGGGATTCCACGTTTGCTTCTAGGAACAATGTGGAAGAATGAATTCAAGAAAATCAAAATGAATTCAAAGAACAAGGTATATACATACGGGTCTTGTTTGCCTCGTATGCAGCATGCACATTGCTTGTCTCGTGTCATCGTGATCGCGCAGTGTAGCAACGCAAACATAGAAGAGAGGGACAGATTAGAGAATTGCAAGATGATTAGAGGTGAGGTTGGGTGATTAGAGCATACACACGCGTGCATAAACACTTGCCTCGCTTGTGTCTCCTTTTCCCTCTCCCTTGCTTTGCTCTCGAGCGGTAGGTAAGGTAGGTAAACCCAGGAGGGGCCACCCCCCGGTAGAGTTCGTGATCTTCGTATTGATTGAGGTAAAAAGAGAGATTGGTTGGAACCTCCTTGCATGCTCGTGCATTCACATGGCGCATTAAAGGATCGGCCACGCGTGGTGCGCACCGTACAACCCTTGTTTAGAGGTGGGAACGTTAGGGTGAATTATTGCAGCTGTAGTTGCCTTCGGCGACTTTTGAATTTTTCGCCCAAGCTAAAACGAGCGATGATCACACAATCAACAAACTATGCCTCAGCCAGCAGTGGCGCGGGCAGTGCAACCTCCTCAACATTCACGCTGTGCACGCAACCTGAGCACTCCTTCCCTCCAAGCCCTATCAAGGAAACACGCGGCGTCCCTTTTAGGCGACAGTCGCTTAGTAGCGCTGTGTTTTCTCGTCCCTTTCACAGGTAGGCCTCTAGGGCCTTTGACATCCTCGTCAACAACACCAAGTAGCGTGTTGGTGTAGGAGTGGCAAGCCAGGGTGAGGGTTGGGCCTCAGAGCCCGCTCATCCTTCGATGGCTGGTGCCACTATAGTGAGTGTAGGACCTGTAATGTGTGTGTCAATGTCCCGCCTGTTTCCTGAAATTTTATCAGGGTTTTGCTGGGCAGTGGCAGTGGTTAGTCCACATTTTGGCCATTGTAGAAAACAGGCGTTTTCATGCCTCATAGCTTTCACCTATGATTTTAGCAGCTGTTTTTTCCCAAAATTTAAAAAGTCAGCAAAAAGGGGTTTTTCGCGGGAGAGACCTATTTTTTTGGTTTCTACGGCCCCAACATAGGGGGGGGGGTCCTCCTACCCGAATTTTGTCCAAAAATATCAAAAACCCTGAAATTTGGCCTATTTTGGGGTATTTTTGCCTGCTATGGGCTGGTCCTGCAGAACAGTGCTGCACACCAGTGTACCTGTCTATAGAGGATTTTTGACAGAAATTCCAATTTTCTTTGGATTCTCTGGCCCCAAAATAGGGATGGGGGGGTTCCTCCCACCCGAGCTTTCTCCCAAACCATCAAAAACCCTGGAATTCGGCCTATTTTGGAGTATTTTTGTCTGCTCTGGGGTGGTACTGCAGAACAATGCTGCACACCAGTGTACCTGTATAGTATAATATAGGCACGAAAAAACATGAAAATAGGTTTTGTACTCAAAAAGACCAAAAGTAACCTTTTGTTTTAATTATACCCCAAATAGCAGTGGGGGGGGGTTCCTCCTACCCCATTGTTCCCCAAAAATAACAACCTAAGCCCCAAACATGTGTGTGTATGGTGATAGGCACGCAAAAGCCTACCTATGAACCATATGGAAATGGACCACAAACGGTGCAAAATAGGGCCAAAAACACCTCAAATGTTCATCGCTCATCCCATTCTTATGCACATACTATCGTATCTTAATACTATCAAATTTGGCCACCCCTCCCCAGTAGTAGGCAGGTAGGTAGGAAAACAATACCTGGACTCATGTGCTGGGTATTCCCCAAAGGTTTTTCGCCATCACAGACACTGGGCGCTTAGGGGCGGAGAGACCTGGGGTGTACCCCGTGGCACCGGTAAGACATCCGCCAAGTTCGGCAAGGGTGCAGACTTGGGTATAGTTAGGACACCATTTCTGCAGCTTGCTCATAGGTCCTCAGGATCAGCACACTCACACACACACTTAAGAAGGTATAGGAAGGGTTCAGTCCCTAGGTTTCTTCTGAGAGGCAAGCGTCTCCGAGAGCCTCAGCAAATCTCCTAGGTTGTTCTGGGACACGTAGTCTACCAGAACAGAGTTTAGGCGTCCCTCAGGAAGAACAAAGGCAGAGAAGGGTACCCAGGTAGCTTCTTCAACTCCAAACCCTTCCCGGAGGGTGAGGAAACGCCACCCTTGGCGATAGCGGTGTCGGATGACCGACTTCACCTGGTAGAAGTCTTCCTTAGCTATCTCTGCGGTATTCATGTCGGGGAGTTCTCCTTCTACTTCCATGAGGCTGGCAGCGCCCTGTAGGTCCAGAGCGGTGATCCCTTCGTCGTTTAGTTCCCATTCTTCCCCACAGAGGTCCTCTGGGTCGTAGTAGCGCTTGAGCTGTTGAGCAGCGCACACCAGGCTCCCCTAGTCGGGGAGAAGGACGCACGGTGATACGGTGACCATCCACAGATGGGATCTTGTAGGGCCCAAAGTAGGGGACATCGCTGGTGGAGCGTGGCCAGGCGGGTAGCCGACTGTGGTGCACCAGGACCCAGTCCCCCTCTTGGTAGGAGGCGGGCACACTGTGCATGTTCTTCTTGTTCGACTTGCGCTCCCTCACTCTCTGGAGCATAGCCTTGGCCTTGTCCACCTTGTCTTGTTGCTCCTTCACCCACTTACCCGCAGTGGAGTAGGAATCCTCAAGATAGGGAGCGTGTAGGAACCACGCCGGGCGTCCCATGAACAGCTCATAGGGCGTATAGCGGGTTGCTGAACTCTCTTGGGTGTTCATCATCAAGGATATGACGGGGAGTAGTCTCACCCAGTCTTTGGTGCCTTCAGTCTTGCACCATATCCTTACGTTCTCCTTGAGAACACCAATCTGTCGCTGACATAGGGGGTTACTCGTATGAGTATGGGGAATCCCCGTTGACACCTGGACATTGAGGGATCTCAGGACTCTCTTGTACCAGCCAGTGTCAGAGCGTACTCGGACATCTTCATCTGAGTTAATCTCTTTGGGTGCCCCATAGACACAGAACCACTCTTCCAGGAGTATCTTGATGGTCTCCTCGCCGGTGATGTGTTTAGTGCATGGGTACACACTGGTAACCCTGGTCAGCCCACAAGTTACCACTAGGGCAAAGTCATAGCCCCCGAACTTAGGCATCTCGGTGTAGTCCACGTAGAGAACACTGTTGGCCCAGTGGGGGATAGGGAGAGTCGAATAGAGACCTCCATCCCTGATATTCCCAGGTTTACAGGAACGACACGGGCACTTGTCCACGTAAGGCTGGAGGGTTTTCCGCAGCTGGTCATCAGTCCACGTAAAGTGGAACCACTGCTTGAAAAGCCCCAGGGTACGGCTGGCCCCCACATGACCACTGGACTCATGCGTCCACTTGAGCATCGCCCGGATTCTGTCGCTAGGCACGACTATCCGGTCCTCATGCCAGACGTAGGTCTTGTCCCGTTTCCACTGTTCCTGGTTGACCAGGATGGGTTCCAGACGCTTCTCCAGGCGTTTGTAGATATCCCCAAACTCCTTCAGGTACTCCACTTGTCGGAGTCCACCTAGAGGTCTGATCATGGTCATGTTCAAGTCCAGATGTACATCCATACGGCTGAACGCCTCCTTGGCTAGCTCCTCAGACCTTGCACCAATCGTGTCGTCGAAGGGGTTGCGGCTGATGTAGTCCGCACACTTGTTCTTGACGCCCTGGATATGATGTACTGAGAGCCGTAGCTGGCTCAGGTAGGTCCACCAGCGTCGGAGCTTAGCCTTCTCAGGTGAGGGGCCCTTCTGGAAAGTGCGGACCGGTTCTTGGTCGCACCGCCAAACCACAGGGTTACTCCCCAACAGTCAGGACTGAGGGGTTAGCACCAGCATACCCGCGAGCAGTTCCTGCTCATGGGTAGAGTAGTTACCCCGGGCCTGGTTCCATTTCCAGTTCCAATGACCCAGGGGAACCAGGACCCATTTGTCGTCAGGGTAGCTGTGCTTGAGAGTACCGTCTCGGTTGAGTCCATCAGTACCCCACTGGGAAATGGCCGAGTCGAACTCCTCCTTCTCTAGTGCTTGCCACTGGAACAACGTTCCACCTCCGCCAACGTTGCTGGCGTCAGTCACCAGGATAAGCTCCCCTTCTGCTCTAGGCACACCCAGGCACTTAGCGTTGGCCACTTGTTGTTCTTGAGGGCCCCAGCGCCAGGTAGTGGTCTTCTTGATGAGGTCCGTCAGGGTGGCGCTGGTGTAGGTGAAATTCTTGATGTGGCGGCGGTAGAAGTTGCAAGCCCCAAGGAAACTGCGTACATCATGGAGTGCTTTCTTGGGGTCTTCATGTCGTACTTTAGCTTCCATCAGGGGTTTGGCCTTAGAGGCCGCTGGGGTCCACCACCCATAGTCAATGTCGAACCCCAGGTACTGCATGGTCTCCTGCATGAACTCACAGTTCTCCAACTTGAGTCTAGTGTGGTTCTCCTGGCAGACCGCAAAGAACTCGCCCAAGAGGATTAGGTGGTCCTCTTGGGTATTCGTTCCCAGGCATACATCGTCGATGTGTGCTTCCATCTGGGCGCCCCGGGATATGAGTTCTTGCACCACGGGTCTTCGACGTAGGATGGATAGGATCTTGTTCATCAGCTCTTGAAAAAGAGCTGGTGCGTTGGCCACGCCAAAGGGCATGACCTTCCACTTGAACACCCTCCCTTGAGGGGTGATGAAGGCAAGGAGTTCCTTGGCGTTGGGCGTCAGGTCCAGTTGCCAGAACCCACTACGTTTATCCATCTTCGTCTTATAGCGGCAGGAGGCTGTCTTCTCGAGGGTGGACTCCATGTTAGGAATGGACCCTGAGTGGTTCAACATCTTCTTGTTCAGCTCTCCGTAGTCCACTACCAGCCGTTTGGCTGGTGACCCAGGCTTAGCCAATAGGAAACAGGGGCCAGAGTGTATGGGATAGTCCCCATCCTTGTACTCCAGGACCAGGCCAGCGTCGATACACTCTTGTATCCGTCGCTCTATCTCATCGGCCTGCTCTTTAGGAGCAGGGTAGGGTCTCCTTCTTATCTTGTGACCCGCGAACTCGGGCTTCAGCTTGAGGTCCATCTGTACGGGCTTGTCACAGCAGGCTGGAGGGGGTTCTTCTCAAAATACCTCCAGGTATGTCCTGATCAGCTTCTGTACTCTAGGGTCCAAGAGTTTGATCTTGTCCTCCATGTCCTCGTCAGAGTGTAGATTGCTTGCCCCTTGGTGTATAGAAGCAGAGAGGTGATCCTCAACCGGCTCAGCGTCCTTGTTCGTATCCTTCAGTCCTTGATAGGCGTAGAGAAGGTCTCGTTCCACAGTCTCAGGTGGTCGGTGACAACATAGGCACACTCGAGGGGGTTGGTATACGCATTCCTCTGAGAGTTCATCCTCCTCTGGGGTCCTCACATGGGCATCTCATACGCTCTTCATGAGCTTCAGGTCCACCTCTCGTTGCCAGGTGGTAACCTTCTCTTCTAGGTCCTCCTTCAGTTGGGAGATATCTCCCATAGACCCTTGCTTCAACAGCCAAGAGCGGCGTGTAGGCCTAGCGTAGCACAGCTTTTTCACCATCAATCTCCTTTTAGAGTCCACATAATCTCTTAGCCTGGATCGGGGGTCCAACTCCTCGTCCAGGGGCTCCTCTCCCCTCATGGAGAGTTGGGGTTTCAGTGGGGCGGCGTACTCAGCGCTCTCCACTTCCTCCACGCACATCTGCACGAAGAAGGCGTCATGCTCAGTCTCGTCATCAGAGTGTATAGAGCTGGGTAGCTCGGATAGCCCACACTCTGTGACTACATCAGGATTAGATACACGGCAGGGGGAGTTGGGGGCAACAGTGTCAGACACGACGTACTCGTCTCCCCCAGGAGTAGTCTCCACGGCGTCTCGAGGTTGTAGGTGATTTTTCAGGACGTCCAGGGTCAAGCCACTACTCTCACGTTGAACTTCTTGGACCATAGCAGAGTCCAGATCCTCCCAGGGCACTGGGGCCAGACTCCCATCCACCACGCTTAGCATACTACCCCATCCAGGTTTCCCGATGGGCGTCTTGCGGCCCAGAGGCACGTGGATGGCTTCTTCCAGCAGCTGGATGGAGGTGAGCGTCAGCTTGTCCAATAGAGTACGCCAGTACTCATTTCCCCCGTGGGCTCCCCAATCGGGAGAGCACAGGACCATACGGGAACGTTCCAGGGCCAGCTTGGTCAGGACCTTTCCCAGCCCACTGAATCTTGGATTCCCGTAGCCGATCCCGAAAGAGGGCTAGTAAAATTTATAGCAGGAATTTTTCCCCTTGCTGCAGTAGAGGTCCAGGACATGTTGCTTGTCACTGGCGAATAGCTCCACATTCAGGTCTTTCCCGGAGTATCGCAAGTCCCTCAGACCTTGGTCTAGAACATCACCCAGGAGCTGATAGTTCTCTGTTTTGGAGGCGGCCATCATGGTTGAGGGCTCCCTCTTGCATACCCTCAGGTAGCTAGACGTACGTTCAGACTGCTCCAGAGGTACAGATTCCCAGCCGTGACCATGGTCCACGTGGAGGACGTAGGGTGCTTACAGGGTGGGGGATAGAATCTGGGAGTGCTCGACGAAGAAGTCAGTACCCAGTACAAAGTCGAAGGCTTCAGTGTCCATCACGTAGAATCGATGGGCAATACTTCTGGAACCCATAGGCACTTCGACCTCACAGTCGCCACAACTGTGCACCACGTGCCCATCTCCCATGTGGATGGCTGCGGTAGGCAAGATGTTCTTCAGGTCCCCACAAGGCAACGTTTTCTAGGCCACTACAGATATGGTGGCTCCAGTATCCAATACCCCCAGGTATTCAAGTCCCCCAAGACGGATACGTACCCAGAACACCAGGTCTGTAGGCCCCCCGGAGCGTCCCTGTCTGAACTCCGCGGGGCAGGTCACTTCGAACCCCTTCTTCTGGAGTTCATGTGCCATGCACATGAAGCGGGAGCGCTTGCGGGCATTGGACTGGTCCCCATCTTCGTTAGCACGCTTGGTCCCTTGTTCTTGTTGGCCTTGCGTCTGGGAACGGGTCGTAGGTCCCGTGTTGGGTTGCCCACCAAAGGGCTCAGGGTTCCCCCCTGGCGTGGGATTGGGGTTCCCTCCGGACGGGTTCGCGTTCTTGTCCTTGTCAGGCTTGTGGTCGCTGCCTCCTCGTCCAGCTTTACCTTTACCACCTTGGCCTTTGCCGTTCCCCTTGGACTTGCGTTGGCCATTGTCCTTGTTGGCGTTTCCCTTGCCACCGCCCTTGCCACTTGCGTTCTTGGTCTTAAGCTTTGCCGATAGGCGTTGCTTATGGTAGCACTCATCCTCGTAATGCTTCCTCTTCCCGCAGAACGCACAGGTGATGATACACCTGTAGTGGTCCGGCAGCTTCGCCTTGCTGCCGGTGTTGGTCTCCTGCTTTTTACCCTGAATCACCAAGCAATCATGCTGATCGCAGTCCGGGGCGTGAAGCAGGGAGCTTTGCTCGTCTCTGGCATCACACCAGAAAAGATCTTGTACATTGCTCATGATACGAGCCATTTTAGGGGTAATCCCCTGTCTGGGTCGGTGTCCTTGATACCCACGGCCATGGCTCCCAGAGCCTCCTCCTCCAGGACGGTAGGCGTTCAAGTGCTGGTCGCTTTCTTTCTCCAGCGCCAGCTCTAAGAGTAGCACAGAGAAATCCTCGTAGCTGAGGGCTCCCGCCTTGCGCTCTGCCGTTGACCGGCACTCGTCCCACAGCTCCCGAGGGAGCTTAGCCACTAACGAGAAGAGCAGTTCGTCGCTGCCGTAAGAACCGGGCGTCAGTCGTCCCACCCAGTGGTCCAGGTCAGCCAGTAGCTCGGAGATCCTGGCTTGTTTGGGGTTGTTGGGCAGCACGGCCAGGTTTCGGATCTCAGCCCTGATGGAGAGGTCGGTTTCGTAGGTCAGGTACTGCCTCTCCAAGGCAAACAACACGTCGGCGAAGGTGGCGGACTTCCTCACAATCTGCTTGACCTGCTTCTCCAGGTTCTTGGTCTTGCAGCACTGCAGGAGCAGATCGCACTTGACTCGCCCACTAGCACGGGTGTGGCCGGTCATCCGGAGGAACCAGCCAAAGTTCTCAGCGAATTCGCTGAGATCCTTGCCTGTGAACTCAGGCAAGTTCACCACAATTCTGGAGGTGGCGATTGCCTTAGCCTCCTGAGACCTGCGTCCCTCAGGGCGCCTGGTCTTCCTCTTCTTCTTCTTCTTCCGCCCGCTCGGGTTCTCGGGGTCCTAAGGGTCGTCGTCTTCCGAGGGCGAAGCAGAAGTCATGGACGGCGGCTCATCGTCAGAGGGGTCTCCGCCTAGGTCACTAGAGCCGTAGGGCTCCACTTCAACGATTGCCCTCAGGGCTGTCAGCACCAACCGGTCCAGCTCGGCTCTCGTGGAATTCTCCACGTGGCTGTAGGGGGGCTGGGCCGTTCTTGGTATGAAAGAGCGTCTCAGTATCACAGCAGGGGTCGGCATCGGTCGGCTCCTCAGGCTTCTCAGGGTGTTTGTCAGCCCCGCCACCAGGTGATTGGCTTGTACTCGGTGAGGTGAAACTCCCAGGATGGTAGATGACGCTTGGGGAGGAATCAGGGGCTCCAGTTTGGCCTGAATCTCTTGAGTGAGATCACCAACAAGTTCAGAGGTGGCTCCTCGAAGAGCCTCTTTAATCTGCGACCGCGTCAGGGACCTGTTGGAGGATCTTCCAGATCCTCTACTCCTTCCACCCAAGGACTCAGGGCCCCGTAGGCCACTCAGGGAAGTGAAACCAGGTGCTGGTATAGTGTAGCCAGGTTCGGGTGCTGCATAGCCAGGTATCGGAGTCATGTACACGCCCGCCGCGGGTCTGTGATAGGAGTCCTCATAGCGGCACGGCATAGGCTCAGGCGCACCGGTGTACGTTGGGCTGGATGCCACTGGCTCGCTGACTGCAGTTGCCATAGGTGGGACAGTCGCGGCTGAAGTCACACCATAGGTGGCGTAAGGCATTCTAGTAAAGGCTAGACCCTCAGCCATAGGTGGAGTGTTTGTGGGTGAGGATGTACCTGGATGTGCGGCTGGGAGTGTAGTGGTTGTTGGAGAGGGTACTGCAGGAAGATCAGAGGCGCCCGGAGTGCTCTCCTCAGGTGTGTCCTCGAAGGGCGCCTCGTCGGGTGGTTCGTATCCATCTCCAGGGTATTTCTCTTCGACTCCCCTGTCCACTGCTTGCTTCTCCTTCTCCTTCTCTTTGCCTTCAGGTCCTCCCACGGATAGACCACTGAAAGCAACTCCCAAGCCATCCAGCGAATATTCCTTAGCCCACTTCAGGGCACTGGAGCTACAGGCACCTCAGGTTCAGGTTCACCAGCAGGTTTGGGCGCTGGCGCTGGCTTGGATGGTGCCACTGAGGGCACTGTCGTCTCGGCAGTGTCCGTGGTGTCCATATTTCTCTTCGCCCTTCTTCCACAAGACAGTCCTCGGCGCGCTGGTTGTAGGGCACGGGGTTGCTGCCGGCACGCAGAGGCTGTCTGCCTCTGCTACCAGAACGTTTTTATGAGTCTTTCAGCTCTTATTGTGCCTCTCCTGCTGCTTGCTGCTGGTGTAGGGTTCCTGCTGCTTGTTTTTGATGGAGAAAATGTTTTGTTGATGAAATACAACCAATTCAGGATAACCCAAACCAGAGATGGGCAAGTAGAAGACAAACAGGATCAAAGCATGAAAGCCTGCAGTCCGAAAGGAGTTAGATAATAAAGATATCAACAATAGACTACAGCAATGGACAATATATGCAGCTTGGATCAAAATATTTCACATGATTGAGAAACACTGTTTGGCAAACTGCCCCAAGGGCTCACACTCCATATAGTGCCATCCTGAGATGCGCACTCTTTGTTTTGGGTCCCATAGGTGCTGAGGTGGCATGGTTTGTGGTGCTGAGGTCACTGCCATGTCACATGGGATATTCCTACCTAGCTAGGCTGACTGGGAATTGAACCCAGGACCTCTAAAAAAGAGGTGCCACAGCCCCCTAGGGTGCATACCACTAGGATAGCTAAGTATTCATGAGAAAACATAGAAAAATGTATAGGCTCTGGATCAATGTCAGCGCCTCAGTCAGTCCAGGAAATGGTGTAAAAGATCAATCAGTTGCGGGGTCAAGGGTCCACACAACCTCCAAAGTTTAATGCTTGGTTTTATAGGTCAAAATGTCCTGTCACCCCTTTTTGGATAGGCCAATACTAAGATAAAAATGAGTGTTGCCTCTAGGCCTCTTTATAACAACTAAAGCTAACCTTTTGGCATGGAAATACACTTTTTCTGACTCCAACGGGTGCTTTGTGAGTTGGTGCACTGCCTGGATATTGACTCTAGGATTCTCGTGCTGGTGCCTCTGTGACTCTTGCTGGGGATGTGAAGCTGGACGTTGGGGGGGAGGATGCCGAGGGCTTTCCAGAGCATCATTGCTATAGGCACGAAAAAATCATGAAACTAGGTCTTGTACCCAAAAAGACCAACCGAATCCTGTTTTTTGAACTATACACCCCCAAAATAGTAGAGGGGGGTTCCTCCAACCCGATCCAAAAATATCAAAAACCCTGAAATCTGGCATATTTTGGCGTATTTTGCCTGCTCCAGCCTGGTACTGCAGATTTTCGAAAATGTTGCCCTTGTTTTGCCTTCAAAAGTCGAGCAATATCAATTTCTCGACGCGTTCATTTAACATGCCTGCAATCAAAACATACCGTGCCGATGAATTCCTAAAACAGTGCATAAAATAAATCTCTGTCTTGAAGGTTTTGTAATGTGTTGCCCATGTTGAAAAACCAAACACCAAACAAAGCGGTATGTCGAAGAATCGGCGCTGCAGCTCCTCTCAGACACTGCACCAAACATTGGAAACAGTATCCAGACCTAACAGCACTGCATGTCGGAGGTGGAGCGCGGCCTAGTGAGTACCATGGGAGCTAGGCAGATCGCACAGTTCTCAGAAACAATAATCGGAGCAGTCTGTTGCTATGATCACCAGGCATCCAATAAGGCCTGCAGAATTGCATGGGACAAGCCTGATGCACTCTTTGGTGCCGAGGCAGGTTGCTGTGGCCTTGTGGAGCGGTTGTCCTACTATGCGCAGGACCAGATGTGCATCAGCGGTGGCGTCCACTACGAACTAGACTCTGACGGTAAGTAGGAGGTCAGCGGGCAAGTCTGTTGACGGCGTCTGCCATTGCTCTTAGCTCCGCAAAGGAGGGGCCCCATAGGTGGTGCGTCCTGTGTAGTGGTCCATGCAATACTGTCCTGTCGTTTAGGTCACTTGTAGGATGCCTCCCCCAACCTATGATTTTAGCAGCTGTTTTTTCCCTAAGTTCAAAAAGTCAGCAAAAAGAGGTTTTTCGCGGAAAATAACCTATTTGTTTGGTTTCTACGGCCCCAAAATAGGGGGAGGGGTTCCTGCTACCCGAGTTTTGTCCGAAATCAGGAAAATCAGGAACCCGGAAATTTGGCCTTTTTTGGGGTATTTTTGCCTGCTCTGGGCAGGTCCTGCAGAACCGTGCTGCACACCAGTGTACCTGCCTATAGGTTTTTTTGCCGGAAATTTCCCTTTTCTTTGGATTCTCTGGTCCCAAAATAGGGATGGGAGGGGTTCCTCCCGACCGAGCTTTCTCTAAAACCATCAAAAACCCTGGAATTCGGCCAATTTTGGGGTATTTTTGTCTGCTCTGGGGTGGTACTGCAAAACAGTGCTGCACACCAGTGTACCTAGGCGCGACTGATCGAGGCTGGTACCTCTCACGTAATTGGCAGGCAGTCTGGAGGGCAGAAAGAGGGAAAACAACAAAAGATATATACACAGGCGATGCTAATAGGGCGGGTGCATCAGAAAACCAAAGGGCTGCATGCTGAAGTAATATAGGACATAGGATTTTATGACGTCCGAAAATCCCAAAACCTGCACCATGAAAAAAGTTAGTCGCATAAATTATACATCTCCTCTCATCTAAACCTGATTTTTTGAAACATTTTTGGTTGCAATGCATGCATGCAGTTTTGAAGATATAGGACAGCATAGAAAATGCGCATTCGGCCAATTTAAACCACAGGTGACATTCCCAAGCAAATTTTGGACGTTTGGTGTTCTGGTGTCGTTGACCTATTTTTGATCAAAAATGGCACATTTTGGTGCTTACACTTGCGGCAAATGGTGTTTTTGTGCTGTGTGTGTCCTTACAGCTTGCTCGCTTGCAACGAGCACCCTCCAATCAGGAGGGGGGGGTGCTTGAACTGCTTGTTTCAGGCTAAAAAAAACAACAATTTTTGATAAAAAATGGCTATTTTTCGCCGATTTTGTTAAAAAATGGCAGATTTTGGGGCATAAGAATGCTGTAAATTGTGTTTGAGCAATCCATGTGTCCACACATCATGCCCTCTTGCATCCGGCACCCTCAAAATGGGGGAGGGGGCGCTGCAACTGCCTGTCTGAGGCCAAAAGACTCAATTTTTGACCAAAAAACGGCCTTTTTTGGCAGTTGTTCCATGAAAAATAACAAATTTTGGTGCATACAGATGCTGTACATTGTGCTTTCGTAGTACGTGCGTGCATACAATTTGCTTTTTTGCATCCAGCACCCTCAAAATGGGGGAGGGATCCTTCCACTGCTTGTACGAAAGCCAAAAAAATCAATATGTGCCCAAAAAAAGGGCCATTTCTGGCCATTTTTTTCGACAAAAACGGCAAATTTTGGTGCGTACGGATGCTGGAAATTGTGTTTGCGTGATCTGTGTGTCCCTGAAACCTGCCTCTTCGCATCCAGCACCCTCCAAACCGCTTGTCTGAGGCCCCAAAAAATCATTTTTTACCAAAAAATGGCCATTTTCAGCCGTTTTTTCCATGAGAAACGGCACATTGTGGTGCATACAAACTACAAAATGTCTTTTCGTGATCTTTGTGTGAGGACATCTTGCTCTTTCGCATCCAGCACCCTCAAAAGTAGGGGGGGTCCCTCAACTGCTTGTACAAAGCCAAAAAATCAATATTTGACAAAAAACGCCATTTTTGGCCGCATTTCATGAAAAATGGCATATTTTAGTGTGTACGGATGCTGTAAATTGTGTTTGCGTGATCTGTGTGTCCCTACAATCTGCTTCTTTTTGCATCCAGCGCCCTCAAAATAGGAGAGAGCCTAAACATCTCAACTTTTGACCAAAAAATGGCCATTGTTGGCCGTTTTTTCATGAAAAATGGCAAATTTTGGTGCATACGGATGCTGTAAATTGTGTTTTCGTGATCTGTGTGAGACTACAACTTGCTTTTTCACATCCAGCACCCTCAAAATAGCGGGGGGTCTTCAACTGCTTGTCTGAGGCCAACAAACTCAATTTTTGACGAAAAACGGCCATTTTTGGCCGTTCTTTCATGGAAAAACGGCAGATTTTGGTGCATACGGATGTTGCAAATTGTGTGAGTCACGATCTGTGTGTCCCTACAATCTTTTTTTTTCCCATCCAGCACCCTCAAAATAGGGGAGGGGGGTCCCTGACCTGTTGTTCAGGGGGCAAAGGCAACATTTTGGACCCATGGTACAGCCTGAAAAATGGGGGGGGGGTGGGATAATCTTTTTTTCAAACTCAACAAATGATGCCCAAGACGTCTTCCTTGTGGAGAAGGGGACCACCTTGAGAAATACAGAACCTGCATCCATCCCTGTGTGCACCATGGTCCGCACATGTTTACTGATCATTTGAGAGCATTTGGAAACAGCAACAACTTGAGCATGAAATTCTGGGCCAAATTGTGTACTGAGGAGTGCCTGCACTGAGTAGTGCATTTGCCCCATGGGGTCCCTCCCTCCTCCAAGGAGCACAGCATTCCTGCACCCAAGGCCAATACTCATACTGCATTGGACTGTATGCACTGGCTAGCAGAGGTTTGCTCCACGGCTTGCGAAACAAGATGATCTGAAACACCAGAATTAAATTAAATACCACGGTCTCCATGCTCCCCAATAGGAGTGGGATTTGTTTTCAGATCCAGGAGGCCTCCATGGAGTAGGCCAGAATGGATGCCCCATAGAGAATGTTTCCAGGTATTGCCAACAAAAATCAGTAAATACAGAGGTCCTGCCAAAAAACAGTGCAGTGTGCACAGTGCATGCGTACGGTGTGCACAGTGCGCATGTTCACAGTGCGTGTGTGAAGTGTGCGGAATGCGTGCATGCGCACAGTGCAAATGTTCACAGTGTGTGTGTGCAGTGTGCACAATGCGGGCGACGATGAGTGCGTGCAGTGTGTACAGTGCGTGCATGCAGCGTGCACAATGCCTGCGTGCAGTGTGCACAATGTGTGCGTGCAGCGTGCACAATGCGTGCGTGCAGCGTGCACAGTGCGTGCGTGCAGTTTGCACAATGCGTGCTTGCAGTGTGCACAGTGCGTGCGTGCAGTGTGCACAGTGCGTGCGTCCAGTTTGCACGATGCGGGCGTGCAGCGTGCACAGTGCGTGCGTGCAGCGTGCACAATGCGTGCGTGCAGCGTGCACAGTGCGTGCGTGCACACTACAAACATTTTCATCAAGCCCCCATCCCCCTTTTGGTTGCGTTAACGCCACCCTGCAATCGACGCTGCCGTAACCATTTGCCCAAATATCAAAAAAGCTGTCATAATGATTGCCATGATAGCAACCACTGCCGCCATTGCTTCTCCTAGGGATGAAAAGTTTGAATGTGTTGTGAGAGGCGTCGAGGGACTCACTTACCGCCATGCCAGGGACCGCGCATCACAGGGGGTAGGTACAGAGGGTGGCAGAAACTGGATTCCTGCTTGCACAAAACGAAATTCAAAAAACAGTGAGTCCCACAGACTGATCACTGTATTCTGTCATGTGTTGCGGCCCTGCAACGTTTTCGCATGAAATGGAATCCCTGCATGTGGTGGCATTACGTATTCCTACTGCCTTGATAACCAATGCGCAATGCAACAACGTACCGCTTCAATGATCGTAACCACAACATTTTCAATCCACTCAATGAGCCCAAGCTTTTCGAGACCGTGCATGAGCACAAAGAGTGCTGCAAAGAACAAGAGGGTGCCCCACTCTACGTGCTCCAGCAGGGGCTCCCTCTCTGTGTCTGCCAGGAGCACCAGTGTCATGAATCCAAGGATTGCAATCCAGAGAGCGTCAAATGCAGTGTGCACAGTGCGTGCATGCAGCGTGCACAGTGCGTGCGTGCAGTGTCCACAATGCCTGCGTGCAGCGTGCACAATGCGTGCGTGCAGTGCAGTGTGCACAATGCGTGCGTCCAGTTTGCACAATGCGGGCGTGCAGCGTGCACAGTGCGTGCGTGCAGCGTGCACAATGCGTGCGTGCAGCGTGCACAATGCGTCCGTGCAGCGTGCACAATGCGGGTGTGCAGTGTGCACAGTGGGTGCGTCCAGTTTGCACAATGTGTGCGTGCAGTGTGCACAATGCGTGCGTGCAGTGTGCACAATGCGGGCGTGCAGCGTGCACAATGCCGGCGTGCAGCGTGCACAATGCGTGCATGCAGTGTGCACAGTGCGTGCGTGCAGTTTGCACAATGCGTGCGTGCAGCGTGCACAATGTGTGCGCGCACACTACAAACATTTTCATCAAGCCCCCATCCCCCTTTTGGTTGCGTTAACGCCACCCTGCAATCGACGCTGCCGTAACCATTTGCCCAAATATCAAAAAAGCTGTCATAATGATTGCCATGATAGCAACCACTGCCGCCATCGCTTTTCCTAGGGATGAAAAGTTTGAATGTGTTGTGAGAGGCGGTGAGGGACTCACTTACCGCCATGCCAGGGACCGTGCATCACAGGGGGTAGGTACAGAGGGTGGCAGAAACTGGATTCCTGCTTGCACAAAACGAAATTCAAAAAACAGCGAGTCCCACAGACTGATCACTGTATTCTGTCATGTGTTGCGGCCATGCAACGTTTTCGCATGAAATGGAATCCCTGCATGTGGTGGCATTACGTATTCCTACTGCCTTGATAACCAATGCGCAATGCAACAACGTACCGCTTCAATGATCGTAACCACAACATTTCCAATCCACTCAATGAGCCCAAGCTTTTCGAGACCGTGCATGAGCACAAAGAGTGCTGCAAAGAACAAGAGGGTGCCCCACTCTACGTGCTCCAGCAGGGGCTCCCTCTCTGTGTCTGCCAGGAGCACCAGTGTCATGAATCCAAGGATTGCAATCCAGAGAGCGTCAAATGCAGTGTGCACAGTGCGTGCATGCAGCGTGCACAGTGCGTGCGTGCAGTGTCCACAATGCCTGCGTGCAGCGTGCACAATGCGTGCGTGCAGTGCAGTGTGCACAATGCGTGCGTCCAGTTTGCACAATGCGGGCTCGCAGCGTGCACAGTGCGTGCGTGCAGCGTGCACAATGCGTGCGTGCAGCGTGCACAATGCGTCCGTGCAGCGTGCACAATGCGGGTGTGCAGTGTGCACAGTGGGTGCGTCCAGTTTGCACAATGTGTGCGTGCAGTGTGCACAATGCGTGCGTGCAGTGTGCACAATGCGGGCGTGCAGCGTGCACAATGCCGGCGTGCAGCGTGCACAATGCGTGCATGCAGTGTGCACAGTGCGTGCGTGCAGTTTGCACAATGCGTGCGTGCAGCGTGCACAATGTGTGCGTGCACACTACAAACATTTTCATCAAGCCCCCATCCCCCTTTTGGTTGCGTTAACGCCACCCTGCAATCGACGCTGCCGTAACCATTTGCCCAAATATCAAAAAAGCTGTCATAATGATTGCCAGGATAGCAACCACTGCCGCCATCGCTTCTCCTAGGGATGAAAAGTTTGAATGTGTTGTGAGAGGCGGTGAGGGACTCACTTACCGCCATGCCAGGGACTGCGCATCACAGGGGGTAGGTACGGAGGGTGGCAGAAACTGGATTCCTGCTTGCACAAAACGAAATTCAAAAAACAGGGAGACCCACAGACTGATCACTGTATTCTGTCATGTGTTGCGGCCATGCAACGTTTTCGCATGAAATGGAATCCCTGCATGCCGTCGCATTACGTATACTGCCTTGATAACCAATGCACAATGCAACAACGTAACGCTTCAATGATCGTAACCACAACATTTCCAATCCACTCAATGAGCCCAAGCTTTTCGAGACCGTGCATGAGCACAAAGAGTGCTGCAAAGAACAAGAGGGTGCCCCACTCAACGTGCTCCAGCAGGGGCTCCCTCTCTGTGTCTGCCAGCAGCACCAGTGTCATGAATCCAAGGATTGCAATCCAGAGAGCGTCAAATGCAGCTTCAGCACATTCTTGATGTTACTGATTCCCATGAAACAGTCCCCTTGTAGCCACGTCCCAAAATAATGCGGTACATGCACATGTTGTATCTTGGACACGCGGCACCTTAACAGGAGGGGGAGGAACGCCGCCAAGGCCTCTTGCATCCTCAATACCAAGGCGTCATCCGGCCTCAACGCCTCAACGGCGGCATATGAACCGACGGCAACATGTAACGGCGACTGGCCCTGTGTGATGCACATAAGGGGATGCAAAGCTCATCAGCGTGTCTGTCACAATGCCGCCTTTCGCATTGAACAGACTTCAACTTTCCTTTTGCGCCAGCGCTCATTCGGGCAGGAGTGCTCACAGTGGATCAGTTTTTGGAGGATGACTTGAACGAGTGTCTTCGCCCCGACATGGCACCCTATTTATCGCAAAGCGATCGCAGAATTTGCTGCATCTGCAGTCCGAAACGCGCCGTTCCAGCATGCCTTGCAACGAGTCCAATGCACAAAAAAAATAGGTTAACAGGCGATGGCCAAGAGAATAAGATGCGCGCAGTGTGCGCAATGCGTGCGTGCAGTGTGCACCGTGCGTGCGTGCATACTTCGTGTACTCGAGGACAGTTTTGGCTTCCTTAACCCATCCCTAAAACCCTTTTCCATCTCTCTCGATTTCAAGGTCGTGCAGGGCCACTTGGCTGGCGTCGTTCATGGCATCATTTCGGAATGCTTGGATACACACCCGCCCTGTGCCCAAAAGCCCCCCCTACATGCACAAAGCATGCACAGGGCATACACAACTCATGCATGCCCCACCTCTGCCGCGTGCGTGCAGCGTGCACAATGTGTGCGTGCAGTGTGCACAGTGCATGCGTGCATGCATGAAGTGTGCGCAATGCGTGCGCGCAGTGTGCACAGTTGGTGCGTGTGTGCAACATGGGATGTGCACGGGGCACACAGTGCATACCATTAAGAGCCGAGGCGTGATACGTTGCTACTTCTTGTTTTCTCTTGATGCGTTGGCCGCAAGCTCCAGCATTTCATTGCTCAGGAACTCCAACACAGCAGCCACATGCACAGTTGCTCCCTTGCCAACACTGGAAGCGTGCCGCCAATTTGCGGGATAGACAACATTGCTTTGAGAAGAGAAGTGGAGCATCATGCATCATGCATCATGGATTGCAACAGCAGCAGAATTATCAACCACCACAACGGCAAGCCGGAGCACCACTTGAATGGAGAGATGGGACAGGCGGGGAAAAAATGACCGACACAACTGTGATATTTCCTCTGCGATATTTCAACTATGATATTTCAAGCATGGACCCACAAGCTCCCTAACGGTTGCTTCTGTCCTCCACCACTGGGTCGAATTTAAGCATTCCCATACAATTCACACAACATACCATCAATATGCAAATGCAAATGTGTGTGCATGCATGGAGTTATCTTGTTGGGTTCCACAAATCACTCAGAGTGGTAATCATGACGAAATCACAACGAAATCACTCTAATCCACATTTGTGGCTTCAAAAGTGCAAATATGGCTATTCAGGGGCACTTTTTGCAACCTCCGGAAGATTATCTTGAGTAAAAGGCATGTAGTGTCACAATTTGTTGCTTGGCAAGCCTAACCGAGCTCTAGGGAAAAATTTCATCAATGCCAAATCACACGAAAGCACAACGGCAGCAATGGAATCAATCATTGTGGTTTCAAAAGTGCAAATACAGCTGTTTGGGAGATTGTTGCCACCAAGTGTTTCTAGGACATTGCCTAAGCCGGCTCTTTGGCTTGCCATGCAACGCGCGTTGCAATGCTCATTGGTGCATTCCACTGAGTGCGTGTGGTGTGTGTTGTGTGTGTGATATTTCATCTGCCCATAACGAGACACATGACATGGGCAACCATCCAATGTGAAACCGGATGAAATTTCCCCCATACCTCGTTAGGTCAAAAACATGATATGAGTGCGATGTGGGCAATGAAGCAATGGCAGCGCAAACACAAAGCCAGGCAATGTTCTCAAACTTCCTCAATTAGGTCAGCATAGGAGCCATTGCTTAGCCCTGTGGGTTGTACCATAGGGAAATCACATTTGGTTGCCATGCACGCTTGCAATTCACTATTCCCTCACTGTCTTTTGACCATTCGTTCACCCTTAGTTCACTGTCCTGTCACCCTTTGCTCACCCTACCTAGGAAGGCGTAATACACAGGAAAAGCCTCCTCTTGGCACAAAAAGCACGCAACAAGGGCATGAAGGCAGTGAGACAATCTTTGTATATTAGAATATGTGGTGCGGAGCAAGGTCATGTTTGATCACCGTCTTTTCACCCTTCGCTCACCCGCTTGTCTCATCCCTTGCACTGTCGCCGCAGGGGGGGGGTGGGTGGGGTACAGTCGTACGGGTGCCCACGACCCCCTCCCATGTGGTTGATGTGGGGGGCTGACATGGTCACTCAGCAAAACAACGCTGTGCCTCAGCCCCGGTCGTCGTGAAAAAGCGGCCGGGGGTGGGGGGGAGGGAAACAAACGGACAAATGCCTAATGTAGATGCATTAAGTTAAACTAGCGTTTTGAGCAAGCTCAAAACACGAGTTTAACCCTAGGGCATGCACGAAATCCAGGCTGACTCAAACCGAAAATGCTTGCCTCGGGCTCTCCGGTTAACTTTACCCTACAGACGTCTTTCACCTGAAGCTCGATGACCCACAGACATCAAACATAGGCCAATCGGTGGACCCAACACAAATCCGGGTATCGCTGGATCACATACCATCTGTTCCACGCATCCTCTTCCGCCCGAAAAAGACTGCCCTCAAAATCAGCGTCTACCCGGCTCATGGGATCAGCCGGGTGCAGAATGGACGGCACCCATATCAGCTTAGCAATCAGGCCAGAATTATGCAAAACCCACGTAAGCGCGCGTAACACACGCAATTGGGTCTTCAGGTAAGACGCCGCACGCAACCGGACCGTCTGTGAAATACCGACCAAGCTGTCTGCAAAAATCGTGACTGTTTTCCAGCCCAGGCGCACCGCCAGCCGAATCGCCCAGGCAATTGCCATGAGCTCGGCTACTTGCTGATTGCACGGCCCCTCCGGACACAACCAGGTTCGTACCGCATGCAAGAAAGGTAGCACACCCCCTACTCTATACCGGCGCACGTCCTTTGCCGCATCAAGGAAAACCAGATTACCCAAAAAATCAGACGGCGTCGCCTGTCGCTCCTGCAAGCACCACCCTCCCAAATGCCTCACCCTCTCAACTCTGTAGCAGGAAATGGGCCTCCATCTGTGTCCTATACGCGTGATCGCTGTAACCAATCCCTCCAGCACCTTCAGGGGGGTGGCCCTGGCGCGCTCAGGTCCGAACCGAGACCAGGCATACGCCCCAGCAAGAATCCCAGAAAAACCCTTGCGAGGCCGAAGATGCCACTGCAAGGTTCCCAACAACTTATCCAACCGCTTTTTGGAATAACCACACGTGGCCAATCGAATCCAAGCCACCATAAGCTGCAGGAAGACAAACGGTTGCACCTGGATAAACCGCTCTCGCAAATTTACAACCTTTCCCAGCGCCTGCAGCACCTGCACAGGACTCAGGGTACTTTTAGAACTCCCTAAAAAGCCTGCCTGCCGAATCCGCACCGCCACCGTCTCTGTCACACCCTCCAACAAATCACCATCGCAAGACAATAATATAAAATCATCTAAATAATGCACCAATCAAACACCCTCCGGCACGATGCCACGGACAACCCTGCCCAGCAACTCCTGGCAGATAAAAGGCGAAAAAGCCCAACCGAAAGGCAACCGGTCCAGTGACACCAGCCCCCCCCCCTGCCTGGTATAAAACCTAAAAATTCTGCTGGCCTTTCGTGGTAATTTGAATGACCAAAACGCATTCGATAGATCCACATGTGTCCCGTACAACTCTCTGGAAGGGTCTTGCTCTGCCATCCACCGCCCTATCAACTCCCACGACGCCAAAGAGAACTTTGGGGGTTTCAGAGGCAAGCCTTCGTGTATACCCACACAACTCAGGATCAAAGAACACTTCACGGAATTTTTGGGTATCACAAAGGGGAAGCACGTTGGGGTCACCGAAGGGTCTTCGTCGTGTAACACACCCATCCTGCGAATCGCATCGGTCATACCCAGGACTGGCTTCGTCACCCTACCGTTACCCTTGGGCATCTCACGCAGATAAAAAAATTCCATGAACCGCAGAAACCTCGGGGGCACTATCTCGTCCCACTCCCTCTCGGTCATCTGGTAACACCCGACCTCCCCTATGCCTGCCGCCAAGATCTCAGGTGTAACCCTAGCCAGTTTGGGCTTGGGGGAGGTAGAAAGATGATTCAAGGATTCCCAAGCCTCCGGTGAAAGACAACGCACAGCCATGAGACATACAGCCATCGGCTCATCAAGCCCAAAATCCTCACATACACTGGTCAATCTAAGCAGAAAAATCCAGAGCCTGTGCACTAGAAGGGCCTCTGCACAAGCCAGCTTAATAGCCATCCATACAATATGCCGAGTTAGCTCGGCCATTATAGTGACAAAAACGCCTCCCTTATAATGTAGCCCCGGACCGAGGCCAACAACACTCTCCAGAACACCCGAAACCTTCATCTCGGATCCCGCTCCCTCATCGCCCAAAACAACGCGTACTCCGCTGTCACTTGATGGGGCCACGGGGTAGAGTCCTGGATCGTTTTCGTTGGGGTCCCGATTCGCCATCGCTCGTCCGGTCTCGCCGTTGAGGTCTCTCCACCCTTCGGGCACCGGCCCCCCGCGCAGAACCTTGCGCCACCTCCAACGCCTCGCCACGCGTCCTCCTTGGTGGCACTGATAAGGCTCGGCCAGCCAGCGGTCTCTTCCTGGCTCCTGGGACTCCTTGAACAGCGTGCGCAGAAAGCCATGGATCCCGGATTTCCCCGGCCCTGGGCTTGGCCGAGGGCGGCGCTGTGAACTTGAACTCCGCACCATCTCTTGTCGGCTGTTTGCTTGACCCCGCACCTGACTGTTCCGCTTGTTGTCCTGCACGCCGGGGGTCTGGATCGGCACCCCGCTGGGCACCGTCACCCACACTTCTGGCCCCTGCGCCGCCGCCTCGCCCGGAGCCTCTCTTTCCCGCTGCCGCTTGAACAACTCCCGGAGGTTGTCCGACACCTGGACGCTGCACAACACCTTCGTCCGCCGAGACCCCAGAGTCGGAATCGTCCGACGAGCTGCCCACATCCGCTGCATCAGACCGCGGTTCACCGGCATACCTCTTGCCCTTGGACATGCTTGGTGCTGCCCTCCTTCGTTCGCCACGTCCCCAAACTGGCTTGTTTTTGTCGCGACGTTGACCCTCGTACATGATATCACCCCACACTTTTTGGGGCTCCACAAACAGGGATCTCGGCTCCGTACTCCAAACCTGCGGCAAGCAAAGCGGGGCGACAACATCCTCATCCCTATATCCCAGGGCGTAGGCCATTGCCGTGGCCGTGGCTGCCCACCGGCCCCACCACTTGAAATGCGGTAGTTCCGGACTTCTCTTCCAGCAAGCCGCTGCACCGCCTCTGCGGAAGCAGTGCCACCTGTGATGAGTCCAAGTCGTTCCGCGCACCAGGTCCGCCAACGACCTTTCCAATTGAGCTGCCCCTGCAGGGAACAAGAGATCAGCCCGGGCCAGCCCTCTGTCCTCGGCCCATTCGAGAAGCCACTCCACATAAGGCCGCAGCCACTCCGGCGTTTGCTCATGGTTTCCATTAGTTTGAGTGTTGGTGAGCGTGACGCACTTTTCACAACTATGAATGCGTCCTTGCGTAAGAGAGTTGCCAAGACCCTTACCCACAAATATGCGGTGCTCAATGATGGTACCCTTTTCCCCAATCCCGTTGCCAGTGACGTGGATAGCATTTCTCGCACGGACTCCTTTGTCCGGTACATGGGTTGTGCATCGGACGAATGGAATGAGCATGGCCCCATTCAATGCGTGCCCCCACCCCTTTCGGTAAATTACCACCCCGATTGCTCAACGCCGTATGTGTATGCAACCGCAGCAGAGTCTTTTGCATTGGGTTACGGTGCACCCACACCATTTTTCTGTGATATGCCCTTGCCCTCAAACCAATTGCTTCCGGACGCACCCGTCGAAAATGTGCATGGGTTTGCACATGCCGGTTATTTCATTGAACGGCATTCGTTTGATGCTGTTATTGGCGAAGCCATTTTAAACGTTGACATTGCCCCCCGTGATTGGGAGGTGATTACGTTGGAAGATGACACTTATGCAAGTGCCAACGTGATTCGGAAGCAAACAAAACGGTCGTCGAAATGGTTGCCCGAGGAGTTGCGCACGCAAGTGTTGGGTGCGGTGACGCGCATTGAGGGTGTTGAGTGGAGTGCGTTGAAACCCGTGGATCTGAAATTGCTACATTGTACCCCATGTGCCCCATGGGATGGGTATCAGTTGGTCCATTCGGATCACAACCTTATGGGTCCACCTTGGATGAAGGATTGCATCCAAGTCTTTATTCCCTTGGACAATGTTCCTCCCGAGTGTGCTGTGCAAGTCGGAGTGGGTTCACATCAGGTTGGGCAACATGAGTCCAATCGTTGGGATGTGTGTTCCATGGAATTGGGTGACATCCTTCTTTTAAAAGGTTGCACCTTTCATCGCGGGGCAGGTGGTGGGGAAAAGGGGCGCTACACTTTGTTCATCCCGTTTGTCCCTTTGGAGCATGCTGCCACCATGTCAAAGGTGCATCTTGCTCGCCAATTGTATGCCCTTCCTCCTATGGTTCAATTTCTGAAAGATGCCAAAGGTGTTCCTATCCCTTGGGAATCTTTTACCCATTTTTCGGCTCCGTTGCTTGTTCGGCGACGGCAAGCTATCCCCTATTGTGGTGACGTTGTGATTTTGGGCCATGGTGTGCATGGTGCAACTTTCTTCTCTAAGTGCCGAACCGGCCCCGAGGAGCCACCATGTCCCTTGGCCCGGTTTCACCGTTGGTACCTCCCAAAGGCAAGTTTTGACGGCGGGACACGGTTTACGGTTGAGAAAGGTTCGTTGGTGTTCACGTTTGCCACGTGTGGTTACGTGTTGAGGCGGGACGAGGATGGGCCGGAATGGATGGAGTGGGCAGCCATGGGGCATGCCCTGCATGTGGCGCCCGCTAGTGTTGCGGAGGCGGTGGAGCAGAACTGGGTGGTGCAGCGGCCGACGGCGACGGGCGGAATGGCCTACTCATGTGGGTGCATGGACCATTGTGATAATTATGGGGAGGTATGCATTTCTTGCGCATGTGGCACGTACGCACCGCGTGCGTGTTGCGCAAGTGCCTCGTACGCGTTACGTTTTTGGTGCGTACGTGTTGACCTACCAACACGTACGCGTACGCAACACAGATCGTACGTGTTGGGGTAGCAACACGTACGCGTTGCCCGAGCGCCTCGTACGCATTGACATACCAGCACGTACGTGTTGCCCCAGTAGATCGTACGCGCTAATGCACCAACTCGTACGTGTTGCGTGTGCTGCCCACACGTGTTGTTTCATAATTAACGTGTCTCTACGCTTTCCTCTTGCAGTTGAACGTCACCCCCTTCAAGTACAAGGAGCGGCGCCCTTGGCCCTCTGAAGCACAAGTGCACCCGACGCCTCCGGATTCGGGCCGGAAGGCGCTGCAGCCGAAGGCGCTTCTTCAGATCCCCCACGCGCTCCCTTGGTTGCCCCGGACCCTGAGTCGATAGGGACAATTGCAGGGCAGTTGGTGCAGGTGAGTAAGGAGGATGTGGTGGACAACGTCGATGTTGGGGATGTTGCCAAATATAGTTTTTTTGATCAGGTTACGTTGCAGGCAAAGGTAAAGGAAGACAGTGGTGCGGTCTCATGGCTTGAGCCCATGGTGGTCCGCTTTCCCATGTGGATGAAGGGCCATGCCGTTGGCGGGGACCCTGCAGCAGTTTTTATTGGGGGGACTTTGTACCAGATCAAAGGTGACAGCCACAGTTACGTGCAGACATGGCGTGTGCATGGAGGGCAGCTCAAGCAGGCCAAGCGTGCTCAGTGGTCAGGGGTGGCGGGTTACCTCCCAATCACCGACGCTGCTGTTGTTGCAGAGGTGGGGGGTGCAATGGAGAGGTGGAAGCTTCTCCTTGCGGGGAAGGTTGGGGGGAAGAGGGACACGGGGACAGGGGGGGATGAGGAGGGCTACGACACCGACCAATCGCGGCACGGTTCTCGTATGTCCCGCGCCAAGAAACCAAACCTTGGTGCCAGGGGGGGGCCCGTAGTCCCCCAACAGCCCCCCATCTCCCCCTCAGGACCACTGCGTGAGCACCTCAAAGACACACAGGCGCAGCTAAAGGCGCGAATTGTGGAACTTGAGAAGGTGCGCAAGGAGAGTGCGGCGGCACAGAAAGCTGCAGAGGACATGCTGAGGGAAGAGCGTGTAAAGTGGGAGGAAGAGCGAAGAGAAAAAGACAGTGAGATTAGGGAGTTAAGAGTGAAGCTGCAGGATGCCTCTGTGAGGGCAAGCAAGAAAGGCCCATCCAGCCCTGACCCTGGGGAGGGGGGGAAAGATGTGGAAGATCAGAAGAATTTTTTGCAGCTGGCAGCAATGGAAATCAGGGATGGCCTTGTCCAAGCCACCACATCCATTGAGGACCTGAGGGATTCACTGCAGGATGCAAGAGGCAGGGAGACATCACAGGGACAGAAGACTCTCACAGCCCTTATGGCATTGACGGACAAGTACAATGTCCGGAGTCTACAGTCCGGCAAGCCGGCGGAGCAGCCCGGCGGTGGCAAGGGTGGTGGGAGTTGACTCCCAGGGGCTGCTGCTCTCCCCTCCTCTCACATATGTTTTTTGTTGGAGGGGTTGGATGGGGGGGTGTGGCAGTCCAAGGACAGGTGGGGAGTACGATTGCGTTCCGCGATGTTTGGGGTGGTGCAGCGTGGCAATGTCCGGGTGGCGGTTGCAACACGCAACTTCCCGAAGGTGTGCCAGGCCATCAACGCCTACGGGCGCGCACGGTTGCCATCGTGGTTCACTTGGACTGCCGTCCAAGTGAACCATGGTATTTCCCCTTCAAGCACTATGCCAGGGCACAAGCACCAGGACCACTTGCCCTTGAGTGCCATTGTGACTGTTGGTGATTTTTCAGGTGGGGAGTTTTGTGTGGAAGAGGCGGGGCTCGTGTTCCCCACAAAGGGAACCCGTCCCTACACAATGGCATGTGTTGCAGGGCCAGAGGGCCAAGACAGAGTGGATGAGGATTGGGTGGCATTGGATGCCCGGAATGGGGTTGTTTTTTGCAGTGGTGCTTTGCACATGCCAGCCCCGTGGCGTGGTGAGCGCTACGCACTGGTGTTTTTTACCCAGGTCGGTCTTGGCAAGGTGTCCTGGGAGGACCTCGTGCTGCTGCGCAGTCTTGGGTTCCGGCTGTGTGCCGGGTAGCATGTGCATGCATTGTGCATTAATGATTGATGGGTGAAGTGTGCGTCAACACGCGCGCGTTGTGGCAGGGGCGCGTACGCGCTGGTGTTGCATCGTACGCGTTGCTGTGTTGGCGCGTACGCGCTGGGGTCATGACGCGTACGATTCGCTTTTCTGGCGCGTACGCGTTGGGTTCATGACACGTACGATTCGGTGTTGTGGAACGTACGCATTAAGAATGGAAAGCGTACGCGGCTCGTACGCGCAGACGTACGTGTTGCATGTTGCGTGTACATGTGAAGCTTGTTGTGTCCATGCACCCCCCCCCCCCTGTTGTCTTTCCCTAGGTTTTTTTTTCCCCCCCTCAAGGAACATGCCCCTGTTCAAGGAGTACCAACAGCTGGGAAGGACTAAGAGATGGGAACGGATGGCCGAACTGCAAACTGCAGTCACAGACATTCTTGGCCCAACCTGGCAAGTGCAAGCTGGCGAAAATGTGGGCACCCTCATTTTGAAAACGACGGAAGGGCCCATGCCCAAAAATCACATGTGGCATGCCGAGGCCCTCCTGTGGGATTGCCGCAAAGAGGGCAAAAGCTGGCGGGCCCTCCAGTACTCCATCCCCACGTCCAGGATCAAATGCCCCCTTGATGAAATCAGACGCGTGAAGGAGGATCTTAGTGCACCACCAGTAGTGGACTACAATGCAATGGACGGGGACCACACATTGCTGGGGGCCGGTAGAAATTTGAGGGAGAAGATGGGACTCATGATGGCCGCCCATAAGGGAAATTTATACCCGGACCTATGGGTACGGCTATGTGTGGATGGCACACAACTACACAAGCGGCACTTCGAGCATTTTATGCTTGGAGTGCTCGGATCAGGCAACCCGCTTGGTACCTGGTGCATTTTGCACGGCTCTGAAAAACGTGCTGTGCTACGATCGCTCACAAGGGTTAGCAAAATGGATGAGCAGGTGCAAGAGGCCCTAAACACAAGGTATGAGGTACAAGGGGGTTACATGGAAAAACCCCATATTTTCCTGGTTGCAGATGTCGTTGCACAACAGGCAATGGCAGGCATCAAAAGATGGAACTGCACCAGTGAGGACCCAGTGTGCTGGTTATGCGGCAAATGCAGGGCACTTTGCGATCGCGACTTTGGAAAGGGACTTTCACCCATTCTGTCACACTGGACCTGGTACGGGCAGGTGCTACGTAGCATTGTGCCCAAGTACAGGCCTCCTGACTATGCATTGCATGGGGTCACACGTGTAACCCACAGTGGCCTTGATGGATGCTGGAGGGCTCTTGTACAGCACCATCGCTTCACGAAGAGACGCGCTATTACATGGGTGCAGACCCATGTAAATCCTTGCAGGGTTGCCTCACACAGTGTTGCACCGCAAGACATCGCAGGGCAGGCGGGTGACAAACCGTCACTCCGTTGTGAACAGAGCGCAGCAATTCTATTTGTTTCGACAAAGGCCTGGGGTCCCCTCATTGTAGGGCTGAACAATGAAGGTCTCTTGCAACATGTCGTGGAAGGGGGTCACACTTGGGCGCAAAATTTTGATTCGTGGTGGGACTGTTTCCACAAAAGTGCAACCATTGCGAAAAAGGAGGGGCTGTTAGGAGCCCAAGAGATTGAAGCCCTAAAAAATGTGCTACCCCAAATGGCAGTGCATCACAAAAGGTGCCAACTGGGGCAAACCCTGTGGGTGCACCTTTGGGTTGACCACATGCTTGGGTTTGCTAAGCAGTGGCATGCCCTTGGCGCCTTTGCTGCCTTCAAGGCAGAAGAAAGGCACAAGACTCTGAAAACAGAGATTCGGTTTAGGAGCTTCAAGGGGGGGGCAAGGAAAGTAAAAGGGGGGGTACGGGGACGGAGAGGTAGACTGGTGAGGCAAGTTTTCGTGAAAGGGTGGAGGGAAGTTGTAAAAAATGATAATCTGGATTGGGGTTTGTTAAAGAGGGGGTGGGATGTATGGGTGCGTGCATGGACACAGCAAGCACACGTGAAGGAACACAAAACGTATTGGAAGGCCAACGCGCCTTAGGAGTCTGTATGGTGTTTCAGCTCTTGTGTAACATATTTGATTTGGGATTCCATTGAATTGCTTTGGGCAAGTATACTACGTCTTCAATGCACATTGCATTCAACATGGTGTTCTGGTGCAGTGATGTGCTTTGCAAGGGAGGGAGCTAAAAAAACCAAGGGCAGCTGGTGGTCTCATTTCAATGCCTGTCTTCAGCGCCTGTGTTTGTTGGTTGCCCCACTAGGTAGGTCTTTGGCAAGCATCTCCTCGTCGCGTCTTCAGCCGGAATCCACCTCCTTTGTGGGCCCCTGGTCATGCGGTTGGGGTCGCCTCACGCCCTCTCCTGCTCTTGTGTGTCCTCATCCTAAGGTGCAGACAGAGTGCGTGTGCAGGGGTTCGAACCCAGGGTTCCGAAACGTAGGGAACATGCTCATACCTCTAGACCAACCAGCTGCCATAGCACATAACACGTAGGCGGTGCGTACGAACTGCGTACGCACCAGCAGATCAACGCGTACGCGTCGGTAATCTAACACGTACGCGTTGCTGTTTCGACACGTACGTGTTAAGTTACCAACGCGTACGCGTCGAAACACCAGCACGTACGCGCCACGCACCCAACGCGTACGCGTTGCACTTCCAACACGCACGCGTCAGAGGACAATCTGAAAGCAAGGTTTTGGGAAATTCAGTATGGTTTTCGGGACACTCTGCAGAGGGAGAAGGCGACCTACGGTCGGCAATGTTTGCAGTGGCACCCAGTGGTGTAGGGGAAGTGCAAAGAGGCGTTGGGTTGGGTAAGGTGATACCCCACACATGAATTTTGCATGAAAAATGACAAATTTCCAACAAAGAAAAAACCAACGCGTACGTGTTGAGATTTCAACACGTACGCGTCTATGTGAACAGATCTTAGCAGTTACAACATGCCTCGGAAGCCGGCGCGACAAAATTTCGGGCAACCACCCTTCTTCTCCCAATTCATCCTCGACATCCGCCAATCCCCGAGGATGAGTTGCATACCCTGCCGTTGTGGATGCCTTCCAGCCTCGAATTGCAATACCCACCGGTGTAGTGGGTTCTTCCTCGCGTCGGAGCGAGTCAAACTCCATGGCCAACCACCGGAACGTCGGCCTCTCTTCTCCTGGCGCTGGTATTCCCGTGACGGCGTCCCGGTACCGCCACGGGTTGTTCTTTCATGACCAAAGTGGGCACCTGAAACACCAATGGCGCAAGTTTTCCGTTTTCCCGGCAGCAGCACACCCCCGGCAATCCTCACTCGGCGACGCGTCTACGGGAATCCAATCTCCAGCCTTCGATAACCAATAGGCCACGCCATCCTTGCGCTTGAATTGAATGCCCTTGTAACGCCACGCATCTCCGCCCGCCGCCATAGCCTGCTCAAAGGTCTCCGATGCCCCTTTCGGTCCTGACTTCTCACCATGAGAATACCTTTTGACATAAGCAGAATGCGCAACGTTCAAAACCTTCCAAACCCTGTAAGCCAACGCATCGCCCAAACTCAATTGCTGTCCCCGTCTGCCACCCACGTCGGTAGGTCTACATGGATTCGGCACCGCAGCAACATAATTTTTTAAGACCTCAGACATATCTTTCATCCAAACCGTCACGCGCTCCTTTTTCAGAAATCGCTCAATTTCAGCCAAACTCAAGTCCGGGATCATTTCCTCTTTGCGCTTCTCAATTTCCGTCGCCGCCAATTGTGCTCGCAATTTCTCCATCTCGGCATGCAGCGTGTCGGAACCCACCGCCGAATCATCCGAAACCACAACGATATCCTCTTGCATACCACTGCTTCCATTGAGACCGGACATGGCAAATGAGAAACAAACGGACAAATGCCTGATATAGATGTATTGAGTTAAACTAGCGTTTTGAGCAAGCTCAAAACACGAGATTGCAACCGCAGCAGAATTATCAACCACCACAACGGCAAGCCGGAGCACCACTTGAATGGAGAGATGGGACAGGCGGGGAAAAAATGACCGACACAACTGTGATATTTCCTCTGCGATATTTCAACTATGATATTTCAAGCATGGACCCACAAGCTCCCTAACGGTTGCTTCTGTCCTCAACCACTGGGTCGAATTTGAGCATTCCCATACAATTCACCCAACATACCATCAATATGCAAATGCAAATGTGTGTGCATGCATGGAGTTATCTTGTTGGGTTCCACAAATCACTCAGAGTGGTAATCATGACGAAATCACAACGGAATCACTCTAATCCACATTTGTGGCTTCAAAAGTGCAAATATGGCTATTCAGGGGCACTTTTTGCAACCTCCGGAAGATTATCTTGAGTAAAAGGCATGTAGGGTCACAATTTGTTGCTTGGCAAGCCTAACCGAGCTCTAGGGAAAAATTTCATCAATGCCAAATCACCCTAAAGCACAACGGCAGCAATGGAATCAATCATTGTGGTTTCAAAAGTGCAAATACAGCTGTTTGGGAGATTGTTGCCACCAAGTGTTTCTAGGACATTGCCTAAGCCGGCTCTTTGGCTTGCCATGCAACGCGCGTTGCAATGCCCATTGGTACATTCCACTGAGTGCGTGTGGTGTGTGTTGTGTGTGTGATATTTCATCTGCCCATAACGAGACACATGACATGGGCAACCATCCAATGTGAAACCGGATGAAATTTCCCCCATACCTCGTTAGGTCAAAAACATGATATGAGTGCGATGTGGGCAATGAAGCAATGGCAGCGCAAACACAAAGCCAGGCAATGTTCTCAAACTTCCTCAATTAGGTCAGCATAGGAGCCATTGCTTAGCCCTGTGGGTTGTACCATAGGGAAATCACATTTGGTTGCCATGCACGCTTGCAATTCACTATTCCCTCACTGTCTTTTGACCATTCGTTCACCCTTAGTTCACTGTCTTGTCACCCTTTGCTCACCCTACCTAGGAAGGCGTAATACACAGGAAAAGCCTCCTCTTGGCACCAAAAGCACGCAACAAGGGCATGAAGGCAGTGAGACAATCTTTGTATATTAGAATATGTGGTGCGGAGCAAGGTCATGTTTGATCACCGTCTTTTCACCCTTCGCTCACCCTACCTCGAAAGGCGTAATACACAGGAAATACCTCCTCTTGGCACACAAAGCACGCAGCAATGGCATGAAGGCAGTATATGATTATATGTGGTGTGGAACAACGTCGGGTATGACAAGAAATTTGGAATACTTGTCCACCGTGGATATGGACCACAAAAGGTGCAAAAATGGGCCAAAAACACCTCAAATCTACATTGTTCAACCCACTCCCGTGCACATAGTATCATATTTCATTTATTACCTAGCATTCAAATACTTCTAATACCATCTTATGCCCCAAACATGTGTGTGGACAGTGATAGGTGATCAAAACCCTACCTATGAACCATATTCCTTTGTCTACAGAAGCGCCATTTTTGGGCTTCCACTCACCATACCTGCTAGTACGTTATCCCCGTAAGCTAGGAGAACGCGCAGAACGTGGATAACGCTCCAGAACGCTCCGGAACGCGGATAACGCGGAGAACGCGGAAAACGCTTCCAGAAGCATGTGCGGAAGCATTGCACCGGAACGCGCAGAACGCGGACAACGCGTAAAACACAGCACACCTATGTTGGGGGGGCCGCGTCCTCACAGTTGGGTATCCAGCCTACGCGGTTGGTCCCCCCCCAGGTTTCGCACTGGTCCCCATGGGTGGGGATGGCAGAGGCTTGGCGGCCATGTCCTTCTCGATCCCACCACGGCCGCCTCCGCCACCCCGTCTACTGCACGCTGAAGGAGAAGTTCTCCAACGTATCGTCCTCTACGCTCCCTCTAGCGTCCTCCGCTTCCTCCTCTTCTTCCTCCTCATCGCTATCCGCCTCCTCCTCGTTCTCGCCGTCCGCTTCCGGGTCGTCCTCCCCGGCGTCCCCCTCTTGAGTCTCCTGGCTAAGGGGCGGCTCGCTTCCCTCGGCGTCCTCCGTGCCCGTTGTAGTGATGCCGTGCGCGGGTGCAAAGCATTGCACATGCAACGGGGTGTCCGGGCATCCGCTACACACGTATTGTGTGCGGCCTTTGCCGCAATGTGCACAAGTGCGCCGTTGGGCGCCGGCAACGGGGACGTGGATGTTGCGTCGCGGCTGCGCATCGGTACAGTACCGGCGGCGAAGGAGGGCCCACTGCCACTCCCACATGCTATCCGTGCCACGGCACCTTTCTAGGGCGCGGCAGGTTGCAAACGCGTTGGCCGCGGCGTATCGCAGCAAGAAGCCTCGCACGGCTTGCGACCAGGACATCTGCCTTCCCAAGAGGCGCATCTGCAACGCCATCTGGTTGGCAGAGTCCACCCCCCGTGCCAGTTGGCGGTACGCAGCAACGAGGGGGTGGATTTCCCGGCCCGTGTGGTGCAGGGGGCCCCGCGCAGCGTACCACACGTTGGACAAGATCGGCACCAATTTGGGAGGTTTGCCTCCGGTTTTCGGCTGCTTGTACACCTGCAGGGCGTACTTGTGGCCGTCAACCGTGCTGCCATCTGCAACGAAAACACACGGAACGAGGATTATTACCCCTGGAGGCACGTCCGGAAGCATGACTTCGGCAACGTGGATCACGCGGCGAACGCGCAGAACAACCGGAAGCATCTCCAGAGGCGCGTTGGGAGGCAAAAAACCGGAACGTACATAACGTACATAACGCAGCATACCCGCAGCGACGCCAACTCCCTCTTCTTGATCATCGTCCACGCGCCCGTCGCCGGCAGCTCCTCCTCGCGGTCTTCGGTGAGGGTATACGCCATCATCCAGGCCATTGTGACCGTTCTCTTGTATCTCTCTTTGAGGTCGTCCGTGCTCATGTCCACGAGATCTTCGGCGGCCAGGCTCTCAAGGGACGGCGGCGGTCGCCTCCGCTCCCCAAGGGGGTGCTGCCCCTTCAGCGCTGCCAAGGGGACCCCGTGCAGCTCCGGGCCCGGTGCCTCGGTCCCCACGAGCGCGCTGGGCGGCCTCTCCGGGGCCTCCACGCAGCCAGTACACACGGAGATCCCTTTCAGGATCCCATCTGTGGCCTGCCGGTGCCCCGACGTCCGGTAGACGCGGTCCAAGTGTTCACGGGCGGCGGAGGCGGATTGCGCGTTCTTGACGCCGCAGGCCAGCAGACCCTGCACCGCGGTCGGGCGCACCTGGCTGTGCAGCAGGGTGGCAGCAGCAGCATCCTTCCGACCACTGGCGTCCGCGCTCAAGCACACTCGGTAGTGCTTCTCCAGCCGTCCCAGCGTCACCCCATAGTCCGCCAGTCCGGACTCCAGAACCTGAACAACGCGAAAAACACACAAATGTCCTCCAGAAGCATGTCCGGAAGCAGAGAACCGGCACGCGGATCACGCGCATAACGCGGCGGACGCCTCTAGAAGCATGGTCGGAGGCACGCAAAACACAACGCATGGGACGTGAAGAACACCTGCAGCTCGTTTGCGTATTGCGCACTGTCTTTGTAGTGCTCGAAGCGCGTCGTCCTCGCTGGGATGGACTTCTGGGGCCCCACCGCTCCTTCAATCTTGAAGCCCACGCTGTCCACTCCGCCCGCCTTCTCTTTCCCCTTCTCTTTGCCCTTCTCTTTGCCCTTCTCTTTGCCCTTCGTCTTCCCCTCCTTGGCCTTCCCTTCCTTCCCCTTTGCACCCTCCACCACCACAACGTCCTGCGCCGCCGCTGCCAGCTCCTTCTTCTGCTGCCCAATCGCCTCTCCTTCTGCCTCTGGCTCCTTCTCCTTGTCCTTCTCCTTCTCCTTGTGCTTCTCCTTCTCTTTCTCCAAAACGGTACTCCTTGCGGCCTTCTTCTCCGGAGTGGGCGCCCGCTGACTTCCACTGGCGGCGCTGGCGCTGGCACTGCTGGTGCTGCTGCTGCTGCTGCTGGAGGAGTCGTCTTCCTCCTCCTCCTCCTCCTCTTCTTCTTGCGGCGTGTCCTCCGCCCAGGCCCAAAACCGGTCCTTCTGCAGCTGAAAAGAACGTACAGAACACAGATAACGCAAGACGTGCATCCAGAAGCAGGGGTGGAGGCAAGAAACCGGAACGCGCAGAACGCGGATAACGCGCGGAACGCTCCCAGAAGCGCGTTCGGAGGCAATGATGCAGCACGTCATGAACGCAGAAAACACAGCCTAGGCCCCCCTGCAACTAGAGGCACACGTGCAACGCATTGACATACCCTCTTGTACTTGAACCACTGATCTTGCTTGCTGCGACAGTCGCAGACCTGGGGCAGGGCCCCCTTCTTTGCGGCCTTCGGCACCTTGACGTGATACAGCTGCACCGTGGTCAAGTAGAAGGCCTTGCCGTCTTCCCAACCATCCGGCAGCTTCTTCTGCTTCTTGGCCCTCTGCTCGACCCACCCGCACCAGTACCCCGCTGTGCACAAAAGAATGCAATCAAGAGAGCAGAAGCATGGGGAACCAAATCAAGGGGCAATGTCGAGTAAGCATGTGACGGACAAAACGAACGAGGACAACGAAGGTTGCATGTTGCGGGCACATACATGTTTGTGCTTTCAGCTGGAAGACAACGAAGCTCATCTGGCCTGCCTCCTTCGGCTTCCACTTCTCCAACGCTCCATCAGCCTTCAGCCACTGCTTACAGTTGTTGGGGTACAGCGGGGTGGTCATTTTGTGAGAAGAGGGCCTCTGGGGCAACGGGGAACACGAAGAGAACGCGGCGAACGCAGCAAGCGTACCTCCAGAAGCACGGGCGGAAGCACCGAAGCGGAACACGGAAAACGCGGCCAACGCGCGGCACCTGTACAACGCTCAGAACGATGGAAGCAGAGGCAGAGGCAACATGCAAAGTGCTTCTCTCCTTGAAAATGGATGAACCGCATGAAAACTCATGCGCGAGTGCGTCGGGCCACCTCAAAAACCCCCGGAAGCGTCGTAAAAGCAAGGGTGTTTTTCCCGACCCCTAGAAGCGCCCATTTCGTCATCTACGTCGTAGACAAAGGAATATGGATATGGAGCACAAATGGTGCAAAAACGGGCCAAAAACACCTCAAATCTACATCAATAATCCCATTCTTATGCCCGTAGTATCATAGTCTTTGTAGTTCTTATCATTCAAATGCATACAATACCAACCCAAGCCCCAAACATGTGTGTGGACGGTGATAGGTGATCAAAACCCTACCTATGAACCATGTGGATATGGAGCACAAATGGTGCAAAAACGGGCCAAAAACACCTCAAAACTACATTGTTCATCCCATGCTTGTGCCCGTAATATCATATTTTTTTTCTTACCCAGCATTCAAATGCTTACAATACCATCCTATGCCCCGAACATGTGTGTGGACGGTGATAGGTGATCAAAACCCTACCTATGAGCCATATGGATATGGAGCGCAAAAGGTGCAAAAACGGGCCAAAAACACCTCAAATCTACATCGATAATCCCATTCTTATGCCCGTAGTATCATAGTTTTTGTAGTTCTTATCATTCAAATGCATACAATACCAACCCAAGCCCCAAACATGTGTGTGGACGGTGATAGGTGATCAAAACCCTACCTATGAACCATATGGATATGGAGCACAAATGGTGCAAAAACGGGCCAAAAACACCTCAAAACTACATTGTTCATCCCATGCTTGTGCCCGTAGTATCATATTTTATTTCTTACCCAGCATTCAAATGCTTACAATACCATCCTATGCCCCCAACATGTGTGTGGGCGGTGATAGGTGATCAAAACCCTACCTATGAGCCATATGGATATGGAGCGCAAAAGGTGCAAAAACGGGCCAAAATCACCTCAAATCTACATCGTTCATTCCATTCTTATGCCCGTAGTATAATAGTTTATGTAGTTTTTATCATTCAAATGCATACAATACCAACCCAAGCCCCAAACATGTGTGTGGACGGTGATAGGTGATCAAAACCCTACCTATGAACCATATGGATATTCCTTTATCTAGGGTTAGTACTCAGGGATCCGGGTGGTCTGGGTAACCCATTTCTGCCCCAGAAAACAGGTGAAGATATTTGACCTTTTTTATTTTCCGAACGGGGTAACATGCTTGTTACCTGGGTAACACATGTTACCGACGGTGTTACCAATGTGTTACCCGAGGGACTTCCTATGTTACCGGTAACATGTATGTGTTACCCGAGCGCTCTGGTTGTTAATTGCTTTTGTTACCACCGCTGTAACCCTTGGGGTGTTACCCGGGTAACCATGCCCCCTTCCAATCCCACTTTGTCTCTATTAGTTACCCCCTGTGTTACCTTTCATGTAACCCCTTCATCACACTTTGTTTTAGTTACCCCATGGTGGCTGGGCACAACGTCATGCACACATAGTCCCTTCCCTCCCTGCCCTGCAAGAAGTATCACTGCGCCGTAGGACTGCTGTTTCTTCTGAGTTCAAACTTTCAGTTCAGAATGCCACTTCTGGAAACAACCACTGTAGGAGTGCAAATGCACATCGCAATGAGCACACTTGAACCAAGTGCGCCCCTTGCATACTTTGCAAGTGCCTCGGGTATCTACAAGCAACGGCGTGTGCACAGCGTGCCCAGGGGAGACAAACTTTTCCAAAATATCCCATTGGAAGTCCCAAAGGGATTTCTTTTTGGGTATCAAACCTTGGAGTCGGCATATTTCTTTTTGGGATGTCCCCCAAGGGTAGCTGCTGATAGGGCCCCTCTCACATGCTTGGGGGGTAGTCCCCTTCGTTCGAACACCATTGCTCTCCGCAATGGACGCCGGCTGGGTCGGATGGGCATGGTGGCTTTGGGAAAATGGGTGGACAGGAAAACACCCCCCCCCCTTGCACACGTGCACATCGTTCACAAATTACCCCTGAACCCTGAGGCAAAGCTAGAAGGAAAGAATGAGGACGTCGGGGTAACACCCCTGGTAACTGGGTAACTGGCAACTGGGATACAAGGGTGGTGACATTCACCACTGACATAATAAGAACATAGAGGCCACAACAGGCCTGCTCAAAATAAAAAGACCCCATCCGACGTCGCCGATGCATCAGTCCGTGAAGTCCATGCCTTCCTCGCAATCACGTCCACGATCCAGAGTCTCCGCCACTCACTTTTGGGCCTGAGAACAACAGAGGATCATTGCTGAACGATGTTACCACGCATGTAACCGTTGGGGTGTTACCCGGGTAACGTGTTGCCATACCCCCAGAGGTGAATACCTGTGTGTTACGGCCAATGTAACCCCTGGGGTGTTACCCGGGTAACGTGTTGCCATCCCCCCGGAGGTGAATACCTGTGTGTTACCGCCCATGTAACCCCTGGGGTGTTACCCCGGTAACGTGTCACCACACTGCCCCATTCACAAAACCAAGGGTACAAATAAAGAAACACACCCTTAATTGCACATCATCACATCGGCGTCTCATCGTCGGCCCCTGGCTGCTCCTCACCCGGTGTCTCCGAAGGCGGAGGTCCTTGCGGCAGTGGCCGGGGTGGTGGATCCTGGGGCCGGTACCTGTACGGGTCGGACCCATACGGGAGGCTCCCGGAGCTTGAAGGCATCTCCGGATCCCGACCGGTGTCGCCAGCATCCTCATCCTGCGTGAGCAGCGGTGCCCCCAGGGCCGGTGGTGGCGAGTAGACCTGTGTCAAAAACGGATGCACGATTGCTACGTTTTCTACGCATTGTGCGCATGTCATGTCAATGGAAGGCACTGCGCACACCACCACTTTGCCGTCCACGGTTGCCGATGGGGTGGATCCTTCGTCCTCGGCCTCGGCGTCTTCCTTGGCCTTGAGTTCCTCCTCGGCCTTGGGTTTCTCCGCATGGGCAGCCTGACGTTGGGCGTGCTCCCCGCTGCTCAACTCCCTCGCCGTCAGGGGTGAGTAGGCCTTTGCCAAGGAGACACCTGAAAACATAGAGAGACACACAGTGGCTCTGCAAAGTACGTGTTACCACCTGGGTAACCCTTGGGGCGTTACCCAGAATTTTTGTTACCCGGGCTTTCGAAAGTGTTACCGGGTGTGTAACCGATGGGGTGTTACCCCGAATATTTGTTACCCAGGCTTTCGAAAGTGTTACCGCGTGTGTACCCGTTGGAGTGTTACCCAGAATTTTTGTTACCCAGGCTTTCGAAAGTGTTACCGCGTGTGTAACCGTTGGGGTGTTACCCAGAATTGTTGTTACCGAGGCTTTGGAAAGTGTTACCGCGTGTGTAAGCGTTGGGAATTTTTGTTACCCAGCAGCAACAGAGCACAAAAAACATACCAAGGCTTGGTGGTCTGGCCTCCACTTCCATTGCCTGCACCCTCGCCAGAAGCGCGTTCCGCTCTGCCTCCAGCCGCTGCCGCGCCTCCTCCTCACGGGCCCGCCTCCGCACCCTCTTGTGCTTGTTCCGCTGCTTCCTCCGCATCTTGGCCCCCTCACTCCCCTGGCTGTCACTGCTGCTGGTTGCACTGCCAAACTCATCACCTGGGTGCATATTCCTGACCTTGTAGTACTTCCGCTTGTACCTCTGCAGCCTCTCCTGCTGTTCCTGGAGGGTCCCAACCAGACATGGACGCCATTGGCCAGGCAGTTCCAGTGGGGGTGGGCTCTTGTGGGTGGACCTCAGATGCAGCATGACCCCAATGTGGCGCCAGGTTTGAACAATCCTGGCATCCAGGTCTTCCTGGCTGAGGTCCGCCAGGTCCTGGGTCCTCAGCTGCAGTGACCCGGGGATACTGGGACCACTCTGCAGGCCTGCACGGAGTTTCTCCAGGTGGGACAAACCTGCAGACAGAGAATATCATTACAGACAATTACATTTGTATGTAAGTAGGTCAGTTAGTTCAACACCCCAAGATTGCAACACCATACCTGAGTATGCACTTTCAGTTTTGTGGGCTTTCTCGGGGCCTCCCTTGAGCTGCGCTGCTGTGGGGCCCTCCCCCAGCCTCTCCGGCTGCCTCTTCGGGGCTTCGGCATCATCATCCTCCACGTCCTTGAGGGCAGAGCACCCGTCGCAGCTGAGCTCCACCAGCAGCAGATTCACTGTGACAAAGAGTGCAAAGCATGTTACCCGGGAGCAAAAACCTGACACACAGTGTTACCACCCATGTAACCGATGACCTGTTACCCGGGAAAAGTGTTACCCGGACACAAAAACCTGACACACAGTGTTACCACCCATGTAACCCATGACCTGTTACCCGGGAAAAGTGTTACCCGGACACAAAAACCTGACACACAGTGTTACCACCCATGTAACCCTTGCCCTGTTACCCGCGATTTACGTTACCCAGCAGGAAAAGGCAACATACATGCTTCAGTTCGCGCTTCATCATCATTGAGCAACCCCTCGGTCCCCATCTCGTCCCGCCACTTGTGTTTCAGCCGATCCAGGCACGTCGGGGAAGCTCCGGTGTGTGCCCCTCGAGCCCCAATTCGGTTCACCATGACAGGGATGGCGATTTCCAACCTACATGGGAACACAGTGGGGAACAGTGAGATGGCAGTTAAACATACCAATGTGCTGTTACCACGTGTGTAACCGTTGACCCCTTACCAGGGTAACACGAACCACACACCTTCCAGTCAGTGCCCATCCAAAGCTTTCTCTTCTTCTTGCACTTGTGGCTCTGGGGTCTTCGGCCGCTTTGAGGGGGGTCCCATCTTCAGCCACAATGGCCGCACCTGTCACCCCCAGACACTGCTGGTAGTGGGTGGCAACCTGTTTGAGGCTGGACCCCAACTCTTCCCTGACATGGGACTTCGCCCGTTCAAGGTGTTGTAGGTAGGTTGTTGAAGTAAGAATTTTTTCTGCCCTTGTGGGGCGGGCAGAGATGGACTTTGCCCCACCAGAAGCCGGCCCGGTAAACATAAAACTGGGGTGTGCCGTCTTCCCTTTCGCCTTTTTTGTTTTCCCCTTGGTTTGTGGTAATGGTTCGTCCTCCTCAGGGGTTCCTTCCTCCTGGACCACCACCTCCTCGTCAGTCCCTGGTCCCTGGTCATCATCATCATCATCACTATCCACCTCCTTGTCAACATCCCTTTGGGACCTCTGCCGGACTGCCTTGGCTGCAACTGAAGCTGGGGTGAGTGTTCGGGTCTGTTTTGGGGGCTTCAAGGCTGATTTGGTGGGGGCTTTGCTGGCTCCTCCTGAATGACTGCCACTGCCTGTTGCCTGCACCTCCTTGCCCCTGCCCTTCTCTTGCCCCCCTTTGTAAAATCCCCAGGTGTTCCCACACTCCTTTGCCTGAAAGGTCACTGGCCCGTGGAGGGTCTGGATGTCCAGACATTCCCCCTCATCAACGTCGTAGGCCAACGCCGTCTTCATGGTCAGGGCCGAATGGCTGCCCTTGGAAACCCAGCCGCAAACAAAGTTGGGCTGGCCTTGTTTCTTGGCCTTCAACTGCAAGGAAAGTAAGTGCAGTAAAAATGGGGGGTGTTACCACGTGTGTAACCGGTAACAGGTACGTGTTACCCAACCCGTTGAAAACAGGTCACACCAAGCAATGGTGCAAAGGGGATACCTGAAGGACCACAGGAGCCCCGGCACGGGCAACATCACCCCAGCGGACACTGTACAACGTCGATCCGGCAGTCAGCTCCTTGTGAAACTTCTTGGGAACCGGTGGAAGGGGCATAATGAGGAAAAACAGGGCCCTAATGGGACATGATTGGCATGTGTAGTGTTACCGCATGTGTAACCGCTGACCTGTTACCCAGGAAAAATGTTACCCAGAGTGAGAGATACCTCTGCAGATCTATTGGGCACATGCGTAGTGTTACCGCAGGTGTAACCGCTGACCTGTTACCCAGGAAAATTGTTACCCAGAGGGAGAGATGCCTCTGCAGCTCTTTTGAGCACAATTTTAGGTTTGCAAGAAATAGGCACGTCAAATCAAGACAAAAAAATTCATTGTGGAGTGCAAGGGTGTTAAGATCAAACTGACAGGGTCGTGAAGGTCGCGTTTTCTTGAGGGAATTTTATTTTCAATTATTATTGCACCTCTGCCCATTTGGTTGTTGTTACCGCTGATGTAACCGCTATGGTGTTACCCCGTATACCTGTTACCGCGAAACTCAAGGCTTGCAGCAGAACACACGACAGGCAGGTAACACATTTGCGGTAACAACAAGCACAAAAAGGCAAACTTTGCAATTCTTCCTGTCACATGAGTTGAATGACAGGGTGACACTATGTTACCAAGGTCAGGCACCTCAAAAAACCCCCACATAACCCAACTTGAAAAAAATGACCTGTTACCCCAAATTTGACCCTGTTACCGCCCTAGATAAAGGAATATTGGACCACAAACGGTGCAGAATAGGGCCAAAAACACCTCAATTCTTCGGCGTTCATCCCATTGTTATGCACATGCTATCATATCATATGTAGTACCTGTCATACAAATGCTTACAATAACAACCTAACCCCCGAACATGTGTGTGTACAGTGATAGGCACGCAAAAACCTACCTATGAACCATATGGAAATGGACCACAAACGGTGCAAAATAGGGCCAAAAACACCTCAACTCTTCATCATTCATCCAATTCTTATGCACATAGTATCATATTGTATGTGCTTTGTATCCCTCAAATGCATACAATACCAACCCAAGCCCCAAACATGTGTGTGGACGGTGATAGGTGATCAAAACCCTACCTATGAACCATATGGATATGGAGCGCAAAAGGTGCAAAACCGGGCCAAAAACACCTCAAATCTACATCGATAATCCCATTCTTATGCCGTAGTATCATAGTCTATGTAGTTCTTATCATTCAAATGCATACAATACCAATCCAAGCCCCAAACATGTGTGTGGACGGTGATAGGTGATCAAAACCCTACCTATGAACCATATGGATATTGGACCACAAACGGTGCAAAATAGGGCCAAAAACACCTGAAATCTTCATCGTTCATCCCTTTCGTATGCACATACTATCATATTGTATGTAGCACCTATCATACAAATGCTTACAATAACAACCTAAGCCCCAAACATGTGTGCGTACGGTGATAGGCACTCAAAAACCTACCTATGAACCATATGGAAATGGACCACAAATGTTGCAAAATAGGGCCAAAAACACCTGAAATCTACATCGTTCATCACATTCTTATGCACATACTATCATATTTTATGTAGTTCTTATCACTCAAATGCATACAATACCAGCGCAAGCCCCAAACATGTGTGTGGACGGTGATAGGTGATCAAAAACCTAACTATGAACCATATGGATATCTGACCCAATGGTGCATGAGAAAGGAATGGGTAGCCTAGAATAAAGGCAAAACATCGCTTGTCATGTAGGCTTCTACCAATGGTGATGACAATTTGTTCATATATCACCTCCATACCACGGCTTACAGCCCTGTAAGGCCCTCCATAGACCCTAGAACCATGAACAACGTGGTTGTTGGCTAGAAAGGTGTGAGTTTATCAAAATCTGTGCCTGACAATCTGGATTGTTTTACGTCAGCAGCAAGGTATTGATCTCGGGAACACGCTCATGCCTTTACTTTGCTTCCAACTGCGCGAAAAAGTGGACTTTTTGGCGATTTTCTATTGCGCACGGCGGTCGGGAAACTGAAACTCGCTTACGTGGCAGTTGCTGACAGTTTATCTGCGGCTCCAGCTCCAACGATAGCATAATTTTGTTACAAATTCGAGAAAACACAAAAACCACAGTACTACTGTGTACAATTTGATATCGCGGTTTCTGGAAATGCATGATTTTGAATTTTGGGGAAAACCAGCTGCTAAAATCATAGGTGCTGTGATGGGGTGAGGGGGGATCCGCCTGAGGCATCCGTGAAGAGGATGAGGATAGCTGATGATTGTTGTGGCAGGCGACATGGGTTCATGGGCAAGTAGCCTAGCAGGTAGCCGTATATGACGAGGCCTGTGGTGAGGTGGGCTACCGGAGCAATGGGTTGTATGATGGGGGTGGCGTAGACGACTATCCCTTTAGAGATGATGCGCTGCACGCAAGGGGATACAGCGATGAGTCCCACCTCTTGCTGTCCCTGTGTGAGGTAGGAGTAAATGTAGTGGAGGCTCTGTCCCAGTTCAGGCTGTGGCACGTGAGGGTATGTGTCCGTCGTTCCGGTATGTGGCCAGACTGGCAGAGAGGATGGTAGGGGTTTTCTTGTTTGCCCGTTCGGCGTACAGGCTGTACTGGATGGCAAATCCAGTGGGGCTGGGGCGGGTGATTGAGGCAATTCATCCATTCACTTCAATTCAATTCATCCATTCCTGATCCGATGTGAGTGTAGACAAAGCTGTTGCGTTATTTTCCAGGCGTTTTGAGCAGCCAAGTCACACTGCTACACAACTGAAAAAGAAGGGGGGAGACACCATTGAACATGGTCATGTGTGTGCAGCGACGAAAGCACGTGGAGGCAGTTACCCTGATAGTTGCGGACCGGCCCGAGCTCCAACTTATCCATTTTCCAATCTCCCGATGGACTTTTTGTCATTGCCTGCAAACGACGACCAAACCACTTGTCAAACAGTCAACACGTTGATTGTCATAGTGTGCAGACGGACGGGATATAGCCTTGGAATACCCTGTGCGAAAGCTGGTCTCACTAGTGAGCTAGTTGCCCACCTTTTTCTGGACAACTGCGTCGATTTCCTGGGGCTCTCCTGAGAGATTCATTACCACAATGGGCCCATCCTGACTTCAGCATTTTTCAAGTCGCTGATGGAATCCTAAGGTGCGGACATGCACTACTCTGTCATATACCACGCAAAAACTAACGGACGTGCCAAAAAAGGTGTTCAGTTGCTTGTGAATTTGCTGCGACAGTATTTGGAGCATGACCAGCGTCAAAAGATGAAGGAGCTCCGCTCACACTTATGCGATCTGGGGTTAAAATGACCTACCTCGGGCAATATCAGAATATAGTCCCCACCAGTTTGGTGTTTGCACGACTCCCCCTTGGCTCAGGGGGGTGTTTGTCCTATCCTGAGGACGATCGTGCTGAAGATCCCGGTGAGTCCTTCAGGTGCCTTGTACATGATCCTAATACCATCCAGATGGAACTGAGTCGCATCCATGATGCAGAATTTTGCAAGATTCAGGCCGCAACCCCCCCCCCCCCCTTGTTGATGAAGCTGGGACACCGAGTGTGGGCAAGTAGCTCGTCTGGTGCCTCCAAACTGGACCGCATCTGGCAGGGCCCTTTTCAAGTTGCCTGCTGTCTGTCAAAGTGCAGATAGAAGGTCAATGTCTCAGGGACACTGCAGAATGTATCTGGGATCCTGCTCAAGCCGTATACTTCCCACAGAGATGGTACCAACGCCTTGTTACACTATTACAGTGAGTGTGAGGGTCTCATCGAGACTAACTCATGCATAGTGGAAGGTGTTTTGGGCCAGGAAATGCGTGGTGGTGTTGGTAGGAACGGAACAATGTGCGGGACATTCAGATACTGTGGCTGCGATGAACCAGAATGGCATCCACTCACGTCATTTTTACGACACGTGAATGACACGTGGACGAAGCATTGTAACTGCCATGACCTGGACGTTCGGCTGGCGGATTTAAAGCAAGTGCAGGCCATTACCTCTGATTTATGCAACTACTACAATTGTGCAAAGACTAGCCCTTCTCCCTGTCCATTGTGTATTCTGATGATGATCCTCACTTTCCTGATGGAATGTTGCACAGATGTGGGAAGGAAGTGTCCCTGACGGACGGAAATTAGCGACCATGCAAACTGCTGCACGTTGGCGCCCCCTTCTGCCCCCCCCACCCCCCCCAAAAAAGTTCCATTTCCATGCTTGCAAGTGCTGCAGTCTGGACGTCTCACGTGTCGGCGCCCTCAGCCAAGGAGGGGTGTATGTGATGAACGTGTGGGACTTTGATAGTTGCTTTCATCACCGTGTCCCCCCCTTGGGTCATTGGCCATCAGTTGCAGCTAGCCCCGCAAAGAGGGGATTTATAGCAGAGCCTGTCCATTCTTGCCAGTGTCTGCCAATTATTTGTCTTTTGACCCAAATCTGTGGGTCGGACTAGGGAGGGGAGTGTTAACTTTCAGACGTGGTCCTTACTCGCCTATTCCTCTGGAGGTTCCACTTATGCCTCTGTCCAGCCATCCCAGGACTTCCTGTTTCCCTTATGCGAGTATGAACTTGCAAAACCTTTTGACATTATTAGGAAATGCTTTGGTGGAAAGTTGGCAGATATTTTTTTTTATTTTTATTCACCGCACAGATCAATCAGGAATCTCAACGTTTTCATAATGGTGCCCAAATTATGCTAAATTTCGAGCATTTTGATTAAATTCCTGATCCCTGTTGATTTACCGCCGGTGGCCGCCTGTGCGCGGGTTTTCCGTCGACTTCCGTATCGATTTTTGTCTTTGATCTTTCTTCTGAACCAATGCGGTTCTAAGAGTAGTTAAGCGCTAGATCTCTAGAATTTTTAATACCATTTCATCTTATGTACTCAGCAGAATTTGTCATCCACACGTCCGAGGAAAAATCGACACGCAAAGTATTTTGGGACGCAAAGGAACTCATTGTCCTCATATACCACGAGTTCGTGGGAAAACCTATATCTGCCCCTATACTTCTGTTACATGCACCTTTCACATGGGCACATCGTTTCGGATGGGGAAACGCCTATTAAGGGTAAAATGGGGCAACCGCCCCGTGTGAAAATCCCAACGTTTTTTTGTAGAGAGACGCTAAGTTTCTGTTCTTGTGACACTGTAAGCAGACACCACGCCACCCTGTTCACATGGTCAAACAACCCGGAGGTTTTCCTAATTTGGAGGTAACTCAACGATGACTCCACACAATTCAGATCGTATTGAATCATGGTTGGCTAATCTTACGCAACTTTTTGGGACTTGGGGCACAAGGGCCGTTGCGTAAAAGGTTGTGCTCAAACCATTAGTGAGATAGCCTTAAAACCACGACATTGCATAACGTAGAGATCTGAGGCGACTCTGTGCAGTGCTTGTGGCAGTTTTTCCAGCTTATCTATCCTTTTACATGATACCATCTTGTGAGCACACGATGCAGATTGCGCTTTTTCACACATGTTGTTATGCATATGTGTTTCCAATGGGATCCAAGGGACGGCGTGACCTATAGTAAGTGTAAGGTCTGCAACCTGGTAGATTTGAAAGCAAACGGGTATTGTAGGTTGATTTTTAAAATTTTGAAGGGTAGGTCGAGGTGGTAAGTTTTTTAGCAACCGGTGGGTACCGGTATCCAATGGACCTAATGTTAGTTTGATGCACCTTTTTTTTGTGGTGCGTAATGTGTTGTGAACCAGGACTTCTACTACAGCTAATAGGAAAAGGTACCTATTAGTATCAAAGTAAGAATTTCCTTGATGATATCATCATATTGTCTCATGCCCAGTCATCGTCATGTCACTTACCATATCCTCAAAATCACTGCATTTTTCAAAGAGTTCAGACACAATTCGAAATTGTTCACCATGCACAAGACTTAAAACTTTTGAAAATGCTTTGTTGTGCTATTTTTTCAATTTTACTCGTATGCCCATATGTTTATTCTTAGCGTTTTCAATGGGTAAGCGTGGTCCACAGCCAAATAGTGCCAAACCACAGGCACGTACACGTCGACCCCCTCATTGCAAAAAAGATGACAACCTTAGGACAAGCACATTGCAGATCCCGCAGGTGGCAAAGAGATGTAGGATATTCAGCACATCATTGCAGAGGCTGGCATCACCGACAAATTCAATACTTGGTGCATGGGCAAGGGTACAGCAAGGCGGACGGCACCTGAGAACCCCTAGCAAATCTTAGTAATGCCTTGCAGTATGTGGCACGTTGGAATAAAGAGAAAAAGAAACTTGATGCTGAGATTGAACTAGAGCGACCAAAGAAGAAAGGAGAAGCGCAAGAGGGCTCGTCCGCATCCAATGCAGATACCTCATAAACCCCTCAACTTGGTCCCCAGCGGAAGCAAACCTCCCTTGTTCGGAGGGCATTTCGTGAAGCAACTTCTCAAGAAGGTGTCAGCGATTTTACTATCTGTCATGTAAAGAAGTTGGATGGCACATTGTTTGGGCAAGCCATATGCAGGAGTGGTGGCACAAGCAATCTATCTTCCAATTTGAATGCATCCCATTAAGATTGCGTAGTGCAACAAAAAGCAAATGAGGTACCAACGCAACACACATTGGCAGCAACAGGCACCTAGGCTTTTAGGGGGGGGGGAAATTCTCAGAATACTCCTCAAATGCTCTTTTTTTCCCCCATGGGATAGATCGTATTGGACTTCGGCCCTATACACTTGATCCGTAGATTTCACGACTATTGCTGTTAGTTTCTTCCCGCTTGCTGCCGCAAATGTCACTTTTTCTGACACCAATGATGTTGACATGCGAGCTATCTTGCGTTCTGCACGTCAACCTGCATTCCAACTGCATACCCGTGTTTGGCTGCCCAATGACTGCGGTGTGAGCATTTTGTTGGATTATTTTTACCAATACGTTTGGAATGGTGAGTAGCAACTTTTTGAAAACTCGTTTTGCATCAGAAATGTGTACCACAGAAATTGAAATGCAAGCTAACACGCATCCTGCACAACAAACTGCACAATAAACCTATGCAGCACAATTCACTGTGTATAATGCAGTGATTCGCTGTATGAGCAGTGTATCCAGTCAAAGCCTCACTGCTGCCATGGAGTAGGCATATAAAAGAATGGTGCCTGTTGCATGGGACCCTGTGACACAGCAAAGTCGTCTGCAGCACTGCTTGAACTGTCCTGCCGCTCGGACTTCTCTGCATCAACCGCTGGTGACTCCGGCTATCGACACGCATGTTGAGCCGCACAGCACATGATAAGTGGCAAGCAGAACTCATGAAAGGTGGACACACAACGCCGATGCAATTCTTGTCGCCGTCAGTTATTACATACCTCAGAGGAAGCGTCATGCTCGACCGATGGCACTTTCTTGCCCCTTTTTGGCTCGGTTTCTGAGTGAAACGGGCCATTTGCACCGACACGCGAGTTAACCTGCACGATGCACGGTACACAGCGAATCCGAAAGAAAAAGCAACAAGTATACACTACGAGAGATGTTGTTATTTGCAGACACTTTTTCTTTCATTACAAATGTGGGAAATACCTGTTAGCTCTTTCATTCACAGATCAACTGCGACATTCCTCCAGGCGCTGGCGGACGGGTTATCGCGATTGATGCGCGTTAACTTGTTCCTCAAGTCAATACACATGCTACTCATGTATGTTATCTACGGAATGTGCCATCCTGATGACACAGGTGGAAAGCCAGGCCTCCCCTTGCAATCCAGAGACTCTGGCAGTGCTTCATGCGACAGCAATGAAAGCATGGTAATGAGACGTTAATTGTCATGCAATATGCATGATAATTTATCATAAAGTTGCATCTCATTGTGTCCTGGGTACCTAGAAGTGGCATCTGAAGGTCTTTGCTGCACGAAATAGGAGAAAACTACCTTTGGGTTATGGATGAAGTATGCGGATCAGAGACATCAAAGCATGCGGCAAGCAGGTTGACCAGCTAAATGCAGGTTAAGTTGCATGTCAACATTATTGGTGTCAGAAAAAGTGACATTTGCGGCAGCAAGCGGGAAGAAACTAACAGCAATAGTCGTGAAATCTACGGATCAAGTGTTTAGGGCCGAAGTCCAATACAACCTACCCCATGGGGTTCACAAAGAGCATTTGAGGAGTATTCTGGGAAGCTTTCCCCCCCTAAAAGCCTAGGTGGGTGACTGAGTTGTTGTGGTGCAACACACAGCAATCCAAAAGACAAAGCACAAGTGGCACAAGGCTTGTAGACGTCTGGCATGGTGGATTTATCAGACGAAGCGGCCTCTAGCTCTTGTGAATGGCCACTCTTTCAAAGAACTCTGCTCCGATATCTCCTCTCCGAATTTCCAGTCTTGCTGCCTGCAAATGATCACTACGCATATCCTGGAAATGTCTGCCATGGGTTGGAATGAGGTTAGAAGACGCTTCCCTCTGTTGGCAAAAGCAAAGGTCCAGCTACTGATATTTGGTCTCATTCCACCATTAGTCTAATGGCCTAAATACTCTATTTCATTGATGAAGTTTGGACATAAAGTCATGAAGTCCTACGCAATTGCACAGGCTTCACAAGCGGGAAGCACGCTGGTGAGGCAATACGGAAGCAAACCGTTGAAGATGTGGTCCGTGTGCAACTTACATTCAATGATGTCCATGCAAAGATAAGTGATCAAGGGTGTAACATCAAAAAGACACGGGGAGGTCTTCCAAGAGGCTACTGTGCTTGTCTTATGGTGGAACCCTCTGTGAACGTCTACTGGAAGTCACTAGCTGTGTGAGATTTTGTCGAAAGGCTCAAGGGAATCACCATCTTTTTGCACCGTTCTGGGCACGGGCTTACAAATTTGAAAGGCATTGAAAAGCAGCTTGATCTAGAAGAAACACGTCCACGAAAAACTGGCAACTCCGTTTGTTTGAGCTACACGCACCAAAGTCAAGAGCGGTTTCGCAAATCACAGCCGGCCAGTTTAATGTAGGATGTGACACATGGGCACGAGGAAGAACAGCAGGATGGGGCGTACTCTGACAACAAGGGACACCAGAACGAGTGGAAAATGAACACACATTCAGTGTGTGTCACTCACCCTGCTGCAGACGTTGTCCGGCGTTTGGAAGGAACTCAGTATGTGACCATTTCCCTTGTTTTGCCCGTCATTTCCAAGTGTTTCCGCAATCTTGAGAAAGACTACCTACCGCAGCATTGGGATGACGCCACAGTACCAGTTGCAAGCATTGGACACAGCATGAAGGAGGCAAGAAAGCAGTACCTCACAGACCTCACATGCCCCTGGGTAACGGAGCTGTCAACAAACACCAAGCGGCTGCTTAATTTGATTGCAGCTCTCTTGGATCCACGCTACAAGCATTGCGTTCTCCGTAGCGAAGCAGAGTGGCGTAGGGCAGAAACCGCATTGCGCAATAATTGGCAGCACTGCAAAGAAGCACAAAACGAGAGCAGTAATGTGTTGAACCAAGGCTACCAACCAAAGAGGCCACGTGACTTGCTTGTTGACTCTGATGGTGACGTGGAGCAGGTATGAGGAAAAACGGACTAGTCGGACCACTAGTTAAGTTCGGCTCAAGAGCGTAAGGACATCTGTGTATTAGGATATCTGCTCCTGGACTAGCTGAAATGCCACGTCAGTTTTTGGCAAGGCCTGCCAGTTCAGCAGGTGTAAAACGATTGGTCAGTGCAGCAGGTCTTACTTACGGTGACCTTTCTCGTGCAATGACTGAAGATGCATTGGCCAAAAGGCTTTTGGCTATGTCTAACTATTTTCCAGCATTGAAGATAGAGGGAGTTTAGGAAAGGCACTACCTTTACGCAGAGATATCCACTGTTGTTACGCTGAGATTAGCACTTTTGGTACACTGATATGGCCACTGTTGTAACACTGGGATGGCCATCGCTGCCTCCGTATGATGCCCATTCTTGAACGAACAAGCTGAGGGAAGAGGAGTGCTGTGCCAGTTGAACTCAGGAAGTGGCTTGGTTTTGTGTCTAGCATCTGCCTCTCCAAAACGTGTCTTTCTGTGCAATTGTTCATGAACGGTTACCAACAACTACAATCTCACAAAAAACTGACAAGAACCCAAAACAGTATTTACAAAACCTGACCTCACACCACTACTGATCCCTTGCAAGGCAGGAGCTGCATGAATTTGCTGTTTAGTTGCCAGTTTAAGAAAGAAATCGTTGATTCTCGCTAAGGACTTCACAATCCCAAAAATGTGTCAGCAAGGCATCCCAAAGGCCAAAACGTCACGAAATCAGGATTTTCCTACAATAACCGGTAACTGGAGGTTATTTCAGTTTTCAAAGAGGTGATCAGCGGTATACCTGTACTACCGGTCACCTGGACAACTGGTTGCAAACCTTATTTAGAAGATCTTCAATCAGGTTCATTGAGGCCACACTGGTCCTTTCCTAGAGAGTCAAACAATACAACTCTAATTCCTCACTTCTGTTGGTGTCTCACCCCCTGAGCGGCCATAAAAACCCGTCCCCCCTTCGGAAGATCCCCACAGTGGACTGCCACTTCTCCCAACGCCCAGAATCAGTAGTCTGTCTTCGGAATGGGGACAATAGTCAACCCTCTAGCGCCTGTTGACAGCACTTTCTCCACTGTATCATGCCGCAGCGCACGTGGCAGGTGTAGGAACAGGCTTGTGTCCCTGCAGTCTCCCTTCAGCCAATCCTGATGCATATGCGGTCCTACATTCAGATTTATGCACATTTTAAGTGGTAAAAGTATCTGTCTGGTAGCCCTTAAAGCCCCAGGAGACTGCTCAGGCGTCACTGTGAGTACCAGCTGCTGTACAGTATCAGAAGGTAGCTCCAGCGTGGCTTGCAAATGGCTTTTTGCATAAACTTGTAAGGGCTTTTGAAGATTCGAATGTATTTGACGGTTCATTCTACCTTCTAAGTAGTCAGAGCTAAGGGCGCGGAAGCGGGCGCCACTCCCCTAGATGATTTTCACGAAAATATTTTCAGGATGAAAAAAGTGGTGAATTTCGTGAAAAGCTGTTTTTATGTTACATTTTCTGAAATTGTGATGGATGTTTAGGATCCACCAATGTATTTTTTATTGAGATGCACTAACTTGTCCGATTTCCACAGGTGGCGTGAGCTGACAGCCACTCCCTCCCCGACGTTGGACATTCAGTATATGTCTGTAGGCGTTCTGGAAAAATGGCCTATTGTGCCAGATTGCCCTGAGGCACTTAGGCTGGCCCATGGGGGGAGATCCACGTTTCATTGTAACCATTTTTTCAACTTGTGTTTGACCATGTTGGACTTTCCTCACTGTCTAATGACCCCAGCCTGCCGCAGACGTTTTCTCCGTACGACAGCTTCTTTCGGCGACACTCATCCAGGACCTCAATCTCACGTTGCAAGGCGCGTAGCGCCCTGACTTATTGTGATTTCCCCTAAACAATTTACATCAGGACATGGTTGGGAACTTAGGTATGTGTGCATGTCCATTAACCAATTGTATTGCCTTGCTTGCCCTCTCGTCCCTTCAAGGGACACCAGATTGTGTCATGGGGTGAGCAAAGCTCCAAGAACAATTTGTGAAAGTGTGGTACTAGGGCTGTTTTGTGCATGCCTGCCTACTTACAGAGGCCGTTCAAGTTGGCCTAAAGGGGTTCTCAGAGACACCAACTTTGCTGACAAGAAATTGAGTCGAAAATCGGGGTCTTCATCCTCAAAGCGGCAAAGTGGACATCCAAGATCCAAGGGCGTACCAATACGCGTCAAAATTGCTTTGGAGCCCATGCAGCTCTGACGGGGGACTTGGAGTTCTTTGGTTCCTTCAAAGGATGTGGACCATTGGCATAAGCTTTTGAAAGGAACCCATCCAAGGAGCAACTGTCGTTCACCAAGCCCAAGATCGGACTGCAGATCAACCCGTTGACTGCCTGGCGTGGCCTGGGAAGGCCTGGAGGAACATTGCAACCAAGCGTCTCCTCCTCAAGCTCCACAACCTCCTCAAGTATTTGGACTGAGGGTTATCATCAAGAACACCAAGACGACGATGCTGACCAAGAAACTGAGGTTTGGTCAGCCTCCTACTCAGGGTCAGAGGCGGCCCAGGTTCGCTGAATATTTTCTGACAAGCCTATCAGCGACGACCAGATCAGTGGATGGCGACGAGCCCAGGCCAGCAGCAAGCCTAATTACATGGTGGTATCATGCCCCAAATGAATTCGAACACACAATTGATTTTTATGAGGCCCAACAACAAGGGCACCAGGTGTTGGACACGTGGGACAGCTCGGGCAAAGGTAGCTGTCGCCAGACGATGATCTCGCGTCGAAAAGATCATCGTCGACCCACAGCCAAGGAGCTTGAGAAGTTAAACAAGGAGATGAAAGAGGTTTTTAACAATTACAAGAGCCCTCTTGGCTCTGAGAGTGGGTAATTCTCTCATATGTTTTTAATCCTTTTTCTCTGTTTTTCTCAGCCGATTTCGACTCCTGCCAGTCCTGCAAGAGTCCCAGTGATATATATTCAGGACTATATATAGTAGATACTTCTGCTTCTCTAGGTGCTCACTTTTGACACTACTTCCTTTCACCACCTTTCACCACCTTTCACCACACACTTCTGTGAAAGGTGGTGATTCAACCACCTTTCACCGCAGGAAATAGTAAAAGTAGCCATTCAGCTACGTAGAAACACGTATCATATGGTTAAAACATGGTACTTCCTTTAGTTCATGCATTTTGCAGCACACAGTCCATCGCCGCGGCGACGCGCGCGGCGCCGCAGAAAGGCGCACGCAGTGAAAGTACCGAGTTGAACCTTGAAAACAAAGTCTGGATGGATGGAGTTTGAGTTGCGGTGACGAGAAATGAATGATTTAGGCCAAAGCGCAAGCATTTGCAGCGCTTCCCACCTTCACTGGCACGTAGCGTGTTCCATTGGCACACAGTAGGATTGGACGGGTCAAACTAGGTGAAATTTCTTCATGAACACCCACATGTGGAACATAGCACCTGACAACACGGGTGTTCTTAGGTGGTATTGTGACCGCTCCTACACGTTGTGCAGTCATTGATCCAAAACAAACAATGACCAGCCGATACAGGTTGGGCTCCGGTGGGCACTTGGATATCACCGCGGAATCAGACCACGAAGGAAACGTCAGCGTCTACCTGCGCTTCAGTGGATTGCCACCGTCACCCGGCATTATTTTGACGCAAGATATACACGCATTGCACGCACGAGTGGATCGGCACGTGAGCACGTGAGCACGCAGTCCGCGACTACCACGAATATTTTTCCGCAAAGCTCAATTGAAACAGAGGGCGGTCATCCATGAAGTGGCGGCTGGCGGCTGGTGCCAGCTCCCGGTGATGGTGGAGGTGCCCAATGCCCAATGCCTCACCCGCATCCCGGTCATATCCATATTGTGGAGTAGGCTCTGAGCGGTGGTGAAAGGTGAAGCTGTGGTGAGCCACGGTAGGGAAAGGGAGTATGGTGGTGAGCCGTAATGGGGTGCACCGCATGTGAATGGCAGTAAGCCGCATGCCACATGTTCCACTTTGCTTTGGTCTCCCCCGTTGGGGTTGCTTTGGTGCACGGCTTCGTTGCCCTCGTTGTCAAAAATATGTGCGCCTATACGTGCATCACCGCATGCGCTATGCTTGGATGCACCGTTCGGGCCAAATTATTCTTGCTCTTTGATATTGATTCGTCGCCCCGAAGTGTACGTTACGCCGCCAACGGACACCACTTGACTGAGTGGGAACATATTATGTGCTTTCTTTCTTGCACGTGCTTGTAGCGGTTGCACTCGTTCATACATGTTGTACATGTTGTTGAACCGGTTCATATTGGTACTTTTACCATGTTGCAGGGGTGAAAGTTGGAGTGAGGTTGTTTTTTCACCACGGTGTACCCTTCCATTGTAGCTTCATCTGTAGAAAAATATGGCTACCTCGCCTTTAAATCTTTTAAAACAACAATACGGCCCGCACCCTCTAGGAAACGCGGACTGCCAGCAAGCTCTGGTGGGGTTGTTCACGACAAGCTTCCATAGCCGCGGACTTTTCAACCGGGTGATGGTTGATATTAGGCAGTCACCACGATTCAAGCGGGCCCAGCGGAAGAGTTTACGAGGGGTATTCACGGCAGAGGAGGCTATGAGGTTGGACGTGGACCTCCACGTGCCAAAAAGGCCCTACAAAAAATTGATCACATGGGCCCAAGAAAAAAGCAAAGCGGCGGAACAGATCCTTGGGGCCGGGTGGATAAGTCCGTTTGGATCGTACCGTGCCATGCACAATGCATGGAAGCGCCTTTGCAAGTATCAGAAGTTGAGTGTAGTTACACATGGGGAGTATGTAGGTGTACAATGGAAGGTAGCCAGTTTCCTGAAGTACATAGCCACGCAGCCGGATATCATTGATGGTTTGCATCTTGAGAAGGAGAAGCCGTCACTCACATTGATCGTACGTGGTGACGGGTTCCCATGTAGGTCGCGTCCATGGTGTCAATTGGTGCTGGGTTTTGCGGAAGTTTAGGAGCTAACCAGATCCATTGGGTACAACTGGACGGTTAACATTGCACTCTGCGGCGAGAGCCAAGAAGTTTTCTTAGGAAATCTCTTTTCCGAGAATTAGCGCTACCTGCAATGGATTCATGACCATGAAACGATAAAGATTCAGGGACGTTGGGTAGATTGTACGTTGAAGACGGGCGGGGACTCACGGTGGTTGCATCATCTCTTCGGGTACAGGAGCCACTGGATGTGCGGGAGTGTGTACACGTACGCGGTTTGGAGACGTACGGAGGGCTGGAAAGATACGTATGTGGAGCGCACTGTTGAGCTGGATAGACAAATGTACGGCAAGTACTGCCGGGCTGTTAGGACGGGGGACCGGGTGGGTAAGCGGATTGATAATGTTGGTGGTTGTACGCATGCTCCCCTGCTGTGCATGCACAATCGTTGGGAAACAGTGGTGTTGTGCATTTTGCACATGGTCATGGCGGTGGGGAAGTACTTATCTGTTTGGATTCGCAAGCGGTCACGTTTGTTGAAGCCTGCGCGACGCAAAAAGTTGGCAGCTCTCCTTCGCCGTGCTAAAACCGGGGTTGTGTTGGCGGGCAAAGGTGCACCAGATGGGGAGGAGTCTAGGAATCTGTTGGCACATTGGGAGTGGATTGCCATACTACTGCAGCCTGGTCCAGACACAAAAAAAGCTGTTGCTGACATGTACATGTTGCTGCAAAACCTTTATAGCACACGGTACAATGCAAAAGCACTGAAGTGCAAACGGATTGCCAAAAAATTCCGCAAGGCCATTTTGCCCACGGTGTGTTCCTACTACTTCCTGTGGCTGGAGAAGCATGCACGCCCTGTGCTCAAGGGGATTGCGCCGTGGGGGCTTGCCATGTTTTGCGGCGACGTGGTTGAGTCCATGAACGCCATTCTCAAGGACATTTTCCTCACGGCAACGGCTCGCGGGGGTGGTGGTGGTACAAGTACCGAACGGGATGCACGGTTGTTATTGCAAGCAATGCGCAGGGCGTTGCTGCATAAGGAGTTGCCTCGATTGGTAGGACGGGCACACAAGGCCCCGGTGCATATTGAAGAGATGGCACACATTTTGCGTGAGATTGAGGCTATGGGAACGGAGTAGGTGTGTTGCAATGTTAGGGTTCTTGGTGTGCTATGGTGTTTCATTGGGTAAACTTAGTACTTTAACCAGCGGGTACCCACGTCTGTTTTCTTTCAGGATTTGTGTAAATCTGCGGACTACACTTTTAATTTGTTTGCTGTACAACAACCTCCTGTCCCATTTCTCTTATGGCTTCATCTGCCACACTATGGCTGGTCATTTGGGCATGCGGGTGGGAAGTGTAAGTGACCTACAAGTATGCACTCAGCCAGTGGCGCCATACCGGTTCATCACAGTACTTTCACCACCAATCAAGATGTTTCACCGGTGTACCGGCATGCCGATTTCATGCACCAACAGTTTTCCTTCCTATCTGTGCGGCTGCAACCGACCCCGCAGCCGGACAGTGGTGCCCTTCCTGTCACCGCACCAGCACGATCACCGGTTGCCGATGGAGACCTCTTCCCAATGGCTACAGCTGTTCTTGGGCACCAGTTTCCGCATCCGATGCGCCGCTGGCTCTTGAGGAGGACCGTTGGCAGTGGCTGTCCGGCATCACTGGTAGATACATGTACCAGCGGTCAGTGACAATGTGGATGGGGAAGAATCAAGCGCTGGATGTTGACGAGTCCTATCAATACCCGTGGAACAGCACACCGCTGAGCATGTCCGAATGGTCGGTGTGGAAGGTGTTTGTCATCGGAGTGAAGAGAGAACCCAATATGAGAATGGTCATGAGCGAAGATGCCCTGGACGCCCTGTTTCGGAGGGGGAGGCAGCTGGCCTGGAAATGCACCGTGGTGGTACAACGGGCCGGGTAAAGAGCACTGGCCCCCGCTTCTGCTTCAAGGACGTGACTGCCCCCGATTTCCCTGATGACTGATTTGCTCCCAACGTCAACCCTGGGCAGTATAAAGCAAGCCCCCCGTCGCTGCTGTCGTTTGGCGCCACAATCAGCGGTGGGTACAAAGGATCTAGCAAAACCAAGATGATCAAGGCCACACAACAGCCTGCTGTTCCACGAGCCGCTGCTGTTCTGGGTGGAGACATCTCTGACCCTGCTCATGCGGCAATCGCAGGCATGAATGCACCCCTGTCTGTGATCGATGGCAGGGGGTGCGGTGTGTTGATTAATGGGACATGGCCACCGATTGGGCTCACAAGCTGGCTGCAGACAAATGGAGCATCAGACGCAGGACGCGGGTTCGTGTGACTGTGGCACAAGGAAATTCAAGGAGCGCTGCACCAATTTGCCAGCTTGGGTACTGCTACACCCACACAGCTTCCTTGGTACCCCCACAAGACCTTGGGCACCGAGCAGCATGACTTGCACATGCCGACACTGCGAGCCTCTGACAACAGCGCCGCTGCACCAACGTTGCCGCCACCTACTCTGCCGGTATGCACTGACACCAATATGTTTCACCGCGCTGATATAGGTTTCTCCAGTTCATGCCAGTACTTTCACCGGTTCAACAAATAAGTGGTGCTTCATGGTGCCCCTTTCGTCGTAGCGCGGCCCGTGTCTATGGTGTGGTCTGTGCTGTGTATCAGGCACTTGCAAAGCCCACAGGTTCCCCAAAGGATGGCTTCTTCGCCGCCGGTTATCGGCCGAGTGTCCACGATCGTTTGAAACCATTGGTGCCGTAGTCCGAGCCAATCGCTGCAGCACAGCGGGCCACGACCGCGCAACAGCGGTTTGCCAAGGAGCACAACCTTAAGCTGGCTGGTTCACGCAAGAAAGGTATCCAAGCGGCAGATGTTCTGGGCCCCTCATCTGAGCAGTCAACGGAAAAATCTGGATCTGACTTCATTTCAGACAAAGCGCCTCCTGCGAAGAGCGCCACGAAGTTTCGCACGCCGTTCCTGGGTTTGAAGCGCAAGGCTACCAATCTACCGGCCGATCTGCCGAAGGAGTCCAAAAAAAGGGTAAATCTGCGGACAAACAGGGCAAGAAGACAAAGCGGTCAGAGGAAGCAGAACCAACGCACGACACGAAATCTGGCGCCACTCAGGTATGTATGTGTGCAGCAAGAGGGAAACCATGGAGAAACTTGGTACTTGAACTGTGTCCCGTTGAGCTCCGCAGCATACATTGTTACCCCCATCGCAAGAAACAACCACTGCTATGTCTGGAGGCCCAGATCTGAAGCACACGACAACTGGCGCACCGGAGGAGGCAGCTGAGGCGATGAAAGAAGAGCCAGTGCCGGAGGTGTGTCACACGCAGCGTGCCAGCGTGCCGGTGAACCTCGGTACTTTCACCACACTGAACCGGTGAAACCTCCATGCACTCCAGATGGAAACCTGCTGGCACTTGTCTGCCAACGCAGTGCACTATTTCGTGGAAAGTAGTGGCGCAAGGTCTGTACGCTACAGCACAGACTGCAACCCTACTCACAGACCCACACACAGGCGCAGAGGGATGCCGCCGAGCGCAAGGCTGCCCGCGCCGCCCACAGCCTGCCCATGAGACCGCTCCGGTTCGTGATCGTGGAGGAGAAAGGTGAGTACAGCATCAGTGTGGGCATCAGGAGGCGCTCGAGCACAAGCGTGAAGGAGACCGTGGACTGTCGCATGCCCTACTCCAAGAAGGGCAAGTCTGTGGTGACAGGGCGCCCTGGGCAGACATCCTTCACCTGCCTCCGTGTTGCACAAGCGAAGCGCGTGGAAATGGCTGCTGCGGACAACCCAGAGGGGGTCGAGGCGGATACTCTGATGCAGGAGAATGACGATCGTGAGACCCCTGCAGATACACCTACCAATCCTGAGGTGAAGGTTGAGGAGGCGTACGACACAGAGATGCCCACGCCAGCGGTCACGTTGCCGAAATCTCATTGGAACGGGAGAGGTGGTGGTTCCCGAGGCCCCGGATGATGGTGAACACGACGAGATCGCTCAGATCAATTCAAGCCCCAGCACCGCAGACCTGAAGGAGGAGGTGAAAATCAAAATCGAGCAAGATGCTTGAGGTGCGACGCGGGCAAGGTCATTTGGGATTTCGACGGGGACGGTGTGGCACAGGCGGCCGAGGAACTCATCCGCAGCAGTGGTAACTGGCGGCACATTGTGAAGCATAATGCAGCTGTGCAGAGTTTGTACTTGGCTGCCCTTCGGGGCTTTCCTGCATACAATCAGCCATCCACTGCGTGTGAGACAGAAGCCCACAGTGACTTAACACGCTGCCTCAATGCGTTAGGTCAGCGCCTCTTTCCCAGTGTACATTGGACGTGCATCCAGGTAATTAGACGGGGTAAAGGTACAGACCCCATGCACCCTCACACCCAGAAGAATGATGAGTCGACTTTGTCTGCGATCGTGTGTTTTGGCGAGTTCAGCAGTGGGAAATTTTGCAGTCATGGATCATCTCCAGTGGCCAGCAGCCAGCACCAGTGTGCACCTTCCATGAAGGGCAGCCGGTGCACGGCGTTGCGGTGGACCCAAGGAGAGGGGTGATTTTCAACTCTCACTGTCTTCGTTGCCCGTTGCCGTGGCATGGCGACCGCATATCAGTCATAAATTGTTCTGCGTTTGCTGCGCGCCGTTTGATGCACCTGCAGAAGCAGACATTGAGCGCCCTCGGGTTTGCTACCTAATGGGCTTATACAATATGGGCCTCGTTTCACCGATGGGGGCCCAGTTTTCCCAGTTCAAGCTGGTACTTTCACCGGTGACAGTGGTGAACATAATATAATGTACAGACAGCGCTGGGGGTCTGGTTGGGGATCCACGTGTGTCTCCATGGTGTTTTTAGACCAGTCGACCATTTCGACATCCCAACATCCTCCCACTCCTCCTGCAACCCTGCACAGCCTTGTGTGGTGGGTTGCCTCAGCCGACGGTGACTTTTTGGGAACGGTCGTGCATCCGGACTGCTTCGCAAAATTGCTGGGACGCCAGATGGGTATTACGGCGTATTGGATTGCATTAATGTGTGCATATAGGGCTGTCTAGCTGCTGAAGGGACGAGGGGAACACAGAAACAACCAGGCAAGGCCTCAATTTCAGTGGACAAAGCCAGTAGAACTGCAATGTATGTTTCACCAGTTGAACTAGTTCAACCTGGTACTTAAACCGCATGCAAATAGGTACTTGAACCACAGGGCCGGAGTAGTACAGTTTGGTGGACAATCAAGAAACCCTTCGATTTGCAGTGCACCAAGAGGTTTTTCTGGTCGCATGAAATGGCTGTTGGTCTGGGGATTTCTGGAAGGGGGAGGGTGGAGGCTGGGTGCACCAAAACCATCAGGGTCTCAAATTTGGGCTTCATAGCCAGTGGTGAAAGGTGGTACCTGAACTTGGGATGGCATCACATCTCAGGCAACTCCTTAAATGTCAATGCAAGGGGAGTGGTTGCGAATGGAGAAACCTCGAATGGGTTTTTGCAACAGTATGGCAGGACCGATTCAATGTACATGGCATGTAGGCACCTGAAGGGCTCTGACTTTGGAACTTGCAGGTGTACAGGGAAAGTAGTAGTGAAACATGGTACTTGAACTAGTTTTCACCAGCCCTTAACTATTTTTATGTCAAAAGTGGGCACCTAGGTTTTCTGGCGATTCATGCCTTTGTTTGGTTGTACTCTACTGCGGTTTAAGGTTTTTTTGGACCACACTTTATTACTTGTACCAAGGTGTTGTTATACTTGTTTCTTTTGTTTATATCTTGTTGCCCAGGGACTCTGTTGTTTGAGGATAGGTGTTTTTCGAAACACTGCAGCACGAAAAGCACACAGGGCCAATCATGAGTTACATTTACCCCTTGGAGATTTCTCTAAATAAGGCTCATAGAAGACTGTTAACGAGGGGGGTGATGCATATGGGGTCCTTTCCTCATATTTAGCACACTTTAAGTAGGTAAAAGTATCTCTCTGGAACCCCTGAAAGTTCCGGGGGACCGCTGACGCTTCACTGTGAGTGCGAGCTGCTGTATAGTATCAGGAAACAGCTGCAGTGTTGCTTGGAAATAGCGTTTTGGATATCATTTCAAGGGGTGTTGAAGATTCTAATGTATTGGAAGGTTCATTGAACCTTTTAAGTAATTAGAACTGACAGCGACACGGCGGGTGCGAGTCGCCTCCACATTTTTTTACAACATTATTTTTACCGATGAAAAACGACGTGAATGTCGTGAATAGCTACAGAAAGGCTGTTTTGGTATTATTTTTTGTTGGATTATGAACAATTCTTGGGGTACAACAATGCATTTTTCATGAGGATGCACTCACGCGTCAATTTTGCACAGGTCGCCTGAGGTGACGAGCACTCCCTCCCCGAAGGGGGACATTCAGTATATGTCTGTAGACTCTCTGGAAATATATCCTATTGTGCCAGATTGCCCTATGGCGCTTAGGCTGGCGCATGGGGGGAGACCCCTGTTTCAAGTTTAACCATGTTTTCAACTTGTTTTTGTCCAGGTTGGAGACTTTGGAACCTCTAACTACCCAAAACTGACACAGACGTGTTGACCATAGTACAGGTTCTGTGGACAACACTCTTAGATGACGTGAATATCAGGTCACAGGGCTCCTGACGCCCTGATTTAGTGCATTATTCCCTAAACAGTTAACCTCAGGACATGGTTTGGTACTTAGGTATGTTTACATGTCTGTTCACCAATTGTTGTGCCTTCTTTGCCCTCTGTTCTTGTCATAGAACACCAGAATCTGTCTTGGCGCCAGCAAAGCTCCTAGAACAATTGGTGAAAGTGTTGGGTTACCGTTCTGTTGTACCCCATGCAATGGTAAGCATGAAGTGTCGCGCGCGCGGGCGGCAGATGCAAGAATAAAATAAAAAGATAAGTAAAACACGACGAAAAAATGATCCAAATAGCTGAGAATCAAGCTAAATAACGTACAAAACGCATAGGGCAAAAAGCTCGCGGCGAAACACGTTAAAACACGACAAAACATTTTTTAGCCCAAATAGGTAAATAAAAGCCGCCGTAAGCACTGTAACGAGTAGGCAAACACAGCGCCGTGCCCCTCATAGCTCGTAGAGCCTGATAGGTCGAGAAAAACCCGTCGCGAGCAGCGCGTAAAAAGTGGAAAACGTTTTCTAAGGCGCCACGTCCCTTCACCCTGCTCCCTTTCATTTTCTTTCCTTCACCATGCACCTACCTCCCCTGCCTCGTGCCCCCCCTTACCCCTTTTCGTGAGTTTAGGCGGCTGGCCCTGGGGGAAAAGCTGTCAACCCCTAGCAGGCAAGACCCGCAACAACAGCCCGACACGCTCATCAGCAACGATTGGGGACCATCACCAACGGCCGGCAACAGGTAAGTTGACGCGTATATGGTCTGCTCTTGCTGCTCGCGTGTGTGTTGGGTTGCGTATAATTTTGTTTTATTTTGGGAAAGGGTTTTTTACGGTTTTTGCAGCGGTTTTTAAAGGTGAACAGACAGAGCACGCACAAACAGCACCGCAAACTTAGCCCACGCAAACTGCACCCTGTTTTGCGCGCCGAACGCGCAAAAAAGGACCGGTTCGCAACAGGGCAAAAAAACTATTTTTTTGGATGTTTCATGAACGTGATTTTAGACGTAGTGAAATAAATTGCTTTTTTCGTGTTGTGCAACTCCGTGTTCCTCAATGTGACGTTTTTTACATTTCTCTGGCGTTCTGAGTGCGCGAGGCCTCGCGCACTCAAGATAGCGAAAGCAGAGTTTATCACGAAACGTAACAACCCGTAAGGACTGGCTTTTGCGGAAATACGCAGCTCCCACACGGTATTAAAATTAGGATTGTGTTGACCAGGGAGCATTGGAAGTGTATGGCTGTCGGACTTCCCATGTTAGGGGAAACACATGTACTGTAAAGTGAAAATAAAATACAAATTTAAGCAACCTGAGTGCGCGAGGCCTCGCGCACTCAGGTCACGTTATGTATTGAATTTTCAGACTGGATGTGATGCGTACAATTGCAGGTACAGTACGAGACGGACAAACACGTTTGATTTTTCCGGTGTATATGTGTGTAGACACCATGTTGATCAGATTCAACACGGTATAGAACATTGTTTCCCCGGAAACAATCAGTGCGCGAGGCCTCGCGCACTTAAATGACAGAAGAAAATGAAAAAGCGATCAAGCTAGGCTACGCCGGTATTTACATTCCCCTTCACGTCTACCACCTGTGACAGTCGATTATACATCGGTAACCTTCGTCATATTTTTCAGGGGATCAGGGGAATGATTTGCTTTTTTCCAACAGCCACTCGATGGTAGACGTGTCCGGTTTTAATAGCGGCGTAGCCTTCGTTGACCGATAGACATGGTTTTTTTTCCAACTGGGTTTAAAGACGGACGCAGAACAGGAAATTGTGGTTGCGAAAACAGTTTGCGGTTACTGGGAACGGAGCGCACGCAGACACCAAATCCAATTTGCGGCGACAGCACACGCACCAGAATGACGACAGGAAAAGGCCAGATGTTTTCTAATACATTTTTTTTAAAGGTCGCTGTGCGAAACGATAACCAACATATGTGCGCAAATATAATTCCACAGAGAAAGACGCAAAATGCCACTTCGAGCCAGAAAATCCGTAGAGCAACGCATGATTGCAGAAGTAAGCAAGGGAGCAGCAGCACTACGAGAGGCATGCGCGGCAGAACCAGCATACCAAACAGCAGGTGACCTATGGAAAGGACTGAAACGGAACGACCTGGCGGCGCAACTGGTGTTAACATTTGCACAGCGACTCAGGTTCAACAAAAGAACGCGCCACAGTTTACCAGCAGCTAAACGACAGGAGGACAAGCGCTGGGTGCGCATTTTGCAACAGGAGGGCTGGAACCTGTACCTGTTGATGCGTCAACGGGCAGTACCAAACAGGAAAAAACCGGGAAACACAACAGGGTACCTGACGCAAACAGAAAGACGAACAAAAGTACGACTCGGGCAAGCAGACGCTGCCGCAGACACAGTGGACGAACAGGCAGCAGCAGCACTTAAAGCAACTTGGTCACTGGTGCTTTCGTCGTGTTGCGTGCTGTGGATAGACAACTGGTACCGGGCACAATACACGACACACCCAGACGAAAGTGACCGGTCGCAAAACTGTACTGCAATGGCAGTACTTCAACTGAAACAGAGGCCCACGTATTGGGCAGGACATCCAGCCATTGAGGAACTGGCAGCACGGATAACGACAGTCGCAAGGGCTCTGCAACAGCGTGAACGGAGAATCCACCAGACATTGCGTGACATGGGGTATGCAGATGGGTGTACACCAGACGCTGGAAACGTGAGAGCGCCGTTGGATGTGAGGAGGGATGCAAGGACTGTACAGGCACCGGTGTGGCGCCCGTTTGCCCTGTCCAAAGAGAAGGTAACTTGTGGTGTTGGTCTGTTAAACTTGTTACACTTTGCAAGGGACGTAGCACAACAGACAAACAGAGTTCTACCGCTGTTGGTTGACGAAAACATACACTACAGGGTACTAAAGTTGTTGTACGGTGCCAAGAACCAACGATGGAACATGCGTGCATACCTGCGTTACGTGCCTGTAGTTTACGGTGTCTGGCATGCCTACAAGTTCGTTGTTACTCATACTTTTCGGGTGTTCTGGCCTATTCTAACCTACCTACGGAAAGGTCTGCTACGACCTGGTTCCACCATACTATCATACCCCAAACTGATAGTTATGGAAAAAACTATTGCTGCGCTGATGCTTGCCACACCCCGAATACTACGCCCGTATCGGCGCAAGGCACAAGCTGCAACCGCGATCAGTGGTCGTGACACTACGCATGCCAACAGGGCAGCAGTGGCAAACGCAGTCTTGCATTTGTTGTCGGATTGGTGCCCGTTGTTGTTGTACTTGGGTCACCTGGTACGGGAGTGCAATTGGTCGGGGGAAAACAACGCTACAGGGACACGAGCTCAGGAGGTGTTGCAGTTGAGTTTGTGTCTGTTGCGGAGGCTGCGTCGAGGACCGTGTGACACCATACTGAAGTACGAGCGCACAATCATGTGCACATTGTTGTACAACAGCAAGTGGCACCAGGACCTGCCCGGTCAGGCACACTCAGAGGAGTTTGGAGAAGGGATGTTGAGCAAGCTGGTGCGGGACAAGGCGAGAAACACGGGTTCTGTTACTGTTCAGGAGGTGGAAAACCATTACTTGTTGCTAAAGGTTGGTCCTGGTGGAAAACGCGTGGGGGTGCAAAACGTTCCCAAGAACCTGGTACACAGCATGCGACAACGACTGACCAGATTTTTGGCGACAGACCGGATATGCATGGCCTATGTGGAATGGGAGTCGGACAGAGTAAGCACGGTTGCACCTTCTTGGCCGCGGAGGTTACCGAGATTTCCGCCCTCACCTACACAACCCCTCGGTTACGACCACTACCGGCTACTTGGTCACAGCGTACTAGATGCCCTCATTGACCAGAAAACAAATCCCACCAACCAACTGAAACGGAAACTGGATGCTGTTGTGGGACAGAGAACAGATATGGATGCCGACAGACAGGAAGCAGCAACACGCAACGTGCGGCAACGCTTGCGGTAACTGACACCCGCAGTGCGCGAGGCCTCGCGCACTAAACGTTATGAAAACAGGTATGTAATGCGATGTGAGTGCGCGAGGCCTCGCGCACTGAGTACTTCGCTAAGTGCCGTGGATTAAGTCACAACAAAGACGTTTGTGGAACAGATTTCCGAAAACGACCTGCAAAATACCGTTTCGACTGATTTCAGAGTTCAAATGACCGTGTTTCATGTCATGCCATTTGCCCTTTTCAGGTATTGTTTGGCATCATGAGTGAACCAGGGTCGCCAGAACGTCCAGTAACAGACGCAGAGGCCATGGAGTCGTCACCAGGGACCGACCACGGGGACACGCCGAAGAAAGGACGCAAGAAGAAGGGTGAGAAGAAAGCAATACCGGAGATGAAGCTCACAGTCGAAGTGGCACAGTGGCTGCGGCAGGAGAATGGTAAAGCCGTGAAGGTAAAGATTGCTGATTTGAAAATTGACAAGACCAAGGAGCGCGGACAGATCCGATCCATCAACTATGACGACGTTGCCAGAAAAGTGGCAGGATACCAAGCACTGCCACCAGCTGGACCGTTGCGCATAACGGCGTGGGAGGATGGTGGTATGACTCGCTTCGCTTTCGATCGAAGACGGTTCTTCTTTTTGCTTCGGTACATGATTTGCTTTGCAGATGGCTCCCTTTACGTTCTGAATGGTCAACATGGCACAGAAACATGCAGAAAGATTCAGCAACAGCGTCTCGAAGAAGGCAAAGAATTGGAGGATTGGCAGGAGTTTTGCTACGTTGACATTCTGAAGTACGAAACGCCTTGGAGGATCCGTGCCAAGGTTGCAGGATTGCAACAAGCTGGCAGCCAGTCTGTGACGTGGATTCCGCTGTCCGAGGCGCTGGACAACATGTTGTTGTACATTGAGGATCAGAAGCGGGAAAAAGAGCCACAAGATTTCGAGAGGTTCAAGATTGCTGTTGTCCAAGCTGCCGTCAACTCTGCGTTTCTTGCACCCGAGGCTTTGGAGGAAGCAGGACATACAGTATGTATTCGTGTATCGCACGGTTACAGTGCGCGAGGCCTCGCGCACTCCATGACACTGTCTCCCCCCACAGGACTCGACATTCAAGAATTGGAGGGACATCTTCTCCCTGGCGTATTACTGCGGCCGTGAGGCGGTTACTGGTATGAGGAACCTCGAGAGTAAGAGCAAGAAAGAGGACGTTACAAGGAATGCCTTCAAGAGGCTGGAGGGGCTGCATCTACCGAGCCTATTGCAGAAAGTCTGTGCGCACATGAACCTGAAGGACTCGACCTTGAAGACCACCCAGAACTACATTGACGCGCAGATTACGGAACAATGGGTTATTTTCCATCTTGACCATCCGGACAATACGCAGCATGTCAACCAGACCGCAGGTATGCGTCAGTGTCGCAGCTGCAGTGCGCGAGGGCTCGCGCACTTCACCACGTTTGTCACATCCGTACAGCTGCCGATGCGAAGATCCGAGCAGAAGTCGCAGCACTGGGCACGCCGCAATTGAAAATTGGGCTTGGAAATTGGGGTTATTGGGTGGACGCAAAAAGTACGAAGTTTCGGTCGCCCTGGCCAAAATGGAAGACGTTGCTCACTGCACCTCTGTGGCGCACTGGGGACAAGGGCGCACCTCCATTACCACAGACGTTGGCCGTGCGGAAACAACTGCAAAGGAAGGTTGAGGCACCATCATCGGCACCTTCACAGACACAGCTCAGTAATGGCGATGTGATCAATGTCTCCAAGTCGGACGAGCAAGGGATCAAATACGCTTTGACAGCCTGCCGTATTGAGAATATTGAAGAGACACCGCCAGGCCGTTTCCGGGATCTGCAGTACCCGTTGTGGATCATCAACGCTGACCTTTTCATTGAATACGACTCTCCAGGATTTGTTCCGAAGTGGCTGTTCGATGTGATGATGCTGGGGAAAGACGTCATTTTCTATGGCGAGGCTGATGTTGTGCACCGTATTGGCCGCGAAATGCAGAGGCTCTGGCGTATGGAGAAGGACAAGGATCCAACCACAGTGCCATTCTACCATGTTCGGTTGCCGGTGTACTCTTGGTTATCGGGTCCCGTGACCAGCAGTACGTATCAGTTCGACGAGCACTGTATGTGGATCGGAACAACGAGTCGCTGGGATAAGCAGGTATATCTGCTTCTTTCGATTGTTACGATGCCGTTGTGTGCGCGAGGCCTCGCGCACTGCTGCCTCCGTTATTCGTCTATATTCATCACATTTACAGTTGCCGAACTATGTGTCGTATTCCGCTGGACATTTCGAAGAGATGCAAGAGAAGAACCTCGGCGGTTTCATGCCTCTGATTCACGTGCTGTGGTACCTGGACAGATACGTTTTGTGCAGTGGGCTTCCTGATGCAGTGGTTGTTGTGGACGACACGCCTGCCATGGCCGCAAAGATTGCGATGTCTGACCTCAAAACTAAAGTGGCGTTTCTGGCTGTGTCAACGATCAAGCAAAAGGACCTAGGGAATGCCGTTGGAGGTGCTCTGCAGCATGCAATCGTGATGCGGTACATGCTGGAGGCCGATCAGACGGAGCAGGGAGCAACAGCTGCAACTTGGGATACTCAAGAAGAGTGGCTCCAGCGTGGCATTCCACTGTGGGTTTTGGACAGCAAACGAGGGCATGAAGGGCACCAGCAGGTGCATGCTGCAGAAGCCGTCCAGCAAGATGTCGTGACTGAGGCCCCCGCTGAAGACACTGAGCCTGGTGCGCCTGCACCTACCTTGCCAATGCAAGCCAAGATGAAGAAGACTGCCAAAGTTGTACCAACTCAGGGTACTGCAGCCGGAAAAGGAACACCCTCGAGTACCAAGAAGCAAGCAAAAGGGAAAGAGAAGGAATCGGACAAGCCCGCGGAATCAGACGACGACGATACTGACGAGGAGTCAGAAGAAGACGATCTGGAGCAAGTACTGGAGACCCAGCAGAAGCGCAAGCGGGCATCCGCCTCTCACTTCGATGCAAGCAGCCCCGACTCTGGTAAGGAACAGTCCAAGAAGAAAGCGAAGACTGCTGCCAGTGCTACTGCAGAGTTCAAGCCGCCCTCGCGTTCTGGTACCCTGCCGTCTCGAGGTACCGTTGCCTCTCCAAGTGGGACAAGTACAACAGCAAGAAGCCTGGGTTCCAGGTTGGCTAAGGTTGCTGGACCGAAGAAGAAGTAAGTCACCATTAACCCAAGTGTTACGCCTCTTTTTGCAGTCATGAGTGCGCGAGGGCTCGCGCACTCGCCTTCGACGCGAATGCAATTATATGCCCTTAAAGGGTTGTACATTTTTGTCAAGCTTTTATCTCAGTGTTTGTACGTTGTGCACTTCGTGTCCTGTTTTTGTTGCCCTCTGTACACAATTGTTTCCATGACCTTGAGTGCGCGAGGCCTCGCGCACTCAGGTACACAAAAAAGCAATTTATTTCGCAGGACAAACATAGGTGCAACTGGAGACCCGCAGAATGTCATATTTTGAAAATGAGCTCCCGAACAGGCACGCACCAGTTGGCTTTTGAAATACAAAAACGACAAGATTGGTAAAACACACCCCTCAAATCAGACAAAATAATAGTTTATTTTGATAAGCAAAAAGTGGAAAAAAGCAGCAAATTGGGTAAAATTGTATTTTTTCGGTGGCATCTGGGCCATGTGTGTTGCAAATGTCCAAAAAAAATAGTTATTTGGGCGGTCATTTTTTAGGTCCTTCTCTTCCAAAAGGGGGTGCAGTTTGCGTGGGCTAAGGCAAACCGACAGCAGAGCATGACAGCAAAGCACCACACGACAGCAAAGCACCCCAGAACACATCACAGGGGAACAGGGCACCACAGCAAACCGGGCCAGCCACAGGGAAGCAGACCACCCGGCAAGACAGGGACACCGACACCAAAACACGCCGCCAAAACACAACCGCAGGCAACCAGACCCAGCACCGCACCACAGAACACCAAGGGAAACAGCACAACACACAGCAACGCACCACAGCACCAGCCGCCAGCACCAGCACAGACCACACAAACAGCACAACGCAAACGCACTAGCTCGGCGCAGCGCAGCACCACACAGAGCACAGAGGACAGGGAACACACAGCACGCACACAGCACAAGTCACAGCGGCGACCAACAGCACACACCAACGCACCACGACAAAACACACACAGCACAGAGCACACAGTGCGGGGGAACACCACAAAACGCAGAAAAGCACAGGACCGCAGGGCGACGGGCAGCGCCAGAGGGCACGGCACAGCAAGCAGCGGCACAAAACGAACGAAACCAAACAACACAGCAAACAACAGCACAACGGCGGGCGAAACAACGTGCAGCACAGCACACTGGGACACAGCACAGCACAGGACACGGCAACGCAGACCAAAACGAGACAGCAAACCACAGCGCGAACACCGCAACCGGACGGCACGACCAAAGACAAGGCGCAACACGCAGCAGCAACCAAAAGCACAGCACAACACGGAAAAAACCACCCCAACAAACACCGCCCAGCGCGCAGCAGCCCACAACAAAGTAAGGCGTGGCAGAACAGCATGACCCGCAGCACAGAACACGGCAACACGGCACTGCAAAACACAAGACCTGGACCACCAAAGAACACCAGAAGGGAAGGGCACCACGGCGCGGCGACACCAGACAGCACAAGGCAGGACGCGCACAGCAGGGGGGGGGGGGGTGGCAGCAAAGGGCGGGCACCGCCGACGAATGCCAAGCAAGCAGACACGAGCACAGCAGCGGAGGAAAAGCGGGAGAAAACAAACAGAAAACCAAAGCGGGCCGGGGAAAACAAAGTGGAGGGAAGGGGCCACACGGCGCCAAGGCCCAAGGCACCCGGGGCCGGAACCAGAAAAAGCAAGAGACAACGGGGGCGCACAAAAAGGGAAGAAAAAAAGGGGGGGGTCGCGCGAAAGCGGAAAAGGAGGGCCGCAGGAAACAAACAGAAAAACAAAGCGCGCCACAAGAAAATAGGGAGCGGGGGGGGAAGGGCCACACGGCGCCAAGGCCCAGGACACCCGGGGCCGGAACCAGAGAAAGCAAGAGACATTGCAGGCGCACAAAAAGGGAAAAAAAAAGAAAAAAACAAAAAGCAAGCAGGTTAACAAAAGGACAAGAAAGGGGCGACGCCAGCCCGGAGGGGGCCCAACAAAACAGCAGGCCAAAGCAAAGGTGAGGCGCACCAAAACGCGCCCGAGAGACCGGCCCACTAGAGCCGGCCAGGAAGGAGGAGCACACGCACACACGCAGGGGACCCAGGCGTGGCGTCCTCCGGCCCGCAAGCGGAGGTGTCGGCGTCCACACGAAACAGCCCCGGTGCACCGGCCAAGTCCCCCGTCGAACGACGGACGGTACGAGAAACTGGATGCGTGAGTGACCGGGTCTACACACGCCACCGACCGCAGCGCACGCAGCCCAAAACCGACACCGGAGGAACCCGCCAGGGACAACGCCATCGCGGGGCCCCGAACGGGTACGAAGCAGAGCGAGCCCAGCGCCCCTGCCTCGGCGGGTGCCAGCGGCAGCCACGAAGAGAAGCCGGTTCTCGGCCGGCCTCTGCGTGCCCAGCGCAGCCGCCCAGTCAAGGGTAAAGGCACCACGGCGTCGGGACAGCCGACCGGAGCACCGAGAGCGACCAGACCAGACGAGGCGCGGCACACCACGCGGGGCCAGGAGGCACGCCAGAGAGGTATGGCGCCGGCCACAACCAAGGCACACGGACGGGTGCCAAGCAACAACGGCCGCCTGGTGCCGCAAACCCGGACAGCGCGCACAACACGCAACAAACCACTGCACGAGAACAGGTGCCAGGCGGCACGAGCCGCCGTCCAGATGGAAATGTGCGCACCCGGCAGCGAACCCAGCCCGTGCCAACTACGGAACAGCCGCCTTCCGAATGGTCCAGTGTGCGCCCGGCAGCATATCCAGCACCTGCCGGCTACAAAACAGCCGCCGTCCCGATGGACGTGTGCGCGCCCGGAGGGTACCCAGGCCCTGCAGGCTACGAAAAGTCGCTGTCCGGATGGATGAGTGCCCGCCTTGCAGCGAGCACACCGGTGAACAGGAGCCAAATCGCCGAAAACACCGCACACACAACACAACACACCGAGTGTGCACACCGGTGAACAGGAGCCGAGTGGCCCGACACACCGCACATACAACACAACGCACCGAGCGGGCACACCGGTGAACAGGAGCCAAGTGGCCCAGAACACCGCACACGCGACACAACACGCCGAGGGGCCGCACCCGGGAAGAGGAGCCAACTGGCCCAGGATACAGCGCACGGAACACAACCCACCGAGTGGGCACACCGGTGAACAGGAGCCCAGTGGCCCGGGACAACGTAAACGCAACACAACACCAAGCGGGCACACTGGAGAACAGGAGCCAGGAGGCCCAGGACACCGCACACATAACACAACACACCTAGCGGGCACACCGGTGAATAGCAGCCAAGTGGCCCAGGACACCGCACACACGCAACGCAACGCACCGAGCCGACTCATAGGTGAACAGGAGCCAAGTCGCCCACGACACCGCGCACGAGACACAACACACCGATTTGGCACACCGGTGAACAGGAGCCAAGTCTCCCAGGACACCGCACACACGCAACGCAATGCGCCGAGCCAGCACACCGGTGAACAGGGGTAAAGAGGCCCAGGACAGGGCACACGCAAGAAAACGCAGCGGGCGAGCGCACTGAAAAACAGGAGCCAAGAGGCCCAGGACACCGCACACGCGTCACAACACACCGAACCGGCGCACCCGTGAACAGGAGCCCAGTGGCCCAGGACACTGCCCACGCCATACAACCACGCCACACAACGCACCGAGCGGGCACACAGTTGAACAGGAGCCAAGTCGCCCAGGACACCGCACAGACAACGCGAAGCAGCGAGTCAACACACCGGGGCACAAGAGCCAGGCGGCCCACAACACTGCGCGCGCAACACAAGACACCGAGCGGGGGCGCCGGGGAACAGGGGCCATGCAACCCAGGACACCGCGCAAGCAATACAACCCACTGAACGGGCACACCGGTGAAGAGAAGCCAAGTGGAACGGCACACCGCACACGCAACACAACACACCAAGCGGGCACACCGGTGAACAGGAGCCAGGTGGCTCAGGAGACCGCAGACACAACACAACAACCCGAGCCCGCACACCGGTGAATAGGAGCCAAGTCGCCAAGGACACGGCACACACGCAACGCAACGCACCGAGGGAGCACACGGGTGAACAGAAGCGAAGAGGCCCAGGACATCGCACACGCAACACAACGCAGCGGGCGAGCACACCGGTGAACAGGAGCCAAGTGGCCCAGGACACCGCACACGTGACACAACACACCCAACAGGCGCACCGGGGAAAAGGAGGCAAGTAGCCCAGGACACCGCACACGCCACACAAACACGCGACACACCGCACCGAGCAGGCAAACCACTGAACAGGAGCCAAGTGGCCCAGGACACCGCACAGACAACGCAAAGCAGCGAGCCAACACACCCGCTAACAAGAGCCAATTGGCCCACGACACTGCGCGCGCAACACAAGACACCGAGCGGGCGCGCCGGAGAACAGGAGCCAAGCGACCCAGGACACCGCGCAAGCAACACAACCCACCGAAAGGGCACACCGGTGAACAGGAGCCAAGTGGCCCGGCATACCGCACACGCAACCCAACACACCAAGCTGGCAAACCGGTGAACAGTAGCCAGGTAACCCAGGACACCGCATACACAACACAACACAACAAGCGGGCACACCAGTGAACAGGAGCCAAGTGGCCTAGGACACCGCACACATGCAACACAACGCACCGAGCGAGCACACGGGTGAACAGGAGCCAAGAGGCCCAGGACATCGCACACGTGACACATCACACCGAGGGTGCGCACCCAGGAAGAGGAGCCAAGTGGCCCAGGACACCGCGCACCGAAGATAACCCACCGAGCGGGGTCACTTGTGAACAGGAGCCAAGTGGCCCGGGACACCGCACACGTAACACAACAGCAAGCGGGCACACCGGTGAACAGGAGCCAGGTGGCCTAGCACACCGCACACACAAAACAACACACCGAGCGGGCCTACCGGTGAACAGGAGCCAAGTGGCCCAGGACACCGCACACACGCAACGCAACGCGCCGAGCGGGAACACAGGTGAACAGGAGCCAATTGGCCCAGGACACCGCACACACGCAACGCAACACGCCGAGCGAGCACACCCGTGAACAGTAGCCAAGTGGCCCAGGACACCGCACACGCGACACAACACACCGAACGGGCACAGCGGTGAACATGAGCCAACTGGCCCACGATACCGCACACGCGACACAGCCACGCGACACCACGCACCGAGCAGGCACACAGGTGAACACGAGCCAAGTTGCCCAGGACACTGCACAGACAACTTGTGTTGTGTGTGCGGTGCCCCGGGCCGCTTGGCTCCTGTTCACCGGTGTGCCCGTTCGGTGGGTTGTGTTACTTGTGCGGTGTCCTGGGTTGCTTCGCTCCTGTTCCCCGGCGCCCCCGCTTGGTGTCTTATGTTGCGCGCGCAGGTAGGTAGGTAGGTATCTTCGGGAGCTCAGGATGCCTCCTTTGCCAGTGCAGGAAGAAGGTCTTACCAAGGGGACGTCCTGTCTCTCCCACTGCCCTAGTTCAGGTGCCTCTTAAGCCGCTCCCGCAGGTGCTTGGGAAGGCACTGTCGCAGCCACCCGGTCGAGGTGTCCCACGTGGGAGGGTGTCCCTACATGTGTCCATGGGTAGGGCCACATGCCCCCTCCTTTTGGCGGCAGCTCTGGGGGCTGCCAGCCGTGTGGAGGTTTGAGGTTTGATTTTGCCGGTACTAGACGCCTTTCGGCCCCGGGGGGCCACCTGGTCGGGCCAGGTGATATCCTCCCCACCGGGTCCTAGTGGGGGGCCCTCCAAGACGCACCTCCTGCCTGGTGGCGGAGTCCCCCGGGTTCACGGAGCTCGGAGCCCCGTCCCTCCCCGGCTTCCCCATTTCCCCACTCCCCGGTCAGAACATCATTTCGCAGCCGTGGCTGCGGGCGCTTACCCACTGCGTCACCCCCCTAATGCGTGGTCGCCCGGGGCGCCAGCGCTGCCGGGCCCGTGCTACTGGCTTGTCGCCAGTGGGACCCCCTTGGGCTGGCGCGGAGGCTGCCTAGCCTAGGGGTTGGGGCGTGGCGCAGTGCGCCACTACTGCCTTGGCGGGTGCAGTGCCCCGTCCGTGTGTGCGCGGCGCTCGCGGCCGGTTCGGGGGGCTCGCGCCGGTACCTGGTGTTGTGTCTCTCCCGTTTCCCCCTTTCCGCCCCGCGTGTCCCGCGCTGCTTGTGGCGGGCGGTCCCGTCCGGGTGTCCCTTACCCTCGCTCGCTGGTACGCCATTCCACGCGGTCTGTGCGATCCGCGAGCTCGGTCCGGTTGCCCTTCTGGTAGTCCCCGGGTGCCCTTTGCGTGTGTGTGCGCTCGCGCTCCCGCGGCGTCCGCTCCCCCCCCCCCCTGGGTGGTGTGGCGTGCGCACCTCGCGCGGTCCCGGCACTGGGCGCTGGTAGGGCTGTTCCACGTGGTCCGTGCCCCTCCGCATGTCCTGCCCCGGTCCCTTGCTCTGTCTGGCGTGCTTGGGGGGGGGCGGTCCGGTCCCGGTTCCCCCCTACCTGGCTTGGCCTGCACGCCCTGTGGGGGCTGCGTGCCGCGGGGGTGGTGGGGGGCCGTCCCCGGGGGGGGGGTGGCCTGCCACTGTTGTGAGGGGCGTCTGGCGTCAGGCGCCGTCCCTCCCCCGGCCGCCCGTCCTCTGGGGCGGGCAGCCGGGGTACCGCGACCCGTGTGTTCCGGGCGCGGTCGGTGTGGGCGTGGGGACCCAGCACCGGTTCCACAGCGTGCGCCCTTGCGGGCCGGCGTTGCTCGCTGTGGGGGTGGCGGAAGGACGTCCCCGGGGGGGGTGCCTTCCACCGCTGTGAGGGGCGTCTGAGGTCAGGCGCTCCCCCTCCCCCGACTTCCCGCCCACTGGGCGGGCTGTTGGGGTCCGCCGACCACGTGCTGTGGGCGCGGGTGTGTGGGTGTGGGGGCTCAACACTGTCCCCTTGGCTTGCATGCCCTGTGGGGGCTGCGTGCCGCGGGCGTGGTGGGGGGCCGTCCCCGGGGGGGGGGGGGCTGCCACCGTTGTGAGGGGCGTCTGGTGTCAGGCGCTGTCCCTCCCCCGGCCGCCCGTCCTCTGGGGCGGGCAGCCGGGGTTCCGCGACCCGTGTGTCCCGGGTGCGGTCGGTGCGGGCGTGGGGACCAAGCACCGGCCCCACAGCGTGCGCCCTTGCGGGCCGGCGTTGCTCGCTGTGGGGGTGGCGGAAGGGCGTCCCCGGGGGGGGTGCCTTCCACCATTGTGAGGGGCGTCTGGTGTCAGGCGCTGTCCCTCCCCCGGCCGGCCGTCCTCTCGAGCGGGCAGCCAGGGTTCCGCGACCCGTGTGTCCCGGGCGCGGTCGGTGCGGGTGTGGGGACCCAGCACCGGCCCCACAGCGTGCGCCATTGCGGGCCGGCGTTGCTCGCTGTGGGGGTGGCGGAAGGGCGTCCCCGGGGGGGGTGCCTTCCACCATTGTGAGGGGCCTCTGAGGTCAGGCGCTGTCCCTCCCCCGACTGCCCGCCCACTGGGTGGGCTGTCGGGGTCCGCCACCCACGTGCTGTGGGCGCGGGTGTGTGGGTGTGGGGGCCCAACACTGTCCCCTTGGCTTGCATGCGGTGTGGGGGCTGCGTGCCGCGGGGGTGGTGGGGGGCCGTCCCCGGGGGGGGTGGCCTGCCACCGCTGTGAGGGGCGTCTGGTGTCAGGCGCTGTCCCTCCACCGGCGCCCGTCCTCTGGAGCGGGCAGCCAGGATTCCGCGACCCGTGTGTCCCGGGTGCGGTCGGTGCGGGTGTGGGGACCCAGCACCTGCCCCACAGCGTGCGCCCTTGCGGGCCGGCGTTGCTCGCTGTGGGGGTGGCGGAAGGGCGTCCCCGAGGGGGGTGGCCTGCCACCGTTGTGGGGGGCGTCTGGTGTCAGGCGCTGTCCCTCCCCCGGCCGCCCGTCCTCTGGAGCCGGCAGCCAGGGCTCCGCGACCCGTGTGTTCCGGGTGCGGTCGCTGCGGGCGTGGGGACCCAGCACCGGCCCCACAGCGTGCGCCCTTGCGGGCCAGCGTTGCTCGCTATGGGGGTGGCGGAAGGGCCTCTCCGGGGGGGGTGCCTTCCACCATTGTGAGGGGCATCTGAGGTCAGGCGCTCCCCCTCCCCCGACTGCCCTCCCACTGGGTGGGCTGTCGGGGTCCGCCACCCACGTGTTGTGGGCGCGGGTGTGTGGGTGTGGGGGCCCAACACTGTCCCCTTGGCCTGCATGCCCCCTGGGGGCTGCGTGCCGCGGGGCTGGTGGGGGGCCGTCCCCGGGGGGGGTGGCCTGCCACCGTTGTGAGGGGCGTCTGGTGTCAGGCGCTGTCCCTCCCCCGGCCGCCGGTCCTCTGGAGCGGGCAGCCAGGGTTCCACGACCCGTGTGTCCCGGGTGCGGTCGGTGCGGGTGTGGGGACCCAGCACCGGCCCCACAGCGTGCGCCCTTGCGGGCCGGCGTTGCTCGCTGTGGGGGTGGCGGAAAGGCGTCCCCGGGGGGGGTGCCTTCCACAATTGTGAGGGGCGTCTGAGGGCAGGCGCTGTCTCTCCCCCGACTGCCGGCCCACTGGGTGGGCTGTCGGGGTCCGCCACCCACGTGCTGTGGGCGCGGGTGTGTGGGTGTGGGGGCCCAACACTGTCCCCTTGGCTTGCATGCCCTGTGGGGGCTGCGTGCCGCGAGGGTGGTGGGGGGCCGTCCCCGGGGGGGGTGGCCTGCCACCGTTGTGAGGGGCGTCTGGTGTCAGGCGCTGTCCCTCCCCCGGCCGCCCGTCCTCTGGAGCGGGCAGCAAGGGTTCCGCGACCCGTGTGTCCCGGGTGCGGTCGGTGTGGGCGTGGGGACCCAGCACCGGCCCCACAGCGTGCGCCCTTGCGGGCCGGCGTTGCTCGCTGTGGGGGTGGCGGAAGGGCGTCCCCGGGGGGGGTTCCTTCCACCATTGTGAGGGGCGTCTGAGGTCAGGCGCTGTCTCCCCCCCGACTGCCCGCCCACTGGGCGGGCTGTTGGGGTCCGCCACCCACGTGCTGTGGGCGCGGATGTGTGGGTGTGGGAGCCTAACACTGTCCCCTTGGCCTGCATGCCCTGTGGGGCTGCGTGCCGCGGGGGTGGTGGGGGGCCGTCCCCGGGGGGGGGTGGCCTGCCACCGTTGTGAGGGGCGTCTGGTGTCAGGCACTGTCCCTCCCCCGGCTGCCCGTCCTCTGGAGCGGGCAGCCGGGGTTCCGCGACCCGTGTGTCCCGGGTGCGGTCGGTGCGGGTGTGGGGATCCAGCACCGGCCCCACAGCGTGCGCCCTTGCGGGCCGGCGTTGCTCGCTGTGGGGCTGGCGGAAGGGCTTGCCCGGGGGGGATGCCTTCCACCATTGTGAGGGGCGTCTGAGGTCAGGCGCTGTCCCTCCCCCGACTGCCCGCCCACTGGGCGGGCTGTTGGGGTCCGCCACCCACGTGCTGTGGGCGCGGGTGTGTGGGTGTGGGGGCCTAACACTGTCCCCTTGGCCTGCATGCCCTGTGGGGGCTGCGTGCCGCGGGGGTGGTGGGGGGCCGTCCCCGGGGGGGCTGGCCTGCCACCGTTGTGAGGGGCGTCTGGTGTCAGGCGCTGTCCCTCCCCCGGCCGCCGGTCCTCTGGAGCGGGCAGCCGGGGTTCCGCGACCCGTGTGTCCCGGGTGCGGTCGGTGCGGGCGTGGGGACCAAGCACCGGCCCCACAGCGTGCGCCCTTGCGGGCCGGCGTTGCTCGCTGTAGGGGTGGCGGAAGGGCGTCCCTGGGGGGGTGCCTTCCACCATTGTGGGGGGCGTCTGAGGTCAGGCGCTGTCCCTCCCCCGACTGCCCGCCCACTGGGCGGGCTGTCGGGGTCCGCCACCCACGTGCTGTGGGCGCGGGTGTGTGGTTGTAGGGGCCCAACACTGTCCCCTTGGCTTGCATGCCCTGTGGGGGCTGCGTGCCGCGGGGGTGGTGGGGGGCCGTCCCCGGGGGGGGGTGGCCTGCCACCGTTGTGAGGGGCGTCTGGTGTCAGGCGCTGTCCCTCCCCCGGCCGCCCGTCCTCTGGAGCGGGCAGCCAGGGTTCCGCGACCCGTGTGTCCCGGGTGCGGTAGGTGCGGGTGTGGGGACCCAGCACCGGCCCCACAGCGTGCGCCCTTGCGGGCCGGCGTTGCTCGCTGTGGGGGTGGCGGAAGGGCGTCCCCGGGGGGGATGGCCTGCCACCGTTGTGAGGGGCTTCTGGTGTTAGGCGCTGTCCCTCCCCCGGCCGCCCGTCCTCTTGAGCGGGCAGCCAGGGCTCCGCGACCCGTGTGTTCCGGGTGCGGTCGGTGCGGGCGTGGGGACCCAGCACCGGCCCCACAGCGTGCGCCCTTGCGGGCCGGCGTTGCTCGCTGTGGGGGTGGCGGAAGGGCGTCCCCGGGGGGGATGCCTTCCACCATTGTGAGGGGCGTCTGAGGTCAGGCGCTGTCTCTCCCCCGACTGCCCGCCCCTGGGTGGGCTGTCGGGGTCCGCCACCCACGTGCCGTGGGCGCGGGTGTGTGGGTGTGGGGGCCCAACATTGTCCCCTTGGCCTGCATGCCCTGTGGGGGCTGCGTGCCGCGGGGGTGGTGGGGGGCCGTCCCCGGGGGGGCTGGCCTGCCACCGTTGTGAGGGGCGTCTGGTGTCCCTCCGCGCTGTCCCTCCCCCGGCCGCCCGTCCTCTGGAGCGGGCAGCCAGGGTTCCGCGACCCGTGTGTCCCGGGTGCGGTCGGTGCGGGTGTGGGGACCCAGCACCGGCCCCACAGCGTGTGCCCTTGCGGGCTGGCGTTGCTCGCTGTCGGGGTGGCGGAAGGGCGTCCCCGGGGGGGGGTGCCTTCCACCATTGTGAGGGGCATCTGAGGTCAGGCGCTGTCCCTCCCCCGACTGCCTGCCCACTGGGCGGGCTGTTGGGGTCCGCCACCCACGTGCTGTGGGCGCGGGTGTGTGGGTGTGGGGGCCTAACACTGTCCCCTTGGCCTGCACGCCCTGTGGGGGCTGCGTGCCGCGGGGGTGGTGGGGGGCCGTCCCCGGGGGGGGGTTGGCCTGCCACCGTTGTGAGGGGCGTCTGGTGTCAGGCGCTGTCCCTCCCCCGGCCGCCCGTCCTCTGGAGCAGGCAGCCAGGGTTCCGCGACCCGTGTGTCCCGGGTGCGGTCGGTGCGGGCGTGGGGACCAAGCACCGGCCCCACAGCGTGCGCCCTTGCGGGCCGGCGTTGCTCGCTGTGGGGGTGGCGGAAGGGCGTCCCTGGGGGGGGTGCCTTCCACCATTGTGAGGGGCGTCTGAGGTCAGGCGCTGTCCCTCCCCCAACTGCCCGCCCACTGGGCGGCCTGTTGGGGTCCGCAACCCACGTGCTGTGGGCGCAGGTGTGCGGGTGTGGGGGCCCAACAATATCCCCTTGGCCTGCATGCCCTGTGGGGGCTGCGTGCCGCGGGGGTGGTGGGGGGCCGTCCCCGGGGGGGGTGGCCTGCCACCGTTGTGAGGGGCGTCTGGTGTCAGGCGCTGTCCCTCCCCCGGCCGCCCGTCCTCTGGAGCGGGCAGCCGGGGCTCCGCGACCCGTGTGTCCCGGGTGCGGTCGGTGCGGGCGTGGGGACCCAGCACCGGCCCCACAGCGTGCGCCCTTGCGGGCCGGCGTTGCTCGCTGTGGGGATTGCGGAAGGGCGTCCCCGGGGGGGGTGCCTTCCACCGTTGTGAGGGGCACTGGTGTCAGGCGCTGTCCCTCCCCCGGCCGCCCGTCCTCTGGAGCGGGCAGCCAGGGTTGCGCGACCCGTGAGTCCCGGGTGCGGTCGGTGCGGGCGTGGGGACCCAGCACCGGCCCCACAGCGTGCGCCCTTACGGGCCGGCGTTGCTTGCTGTGGGGGTGGCGGAAGCGCGTCCCCGGGGGGGTTGCCTTCCACTATTGTGAGGGGCGTCTGAGGTCAGGCGCTGTCCCTCCCTCGACTTCCCGCCCACTGGGCGGGCTGTTGGGGTCCGCCACCCACATGCTGTGGGCGCGGGTGTGTGGTTGTGGGGGCCCAACACTGTCCCCTTGGTGTGCATGCCCTGTGGGGGCTGCGTGCCGCGGGGGTGGTGGGGGGCCGTCCCCGGGGGGGGTGGCCTGCCACCGTTGTGAGGGGCGTCTGGTGTCAGGCGCTACCCTCCCCCGGCCGCCCGTCCTCTGGAGCGGGCAGTCAGGGTTCCGCGACCCGTGTGTTCCGGGTGCGGTCGGTGCGGGCGTGGGGACCCAGCACCGGCCCCACAGCGTGCGCCCTTGCGGGCCGGCGTTGCTCGCTGTGGGGGTGGCGGAAGGGCGTCCCCGGGGGGGGTGCCTTCCACCGTTGTGAGGGGCGTCTGTGGTCAGGCGCTGTCCCTCCCCCGACTGCCCGCCCACTGGGCGGGTTGTTGGGGTCCGCCACCCACGTGCCGTGGGCGCAGGCCTGTGGGTGTGGGGGCCCAACACTGTCCCCTTGGCCTGCAAGCCCCCTGGGGGCTGCGTGCCACGGGTCGGGGTGGTGGGGGGCCGTCCCCGGGGGGGGTGGCCTGCCACCGTTCTGAGGGGCGTCTGGTGTCAGGCGCTGTCCCTCCCCCGGCCGCCCGTCCTCTGGAGCGGGCAGCCAGGGTTCCGCGACCCGTGTGTCCCGGGTGCGGTCGGTGCGGGTGTGGGGACCCAACACCGGCCCCACAGCGTGCGCCCTTGCGGGCCGGCGTTGCTCGCTGTCGGGGTGGCGGAAGGGCGTCCCCGGGGGGGGTGCCTTCCACCATTGTGAGGGGCGTCTGAGGTCAGGCGCTGTCCCTCCCCTGACTGCCCGCCCACTGGGCGAGCTGTCAGGGTCCGCCACCCACGTGCTGTGGGCACGGGTGTGTGGGTGTGGGGGCCCAACACTGTCTCCTTGGCGTGCATGCCCTGTGGGGGCTGCGTGCCGCAAGGGTGGTGGGGGGCCGTCCCCGGGGGGGTGGCCTGCCACCGTTGTGAGGGGCGTCTGGTGTCAGGCGCTGTCCCTCCCCCGGCCGCCTGTCCTCTGGAGCCGGCAGCCAGGGTTGCGCGACCCGTGTGTTCCGGGTGCGGTCGGTGCGGGTGTGGGGACCCAGCACCGGCCCCACAGCGTGCGCCCTTGCGGGCCGGCGTTGCTCGTTGTGGGGTTGGCGGAAGGGCGTCCCCGGGGGGGTGCCTTCCACCATTGTGAGGGGCGTCTGAGGTCAGGCGCTGTCCCTCCCCCGACCGCCCGCCCACCGGGCGGGCTGTTGGGGTCCGCCACCCACGTGCCGTGGGCACGGGTGTGTGGGTGTGGGGGCCCAACACTGTCCCCTTGGCCTGCATGCCCCGTGGGGGCTGCGTGCCGCGGGGGTGGTGGGGGGCCGTCCCCGGGGGGGGTGGCCTGCCACCGTTGTGAGGGCCATCTGGTGTTAGGCGCTGTCCCTCCCCCGGCCGCCCGTCCTCTGGAGCCGGCAGCCAGGGTTCCGCGACCCGTGTGTCCCCGGTGCGGTCGGTGCGGGTGTGGGGACCCAGCACCGGCCCCACAGCATGCGCCCTTGCGGGCCGGCGTTGCTCGCTGTGGGGGTGGCGGAAGGGCGTCCCCGGGGGCCCAGGGGGTGCCTTCCACCATTGTGAGGGGCGTCTGAGGTCAGGCGCTGTCCCTCCCCCGACTGCCCGCCCACTGGGCGGGCTGTCGGGGTCCGCCACCCACGTGCTGTGGGCGCGGGTGTGTGGGTGTGGGGGCCCAACACTGTCCCCTTGGCCTGCATGCCCTGTGGGGGCTGCGTGCCGCGGGGGTGGTGGGGGGCCGTCCCCGGGGGGGGGTGGCCTGCCACCATTCTGAGGGGCGTCTGGTGTCAGGCGCTGTCCCTCCCCCGGCCGCCCGTCCTCTGGAGCGGGCAGCCGGGGCTCCGCGACCCGTGTGTCCCGGGTGCGGTCGGTGCGGGCGTGGGGACCCAGCACCGGCCCCACAGCGTGCGCCCTTGCGGGCCGGCGTTGCTCGCTGTGGGGGTGGCAGAAGGGCGTCCCCGGGGGGGGTGTCTTCCACCATTGTGAGGGGCGTCTGAGGTCAGGCGCTGTCCCTCCCCCGACTGCCCGCCCACTGGGCCGGCTGTCGGGGTCCGCCACCCATGTGCTGTGGGCGCGGGTGTTTGGGTGTGGGGGCCCAACACTGTCCCCTTGGCCTGCATGCCCAGTGGGGGCTGCGTGCCGCGGGGGTGGTGGGGGGCCGTCCCCGGGGGGGGTGGCCTGCCACCGTTGCGAGGGGCGTCTGGTGTCAGGCGCTGTCCCTCCCCCGGCCGCCCGTCCTCTGGAGCGGGACAGGTGGCGTGCACAGCGCGGATGTCGATGGAGTCGAACTGCCCTCGCCACTCCTGGCTGAGGCGCAGTCAATTGATTGTGTGATCAGCGCCGTATATTTTAGCACGGCTCAAGGGACTGCACCGGTTCACCCTGACCCTCCCGCCTGTACAACAGAGGCCAATGGATTGGGTTCAAGACGGAGGAACCAAGACACACTCCACGTATTATACGCTTCTTAGTGTGCCCTATAATACCCTGTTCCTGAACCCAGTGGCAAGCAAGCAAGCTTAAGGACTTCGCCCGTTCCCTTATGGAACGTAGGGCGAAGCCCTGGGTAACCTGGCAAGGGTTCATACCGCGTGCACAGCGCGTGGCCTACTGTCATATCCCTTTAATGCATCGTGTGCACGCATGCAGGGAAGGGAGGCGTGATCTATACCCCTGTAACCACACTGACTCAGCCAGAAGGTGAGCTCCTCCTGGGCTTACCTACCTTACTCACCATGCATCGTGTGAATGCCGAAGTGAAGCGAACACAAAACAAACCTAAGCGTTTAAACAACCCTATTGCGAGTTATAAACAACCCTAAGTGTTTAATTGCATCGTGTGGCTTGCACGATTCTTCCTGTTGTGCCTGTTTTGTCATGTGCGAAAAGGAGAACAGGGAATGGCGAATGAGAGACGACGGCACGACGCAAAACAAGCCTAAGCGTCCAAGACAACCCTACTTTAACGCACAAAGGACGCAAACACGAGCACACACTTCTCCTTAGGACCTGTGAAGAGAAGGGAAGGTGGGTGCATGCACAAGGAAGCGTGGCAACGTGTGTATGTCGGAATCCGGCACACAACGCTATGCATAAGTGTGTATGTTCTAATCAGTGCAACAAAAAGGGTGGTTGTGCTGTAAGAGCAGTTGTCACGGTTGCCCCGCATTGCACCGCAGGGCAGGACCGTTAGCCCCCCGTGACAACCACTCCCTGGCCGAAGGCCATTTGTTCTTTCCGGTCTCGGTTGGTGGCGCGGGCCGGGCGCTCGTTGCTTCTCTCGTGTGCGCGGCGTGGCACGACATGATAACATACTTGCGCTCTTGGTGGCGGTGTGTGGCTCCCCCCTTGCCTACTACTCGTTTGCATGCGGCGGCATACCTTTTGTTCCCTATGTAAGCAGGTGGGTGTGGGTGCGGCACGCATGTTTGTTGTGTTTTTGCACTTGCGTGTTGTTCTTTCTCGTGGTTGTGTGTGGTTCCCCGCGCGAGTCCCGCCCGTCATGCTTGGCGTCCTTCGTATTCCTCCATACCATTTTGCTTGCTCGCGGCGGTGGTGGTCTCGTTGCACGTGCGGCGGTATGCACGGGTGGGCATACCTTTCGCTCCCTTTCGCCTCCTAAGTAAGCGGGCGTGCGGGCGGGGGGTGGGCACGTCTCGGTTACGCCTCGTGGTCACCTTTTACATTTGTTGGCGCGGTTGCCGTTCTTATCTCGTGTTCGTTGCGTAGCGTAGCATGGCATGTAAAATACTTGGATCCAACAAGCCGCGTGTGCATGTTGTGTATGTTTAGTTTTTGTTTGTGTGTTTTTATGTGTGTTGTGCTTCCCCTTGGTGGTGTGTGGCCTCCTTCGTGCGTTCTTCTCTCCTTTGTTGGTTTGGTGTTCCCCCGTTGTGCCCCTTCATACAATTTTGCTCGTCCGTGGCGGTGATGACCTTGCAGCGATACGGGCATGCACGTACGGGCATACCTTTCATTCCCTATGTGTGCGGGGGTGGGCATAGGCATTCATTCGGTGTCACCTCTTGTTGGTTTTCCTTGCCGGTGCGGTTTTCGTTGTGCTTTTCGTGGCGGCGCATTTTGGCGTTGCATGGCATGTAACATACTTGCGTCTTGGCGGCCATTGTTGACGGTGTTATTTGTGTCTGTTTTGTTTTCGCTCGCTTTCCTTTGTTCTCCTTTGTGCATGTGTTCCCTTTCTTTGTGGTTGGGGCGCGCACAAGTCCCTAGCGCCTAGGACACACACTTTGCTAGGTGTTTTGGGGCAAGCAACGCTCAACTTCGTCGCCGTCGCGACTCTGTTGTTCTTCTTTTTCTGTGAGTGTCCTAAATTTTGCGACCTCGCTAAACAGCGGCGTAAAATTTTTGGGGGGTTTCTGAGGTCGGAAAAATCGATTTTGCGCTTTATTTTTTCTGGTTGTGCGTCTTTTTCTTGGTTTTTTTTTTCTTCTGCTGCGATCGCGCGACGACGAGAACCCACTCGCAGTGCAGGAGCCAAGTGGCCCGGGACACCGCACACGTAACACTACACCAAGCGGGCACACCGGTGAACAGGAGCCAGGTGGCCCCGGACACGGCACACGCAAAACAACACACCGAGCGGGCCTACGGGTGAACAGGAGCCAAGTGGCCCAGGACACCGCACACACGCAAAGCAAAGCGCCGAGCAGGAACACAGGTGAACAGGAGCCAAGTCGCCCAGGACGCCGCGCACGCGACACAACACACCGAGTGCTCACACCGGTGAACAGGAGCCAATTGGCCCAGGACACCGCACACACGCAACGCAACATCACTTCCTGAGTGTCAATTTTTTTTTCGATTGACCCTCAGAAATTTTTTGATGGATCCACCAGCAGTCCAGGCTGTTCGGTGATTAGCGAAAATCCTGGGCTGTTCAAGTTCTGGGCTGATCCCGTGAAGTCGTGGATTACCAACAAAGGTCCCAAAGCCGCAATTTGGAGCCGAGGCAAGCGCAACAACCTTGCCGTCAATTTTATTTGCTTAGCGCAAAGCCGCAATCGTGAGCGCCGTCCTTTCCCTAGCTTCGCAACGCCGTTTTCTTGGCAATGTCGCAAGTTGGGCTCAAGGAACGTTCCGCAAGGGACAAGACCGAAAGCAAACAACTAAAGTCTGTGAAAAATTTCATTGCTCGAACTCAGGCTAAAGTGGACGCCAAACTGACCCGAAGTCGGCTTCTCCCTACGCTTTCGCCCGCCAAACGCGAGAACGACCCATTTCACCCTTCACTCGACCTTTCCCCGTCACATGAAGAAGGCACGTCATCCAATGTCATTTCAGACGATGAACAACCCGAAGATGTCGCAAAAGAACTCTTCCCACTCGCCGAGACAACGGCTCACACCGCCAAAGGAAAAGGAGCCCAAGAACCACAACATCAAGTCCAAGCGCCCGCTCCGCCAACCAACTCCGAGAAGGTGCAAGACTCCGTGCCCAAAGGCACGCACGAGAACACCGAAGGAAGCCATCCATGTGACGCCGAAGAGTTGAAACAACAAGACGAAAGTCGCGAAGACCCGTGTGGAGATTCGGCAATGAACAACAACGCCGCTCTCAACGACAACGCAAGGAGAACCAATGAGGTTGAGCCCGACAACTCCCTCTTAACGCCACATGAGGAGCAATCTACGCCAAGCGCTATTCCGTCTCCCGAAGGAACAGACGAAAACGCCAAAGACGGGGAAGACCCTACTCCCGATGAAACGGATGGTAATTCCGGAAAACCCTTCTTCAACCCTTCCCTTGCCCCTGATGGTGTCTTTGCAAAATTCTTGGTTAAACATAAAGGTGAGATCAACACACACGATCAACAAGCACTATGGGGAGAAACGCATGTCCATGACACCTTAGGAGTTGATACAAATCAACTCGTGTTAGAGAAACACCACAAGCAAGTGATCTATGATCAAGTACATTCAACAATAGACCTTTGCGCGAGCGACGGGTGCACCTTTTTCCATGACATTGATTGCTCCGGCAACAATGCCTACTCCACAATTGGACATGACAATTTTAGGTACCTCAAAGACATCCTTCATCACCACTCAAAGTTCTACATTTTTCCACACCCACAAGACTACTACCACTCCAAATACAAATACGGCAACACATGGACCGATTGGGCCCATGCCATCAACGAAGCCTTGCAAGAAGCCTTTGATTCCGGTGTTGTGTACGAAGGCTCCTTCATTCTCCCGGGAATGGAAGACAACCTTTCGGCGGAGACCCTCTACATGAACCCCTTGAACCCCGGCATGATCTCCCTTGCCCCTTGGGTGTGTGGAGTAGACCGGCTTTCGGATGCCAACACGTACAACCCATCACCTAATCCCGATGGCTCCGTGCAGCTCAACTTGCTTGACTCTCCTCAATACCCATATTTTCACCTTCACCTCTCCACCCGTCACAAGCACCACGCACACATCCGCTACGGCGACATCATGCACCCTCACACCTCCCTACAATGGGCCATAAATAAGGTAGACGGCACCGTCCGAGTGGCCGCGGTGCGCACAACGCTACGATTCGAAGTTGCACGGCATTTGCTCCCGAACTTCACCGTCTCTTCTCCAAAAGAGCTTTCCAAAAAATCCAAGCGGGAACGAGGAGAGTATAGGCGGCGCCGCGGCAACGCCCGGGACTTTTTTGTCCTCGTCAACCGCCTTTTCCATTCCGAAAACGACCACATCTCGGTCAACTCCAAAAATGCTTTCTTTCCGGAGGAACGCATACAGCCTCTACAATCATCCTCCGAACATATGTTCCGCTTCGATTACACCATTCCAACCCCCCTCGCCGAGAAGCTTCTCTCCACCATCTTACAACACCCTTTGTGGACGCTCGGCAAAGTCTTTTGCATCCGTGGTTCCGACCTAGGGAAGGACAAAACTTTCAAAGTTGTACCTTCAAAAGCATACAAACAGGCCACGCCGGACTTCAAACAAATTGACGTGTGGAAATCCCTCCTTACTAGCGAAGCCGCGCGACGGTGCGGTATCCTAGGGGCCATTCCCAGAACACAACACGAATTTTACGTGTGCATGAACTATCACAACACCCCCTTGCTCCCCCAGCGAGACTCCCTCACTTCCATGAGCTACATGCTCTTCCAAGAGGATAACCTGGTCACCTATCGGGGCACTACGGGAGCCATGATCTCTTGGGGAGGATACTCCTCTTGGCGCTCCAAACACCCGGGACACAAAATGGACCTCTCCGCCTCTCCCCGAAAAGTGCACAAAGATGCCCTTCCCCCACCCTCCCCGGTGAAGGCTTGCTTCAACCCCCTCCCTGAACCACCTGATCCAGAACTGGTAGAAGTACACGCCCCGTCATCCACGCCGGACGTTGATGTAATGTTCGGGGTCTCCCTGCTTGGGAAAATTCGGCACATTTCCTTGTTCAGCGCCCCCATGGCTAAGGTGCGAGTCTACCGAGTGAAATATGCTCATTACGAATCCGCGCTCCTTGCAGAAGGCTTTACTGTGTCCCAGCTCGTCTTTCACCCCGAGTGCCCCGACACGGCCGCGCGTGACAACCTTTTGGCTCCCGCCAACCCCCTAGTTTCGGAAGCCCAGGATTTCCTATCACGAGTCATCGAGGCGGCGACTGCCTACGGCAGCGCGGAACAACTAAGTCTCGCGAGGGACCATTACTTGTCCACGAGCAAGCCCCTCTCCCTCACAGAAAAGATGGCACAACTCCACCTCCAAACTAGGAAAGTTTTCGACCCCATCCCAGATATAACAGGAGCCTTCATATCCAATGAATTTTTCTCAGAAGAAGAGGAAGCCCTGGTGATGTCCTACAGTGCAGATGAAAATCACCAGTGGCTGTCCGAGGGGCACCGCACAATGCTTCATTTCGGATTCAGGTACAATCCAGAATCAAAAGAAGTTGAACCTTTTGAACCGACCCCTCCTGAGTTTATTCAAGCGATTGGGCTACGGGCATTCTCTGCCTGCGCCCAGGTGCTGCCTTCCTCTGTCTTATGCCCCAATATGTGGTCAGTGGCTCGATACGAACCTGGCAGTGGGTTGAGGAGCCACGTAGACGTCCCTCAGCTAGGCCCTTATGTCCTGGATGGCTCCTTTGGGTCAGGTGCGGAAATGGTTTTCGAACCGCGTCCCCTGCCCGGATCCACCCTCTTTAAGAAAAGGCAAAAAGTCTTCCTACAGCGCCGCAGCCTCCTCCTAATTTCTGGGTAAGCCCGCGACAAATGGAAACACCAAATCCCAGCTCGCGACTATGACACAGTGGAGAAGCGGCGCATTCCCCGAGACTCCAGGGTATCCCTTGTCTTCCGTCACACTGGTGTAGGAACGGACCTCCATACGACATCCTCAGAGCCCCCTGACCCAGGGCAACATGAGACGAATTAATGAGCCTACACTCGGCGTCACCCTTCTGTGCACACGAGACGTGGTCTTCGCTTTAAGACCCCAGATACCCTCCATCACCATTATTGCATGTTCTCAGGCATGGCAAGGCCATCGCTCTACCACTCTCCCTGTGCGTAACATGAATTCCTTAACCCCTGTGACCGCCAGGTATGCCCTGACCGGGCTGATCTGTGCTCACTGTGTACCAGACCACAAAATCCTGTGGTTCCCCTTGTGGGAAGCTCTGATGAGTCTATCGAATGCTACCCGTCCCCAAATTGTTTCTGCCCCCCTCCCGCCTGTCAGTGCCACCGCAGGAGAAGTAACATGAGACGGTGTAAAGAGGTCCTCGCCCGCGTGGGCGTGCACGGTGCCTCCCTCACCGCCACCGTCTCTCGCATCGCGGAGATTCTCCCTGCGGAGCAAGCACACATCAATCCGAGAATACTGGTCCCAGACACAAGTGTCTCTACAGACCTGGCTATACACCCCTCTCTTCGCACTGCCTGGGACACGGCCTTACACCACTCGCCCAAAGCATACGCACAAGCACTTCACTCTCGGATTTCTGCACCAGAACAGTGCGAACCCAACCCCTCAATACAAAATGAGGACCCTGCCCACATACCAACGCTTCTGACACCGGACTCCCCACTGGGTGCCCGCTATTCCTCCATTCGGACGCCCTTCTTCCCCCCTCCCCCCCAAGTGCACAAGCCCTTCAAACCCAAACGCTTGCGCCGCCCCCTCCCTTCTCTTCCCTCCGTCCTGGCCATCCGTGTCGTGTCCTTCAACACGGCAAAGAGCGAGAATGCACCCGCGGCAATCTTGCATTTCCTAAACGAAGGTTATGACATTATACTCCTTCAGGAGCTGAACTCTCCCCCTCTCCTCCCACAGCGGTACGCCTTCGGCAATGACCGCGCTAAAGTCTTCTCAAATGTCTGCGGCCACAAACACGGGGTGTCGGTCATTGCAGGCCCGCGCATCGCGAGATATACCAGCTGTGTCCCGCCCAGAGACAGCGACGGCCTTATCTGTGGTGCCAAAATATCCCTTCCGGAAGCAATTCCCCTGCACGTCTTCTCAGTTTACTCCCCCCCGGTGCGCACGGGGGCCCCAGCTCCGTACCGTGACACCATACAGCGAGTTCTTGCTTCTTATTTCAACGATCATCCCAATCACATCCTGGGGGGTGATTTTAACTGCGTTCTGGATCCGGAACTTGACCAGCACAGCTTGGTCGATCTACATGAGTGGCACTGGCTCACGGGGGAGGTGGAATACCTCCCATCTAGGTTGGTGGACACTTTCAGGTCAGAGCAGCCCTCCCTCAGGCAGTACACCCGCTACGCAAGCGACCGCTGGGACAGCGAAGCAAGGCTGGATTACATCTTTGCGTCCCCTCGCCTAGTGTCACACTTCCCCCTCCTGGATGCGTCGATCCTCACGGACTACACCATCTCTGACCACCACCCAGTGGTTGCGGTCTTCCAGTGCCCCTCCCCAATCCTTCTGTCTCAGCCCCCACTCCCCCCTTGCATTTTTCGGAAGCTTTCTAAAGACGAAAAGCAACAATTTTCCAACAGCATACGGCTCATTTCCGACTGGTGCCGGGACCTCCAGGACGCCCCTGCCAGGGCCCCATTGGAAGAGATCATCACCGCCACTGATTCTCTCCTTATGCAGGTTGGGTCTGCGTACCACAAAATCACGCGTCCGAAACCGCAGCGCAAGGACCAAGAGAGCTACGGCAAGCTCAGGAAATTATTACGCTCACCCCCGCCTCCTTCCTCCCCAGCATTTCCCGAGCACATTGCGGAAGTTCAGTCCGTGGTAAACACCTTACGGTCCTCCGACGAAACCAAAGCGAAGAGAAAGCTTCACAGTAGTCTGGTCCGAGGGGTCCAGATGAAAACCACTGTTGCTCGCACCCTCTGCCCTAAAGACCTGGAGCCTCTCGTAGTCAGAGATCCAGCCACCAAAGAGCTCCTGAGTGACCCAGCGGATGTAGCTAAAGTTTTTGGGGACACCCTGCTTCATCTTGGAGGGCATCCAGGTTACGCCCCCTCCCAGGACTTCGTCGACGAGGTCCTGTCCCACTCGCCCACATGCCCCGTCTCTGCCAAGAACGACCACATACCTCCTGTGACCTGGCAGGAGTTCCAGAACCACTTAAAACACAGTAAGCCATCAAAAGCCGGGGGACCGGACAAAACAAACAACTACATCCTGGCCCTCTGTCCAGAACCCATTCAACGTTTTTTCCACTCCATTTTAAACCGCTTCCTCCACTCGCCGCTACCGCCGCACTGGCTATGCGCGAAAATATGTTTGCTTTATAAGAAAGGCGACCCTTTCTCCCCCTCAAACTACCGTCCTATTGCCCTCTTAAACTGTATTTACAAACTCTTGGCCACTTTTGCCTGCAAACACCTGCGTGCTCAGGCTTTTGCACATGACATCCTTTCAGAAATCCAGCACGGTGGCCTTCCCGGCCACCAATGCGCCGATCATCCGTATCACCTCAAGGCCCTTTATGCAAAATCGAAGAAGAGCTACTCGCTGTTCATCGATTTCAATAAAGCCTTTAATTCTGTGCCTCATGGCACACTCTGGACCGTCCTCGAACGGGCAAATTTTTCTACCTCCACAATTCCTCTCATAAAGCAACTATACTCCTTCCCACAAGACAGCCCCATCATCAATGGCCGCACTCCCCACGCATACCTCCAAACCAGGGGCCTCCGACAAGGATGTCCCCTCTCCCCCCTACTCTTCATTCTCTATCTCAACTCCCTCTTCCACCATTTTTTTGCCACTGTGCCCCCCCCCCCCGGGCAAATGCCCGCACTAGCCACCACGCCTACATCGACGACATCCTGATCAGAAGTGAGGACGTCATCTACGTCCAAAACAGTCTCAACTACTTCGATGGGCCAGCCAGGGACTGGGGTCTGGACATGAATGTGTCTAAGACCGAAGTCCACGCCAATGGCACAGCCCCCCAAAAAAAGTTTCTGACACCCAGGGGCTCGGAGTTCCACACGTACAACAAAAAAACGGGTGGCCCGCACACATGCTATAAATACCTGGGGGTTTATCTTTTTACTTGCCACCAGGCAAAGGGCCTGTTTCACATGCTCAAGGCGGAGATCCAGAGTTATTTTGCCCGGCTCTCTCCCTTGCCTCTTACACTTAGTGAGAAGGTCCGCTTGACGAACTCTCAGCTGGTCCCAGCACTCGCCTACCGCTTAATCACCCACTCTCTTTCCCCCAACCAGCTCGAAAAGCTTCAGGCACTCATCTGGGCGGGGGTTGCGTCTCGCAGCGTCACACGTCTAGTCTCCCCCAAAGACCGTTTCGCGGCTCGCCCAAAGGGAGGGTTGGGAATGAAGTTCCTACCGCACAGCGTCCACGTTGCCACCGTGAACTATGGGCTACGGGCCCTTTGCGGCCTTGCCCCAAAGTCAGTTGGCCGTCTGTACGTCCAGTCTCTACTCAGCTCAAACCAGAGGGCCTCGGACCCAGTGCAAAACTTTTTTATGGACTCCATCCATGCCCTTGGCATATCTTTCCACAGCATAGGCCCGTGGAGACCCACTGCTTTTCGAGATCTAACGCCTGGTACCCAGCTAACCGTTAGGTTCAAGTCAGGACAGGCCACAGGAAGAGTGACCGAGGCCACCTCCAAATCGGCCAACGTCTTGTTCCACGACGGGGTCTACTCGGTGGATACCCACACGTCCTACACCATGCACATGCCATGCCACGCTGTCATGGATTACTCCCGCCCCTCTCACTTCCAGCTAGTCCCTGAAATTTTGCGCCCTCAAGAGACCATCCCCGAACCCCCAGCGCCACCGCACAACGCACACGCACTGGGAATCAGCCAACACGGCCACCTCTTCGCTCTGCAGGCACAACACTACCTAGAGAAGAAGTCTCTCGACGAGTGGGGATGCCACGATGCCGCGGAGGCACTAACCAGGCCGCCGACCCCCGGCCTACAGCGGGTATGGCTATATTCCGATGGCTCCTCCGGTGAGTCCGGCCATGCGGCCGCCTTCACGGCCTTTCTACCCGACGGTACAACCAGAGTCCTGTGCCTATCCTCACCGCATCCCTCTTCTCTGGGTTCGGAGTTCTGGGGGGCGGTAGCAGCCATTCGCTGGATCCACAGGGAACTTTCCCAATACGAAGTATGTTTGTTGATTGACAACGAACAGGTGGTTTCCACCCTCCAGAAATGCCAAGTCTATGGGCCCAGCCCGTTCCAAGACGACACATGGACCGTCGCCGTACACAGCGCCCTACTTCTCATCACCAACCCCCTCCACATCATGTGGATTAAAGGTCACGCCAATTTCATTGGCAACGAAATCTGCGACCATTTCTCTAAATGGGCAGCTCACAGCCTGATTTTTACCCCGGACCTCCTCCCCCCCCCCCCACTGGGTTCAGTGGCGGTACACCACCTGCCTGTCCTCCACAAGTTTAAGGTGCAGCAATTCCGCCACCTATTGCCGCAGCATTCCCATAGCAACACACCTATGATTTTATGAAGTCGCCAGATCCCAAAATTATTGTCGCAGCGGATGCCAAAAAACCAACAGAAACTGTCGCCGCGCGCGCATTTTCACTCGCCGAGAGCAATTTTTGGCTCAGAAATCTGAAAATACGCGATTACGAAGCGCTTTTTGCGCGTACAATCGAAGATACCAACCACCCGCACCTTTTCAATCACGATACCCCGCTCGGAACTGCTCCCAAGTCTCGTAAACGGTCAATTACCTCCCAAAAAGCCACAATTTGGCCTTTTTTTGCCATTTTTTCGTCGGAAAACACATTCTATCTGTCTGTTGTCTGTTGTCTGCGGTCTGTTGTCTGTTGCCTGCCGTCAGTTGTACGTTGTCGTCCATTGTTGTTGTCTGTTGTCTGTTGTCTGTTGTCTGTTGTCTGTTGTCTGTTGTCTGTTGTCTGTTGTCTGTTGTCTGCGGTCTGGTCTGTTGCCTGCCTGTTGTCTGTTGTCTGTTGTCTGTTGTCTGTTGCGTGTCGCCTGAGGTAAATTGGACGTCGTCCAGTGTTGTCTGTTGTCTGTTGTCTGTTGTCTGTTGCCTGTCGTCAGTTGAACGTCGTCGTCCAGTCGTGACTAGCTCTATTCCTGCGATTCATTCAGAGTTCCTTCAGACGTGGAATCTTGGGGGTGTCCGAGTGCATGTTCCAATTTGCTGATGTGTTGCACGTCTCAGGAGTAAGAAAGTTCATACAGACCAATTTCTGGATCGAATTCAATCAGCATTCTGCATCCTGCGATTCATTCAGAGTTCCTTGAGACATGGAATCTTGGGGGTGTCCGAGTTGATCAGCTTTGCCTTCGCCAATGTCAGCTTTGACTCCATTTGTCCATTGGCGGCATGTTCCAATTTGCTGATGTGTTGCACGTCTCAGGAGTAAGAAAGTTCATACAGACCAATTTCTGGATCGAATTCAATCAGCATTCTGCATCCTGCGATTCATTCAGAGTTCCTTGAGACATGGAATCTTGGGGGTGTCCGAGTTGATCAGCTTTGCCTTCGCCAATGTCAGCTTTGACTCCATTTGTCCATTGGCGGCATGTTCCAATTTGCTGATGTGTTGCACGTCTCCGATGAGTTTGTTTGTGCGCCTGTTGTATCTGTGTCAAATGGGAAGGATACATGTTGCAATTTGCTGATGTGTTGCACGTCTCAAGAGTAAGAAATTTCTGGAGCCCGTCTTCGCCAAAATTTGACATTTTTCGTCAAAAATGGGCCAAAAAAGGCCATTTTTTTGCCAAAAATAGGTTTTTTGCCCTGTTGTGGACTGGCAACGACCCCCCCCCCCCTATTTTGAGGGTGCCCAAAACAAAAAAACACGTCTCAGGAACAAACAAGTTCATACTGACCAATTTCTGGAGCCCGTCTTCGCCAAAATTTGACATTTTTCGTCAAAAATGGGCCAAAAAAGGCCATTTTTTTGCCAAAAATAGGTTTTTTGCCCTGTCGTGGACTGGCAACGACCCCCCCCCCCTATTTTGAGGGTGCCCAATACAAAAAAACACGTCTCAGGAACGAACAAGTTCATACTGACCAATTTCTGGAGCCCGTCTTCGCCAAAATTTGACATTTTTCGTCAAAAATGGGCCAAAAAAGGCCATTTTTTTGCCAAAAATAGGTTTTTTGCCCTGTCGTGGACTGGCAACGACCCCCCCCCCCTATTTTGAGGGTGCCCAATACAAAAAAACACGTCTCAGGAACGAACAAGTTCATACTGACCAATTTCTGGAGCCCGTCTTCGCCAAAATTTGACATTTTTCGTCAAAAATGGGCCAAAAAAGGCCATTTTTTTGGCCAAAAATAGGTTTTTTTTGCCCTGTGATGGACTGGCAACGACCCCCCCCCCCTATTTTGAGGGTGCCCGATACAAGAAAAAACGTCCCAGGAGCAAACAACCTCATAAAGACCAATTTCTGCAGCCCGTCTTCGCCAAAATTTGACATTTTTCGTCAAAAATGGGCCAAAAAAAGGCCATTTTTTGGCCGAAAATAGGTTTTTTTGCTCCGTGGGGGACTGGCAACGACCTCCCCCCCCTATTTTGAGGGTGCCCAATACAAAAAAACACTTCTTAGCATCAAGAAAAGTCATACAGACCAATTTCTGCAGCCTGTCTTCGCCAAAATCTGCCATTTTTTGTCAAAAATGTGCCAAAATTTGCCATTTTTTGGCCCAAAACAGGTTTTTTCGCCCTGGCGGGGACTTCCAAGACCCCCCCCCCTATTTCAAGGGTGCCCGATGCAACAAAAACGCGTCACAGGAGCAAAGGAATGCACATGGACCAGTTTTGGCAGCCTCTCTCCGCCAAAATGTCACATTTTTCGTCAAAAATCAGCCAAAATTAATTTTGGGATGAGCCTGCTTCATAAAATCATAGGTGATAGCGGTCGGCCCCAGCTTCAGCCTGTACAAAAAAGCTTCCTGGTTTTCGTCCCTGTTTTTCAAACTGGCGGCCGGGTGCTACAATGTGCACGGGTACCAGTGGAGCAATATGCTCCACGACTACCACTGTTCCAGGTGCGGACAGCACCATCCTTTCGACCCTTTATCATGCCTGGCCTTCTGCAAAGCGTTGGACCAGCACGTCCAGGCATACGTCTCTTCCTGGGGACCCCTTTTCAGCCCCATTGTCCTGCTGTGGTGGCTCTCTGGACCCTCAAAGGCTGACCGCAGGAACTTCATGAGAACTCTGGTACCTAAGTCCCTATGGTCCTGCCTCTCCAAGCCGATCCCGGGCTCCACTCGCGCCAAGCACAGAGCCATGCTTGGCCTAGCCCTGGAGGAACGCGTAAAGCACCTGGACAAGGCTGTCCACCAAGCACATGATTGGCTATGTTCGAATCCTCTACCTTGGGACCCAATACTTTGGGCGCACCCCTCCGACCCTCTCAACCCCTTCTCGGTTTCGCACGGTGAGTTCAGTACCTCCGTCCGCATGCCCCCTCGGACCCGCCCCGTATACCAGCACCCCCCACCCCTCCCGAAACACGCCTTAAAAAAACCGTCCAAGCCAGCGTCAGCCAAAGCACAACCAACCACTCGCCGCGCGCCGAAAAACTCCAAACGCCCGTCCAGCCGCGCATCCGCACCACGCCCCCCCCCCCCCCCCTAGGCCATTCCCCGCCCTCCTCAGCACTCACGCCCACGGCCACCACAAAAACGCCAACGATCACCACAAACCCATCAGGCCACAATCGTTTGGGCGCCCCCAAAGCGCGCCAAGACCGCTCTTCCCCTCCCACCCCCACGCTCCAAGACACGCTACCGTCAAACACGCCTACCTCCCCCCTCTAGGCCCACCGCTACTAGGTGTCCTGGTCCGTCTGCCCCTGCCCCCCCCCACTCCAACGCCTCCCGGGACATCCGAAATTTTTTCCGCCCATCCAGCGATCTTCTGTCTCCTCCTCTCGACCCCTTCAGCCCTCCGCCCCTTCCTGAACCCCCCCCCCCTCCCCCACAGGGTAAATCAGCGTTCATCTAACCAAACCATCAGAGCAGCCGTGTACATATCTTTATATGTTGTTGTAAATACCTTCATTGGGGGACGTCAGCCCCAGAACAAGTTGATGCGGTTAAGAACATTCAAAAAAAACACGCAACGCAACACGCCGAGCGAGCACACCAGTGAACAGTAGCCAAGTGGCCCAGGACACCGCACACCCAACACAACGCAGCGGGCGAGCGCACCGGTAAACAGGAGCCAAGTGGCCTCGGACACCGCATACGCGACACAACACACCGAACGGGCACAGCGGTGAACAGGAGCCAAGTGGCCCAGGATACCGCACACGCGACACAGCCACGCGACACCACGCACCGAGCAGGCACACAGGTGAACACGAGCCAAGTGGCCCAGGACACCGCAGAGACAACTTGTGTTGTGTGTGCGGTGCCCCGGGCCGCTTGGCTCCTGTTCACCGGTGTGCCCTTTCGGTGGGTTGTGTTACTTGCGCGGTGTCCTGGGTTGCTTCGCTCCTGTTCCCCGGCGCCCCCGCTTGGTGTCTTATGTTGCGCGCGCAGGTAGGTAGGTAGGTATCTTCGGGAGCTCAGGATGCCTCCTTTGCCAATGTAGGAAGAAGGTCTTACCAAGGGGACGTCCTGTCTCTCCCACTGCCCTAGTTCAGGTGCCTCTTAAGCGGCTCCCGCAGGTGCTTGGGAAGGCAGTGTCGCAGCCACCCGGTCCAGGTGTCCCACGTGGGAGGGTGTCCCCACATGTGTCCATGGGTAGGGCCACATGCCCCCTCCTTTGGGCGGCAGCTCTGGGGGCTGCCCAGCCGTGTGGAGTATCTCTCACCACAAGGGGTATTGCTCCCGCTAGTCTACGGTACGACCGCCTCACCCTTGTGGCTTGAGTTGAGGGGCCTCTCTATTTGGCAGCTGACCCCCTGCTGGACTGTGTACCGCCTCGCCTGTCACCAGTTGCTTCCATGGATCCGGGTGACGTTTGCCATCGTCCGCGATGCAGCCTGGCCGGGCTCGGACCAGTGGCCTGGGGGTACCGCCCCTGCTGCTCGCCCGGTGGGTCGGCTGGGTCGCCCCAGTGAGTAGGACCCATGGGGTGTTGGTTCTTTCCTGTCCCTTGGCCGCCCTACGTGTGCACCTGTGTGCGGCGTCCTGGGCCACTTGGCTCCTGATCACTCATGCGCTCGCTCCGTGCGTTGTTTTGCTTGGCTCCTGTTCCCGGGTGTGTTGGCTCGCGAGCGGGCGGGCCGGAGAACAGGAGCCAAGCGACCTAGGACACCGCGCACGCAACGCAACCCACGGAAGGGGTACACCGGTGAACAGGAGCCAAGTGGCCCGGCACACGGCACAAGGAACACAACACACCAAGCATGCACACTGGCGAACATGAGCCACGTGGCCCAGGACGCCGCACATATAACACAACACACCGAGCGGGCACATTGGTGAACAGGAACCAAGTGGCCCAGATCGCCGCATACAAGCAACGCAACGCACCGAGCGAGCACACGGGTGAACAGGAGCCAGGAGGCCCAGGACACCGCACACGAAACACAACGCAGCGGGCCAGCGCACTGGCAAACAGGAGCCAAGTGGCCCAGGACACCGCACAGGTGACACAAAACACCGAGCGGGAATACCGGTGAACAGGAGCCAAGTGGCCCAGGACACCGCACACGCAACACGACCACGCGACACAACAAACCGAGCGGACACACAGGTAAACACGAGCCAAGTGGCCCAGGACACCGCAGACACAACACAAAGCACCGACCCAACACACCGGGGAACACGAGCCAAGTGGCCCAGGACACAGCGCGCGCAACACAACGAACCGAGCGAGCACACCGTTGAACAGGAGCCAAGTCGCCCGGGACACCGCACACGAAACACAAAGCACCGGGCCAACACACCGGTGAACAGGAGCCAGGTGGCCCAGGACACTGGACACGCGACACATCTCACCGCACCTATGATTTTAGCAGCTGTTTTTTCCCAAAATTCCAAGTAATGCATTTTCAGCACGGCGATATCAAACTGCACACAGTAGTACTGTTGTTTTTGTGCTTTCTCAAAATTTTAACACAATGTCGCTGTCGCTGGAGCTGGAGCCGCAGATCAACTGTCAACAACTGCCGCGTACGCGAGTTTCAGATTCCCGACCGCCGTGCGCAATAGAAAATCGCCAAAAAGTCCACTTTTACTCGCAGTTGGAAGCAAAGTAAAGGCATGAGCGTGTCCCCGAGATCAATACCTGGCTGCTGACCTAAAAAAATCCAGATTGGCAGGCAAAGATTTTGAGAAATTCACACTTTTCTAGCCGAAAACCACTCTTTTTCATGGTTTTAGGGTCTATGGACGCCATGTAGAGGGCCTTACAGGGCTGGAAGAGGTGGTATAGAGGTGACATATGAACAAATTGTCATCACCATTGGTAGAAGCCTACATGACAAGCGATGTTTTGCCTTTATTCTAGGCTATTCATCCCTTTCTCATGCACCATGGGGCCCAATATCCATATGGTTCATAGGTAGGGTTTTGATCACCTATCACCGTCCACACACATGTTTGGGGCTTGGGTTGGTATTGTATGCATTTGAATGATAAGAACTACATAAAATATGATACTATGTGCATAAGAATGGGATGAACAATGAACATTTGAGGTGTTTTTGGCCCTATTTTGCACCGTTTGTGGTCCATTTCCATATGGTTCATAGGTAGGATTTTGCGTGCCTATCACCGTACACACACATGTTTGGGGCTTAGGTTGTTATTGTAAGCATTCGTATGATAGGTGCTACATATAATATGATAGTATGTGCATAAGAATGGGATGAACGATGAACATTTGAGGTGTTTTTGGCCCTATTTTGCACCGTTTGTGGTCCAATATCCATATGGTTCATAGGTAGGGTTTTGATTAACTATCACCGTCCACACACATGTTTGGGGCTTGGGTTGGTATTGTATGCATTTGAATGATAAGAACTACATAAACTATGATACTACGGGCATAAGAATGGGATGATTGATGTAGCTTTGAGGTGTTTGTGGCCCGTTTTTGCACCTTTTGCGCTCCATATCCATATGGTTCATAGGTAGGGTTTTGATCACCTATCACCGTCCACACACATGTTTCGGGCATAGGATGGTATTGTAAGCATTTGAATGCTGGGTAAGAAATAAAATATGATACTACGGGCACAAGCATGGGATGAACAATGTAGTTTTGAGGTGTTTTTGGCCCATTTTTGCACCAATTGTGCTCCATATCCATATGGATCATAGGTAGGGTTTTGATCACCTATCACCGTCCACACACATGTTTGGGGCTTGGGTTGGTACTGTATGCATTTGAATGATAAGAACTACATAAACTATGATACTACGGGCATAAGAATGTGATGATTGATGTAGCTTTGAGGTGTTTGTGGCCCGTTTTTGCACCTTTTGCGCTCCATATCCATATGGTTCATAGGTAGGGTTTTGATCACCTATCACCGTCCACACACATGTTTGGGGCATAGGATGGTATTGTAAGCATTTGAATGCTGGGTAAGAAATAAAATATGATACTACGGGCACAAGCATGGGATGAACAATGTAGTTTTGAGGTGTTTTTGGCCCGTTTTTGCACCATTTGTGCTCCATATCCATATGGTTCATAGGTAGGGTTTTGATCACCTATCACCGTCCACACACATGTTTGGGGCATAAGATGGTATTATAAGTATTTGAATGCTAGGTAATAAATGAAATATGATACTATGTGCACAGGGGTGGGTTGAACAATGTAGATTTGAGGTGTTTTCGGCCCATTTTTGCACCTTTTGTGGTCCATATCCACGGTGGACAAGTATTGCAAATTTCTTGTCATACCTGACGTTGTTCCACACCACATATAATCAATCATATACAAAGATTGTCCCACTGCCTTCATGCCATTCTTGCGTGCTTTGTGTGCCAAGAGGAGGTATTTCCTGTGTATTACGCCTTCCGAGGTAGGGTGAGCGAAGGGTGAAAAGACGGTGATCCAACATGACATTGCTCCACACCACATATTCTAATATACAAAGATTGTCTCACTGCCTTCATGCCCTTGTTGCGTGCTTTTTGTGCCAAGAGGAGGCTTGTCCTGTGTATTACGCCTTCCTAGGTAGGGTGAGCAAAGGGTGAAAAGACAGTGAACTAAGGGTGAACGAATGGTCAAAAGACAGTGAGGGAATAGTGAATGGCGAGCATGCATGGCAACCAAATGTGATTTCCCTTTGGTACAACCCACAGGGCTAAGCAATGGCTCCTATGCTGACGTAGATGAGGCAGTTTGAGAACATTGCCTGGCTTTGTGTTTGCGCTGCCATTGCTTCATTGCCCACATCGCACTCATATCATGTTTGTGACCTAACGAGGTATGGGGTAAATTTCATCCGGTTTCAAATTGGATGGTTGCCCATGTCATGTGTCTCGTTATGGGCAGATGAAATATCACACACACAACACACACCACACGCACTCAGTGGAATGTACCAATGTGCATTGCAACGCGCGTTGCATGGCAACCCAAAGAGCCGGCTTAGGCAATGTCCTAGAAACACTTGGTGGCAACAATCTCCCAAACAGCTGTATTTGCACTTTTGAACCCACAATGGTTGATTTCATTGCTGTCGCTGTGCTTTCGTGTGATTTGGCATTGATGAAATTTTTCCCTAGAGCTCGGTTAGGCTTGCCAAGCAACAAATTGTGACCCTACATGCCTTTTACTCAAGGTAAACTTCCGGAGGGTGCAAAAAGTGCCCCTGAATAGCCATATTTGCACTTTTGAAGCCACAAATGTGGATTAGAGTGATTTCGTTGTGATTTCGTCGTGATTACCAACCTGAGTGATTTGTGGAACCCAACAAGATAACTCCATGCATGCACACACATTTGCATTTGCATATTGATGGTATGTTGGGTGAATTGTATGGGAATGCTTAAATTCGACCCAGTGGTGGAGGACAGAAGCAACCGTTAGGGAGCTTGTGGGTCCATGCTTGAAATATCATAGTTGAAATATCGCAGAGGAAATATCACAGTTGTGTCGGTCATTTTTTGCCCGTCTGTCCCATCTCTCCATTCAAGTGGTGGTTTGGCTTGCCGTTGTGGTGGTTGATAATTCTGCTGCGGTTGCAATCCATGATGCATGATGCATGATGCTCCACTTCTCTTCTCAAAGCAATGTTGTCTATCCCGCAAATTGGCGGTACTCTTCCAGTGTTGGCAAGGGAGCAACTGTGCATGTGGCTGCTGTGTTGGAGTTCCTGAGCAATGAGATGTTGGAGCTTGCAGCCAACGCATCAAGAGAAAACAAGAAGTAGCAACGTATCACGCCTCGGCTCTTGATGGTATGCACTGTGTGCCCCGTGCACATCCCATGTTGCACGCACGCACCAACTGTGCACACTGCGCGCAAGATTTCTGCACACTGCATGCACGCACGCATGCACAATATCAGTGTGTCACAATATTAGTGCCTTCTGTCTGCTAAGAGTTTCAGCGAAAATCTCTGGGTCTGGGTGACAGAACACCTTCGCTGTTTGTCCGTTCCCGACTCAGATTATGTCTTTTTGACACCGTGGAGCTTTTGCTCGTGCCTTTGGCATTGCGTTTTGCACTGTGCACACTGCACGCACACATTGTGCACGCTGCACGCACGCGGCAGAGGTGGGGCATGCATGCGTTGTGCGTGCCCTGTGCATGCTTTGTGCATGTTGGGGGGGCTTCGGGGCACAGGGCGGGTGTGTATCCAAGCATTCCGAAATGATGCCATGAACGACGCCAGCCAAGTGGCCCTGCACGACCTTGAAATGGAGAGAGATGGGAAAGGGTTTTAGGTATGGGTTAAGGAAGCCAAAACTTTCCTCAAGTACACGAAGTATGCACGCACGCACGGTGCACACTGCACGCACGCATTGTGCACACTGCGCGCATCTTATTCTCTTGGCCATCGCCTCTTAACCCATTTTTTTTGTGGGGTGGACTCGATGCAAGGCATGCTGGAACGGCGCGTTCCGGACTGCAGATGCAGCAAATTCTGCGATCGCTTTGCGATAAATAGGGTGCCACGTGGGGGCGAAGACACTCGTTCAAGTCATCCTCCAAAAACTGACCCACTGTGAGCACTCCTGCCCGAATGAGCGCTGGCGCAAAAGGAAAGTTGAAGTCTGTTCATTGCGAAAGGCGGCATTGTGACAGACACGCTGATGAGCTTTGCATCCCCTTCTGTGCATCACACAGGGCCAGTCGCCGATACATGTTGCCGTCGGTTCATATGCCGCCGTTGAGGCGTTGAGGCCGGATGACGCCTTGGTATTGAGGATGCAAGAGGCCTTGGCGGCGTTCCTCCCCCTCCTGTTCAAGGTGCCGCGTGTCCAAGATACAACATGTGCATGTACCGCATTATTTTGGGACCTGGCTACAAGGGTACTGTTTCATGGGAATCAGTAACATCAAGAATGTGCTGAAGCTGCATTTGACGCTCTCTGGATTGCAATCCTTGGATTCATGACACTGGTGCTGCTGGCAGACACAGAGAGGGAGCCCCTGCTGGAGCACGTTGAGTGGGGCACCCTCTTGTTCTTTGCAGCACTCTTTGTGCTCATGCACGGTCTCGAAAAGCTTGGGCTCATTGAGTGGATTGGAAATGTTGTGGTTACGATCATTGAAGCGGTACGTTGTTGCATTGCGCATTGGTTATCAAGGCAGTAGGAATACGTAATGCCACCGCATGCAGGGATTCCATCTCATGCGAAAAAGTTGCATGGCCGCAACACATGACAGAATACAGTGATCAGTCTGTGGGTCTCACTGTTTTTTGAATTTTGTTTTGTGCAAGCAGGAATCCAGTTTCTGCCACCCTCGGTACCTACCCCCTGTGATGCGCGGTCGCTGGCATGGCGGTAAGTGAGTCCCTCAACGCCTCTCACAACACATTCCAACTTTTCATCCCTAGGAAAAGCGATGGCGGCAGTGGTTGCTATCATGGCAACCATTATGACAGCTTTTTTGATATTTGGGCAAATGGTTACGGCAGCGTCGATTGCAGGGTGGCGTTAACGCAACCAAATGGGGGATGGGGGCTTGATGAAAATGTTTGTAGTGTGCACGCACGTATTGTGCACGCTGCACGCCCGCATTGTGCAAACTGCACGCACGCACTGTGCACACTGCACGCACCCATTGTGCACGCTGCACGCCCGCATTGTGCACGCTGCACGCCCGCATTGTGCACACTGCACGCACGCATTGTGCACACTGCACGCACGCATTGTGCACGCTGCACGCACGCATTGTGCACGCTGCACGCCCGCATTGTGCACGCTGCACGCACGCATTGTGGACACTGCACGCACGCACTGTGCACGCTGCACGCACGCACTGTGCACGCTGCATTTGACGCTCTCTGGATTGCAATCCTTGGATTCATGACACTGGTGCTGCTGGCAGACACAGAGAGGGAGCCCCTGCTGGAGCACGTTGAGTGGGGCACCCTCTTGTTCTTTGCAGCACTCTTTGTGCTCATGCACATCTCATGCACGTCTCGAAAAGCTTGGGCTCATTGAGTGGCTTGGAAATGTTGTGGTTACGATCATTGAAGCGGTACATTGTTGCATTGTGCATTGGTTATCAAGGCAGTAGGAATACGTAGTGCCACCGCATGCAGGGATTCCATTTCATGCGAAAAAGTTTCATGGCCGCAACACATGACAGAATACAGTGATCAGTCTGTGGGTCTCACTGTTTTGTGAATTTTGTTTTGTGCAAGCAGGAATCCAGTTTCTGCCACCCTCGGTACCTACCCCCTGTGATGCGCGGTCGCTGGCATGGCGGTAAGTGAGTCCCTCAACGCCTCTCACAACACATTCCAACTTTTCATCCCTAGGAAAAGCGATGGCGGCAGTGGTTGCTATCATGGCAACCATTATGACAGCTTTTTTGATATTTGGGCAAATGGTTACGGCAGCGTCGATTGCAGGGTGGCGTTAACGCAACCAAATGGGGGATGGGGGCTTGATGAAAATGTTTGTAGTGTGCACGCACGCACTGTGCACGCTGCACGCCCGCATTGTGCAAACTGCACGCACGCACTGTGCACGCTGCACGCCCGCATTGTGCAAACTGGACGCACGCACTGTGCACACTGCACGCACGCACTGTGCACACGGCACGCACGCATTGTGCAAACTGCACGCATGCACTGTGCACGCTGCACGCACGCACTGTGCACGCTGCACGCACGCATTGTACACACTGCACGCACTCATCGTCGCCCGCATTGTGCACACTGCACGCACACACTGTGAACATTTGCACTGTGCGCATGCACGCATTCCGCACACTTCACACACGCACTGTGAACATGCGCACTGTGCACACCGTACGCATGCACTGTGCACACTGCACTGTCTTTTGGCAGGACCTCTGTATTTACTGATTTTTGTTGGCCATACCTGGGAACATTCTCTATGGGGCATCCGTTCTGGGCTACTCCATGGAGGCCTCCTGGATCTGAAAACAAATCCCACTCCTATTGGGGAGCATGGAGACCGTGGTCTTTAACTTAATTCTGGTGTTTCAGATCATCTTGTTTGGCAAGCCGTCGAGCAAACCTCTGCTAGCCAGTGCATACAGTCCAATGCAGTATGAGTATTGGCCTTGGGTGCAGGAATGCTGTGCTCCTTCGAGGAGGGAGGGACCCCATGGGGCAAATGCATTACTCAGTGCAGGCACTGCTCAGTGCACAATTTGGCCCAGAATTTCATGCTCAAGTTGTTGCTCTTTCCAAATGTCCTCAAATGATCAGTCAACATGTGCGGACCATGGTGCACACAGGGATGGATGCAGGTTCTGTATTTCTCAAGGTGGTCCCCTTCTCCACAAGGAAGACGTCTTGAAAAAAAGATTATCCAAAGCCCCCCCCCCCCCCATATTTCAGGCTGTACCATGGGTCCAAAATGTTGCCTTTGCCCCGTGAACAACAGGTCAGGGACCCCCCTCCCCTATTTTGAGGGTGCTGGATGCGAAAAAAGAGATTGTAGGGACACACAGATCGTGACTCACACAATTTGCAACATCCGTATGCACCAAAATCTGCCGTTTTTCCATGAAAAAACGGCCAAAAATGGCCGTTTTTCGGTCAAAAATTGATTTTGTTGGCCTCAGACAAGCAGTTGAAGACCCCCCCCCCTATTTTGAGGGAGCTGGATGTGAAAAAGCAAGTTGTAGTCACACACAGGTCACGCAAACACAATTTACAGCATCCGTATGCACCAAAATTTGCCATTTTTCATGAAAAAAACGGCCAACAATGGCCATTTTTTGGTCAAAAGTTGGGATTTTCGGGCTCTCCCCTATTTTGAGGGCGCTGGATGCGAAAAAGCAGATTGTAGGGACACACAGATCACGCAAACACAATTTACAGCATCCGTACGCACCAAAATATGCCATTTTTCATGAAAACCGGCCAAAAATGGTGCTTTTTTTGTCAAATATTGGTTTTTTGGCTTTGTGCAAGCAGTTGAAGGACCCCCCCCCCCCTATTCTGAGGGTGCTGGATGCAAAAAAGCAAGTTGTGGTCACACAAAGATCACGAAAACACATTTTGTAGCATCCGTATGCACCACAATTTGCCGTTTCTCATGGAAAAAACGGCTAAAAATGGCCATTTCTTGGTCAAAAAATGTTTTTTTTGGCCTCAGACAAGCGGTTGAAGACTGCCCCCCTATTTTGAGGGTGCTGGATGCGAAAAAGCAGATTGAAGGGACACACAGATCACGCAAACACAATTTACAGCATCCGTACGCACCAAAATTTGCCGTTTTTCATGAAAAAACGGCCAACAATGGCCATTTTTTGGTCAAAAGTTGGGATTTTTTGCCTCTCCCCTATTTTGAGGGCGCTGGATGCGAAAAAGCAGATTGTAGGGACACACAGATCACGCAAACACAATTTACAGCATCCGTACGCACCAAAATATGCCATTTTTCATGAAAACCGGCCAAAAATGGCCGTTTTTGTCTCAAATATTGATTTTTTGGCTTTGTACAAGCAGTTGAAGGACCCCCCCCCCATTTTGAGGGTGCTGGATGCAAAAAAGCAAGTTGTGGTCACACAAAGATCACGACAACACATTTTGTAGCATCCGTAGGCACCACAATTTGCCATTTCTCATGGAAAAAACGGCTAAAATTGGCCATTTTTTGGTCAAAAAATGTTTTTTTTGGCCTCAGACACGCGGTTGACCCCCCTATTTTGGGCTCTCCCCTATTTTGAGGGTGCTGGATACGAAAAAGCAGATTGTAGGGACACACAGATCACGCAAACACAATTTACAGCATCCGTACGCACCAAAATTTGCCATTTCTCATGAAAAAACGGCCAACATTCGCCGTTTTTTTGTCAAATATTGATTTGCCGTTTTTCACGAAAAAAACGGCCACAAATGGCCCTTTTCTGGTCACATATTGTTTTTTTTGGCTTCGTACAAGCAGTTGAAGGATCCGCCCCCCTATTTTGAGGGTGCTGGATGCAAAAAAGCAAGTTGTATGCACGCACGGACTACGAAAGCACAATCTACAGCATCTGTATGCACCAAAATTTGCTATTTTTCATGGAAAAACTGCCAAAAATGGCCGTTTCTTGGTCAAAAATTGAGTATTTTGGCCTCAGACAGGCAGTTGCAGAGCCCCCCCCCCCCCATTTTGAGGGTGCTGGATGCAAAAAAGCATGCTGTGTGGACACACCGATTTCCCAAACACAATTTACAGCATTCCTATGTCCCAAAATCTGCCATTTTTCAACAAAATCGGCGAAAAATAGCCATTTTTTTATCAAAAATTGTTCGTTTTTTTTAGCCTGAAAGAAGCAGTTGAACCACCCCCCTTCCCGATTGGAGGGTGCTCGTTGCAAAAAAGCAAAATACGCCAAAGAACTACATAAAATATGATAGTATGTGCATAAGAATGGGATGAGCGATGAACATTTGAGGTGTTTTTGGCCCTATTTTGCACCGTTTGTGGTTCATTTCCATATGGTTCATAGGTAGGCTTTTGCGTGCCTATCACCGTACACACACATGTTTGAGGCTTAGGTTGTTATTTTTGGGGAACAATGGGGTAGGAGGAACCCCCCCCCCTGCTATTTGGGGGGTGTATAATTAAAACAAAAGGTTACTTTTGGTCTTTTTGGGTACAAAACCTATTTTAATGGTTTTTTCGTGCCTATACTATACTATACAGGTACACTGGTGTGCAGCACTGTTCTGCTGCACCACCCCAGAGCAGACAAAAATACTCCAAAATAGGCCGAATTCCAGGGTTTTTGATGGTTTGGGAGAAAGCTCGGGTGGGAGGAACCCCCCCATCCCTATTTTGGGGCCAGAGAATCCAAAGAAAATTGGAATTTCTGTCGAAAATCCTCTATAGGCAGGTACACTGGTGTGCAGCACTGTTCTGCAGGACCAGCCCAGAGGAGGCAAAAATACCCCAAAATAGGCCAAATTTCAGAGTTTTTGATATTTTTGGACAAATTTTGGGTAGGAGGACCCCCCCCGCTATTTTACGGGCCGTAGAAACCAAAAAAATAGGTCATTTCCCGCGAAAAAACCCCTTTTTGTCGACATTTTGAATTTTGGGAAAAAACAGCTGCTAAAATCATAGGTGGAGGGGGCACACAGGTGAACAGGAGCCAAGTGACCCACGGCACCGCACACACAACAAAAAACACCTAGCCAACACGGTGGTGAACAGGAGCCAAGTGGCCCAGGACACTGCACACGCGACGCAACACAACAAGCGGACACACCGCTGAACAGCAGCCAAGTAACCCAGGGCACCGCACACACAACAAAATGCACAAAGCGAGCACACCGGTGAACAGGAGCCAAGTGGCCAAGGACACCGCACACGCAAGACAACGCACCGAGCGGGCACACTGGTGAACAGGAGCCCAATGGCCCAAGACACCGCACACGCGACAAAACACACCGAGCGGGCACATCAGGGAACAGAAGCCAAGTGGCCGAGGACACCGCACACACGTGCGCACCTAGGGCGACCGAGGGACGGGCAACAACAAACCACAGGCGATGGGTTGGGCGCACTGGGGGGACCCAGCCGACCCACCGGGCCAGCAGCAGGGGCAGCACCACAACGCCGCTTGTCCGAGCCGGGCCAGGTTGCATCATGGCCCATGGCAAACGTCACCCGGAGCCATGAAAGCAACCGGTGACAGTCGAGCCGGTACACAGTCCAGGAGGGGGTCGCCTGCCAAGCAGCTGGGCCCCGCAACTCTCGCCACAGGGTTGAGGATGTCGTACCGTAGACTTGTGGAAGCAATAGCCCCTGTGGTGAGAGATACTCGACACGGCTGGGCAGCCCCCAGAGCTACCTCCCAAAGGAGGGGGCATGTGGCCCTACCCATTGACACATGTGGGGACCCCCTCCCAGCCGGGACACGTGGACTGGGTGGCCGCGACACTGCCTTCCCAAGCACCTGCGGGAGCGGCTTAAGAGGCACCTGAACTAGGGCAGTGGGAGGGACAGGACATCTCCTTGGTAAGACCTTCTTCCTGCACTGGCAAAGGAGGCATCTTGAGCTCCCGGAGATACCTACCTACCAACCTTAGACTGGCGCATGGGGGGAGACCCATGTTTCAAGTTTAACCATGTTTTAAACTTGTTTTTGACCATTTCCGACACTTTTAAACCTCTAACTACCCCACACCGTAGGACAGGTTCTGTGGACAACAATCTTAGATGACGTGAATCGCAGGTCAAAGGGCTCCTGACGCCCTGATTTAGTACATTATTCAGTAAAACGTTAACCTTAGGACATGGTTTGGTACTTAGGTATGTTTACATGTCTGTTAACCGATTGTTGTGCCTTCTTTGGCCTCTGTTCTTGTCATAGAACACCAGATTCTGTCTTGGGGCAAGCAAAGCTCCTAGAACAATTGGTCAAAGTGTTGTATTACAGTTCCGTTGTGCATCCTTGCCTTTTTAAGAGGGCCCTCCAAGCCGGTGTAAAAGGGGGTTTGAAAGACACCAATATTGGTGACAAAACATGGAGTCCAAAATCAAGCTCTTCATCCTCAAAGTGGCAAAGAGGACATCCAAGATCCAAGGGCGTACCAATCGTTGTCAATCATGCTGACTCAGAATATGTGCAGGTCTGGAGCCCCCACCCGGATAGCAGGGAGGCACAGTGCAAAAGAACACCTGCAGGTGTATGTTTCCATTCATTTTTTTAGCATCACCCTGCGTTGCGGGCAATGGCACCATATCCGGGAAATGCGAGTCCGCGGTATTACCCTGTGCCCGGTTCATCACATGCTGCCAATACTCAGGGCGCGGTGGTACCTTTCTGCGACCCAACATATGGACATATTGCGCCTATGTGCCTTCTGCAGCCTTCTCCAGCTGGATCCTACGCTTATATATGTAGGCCCGCGCCAGTGCTCGCAAACATGTTGGTATGTGTCTGTGGTTGTGTATATTGGTCTCTCCGGGCACCAGGAATTTTGAACCGTTGGTGGATGACCCCCTGTGGGTGACAACAATGGCACCTGTGACTGCAGACACAGGACCACGCAAAACTGTTTTGTCTGAAAGGGGCAGATCAATCGTTGCTATCCAGCTATGGCCTCATCTGGCACTTCAAATTCCTCCATATTGCAAATATAGCAAAACCTCCTCATCATTTCTCAAGTGGTGATATCATGGCCAGGAGTGTCCTCATCCATGGACCAATTGATGGTAGATTTGCTGGCCACGGTGCTCAGAGCAACCTGTATGCTCGCAGATGAAACTCCCTCAGGTGTATCCTCCTGCTCATTGTGTATTGAGCTGTGGAGCCTATTCACGGCGTCCCAGTTGGCCAGTTGCATTTCTGACAAGGCTGTATCTATAGCAGCCATGGTGTATAGTGCTATCACTGTCGCCCCCCACCATTCCATCGTGGCGCAGTCCGGCACTATTCAATAAGGCAATAATGAGAATGCTTTATTTAGGGTGTTCTGAGCACTTGCATGGTACTCCTGCAGGGCCTGCACCGGTTGTTTGGTGACTTTTCAGCGCCTGAAACGGGCTCAGGTGCATTAGGATCTCGTGTCCTGGGCCTGGATTGTCATTTAGGCATTGAACCAACAAGGCCTATCATTTTGTACACCATCTGGGGCGGCACCGCTATTGCGTTAACGTCACCAATGACCTAAAGGTCCTTGATCCTGGCTGTCGTGTATCCAAGCATGTCCAAAGCTTCCCCAGGCCTTGCTTTGGTGTCCTCAGATCCAAGTGAACTGTTTCCACACAGACCTGCCCCCTCTGAAGCAGGTCACAACCCTACCCTGGCATTTTACCCCTAAGGGAGCATTATTTGGCCCTATATATGGGATATATGTGGGATAGGGTATATCATATTCCATTTCCTTGTTAGGAACATAGGATGTGGGATAGATAATGCAATCTTGGATGTTTAGTAGTATATCAATTAGTGGATGATAGGGTGGATTTCTCTTATGTGCATATCAGGTATTTCATTGGCTATGTGTACCATATCTGTTTGCAGGATACTATTCAGTCAACACTATTGTTATGTCTTCGGTGCCAAGCAATGTTGCTGCCCATGCCACTGCGACCTCTGCTCCTGACCACCCGGTCTGGTTTCATGGTAGCAGAGGCGAAGATTTTTCGTCTCTGTTGGGCGTTTGGCATCGCGGAAAGCGATCAGTCCAAGACATCGTGGACCAAATTCAAATTAAAATCTCTTCCCCCGGAGGGATAGCTGAGGGTGTCCAGGTCCCCACTCTCAGGACCTCCTCGGCCCTGACCCCATCGACCGGGCAGGGGCCGCAAAAACGGGCCAAGCCCCAAGTGGCTACAAATCCTAAGTTTCCGAAATCCCCGAATGTTCCCATCGGGGCCCCCCATCCTCGAAATCCAGCTGGTGTACCTGGGATGGTTGGGGGGGAAATAGACGGCCACCTTCAGGGAGCGATAAGAGGACCACAATCGCCTATTGTGGGCTCGGGAACCGTTACTAGCGCCGAGAATAGGGCAGTAATCGACCTATCTACTGGGGTGATCGAGCGTACGAACGCTGCGCCCTCACGCGCTGCCAACTGGCATACGATGGCTTCGCCAATGGGGCCTATCGTGGTCGACTCTGGCACTCCTCCGTCGCTAGGGGGGTTGCCAGAGCCTCAGGTCAGAAAAAACCTGTTTGCGGCAGGGCCCATCAGCCCCATTGTTGACCAACTCGACGCTGAAAACCGTCGAGTCCTCGCGCTCACGCCTGATCCCCATGGCCATCTGGGTCCGGCTCGAGAGGCCGTGGCCCTGATCCAGCAAGCCCTGTCGGGGACTAGGCAGAACCCCACTGTGGTGGAATCCTCGCCCACTCCAATGAGTGGATCCCGGCGGTTTCCCTCCCTGGTGGAGGAATCTCCTGCCTTGGGAGCGTATCCCAATCCCCCGAGCGGATCCAGGCTAAATCCTACGATCATCGAGGAATCCCCCACGCAAATCGAGGAGGATGAGTGTGACCAGTGGTTCCCCCTGGCGGTGGAGCAATGGAACGACGATGAGGAGGAGGAGATTGGAGTGTTGGAATGTCATGAACTCCATCATTCCCCTATTTCCGTTGCCTCGTCGCCTGCACCTCCTGAACCTATGTCAGGGACCAGGGATCGCCCCATGCTGGTGGAAGAATCCCCGGCCCCCCACTACATCACGGTGGAGGACTCTCCGGCCCCTCAGTTCATTGCAGTGGAAGAGTCTCCGGTGCCTATGAGCGGCGTCAAAAACCGCCCGTGTCTTGTCGTGGAATCTCCGGAGCCTACAGAGGACCGGGCCGGTACTACATCTCCAGTGCCTATGAGTGGCACGAAAGATGGTCCATCCCTAGTGGATGATTCTCCGGCAATGCCGAAGGTCAACAATCTGTGCTGGGGGGGAGGGAATCAGGTGGAGGGAGGTTCAGCAACCCTCCAAATAAATTTGGTCTCTCCCCCCACAAATACATCTCCTACGGAGGACCCCCAACTGCCCAATTGGGGGGGGGATCCGGAGGTTGCAACGGGATCGGAGCCTGTTTTTGCTTCCCATCCGAGAACTCGATCACCTATGGTGGTTCATGAGTCACCGCAGTATATTGTGGTGGACGATTCCCCACCCCCACCGCCGCGACCGAATACCGTTGGTCATGTTCCCCCTGCGCCGTCACCCCGCCACCGCCAGGTGGCTTACATCGAGCACGTGCAAGGAATCCCGCACCTGGTTCGGCCATCTAGTGGTGGGGGTTCGGGGGGGGGACACCCTCCTAGTGGGGGGGCGCCAGCGACTGTTGCTGCGCGCCCCACACCCCCGTCTCGCCCTGCGGGGGGGCCCTCTGGTCCCTCCGTGGCAGGGGGGGCTGCTGGGGGGGGCGGTGGTGGGTCATCTCCTCCTCGTGGAGGGGGGGGTCCGTTCTTTCGACATTCTGGGGGCCCCACTCCTACACGGGGGGAGGAAGACCTACAGCACACCTGTGGCTGTCCCCGGTGTGTGGTGCACTACGAAACGTGCATCCAATCTCTGATGGCACAGGTGAAGGACCTGCGAGCTCAGAATCTAGAGTTTCAGCGATCCCATCAGGAACTTTCTCAGGCAGTAGCCTCTACCGTGGGCATCAGTCGGTCCTACGGGGACCGGATGACCCAAATCTTGTCTACATTGGCTAAATTTGACGCGGCGGTTCAGGGCTACCGCCGGGATTGTAAGGTGGTGGAGGCTAGCGTGGCAGATCATCTTAAGATGTCCAACGGCAACACGGCTAAGTGCTTTAGCGCAGTGGAGTCGCTCGCTACACGTTACGCCGCCGTTGCATCTAGGATCGATGCGTGGGACCACTGGTACTCCACGCCTGCGGAACCCGTTACGGTGGTCCTACCCCCGCCATCGGCGCCTCCGCCCGTTCCTGATCCTACACCGGCGGCGCCTACGGCGCCCATGGGCACGCCATCCGGTTCATCAGGTGGTGGGTGTGTCCTTCCTTTCTCCGTCCACCCATCCCACGATTGCATCTACCATCCGAACGCTTGTCCGGATTCGGGGTGGCCGAGGGGGGGGGGAGAACACGACGAACACCCCCACCCCCAAGAACCTACATCGTGGCGGGGAATCGCCGAAAAGCAGAAGGAACGTGCTGTTCCCGAGTGGAGGGCGACGCCTAAGGGCGAAGAACACCCCACGGAGCCTACGGCCCCGTGGGCCAATGAAGAGGAGAACACCTCTTCGTTGGGGAACATTAATCCCCTCACGAAAAATGTTTTCACTTCCCCTGGGAAACCTTCGTACACGCCCTCTCATCCTACGGATACGTGTACAGTCTCTCCAGTGAAGGTTGCACCAAGTGCAAGTGGAGGTGCACCCCCAACCATGGCTCCCCATGCTTACCACCCGTACCAAATGCCTATGGTGCAAAATAGTTACACCAAAGCGGTGGAGGATAGTGATATGCCTAAACCGCAATTTAATGGGCAGCTAGAGTGCTACGACGAGTGGGTGGAGAAGCTTCAACAATGGTTGGGGGGGTGTGATCCCATGTACCGAAAGGCCAACGAGGCAAAAATGATTTTGAGTACCTTGCCCCCATGGCTAAAGGCGATCATCAACGCCCGGGTTGCCGAGGCCACCCACCACACACGCACGGCCCCCACCCTCAAAGAGTTGTGGGACTTTTTGGAACAACGTTTCCACGAGTATGACCCCTCAATAGCTGATGAAAGGTGGCGAGCCCTCACCCCCAGGGTGGTTAAAGGGCAAGTGACCCTCATCGACCTTGAAGATTTCTATGCTCGTTGGCAACGTTTGTTGCCTCTGAGCAATGAGACTCGTCCCCACGTGATGCGGGAGCGGCTCCTAAGCAAGCTCCCGTGGATCAAGGAGAAGGTCGTCAAGCAAGAGGCTAAGAATAGCCCAGACAGCTATGTGGTGGATTTTAGTGGCCTTGACCCTTCGCCGGGTCGCGCCCCATTCGAAAAAGAACTCAGGAAATATAGCGCTCAAGCTTGCACTACGGTTCCTGAGATTGTTTCCTATTCGGGGCCGGGGGTGATAGTTGACTGCAAAGACCCGGCTCTCCAGGAGTGGATCTTGAAACTCAACAACACACCTCACACACGCGGCTACACTATGAAAGTGGAGCAACGTAGGCCTCGTTTGAAGCCTGCGGAAATCTACGCCCTTGCCCATAAAAGCGTGTCGGAGAGGGAAGCTCTCGAACGCCTCAATAAAGGAGACAAGACGACGGTGACGTACACTCATCGCCCTTCTCACAATAAAACCGCGGTGAATGCGGTTAATGCGGAGGCTACGGCGGACCCTGACACCTCCGAACCCGCTGACACCTCCGTCAACGCCATGGGTCACTCTAAACCTCCGGCGAAGAAACCCGTCAACCCCGGGGCTAAACCGCCACCTACCTTTTGGGTTCCGTGTTCCAAACATTGGAAAACACGTAAACAAACGGAGATGGACATGTCTTGGATTGATTGGGGTGCCACCAATACCACCCTTTGGACGTGTAAGCCTAATTCTCCGTGCAATGACACTCATTGGAACATTCCGGGTAAGTCTAAAGGTGGTAAGCCTAAGGGTGGCGATAAGGGTGGCGGTGGTGATAAGGGTGGTGGTGGTTATAAGGGTGGCGGCGGCAAGGGCGATAAAGGAGGCAAGGGAGCGCCGAACGGGCGCGGACGTTGGTAGGAGTGCCCAGAGGCGCCCCCTTCGAAAGAAGAAAACCTCGGGCACCCCTGTGACACTACCGTGGCTGTCGTTCCATCGAGAGTCATGAAGGGGCATATAGTGACTAGTGAGATTCAAACCGAACTTTCCGTCCAGGTTGTTTTGCCCAATGGAGAACGCAAGGCCCTCCGTATTTTGGTGGATTTTGGGTGCCAAGCGGTCGCTTTGGCCAACCCCAATGTTTTTGGAGACCAACTCTCCGAAAAATATGAATCCCCCCAACGGAGGCGCCTACCCCAAGCCGATAATGAGACGCCTTTGCCAGGGGGGGACGAGCAAATAGACGTCAAAATTCAATTTACGGGGGTTGTGGATGGTAGTGTTTCACTTCCTCGTGTTGCCCAGTATGGCGTGTCCCCGTACCTTGTCCCGAATTTACCTTGGGATATGGTTTTGGGGCACCCATGGGGTTACGAACATTGTGTGAGCCATTTTGCCCGTTTCAATTGTTTGTACTCTCACCATCCAGTGCACCCCCGTTTTTGGATTGAGGACTTCCGTGAGGCTCCACGAACCGGCAAACCATTTTTGGTGAAACCCATTCATGGTAAGGTGTCACGTCAGTCCGTGTGGGGCCTAACCGTTCCAGTCATTGGGGCGGTCACTCCTACACACCCTGCCCCGGCCATTGTGGTTACGCCCCCTGGTGGCGAACCGCCTAACCGTGTTGAGGCCGAGAAACACATATCCTATGCCTTCACCGCTTCCTCCGTGGCCCCCGTACAGGACCGGGCTTGTGCTTTGGAGCTCGTTGAATTTGCTCCCGAAACCCTTGCCCGTGATGTTCTACCTACGCGGCGTGATGGGTCCATGTGGACCCAGTCCGACTATGGCCTCACGCCATATTGGGCCGCACGTGTCAAAAAACAATTTGGCAAAAACCCCGACGTGGACGCCTTCAATAGGGTCCCGGGTATGGCCCAGGCTACCCGTTGCGTTTCGCCGCTTGGAGATTTCTTTTCCACTGCCGCGGACCCCTCCAAATTGTATTGGATGTGCCCTCCCTATCATCGGTTTTCCGATTGTGTTCGGAAAATTCGGCAAGAAAAACTACGAGCCATCGTCGTAGGGCCGAAGTGGACACATAGGGAGTGGTGGAAACCCCTTATGGAAATTACTTTGCAAGGGTACCACCTTCCTGGGCCAGAGACTAAAGCCTGTCTCTATCAGAATGACCACCTCACGCCCCTTCCTCAACGGGGTTGGTCCACGGTGGCGCTATACGTGGACGGTGGTATTGCGGAGGAAAATTTGGCAGCCACTAAATGTCATGTGGCCTCCGTTTTGGCACCGGCCGTCTCTAACCCCAACACGGATGGCGAGCCGGGCATGACCTCGGAGGAAGAGTCGGAGGATGAAAGGGTGCCTAACCATTTGGCTTCGGTGCGCACCCTCACGTATCAGGCGACCCATAAAAAACTCCTCGCACCCGTTGCTCTTGATCCTACCCCCGAAGATTTGGAGGCACAAGAATGCGTGCGTTCACGCATTGCGAAAATTGAACGAGAGTTATTGGGTGGGAGGGCCACTACCGTTAAGCATTACCAAAAACGTAAAGGCGCCACACGATTGTTGGCGGCTTCTCGTGTGGGTGGCGTTGTCACCACCCAAGAGCCTATTGTGTCTCCGGAGGTGGAGCTCATGAGGAGGCGCATCCTCGCGGACTATGAGCGGGATGTTTTTAGCGGGGAGGTTCGTCTCCGTCCGGACCAGGAACACCCTAAGGTCCGTGGTACGGAGCGGTTGGAGTTTGCTAAACTTGACCTATACCCTAACGCCAAACCCAAGTCCGTGAAACCTATACGGTTGGTGGGGGAGCGTGCCGCGGCGGAGCAAGAAATAGTGGAGGACTTTTTGGCTCGTGGCTGGATTGAGCCGTGCCCTGCCTCCGAATGGGCGTCCAACGGTTTCGTTGTGCCCAAGAAAGAGAAGGGAAAATGGCGCCTCGTGGTGGACTACCGCCAACTTAATGAGGCTACCTTGCCCGACGCACACCCCCTCCCCCTCATAGAAAACATGTTGGAAAATCAATCCAAACACAAGATTTTCACTATTGTGGACTTGAGTAAAGGGTTTCATCAAATTCCCCTTCACCCTGAATCCCGGGCTAAGACCGCCATGAATTTGGCGGGTAAGCGATACCAATGGCGTGTTATGCCTATGGGTATCAAGAATGGGCCCGCTATTTTTCAACGGGTCATGGACCATGTTTTGCAGGGTTTGGATTGTGCGGACGTATATATTGATGATATTATTATTGGTTCCTCCGGTGCGACGGAGGAGGAGCTATTGGCTAACCACGACCGCGACGTGCGTGCCGTGTTGGATAGGCTACGAAAAGAAGAGTTGGTTGCTTCGGTTAGCAAAACCGATTTCTTTGTTCGTTCGGTTGAGTTTTGTGGCCATGTGTTGGAAAATGGCACACGTCGGCCGGCGCCAGGGAAAATGTTGGCGCTTGAGCGTTGGGACAAACCGGATAATGTTCGGGAGCTCCGGGGGTTCTTGGGGCTCGCCAACTATTATTCGGGCTATGTCCAAAACTACGCCTCCATAGCTACCCCTTTGATTAATATGTTGAAGGATTTGCCTAAGCATAAGAATGGCAAAAAGATAGGCCTAACATGGAATGCTTCGGCTAACGAGGCCTTTTTGAAGGTCAAGCGTGCTATTACGGATATTGTTCCCCTCCAACTAGCCGATTGGGATAAGGACTTTGTCCTCACCCCGGACGCTAGTAATTGCGCGGTGGGGGCGGCCCTACAGCAGGAAGGTCCCGATGGTGCCCTACGCCCCCTTGCCTTTTTCTCCCGCAAATTGTCAGGCAGCCAATTGAATTGGAGCCCTCGGGAGAAAGAATGCTACGCCATAGTGGCGGCGCTTTTAAAATGGCATGGTTGGGTGGGGAACAAGCGCGTGGAGGTCCGTACGGACCACCGTAGCCTTGAAAATTGGGCTACGGAGGACCTCAAAAACGTGGGGGGTCCCTCTCCACGCCAAGCACGTTGGCATGAATTGTTCTCTAAATTCGACCTCCATGTGGTTTACACTCCGCGGCCAGTGAACCCCGTGGGTGATTTCTTGTCCCGTTGGGCTTACCCTGCTAACCCGGCGTTGGGTGATGTGTCCATACATGGGACGGCCCAAGCGGCCGGGGATGTGCGGGACATGATGGCGGCCGAGAAGGAGGAACTTCTCGCCCGCCCCCTTGTATTTACGGCGGTTGTGGCGCCCGTTGTTACTAGGTCTAAAGCGGCGCCTCGGGCTCAAGGGGCACCCGCGTGTGATCCACCCCCTCTGGCTTCGCCTCCAGTGGGGGGGGGGACGAAGCAAAAGAGAAAGCTTCGGAGACTGGAGCGAATTGTCAAGATAAAAAAATCTTGGAAGTCCCACAAGAAAGCAACTCCTATACATGGGGAGGATGCTCCCAATGTTTTTGAGATAAATTGGGCTAAACACTACCCAAATTGTCAACGCTACAAACAAATGTGGCAAGATGCCTTGAATGGGAGCTTCCAAGATGGAGTGAGGTTGGTGGATAACAAGCTCGTCCGTAATGGACGGTGGTGTGTTCCTACGCCGCTAGTGCATCGTTTGGTAGCCGAATACCATGATGCATTTCACTTAACTACCTCCAGTGTGCAAAAACACTGGAAGGAAATTAACCATGGCGTGGAAGGTGAGGGGTTGTACAAAGCAGTGGAACTGCAATGTCAAACGTGTCCCTCATGTGCCATTCACACGCATGACACCAAGCGCAAGCAAGGGTACATGACCCCTATGCCTATACCTATAGAGCCCATGGACTCCATAGCGCTTGATGTGTTTCACTACCCTTCCACCTCCCACGATGGAGAGGTGTATGACCGAATGCTCCTATGTGTATGCCGGCTTTCCGGCTACCTCATCGCGATCCCTATTCCTAAACCCCGTCATGAAGACAAGGATGAAGGGCTAACGGGGAGAAGAGCGGCCCATTTGGTAATGGAGCGCTGGGTGGATAGGTTCGGAGCCCCTCGTGAAATATGCTCCGACCGTGGGCCACAATTTGTGAGCCAATATTTCCAAACCCTTTGTTCTAAGATTGGTGCCCGCTCGACTATGTGTCTCGCGGGTAGGCACCAAGGTAATGGCAAGGCCGAAAATACTGGCAAGCAGCTAAGGCGTGCCGTTGCTAAAGCCCTTACCTTGAGGAAAGGGAAAGGAAAGAAAACTAATTGGGTAGAGGTTTTGCCCGCCGTTGTACGAGCGTGGCATGAGACTACAGGTCCTTCAGGTTATACACCTAACGAGATTGTGTTTGGTAAACACAACCGTACTAAGGGGCCTCCTCTTGCTGAGCCTAAGGGGGTGGCCCAAGACGCCGCTCACTACTTCCAACGGCGTGAGGAGCTTATTGCTCTTGCACGGAGGGCTATGATTCAAGTGCAAGAGACAATAGCTCGTAAGTATAATAAGAGTAGGAGGATGTCCCCCAATTTCTCAAAAGGGGACCGCGTATGGGTCCGTCGCCAACGCAAAAATCTTGGCGATAAGACTTGTCCCTATTGGGATGGGCCCTATGAGGTTGTAGCCAAGAAGGCGCACGACCTCTATGTTATTCAAGTGGACCAACGGAGGTTAGTTGACGTCCACGTTGATTGTTCAATGAAAACGGTCAACTCCCCTCGCTCCCCCGTGCCTCTAAATTACACGGAGGAGGTTGCTAGAGTGCCCTCCCAGTTTGAGGAAGACACCTATAATGTCAAGAAAATATTAAGTCACCGTACTTACCGCTGAAACAGGCACAGGCACAGGGCATCATTGGATCATTGTGGAATCATGATGTAATCTAAATGTGCACAAAGTGGAGTATTGAATATGCACAAATAGTAACAAATATGCAGCAATTACTACATTTATGTATCCGCGATGTGAACGCGCGCGCTTGTCTGGTTACACCCCCCCACTAGGACACAACCCAGGGGGGCACACCATGGGGCCGTGGCCGAAAAACCACAACAAGACAAGCGAGTGCCAAAAAAAATAGAAAATGTGGGTTAAGAGCAACCCCAAGGGGGAAGAGAATGGGGTTACGCCACTACGGCATATTCCGGCCCAACCTACGAGGGAGATAGGGGGACTCCAGCAACCTAGGCCGTGTAGACTTAACTACTTCCCCAAGGCGAGAGGTACCAAGGGGTGAAGGCCGCCTAGGAGCTTCACATGGCTTCTCTCCCCACCAAAACACAAGAACATGGGAAGAGAAGCCTAGAGCTAGTAGTGGCTCTACTACCCACGCAAAGGCACAACACTCAGCAACCCCCCCACTAAGCTGAAACTCAGGGGGTTGACTGAAAATCAGAACTGATTTCTGAAAAAAGAATGGGAGATTCAGAAATGCATGCTGAGATGATGCTAATCATGGGCTGTGGAGGGGGGTTTTTTCTGATGTCCCCACCAACCCAGCTCAGATTTCCCCAAAATCTCTGATTGGGGTGTCCGTTCATAGTTTTGGAGCCAAAAAACAAGGCTGGGCTCCAAACTCCACAAAACAGTGGATTTAGCTTTTGGCACCCCAAAGTGGGTTTTGATTGGCAGGATTGACCTGCTCAGTGGGCCAAAAACAGAGAAATGGCCCTGCCAAAAGGCAGAAAAACTGCTACCAGGCACCTGTAACCCTGGGCCAGGGGCACTAAACTGAAGTCCCTGGATCTAAAATTTTTTGTCTCCACTGGGGGTGGGGCTGTGAGTGGCAGCAGGGCTCTGCCAGCCCCAGATGGCCCTGACGAAGGCCATTACTGTACAAGCAGCTGGAAAAGACCTGAGATGGTCAGTGTAAAAGTAGATGGCAGTGGCGACGCCAAGTGGCAAACCCGTATCTGAGAAATGGCCACTGCCAAGGGAAGGACAGACAAGAGTGGACAGTGCCAGAAAGACTGTGTTGACTGGACAGACAGTGCAGTGGATCAAAAATGCAGTGCTGTGCTGACAGTGTGACTGACTGACAGCAAAACTGGAACAAACAAGGGCAGGGCAAACTGATTTTCCCACAGCCCCAAACAATGACTCTTTCTCTCTGCCTCTCTCTCTCTCTCTCTCTCTCTCTCTCTCTCTCTGTCTGTCTCTCACCTTATGGCAACCGAGCAAGGCCAGTGCCCAGAACTCGGTGCTCTGCAGCAGGGAAAGTGGCTTTCAGCTCACTGTTCCCAAAAATCAATACCATCAGAGGATTAAAGTTAGGTACCAGTGTTTAGGAACTAAGTTAGTTTCTACCCACAAGCTGGGAGGGTTCCTGTCATACCCACAAGCTGGGAGGGTTCCTACTAAACATCTGGCTAGGCTAGGGTGTTGATTACCCACAAGCTGGGAGGGTTCCTGTTACACCCACAAGCTGGGAGGGTTCCTTCGCAGCACCCTAACCTACTAGACCCAACTTCCCACAAAATTACTTAGATGAGGTTTGGACTTGGGGTTTAAGTCCAAGTACCCCGTGCACGTCTGCACCCAACCCAACTCTCACAGGGTGCACTGCCACCTACAGTGCTGCACCATCAGTGGTGCTTTTCCCTGGAGGTTATTAGCTGGTCTTGCCTCTCCCCACCTCCCTTAGATCCTCTGACCTTTTTGTAGGGAAGTTTTTTAACACAGTTTTTTACACCCCCCAGGATTGGTTACCTAGGCTGGAAACTGGGTGGGGGTGATCAAAGCAATAAATAACCTGTTGCTCCCTGGGAGGAGGCCAAACAGGAGCCTCAGCACTTGGCCTAAGGCTATGTCAGTTAAATTCCCAGCCTCAGCCGTAGGCTGAAGGCTTCTCTTATTTTCTCCTAGGGTCATTGTGATCATAGTTGCTATAGTGCAACTTATGTTAGATGTTGGTGTGAGGAGGGTTTCCCAGCCCCCCCCCACCCAAAAGAAAAGGTGGTTAGTTGTCACTGCCTTACCTCCTGCGCACCCAAACACTCACGGCGAGCACAAACACACACCAACAAGCGCAAACAAGCGCAAAATCCGTTCCTTGGTGGGGTGGGGGGTACCCAACTAACCACCTCAAGGCAATGACAACCAATGACCCAGGTTTTCACCCAAAACTTATCTCAAGCTCCAAAGGGAGCACAATTCGAAGCGAAGAGAGCCAAAAAGAGTCGACGGACGTCGACTCAACCAAAAACGAACCGAGATTAGAACACCCAACAAGCCCACGCACCTGCCCCCCCAGCCACCATAACAGCAACACCCAAACTGTCAAAAAAAAGCAGTAGGGCCCAGAATGACCAGGAAAAACAGGTTTCGTAAGCTCCAAAGGGAGCAAAACTCGACGAACGAAACGACGAACGCGTCGAAACTCGACGAAACTCGACGAAACTCGACGACGACGACGAACGAACAAAACGAAACTGCACTGATCCTGCACTAATCCTAGGTCACACTGTATACCTTACCTTAACCTTGTAACCAAAAAAAAGACAAGGATGTGCACAAAAGCGTCGACCCAGGGGGCTTGGCTGTCCCCCTGGGGACAAGCACTGCCGCCGGCAAACAACACAAAGCCCAGGAGGCGCGCCTGGCCTCTCTGGGCACCGGATCTAGCCCCTTTATCTGCTTTGGGGCAAAAACCTCAAATAAATTGAAACAAGGCCCTTCAAGGCCACCAGTCAAATACAAGGCCTGAAAAAGGCCACAGGAGCGCAATTAAAAGGTAAACTAGCCCCTTTATCTGCTTTGGGGCAGCTGCAAAGGCCACTCGTGGGCCATGGAAACAATGGTGCACAAAAAGGCCACTCAAGGGCCAAGGCATGCCATGATGCAAAAGTGCACACAAGTGTGATACAAACACATAATTATTATGTAGCCTCTTGATTATTGCACCCTTCTACCCACAGTGACCTGCTGAGAAGGCAGCCCAAACCAACGAAGGCGATGAACTCGACTCTGCCTCCACAGCACCCGCGAAGTACTGGAAGGCAATGGTCTGGGCAGCCAAACCAGAGATCTCTAACCCATAGTCATCAGGGTACTCAACAGTCAGGTAGTCCAGGATGGAGGCCGCAAAGAAGGCGATGTAAGGGCCCCAAGGCTGGATGCGGGGCCAAACTCGGCAAGGAAGGTGTGGTCGATCATAATGCAGCCCCAACGACTGCAGTGGTCTGGGACAGGGTGAAGGTGAGGGTGAAAAACCCCAAGTATCCCAATAAACTCCCAAGTTGAAGGTAGGGGCACCAGTAGCCCCAAAACCCAAATAAGGCCGTAATGGCCATAGCCCTGGCCAGCCTGCTGCAGAGTAGCGCAGCAGCAGGACCGTAATCAGCAAAAAAAAATTTGCTGTGGCCTCTGCACCATGAAACAGGCACAGGTACAGGGCATCATTGGATCATTGTGGAATCATGATGTAATCTAAATGTGCACAAAGTGGAGTATTGAATATGCACAAATAGTAACAAATATGCAGCAATTACTACATTTATGTATCCGCGATGTGAACGCGCGCGCTTGTCTGGTTACACCGCAAGAGACTTCTCTTCAAGGTGCGGTGGGAGGGTTATACCAAAGATTGGGATACCGAGGAACCCGTTGAAACCTTCTTACCATCCTACAACAAAGTTTGGAGAGATTACTTGCAGAAACAGAATCTCACCCAAACCGTTGACATCCTTGCCCACCTTGGTGAACCGCTGTCATGAGCGTGCCACGAAAAGAAAACCCTAACCAATATGGATATATTATTGTTTGGGGAAGGGAGGAGAGAGCGAGAAGCGGTGGGAGACAGGAAAGAAGATGTGCATGCACGGCGCGCTCCTCGGTTACAAAAATCCCCACCGGAGCAGGGCGGTGGGTACCGCAGGTTTACCCCACCGTCTACCTCTCTCACCGCTAAAGGCTTGAGAGTCCTTGGGGTGGGGTGGCGTGGCATATAGCCTGGGGCGGAAGTGGGACGTGTTCTTTCGGAGGTCTTAATGCCATTCAAACCCCTATCCTTGGGTCTTACTGGAGCACTCCTACCACCACCAGGACTACTGCCACAAGTCCTGCCAACGATGACGCCCCCTGTCAAGGGTGCTAACAACGTGGCAAGCACTTCCCGAAGACTCTGCCGGGTTGTGCGCATGGTGGTGTTTGCAAGGTTTCGGAGTGCCGCCCCGTACCGAAACCACGACCCCACGACCGTCCCTGACCCGTGACCCAAGCCAACGAGCTAAATCTTTTGCTCAAAATGGCGAAGGCTTGAAAACTTCGTTGGGTTGGCGGGTACAACCCATTTTCCCTTTTTGTATTGGGCGTGATGGTTTTCCACCGATTTGCCCTTGTCCACACGAGGGTAGATATACAAGGTACGAAGTACTCGTGTGGCTCACATTACGTGGAAAAAAAAATTTCGTGGCGTGCAAAATTGCCACTACATACGGCGAGGACTTAAGCCTAGAGGGAGGGGTCGTCCTCTACAATACAAGTATTCTAATATGAATTGCAATGGGTGCCTTTGCCCCGTCACTCTATGAGTGGGTGGGGTCTTCAAAGGCAAAGAGTGGCGTTGCGGATTTGGGCCGTCTCCGCCGCCTGGGTACTCGTCCCCGGTCGCTATGCGTGCCCGGGTTGGGAGTGGGTACCCTCCATTGCCATTGCATGGGGCCGCATGCTGGCTGGGTGTGCTCTTCATGTCCTTGATGAATTTCGCGGGGGAATTCCTGCCTGCAACGAGAGGGAACGAACAATATGATGAAAAGGGCGAGTGTGCACACGCATATGTTTATGAGAGAATATGTATATTAATGTTTTCTCTAGAGTTCTCCACGAGTGGACTTGGATTTCCACAACACCCGAGGGGTCCTCTATCCCAACACCCAACCAAACGGGTTAGGATATGGGCGTGGCATTTTTCTTTATAGAGACCCGTGCGTGGACTTGGATTTCCACAACACACACGAGTCTCTCTGTCCGAGACACACCAAAACCGGGTGTGCCCGTGGCCAATGGTAGCGTGTGTGTGCGCATGCCATTAATTTAGTTACGGGATTATATGGTTGCCTATTACGTTGGTTATCACCCGCCCCCCGAACAAGCAAGACCTAGGTTGACACCTACCTTTGGGGTTTTGTAGCCGTGTACACCGGCCCAAGGTTACACACGGAGGTGTAAAAATGAATCCGTCATACACGGTGTAGAGGGGTTGGGGGAGTAAAACTCCTTCGGGGCGTGTCATCGTGCCCCCGGGGAGCAGGGTGGGCTGATACACCAGCGGGACCGTACGGGCGACCTCCCCAATTTGCAACCTGGAGGTGACCCCCTGCGCTACGGCCCGCCGGTGGCACACCCACCGACAAAGGTAACACGCAAGCTAACCTAAGTGTTTATACGCACGCCCCCAAGACACACACGAACACCAAGCAACAAAGTGGCGTATCTATACACGTGTTCTATTGTGGATATGCTTACTGTTTGTTGTGTGTACGTGAGTAGTTTGTGGAAGCTCTTGCACGTGCCGTATGTGTGGAGTGCCACCATCACGTGCCCCAAGGCCGCCACCGCGAGACCCACACTCTGTGATGCCCTCCGGGCGAGTGTGTGCCCCCGGGCCCTGCCAGTGGGTGTGCGCGCACAAGTGTGTCTTGTGTTTGTCAGTGTGCATCGCTCTATTCTGTGTATATGTGATATATATACGTAGTATGGCTCCTAGGTGAGGGGTTAGCAGTGAGGTCAGGTTATTATTACATGGTTATGAGGTTTGTCTATTTAAGTGTGTCTACTCACACCCTCATCCCATCTCCGTACCTCCTCCTTTACCCTCTATGTGATGCATCACGTGTGACACACATGCTAAGTTAGACATCCACACGGACACGACCCTTGGCTGAGCCGTGCTCGTAGCGTACAGTCACAACCGTGACTGGTTCATTCATCCTGGTCCGTTCCACTCGATCATTTTTCTTTGGTGTCTGGTCTGTTTGACGAGTGGGCCTTTGGCTAGGCCTTGTCTCGGTCTTTTACAAGCAAGTAATCAAGCAAGTTTACATCTTACAAGCAAGAGCTCACTCGTTACTACAAGCGTTACGGGCAAGCACATCAAGAACATCAAGCACATCAAGCCCTCATAAACGATCTAAAGCACGTGGGTGCAAGGTGTGGGCATCGTACCCGTGTTTTGGTTTGTGCCTAAATGATCGTCGATCATTTACCCTGAGGCCATCGTGACCTCTTTCCTCTACTTAGTGAGCTACCGCGCGCACTGTGGGGCCATCGTGGCCGTGTTTATTAGTGGGCCTAAGCATGCACAGGACAGAGGCAGGCACAAGACGGCACCCGGGGTCAAGCATGGCTAGATGTCGGGTATGGGGAACCTGCAACCCTAGAGCACCCGGAGGCCCTCACTGGGCTACGACTCACGATCCATCCCCTAGTCTAGCTTCGCAAGGCAACAATATGGCAAGATCACGGTGTTCACTGTTCCAAAGTGTGAAAAAAGGGCTGTGGTGGCTGTAAGAACTGTTACCACGGTTGCCCCGCGTTGCACTGCGAGACAGGACCGTTAGCCCCCCGTGGTAACAGTCCCCTGGCCGAAGGCCATCAAGTTTTGTTGTGTCCCTTGTGAATGTTTCCCTGGCCTCTATCTCTTTTATCCCTCGTGCTCCCTTGTGCAGGCACAGTCCTACGTTGCTGTTTGACACTCCCGTCAATTCTCCTGGCAGTTTTTTCAAAAAGTGAAATTTTTGCACTTTCGCGTCGCACCGCTTCGCATGTACCATTACCTTCAGTTTTGTTTAAAAGTGTGATTTCACTTTGCCTTTAGTTTTAATTCTTTGAAAAACTACCTGCCCTTACCTGCTGGACCCCACATGCCTCATGCGACACGCAGGGACCAGACTCTACGCGCAACAGCTCGCGATTTCGCCTACTACTTATTGCGGGACCTGCGGGATCCCGTTTGTCAATTTCTGTATTTCGGCGGTGGTTCGATTCCCACCGATCGGAGCTACTTCAGCGGCCGTGCGGCCGGCTACGGGATTGCCTGCGTAGGTTCGATTCCCTATGGGAGGGAATCTGCTGACCTGTGGTTTGCTGCTGTTTGTGACTGCTACGTTCCTCTTGGGCATGTACTTCCTGCCCGTGGCAGTCGTTTTAAGTGGGGGGGTGAAGCAGGTCACAACCCTACCCTGGCATTTTACCCCTAAGGGAGCATTATTTGGCCCTATATATGGGATATATGTGGGATAGGGTATATCATATTCCATTTCGTTGTTAGGAACATAGGATGTGGGATAGATAATGCAATCTTGGATGTTTAGTAGTATATCAATTAGTGGATGATAGGGTGGATTTCTCTTATGTGCATATCAGGTATTTCATTGGCTATGTGTACCATATCTGTTGGCAGGATACTATTCAGTCAACACTATCGTTATGTCTTCGGTGCCAAGCAATGTTGCTGCCCATGCCACTGCGACCTCTGCTCCTGACCACCCGGTCTGGTTTCACCTCCGTGCGCCCGTAGCATGGAGCGACGGTCGGTGAAGACCGGGGTCCATCCAGGGTTGATTAGCCTTTTGACGCAGTCCTGCCTTCTTCGCGCACCCGAATGCATGAGGTGCCGGTCTGTGAAGACTGGGTCCATTTGTGGTTTTCCTACATCTTTCGATGACAATCCGCCATTCAATTCACTCTTCACTTCTTCCACTGTGGATGTTTTGTTCTGGCCGGCCACAGAGGAAACGACAGTCGGATGCCCTGCTCGTGGTGTATCGGGGCCATGGTATGCAACAAATTGGCATGCCATTGGTGCAAAAAGAGGCAAAAGATCAAGTGAGGTCCCTCGGGATAACGCCATCACCCCAGGTGGCTGTGAAGGGGCATTTTAGGCGCCCTCACATTGAACACGTTGGATTCAGGTTCATGCTGATATGCTTGACCCACCAAAAGGGTGTTTGGTTCAGTGCCTGAATGGGCTCTGGCTGAACTTTGGGTCTTAGGGCCGTTTTATGGGATCAGGTCTCCTGAAATACAAGGACGCCGGGGTCTGGCCAGATGGCCAGCCCGTTTCAGGCCATGAATGGCAATCCCGGGATCAGTGTCACACCAATGGAGGCAATGTGAACGAAACGCTCCACGCAGCAGGCGGTGACTGTGCCCTGATTTGCAAGAGCCACCAGCAGCATAGCCTCGACAGCTTGGCGTCCTCCCTCGAGTTCCATGCTTTTGGCCCCAAACAGTCAAAATTGAGTTGGGGCATCTTCCCAAAGATGGATGGGAAACGTCTCTGGCCCCACCAGTGCCAAAATCCAGCAACCTGTGTCCATTTAGGCATGGACGTGAATTGTCAGTGCCTCAAGGTCCATTCCCAACGGCGCTTTACATAGTACTTAGCCCACGCAAACTGCACCCTCTTTTTTCACCTAAGCACCTAGATTTTCCCACCGAAAAAAAAAGTTTTTTTTGCTTTCTTGAAAATACTGTTTTGCAAACCCTCCCAAAAAATGCATTTTTCATCAGATTTGCCCATTTTTTGCTGTTTTTAGGGGGGTCAAATAACCATTCTTTAGTCCACAATCAGAGGGTTTACCGGTCATTTTCCCCGAAAAAAGATTTTGTTGGCTAATTTGAAGAATACCAATTTTTGGATTGTCTGGAAAACTATTAAAGATCGGCGTTGTTCACACATCTTGTACATGTCCACATGAAAAAATACTTATTATGGGTGGCTGAGTGCTCGAGGTCTCGCGCACTCAGCCACGTGGAGTGAGATTTTCAGGCTTTTTTGAGCTGACTTTTTGACATCGGAAGTGGCATGAAGCAAGGATGGAGCAAAAGCAAAACTGCAAGATTCAATATGGGTTAAACACTTGCACAGCGGAACACTCAGTGCGCGAGGGCTCGCGCACTCAACATGCTAGAAGCATGGGTTTTTGAATACCCCTGACTACTTGTATTCTGCCGATAGCGTCGAAAAGGCTTTTTGAGATTCCTCCCTTTTGGAATCCTGTGAAGACAGTGAGCTCAAGAGTAGCGATTAGACTATCCTCCTCTAGAGCATCTGCTTCATACGTCCTGTGACCTAGGACTTCTGACAAACTGTTGTATAGCCCCAAAAGATGGGAGGCTGGGCACCTCATTTGTAGGTAAACTAACTGAAAATCGTGTGTTCAGCAAGGACTGAGGGCAACCCGCTATTTAGATGCATTACACCTTACACAGTGCATGGCGTGTACAAGACGTCCATTGATTGACCACTCTTGCTGCTGACATGACCCGAAAGGTACACCATGAGGCACCCATTAAGACATCAGAGCCTGATTGGGCATGGAATATTGTTTATTCAGCACCATTGGGAAATACAAATTCTGCATAATTGAGTGCGCGAGGCCTCGCGCACTCAACATGCCAAAAAAACGTTTTTTTTATACCTCTGACTACTTGCATTCCGCTGATAGCCTAAAAAATTATATTTGAGATTCCTCCGTTTTTTAATTCTCAGTTTTCGGGTGGAAACATGCGGAAACTGCGCGTCTTTTTTTGGCACACAAATGCCGCCCTTGAGGTGAAAAACAGGGTGCAGTTTGCGTGGGCTAAGTAGTAGAATGATCTTTTCTGTGCCATGCTGCTCGTTGCGGCGGTGTGCGGCGCTTTGCTGTGCTGTTTTGTGTTAAATCGTGCGGTGATGTACCTGGTGGTGATACCCTATTCTTTGCTGTGCTTTGGTGTCAGGTTTGGCGTGGTGTGCGCTGCGTTGTTTTGTTGTTCTGTTTGGCCGCTTTACCAAAGGGCGTGGCACGGTCTTCTCCTAGTGGTGTCATGTGTGTGGTCCTCTTGTGTCCCTTTCTGTTGTCTTTGGTTTTGTTTTTCTGTGGAGTACTTATAATGGTAAAAAAAATTTCTTTTTATGTGATTTTCTCCGAGGACCTCCGCCCGAGCTACCGGGCCAAGCGAGGGTCAAAAGCATGGTTGGGGACGAAAATACATCGAGAACGAAAGAAATTGTGATAAAGAGCAACGTGAGGGCACGAGACGAGTTGGAAAAACAGTTTTTCATTTTTAAGACCTCGTCGCAACGGATGTTTCATCTTGTATGGGGAGCCTGGAACACCCAGAAGCAAAGAGTTATGCTCCTATTTAGGTGACGGCGCCTACGGTGATATTTTTTTGCCTATTCAAGCTAAAGCGTTTTCACGTTGTCTTTTTGCGCATTTCGGTGCGCCCTTTCCGCCCTCAGTGCTTTCCATGTTAGCTACAATTAAATGAGCAAAGGTGGCTTAGAGATGCCAAACGGCAGCCAACCAGGGTGGCTAGAGCGTTCTTGGTCCCCAAACCAGGGGCACATGAGAAGCATTGGTTTATTGATTACCAATGCCCCAATTCTTGCTAGAAAGGCAACAGGTCCCCCTTGCCTGTCCTTCGGGATAAAATGGCGAGCCAACAAAGCAATTTCATTTTTGCTATCGTTGATATGGGTGACACTTTCCATCGCGATATGCCTACAGGAGCAGAGCAAACATTGTGCTGCCTTTTGCAATCCACTGAGAAATTTTGAATCAAATGTTCTTATGATGGCTGTCAAGGTGGGGCCCGCTGCCTAACAAAAAAATGGGCGTACATAATGGAAGCGTACGCAGTGAAGCACATATATGAATGAGATCTTGTCATCAGCCGCTGCTAAAAAAGTAGACCCGGGCAAGCTCAAAACAGCAAAAGCAGAAATCAAAAATCTCCCAAAATCTTTCGAGACATCATTAGAACCATTTGTGGTAAGCTTTTGATGCACTAGAGGAGGCTCAATGGACCGTTAAGCTTTCAAAACACCCAAGGTCACGCCATGATATACATGACATAACATAATTTACGTAGAGCGTTGACGGTTGGCGCTACACAGAAAATGAAACAAATCAGAAACAGCGTGGAAATTTTTTCAAATAGCTCAAATGTAGTTAACATGGAAAGCGCTTAGGGCAGAATGTTACGCAAATTGTCCACGGCCACGGTAAACTTTCACACACAACCCGTATGGATAGGGGGAATCTTTGCATTGTGCGCGCGCAATGCGCGCTACTTTTAGACTATGTTCCCCCGGAAGAGCCCCCAAGCACACCCCTTGGAAACGCCGTTAGAATTAGGTGACCCAAACTGCCCCAGCTCAAGAAAATTGCAAACCACCTTCCCTGAACATAACACACATCATGCACATCTGGAAAGGCCATGAACAGCGCATTGGTCGCCACCCTCCATGCCATGACCCACCCGTGCTACGCCTTGCTTTGCCTCGACCCAAGCACAATAGAGCAACGTATGCACACGAGTATTGTGCCTTGCCATGTCTTGACACAAACATGCTATGCCTTGCCATGCCATGACACAAACAAAAGAAGGAGGACAAAATCAGAAGTCAAAACCCACGCTAGGGGTCACCATGATGCACCACGCAACAAAGCGTGGATTCAAAGATTGTCCCGTTTTCCTCAATAGCACCGGAAGGTTGGGGCCCAAAAGAGGGCGGAAATGCTACGTCAGCCCCGCATTCTCGGGGGTCCCCAACAAAGGAGACAAAATTGTGAATCCCTAACCCCACCTCGAGGGGCCACACCGAAGCGTGGATTGTGAGTCCCTAACCCCAACTCGGGGGGCCACACCGAAGCGTGGATTGTGAATCCCTAACCCCAACTCGAGGGGCCACACCGAAGCGTAGATTGTGAGTCCTAACCCCAACTCAAAGGGCCACACCAAAGCGTGGATTGTGAGTCCCCAACCCCAACTCGAGGGGCCACGCCGAAGCGTGGATTGTGAGTCCGCAACCCCAACTCGAGGGGCCACACCGAAGCGTGGATTGTGAGTCCCTAACCCCAACTCGAGGGGCCACACCGAAGCGTGGATTCAAAGATTGTCCCGGTTTCCTCAATAGCACCGGAAGGGTGGGGCCCAAAAGAGGGCGGAAATGCTACGTCACCCCTACATTGTCGGGGGTCCCCAAAAGAAGGGGAACAAAATCAGAAGTCAAAACCTAGGCCAAGGGTCACCATGATGCACCACGCAACAAAGCGTGGATTCAAAGCTTGTCCCGGTTTCTTCAATAGCACCGGAAGGTTGGGGCCCAAAAGAGGGCGGAAATGCTACCTCACCCCTGCATTCTCGGGGGTCCCCAAAAGAAGGGGAACAAAATCAGAAGTCAAAACCTACGCTAGGGGTCACCAGGATGCCCCTAGGGGGCCCTAATATCACAAAGTATGGGTCTCTAGTACGGCCAGATGCCCAAATAGTTGCACTGCGCGCGCACTGCGCTTAAGGCTCCCCCTTGGGGCTGAATAGTATCTTGGAAAGAGCACCACCAATAGAACTGATTGGCATGGCATCAGTCAAATGGGTCACAAAATACGGAAAATGAGGGTTATGATTGAACCTATTCAAACGGTCCGACCAATGAACCTCATCAACCGCCAATTTAACGAACCGCCGGACCTTACATACAATGCGATCAATTGTTTGGGGGCTTGCCCACCATTCTTGGGTTGTGACATGGGTGGGGTTGGTCTTCAACTTTACCAAAAATATGAACATGTCTTCGCGAATTAAATAGGTGTCATGCCCATCTTTCTGGCAAGCATCAAAACAATAAGATATCAATACTTATGTGTTGCGGTTGATTGAAATAGACAACGCCAGGCATCCCGCTGTGGGTCGTTGCGGTCAGGAGTTCGCCATCGCGGTAAGAAATGCCAAGCGGCGTCATCCCACATCATCTTGCCCATGTCCTCCTTCCGCTTCAACAGCCGGTCAATAACTTCCTTCCAATCTTCCGAACTTACCGGACTCAGCCCACCCTTCAAGGTCTTCACGGTGGCAGCGAGCTGCTTGCCAGCATCCGAGACCGTTGTGTAGTCTTGGGGGCACGCAGCTTTGCACGGGGTGGTGGAGTTGCCGAAATCGATGGACTCCTTCCCCTACCGTCAGGCGGCGGCGGAGGGCCGCGTGAGCGGGGTGGCGGTGAGTCGGTACTCCGGATGGCAAAAGAGATGGACTCCGTGTATGTTATCTTCCTTTCTCAGTAGCATGGGGTGGACCCCGGAACCAGAACTTTCGTACTTAGGATCTTTTGAACTGGTATACGTTCACAAAAAAAAGAGATGGACTCAACTTTGAACTGCCGATTCAATACGTTCTCCGCGTCTCTGAAATACTCCAATTGGACTAATCCGTCGGGCGCAAACCCCACCACTGTGGCAGGAACTCGCACCCCATTGGAGCGAATGTAGAAGACCCTATCTCCAACATTAAAGTCCATGGTGAATGCAATAGAGGGTCTCAGAAATGAGAGCAAAAGATGATGCCCCGCAGCAGACACCCTGAGAATGTATCACCATATACCGGCCTCGGCGTACCCGTTTGCAAAAGTACATACACGCAAAAAGGGGGAGGGTTGATGCTACAAAGATACACAATGGCAATACTACCCTGCGGCAATCCTACACCCAAAAAGCTGTGGAGAATGGGCTACTTTTCGCACAGCGCCGGTACGCCCCTCTATAGTCCCATTTTGGGTCAAATTGCTGCGTGCCGGCGTATTTGTGACGTCCAGGCCTCACCCACTCGCTCCACACATAGCCACATATGGCGAAGCTGACCTCGGCAGGATCGGGTATCAAATTGAATGATGTGATCTCAGTGCCCCAAGCCACCGTGAAGCCGTACAACACGGCATCCAAGTACTTCTAGGGTCAGCGTACTGGAACGCAACCCCCAATGCCTCCTCGCGATACGCCCGGGCCATATGGGCAGCTCCTCAGGTTCCTACCTGAGGGCCCACCCAGCCACACAGGCCATGAGCACCTCGGCTCTTTGCTGCAAAAGGACCATGTGAGCCATCACGGGGTTTGCAACAAGTGAGTCCACGCGTTTGGTTGTACGACGGGGCTGTTTTTTTTTTATAGACACATCCAGTCCCAAGCCCAAAATATGTCTCAATTTGGAAAAAGAAAAATCGTGTCTCAGTCCGTACATGGTCCCTGAGCAGTAGCATGACATTGGTACAGTCGTATATGGGGGAATCTTTGCACTGCGCGCGCACTGCGCGCTACTTTTAGACTATGTTCCCCCGGAAGAGCCCCCAAGCACACCCCTTGGAAACGCCCTTAGAAATAGGTGACCCAAACTGCCCCAGCTCAAGAAAGTTGCAAACCACCTTCCCTGAACATAACACACATCATGCACATCTGGAAAGGCCATGAACATCGCATTGGTCGCCACCCTCAAGAACACACAACTGTCTTTCTGGTCCATTGTCAACTAAATACACATTGAGAATACGCAACTTGTGTGCACAACATGACACAGTTGCAGAATCAAAGAAATGTCACACTGTCACATGTGTGCGTGTCAATGCAATCCGTACAATATTGCAATTCACACTTGTCACACATGGACATCTTTTTAGGGTCAAACTTGGTGCAACAAAGGGCACAAACATCCCCATCATCACCCACAACATCCTCATCATCATTGTCCTCCTGTGTAGGTGCGGTCCATACATGTGCAGGTACGTGTTCCCATGGACCATATGGAGGGTACCATACCTGTCTTCGAATCAAAAATTGCTGCAAATGCAAGAGTACACGCACGTACTCATGCAACTCCGTACCGGATCCCCTCCATATGTTCCTTACGATGCCCCAGTGCCACATGCGTGCAAACAAGTGCTCAATGCGTGCCCTATAGAAACCATGAACATCGTTGTACTCCTTTTGCCGCTCGGTCAACGTCTTTCGACCGATAAATGGCCATGCCACATGGAGGCGCCCCTTGTATGCACCATCCATGGAGAAGTCAAAACCTACGCTAGGGGTCACCATGATGCCCCTAGGGGCCCCTAGTATCACAAAGTATGGGTCTCTAGTACGGCCAGACGCCCAAATAGTTGCACTGCGCGCGCACTGCGCGCAAATAGTTGCACTGCGCGCACACTGCGCTTAAGGCTCCCCCTATACATCCGTCAATATCTTTACTGGTGTGGGATCGATCCCCACTGATTACAAACCGGAAGTTTTTTTGCATTCCATGTCACCTGTCTAGCTGAGAAAATTGGTTTTCCATGCACAAACGAAGCTTGCCAGAAGAAGATCAGTGCACACAGACTGGCCATTTGCATCTCCTTGTGTGCTGCATGGGTGTGCAGCTCTGAACTGCAACCGCGGCAGACCCTGTGGCAGCAGGACAAGACTCTGCACCAGACGCTGAAGGATCCACAACCCCAGGTTCCACTGACGCTGTGGCCAAAGCCGTGGCTGCACCAGACACAACTAGAGGAGCCAAAGGCAGTTGCAGCCCAGAATCCAATGATTGGGGGGCTGATGACGATGTGCTTAGAGAACGGCGGCCGAAGAACGAACTGGGGCGTGCAGAGCGAACACACAAGTCGCAAACTGCCCGCTGACCAGCATCAGGGTACTTGTCCCGCAGAAAAGTTTGATCATCAGGGGACAATGAATCCCAGGGGACCACAGACTCATCTTTTTGTGGGCAGCAAAACACTTCATGGTGCCAATCTGAACAACCAATATAGAAAGAAAAGGTATTATCTACTGTCCCAAAATAAATGATGCACATCCTAGAGTGACACCTCCCAATCAGGTGTCCTAGAATCCCAGAAACCCCAACAAGTCGGCAGAATGAATCAGCCAAATCACAGAAACCCCACAAATCGGCAGAACAAATCGGCGGAATTCAGAAACCCAACAAGTCGGCAGAACAAATCGGCGAAATCGGCCGCCGATTGGGGGGCTGGCTTGGTTGTTGAGGCCAGGACCCCCACCAGGCCCCCATGTGCGGCATCTGCCAACATGCAGCCCTTGTGCCAAAGACCTCAGGCCCGGGTGGATCTCAGGTCTGTTGGTCAGGCTTGTTTGGGCCCACTTCTATCTCTAATCGGTGGACCCTTGATACAGCGTGAAGAGCACGTGTGGGAGGTCTGTGCTGCGCACAGCACGGCACAAATTGCAACATAGTGAGGCAGCAGTTCTCAAGCTTATGCCCTGGTAGCCCTGGCGCCGCAAAATAGGCGCCGCCGATGGTTTTCACTCTACAGAACTGCAAAGGAGAACAATGATTTGCATCGTCGGTAAAGCCTGCTACACAAGCATGTGTGTATCCAAGCCAAACAAAAGCTTCCGATTTGGGGGCAGTTGCTAGTGTTTAGTGCAGATATGAATGATAGGGTGTGGGGAAGGGCAGGCCACAAGCAATGATAGCAACGAGCAGTGATGACAACATCCTTCCTCAGAGTTTAGCACAGGCATCAATATTACCCCCCCCCCCCTTGCAATCTCCCGCCATAGCGCATGATGGTCTTCTCTCCCCCCCCCAGGGGGGAGGGGGGCGGTCGCCAAAATGACGATCACCCCCCCCAGGAGGGGGAAATTGCAAGGGTATTTCAAGGCGAACTGTGCTACCCTCCACTGATGCAAGCAAACAGAGCACAGGTGAAGCGATGTGTGACCACTGCCTCCAGCCTTGAGAGTTGAGCACTCTCATGATCCACTCGAGTGACCCCACAGGGCGTATGTACCACATGTGGGAAAACTGCGTGAAGGCCCCACAACAGTGGCCAACACATGCGCACCAAGTGTGCGTGAGTGGTACCATACCCAGTCACCGGAAGAAACCATCTTGGGTCTGAAAAAGGGACAGGACACCCTATACACGGCCTTTGGGGAGAGAATACCACAGATTACACACAGGTGACCAATTCGAAGTAATGGGAAAGCAATGCAAGAAGATGTGTGTGACAGATGGGGAACACAAACCACCGCAATAGATATTGCCGAGCAAAGCAGTGATATGACGTTCCCCCGCCGGAGATTGCGAATGCGGGGGGGGCTTTGGGCTTTGGGCTTACCTTCCCGAATCCGAAGAGGGCCTTAGGGGCCCACGGAGTGCCGCTTTGGGGAAGCTCGGCTCCGGCGCACCACTCTCACCCTTTGGCCATGCAGCCAGCGGGCGGGGCACACGCCTCCTCCTCTAGTATTGTTGCACGTGTATTGAGCGCGGCCGTATCCCTGGCGTGTTCGCGTTGTGCTTTTGTGGTGACAGGAACCGAAGAGAACACAGGCAACGCGCACTGCACGGCTGTAGGAAGTTGTCATGTAAAGCGGTCCTGTCGTGGTAGTGTATGGACGACCGCAGCATCCCACAGCAGTACATGGTCTCGCACGGCTAGTGTAGCCATGTCCTTCGCCACCAGCTGGAGCACAGCGTGCACGCTGGGGGTGGAGGTCAGAACGATCAGGGGGCTCGGGAGGGATCGGATAAGGTGAGCCGTCGAGGGCTCTTGGACGTTGGGTCCGAATGCGGGGGGGGGGGGGGTGTACTTAGAAAGCAATCTGGGAGCAAGGATGATCAAGAGTATGGTGCAAACTGTGCAACTGACGAACAGTGCACTGGAACAACTCAAGACTGCGTGTGTTGGTGGCCCCTTGCGGCACCACATTGGTGCTGCACTGCTGTAATGCTGCATTCCTGCTTGATGCATTGTGATGGATGCTGGAGAGATTTCTTTCTCATGGCCCAGCACTAACACCCCCCACAGGGCACAGACATTATACTGGTGTAGTTGCACATGATGCAAGATTGATGGGAGACACTCCGAGGTACACACAGCCACTTTCACCAAAGCCCTGCTTTACCTCCCTCAATTGCCTCCTCAATTGCCAACTGCCATTGAGCAATCGCCTTCAGCCATCAGTCAAACACCCACCACTGTTGCTTGCTTGTGAGCAGTGTCAGGTAATGATCAGCACAATGGGCAAGCTGATGATCCGGCAGAGTTATAGCAATGGTCAGGGATCAACAGCAATGAGAAAAAATTGGGCTATCCAGAACAACGGGGAATAACACTGGGAACAAAGGTGTTGCGGATCGTCCACAAATTAGAAGTGCGGTCTGGGGCTGTGGGGGCGCACCTTTGCCCTGTGTAGCCAGTAAGAAGCCTTTGAAGTAAAGGACCCCTTTGGGGCCAGAGTGGGTCAAGAATCAACTTACAACCACTCCTGTCGAATGTGCACAGGAAAGGGTTTGTGGCACCATGCAGCAGGCATCCAAATTTTTGACGGGAGATAACTTGCTTCCCATGAGTTTTGGTGTTTCAATGCACCCTCCAACGTGCAGTTTGTGTCACATGGCCTCAATGAGGAGGGAAACCGATTTTCACCCACTTGTGGTCCCAAAATGGCTGTCCAGTCAGCTGGGCTTTTCAGTGGCCACGTGCTGAAATTGAGTTTCCATGGACCAGGAATAATGCCCCTTAGAAAACCCCTGATCATTTCTGCCATGTTGTTTTGCGCCACTTTCGGCACACTGGTGGGACAGTTTCGGCGATTTTGTCCCTGAGCTCGACATCTGGCCCAAAACATGGCGGCATGAAATCAGTTCCCACTTTCTCACATAAGGCACAAAAACCTTGTGTGCAGGAGAACGTGGCCAACATCACGTTCTAGCACATAGATTGCTTAAATCCCAGCGTTATCCCTGAGCATATACAATACTTTCTCTACGTGTTGCGGATCAGGCCTGGGACCACAGGATATCATGACATCATCTTTGGATGTGTACTTCTAAAGCCTGAAGAATCGACAGCAAAAACAAAATGACAAGATAAGATAAAACAAAACAAACAGAAAACAAAAAAAAACAGGAACAAAAGAAGACAAACCGCAAAAAGCGCCTCAAAATGGGAACCCATGAATGTTTTTTTGATCTGCAGGTCAAGCCGGCCACAATCTGAAGGGCCTCTTACAACCCAAGCCCTCGCCCCGTTTCAAAGGGAAAGTCAGCCTGGGAGGGGACGGGTCTGGCAAAATATACAGGGGAAAATGCACCCCATCAATTTCATGATTCTCCCCCGAAAGAATCCCATGTTGAACCCATTGTACGTCATGGATATATGGATATACCCGGTCAAATACTCAGACAAATGTCTGAGTGCACCGGAATCTTACCCACTTCGATGGTTTCACCACAACATGCAAAGCACCGACGACCTGACTCTATAGCATAGCAAACATCCAGTGGATTTTTTTGGACCAGGAAATGAGAAAGAAGCGAAGATAGGCCCCTTATCAGCCATCCACTGGTGTTTGCCACAGGCCTCAAGGGGGAAAAAACAACAACAAAAGGCCTGTGGCAAAAGTGTCTTTCCTGCTTGTCAGTGCAAATGGAGTATGTAGCAGCTCCCTCCTGCTTCCCTCCCTCCCCTCATCCCTTCCTCTTCTCCGTCCTCATCCCTCCCTCCTCCCTCCTCCCTCCTCCCTCCTCCTTCCCTCCCAGTGACCGTTTCAAAAACAAAAAAAAGAGGAAAGAGAGGGTGCGGGGGGAAGCTACCAATTAAAATTAATTAAAATTGTGCATGAAAAAGAGGACGAGTACAATTTTGCTTGGCGCATCGACAGCTTCGGCGCCATTTTATCGTTGCAACAACAATTCATCTAACGGACAAGTAGCATCCCGTAGAACATAAAACCTTTGCAGTGGTGCGTTGGCTGCTTCACCAGCAGGGATTTTATCGATTTTTGACGGTTTTTGAAAAATTCAGGTCTGTTCCAAACCATGCCCGGGGCTTGACACACCTTGCACTCCCCCATGTGGCACAACACCAACTAGAAGAGCCTGGCATGTACCCACCCAGCATGGCATTCACCCACCCACCCCCTCACTCCCTAACTCACTCCTTTGCTCACCAAAACGTAAGTCATCATTGCAATCAGATCGTCAATCTGCAGAAACTCTTAGTCACTGAAATCACCAATGTCGTCTGAAGGGTCAAACTGAGGTTCATCCACGGCCACTGACTTGTTCCTTTGGTTAGCAGTGATGGTCTCAGGACATCTGAGTGGCAATCGCCCTGTAAATTGGTCCCGAGGATTCGTGTTCGGTGTCCGCCATGATGAAGAGTGGCAGACGTTCGGCCCGCTTTGCTTGGAAGGTCCGAAATGTGTCAGGTCATACAAGTCCCAGGCCTCAGCTGACGTGAAAAGAATGCAGAACGGGGCATGTTTGGATTGGGTTAGGTTCCATTGTGCTGTGCTGTGCCATGACTTTTGGTTTGTACCATGGCAATTGGAGGCAACGGTTCCATCCTGTCTAGCAAGCAACACTTGTGAAACAGCTTGCGCTGCCCTTGGGGTGGCCAATCAGATCAAAGTCCCACGTTCGGGGGGGGGGGGGCGTAAAGGCTAAGGAAACATGGCGGTTGGTACTTCCGGGTTATGCAATGGCTTGAGTGTTTAGAAATAAACTGTTCACCTTGCTTGTTCCACGACGCCGGGGATCCCTCTGCTCACTAGTGCTGCTTCTGCCCCTTGGCGTCCCTCCCCCTGTGCCGGCGTGCTTCATACAAAGTCCTTCCCAGGACAGCGAAGACTGGAGGGTGCTCGCCACCACTGATGCGGGAATGTAACACAGGGCCTCCTTCTGCGCTCTGCACCAATTTCGGCGAGCGCGGTCTGCACTGCCCTGTTACCTCCCCTTGTATTTCCCTATCCCCCTGCCTAGTTTCCTCTAGGCTCCCCATGTTCATCCTGTCCACCCCCTTCTCCTCCTTTGCTTCAAAATTTGGTCTCCCTGTACCCTCAGCAGGTCTGCTTTCTACCCCCTGAATTTCTCCCAATAGGTCATTGATCTAGTTGTCTTTGTGTTGCATCCTCGTGGTGGGGGCGCCCCTGTCCGCTGTGTTTTTGCCGGTCGACTTTTTCTTGTTCCCCACAGCCATGAACTCCACTTGTGTTCTCACTCTTGGTCCCTACTATCCTCTTTCCTGCTTCGTTGCAGGGCCTACTATGAGAATGAACCCGCAAAAATTCAATCTATAGTATGTAGGGTTGGACTGAAGTTTGTGTGGTGTGGTTGTGGGGCGGCTTGCCCCCCCCCCCCCCGTGCCCTGTCTTTGCTGTGTTACCCTTCCAGTTTTGATATGTTGTGTTCAATGCCTTGAACAACTCCGTTGCCTTCTCTTGGTTGTTCCTGTTTTTGTATGGGTGGAGTTTGAGTACCATCTTCTTGTAGGACGCCTTGACGTCCTCATTCGTTGCCCCAAGTTTGATCCCTAACTAGTATGCAGACCAACCTCCGCAAAGTCCACGAGTAGGACTTCTACCTGCTCCACCACGACATCCGTCCACCCGTACTGTTTCTCAGCGTCCACATGTCCACCGGTATTCTCCCGACTCCCCCCACCACGAGTGCCTGGGCCTTCCCCTCCACTATTTCTTCAATTGTTCCCCCGCACCCTCTAAGTCCCCTTGTTTCGTTCACACCCATTGCACCCCTTGGCCCACCTCTAGTTCCACCCCTGTGCCTTGTGATCATGTACTTGTTGTAGTTTGTCTTGCTACTGTGCCCGCATTCCTCGGCTACTTTTTGCTTTCTTGGTCCTTCCTGTGTGAGGTTCCTTTTCTCCGTGGTCCCTTCCCTTGACCTCTGCAGGCCTCCTCTAGCTTGCCCTCTCGGAGCTTGCTCTTCTCTTCAATGTCATCATTGGCGGTTGTGCTCTTGTCTCGTTGTTGTTCTTTTACCCCTTTTCCACGCTTGCATGTGGTCTTCACGTGACATCGCCGTAGTCTTTCCTTTTCTGTCTACTCCAACCATTTTTGTACCCATGCTTTCTTGCACTTGCACACTGGAACGTCTTCTTTTCTCTGGGTACCTTCCCAGGCTGAGCTGTTGTGTACCCCGCACACTGCAGATGGGTCCCTTGCCACACTAAACAGCACCTTGCCCCCTCCGAGTGGCGTGTTGCACACCCCACACGCGTGCTTGCGTCCTTCCCAACCCGTCTTTCCCCATTTCTTTTTCTGGGACCACTGCTCAGGTCCCGAGGTTGAGGCCGTCCTTGTTGACAGCATATCGGTCTCTTGTTATGTGGACCGTACTCCATCTGTGGGTCCTCTGTGTGAAGCCCCCTCTCCTCCCCTCTCCTCTCCCAGTGTTCTCCTGTGTGCTTGCTCCCCCGCTACGCCTTTTGGTTCCTTTGTTGTCTCTTTGACGCACCCACTCTTTTCTTGCTCCTCACTCTCTCCGTTTGTGTGCTGACTGTCGCGTTTCTCTTCTGCCCTCAAGTTTTGGTCCGCTTCCCCTGTGCCTTCCCCTCTCCCTTGCTGCGAAGCTCCACTTTGTTGTATCCACCACTTATTGTGTGCTACTGTTGGGCCCTTGGCCTCGTTGGCGGTGACTATGATCTTGATATCCGATTGTTCCCTTGTTACTAGATGTGGCTGGTCATCCTCCCACACTCCCTTCCGGTGTCTGTGTTAATCATGGGGTGTGCCCGCCGTGCTCTCGCTGCACACCTCGTTGCCACCTCTTGTCCCTCTTGTGTCAGTTTTTACTCTTTCAGGGCGCTGGCCACTACACAACCCCCCCCCCCCTTGCTGTGGACCATGGCTATGGGTGCCCTTCAGTCCGGTAGGATCGACCTGAGGTGTATCCCCGTTGCGTTTGTGGCACAAACGTCTTGTGCCGACAGCATTGGCAAGTGATTTCGGTGTGTGTGTGTGTGTGTGTGTGTATCCACTACCGCCAACCTCCCATGCCCCTTCCACTCATAGGGCCTTTGTTGTCGAAGGATTTCCCCTCGTCATGCTACGCCCATCACCCTGTCAGTTTCTCCCGGATCCCAGCCCAGTGCCGCTTACTTAACCTTCTGGGGTTGGGCACCGCTGGTTCTGGCCGCCAGTGGTGGAGGGTGCAATGAACCTCCCGCGATTCCACCCACCCCGCACCCCCTGGAAGACATCTCCTGAACCTTCCTTGTTGCTCCCCGGGCTAACGCTCCTGGTCGGTGGTCCATGCAGAGAACTGTGTAATTGGGTGCCTCGTGGGGGCACAAACCTTAAGACGGATTCATAGACCCTGTCCTTTGGCGCCCCTGGAGAGGTGGTCCCATGAAGAGGACCACCGGGGTCCTTCCGGGGGCAAGACCTATTTGAGGAGAGCTAAGCAAAGCCGTGTGTGGGAGTTGCCATGAAGGCTGAGGAAATGTGCCCGTCTGCACTTCCAGGTGCACGCACTGGAGGGTTTTTTGGGAGGAAATGGTCTGCATTGCTGGGGACAAGGGTTGTTGGTGGGTGAGAGTGGGTCCGTTATCCCTCTGCTCACAAGTGCTCCCTCTGCCCCTTGGCATCCCTGCAATGCTGGCGCCTGCGTGCTTCATACAAAACGGGGTGCTCTCCACTGCTGCTGTGTGAAATGTAACACAGGGTGAGGGGGAGGGATACAAGAACCGAGGGTCCATCCAAAACGGGCAGGGTCACCGGGCTCGGAATTCGTGTGCCAGGTCCCATCCGCAGGATATCCCAATTGAGCCGCATGTGGCGCAGCCGTTTTTCGGCCTGAATGGATTGGCTTAAAAACGGCAATGGCTTAGGTTCACCACCCGGGGGCTACATGGCACCACTTATGCCCTGCAGCTGCAGCCATGCTCCACTAAATCAGGCAACTTCAGTTGTTTTGCAGACAGGTATTCCTTTGCAAGGTGGACTTGCCAAAGGTAACAGAATTCATCACTAAGCCCCCCTCCCCCGAGCGCGCCCAACTCTTCTCTTGTGAGGGGGTGCATACTACAGATGATCGGAAACTGGTGCTGGTCTTGTTGATATCACGGGGTATCACGGGGCCCATGAGGCATGCAGCTCGCCCCTGTGGCCACATTTCACGTCCACATGCGGTCTGTTGGGTTGGATTTGTTCAGGGTTTGTGAAACGACTTCGAGGATGTTTTGCCAGCTTTCCCTGGGCTGAGTGAACATATTCTATCAATGCGGTGTGAGCACTATGCACAACAATGAACACAAATGTGTAGCAGGGGTAATACATGGGCACAACACGCCGTCTACAAGGAACTAGAACGCAATTGCGCTTGTTTGATAACCAGGACCCTTTGGGAGCAGCGAATCTGTGCATGAGAATCCATTTACATGGAAGGACAACCTTCGGTGAGCTTGAGCCCCGGTGGCTGGAGCTTCGCTTTAGGCACAAAATAAGTGACCTTCTTCTTTAAAGGCGCACCTAGTGCTTGGCTGCGTGAGGACTGGGACAGGGACTGCGACATGGACTGGGACATGGACTGGGACATTGAGCCCAAGGGCGGGGACAAGGACTGGGAACTCTGCGTGCTTTGCAAGAGGGAGCCAGGCTGTGATAACGCGAGGCTGGCGGCACTGGCCGTCTGGCCACGTGGGTCGGACGCAGACTTGAAGAGGATGTTGCTGGCGAGTGGCAGGTAATCCAAGAACAAATATGTGGACGTCCGCCGGTGCTCTGTGGATGTCAGCACATTTGCATGTTGGTGAGAAAAGTGGAGTGGGCAGGGGCTTGTATGCGTTTTCCGACAGCACCGCAAGATGTGCGTGTGGTGGGTGGGTGGGTGCCCACAGAGGAGGTGGATGCCATCCTCTAGGTTGCGCCCGAGGCCGCGCTGCGCCTTCCCATGACATCACACTTCATGCATGGCCTCTCGTGCCCCCGCTGCGCCCGTGACCCCCCCTCCCACCGGCAGCAGGGGGCCCTTGGGGGGCACGTGCAGCCCTTGCCCCCCAGGCTGCCGCCTGACACCCCGGTGTCGGAGTGACTCACCAAGGACCAGACTGGCAGGGCCGTGTCGCACAACCTGGCCTCAGGCCGCTCGGGGGAGGGGGTAGCTATTGACAGGAAGCAGGTCCTGGTGGGCCTCCCGCAGGCCACCAAGGTCTCCATGGGGGGCCGCCAAAGAAACCAACGCGCGGCTCCCCTCGCAGGAGAAGGGCCCCACACCAGACATACAATGCACCCTGCAACCTGGACATGTAGACATACAGTGCAAGCGCAACCGGGGCATACCACGTACCTTACAACTGTAAAAGCAATGCACCCTGCGTGGGGTGGCAACACAAAAATGGACGCAACAGGGTACGTTTTGCAGCCTCCAAACCCCCCTGGGCTGGCTGGGTGTGGCTCCTTTGATAGGCACAGAATTCACGGTTTGTGCTTTTGTGTTTAAGAAAATTGGGGCCACCATCATGACAATACTTTTGAGCTGCCGTTGGGAGCCCACAGTGAGAGGGGGAGGGATGGTGACACAATGACCGTGCAACCTAGTTGGGCACAACAAGGCTGTTGAGGAAGCGTGGCCCGCCCAGCCGCGACAAGACCCGGCGGGAGTGGTAGTGGTGGTGGTAGGTAGTAGTAGCAGTGGTGGTGGTGGTAAGTGGTAGTAGTGGTGGCAGTAGCAAGCACGTATCTACAACTGTACCATCCACCTTGTTTCCTTTTCTAAACCGCTGATACCGTTTAATAGACCTACGTCCTATCGTTTGACAATACCTAATCACCACAAGTGACGGAAAAAGATACTCAATTCATGAGTCTCGTTCATGGGCCGTACCTAATGCTACCAAATGACACTTTGCTGCATGAATGAATTTCAGCGCACATTACATTCTATTATCACAACAACAACATTGTGCCGTACAAAGAACATCACTACATACTACTATAGCTACTCACAACGTCTCCTTTTACCTCTTTGCGATCCAAGATTTAAAAAAAAAACAGGAGAAAAAAACATTAAACAACAATAGTTCACCCATCTTACACAAACAAGAACAAGGACAATAAAAAAAAGACAAAATAATGAAGCATGACCCAATTGATGCCATTAGCTTTGTGACTAGGCTTGGGAAGGACTCGCTACGCTCTTCCTCCCCAAGCCTAGAAACGCCGACAGTGTCAAAAGTTTCGCTACGTGCCAACAGGTACACGTTTGAATACGCCATAGCCATGTGCTGAATTCAGCATGTGTGACTTTACCTAAAAATGACCACTAAAAACCTGATTTTCACGGAAAATGGGTGCAAGCTCGCCTATGACGGGTCCTCATATCCTTGGAAGGATGAACTCAAAATTGCCACTTTTGACAAAACTGCGAAACTCCCAACGCTTATAACTTGGGGCCAACGGGGCTTCAACGGGCAAACAATTGACCTTTTGCATTTTCTAGGTCCGAAAAATCCCAATATGCTTGGTTGTGGGCCCGGTAACCTATGTGCTTCCTACCCAACTACATGCCGATAGGTACAAGTTTTGATGTGGCAGGGTATGCAAAACATACATCTGATTTTACCTAAAAATGACCACCAAAGACGCCATTTTCGACAAATTAGTGTGAGAGGGCCTGTGACGGGTCCTATTATCCTTTTAGGACTCGTCCTCAGCTTTCAAACAAGCCCAACGCTTTGTTCCAACTCCACGGTATGTCAGAGAACGACCTCCGACAAATGGACCCATGAACCCAAAATGGCCATTTTCGCCAAAATGCCAAACCCCCATCCGGGATATCTAGGGGGCATTGGGGTTACCCTGGGGAAACAAGTGGCCATTCCCATCCTTTTGGGTCCAAACTACTCAAATATACTTGGTTGAAGTCCCATGGAAGCATGGGGATGCAACCGGAACACCAGGGCGGGGACCCATGATTTTGGCAGGCTGGTGTTGTGACAACACCTAAAAACACGGCTTACAAAGCTTGTATCTTTGAGTGTTCCGCTCCGTGTAGGGGGAGGGCGGAAGAAAAATTCGCCCAGGAGGTGAAAATTTTTTTCAACCGCGACACTTGTCCCCCCCCAACCCCGTATACAAAAATTTCTACCCGTGGGGGACTTTTTCTACCCAAACCCCCCATTGTCCCCACTGGGCCCACAGACCCCCCCCAAAGCCCCCCCCCCGTTGGCCCCCCCCCTTGCCCCCCCCACCCACACCCCACCCCCCTTGCTCCGCAGCCTCCACAGAATTTCTATGGAGGCTGCCCCGGCTACCATGGCCAGGCGTGGCCAATCACATGCCCCCGATCCCGGGGCCGACTCACGGAGCGCCGGGTTCCAAGCACACGAACACCAACTGTCCGCTCGGTTGTTCACATCTATATGTACAGGAGCACATTGATCTTTTGACACCAACGCTCTCTCAAAGAGAAGAGACTACGGCCCCGGCTCAATGTGCAAAAGTGTAGAAGGGAATTGCACCCTTCGACATTGCGTCGCACTCGGTACTCGCACGCACAATGCTTGTGACTTGCATCCTGCACACACTGTGCCGGGGCGCCAACACACCTGTTTTGTTGAATGCCTGTCTTCAGCGCCATGCAAAGATGCCGTCAAGTGGTCGCAGCAGCCTTGGTTGTTGGCACAGGTGCTGGACTTGAGCTTTTCACGGTGATTCACAAGTGTAGAATACCGAGGGGCCGGCAAAAAAGTGGCATGCACAACACACCTGATTTTTGCCCGTCTTCAGCGCCATCCAGAGATGCCGTGCCCATGATGCGGCCATTGTCAACTTGAGGGTTAGGGTCTTGGTGTTGCTCCACAAAACCTTGATACCTGCAGAAAAGTGGCAAGCAAAACACACCTGTTTTTTGTCTATCTTCAGCGCCATTCAGAGATGCGCTGCCCATGATGCAGCCATTCTCAACTTGAGGGTCAGGGTCTTCTTGTTGCTCCACAAATTCTTGATACCTGCAGAAAAGTGGCACGTGAACACACCTGTTTTTTTGAATGCATGTCTCCAGCACCATGCGAAGATGCGGTTTGGTGGTCGCGCCCGTTCTTTGACTGGCGCGCAGTCTTGCCGCAGTAGCATCCGCTTTTCTTCTCAATTGTGCCTTGATACCTACAGAAAAATCGCATGCACAACACACCTCTTTTTTGCCTGTTATCAGCGCCATCCGGATATGCACTGGCCCCATCCTGTTTGTTGCCTCGCCCACTGGCAGATCAACTTGGGCACTCCTTCGCGCACATCCTTCGTCCACAAAATCTTGATACCTGCAGACAGCTTCCGGAGCGCACTTTGCAGTACAAAAGCAAACATGAACAATAAGCACGACAAGCACCCCACCCCTCCCCCCTTGCTCCGCCATGCTGCCCCGGCTACCATGGCCACGCGTGGCCAATCACATGCCCCCGATCGCGGGGCAGACTCACGGAGCGCCTGGTTCCCAACCCTCCAGCCCGCCGCCATTCCCCCTACCCCCTTCGCTCTGGTCCCTCTGTCCACCATCTTCTCCACCCTCTGTCGTTGGCAGCGGGCCTGCCCCCTCCCTCCCGTCTTGCCCCCCTCCCTCTCGTCCCTCTATCCTCCCTCTTCCCTGTTGCCTCCACTTCTCGCTGCCACCCATCTCGCCCCCCTTCCTCCCTGTTGTGGGTCACGGTCACGGGCACTTGGCCTGTTTGCCTCCCTGTCTGTGCCGTGTCTTGGTGAGCCAGCCCTGTCCTGTGCAGTAGTTGGTCAGACTGCATAGGCGCATTGTTCTCCTCCTCCCTCTTGCCTTTCCACCCGAGGTCAGCTCCTGATCCGTGTGGCTGCCAGGGTAAGGCCCACAGGGTCCTCCGCGCATCGCCGGTGTGGCGCCCTTGCATCGCGCATGCATCCTCCTTGCATCGCCCCTGCTAGCTTCCATCTGCTATCTTTTTCCTCCGTTTCCCCTTCCTTTGCTTCTCTAGCTCCCATGCTCCCATGCATGTTCTCATCTGCACCTGTGTCCTCCCCCTCTTGGTCCCGCTGCCACAACGCTGGAACCCCCCCCTGGGGCACGTTGCTTCCCGAACATTGGCCATTGGTCCCACCACCAATCACCGGCGGGCCTTCCACTTCCACCAGAGTGTGCGCACAGTGGAGGGGGATGTCGGTGTGGGGGTCTACGCGGTCTGACCCCCCCGAACAAGACAATGCGGCCTGCACGAACCAACGGCACATCCACGCCGCACGCCACATAGCAGTCACCAGTGCCGTGGTGCGCTAGCCACTGTCGCTGTCCTCCATCCGGGTCCGCTTTTCTCATCTGTGTGCTCTCTGCTTATCTTTTTCCTTATCTTCGTCTTCAGCACTTTCTTCTTTTCTACACAGGTTCCTCTTCCTCCTCCTCTTCCTCCTCCTCTTCTTCTTCCTCCGCTTCTTCCTCCTTTCTCTTGCGTGCCTTGGTTGCCGGCTTGGTGTCTTGCCTCCTTGGTCGCCCAAGCGCCCGCATGCCGACGACCGCGTCACTCTCCGTCTCCGGTGACGATTAGCACCAGCCACCGCATCTTCGCCACCGGCTCCTCCTTGCGGGTCGTGCTCTCGCTCCACCCTCATCACGTCGGGGCCCGTCCACTGCGCCTCGCCACAGCCGCCATCAGCGCCTCCTTGCTTAGCGCCGTGTACCCGCACGGCCGCAGTCCTTTTTGTACGGTGGTCTCCGCGGTGCTGACTGTCTCGGGGCGCTTGGGGTTCTACTTGCCCCATCTCTTCGACTGCGGCTGCACCTTGATCTGGCTAAATCCCTGCAGCCATTCCAGCGTGGAACGCTCTTCTTCCCGGTGCTGCTCCGTCATGGACTTGTCCTTGTCGAAGAGATCGCCGGGTCCGGGAATCTTCGAGTTGTTCGTGGGCTTGTACACGAAAGCGCTGGCGGCTTTGACCGCTAGGTACGAGCAGTTCTGCTTCTGGGCCGTCTTCTGCGGCCAGAGCTGCTGCACGGCATGCACAACTTGCGCCGTGCAGGTGCAGCGGATCCACAATCCACGTCTCCTCGCCCTCCCGGTCCACAGCCACCACAAACGAGTGGGGACTGGGCCGGGAGGGGCGGAGGGGCCCTTCATCGCGGGGGTTGTGGTATGCCACCGGAAAATCGGGCATGTGGCCGGTGGGCCCTGCAGGCAGCCAATGCGCGCGCCTCATGGCCCCTTGCAGCTTGTGCAGCGACCGCCTCCTTTCCACACACTCGGCCAGGGCGGGGTTGGAACTTTGCAGCTGCCTGTTCCTCTGCGCGCCCGATGGGGCGCGCACGCTGGCGACTTGGTCGACCCACCTTGTGGCCAGCGTCACCGCTTGCCCCCGTTCTGATTCCAAGATCCGTGCCATCCACTGCATCTCATCCTCCGCTGCTTGCCTCTTGTACCGCCGCTTGAGGCCCTCGAAGAGCTTCTTGTCCTCCGCCTTTCTTGCTTCCCTGTCTCTCTGCTCCTTCTCTCTCGCTATCTGTCTTCGTACGGTGTCTTGTTGTGGGTCTGGCCTGTTTGTTCGTACTCGGCTTGCAATTGTGTCGGACTCCTCCGACTCCACCGGACTGTCCGTGTCCGAGTCCGCCACGAGTGGTTGGCCGAAAGATGAGCGGGGCGCCTTCTTCATGGCGGGTTCCTCCCTCCGCGGCCCTGGTGGGGGTCTTGGTGTGCTCCAAAGCTTTTGCGTCGATATTCCGGATCCTTGCGTTGCCTTCTCTCCTATTTGGTGGATCCGCGGCATATCCTTTCTCTGGTTGTTGTTGTTGTACTTGCGGCTGGTCCGCAGCATGTCCCTTCTCCGCCTGCTCTGCCTTTGCCGCTGCCTCTGGTGCAATCTCCTGTTCCTCCGGCCATTCCTCTATCGGTATAAACTCGCTGGGATCATAGGCTGTGGTCATGGTTCCTAGGATGCCATAATACGCAACTGGTGTGTTCTCATTCGTCACTCAGTCCCTTTGTGTTGTGACAGTAAAATGGACGGGGTCACCGTCTTTGGTCACCATCCCTTCCACTTCCGCTGTGGCAGTACAGTATTCTTTCCTATACACTCTCCTCCACTCCCTGTCTTGCCAACTCCGTCCAAATGGGGCAATTCCACGTGTCCTGGGGACCCTCCAGACGCTCGCATCCGGTGGTGGTGGGCCGGCTTCCTTGTAGGCTTCCCTCTCAACATCCGTAAGCTCGGCGATTTCACCTTCTGAGAACTCGGCGAGGTGTCCAGCTGAAGAGGAATCATCGGACTCTGCACCCCACCCAAGTAGTGCAACCCTGGCTTGCAACCACTCCTCTGTAGGCTGCTTTCCTCCCTTCTTTTTTGCCTCCCGTGGCGGCTTTGCTTCCTTTGTGCCCGGTGCCTCTGCTGGATGTCTTGGTGCCTTCTAAAGCGCTTGCGGCTTTCCTTTCTTTGTTGGTGCTGCCTCTGCTGGCTGCTTTGCTGGCTGCTTTGCTGCCTCCTTCGGCGCTTGCGGCTTTGCTTCCTTTGGCGTTGCCGCCTCTGCTGGCTGCTCTGCTGCCTCCTTCGGCGCCTGGGGTTTTGCTTCTTTTGGCGTTGTTGCCTCTGCCGGCTGCTTTGTTGACTCCTTTGGCGCTTGCGGCTTTGCCTCCTTTGGCATTGGGGCTGCCTCTGTTGCCTCTTTTGGTGCCTCCTGTTGTGTTGCCTCTGCTTCTTGAGCTTCAGTCTCCCTTGGTTTCTTGGGTGCCTCTTCCGGTTGTAGCTTGGGGGCCCCTCAACGCCTTGCTTGTCAGCAATACATGTGTTTACACAGAAGCAGGCAAAAAGGCCCAAGCGTCGAGTTTGTCCCTCACAGTTCTCCGAGTGCCCGTCCCCAATGGTCCCAATTCCTTTTGCAGTGGTTGCGGCGCCCCCTGGGGTATACATAATGCCCTCACTTCAACTTGAACTCCCCATTAGCAGGTCACAACACGTCAAGTGCCATCACTCAGCAGTGCAGGGGTTTTCATTCTACCAACTGGATATATTGCAAGCAAAAAAAGGCAATAAACCCGCCAAAGCGTCGAACTTGTCCCTCACAGTTCTCCGAGTGCCCGTCCCCAATGGTCCCAATTCCTTTTGAAGTGGCTACGGCGCCCCCTGGGGTATACATAATGCCCTCACTTCAACTTGAACTCCCCATTAGCAGATCACAACACTTCAAATGCCATCAGTCACCAGTGCAGGGGTTTTCACTCTACGAACAGGATTCATGGCAAGCTGAAAAAAGAGAATAAACCCGCCAAAACGCCGAACTTGTCCCTCACAGTTCTCCGAGTGCCCGTCCCCAATGGTCCCGATTCCTTTTGCAGTGGCTGTGGCGCCCCCTGAGGTATACATAATGCCTTTACTTCAACTTGAACTCCCCACTAGCAGCTCACAACACTTCAAATGCCATCAGTTAGCGGTGCAGGGGTTTTCACTTTACCACCGGGATGCATTGCTAGCAAAAAAAGGCAATGAACCCCCGAAAGCGTCCAACTTGTCACTCACAATTCTCCGAGTGCCCGTCCCCAATGGTCCCGATTCCTTTTGCAGTGGCTACGGCGCCCCCTGGGGTACACATAATGCCCTCGCTTCAACCCGAACTCCCCATTAGCAGATCACAACACTTCAAATGCCATCACTCAGAAGTGCAGGGGTTTTGACGCTACCAATTGGATGCATGACAAGCAAAAAAAGGCAAGAAACCCCCCAAAAAGTCAAACTTGTCCCTCACAGTTCTCCGACTGCCCGTCCCCAATGGTCCCGATTCCTTTTGCAGTGGCTGCGGCGCCCCCTGGGGTACACATAATGCCCTCACTTCAACTTGAACTCCCCACTAGCAGATCACAACACTTCAAATGCCATCAGCCACCAATGTAGGGGTTTTCATTCTACCAAATCGATGCATGGCAAGCAAAAAAAGGCAAGAAACCCCCCAAAGCGTTGAACTTGTCCCTCACGGTTCTCCGAGTGCCCGTCCCCAATGGCCCCGATTCCTTTTGCAGTGGCTGCGGCGCCCCCTGGGGTGTACGGAAGGGCGTGATACATCCATGACTTACCTGTTGGCCGGGCACATTCCGTCAAGTACCATTAGTTAGCAGTGCAGGAATTTTCAGTTCTGCCCGACTGGCTAGTGGTGTTGAAAAACACCGTTAAGATCCACTTCCTCAGGCATTACCGAAGAGCTGCAAATTGGAACGTCTCGCAGAAGATCGGGGTCGCTTCGGGGGGGCTTGTGCAGCGAGCAATGACCCAAATTTGGGCCTTTGCGGTGGGGGGGGCGGACTAAGAGGCTCGCTGCTGGGGGCTTGCGCAGGGAGCAACGAACCAAACTGCGGGGTGGGGCAAGGCCGGTTTGGGGCGGGAGCCAGTGGGAGCGGTGAGAAACGGCGGTGCCTGCTATACTAGGTCATTGCCACCTGATCACTCGCTGGAGAAGGCGGTGGCCGAGGCAAACGTCGTGGGGGCGGCTTGCGGATACGGGGGTGTTTCGGGGTAGCACAGAGGATTTCAAGCACCACTGCTGCATGCTCCTCGTCCCTGCCGAGGAACTGCGAACGGGTAATTCGCATTCCCTCCTGCCACACCCGCAGGGGGTTTTTCTTGAGCCGCTGAACCGCAAACCGATACATCGCTCGGCGGTTCAGCATCCCGTCTACAAAATACTGAACCCCACCCCCGTGAATGTCCCGGATGAGCTGCAGTGTTTTGGCACTGTAGGGCCCGTGAACAGTGGGATTGGAGGGGGTGGGGGGGTCTTTGGGTACGTACTTGGGGGGTTGTGGGGGGGATGGTGGTGGCACGGCATTAGACATCAGGCCCTCCTCCACGGCTAGGGCTACCTGGTATGGAGTTGAGGAAACGTGGGGTTTGGGCGGAGGATTCACTATCGTCGGAGAGGTTGTTCGTGCGCGGCTAGATGAAAGGGGTGAGGGTGCAGTGTTAGCAATGGAGGCTGGGGCGAAGCTAGTTGCTGAGACTCCGTCTGCATCAGAGTCCCACGGCGCCGATGGGGGTTGGTCTCCAAACAGCAGGAGCTCCGGCAGATCCCTCCGGCCGCATTCCTGGTCCCGGCATGAAGGGCTGGAGGGGACTGACAAGGCCAAGCTAAGGGGGCTGGATGACGTGCCGTGCTGAAAAGAGAGGGTCACGGGTGCCAGATGCCTACTTGGCAGGCCGTCGGCGTGGGGGTGGGCGAGCACACGTGGGTGGGGGTGGGAGGCGAGCCCAACAACTAGTACTAGAGTAGACCGAGCCGGCGACGGTTCCCTTTGGCTTGCAGACGCTTGGGAAAGATTCCTACTTACCCGTGATGGCGCAGCAGAGGACTGGCACGCCTTTAGGTCAGTGCGCGCCCCCCCCGCCCTAGGCAGACCCATTGGACGACCCCTCATAGGAGGAGGATTCCGAGGACGAGGAGTCACCCGGTACGAAATCCTGATCCCGTGCCTCTGCCCGCCTCAGGTCCCTTCAACCTTGGTCAAGCCCCCTCCCGTTGCAAGGTCCTGATGGGAGGGGTCAGCGACACTCCGCCCCCCAATGAGTGCAGAGGAAACCGTGAGCAAAAAGGCGCACTTTGTGGTGGTTGCCCTGTCACGTTCGAAATTGCCACAAACGGGCAGCCCTTCCACAACTGAGCCGTGCCCATTGTGGGCTCCAGGACCCCCATGACAGCTGGGATGCCGGCGGTCCTGGCAAGGCGGTCATTTGACCGCCGGACATGCTTCCCGTTGATGCGCAGATTTACTGCACTCATAATATGGATGTCCCGCCCCTGATACACAATACGCCCCCCTTGAGCTTCCCAAAACAGCTCAGCGCGCGTATCCACATCGTATGATGTTTCCCCACCCCCATTATCCCCTGGAGTTGTCCATATATGATCGGGGTCAACATGCAAAAGGCCCTCCCCGAACGGTTGGAAAAAGTTACCCTCCTTAGGGTTAGGGTATGCTTAACCGGGCCACCACAAACGGACAACATCCGAAGCCTTGTCGGCAGACCTCTGGCACACCGAGGGCAGGTCTTCCCGATTGATGTCCATGTCCACCGTGTAGTGGCGCGGCCACGCACGGTCAATGGATGAATAGCGAGACTGCTTCTGCTGCCAGGGCGGTTGGCGGCTGTAGATTGCGGCTACAACCATTGTAGCCAACAACCGTACTGCCAGCTCAGCCCCCGAGCAGTTGCGGTCGATCACCAATGCCCTCACAAGGCAAAAGCCGTCCTTCGCCCTCTGGTTGCCACACAGACATGCGAAAAATTTTTGTGCACCATGCCCGTTTTTAGGGAGCCACTACAAAAAGGCGGCAATCACCAAGAACGCCGTCTGTGCGCACGAAATGCAAGTACCAGCAATTCCGGAATGGTTGACACCGAAGCTCGATTAGATGCGCTACCGTTGGCGACTGCTCTGTGTTATACAACCCCTCCTCTATGAATATTGCTCGTGCCGTACCCAAAGCAACGGCGTCGCCGGCAGCATGCACCAGAGGGGGCGGCAGGTTAAGGTTGTCCGGGGCTGTGCGGCCTATAGCAGCCCTGGATTATAGGATGTCAAACGCGGGCTCAAACTCTTGTTCGTCAGGTGGCAGGGGGGGCAGGACAAGCTTGGGGTCGTCACAATGGTTATGCCGCTCTTGCAGCACACCATAAGACAACTCACCCCGGAAAATAAGGGAAGTCCCCCCAAACGGGTGGGACACCCGTTTCATCAAGTTGGGGGGGGGGTCGAAGTTCCCACACATTCTGAACTCATCCGCTTGGAATGGAATGTGTGGAATCTCAGGCATCCAGGAAAGGGTGCTAGCACCATCTGCATAGGGTGCACCTTGCATCTCACGGGGCCGCCGTGCATCACCGTCCGTATCTGCGTACAGGAGAAAACCGTGGCTCTCCCGAAATGCAGCATTGCCGCACAACTCCGCCATGTGTTTCCGAACAGCATGGCAATGCTCCGCCTTGAACCTTCCGCGGATGGGGATCCCAGAGAGGGATGGCAGAGCACCCCTCATCTGTATGAGGAGCAAGAAACACCACCGTCGCCTGGTTGGCGGCGTGGTATGTATCTGGATCCTGCTCCGGCCGTTGTGCCAGAGCCTCAACATCAGCACCACTAGCGAACGGCATGGGGTGCCGGCAACACGTAGCGCAAAATCCAACAGCGAGTGCCTCGCGAGAGACAGTGATGAAGTCCTCCACATGGATTTCTCGATGCACAGATGCCACGCCTGGCAACCCGGGATGTGGCCTAGGGCCTCTAGCAGCCAGGGCAGACTTGGCAGTTCGTTCGGACGAAAACGGGGGGCTCCCTCGACGTGCCTTCGGCCCGTGTCGTAGCTGAGCAGGTACCCAGCGTTGTTCAATGCTTGCAACGGCTTGGGCCCCCCAACGCCGAAGGCTGCTAGCGCGGCAGCATCCCTGTTTTGGGCATGCCAAGATTGCACGCTCCATGCATCGCAGAGGTGCCCCAGCACTTTGGCGGGAGCCCACGAGGCCTGCAAAAGCCGTGCTGCACGACGGCCAGCAAGCGGACGGTCGTCTTCCGCAATGGCAACAGCGAGCGCCTTGTAGGTCTCGCACCGCCGCCGGAACTTGTGCAGGTCCTCCTGCAACTGGCCCGCGGTCTCGTGGGCAATGTACCCCTTGTCATTGGTCTCGTTGAGGCGGCAGGACAAGACATGGGGCCTTTGCCGGTCTCGGGGCTCTGTGTCCTTTGGACCCATTGGCAGTGTTTATCCAGCTGTTCAGCCTAGCCGCATGCTCCCCGCATGGCAAATCCAGGCACGGCAGACAGGGGCCATGGCGGCCCGCTATGTCGTCCCAACGACCATCTGTGCGGCAATCCAAAGCGAATAGCCCTCGGCGGTCGCAGAACTCCCAGGGCGACTTCTCGTAGGTGCTCGGCATGACGGGGTACATGCGCCGCAGCTGCTGCAGGGTGGGGGCTTGCCTAGGGAGAACCCCAGGAAAACTTGCGCTCGCGAAGAAGAATCGGAGCGTCAAGGTGAATATCCATCTCCATTGCGGAATCTACATCTAGGTCTGGCACCTGGAGAGTGGGCCCGAGCTCTGCTACAACGGCTGCACCAGCTGCAGGCAATGTAGACGCGAGCCGGACAGCCCCTAGGAGATGCGGATGCTTGTCTACGCGGATGAGCATGCTCAGTAGGGGGGTATGTGCGCCGACACTACCCTGAAAAAAGTCCGCCACGACTTTGCCGTACCGCACCCAGTCGTTAGGCCAGGTACCCGAGCACTGGATGCTAAATGCCTTGCTCTCTGGGGTCTTCGCTATGGGCAGGACCTTGCCACAGAGGCACCGCCACTTCTTTGTCGGGATGTCGCGGTTACGCCACGCTGCGGCAAAGTTCATTGGAGGCAAGGAGGGGGGAGGTGCACGCATATCAGCCATCGTGAGGAAGTGGAAAGTTTTATTGTATGTGCAACAAAAACGGGGAGGAGGAGGTCCAACGGCAAGGCTCGCACTATCGCGCCGTCCAGGAGCTCCCAAGGGCCATGGGTACAACCACATAGCCCGGTCACACTCCAGCAAAGCACAAATCAGCACAACGAAGAAACATTCGGGCAACTTTTTTGGAGATGTGGAACCTGAATCGGTCCTTGACCTTCCCATTAACCACGTGTCTACCCAGACAGCCCAAGCCCACTTCGGAAAAGACGAACAACGTATGAGCAAGACGCACAAGTGTTGACGGCGTCCCCGAGGCCCCCTGTTTGGGCGGTGACCACGAAGAAAAAAAAGGAGCGTACTGCCGAAACAGGGGATCTCTGGATTGCGGCATAGCGGCAGTGGCAGCTCTAAGCTCCCAAGCTTAGGGAAAATTACCTTGTTTAATGAACCCTCCACGTGGACCTCCAATGCCACAATCACTCGGGGGCGATTGACTTTGCGCCACTAACATGCAGTTTTTCAACCCCAACATCGGTCCCGAAAACACCCCACCCAACCGGGAAAATTTTCAACTTTGGGTGTTGTTTTTTTTCAACCGGGACACTTGTCCGCCCCCTACTGGTTTCAAAATTAGCCGGCCGGGGTGAATTTTTTGTCGCCCCCCCCCCCCCCTGGCTCACTGTGCTCTCTATGGAGGCCATAGGGACGTACCATTGCTTATCCCCGTCCCATGGGACCCATATGGGACTACCGTACACAAAGGTTCAATCTCTAGGCCGGGATACAGCACTTTGACAAAGTTGTAAAATGGAGACATATGAACTCACCTGAGTACCCCTTGTTTCAACTTTTGTACCCTTATTCCAAGCATCAAGAAGAGGCTGGAGGGGTCAACTTTAATGCTTTTCACATCATTTCGGTGCAAATGGAGTTGGAATGCCACTTGGTTTGTTGCTAGAGCCTCGTGGTTACGCTGCAATGGGCCTACTAAACAGGCCAAAATGACCTAATCGAGCCAGCTGTATCAAAACTGCAACCTACACCTTCGCCTACCGGCTCCAATTTTGATAAATCAAAAGGTAAATTTGGGTAGTATTTGACGCTCAACACGAAAATGAGTTCAAAACCTCGGCGTCTCACATCCTGATCGCGGAAAACGACGATCGGTGCCGCAGCACAGTGATTCGTGCATGTTGCGAAAAAGCCATTTCACAACAGCATATGGGGTTTAAAACCGTTCACATCAGTGGTCTTAAGGCTAATTGTTGTCCTCTAGCTAGGGGCTGAGTTGGACAGGCCCAAACAAAGATCGGTAATGTCACTGGTCACGAGTGCGCACCGATTTTGGACCAGAGATCCGGAGTCTGGCCACGAAAAAAATCTGCAATAATAAATTTTGTAGGGACCGACTAGTAGTTCAGGAATATGCCTCCGGTTCGTTTCTAACAGCATCCGTTGTCGGCTTTAGGAGAGGGCCACTCCAGCGGGATGAACACCGGGGTCAGCTTTACAGCTGAATGTTGCTAGCGGGCGCATGGACCCTCTCCCGCCGCCGGACAGCGTACGGCGGGCCTTACCAGCTATGTGTACAAGGTCTGATGTCTGATGTCTGATAAGGGATGTTTTGTGTGCGGTCTGTCCACGAAGATGTCTGATATTCTTATGTACTGGAGGTGGGTCTAGGGGTCCAATGCCCCCCTCCCCTGCCATTGTCCACACCAACTTCTTCAGAGGAAACCCCCCCCCACCCATCCCCCCCCCCCCCACCCATCCCCCCCAGGGGGGGGGGAAAAATGCGGTCGCCGGGATTGGAAAAAAATGCGGAAAAATGCGGAAAAAATGCGGAAAATGCGAGAAAAAATGCGGCATAAAATGCGGTTTTGCTAAAATGCTATAGGACTCCCAAAACCCCTATGTTTATCAAGACGCATGTTGATCTGTTGACACCATCGCTCCATCAATGTGAAGACTACGGCCCCGGCTCAACATGCAAAGCGTGGTAGGGAAGTCTCACCCTTCTACTGTGGTTTAGGAGGAGGGGCGTTACACCCTCGGCAAGAAGCAGCAGAGCCCCAATACTGCCTCCACCCCATACCCCATTGAAGCAACCGGCTATTCGCCCCTCAATGGATAGCTTAACCGCCCGTAAGAATACAATGGCGGCTGCCGGAAGCCTTCCCAAGCCCACAGGGTGCCCAGTCCAGTGAGCTTGGCGTATCGATGCGTTTCGCGGTTCGTTGCCCCCGACTATTCGCCCCTAGTTGGATAGCTTAACCGCCCGTACAAATACGTTGGCGGCTGTCGGAAGCCTTCCCAAGCCCACAGGGTGCCCAGTCCAGTGAGCTTGGCGTATCGATGCGTTTCGCGGTTCGTTGCCCCCGACTATTCGCCCCTAGTTGGATAGCTTAACCGCCCGTAGGTATACGTTGGCGGCTGTCGGAAGCTACACTATACAAGGCGCCCTTCGACATCCAAGTTGAAGCGCGCCATAAAAGCCAATCGCCTCATCTGATTCAACAACTTGTTTTGCTTCTTGGAGACGTTGCCAGCTTGCGAGAAGAACCTCTCCACTGCCCCACTGCTGGTAGGGATGGTGATCAAGAACAACACCGCCTCCTTGAAAAGGGAGTCTGGCCGACTCTCCCACCATGCAAGAAGTTCATCACCGTTGTTGATGTTCCGGAACTCCGTTTTGCGGTACAAATTCCACTCCTCTTGGACGCCAGGAACTTCATCCAGCTTCAGCGACTTGTAGGAGGACAAGTTTGTATCCATGTCACTGAGGTTGCGTGGGTTGAGCACACGCAGCTGCTGGAAGAACTCAAGTTGTTCAGCCTCCTTCTCGAAGCGATTCTTCAACGCATTGAGCATCTCCTCCATCACACCAAACAATTTCCGGCGGATACTTGATGGCAGCCATGAGCACGGAAGTGTGATCCGTGATGAAAGCCAACCGCACGACACAATTCACTCCTTGCTTCGTGATGCAATCATGAATCTCATGCATAAGGGACAAATTCTCCTCGTTGCGCTTCGTCTTTCCAGCATCCAGAACCACAAAGTCCTTCCACGCCTCCCAATTTTCACAATACCAATCAGCACCATCTCGCCACGATGTCCATCTCGTATCTCCAATATTGGGAGGGACCGTCTCCAAGCCAGAGCGCTCTCGCCAGCGGCGTCGGCGGGCAGAATGCATTGGTACTTTAACCAGAGAAGATGAGCGATAAAGAAGATTGATCATGGAGAACACATCGTGCTTCCGGAGGATGTCACCAATGCCAGCTAGCTTGTGACTCCAACACAAAAACCACCGGGCGTTCCTCCAAACATGCTGCAACACGTGCTTTGCAGCGGCGACCACGGTGCTTCCCTCGTCGGAAATGACAAAGTTGATGCGGTCTGGATGAATCTGCGCAGTGGCTAAGGAGCTCAGAAGGGCACCCGCGATCTCTTTGTGCTCCACACCCCGCTGCGGACCCTTGCCCTCGAGGAAAGCAACGTCGATGCAGAACTTCAACCGGCCTCCAACATGGGCAATAATTGCAAGAACGGGCACCCCGCGTTCATCTGTCCACTCATCAAAAAGTAGTGTGGTGTTGCGGTCGGCAGTCTTCTTGTGAATTGCTCCTCGGTGCCCGTCAAGCACACGCTGGCCGTTGACTTTGGGGAAGTCAGAGCTGCCTTGCGGCAAGCAACCGGCAATGGTGGTGTACTTCTGCAACCAAGCACGCACAAGGGGGTGATCCAGCTTGTCCAACGGGATGCCGGCACCGGCGAAGGCAAAGACCGTATCATCAGCGGCCTTGTTCTTGTCGTTGCATGACGCCACAACGGATTGTAGGCTGGGCTGCCTCATTGCGGCTTTATGAGGTAGAGCATCTGCCTCTGCCTCTAGGCGGCGCTCGACCCGTGCCTTCTCCCTCTTCTGCATAGTCTCAACGGCCACCTGGTGCTTTTTGGAGTCCAAATGACATTGGACTGTGCTCTTCGTTGTGTGGCTCACGGGGCATCCACACGCATCGCACCATAGTACTTCAATACCAAGATCATTGGTGCGGAGACTCAGGGGATGGCCAGGGAATTGTTCCTTCCGCTTCCCAGGGCCCATGGTGCAATACTTTGCGCCGGCACCACCTCTCCCCTTACCACGTACTTTGCGGCGGGGTGGGCTATTTCCATCATCAGATGTGGGCTCAGAAGGAGGGCAATGGGAGGGCATAGCATGTGACATGTCTAAGGGAAAAGGAGCCATGTAACAAACAAAAGTGGCGGTGTTGGGAAGGTATGCAAACACTGACTTGACTACAAAACTACCCTTTAGTTGAACTACACAATGCCACTTGAATGTATCCTCTTGAACATTACACTAAGGGACCTGCCCAGAAAATGCGAAAAAAAATGCGGAAAATGCGAAAAAATGCGAATCGCATTTCCCCCCCCCCCCTGCCCCCCCCCCACTATCGGGTGCTTTCCAGCCTCCCTCCCCCCCCCCCCCAAGGAGAAAAGGCGCCACAGAAAACACAGACCCCCCTGTTTGGAAAGCAATTGCACACCTGTTGTTGACAGTAGTGTATGTGACAACTTCAATTTGATTCCGATTTTACTTGTTTGAGCAGACAATTTGTTTGTGTACTTTGGGAAAGGGGAAAGGGGAAAGGGGAAAGGGGAAAGGGGAAAGGGGAAAGGGGAAAGGGGAAAGGGCAAAATGTGGGACCAGGAAAAGTGGGAAAATTGAACAACCACCACACAAAAAAGCCAAATGGGAGACATCTCAAGGGATTGCATCATGACCATTGCAATCAGCATCAGTTAAATTCAGATCCACAAATAAAATGGTCGTGGTAATGCCACAGAACATCAAATCAAATGTGCAAACGGAGAAAATGGGGAAAATCTTCGAAGACAGCACACAACAACAAAAGGGCACATGCAAATACGTGGGCATCCTCTCATTCATCGATGAAACCATCCATGTCATCCACTGGCTGCGAGCAACTGGGCTGGGAGCTGCTTGGTGGTGCCGCAGAACGGGTGACACGGTCCGTGTCCGGCACAAAGGCATCCCATTCTTCCAATAATGGCAACGCATGCTGCGTAGCAAGGTCCCGCAGTTCCTGCCGATCGTTGTTACCTGCCACCTTCACACCAAGCACATCCAGACAGTTCAACAGCGCCCCCTTTGACCAATTACGCAGCCTGCCATTCTGCGTGGCCATCACCAATTTCGCCTGCAGCCTGGCCACACCACGCCTCTTTTTTGGCTTCCGTGGTGTGGCCAATTCGTCTGCACTATTGTTCTCCCCCTCATCACAGACATCATCTACAACATTCACCACCACGTTCCCACAAGGACGTGGACTTGCGCAAAAGCATGCATGGCACACCAGACAGGTATTGCACCAGATGCGAACCTCCTTCTTGCATGTGGCACACTCCATACCTCTGCGAAAAGTGATGAAGTCATGGTTGCCAGCATGCGAGTCAGGGGTCCCATCAGGTGCAACAATGCTGACCACATCTGCCTGGTGCCGTTCTGTACCCTTTCCTGAGGGTGCTGTTGAGCTCAGTGGTGTACCCGGCCCTCCAAAGAAGGGCAGGCTGTCACCATCATCAGCAACTGCTTCATTACCTTGCAGACATTGAAGCATTGCAGTCTCCACAGATTCTCTGTCCCCTACCTTCTTTGAAACCCTTTGTCTTGGGCGCAGATCGAAGCGTGCATGGGCAGCCAGGTGGCGTGCCACTGCAACGCCTTGTCCCTTTGCCCATTGCTGTAAAGGGGGCAAGTTGGAATGCAATGCCATGCACATGCTCAGGACATGTGTCTCCACAGTGTCATGCATACTACTGCAGAACCTCCCACGCAAAGAGATGGCACGCTCTACTGCAGCTTCAGCGGGGCAATATGTTCGCAATAATGCGAGAACGCGCCACACATTCCCCCACTGCGCATGTGCCCTTTCAGGTGCCAGTGCCTCCCACATCTTGGACATTTGCACAGTTGCAAAGTGCTGCACCATGTGCTCCTTAAGGCCTTCCCACTCTACCAAAGCACGGTCACAGTTCACATTGGCTGCACCAAACTCTTCTTGGTGTGAAGTCATGAACTGACGCAACTGCTCCACCCCATATGCAGCACGCTCATTGACCGGGAGGGCAACGAAACGGCCATGGTCCAACAAGACTGCGCACTCCAACACCCCCCTGGGGTCAATGGTTGCCTGCCCCTCCTTGATGCCTGCAAGCAACACATCGGTCACTGCACGCGCCTGAACGCCCGGAAAAGGAGGGGTTGTTGCACACTTCTGCCCACCTGAATCAAACTGGACCAACTGCACACCACGCCACGCACCAAATACAGTCTGCTCCTTGAATTGCAACCACCGTGGACCCTCCTCGCGAGCCACCCTTTGCAACCGGGCTTCTAGCATACCTGTTGCAGTGGCTAAGTGTGCACCAGTGGGCGCACGTAGTTGTGCCACACTGTTAAAACACCGCATGCCATGCAGGATGTCCCCGTAGACCACCCCCCATGCAAGCAAACTGGCATCATGGCAGTCCTCCCACACATACTCCTCCTTGGTAGAATGCTGCACCTTGGAATCCAAGTGTCGTGCCACCCAAGGGACATTGGCCAAAAAAGCAGTGTTGCGCCGTGCATGCGCCTGTGACCACCTAATGCGATGACTTGTGGGGATGAGCTGCAAGCCACTACGTTTATCCTGCACATGCCTTTGCACACACTTTTGCAACTCCTTCCACTGCCGTGCCCGATTGTACAAGCCTCGTTGCCGATTGACGGGCGCCAAGTAATCAACGTGGGTTGGGCCAGCAGCCTCCAATGCAAGACCCAACTTGCGCTGCAACACATGGCACGGCTCACCCAAGGGTGTCATCAACACTAACCACTTCCCAATCAAGGCGAACACATTGCTCTGAATGTGTGAGACATCAACAACCTGCCGCGCACTGGCACCCCGCACACCAAGATTAGAAGCCCCGTCCACTGCAAAGGTCACTACCCTCTTTGCCCACCAATCACGGTCAGGCATCCAGGACATCAGGACGCATTCTAGCTGCGTTGCAACCTCATGCGCATCACCACAGGCCACATCCACCACACCAAGGAACACCTCACACATGCCCCCATGGCCAGTCCCCGGGAAAATAAGCAGAATGGCGTACTCATTGATGCGATGCCTCTGCCTATCCGAGCCGTCAAGCAACACTGCAATGAACGTTGCCAGGAATAGAGCATGCGTTACCTCATCCTGCATGGCATCATGCATTGCGGCAATAGCCTTCTCAACTATCCACCGCCGTGATGCATGGTGCCCAGGGGCGGATGTCAGAGAACAGTGCAGAAGGATGCGCTCACTTATAGCACGGATGGAAGTGCACATGCTTAGCCCTATATACACCTCAACCAACCGTGACAGAATGGCTGCCTCAGCATCCGACACTGCCACACCAATGTCCATGGCTTCCCCCGTGACGAACACAACGGTCGCTCCCACCACCACAGCTGTGGCACCAGCAGTGGGGCACAATGCGCGATATCGCTCTGCACAATGCACCTTGAAACTGTCCTCAGCCAATCGGTGGTGGTGCCCTGGCCTATGCAGATTCTTTCGGTTTGATGTTGTGCCACGTGATAACCCCAAGTGGCTTTCCAACACCTCCTTCCGCCACTTTTTTGGGCCGGAGGTCGTCATGCGCATCCCTACAGCATATGTTCCCAATACCAGGGCTTCACTTTTCTTAGGGGGACACGCCACCCCAGGAATGCCACACACGTTTGCCCACACACAACATACACACTCAACACCCCCACTTGTCGTGAACTGATACTGCCAATGAGCGGCTACAAACATTTGTAGTGTCTTTGGACCACTGTCCAGTTGCATGGGAGTGGCCTGCATCAACACGCACAATGCGTCCTTCCCCGATGCGGCCAATGCAACAGACCTCAACCTGTCTTGCTCGACTGATTGTGCCACTGAGGATTGTGACATGCCATGCTCTGCATGCCGCGCATCCCACTCTTTTGCATGCCGTGCTCTCAGTTGCATCTGGTGTGCTTCAACACGCACTCTCAGATGCCTTGCCACGCGCACCTTTCGCTTCTGCAGCAACTGTGCCACTGCCTCAACAAATTCTGAGGACGTCTGTAGCGGCGCCGAGGCAGTCACACACATCTCATTAGGCATGCTCTGGGCATGCGTACTCATGTCCCCTACCCTTGAAGCACTCTGTGTTGCAGTTGGGGAAGGGGGGGGTGCGCCTTGTGCCAGCGCCATGGCTGGCACAGAGGCGTCCATAGGCACGCTCTGGGCATGCATAGGCCTGTTCCTAATGTACCCCACCCTTGATGCACCCTGTGTTGAAGGAGGGGTGGGGGAGGACGCACCTGGTGCCAGCGCCATGGCTGGCACCGAGGTGTCAGTAGGTACGCTCCGGGCATCCCGTGTCTGACCAGGGGCCGGCGGTCCTGTCCGTTGGGAGGCACGCTGCGACATGTCTGGTACAACCAAATCTGTCTGTTTCCGCTTGTATAGCAGAAACGTCGCCTTTCGCGGGTCGGGGGGGGGGGGGATTCATGGCCTTCACCGTGGTGTCGTTACACAACCACCACCTGTCGTTGAAAACGACATGCACCACAAAGTGACCCTCCTCCCTCGTCGCTCCAATGTGCAACACCATGGCATGCAACGACCATTGCCACCCCAGGCAATCGAGAAACTCATGGTCCACAACCAACTTGTACTCCTGCTGGTTGTGGACATGTAACCCCACGACCTCGTTGTACACCACCGATGTATACATTGGTGCCTCCCTCAGGTCACCCCCAACACGGACACGGGGGGGGGTTGTCAGGTAACCCAACCGGTCTGCCCTTCATTCCCTCCTTCACACGCTGTCACACACGGTGTCCCTGGTTCGTCACATGCAATATCTGCGCTGGCATGGCTGTCTCCCCCCCCTCCCGCAGAACCTTCACCCCACAGGCACCACAGTATTGCCAGAACTGCTCGTACGACAAACAACATGACAGAGCAACCACCCCAGCGGCCGTGAGCTTGGGCACCATGTACTTCCAACACTCGGGCATCTCCGCCTGCCGCATCCATTGGAATTTTGGTGCAGGGGCTTTGCACTTGCATCGCCCGCTGCATCGGCACACCGTCTCACACATGGCATCCTCCATTGCCAGCCTCTCAGCAATGTCCTGTGGATTATATGCACCACCTCCTCCATGTGCCACAACACCCTGCCACAATGGTCCCCAGACACCCTCCTCGTCAAGGCATCCTGCGTGTTGTCCTTCATGTCCACCCGACGCCACCAACAGACACTGCAGCGTGGTACCCAACCAACACCAGTTGTACCCATGTGGATTCTCCATTCCCCATGGTCGCCGCGGTGCTCCACCAAGTGGCCCACTATGCACCTGCATGTAAGCGGAAAGCGGTCTCATTGAGGAATGCACGGTCCCGCGGCGGGAGTGTCCACCAGTCACCACGGGAGTACAACACCACCAACCTCCTCTCCCCGTGCCAAGAACAAGTGCCATGCCATGCACCCGTACGTACGAGAACCAGCTGCTGGCATACATCGTACGTGGCGCCAACCCGTGTAACACCATCCAAGCATTCCATACTACATCTCCGTCCACCCCGACCATTACATACACCACCTACCTCCACCCATATGTGTCCCCGTGTGTGCTGGCCGGTGGAAAACACTGCCGACCAAGGGGACGCGTCATGCACATGCTGATGCGGTTTTGTGAGCACATTGCAAGACAATTGCATGGTGGTCCATGTGAACCAATCAGGCAACATCTGCCTTGCCATCTTGTTCACCAGGGTCACCAGTGGCTTGTAGTTGCGTGTCCGTTGCACTAGACGAGTGCGGCGGCAGTCTGTTGCATTGGTGTGGCCCTTCATACCACCAACCCCTAGATGCAAATGCCACGCTCTAACCCCCCCAACCGGCCCACGCTTGTATGCCAAGATGCCCATCATCCCGTGCAACGTGCAAAAGGGGGCTACCTGCAGCGAATGGTCAAAGACTGCACCCCGGAAATGACCGCCTCCTTTGACACCATCTCGTTCCGCCTCGGCAATAACCACCACCGTCGCCCGGTGGCACTGCTCCTCCATATCCCCACAGTCACGGTAGTGCAGCGGATGCTCCCGTCCAGGCACCCAAACAGTACCGGATGTCAACGCGCTGTCGATCCCAAACCCTGACGTCACAATGCTGTACCTGTCTGATCGCAGCAACACCACACTACCGTCCACATGCTTCGCCAAGGCAGCAAAGTGGTCAGCCATTCCCCCTTGTGGCCGGCCACGCCATGTGTCCTTCTCAAGATCCCGGTTCACAGATAGTGTAGACTCTTGAATTGAAAGCCCACACATGTTGCGAAACACGGCGATGGCCCTTGCCCGCAGCCATGCGCCGTCCAACGGGGTGTTGGTGGTGATAGCATGCAGGCTTTGGGCCACGGCATAGTAGAAACATGCCCCGGCAACGTATTGGTCGGGAAGATTGCGAAGCTTCAAGGACCTTGCCGTTGGTAGGACTCTGCCAACCTCGGCCTTGCTGGGCTTTTTGTCCACGTGGTCCAATGCCATAGCATCTGGATCTATCGGCGCTGTCTTTGTGCCTTGCTCTTTCTTGCCACGTTTCACGGCAGCCCCATTACTTGGTGGGGGAACCCCTGGGCGCTTCTTGCTCCGTGGGCTCTGTCCCACAGAACTGGGGTGTGCAACCGGGGTGGTCGCTGACTCTGCACTGGACTGACTGCAAGCCCTCACTGTCGCCAATGAACTAGGGTGTTCAACCGGGGTGTACCCTGAATCCGCACTAGACTGACTGCAGGCCTTCACGGTCGCCACAGTGTTTGTGCGAGAAGGACTGCAGTCCACAGCAGCTGGCTCCTTGGGTTTCTGTGCAAGTGGTACAGGAGACTCCCCCAAGGAACTCGCCACCCCTCCATCACTAGCCGCCGGTGTCAGACACACAGGGTGGGGGGCCGGGGAGTGGGACTCATCGGCGGGGCAGACCTGGGACCAGGGGTCCGGTGTTCCACGTCCAACACATGCCGCGGAGTCGTTCGCACCACCTGGGGGGGGGGGCAGGTGGACTTAACACCTCACCAGGGCTATCCACCCTATGTGCACCTGCCGGGGGACCACGCCCTTGTGCCAGGGAGGACGAAGTGGGAGTCACAAACTCATCGCCTGAGGGGTCTCTTGCCATGAGCACCGCCGCTCCACCCTCCTGCGCTACAGCAGAGGACGTGGAGTCACTTGGGTCAACTCGGGGGTGCCCTTCTGACTTAATCGTTGGGTGTATGGTCGCTGTACACCGGCCGCCTCCGTCTCCTCCATGAGCACCGCCGCTCCAACCTCCTGCGCTACGGCAGAGGACGTGGAGTCACTTGGGTCACCTCAGGGGTGCCCTTCTTGACTGAAAGGTTGGGTACATGGTCGCTGTACACCGGCCGCCTCCATCTCCTCCATGCGCACCGCCGCTCCAACCCCCTGCGCTACGGCAGAGGACGTGGAGTCACTTGGGTCACCTCGGGGGTGCCCTCCCGGACTTAATCGTTGGGTGTATGCTGGCTGTACACCGGCCGCCTCCATCTCCCCCACTAGTACCTGCAGCATCTCAAGCCCTCCATCATCCCTCCATGCGTTGTCCATAACCCGTACGGCCGCATGCAGACGACCGGGATGTCTGTCTGGCACCTCTGCGCCAAAGGGGCTGCAACGCAGCAAGAGCTCGTTGCAGTCTTGCATAGGCACCCGCATGCTGTTCGCGAAGTGGCGGCCCAGCGTGTATGCTGCCACCAGGCTGTCCTCAGTCAATGGTTCTCGGCGCTGCTCTTGCAGCCCTTGGCATGCAATCGTGAGGCAGTGGGCTGCCCCATGGGCGGCTTGCAACAACGCTTGGTCAAAGCGCTCTTGCCGTGTCTGGGTGGCAGTGACACACGCACGTGGGACCGCAGCCTCAGGCAGCAACGAGTTGCGCCGACCGCTAGCGCGCGCCTTGGGGCTTGGCAACAGGTCGCTCACCAGTGGTTTGGGCCCACTTGTCGCTTGGGGCCACAGATATGGGCCAGGCGTCACATGGCGAATAGCCTTGTCATAGAAGTAACCCATGGTAGGGGTGGGATACGCCACGTCCCCAGTCCAGAACGGCCACTCGTCGACCAGAGGTAGGGCACGCACCAGTTCACACCAAACGTCCCTTTGCTCTGCTGTCTTCACACTTGACGGCCACCCGGAAATAGCACCAGCCTGACGACTGCCTGGCCGGCCACGGTTCCGGTTTGCAAGTCGTTCCCACAGGTCTGTGGCAACATCCCGGTAGTGCACGCGGCTCCCCCCATCATGCATGGTGGGCTTGGCAAACCCATGCTCGGTGTACATGAACCGGCACAATGCCCTGCAACCATGCAGATTCACCACGTCAAGGTCACACGAGGCCATGCGGTCCCTCAACCGTCGCCATAGGCGCCCGGCCACCTCCGGTGTGGCCTCCCACCCCAGTTGTCCTGTGGCCAGCATTAGGCCATACTTCATTGTTGCTGGCTCCAGCAAGTGCTCCGGTGGCCATTCAGCAAGCTGGTCCATTGCTTGGCTCGTGCACCACGACTGTTAGTGGTTTGGGTGACCTTCGAGGCTTGCAGGGTCCACCACTGTGACCACTATGGGGGTCCCACAACTCGGGGGGGCAATCAAGGGCAGGTCCTTGGTACTCAAAGTGCCAGCCGGGCTGGTCCTCAGGCTCACCGGCTGGTCCAGGAGACGCCGTTGCTGGTGGGTTTGTTGTCGAGATCGCTAGGGCTATGACAACAAACGAAGTGCTGCTGCTCAGAGGCACGCAGTGGCTACGTCAAGGCTTAGTCGCGAAGCGCAATGGCTTGGACTGAGACCGAAAGCTGTCGCTCAAAGACGCACAGTAGGCGATCAAGGTTCAGTCGCGAAGCGCAATGGCTCGGACCGAGCCAGGTAGCTGTGGCTCAAAGGCGCACAGTAGGCGAACTGCCGGAACGCGAACTCGCACACGGAAGGGTGTAATGAGGCAAAAACAAACTACAAGGAGAAAAAGTACAGATGACACCACAGAACCTGGACGCGGCATACCCCCGAAATGTTTTGGAGGTGAGATATTGGACCCCTTCCGTGAAATATTTTGGGGGTGTAGAGCCCCCAAATATTTGACAAAACCCCTTCCGTCAAATATTTGGGGGCTGTACACCCCCCAAATATTTGATGGAACCCCATCCGTCAAATATTTGGGGGCTGTAGACCCCCCAAATATTTGACGGAACCCCTTCCGTTAAATATTTGGGGGCTGTACACCCCCCAAATATTTGACGGAACCCCTTCCGTCAAATATTTGGGGGCTGTAGACCCCCCAAATATTTGACGGAACGCCATCCGTCAAATATTTGGGGGCTGTAGACCCCCAAAATATTTGACAGAACCCCTTCCGTCAAATATTTGGGGGCTGTAGACCCCCCAAATATTTGACGGAACCCCTTCCGTCAAATATTTGGGGGCTGTAGACCCCCCAAATATTTGACGGAACCCCTTCCGTCAAATATTTGGGGGCTGTACACCCCGCAAATATTTGACAGAACCCCTTCCTTCAAATATTTGGGGGCTGTACACCCCCCAAATATTTGACGGAACGCCATCCGTCAAATATTTGGGGGCTGTAGACCCCCCAAATATTTGACGGAACGCCATCCGTCAAATATTTGGGGGCTGTAGACCCCCCAAATATTTGACGGAACCCCATCCGTCAAATATTTGGGGGCTGTAGACCCCCCAAATATTTGACGGAACCCCTTCCGTCAAATATTTGGGGGCTGTACACCCCCCAAATATTTGACGGAACCCCTTCCGTCAAATATTCCGGGGCTGTAGACCCCCCAAATATTTGACGGAACCCCTTCCGTCAAATATTTGGGGGCTGTACACCCCCCAAATATTTGACAGAACCCCTTCCTTCAAATATTTGGGGGCTGTACACCCCCCAAATATTTGACAGAACGCCATCCGTCAAATATTTGGGGGCTGTAGACCCCCCAAATATTTGACGGAACGCCATCCGTCAAATATTTGGGGGCTGTAGACCCCCCAAATATTTGACGGAACCCCATCCGTCAAATATTTGGGGGCTGTAGACCCCCCAAATATTTGACGGAACCCCTTCCGTCAAATATTTGGGGGCTGTACATCCCCCAAATATTTGACGGAACCCCTTCCGTCAAATATTCCGGGGCTGTAGACCCACCAAATATTTGACGGAACCCCTTCCGTCAAATATTTGGGGGCTGTAGACCCCCCAAATATTTGACGGGACCCCATCCGTCAAATATTTGGGGGCTGTACATCCCCCAAATATCTGACGGAACCCCATCCGTCAAATATTTGGGGGCTGTAGACCCCCCAAATATTTGACGGAACCCCATCCGTCAAATATTTGGGGGCTGTAGACCCCCCAAATATTTGACGGAACCCCTTCCGTCAAATATTTGGGGGCTGTAGACTCCCCAAATATTTGACGGGACCCGGTCCGTCAAATATTTGGGGGCTGTACACCCCCCAAATATTTGACAGAACCCCTTCCGTCAAATATTTGGGGGCTGTACACCCCCCAAGTATTCGACGGAACCCCTTCCATCAAATATTTGGGGGCTGTACACCCCCCAAATATTTGACGGAACGCCATCCGTCAAATATTTGGGGGCTGTAGACCCACCAAATATTTGACGGAACGCCATCCGTCAAATATTTGGGGGCCGTAGACCCCCCAAATATGTGACGGAACCCCATCCGTCAAATATTTGGGGGCTGTAGACCCCCCAAATATTTGACGGAACCCCATCCGTCAAATATTTGGGGGCTGTAGACCCCCCAAATATTTGACGGAACCCCTTCCGTCAAATATTTGGGGGCTGTAGACCCCCCAAATATTTGACGGAACCCCTTCCGTCAAATATTTGGGGGCTGTAGACCCCCCATATATTTCACGGAACCCCTTCCGTCAAATATTTGGGGGCTGTAGACCCCCCAAATATTTGACGGAACCCCTTCCGTCAAATATTTGGGGGCTGTAGACCCCCCCAATATTTGACGGAACCCCATCTGTCAAATATTTGGGGGCTATAGACCCCCGAAATATTTGACGGAACCCCTTCCGTCAAATATTTGGGGGCTGTAGACCCCCCAAATATTTGACGGAACCCCTTCCGTCAAATATTTGGGGGCTGTAGACCCCCCAAATACTTGACGGAACCCCTTCCGTCAAATATTTGGGGGCTGTAGACCCACCAAATATTTGACGGAACCCCTTCCGTCAAATATTTGGGGGCTGTACACCCCCCAAATATTTGGCGGAACCCCTTCCGTCAAATATTTGGGGGCTGTACACCCCCCAAATATTTGACGGAACCCCTTCTGTCAAATATTTGGAGGCTTTAGACCCCCCAAATATTTGACGGAACCCCTTCCGTCAAATATTTGGGGGTTGTACACCCACCAAATATTTGACGGAACCCCTTCCGTCAAATATTTGGGGGCTGTACAACCCCCAAATATTTGACGGAACCCCTTCCGTCAAATATTTGGGGGCTGTACACCCCCCAAATATTTGACGGAACCCCTTCCGTCAAATATTTGGGGGCTGTAGACCCCCCGAATGTTTGACGGAACCCCATCCGTCAAATATTTGGAGGCTGTAGACCCACCATATATTTGACGGAACCCCTCCCGTCAAATATTTGGGGGCTGTACACCCCCCAAATATTTGACGGAACCCCTTCCGTCAAATATTTGGGGGCTGTAGACCCCCCAAATATTTGACAGAACGCCATCCGTCAAATATTTGGCAGCTGTAGACCCCCCAAATATTTGACGGAACCCCTTCCGTCAAATATTTGGGGGCGGTAGACCTACCAAATATTTGACGGAACCCCTTCCGTCAAATATTTGGGGGCTGTAGACCCCCCAAATATTTGACATAACGCCATCCGTCAAATATTTGGGGGCTGTAGACCCCCCAAATTTTTGATGGAACCCCTTCCTTCAAATATTTGGGGGCTGTACACCCCCCAAATATTTGACGGAACCCCTTCCGTCAAATATTTGGGGGCTGTAGACCCCCCAAATATTTGACGGAACCCCTTCCGTCAAATATTTGGGGGCTGTACACCCACCAAATATTTGACGGAACCCCTTCCGTCAAATATTTGGGGGCTGTACACCCCCCAAATATTCGACGGAACCCCTTCCGTCAAATATTTGGGGGCTGTAGACCCACCATATGTTTGACGGAACGCCATTCGTCAAATATTTGGCAGCTGTACACCCCCCAAATATTTGACGGAACGCCATCCGTCAAATATTTGGGGGCTGTAGACCCCCCAAATATTTGACAGAACCCCTTCCGTCAAATATTTGGGGGCTGTAGACCTACCAAATATTTGACGGAAACCCCTTCCGTCAAATATTTGGGGGCTGTAGACCCCCCATATATTTGGCGGAACGCGATCCGTCAAATATTTGGGGGCTGTAGACCCCCCAAATATTTGACGGAACCCCTTCCGTCAAATATTTGGGGGCTGTAGACCCCCCAAATATTTGACGGAACCCCTTCCGTCAAATATTTTGGGGGCTGTAGACCTACCAAATATTTGACGGAAACCCCTTCCGTCAAATATTTGGGGGCTGTAGACCCCCCAAATATTTGACGGAACCCCATCCGTCAAATATTTGGGGGCTGTAGACCCCCCAAATATTTGACGGAACGCCATCCGTCAAATATTTGGGGGCTGTAGACCCACCAAATATTTGACGGAACCCCTTCCGTCAAATAATTGGGGGCTGTAGACCCCCCAAATATTTGACGGAACGCCATCCGTCAAATATTTGGGGGCTGTAGACCCCCCAAATATTTGACGGAACCCCTTCCTTCAAATATTTGGGGGCTGTAGACCCCCCAAATATTTGACGGAACCCCTTCCGTCAAATATTTGGGGGCTGTAGACCCCCCAAATATTTGACGGAACCCCTTCCGTCAAATATTTGGGGGCTGTACACCCCCCAAATATTTGACGGAACCCCTTCCGTCAAATATTTGGGGGCTCTACACCCCCCAAATATTTGACGGAACCCCATCCGTCAAATATTTGGTGGTTGTAGACCCCCCAAATATTTGACGGAACGCCATCCGTCAAATATTTGGGGGCTGTAGACCCACCAAATATTTGACGGAACCCCTTCCGTCAAATATTTGGGGGCTGTACACCCCCCAAATATTTGACGGAACCCCTTCCGTCAAATATTTGGAGGCTGTACACCCCCCAAATATTTGACGGAACCCCTTCCGTCCAATATTTGGGGGCTGTACACCCCCCAAATATTTGACGGAACGCCATCCGTCAAATATTTGGGGGCTGTAGACCCCCCAAATGTTTGACGGAACCCCATCCGTCAAATATTTGGGGGCTGTAGACCCACCAAATATTTGACGGAACCCCTTCCGTCAAATATTTGGGGGCTGTAAACCCCCCAAATATTTGACGGAACCCCTTCCGTCAAATATTTGGGGGCTGTACACCCCCCAAATATTTGATGGAACCCCATCCGTCAAATATTTGGTGGTTGTAGACCCCCCAAACTTTTGACGGAACGCCATCCGTCAAATATTTGGGGGCTGTAGACCCACCAAATATTTGACGGAACCCCTTCCGTCAAATATTTGGGGGCTGTAGACCCCCCAAATATTTGACGGAACCCCTTCCGTCAAATATTTGGGGGCCGTAGACCCACCAAATATTTGACGGAACCCCTTCCGTCAAATATTTGGGGGCTGTACACCCCCCAAATATTTGACGGAACCCCTTCCGTCAAATATTTGGGGGCTGTAGACCCCCCAAATATTTGACGGAACCCCATCCGTCAAATATTTGGGGGCTGTAGACCCCCCAAATATTTGACGGAACCCCTTCCGTCAAATATTTGGGGGCTATAGACCCACCAAATATTTGACGGAACCCCTTCCGTCAAATATTTGGGGGCTGTACACCCCCCAAATATTTGACGGAACCCCTTCCGTCAAATATTTGGCAGCTGTACACCCCCCAAATATTTGATGGAACCCCATCCGTCAAATATTTGGTGGTTGTAGACCCCCCAAACTTTTGACGGAACGCCATCCGTCAAATATTTGGGGGCTGTAGACCCACCAAATATTTGACGGAACCCCTTCCGTCAAATATTTGGGGGCTGTAGACCCCCCAAATATTTGACGGAACCCCTTCCGTCAAATATTTGGGGGCCGTAGACCCACCAAATATTTGACGGAACCCCTTCCGTCAAATATTTGGGGGCTGTACACCCCCCAAATATTTGACGGAACCCCTTCCGTCAAATATTTGGGGGCTGTAGACCCCCCAAATATTTGACGGAACCCCATCCGTCAAATATTTGGGGGCTGTAGACCCACCAAATATTTGACGGAACCCCTTCCGTCAAATATTTGGGGGCTATAGACCCACCAAATATTTGACGGAACCCCTTCCGTCAAATATTTGGGGGCTGTACACCCCCCAAATATTTCACGGAACCCCTTCCGTCAAATATTTGGGGGCTGTACACCCCCCAAATATTTGACGGAACCCCTTCCGTCAAATATTTGGGGGCGGTACACCCCCCAAATATTTGACGGAACCCCTTCCGGCAAATATTTGGGGGCTGTAGACCCACCAAATATTTGACGGAACCCCTTCCGTCAAATATTTGGGGGCTGTACACCCTCCAAATATTTGACGGAACCCCTTCCGTCAAATATTTGGGGGCTGTAGACCCCCCGAATATTTGACGGAACGCCATCCGTCAAATATTTGGGGGCTGTGGACCCCCCAAATATTCGACGGAACCCCATCCGTCAAATATTTGGAGGCTGTGGACCCACCATATATTTGACGGAACCCCTTCCGTCAAATATTTGGGGGCCGTAGACCCACCAAATATTTGACGGAACCCCTTCCGTCAAATATTTGGGGGCTGTACACCCCCCAAATATTTGACGGAACCCCTTCCGTCAAATATTTGGGGGCTGTAGACCCACCAAATATTTGACGGAACCCCTTCCGTCAAATATTTGGGGGCTGTACACCCCCCAAATATTTGACGGAACCCCTTCCGTCAAATATTTGGGGGCTGTACACCCCCCAAATATTTGATGGAACCCCATCCGTCAAATATTTGGTGGTTGTAGACCCCCCAAACTTTTGACGGAACGCCATCCGTCAAATATTTGGGGGCTGTAGACCCACCAAATATTTGACGGAACCCCTTCCGTCAAATATTTGGGGGCTGTAGACCCCCCAAATATTTGACGGAACCCCTTCCGTCAAATATTTCGGGGCCGTAGACCCACCAAATATTTGACGGAACCCCTTCCGTCAAATATTTGGGGGCTGTACACCCCCCAAATATTTGATGGAACCCCATCCGTCAAATATTTGGTGGTTGTAGACCCCCCAAACTTTTGACGGAACGCCATCCGTCAAATATTTGGGGGCTGTAGACCCACCAAATATTTGACGGAACCCCTTCCGTCAAATATTTGGGGGCTGTAGACCCCCCAAATATTTGACGGAACCCCTTCCGTCAAATATTTGGGGGCCGTAGACCCACCAAATATTTGACGGAACCCCTTCCGTCAAATATTTGGGGGCTGTACACCCCCCAAATATTTGACGGAACCCCTTCCGTCAAATATTTGGGGGCTGTAGACCCCCCAAATATTTGACGGAACCCCATCCGTCAAATATTTGGGGGCTGTAGACCCCCCAAATATTTGACGGAACCCCTTCCGTCAAATATTTGGGGGCTATAGACCCACCAAATATTTGACGGAACCCCTTCCGTCAAATATTTGGGGGCTGTACACCCCCCAAATATTTGACGGAACCCCTTCCGTCAAATATTTGGGGGCTGTACACCCCCCAAATATTTGATGGAACCCCATCCGTCAAATATTTGGTGGTTGTAGACCCCCCAAACTTTTGACGGAACGCCATCCGTCAAATATTTGGGGGCTGTAGACCCACCAAATATTTGACGGAACCCCTTCCGTCAAATATTTGGGGGCTGTAGACCCCCAAAATATTTGACGGAACCCCTTCCGTCAAATATTTGGGGGCCGTAGACCCACCAAATATTTGACGGAACCCCTTCCGTCAAATATTTGGGGGCTGTACACCCCCCAAATATTTGACGGAACCCCTTCCGTCAAATATTTGGGGGCTGTAGACCCCCCAAATATTTGACGGAACCCCATCCGTCAAATATTTGGGGGCTGTAGACCCCCCAAATATTTGACGGAACCCCTTCCGTCAAATATTTGGGGGCTATAGACCCACCAAATATTTGACGGAACCCCTTCCGTCAAATATTTGGGGGCTGTACACCCCCCAAATATTTCACGGAACCCCTTCCGTCAAATATTTGGGGGCTGTACACCCCCCAAATATTTGACGGAACCCCTTCCGTCAAATATTTGGGGGCTGTACACCCCCCAAATATTTGACGGAACCCCTTCCGTCAAATATTTGGGGGCTGTAGACCCACCAAATATTTGACGGAACCCCTTCCGTCAAATATTTGGGGGCTGTACACCCCCCAAATATTTGACGGAACCCCTTCCGTCAAATATTTGGGGGCTGTACAGCCCCCAAATATTTGACGGAACCCCTTCCGTCAAATATTTGGGGGCTGTAGACCCCCCGAATATTTGACGGAACGCCATCCGTCAAATATTTGGGGGCTGTAGACCCCCCAAATATTCGACGGAACCCCATCCGTCAAATATTTGGAGGCTGTAGACCCACCATATATTTGACGGAACCCCTTCCGTCAAATATTTGGGGGCTATAGACCCACCAAATATTTGACGGAACCCCTTCCGTCAAATATTTGGGGGCTGTACACCCCCCAAATATTTCACGGAACCCCTTCCGTCAAATATTTGGGGGCTGTACACCCCCCAAATATTTGACGGAACCCCTTCCGTCAAATATTTGGGGGCTGTACACCCCCCAAATATTTGACGGAACCCCTTCCGTCAAATATTTGGGGGCTGTAGACCCACCAAATATTTGACGGAACCCCTTCCGTCAAATATTTGGGGGCTGTAGACCCCCCAAATATTTGACGGAACCCCTTCCGTCAAATATTTGGGGGGTGTACAGCCCCCAAATATTTGACGGAACCCCTTCCGTCAAATATTTGGGGGCTGTAGACCCCCCGAATATTTGACGGAACGCCATCCGTCAAATATTTGGGGGCTGTGGACCCCCCAAATATTCGACGGAACCCCATCCGTCAAATATTTGGAGGCTGTAGACCCACCATATATTTGACGGAACCCCTTCCGTCAAATATTTGGGGGCTGTACACCCCCCAAATATTTGACGGAACCCCTTCCGTCAAATATTTGGGGGCTGTACACCCCCCAAATATTTGACGGAACCCCTTCCGTCAAATATTTGGGGGCTGTAGACCCCCCGAATATTTGACGGAACCCCTTCCGTCAAATATTTGGGGGCTGTAGACCTACCAAATATTTGACGGAACCCCTTCCGTCAAATATTTGGGGGCTATAGACCCACCAAATATTTGACGGAACCCCTTCCGTCAAATATTTGGGGGCTGTACACCCCCCAAATATTTCACGGAACCCCTTCCGTCAAATATTTGGGGGGTGTACAGCCCCCAAATATTTGACGGAACCCCTTCCGTCAAATATTTGGGGGCTGTAGACCCCCCGAATATTTGACGGAACGCCATCCGTCAAATATTTGGGGGCTGTGGACCCCCCAAATATTCGACGGAACCCCATCCGTCAGATATTTGGAGGCTGTAGACCCACCATATATTTGACGGAACCCCTTCCGTCAAATATTTGGGGGCTGTACACCCCCCAAATATTTGACGGAACCCCTTCCGTCAAATATTTGGGGGCTGTAGACCCCCCAAATATTTGACGGAACGCCATCCGTCAAATATTTGGCAGCTGTAGACCCCCCAAATATTTGACGGAACCCCTTCCGTCAAATATTTGGGGGCTGTAGACCTACCAAATATTTGACGGAACCCCTTCCGTCAAATATTTGGGGGCTGTAGACCCCCCAAATATTTGACAGAACGCCATCCGTCAAATATTTGGGGGCTGTAGACCCCCCAAATTTTTGATGGAACCCCTTCCTTCAAATATTTGGGGGCTGTACACCCCCCAAATATTTGACGGAACCCCTTCCGTCAAATATTTGGAGGCTTCAGACCCCCCAAATATTTGACGGAACCCCTTCCGTCAAATATTTGGGGGCTGTAGACCCCCCAAATATTTGACGGAACCCCTTCCGTCAAATATTTGGGGGCTGTACACCCACCAAATATTTGACGGAACCCCTTCCGTCAAATATTTGGGGGCTGTACACCCCCCAAATATTCGACGGAACCCCTTCCGTCAAATATTTGGGGGCTGTAGACCCACCATATGTTTGACGGAACGCCATCCGTCAAATAATTGGGGGCTGTACACCCCCCAAATATTTGACGGAACCCCTTCCGTCAAATATTTGGGGGCTGTACACCCCCCAAATATTTGACGGAACCCCATCCGTCAAACATTTGGGGGCTGTAGACCCCCCAAATATTTGACGGAACGCCATCCGTCAAATATTTGGGGGCTGTAGACCCCCCAAATATTTGACGGAACCCCTTCCGTCAAATATTTGGGGGCTGTAGACCTACCAAATATTTGACGGAAACCCCTTCCGTCAAATATTTGGGGGCTGTAGACCCCCCAAATATTTGGCGGAACGCGATCCGTCAAATATTTGGGGGCTGTAGACCCCCCAAATATTTGACGGAACCCCTTCCGTCAAATATTTGGGGGCTGTAGACCCCCCAAATATTTGACGGAACCCTTTCCGTCAAATATTTTGGGGGCTGTAGACCTACCAAATATTTGACGGAAACCCCATTCTGTCAAATATTTGGGGGCTGTAGACCCCCCAAATATTTGACGGAACCCCATCCGTCAAATATTTGGGGGCTGTAGACCCCCCAAATATTTGACGGAACGCCATCCGTCAAATATTTGGGGGCTGTAGACCCACCAAATATTTGACGGAACCCCTTCCGTCAAATAATTGGGGGATGTAGACCCCCCAAATATTTGACGGAACGCCATCCGTCAAATATTTGGGGGCTGTAGACCCCCCAAATATTTGACGGAACCCCTTCCTTCAAATATTTGGGGGCTGTAGACCCCCCAAATATTTGACGGAACCCCTTCCGTCAAATATTTGGGGGCTGTAGACCCCCCAAATATTTGACTGAACCCCTTCCGTCAAATATTTGGGGGCTGTAGACCCACCAAATATTTGACGGAACCCCTTCCGTCAAATATTTGGGGGCTGTACACCCCCCCAATATTTGACGGAACCCCATGCGTCAAATATTTGGTGGTTGTAGACCCCCCAAATATTTGACGGAACGCCATCCGTCAAATATTTGGGGGCTGTAGACCCACCAAATATTTGACGGAACCCCTTCCGTCAAATATTTGGGGGCTGTACACCCCCCAAATATTTGACGGAACCCCTTCCGTCAAATATTTGGAGGCTGTACACCCCCCAAATATTTGACGGAACCCCTTCCGTCCAATATTTGGGGGCTGTACACCCCCCAAATATTTGACGGAACCCCATCCGTCAAATATTTGGGGGCTGTAGACCCCCCAAATATTTGACGAAACGCCATCCGTCAAATATTGGGGGGCCGTAGACCCCCCAAATATTTGACGGAACCCCATCCGTCAAATATTTGGGGGCTGTAGACCCACCAAATATTTGACGGAACCCCTTCCGTCAAATATTTGGGGGCTGTACACCCCCCAAATATTTGACGGAACCCCTTCCGTCAAATATTTGGGGGCTGTACACCCCCCAAATATTTGATGGAACCCCATCCGTCAAATATTTGGTGGTTGTAGACCCCCCAAATTTTTGACGGAACGCCATCCGTCAAATATTTGGGGGCTGTAGACCCACCAAATATTTGACGGAACCCCTTCCGTCAAATATTTGGGGGCTGTAGACCCCCCAAATATTTGACGGAACCCCTTCCGTCAAATGGTTGGGGGCTGTAGACCCACCAAATATTTGACGGAACCCCTTCCGTCAAATATTTGGGGGCTGTACACCCCCCAAATATTTGACGGAACCCCTTCCGTCAAATATTTGGGGGCTGTAGACCCCCCAAATATTTGACGGAACGCCATCCGTCAAATATTTGGGGGCTTTAGACCCACCAAATATTTGACGGAACCCCATCCGTCAAATATTTGGGGGCTGTAGACCCACCAAATATTTGACGGAACGCCATCCGTCAAATATTTGGGGGCTGTAGACCCACCAAATATTTGACGGAACCCCTTCCGTCAAATATTTGGGGGCTGTAGACCCCCCAAATATTTGACGGAACCCCTTCCGTCAAATATTTGGGGGCTGTATACCCCCCAAATATTTGACGGAACGCCATCCGTCAAATATTTGGGGGCTGTACACCCCCCAAATATTTGACGGAACGCCATCCGTCAAATATTTGGGGGCTTTAGACCCACCAAATATTTGACGGAACCCCATCTGTCAAATATTTGGGGGCTGTAGACCCACCAAATATTTGACGGAACGCCATACGTCAAATATTTGGGGGCTGTAGACCCAGCAAATATTTGACGGAACCCCTTCTGTCAAATATTTGGGGGCTGTACGTCCCCCAAATATTTGACGGAACCCCTTCCGTCAAATATTTGGGGGCTGTACAGCCCCGAAATATTTGACGGAACCCCTTCCGTCAAATGTTTGGGGGCTGTACACCCCCCAAATATTTGACGGAACCCCATCTCTCAAATATTTGGGGGCTGTAGACCCCCCAAATATTTGACGAAACCCCATCCGTCAAATATTTGGGGGCTGTAGACCCACCAAATATTTGACGGAACCCCTTCCGTCAAATATTTGGGGGCTGTAGACCCCCCAAATATTTGACGGAACCCCTTCCGTCAAATATTTGGGGGCTGTAGACCCCCCAAATGTTTGACGGAACGCCATCCGTCAAATATTTGGGGGCTGTACACCCCCCAAATATTTGACGGAACCCCTTCCGTCAAATATTTGGGGGCTGTAGACCCCCCAAATATTTGACGGAACGCCATCCGTCAAATATTTGGGGGCTTTAGACCCACCAAATATTTGACGGAACCCCATCTGTCAAATATTTGGGGGCTGTAGACCCACCAAATATTTGACGGAACGCCATCAGTCAAATATTTGGGGGCTGTAGACCCACCAAATATTTGACGGAACCCCTTCTGTCAAATATTTGGGGGCTGTACGTCCCCCAAATATTTGACGGAACCCCTTCCGTAAAATATTTGGGGGCTGTACAGCCCCCAAATATTTGACGGAACCCCTTCCGTCAAATATTTGGGGGCTGTACACCCCCCAAATATTTGACGGAACCCCATCTCTCAAATATTTGGGGGCTGTAGATCCCCCAAATATTTGACGGAACCCCTTCCGTCAAATATTTGGGGGCTGTAGACCCACCAAATATTTGACGGAACCCCTTCCGTCAAATATTTGGGGGCGGTAGACCCCCCAAATATTTGACGGAACCCCTTCCGTCAAATATTTGGGGGCTGTAGACCCCCCAAATATTTGACGGAACCCCTTCCGTCAAATGGTTGGGGGCTGTAGACCCACCAAATATTTGACGGAACCCCTTCCGTCAAATATTTGGGGGCTGTACACCCCCCAAATATTTGACGGAACCCCTTCCGTCAAATATTTGGGGGCTGTAGACCCCCCAAATATTTGACGGAACGCCATCCGTCAAATATTTGGGGGCTTTAGACCCACCAAATATTTGACGGAACCCCATCCGTCAAATATTTGGGGGCTGTAGACCCACCAAATATTTGACGGAACGCCATCCGTCAAATATTTGGGGGCTGTAGACCCACCAAATATTTGACGGAACCCCTTCCGTCAAATATTTGGGGGCTGTAGACCCCCCAAATATTTGACGGAACCCCTTCCGTCAAATATTTGGGGGCTGTATACCCCCCAAATATTTGACGGAACGCCATCCGTCAAATATTTGGGGGCTGTACACCCCCCAAATATTTGACGGAACGCCATCCGTCAAATATTTGGGGGCTTTAGACCCACCAAATATTTGACGGAACCCCATCTGTCAAATATTTGGGGGCTGTAGACCCACCAAATATTTGACGGAACGCCATACGTCAAATATTTGGGGGCTGTAGACCCAGCAAATATTTGACAGAACCCCTTCTGTCAAATATTTGGGGGCTGTACGTCCCCCAAATATTTGACGGAACCCCTTCCGTCAAATATTTGGGGGCTGTACAGCCCCCAAATATTTGACGGAACCCCTTCCGTCAAATGTTTGGGGGCTGTACACCCCCCAAATATTTGACGGAACCCCATCTCTCAAATATTTGGGGGCTGTAGACCCCCCAAATATTTGACGAAACCCCATCCGTCAAATATTTGGGGGCTGTAGACCCACCAAATATTTGACGGAACCCCTTCCGTCAAATATTTGGGGGCTGTAGACCCCCCAAATATTTGACGGAACCCCTTCCGTCAAATATTTGGGGGCTGTAGACCCCCCAAATGTTTGACGGAACGCCATCCGTCAAATATTTGGGGGCTGTACACCCCCCAAATATTTGACGGAACCCCTTCCGTCAAATATTTGGGGGCTGTAGACCCCCCAAATATTTGACGGAACGCCATCCGTCAAATATTTGGGGGCTTTAGACCCACCAAATATTTGACGGAACCCCATCTGTCAAATATTTGGGGGCTGTAGACCCACCAAATATTTGACGGAACGCCATCAGTCAAATATTTGGGGGCTGTAGACCCACCAAATATTTGACGGAACCACTTCTGTCAAATATTTGGGGGCTGTACGTCCCCCAAATATTTGACGGAACCCCTTCCGTCAAATATTTGGGGGCTGTACAGCCCCCAAATATTTGACGGAACCCCTTCCGTCAAATATTTGGGGGCTGTACACCCCCCAAATATTTGACGGAACCCCATCTCTCAAATATTTGGGGGCTGTAGATCCCCCAAATATTTGACGGAACCCCTTCCGTCAAATATTTGGGGGCTGTAGACCCACCAAATATTTGACGGAACCCCTTCCGTCAAATATTTGGGGGCTGTACGGCCCCCAAATATTTGACGGAACCCCTTCCGTCAAATATTTGGGGGCTGTAGACCCCCCAAATATTTGACGGAACCCCTTCCGTCAAATATTTGGGGGCTGTAGACCCCCCAAATATTTGACGGAACCCCTTCCGTCAAATATTTGGGGGCTGTAGACCCCCCAAATATTTGACGAAACCCCATCCGTCAAATATTTGGCGGCTGTAGACCCCCCAAATATTTGACGGAACGCCATCCGTCAAATATTTGGGGGCTGTACACCCCCCAAATATTTGACGGAACCCCTTCCGTCAAATATTTTGGGGCTGTAGACCCCCCAAATATTTGACGGAACGCCATCCGTCAAATATTTGGGGGCTGTACAACCCCCAAATATTTGACGGAACGCCATCCGTCAAATATTTGGGGGCTGTACACCCCCCAAACATTTGACGGAACGCTAACCGTCAAATATTTGGGGGCTGTACACCCACCAAATATTTGACGGAAGCCCTTCCGTCAAACATTTGGGGGCTATACACCCCCCAAATATTTGACGGAACCCCATCCGTCAAATATTTGGGGGCTGTACACCCCCCAAATATTTGACGGAACCCCTTCCGTCAAATATTTGGGGGCTGTAGACCCCCCAAATATTTGACGGAACGCCATCCGTCAATTATTTGGGGGCCGTAGACCCCCCAAATATTTGACGGAACCCCTTCCGTCAAATATTTGGGGGCTGTAGACCCCCCAAATATTTGACGGAACCCCTTCCGTCAAATATTTGGGGGCTGTACGGCCCCCAAATATTTGACGGAACCCCTTCCGGAAAATATTTGGGGGCTGTACACCCCCCAAATATTTGACAGAACCCCTTCCGTCAAATATTTGGGGGCTGTACACCCCCCAAATATTTGACGGAACCCCATCCGTCAAATATTTGGTGGTTGTGGACCCCCCAAATTTTTGACGGAACGCCATCCGTCAAATATTTGGGGGCTGTAGACCCACCAAATATATGACGGAACCCCTTCCGTCAAATATTTGGGGGCTGTAGACCCACCAAATATTTGACGGAACCCCTTCCGTCAAATATTTGGAGGCTGTAGACCCACCAAATATTTGACGGAACCCCTTCCGTCAAATATTTGGGGGCTGTACACCCCCCAAATATTTGACGGAACCCCTTCCGTGAAATATTTGGGGGCTGTACACCCCCCGAATATTTGACGGAACCCCTTCCGTCAAATATTTGGGGGCTGTACACCCCCCAAATATTTGACGGAGGCCCGTCTCTCAAATATTTGGGGGCTGTAGACCCCCCAAATATTTGACGGAACGCCATCCGTCAAATATTTGGGGGCTGTAGACCCCCCAAATATTTGACGGAACCCCTTCCGTCAAATATTTGGGGGCTGTAGACCCACCAAATATTTGACGGAACCCCTTCCGTCAAATATTTGGGGGCTGTAGACCCCCCAAATATTTGACGGAACCCCTTCCGTCAAATATTTGGGGGCTGTACACCCCCCAAATATTTGACGGAACCCCTTCCGGAAAATATTTGGGGGCTGTAGACCCCCCAAATATTTGACGGAACGCCATCCGTCAAATATTTGGGGGCTGTAGACCCCCCAAATATTTGACGAAACCCCATCCGTCAAATATTTGGGGGCTGTAGACCCACCATATATTTGACGGAACCCCTTCCGTCAAATATTTGGGGGATGTAGACCCCCCAAATATTTGACGGAACCCCTTCCGTCAAATATTTGGGGGCTGTAGACCCCCCAAATATTTGACGGAACGCCTTCCGTCAAATATTTGGGGGCTGTAGACCCCCCAAATATTTGACGGAACCCCTTCCGTCAAATATTTTGGGGCTGTAGACCCCCCAAATATTTGACGGAACGCCATCCGTCAAATATTTGGGGGCTGTACAACCCCCAAATATTTGACGGAACGCCATCCGTCAAATATTTGGGGGCTGTACACCCCCCAAATATTTGACGGAACGCCACCCGTCAAATATTTGGGGGCTGTACACCCACCAAATATTTGACGGAAGCCCTTCCGTCAAACATTTGGGGGCTGTACACCCCCCAAATATTTAACGGAACCCCATCCGTCAAATATTTGGGGGCTGTACACCCCCCAAATATTTGACGGAACCCCTTCCGTCAAATATTTGGGGGCTGTAGACCCCCCAAATATTTGACGGAACCCCTTCCTTCAAATATTTGGGGGCTGTAGACCCCCCAAATATTTGACGGAACCCCTTCCGTCAAATATTTGGGGGCTGTAGACCCCCCAAATATTTGACGGAACCTCTTCCGTCAAATGTTTGGGAGCTCTAGACCCACCAAATATTTGACGGAACCCCTTCCGTCAAATATTTGGGGGCTGTACACCCCCCAAATATTTGACGGAGGCCCGTCTCTCAAATATTTGGGGGCTGTAGACCCCCCAAATATTTGACGGAACGCCATCCGTCAAATATTTGGGGGCTGTAGACCCCCCAAATATTTGACGGAACCCCTTCCGTCAAATATTTGGGGGCTGTAGACCCACCAAATATTTGACGGAACCCCTTCCGTCAAATATTTGGGGGCTGTAGACCCCCCAAATATTTGACGGAACCCCTTCCGTCAAATATTTGGGGGCTGTACACCCCCCAAATATTTGACGGAACCCCTTCCGGAAAATATTTGGGGGCTGTAGACCCCCCAAATATTTGACGGAACGCCATCCGTCAAATATTTGGGGGCTGTAGACCCCCCAAATATTTGACGAAACCCCATCCGTCAAATATTTGGGGGCTGTAGACCCACCATATATTTGACGGAACCCCTTCCGTCAAATATTTGGGGGATGTAGACCCCCCAAATATTTGACGGAACCCCTTCCGTCAAATATTTGGGGGCTGTAGACCCCCCAAATATTTGACGGAACGCCTTCCGTCAAATATTTGGGGGCTGTAGACCCCCCAAATATTTGACGGAACCCCTTCCGTCAAATATTTTGGGGCTGTAGACCCCCCAAATATTTGACGGAACGCCATCCGTCAAATATTTGGGGGCTGTACAACCCCCAAATATTTGACGGAACGCCATCCGTCAGATATTTGGGGGCTGTACACCCCCCAAATATTTGACGGAACGCCACCCGTCAAATATTTGGGGGCTGTACACCCACCAAATATTTGACGGAAGCCCTTCCGTCAAACATTTGGGGGCTGCACCCCCCCCAAATATTTAACGGAACCCCATCCGTCAAATATTTGGGGGCTGTACACCCCCCAAATATTTGACGGAACCCCTTCCGTCAAATATTTGGGGGCTGTAGACCCCCCAAATATTTGACGGAACCCCTTCCTTCAAATATTTGGGGGCTGTAGACCCCCCAAATATTTGACGGAACCCCTTCCGTCAAATATTTGGGGGCTGTAGACCCCCCAAATATTTGACGGAACCTCTTCCGTCAAATGTTTGGGAGCTCTAGACCCACCAAATATTTGACGGAACCCCTTCCGTCAAATATTTGGGGGCTGTAGACCCACCAAATGTTTGACGGAACCCCTTCCGTCAAATATTTGGGGGCTGTACACCCCCCAAATATTTGACGGAACCCCTTCCGTCAAATATTTGGGGGCTGTACACCCCCCAAATATTTGACGCAACCCCTTCCGTCCAATATTTGGGGGCTTTACACCCCCCAAATATTTGACGGAACCCCTTCCGTCAAATATTTGGGGGCTGTAGACCCCCCAAATATTTGACGGAACCCCATCCGTCAAATATTTGGGGGCTGTAGACCCACCAAATATTTGACGGAACCCCTTCCGTCAAATATTTGGGGGCTGTACACCCCCCAAATATTTGACGGAACCCCTTCCGTCAAATATTTGGGGGCTGTACACCCCCCAAATATTTGACGGAACCCCATCCGTCAAATATTTGGTGGTTGTAGACCCCCCAAATATTTGACGGAACGCCATCCGTCAAATATTTGGGGGCTGTAGACCCACCAAATATTTGACGGAACGCCATTCGTCAAATATTTGGGGGCTGTAGACCCACCAAATATTTGACGGAACCCCTTCCGTCAAATATTTGGGGGCTGTACACCCCCCAAATATTTGACGGAACCCCTTCCGTCAAATCTTTGGGGCTGTACACCCCCCAAATATTTGACGGAACCCCTTCCGTCCAATATTTGGGGGCTGTACACCCCCCCAATATTTGACGGAACCCCTTCCGTCAAATATTTGGGGGCTGTAGACCCCCCAAATATTTGACGGAACGCCATCCGTCAAATATTTGGGGGCTGTAGACCCCCAAAATATTTGACGGAACCACATCCGTCAAATATTTGGGGGCTGTAGACCCACCAAATATTTGACGGAACCCCTTCCGTCAAATATTTGGTGGTTGTAGACCCCCCAAATATTTGACGGAACGCCATCCGTCAAATATTTGGGGGCTGTAGACCCCCCAAATATTTGACGGAACGCCATCCGTGAAATATTTGGGGGCTGTAGACCCCCCAAATATTTGACGGAACCCCTTCCGCCAAATATTTGGGGGCTGTAGACCCCCCAAATATTTGACGGAACCCCTTACGTCAAATATTTGGAGGCTGTAGACCCCCCAAATATTTGACGGAACGCCATCCGTCAAATATTTGGGGGCTTTAGACCGACCAAATATTTGACGGAACCCCATCCGTCAAATATTTGGGGGCTGTAGACCCACCAAATATTTGACGGAACGCCATCCGTCAAATATTTGGGGGCTGTAGACCCACCAAATATTTGACGGAACCCCTTCCGTCAAATATTTGGGGGCCGTAGACCCCCCAAATATTTGACGGAACCCCTTCCGTCAAATATTTGGGGGCTGTACACCCCCCAAATATTTGGCGGAACCCCATCCGTCAAATATTTGGGGGCTGTAGACCCCCCAAATATTTGACGGAACGCCATCCGTCAAATATTTGGGGGCTGTAGACCCCCCAAAAATTTGACGGAACTCCTTCCGTCAAATATTTGGGGGCTGTAGACCCACCAAATATTTGACGGAACCCCTTCCGTCAAATATTTGGGGGCTGTACACCCCCCAAGTATTTGACGAAACGCCATCCGTCAAATATTTGGGGGCTGTACAGCCACCAAATATTTGACGGAACCCCTTCCGTCAAATATTTGGGGGCTGTACAGCCACCAAATATTTGACGGAACCCCTTCCGTCAAATATTTGGGGGCTGTACACCCCCCAAATATTTGACGGAACCCCATCCGTCAAATATTTGGGGGCTGTAGACCCACCAAATATTTGACGGAACCCCTTCCGTCAAATATTTGGGGGCTGTAGACCCCCCAAATATTTGACGGAACCCCTTCCGTGAAATATTTTGGGGGTGTACACCCCCCAAATTGTCATGTATTGTCATGTATCGTGGTTGAACGGCAATTATCGTTGGCGTGTCTTCAACCTCCTTTTTGGGCATCCCCACCCTGAATACCTTGGAGACCTCCTTCGATCTTGGGCAGTCAGGCATGGGCACATTCGTACCATTGCGGACAAACATAATGAACGCACAGTGCAGCAAACCTAGTGGTGATCACATCTGTGTACTCTTTCCCACATCGCATTAGGCATGCTCTGGGCATGCGTACTCATGTCCCCTACCCTTGAAGCACTCCGTGTTGCAGTTGGGGAAGGGGGGGGTGCGCCTTGTGCCAGCGCCATGGCTGGCACAGAGGCGTCCATAGGCACGCTCTGGGCATGCATAGGCCTGTTCTTGATGTACCCCACCATTTTGGGGGTGTAGACCCCCCAAATATTTGACGGAACCCCTTCCGTGGAATATTTTGCGGCTGTAGACCCCCCAAATTGTCATGTATTGTCCTGTATCATTGTTGAACGGCAATTATCGTTGGCGTGTCTTCAACCTCCTTTTTGGGCATCCCCACCCTGAAGACCTTGGAGACCTCCTTCAATCTTGGGCAGTCAGGCATGGGCACATTCGTACCGCAGCGGACAAATATAATGAACGCACAGTGCAGCAAACCTGGTGGTGATCACATGTGTGTACTCTTTCCCGCTGGTGCTGTGGCTTGTACTGTTGTGATGTGGCAGGGATGGTCAGAGGCCATGGGTCAATGCATGTTCTTCTACATACAAGGTTAGTTGCGGCCCAAAATGTAATCTTTCACCCCGTGAGGCAGCTTGCGCCACCCACATTGGGGGGCTTCCTCCTCGTGCACCGGAATCGGTGCACACACCCCAAGGGCCCCAGGGCAAGGGTGCACACCATGGAGCAGGGACGCCACGTACACACCAATAGGGGTGCGGAATTCCGCACGCAAGAACGGCAGGGAATCCAAGCAGGCGTACGCGTCCTGCCACAAGGGCAGGTGGATCGTGCGGTACGCCCCTACTGTCTCCTTGTTGCTGTACTTTTGCTTGTAGAAGAGGGGCCTTCCCACCGGGTGCTGGACAAGTCGCTGCTCCCACACGTCAAGCTTGGATGTGTGGGTTACCCTCACCAGCCCCCCCCAGTCCCCCTCTCCCCTGTCCCCTTGTCCATCGTCCTCAACCAAGACGTACGGGAGCGCCCATTCGGTGAAGTCAGGCAGGATGACCCGCAGAAGGCGGGGTTTCACAATGTTCCCCCGTGCATCCCTCAGAGAAACAGACACCTCATCCTTCCGATTGTTGGCCATGATGCGCTCAAAGTCAAGCAACTGATCCGCACTGCCTGGTTGATACCCCCATGGGTCCCGTGCCCTCTTGTGCCTCCTCCATGGCTTCCACAGCCAGTGCCTCACCACCCCCCCAGCCAACCGGTAGATTGTGCCATGCACAATCTTCTCCACAGTTGCGGCCTCCCTCAGAACCCCTGACAGCTCAAGAGTGTCGCTCACAGTCCCAGAGGCTGCTTCCCACTGCATCGCGTGCAGTGCCTCGAGCCATACACCAGGGGTGGGGTGGGTGGTCCACTGTGCAAACTGCCCGAAGAGGTGCAGCTCAGACTGCGCCCTGCTGGTCAGGGTGTTTGACCGCCAGATGTCGTGCATGATCCCTGGTGTCGTGGACGCCAGGGAGGCCAGGATCACTGGGGCTTGCAGCCCCTGGAACCTATCGAGGGTCGCAACCGTGCTGAGGAGGTTTACATGATGGGCCTGCCACTTGCGGCCAACACACGCCACGCAGTGTTTCAACCACACCATCTGTGCGTAGTGAGTCGTCACTACCGCTACCGACTGTGCTGGGTAGGTCCCTTTCCTGGCAGCATACTCCGAAAAAGGGCACACAAGCAGACCCTCCTCCATGCTCAGGCCCCCCTTGTTCAGCAACACCGGATCCATTCGCAGGGTGGCCCATGCTTCCCCTACGTCGTGCCACATTCTACCTAGGTCCTGTGCCCCCAAAGTCTGCTCCAACTCCCCCCCAGCTATGTGTATAAAGTCTGAAGTCTGAAGTCTGATTTGGCATCTCGTGTCAAGGACATAAAACATAACACATCTCAGCAAAAGTCTGATAAAAGTGTGGTACCCGCCCCCTCCCTTCCTTCCTTCCTGTCAAAAAGGGACAAGAAAAAGTCTGGCACTCCCCCTCCCCCAACACAGCCACCGACCACAAAAAAAACCATCATGAAAATTGAAAGTTGGGAAGAATGGGAGTCCATGCAACACAGGGGAACACCCCCCCCCCAAAAAAAAGGGTGAAAAATGGGGCATCGGGGAAAATGGGAGGCTGGGAAAAATATTCCACTGGGGTGGTGTACCCCCCCCCCTTGTGGATTAATATTCCATTGAGGTGGTGTACCTCCCCCTCTGGATAAATATTCCACTGAAGTGGTGTACCCCCCCCCCCCATGTGGATAAACATTCCACTGAGGTGGTGTACACCCCCCCTCTGGATAAATATTCCACTGAGGTGGTGCACCCCCCTGCTATGCGCCAATTCCTATGGGGGTCTGGACCCCAAAAATAATTGACGCGACCCTATGCGTCAATTCCTATAGGGGTCTAGACCCCCAAAATAATTGACGCGACCCTATGCGCCAATTCCTATGGGGGTCTAAACCCCCAAAATAATTGACGTGACCCTATGCGCCATTTCCTATGGGGGGTCTAGACCCCCAAAATAATTGACGCGACCCTATGTGCCAATTCCTATGGGGGTCTAGACCCCCAAATTAATTGACGCGACCCTATGCATCAATTCCTATGGGGGTCTAGACCCCCAAAATAATCGACGCGACCCTATGCATCAATTCGTATGGGGGTCTAGACCCCCAAAATAATTGACGCGACCCTATGCGTCAATTCCTAGGGGGGTCTAGACCCCCAAAATAATTGACGCGACCCTATGCGGCAATTCCTAGGGGGGTCTATATCCCCCAAAATAATTGACGCGACCCTATGCCTCAATTCCTATGGGGGTCTAGACCCCCAAAAAAATTGACGCGACCCTATGCATCAATTCCTATGGGGGTCTAGACCCCCAAAATAAATGATGCGACCCTATGCATCAATTCGTATGGGGGTCTAGGCCCCAAAATAATTGACGCGACCCTATGCATCAATTCCTAGGGGGGTCTAGACCCCCAAAATAATTGACGCGACCCTTATGCGCCAATTCCTATGGGGGTCTAGACCCCAAAAAAAATTGACGCGACCCTATGCGCCAATTCCTATAGGGGTTTGGACCCCCAAAATAATTGACGCGACCCTATGCGTCAATTCCTATGGGGGTCTAGGGCCCCAAAAACAATTGACGCGACCCTACGCGTCAATTCCTATGGGGTCTGGACCCCCGAAATAATTGACGCGACCCTATGCGTCGATTCCTAGGGGGGTCTAGACCCCCAAAATAATTAACACACACACAGGGGTCAAAAAATTAACGGAGGGGTCAAATAATTCACGGAGGGGGGTAAATAATTCACGGAGGGGTCAAATAATTCACGGAGGGGGGTAAATAATTCACGCAGGGGTCAAATAATTCACGGAGGGGGGTAAATAATTCACGGAGGGGTGAAATAAATCACGGAGGGGGGTAAAAAATTCACGGAGGCGTCAAATAATTCACGGAGGGGGGTAAAAAATTCACAGAGGGGGCAAATAATTCACGGAGGGGGTAAACAATTCACGGAGGGGGGTAAATAATTCACAGAGGGGGCAAATAATTCACGGAGGGGGGTAAATAATTCATGGAGGGGTCGTAAAACTCACAGAGGGGGGTAAATAATTCACGGAGGGGTCAAATAATTCACGGAGGGGGGTAAATAATTCACGGAGGGGTCAAATGATTCACGGAGGGGGGTAAATAATTCACGGAGGGGGGTAAACAATTCACAGAGGGGTGAAATAATTCACCGAGGGGGGTAAATAATTCACGGAGGGGTGAAATAATTCACGGAGGGGGGTAAATAATTCACGGAGGGGTGAAATAATTCACGGAGGGGGGTAAATAATTCACGGAGGGATGAAATAATTCACGGAGGGGGGTAAATAATTCACAGAGGGGTGAAATAAGTCACGGAGGGGGGTAAATAATTCACGGAGGGGTCAAATAATTCACGGAGGGGGGTAAATAATTCACGGAGGGGTGAAATAATTCACGGAGGGGGGTAAATAATTCACGGAGGGGTGAAATAATTCACGGAGGGGGGTAAATAATTCACAGAGGGGGCGAATAATTCACGGAGGGGGGTAGATAATTAACGGAGGGGTCAAATAATTCACGGAGGGGGGTAAAAAATTCACGGAGGGGTCAAATAATTCACGGAGGGGGGTAAACAATTCACGGAGGGGTGAAATAATTCACCGAGGGGGGTAAATAATTCACGGAGGGGTCAAATAATTCACGGAGGGGGGTAAATAATTCACGGAGGGGTCAAATAATTCACAGAGGGGGGTAAATAATTCACGGAGGGGTCAAATAATTCACGGAGGGGGGTAAATAATTCACGGAGGGGTCAAATAATTCACGGAGGGGGGTAAAAAATTCACGGAGGGGTCAAATAATTCACGGAGGGGGGTAAATAATTCACGGAGGGGTCAAATAATTCACGGAGGGGGGTAAATAATTCACGGAGGGGTCAAATAATTCACGGAGGGGGGTAAATAATTCACGGAGGGGTCAAACAATTCACGGAGGGGTCAAATAATTCACGGAGGGGGGTAAATAGTTCACAGAGGGGTCAAATAATTCACGGAGGGGGGTAAACAATTCACGGAGGGGTCAAATAATTCACGGAGGGGTCAAATAATTCAGGGAGGGGGGTAAACAATTCACGGAGGGGTGAAATAATTCCCGGAGGGGGGTAAATAATTCATGGAGGGGTGAAAAAATTCACGGAGGGGGGTGAAAAATTCACGGAGGGGTCAAATAATTCACGGAGGGGGGTAAATGATTCACGGAGGGGTCAAATAATTCACGGAGGGGTCAAATAATTCACGGAGGGGAGTAGACAATTCACGGAGGGGTCAAATAATTCACGGAGGGGGGTAAATAATTCACGGAGGGGTCAAATGATTCACGGAGGGGGGTAAACAATTCACGGAGGGGTCAAATAATTCACGGAGGGGTCAAATAATTCACGGAGGGGGGTAAATAATTCACGGAGGGGTCAAATAATTCACGGAGGGGTGAAATAATTCACGGAGGGGGGTAAACAATTCACGGAGGGGTCAAATAATTCACGGTGGAAGGTAAATAATTCACGGAGGGGTGAAATAATTCACGGAGGGAGGTAAATAATTCACGGAGGGGGGTAAACAATTCACGGAGGGGGGTAAACAATTCACGGAGGGGTCAAATAATTCACGGAGGGGGGTAAATAATTCACGGAGGGGTCAAATAATTCACGGAGGGGTCAAAAAATTCACGGAGGGGGGTAAACAATTCACAGAGGGGTCCAATAATTCACGGAGGGGGGTAAATAATTCACGGAGGGGTCAAATAATTCACGGAGGGGGGTAAACAATTCACGGAGGGGTCAAATAATTCACGGAGGGGTCAAATAATTCACGGAGGGGGATAAAGAGATTCACGGAGGGGTAAATAATTCAGGGAGGGGTCAAATAATTCACGGAGGGGGGAAAACAATTCACGGAGGGGTAAATAAATTACGGAGGGGTCAAAAAATTCACGGAGGGGGGTAAACAATTCACGGAGCGGTCAAATAATTCACGGAGGGGTCAAAAAATTCACGGAGGGGGGTAAACAATTCACGGAGGGGTGAAATAATTCACCGAGGGGGCAAATAATTCCCGGAGGGGTCAAATAATTCACGGAGGGGGGTAAACAATTCACGGAGGGGTGAAATAATTCACGGAGGGGGGTAAATAATTCACGGAGGGGTCAAATAATTCACGGAGGGGGGTAAACAATTCACGGAGGGGTCAAATAATTCACGGAGGGGTCAAATAATTCACGGAGGGGGGTAAACAATTCACGGAGGGGTGAAATAATTTACGGAGGGGGGTAAATAATTCACGGAGGGGTCAAATAATTCACGGAGGGGGGTAAACAATTCACGGAGGGGTCAAATAATTCACGGAGGGGGGTAAATAATTCACGGAGGGGTCAAATAATTCACGGAGGGGTCAAATAATTCACGGAGGGGTCAAATATTTCACGGAGGGGTCAAATAATTCACGGAGGGGGGTAAACAATTCACGGAGGGGTGAAATAATTCACGGAGGGGGGTAAATAATTCACGGAGGGGTGAAATAATTCACGGAGGGGGGTAAATAATTCACAGAGGGGGCGAATAATTCACGGAGGGGGGTAGATAATTAACGGAGGGGTCAAATAATTCACGGAGGGGGGTAAAAAATTCACGGAGGGGTCAAATAATTCATGGAGGGGGGTAAACAATTCACGGAGGGGTGAAATAATTCACGGAGGGGGGTAAAGAATTCACGGAGGGGGGTAAATAATTCACGGAGGGGTCAAATAATTCACGGAGGGGGGTAAATAATTCACGGAGGGGTCAAATAATTCACGGAGGGGGGCAAATAATTCACGGAGGGGTCAAATAATTCACGGAGGGGGGTAAAAAATTCACGGAGGGGTCAAATAATTCACGGAGGGGGGTAAATAATTCACGGAGGGGTCAAATAATTCACGGAGGGGGGTAAATAATTCACGGAGGGGTCAAATAATTCACGGAGGGGGGTAAATAATTCACGGAGGGGTCAAACAATTCACGGAGGGGTCAAATAATTCACGGAGGGGGGTAAATAGTTCACAGAGGGGTCAAATAATTCACGGAGGGGGGTAAACAATTCACGGAGGGGTCAAATAATTCACGGAGGGGTCAAATAATTCAGGGAGGGGGGTAAACAATTCACGGAGGGGTGAAATAATTCACAGAGGGGGGTAAATAATTCATGGAGGGGTGAAAAAATTCACGGAGGGGGGTAAATAATTCACGGAGGGGTCAAATAATTCACGGAGGGGGGTAAATAATTCACGGAGGGGTCAAATAATTCACGGAGGGGGGTAAATGATTCACGGAGGGGTCAAATAATTCACGGAGGGGTCAAATAATTCACGGAGGGGGGTAAACAATTCACGGAGGGGTCAAATAATTCACGGAGGGGGGTAAAAAATTAACGGAGGGGTCAAATGATTCACGGAGGGGGGTAAACAATTCACGGAGGGGTGAAATAATTCACGGAGGGGGGTAAATAATTCACGGAGGGGTCAAATAATTCACGGAGGGGTGAAAAAATTCACGGAGGGGGGTAAACAATTCACGGAGGGGTCAAATAATTCACGGTGGAAGGTAAATAATTCACGGAGGGGTGAAATAATTCACGGAGGGAGGTAAATAATTCACGGAGGGGGGTAAACAATTCACGGAGGGGGGTAAATAATTCACGGAGGGGTCAAATAATTCACGGAGGGGGGTAAATAATTCACGGAGGGGTCAAATAATTCACGGAGGGGTCAAATAATTCACGGAGGGGGGTAAACAATTCACAGAGGGGTCCAATAATTCACGGAGGGGGGTAAATAATTCACGGAGGGGTCAAATAATTCACGGAGGGGGGTAAATAATTCACGGAGGGGTCAAATAATTCACAGAGGGGGGTAAATAATTCACGGAGGGGTCAAACAATTCACAGAGGGGTCAAATAATTCACGGAGGGGGGTAAATAGTTCACAGAGGGGTCAAATAATTCACGGAGGGGGGTAAACAATTCACGGAGGGGTCAAATAATTCACGGAGGGGTCAAATAATTCAGGGAGGGGGGTAAACAATTCACGGAGGGGTGAAATAATTCACGGAGGGGGGTAAATAATTCATGGAGGGGTGAAAAAATTCACGGAGGGGGGTAAATAATTCACGGAGGGGTCAAATAATTCACGGAGGGGGGAAATAATTCACGGAGGGGTCAAAGAATTTACGGAGGGGGGTAAATGATTCACGGAGGGGTCAAATAATTCACGGAGGGGTCAAATAATTCACGGAGGGGGGTAAACAATTCACGGAGGGGTCAAATAATTCACCGAGGGGGGTAAATAATTCACGGAGGGGTCAAATGATTCACGGAGGGGGGTAAACAATTCACGGAGGGGTCAAATAATTCACGGAGGGGGGTAAATAATTCACGGAGGGGTCAAATAATTCACGGAGGGGTGAAAAAATTCACGGAGGGGGGTAAACAATTCACGGAGGGGTCAAATAATTCACGGTGGAAGGTAAATAATTCACGGAGGGGTGAAATAATTCACGGAGGGAGGTAAATAATTCACGGAGGGGGGTAAACAATTCACGGAGGGGGGTAAATAATTCACGGAGGGGTCAAATAATTCACGGAGGGGGGTAAATAATTCACGGAGGGGTCAAATAATTCACGGAGGGGTCAAATAATTCACGGAGGGGGGTAAACAATTCACAGAGGGGTCCAATAATTCACGGAGGGGGGTAAATAATTCACGGAGGGGTCAAACAATTCACGGAGGGGGGTAAACAATTCACGGAGGGGTCAAATAATTCACGGAGGGGTCAAATAATTCACGGAGGGGGATAAATAATTCACGGAGGGGTAAATAATTCAGGGAGGGGTCAAATAATTCACGGAGGGGGGTAAACAATTCACGGAGGGGTCAAATAATTCACGGAGGGGTCAAATAATTCACGGAGGGGGGTAAACAATTCACGGAGGGGTGAAGTAATTCACCGAGGGGGGTAAATAATTCACGGAGGGGTCAAATAATTCACGGAGGGGGGTAAACAATTCACGGAGGGGAGAAATAATTCACGGAGGGGGGTAAATAATTCACGGAGGGGTCAAATAATTCACGGAGGGGGGTAAACAATTCACGGAGGGGTCAAATAATTCACGGAGGGGTCAAATAATTCACGGAGGGGGGTAAACAATTCACGGAGGGGTGAAATAATTCACGGAGGGGGGTAAATAATTCACGGAGGGGTCAAATAATTCACGGAGGGGGGTAAACAATTCACGGAGGGGTCAAATAATTCACGGAGGGGGGTAAATAATTCATGGAGGGGTCAAATAATTCACGGAGGGGTCAAATAATTCACGGAGGGGTCAAATATTTCACGGAGGAGTCAAATAATTCACGGAGGGGGGTAAACAATTCACGGAGGGGTGAAATAATTCACGGAGGGGGGTAAATAATTCACGGAGGGGTCAAATAATTCACGGAGGGGGGTAAACAATTCGCGGAGGGGTGAAACAATTCACGGAGGGGGGTAAACAATTCACGGAGGGGTGAAATAATTCACAGAGGGGGATAAACAATTCACGGAGGGAGGTAAATAATTCACGGAGGGGGGTAAACAATTCACGGAGGGGGGTAAATAATTCACGGAGGGGTCAAATAATTCACGGAGGGGAGTAAATAATTCACGGAGGGGTCAAATAATTCACGGAGGGGTCAAAAAATTCACGGAGGGGGGTAAACAATTCACGGAGGGGTGAAATAATTCACGGAGGGGTGAAATTATTCACGGAGGGGGGTAAATAATTCACGGAGGGGTGAAATAATTCACGGAGGGGTCAAATACTTCACGGAGGGGTCAAATAATTCACGGAGGGGGGTAAAGAATTCACGGAGGGGTCAAATAATTCACGGAGGGGTCAAATAATTCACGGAGGGGGGTAAATAATTCACGGAGGGGTCAAATAATTCACGGAGGGGGGGAAATATTTCACGGAGGGGTGAAATAATTCACGGAGGGGGGTAAATAATTCACAGAGGGGGCAAATAATTCACGGAGGGGGGTAAACAATTCGCGGAGGGGTGAAACAATTCACGGAGGGGGGTAAACAATTCACGGAGGGGTGAAATAATTCACAGAGGGGGATAAACAATTCGCGGAGGGGTGAAAAAATTCACGGAGGGGGGTAAATACTTCACGGAGGGGTCAGATAATTCACGGAGGGGGGTAAACAATGCACGGAGGGGTCAAATAATTCACGGAGGGGGGTAAATAATTCACGGAGGGGTCAATTAATTCACGGAGGGGGGTAAATAATTCACGGAGGGGTGAAATAATTCACGGAGGGGGGTAAATAATTCACGGAGGGGTGAAATAATTCACGGAGGGGGGTAAATAATTCACGGAGGGGTCAAATAATTCACGGAGGGGGGTAAACAATTCACGGAGGGGTGAAATAATTCATGGAGGGGGGTAAATAATTCACAGAGGGGTGAAATAATTTACGGAGGGGGGTAAATAATTCACAGAGGGGGCAAATAATTCACGGAGGGGGGGTAAACAATTCACGGAGGGGTGAAATAATTCACGGAGGGGGGTAAACAATTCACGGAGGGGTGAAATAACTCACGGAGGGGGGTAAATAATTCACGGAGGGGTCAAATAATTCACGGAGGGGGGTAAATAATTCACGGAGGGGTCAAATAATTCACAGAGGGGGGTAAATAATTCACGGAGGGGTCAAATGGTTCACGGAGGGGGGTAAACAATTCACGGAGGGGTGAAATAATTCACAGAGGGGGGTAAATAATTCACAGAGGGGTGAAATGATTCACGGAGGGGGGTAAATAATTCACGGAGGGGTCAAATAATTCACGGAGGGGGGTAAATAATTCACGGAGGGGTCAAATAATTCACGGAGGGGGGTAAACAATTCACGGAGGGGTGAAATAATTCACGGAGGGGGGTAAATAATTCACGGAGGGGTGAAATAATTCACGGAGGGGGGTAAATAATTCACAGAGGGGGCAAATAATTCACGGAGGGGGGTAAATAATTCACGGAGGGGTAAAATAATTCACGGAGGGGGGTAAACAATTCACAGAGGGGTGAAATAATTCACGGAGGGGGGTAAATAATTCACAAAGGGGTCAAATAATTCACGGAGGGGGGTAAATAATTCACAGAGGGGTCAAATAATTCACGGAGGGGGTAAAAAATTCACGGAGGGGTCAAATAATTCACAGAGGGGGGTAAATAATTCACAGAGGGGTGAAATGATTCACGGAGGGGGGTAAATAATTCACGGAGGGGTCAAATAATTCACGGAGGGGGGTAAATAATTCACAGAGGGGTCAAATAATTCACGGAGGGGGGTAAATAATTCACGGAGGGGTCAAATAATTCACGGAGGGGGGTAAATAATTCACAGAGGGGTGAAATAATTCACGGAGGGGGGTAAACAATTCACAGAGGGGTCAAATAATTCACGGAGGGGGGTAAATAATTCACGGAGGGGTCAAATAGCTCACGGAGGGGGGTAAATAATTCACGGAGGGGTCAAATGATTCACGGAGGGGTGTAAACAATTCACGGTGGGGTCAAAAGATTCACGGAGGGGGGTAAACAATTCACGGAGGGGTCAAATAATTCACGGAGGGGGATAAATAATTTACGGAGGGGTCAACTAATTCACGGAGGGGGGTAAACAATTCACAGAGGGGTCAAATAATTCACGGAGGGGGGTAAATAATTCACCGAGGGGTCAAATAATTCACGGAGGGGGGTAAATAATTCACGGAGGGGTCAAATAGCTCACGGAGGGGGGTAAATAATTCACGGAGGGGTCAAATGATTCACGGAGGGGTGTAAACAATTCACGGTGGGGTCAAATAATTCACGGAGGGGGGTAAACAATTCACGGAGGGGTCAAATAATTCACGGAGGGGGATAAATAATTTACGGAGGGGTCAAATAATTCACGGAGGGGGGTAAACAATTCACGGAGGGGTCAAATAATTCACGGAGGGGGGTAAATAATTCACGGAGGGGTCAAATAATTCACGGAGGGGGGTAAACAATTCACGGAGGGGTGCAATAATTCACGGAGGGGGGTAAATAATTCACGGAGGGGTCAAATAATTCACGGAGGGGGGTAAACAATTCACGGAGGGGTCAAATAATTCACGCAGGGGGGTAAATAATTCACGGAGGGGTCAAATAATTCACGGAGGGGGGTAAATAATTCACGGAGGGGTCAAATAATTCACGGAGGGGGGTAAACAATTCACGGAGGGGTGAAATGATTCACGGAGGGGGTAAATAATTCACGGAGGGGGCAAATAATTCACGGAGGGGGGTAAATAATTCACAGAGGGGGCAAAAAATTCACGGAGGGGGTAAACAATTCACGGAGGGGTGAAATAATTCACGGAGGGGGGTAAACAATTCGCGGAGGGGTCAAATAATTCACGGAGGGGGGTAAATAATTCACGGAGGGGTCAAATAATTCACGAAGGGGGGTAGATAATTCACGGAGGGGTCAAATAATTCACGGAGGGGGGTAAATAATTCACGGAGGGGTCAAATAAATAATTCACGGAGGGGTCAAATAATTCACGGAGGGGGGTAACTAATTTACAGAGGGGTCAAATATTTCACGGAGGGGGGTAAACAATTCACGGAGGGGTCAAATAATTCACGGAGGGGGGTAAATAATTCACAGAGGGGTCAAATAATTCACGGAGGGGGATGAATAATTCACAGAGGGGTAAAATAATTCACGGAGGGGGGTAAATAATTCACAGAGGGGTGAAATAATTCACGGAGGGGGGTAAACAATTCGCGGAGGGGTCAAATAATTCACGGAGGGGGGTAAGTAATTCACGGAGGGGTCAAATAATTCACGAAGGGGGGTAGATAATTCACGGAGGGGTCAAATAATTCACGGAGGGGGGTAAATAATTCACGGAGGGGTCAAATAAATAATTCACGGAGGGGTCAAATAATTCACGGAGGAAGGTAACTAATTTACAGAGGGGTCAAATAATTCATGGAGGGGGGTAAACAATTCACGGAGGGGTGAAATAATTCACGGAGGGGGGTAACTAATTTACAGAGGGGTCAAATATTTCACGGAGGGGGGTAAACAATTCACGGAGGGGTCAAATAATTCACGGAGGGGGGTAAATAATTCACAGAGGGGTCAAAAAATTCACGGAGGGGGATGAATAATTCACAGAGGGGTGAAATAATTCACGGAGGGGGGTAAATAATTCACAGAGGGGTGAAAAAATTCACGGAGGGGGGTAAACAATTCACGGAGGGGTGAAATAATTCACGGAGGGGGGTAAACAATTCACAGAGGGGTCAAATAATTCACGGAGGGGGGTAAATAATTCACGGAGGGGTCAAATAATTCACGGAGGGGGGTAAATAATTCACGGAGGGGTCAAATAATTCACGGAGGGGGGTAAATAATTCACGGAGGGGTGAAATAATTCACGGAGGGGGGTAAATAATTCACGGAGGGGTCAAATAATTCACGGAGGGGGGTAAACAGTTCACAGAGGGGTCAAGTAATTTACGGAGGGGGGTAAACAATTCACGGAGGGGTCAAATAATTCACGGAGGGGAGTAAATAATTCATGGAGGGGTCAAATAATTCACGGAGGGGGGTAAATAATTCACGGACGGGTCAAATAGTTCACGGAGGGGTGAAATAATTCACGGAGGGGGGTAAATAATCCACGGAGGGGTCAAATAATTCACGGTGGGGGGTAAATAATTCACGGAGGGGTGAAATAATTCACGGAGGGGGGTAAATAATTCACGGAGGGGTCAAATAATTCACGGGGGGGGTAAATAATTCACGGAGGGGTCAAATAATTCACAGAGGGGGGTACACAATTCACGGAGGGGTGAAATAATTCACGCAGGGGGGTAAATATATCTCACAGAGGGGTCAAATAATTCACGGAGGGGTCAAACACTTCACGGAGGGGTCAAATAATTCACGGAGGGGGGTAAATAATTCATGGAGGGGTCAAATAATTCACGGAGGGGGGTAAATAATTCACGGAGGGGTCAAATAGTTCACGGAGGGGGGTAAATAATTCACGGAGGGGTGAAATAATTCACGGAGGGGTGTAAACAATTCACGGAGGGGTCAAATAATTCACGGAGGGGGGTAAACAATTCACGGAGGGGTCAAATGATTCACGGAGGGGGGTAAACAATTCACGGAGGGGTCGAATAATTCACGGAGGGGGGTAAACAATTCACAGAGGGGTCAAATAATTCACGGAGGGGGGTAAATAATTTACGGAGGGGTCAAATAATTCACGGAGGGGGGTAAACAATTCACGGAGGGGTGAAATAATTCACGGAGGGGTCAAATAATTCACGGAGGGGGTCAAATAATTCACAGATGGGTCAAATAATTCACGGAGGGGCGTAAAAAATTCACGGAGGGGTCAAATAATTCACGGAGGGGGGTAAATAATTCATGGAGGGGTCAAATGATTCACGGAGGGGGGTAGAAAATTCACGGGAGGGTCAAATAACTCACGGAGGGGGGTAAATAATTCACGGAGGGGGGTAAATAATTCACGGAGGGGTCAAATAATTCACAGGGGGGTCAAATAATTCACAGGGGGGTCAAATAATTCACGGAGGGGTTCAAACAATTTACGGAGGGGTCAAATAATTCAAGGGGGGGGGTAAATAAGTCACGGAGGGGTCAAATAATTCACGGAGGGGGGTACACAATTCACGGAGGGGGTGAAATAACTCACGCAGGGGGGTAAATAATTCACAAAGGGGTCAAATAATTCACGGAGGGGTCAAACACTTCACGGAGGGGTCAAAGAATTCACAGAGGGGAGACGCCCACGCGTAGCCCTTGCGGCCGCTGTGGGGGTGTCTCAGTGCCGTGGGTTGCTAGGGGGGGGGGTCGGTCCTAACCCCTTCCTATCTCTTAGCAGCAGCAGGCAAGTAAGCAGGCAGTACCGGGGGTCATAACCCCGGGGTAACAGTAGCGGGGACTCAACGTGAGTCCTCTTAACCATCAACAACCCCAAATTCCGCCGGGGCTTAACTCCCGAACGAAACGGTATTTGGGGCCCCCGTGGGCCTTATAAGCCCGCGGAGTGTGCTGAGGCGTGGCTACCAGCACTTAAAGTCTGGCCTGCCATACCCATTGCTGGGCTCGCCTCAGCACGGCCGGTCGGGTCAGGCTCTGGGGGGTGCGCACGAAACTAGCCCCGGGAGAAGGGGCTTTTACCCGGTTAAGCATTGATTACAGCAGTAAGCACTATTTATTACGTTAGATGTTTACTAAGCGCATGTTTTTACCCCGCAGGCATGCCCCTTCCAGTGGTGCGCTCACCTTTGGGGCTGCCGTTGGGGAGTCCGGGGCTTTTACCCGGACCTCCGGCCCTCCCTGGCTGCTGGCCGGAGACGTACATTATGCAAGACTGTGGTTCTTTCAGTAACGTACGTACATTACTTGATACATACACATCTGGGGCCTAGGGGGGATGGCGCCCCCCCTTGGTTCCAAACAAATTCGTCTCCGGGGGGCCTCCCCTTGATTCACTATCGTCTCGGGACCGTTCCGAGATCGCCCTGCATGGCAGAGGCAGGGACAGGCCCCCCCCCCCTTATTTCAGAACTGCATCGGCATATCAAGGTCGTTCCACCCTGCATGGGCGGAGGACCAGGGACGGGGGGGCCGCCCCTTATTTCATTCCCGCTCTGGAATCTCAAAATTCCTCCGCCCCTTGTACGCAGAGGTCCAGGGATCGGGGGGCCTCCGGTTATTTCAGTACAGCCATTCAGGTACGGGTCTGGGGGGTCTCCCCTTATTTCAAACCACAACTCCAAGTATCGGTTCCTCGCCCCGACGGGCAAATGACCAGGGACGGGGGGCCTCCCCTTTTGTCACAGCACTTCCTGGGGAGCCAGACGTCGAGGCTGCAGGCAGGTGCCATTACCCCGGCGCAGTGAGCACCGTAGCGGTAGGCGCTGGTCCTTACCTCCGCCCCGGCGATGACTCCCCTTTATTCCACCGCCTCCCTATTCCGGTCCCGTCGGATAGGACGAGATCTCTACCCCATGATGTACCTGTGCAGAACACAAGGAACAGTGGGTTGGGGTAGGGGAGCGCACAAGAGCCCTGGAGAGGGCTGGGTCACAGGGGGACCAGGGTTACTCCTGCATACCGCCATCCCCCGGTAGAGCCCGCCCTGTGCCATCGTGGCTCCCGGTGCTCACTGGGTAAGTGGTTGTAAGGTCTGATGTCACGGTTGTCCCGCATTGCAGCGCAGGGCAGGACCGGTAGCCCCCCGTGACATTAGACCCCTGACCGAAGGCCATTGTGTTGTAACCCCAGACCTGGCCGGGGATTCTCGTATGCGGCCCCCACCCATGACGTACCTGTGCAGGGACGCACGGTGTCGTGGGTGGGAGCATTGTGGGGGGGGACACACAAGCCCTGGAGTGGGCTGGGCCACAGGGAGACCCGGGGCTCACTTGTTTACCGCCACCCCCCGGTGGAGCCCGCCTTGTGCCATCGTGGCTGACCCACGGTGGTCGGCGAGGGGTGAGGCGCTGAATCCCGTGACCCGGCCGCCGCGGCTGGGCCAGGTCACCCCCTAGATTGCGTGTTAGCCCGGGGGGGGAGAACCCCCCCCCCCGGTTACACCCCGACACCACGGTGAGGTCACGTGCCCCTGGGCAGTAGTGGGGGTCACATCACATCACATCACATCACATCACATCACATCACATCACATCACATCACATCACATCACATCACATCACATCACATCACATCACATCACATCACATCACATCACATCACATCACATCACATCACATCACATCACATCACATCACATCACATCACACCACACCACACCACACCACACCACACCACACCACACCACACCACACCACACCACACCACACCACACCACACCACACCACACCACATCACACCACACCACATCACATGACATCACATCACATCACATCACATCACATCACATCACATCACATCACATCACATCACATCACATCACATCACATCACATCACATCACATCACATCACATCACATCACATCACATGACATCACATCACATCACATCACATCACATAACATAACATCACATCACATCACATCACATCACATCACATCACATCACATCACATCACATCACACCACACCACAATACATCACATCATATCAATGTGCAAGTTGATGACATGCACATACCAAGCAGTTCGAAAAGGGGGGGGGGGGGTTACTATACCCAGGGTCCCTGACTTTCCCGCATGATGAACGTTTTCCTAGGTTCCATATTTTCCCATTTTCCACTTGTTCCCAGTAGCATGGCAGTTTCTTGTCCGACCTCGCCCCCCGACAGCACTTGGTGGGTGGGTGGGGGGGGGAGAAAAGCCTGATGGGGGGTTTCGGGTTGAGCGTTGGAGTGGCCCACAGGCAAAATTGACCCTGTTGTTATTCACATACCTGGTTCATGCCTACGGCCATGGTCAAGGAAGCACGGTGCAGAATTGGGCAAGAGAAAAGGGGGGGGGGGGCAAGTCTGATATGGGGGGCAAAGCGCATGTCTGATATTGGGGGGGGGGGGCAAAGGCCTATCATGGGGGGCTTGGGGGGTTGGGGGTTGGGGGTGATGGTCCATAAAAGTCTGAAGTCTGAAGTCTGATAGCCTATTGGGTTACTATACCCATAGCTGCTCCCCCCACCAGGTGGACCCAGCGAGGTCCACAATGCGGATGGGGTTGTTCAGGATGGGGTCGGGGAGGGGGTGCTCAGATGAGTGGTAGTGGCCAACTGCCCCCCCCGTAAACAAGGCACGCACGACCGTGGCCAGCGGCTGGGTCATCCGGTACTGTTGTACCAGGATACTGGTCCGGCAGCGCGTGCGGTACAAAAAGAATTGCAAGGTGCTGGTGGTGCAAAACCGATGCGAATCATGCCAATGCACTTCCGGGCCAGGACCGTCCCTTACAACATTGTTGTACCTGAAGGTGGCATCCGATGGCCATGCCACTCTCTTGGGGACTACCTCAACCTTCTCAGCCTCACACTGACTTGCCAAAAGCGGGACGTGGCTATAGGGCTGCGACTGCCGTGGGTCACCACACAGCAGACATTGGCTGCCCATGGCGGCCAAGTCCAGGCCTACAGGGATGCTGTGCCTCGACGCCTCATCCACGAAGCTGAACGCGAACCTGGTTTTTTCCTGCCCTTTCCCAAGCAGCATCTTGTGCCGGTTAGCAACCATCCCAGCCGTGGCAAACAGCACACAGCACGAGTTGAGGGCACATTTCAGGGTAGGCTTGCAACCTGGGGTCTTGCCCAAGGTCTTCTGCACCTCCTCCTGGTCGAAGGGTGCCAGGCCTATTGGGGCAGTAGCCCGTTGGGCGCGGAGGCGCAACGAGGGGGCTGGGTGGTCGCCAAGCACCTTCTCACGAAACACACTGTCCTTGTAACACTCCTCGTGAACGCGTGCCAACGACATGTCTACTTGTGCGTTCGTGGGTGCAGTCACCAACACGCATGCGCGGGGTTGGGTATCTGACTCAGGTCCCCCCACCTTCCTGCCCATGTTCCACGTACTCCGGTCAGCAGGTTCAGGGTTCTGGGCGACCAGGAGGCCTTGCTGCCATAGCACGGCCTTGATGCATGCCACCAAAGTCTCCGACTTCCCTGTGCCAGCACCACCAGTCAATGCTGTGATGCATGACTCATCCAACACCTGCCGCACAGCCAACGCCTGTGAGAGATTCAGCCCGTGCTGTTTGACAAGGTGTTTCATGATGTCCTGGTCCTCGGTCGACAGGGGAGGCGTGTCCCTCGGTTCGGCCCGCATGTTTGCCAGCTGTTTGGGCCACGCTTCTCTGTTCTGGATCTCCCTACGCAAGGTTTGAAAGGCACCTGTGTCGGGGACAACTTTACACCAATAGGTGTCAGTGAGATTGGTGCGTGGCTTATTGGCACAGCTGATCCAAACACGCTGTCCTGAGATGCCATCTCCATGCACCCTCGCCTCGAAGTCCGGCTTGTTTTTATCCCTGTGGTGGTTGCTGGAGATCCAGCCACGCACCATTTCACCATCGGACAGCTCAAAGTTGCCGCGGACCTCCATTTGGGAGGCCCATTGTGGCGGTGGGGGAGCATTCCCATCCCCATCGCCATCACCGTGGGGCCACCATTGCTCAAAGGCCAGGCTCCGCTTGGTGCCGTTCTTGTCTGCCCACACCTCAGCGGCCGCCATCTCATGGACGGTGTACACCTCCGATGCTTTGGTCACGAACTTGTCGCGGTCAAGCCACCGTTGCGTAAACCCTTCGACAAGGTTGTCATCGGACCCGTAGTCCATGTTGTTCAACGTGGCCGTAGTGGGCAACAGTGTTGGCTGCTGTGGCTGAGCAGCACATGGTGGTTGTGAAGAGGGTTGGGCTCCTTGTGGCGCACCCGAGTCGACCGGCGCCATGGCCGGGACAGGGGCGGATTGCTGCGGCTCGGAGGCACGCATTGCTGGTGCAGAGGGTTGGGTACCCTGTGGCGCGCCCGAGTCAGCCGGCGCCATGGCCGGGACAGGGGCGGATTGCTGCGGCTCGGGGGCACGCATTGCTGGTGCAGAGGGTTGGGCACCCTGTGGCGCGCCCGAGTCCACCGGCGCCATGGCCGGGACAGGGGCGGAATGCTGCGGCTCAGGGGCGCGCAATAATGGTGGTTGTGCCGAGGGTTGCGGTGGGATCATGACTAAATCCACACCCCCGGGTGGCGACTGGGGCGGTGCTTGTGGGGGGGCAGAGGGTCGCCCCTCTGCCCCCTGTCAGCCGGCGCCAGGGCCGGGACAGGGGCGGAGTGCAGCGCCTCTGGGGCGCGCGGTTGAGGTGCCATTGCCTTTGGGGGGGCAGAGTGCGGCGCGCCCCTGTCAGCCGGCGCCAGGGCCGGGACAGGGGCGGACTGCGGCGCCTCTGGGGCGCGCGGTTGAGTTGCCGGTGCCTTTTTGGGGGCAGAGTGCGGCGCGCCCCTGTCAGCCGGCGCCAGGGCCAGGACAGGGGCAGACTGTGGCGCCTCTGGGGCGCCCGGTTGAGTTGCCGGTGCCTTTTCGGGGGCACAGTGCGGCGCGCCCCTGTCAGCCGGCGCGCGGGCCGGGACAGGGGCGGAGGCGCGCGCCTCTGGGGCGTGCGAAGGTGATGGCGATGGTGATGGTGGTGGTGCCGTTGCCTTCGGCTTCGGCTTTGCACCATACTTGGTCTTGGCGAGCCATTTTGGAGCCATTTGGAAGAGTGCCCTACGAGTAAGAGACGCTCGGCGCACACTGCCCGAAGAGCTGGAAATTCGAACGTCTCGCCGAAGTCTGGGGTCGCTGCAGGGGGGCTTGCGCAGGGAGCAATGACCCAAATTGCGGGGGGGGCGGACTGAGACGCACGCCGCTGGAGCAATGAACCGTACTGCGGGGTGGGGCATGGCCGCTTTGGGGCGGGGGCCAGTGGGAGGAGTGAGGTACGGCGGTGCCTGCTATATTGGGTCACCGTCACCTAATCACTTGGTGGAGGGGGCAGCGGCCGACGCGGCACAGGTGGCGGGGCTGGCTTGGGGATACGGGGGGGTTTTGGGGTGGCAAACAGGATTTCAAGTACCACTGCTGCATGCTCCTCGTCCTTGCTGAGGAAATGCGAACGACTAATTCGCATGCCCTCCTGCCACACCCGCAGGGGGTTTTTCTTGGGCTGCTGCACAGCAAACCGGTACATCGCTCGGCGGTTCAGCAGCCCGTCTACGAAGTACTGGACCCCACCCCCGTGATTCTCCCGGATGAGCTGCAGTGTTTTGGCACTGTAGGGCACGTGTACAGTGGGCTGTGGGGGGGTGGGCGGGTCCTTGGGTACGTACTTGGGGGGTTGCGGGGGGGATGGCGGTGGCACGGCAGTGCACATCACGGCCTCCTCCACGGCTTCCAGGGCTACCAGGTATGGGGTTGGGTTAATGTGGGGTCTGCGTGGAGGACTTACGGGCGTTGGAGAGGTTGTTGGTGCACGGCGGAGTGAAGGGGGAGAGGGAGGCGGTGTTGGCAATGGAGGCTGGGGGGAGGCCAGTTCGCTGAGACACTTCTCAGCATCAGAGTCCCACGGTGCTGATGGGGGTTGGTCTCCAAACCGCAAGAGCTCCGGCAGATCCCCCCAACCGCATTCCGGGAACGAAGGGCTGGAGGGGGCGGAAGAGGCCACGCTAACGGGGCTAGACGACATGGCAAAGTGCAGCCCGCAGTGGATGGGGGATGAACGCATGGGTGCTGGGGCAGGCCCAACTCAAATGTCTGGGTCAGAGACGCAACGGTCTAGACCCTAGACGCGCTTCCTCGCCTCAAGGGTCAAGGGTCGATAACAAAAGAGTGCCCTATGTGTAGAAGAGGCTCAGCGCACACTTGTCTCCTAGGCAATACACGCATTTCCCTTTGTGTCGAGAGAGACATGCACAACAAGGAACAGATAAGCGTTGAAGGGACATAGGTACCAGGAGAATGTGACATGGGACCCCTTCTCAGTAGCGGGCAGCATGTTCATCATTGAAGGGGTCTATGGTCATAGGCGCCATGGCCTAGACCACGGACGTACTAAACACCTCAAGGGTGTTGTGCATGATCCGCCAAACAAAATAAAATCAAGTGCGATAAAACCAAAACATACCATGAAATCACAACCACATTGAACCAATGGACCACCCGTACCCACATAGCAGAGCCCCTTCTCAGTTTTTTTTTTGGCTGACAGTGGGAATTCTGCATCACCCAACTCAAATGCAGTCCGCCACATTGGACAGTACTGCGCCCAGCAAGGCAGAATGACAAAGAAACCTTGAAGGCGGAATCTGCGCAATGACCCAGACAAGCTGTCAAGGTAGGGGCTGGCGTATGTTGTGCAGCACAAGGGTGCAGTAGGGCTGATTGCAGTGGCATTTGGCAAGTTTGGCAAACATGCAGATCCGTTGGAGTATGGGGAGATGCCTGGCTCCATCCAACAAAATAGGGCCTATAACAGCAGGCCCTGGACAGATTGTTCCCACATGGCGGACACATCATCGAAGGGGATGCATACGTGGAAACATGGAAGCAAATACCAGGAAATCAGAACCCCTTCTCAGTTGTCGTCAGCACCTTCCTCATCGAAGGGGTCTGTGGTCGTAGGCGCCAGGGCCTAGACCATGGACATACCAAACACCTCAATGGGTGTTTTTCAGGAACAAACAGCACACGTTCAAATACACCTTCAAAAGAAATGCAATGCGACACGTGGCACCAAAGTTGCAAATGTTCACGACTTACACCATAACACACCTCTGAGAATTGTAGTCTGTGGGTAATCTGTAGTCTGTGATTTTTCCATGTTTTTCCACTACACACAAAACCAACAGAACATCGAACATCACAGACACATACCATGTGATGCTGACACTGAAAGAGGCAACACAGGCTTTTCCACACCATTGCGCATGGGGTTGCGTGGGGGGTGTTTTCCCTACACTGTGGATTTCTCTGTATGGTTTTCCAAACTTCCTCAAGAAACACCACGGCAAGACGGAGGACGACAAGACAGAGCACAGGGGTTTTGATGGTCGTCACCAGATCCTGCAATGAACAACAAAGCGTGAGCACGGCATAGTGCAGCACATTGCAATGAGCCTTCGGGGCTGGGACAGAGGGGCGGTTTAAAACAACGAAGTCAAATTCGAAATCACTGCAAAGCCACTTCTCAGATGTATGTCGCTTGGTTTTCAAAATGGTTGCTGGCCATTGGAGGACATGGTGCACATTCTGGTGGACATGGTACACTGACTGCTGGGGGCAGTCCCATTCCTCGGCCGCAAATCCGCAAAGCTCCGTCCGCACAAAACAGGTCCTAAGAAACAGGTCCCTGCGGGGGTCGACACTGAAGACCCACGCGTGACGGAGCAGCACATGTAAATTGTCATGCATCGTCATTGAAGGGGCTCACAGTCAGCAAATTGTAACTGGTTGCAGGAGCAAACGTGCCAGAACCCCGTCTCACTTGTGATCAACGCGTTCATCATTGAAGGGGTCTCTGGTCTAAGGCGCAAAGGCCTAGACCACAAACAATCAAAAACACCTCAAGGGCGTTGTACACAAACAAATTGTCTGCTCAAACAACCAAAATCAGAATCAAATTGAAGTTGTCACATACATTGTCAACAACAGGTGTGCAATTGGTTTCCAAACGGGGGGGTTTGGTTTTCCCGTGGCACCTTTTTTCCTTGGGGGGGGGGGGGGGGGTTGAAAGCACCCGATGGTGGGGGGGGGTGTGGGGGGGTCCCGGGGGGGGGTTTCCTGCGAAGAGTTTGGTGTGGACAAGGGCGGGCGGGGGGGTTGATGTAGTGCATAATCAAGAGGTTGGGGGAGGGGGGTTCATGGTCTGGTAATGATGGTCCATAAAAGTCTGATGTCTGATGTCTGATAGCCGACTAGGTCGCTATACACATAGCTGGGCCTTACGGCCCAGCGTCAATAAGATTGGAAGTTTTGGAGCCTCTATAGCGTAGCTAAGGCCCAAATAATGGGGGGGGGGGGCGGGATTGGCCCTAGGTTTAAACCGAATACATATGTTTCCATCCTCAGGGTATGAACCACCTAACCTTCTAAAATTGGGTTTTTTTCTTATTTCATGTTCACCAAAATTGATAAAAATGACTTGCTAAATTCTATTGGCACCCCGCTTGCATGGGACTTGCCGGACGAAGACCCGCCCCTTTGGCGGACGACCAGCCAGCCACCGCACGCGTGGTCAGCATGCTGTACCCGATCGCCCTAGCGGATGCGGATGCCGACCGGATGCATGTCCAGCCATGGGGCCTAGAGGAGGCATGGGGTCACCTCAGTCCCTTGCTGCCACAACTGCCCCAGTGCCCGCCTATGAACGTGGGCCGATATGGGGTGTGGGTGGAGGAATTGCTAGATCTCCTTGTAGACCTGATCCCGATGGTCGCCCCGCGCAGCGGCCGCGTGCGAGCGGTGCTGTGCCGCCCTTGTGCCACGTCCGGTGAGGATAACCCCCACCCTCCCCACGTGAAGCGCTTTCAGTGGCCGCCAGAGCAGAGCGCTCCCCCTGCCAGAGGCTTGGAGCGAGTTGGCCTTCTCTCGCCACTTCATGGGTCTGGTCTCTCGCCACTCTTCGGGGCGCATGGGCGTCCGGGGCCCAGGGCGATTGGACCCGACGTCGCAGCGGCGGATGCCCGCATATTGGATGCACCGGTGCCGGAGCGGGTCACATCAGTCTGCATACGGGGCTCACCCACGGCCATGGCGCAGTCCACGGATGACAACATCTAGCTGCGGCGCACGACCGCGGAAGTCTCCGGCAACCGGGTGCCGATTGTGATCATCGCAGTGCGGAAATATGAGGCAATCTTTGTGGATCCTAAAATGAGACGGTTGGCATCGATTATCACACATCTTCAAATTGTGATCCTAGTTTTCGCCTATAGATTTAGGACCCCACGAGGATTGTGTAATGTAACAATGGGTGGCCCGGATGCCTTTTAGTTTGGTGGGGTGCTTTGTCAAAAAACCTTGGCCAGAGCGGTCCTCTTGGGACAGAAAACTTACCGCTGTTTTTGCAAGTTGGGGACGTCCGCTACCTGGGTGTCATATTCACACCTAGTAAGCCGCCGACCACTGGCACCATCTCAAGCATTAGAGGGAGGCCGTGATAGACCGTAAGGCGGGGCTTAAACACTGAGGCAAGCCCCATCCCTCCGGTCGCAATGGCGTTGTTCCTGGCCGATTCGGTGCGGGGCAACACCTAACTTGTCTGCACCGTCTTGGAGCGCCCAGTCTTCGATTGGGAGCTAGAAGGGGTGCCCATGGACTAGGAGGGTACGTTCCTCCCATATGTGGAGTCCCATGTCGCGGACCACGTTTGGGAGCGGGTCGTGCGCCACAATCAAGCGGCGTTGTATGGGAATGCCATGCACGCAGTGCGCACGCAGTGCACAGTTTTGGATGTCGGCAAATACTCGAACCCTAGTTTTGGCCCCTTTTCACAAGTTTTTGGTTCCGTACCAGGGTTTTTTTGGCTTCCCAAGCATTTGGTATGTGGCATATTTGAATTGTCAACCATTTCCCCCTAGAAGAGGCCCATCGACAAAGTGTACACAGTCGACACAACCCGGATCTCGACGTCGTCATTGTCGACACTGCAGCGAGCCTCGTATCCGTAGAGGCGGTTCGATTCGCCGTGCAGAGTACTTCTCCGCACAGATAGTACGTGCACCAAAACCTTGGTCGACTTCAAGGTGATTCTCGAACCGAGATGCTCAAGATCATCGATCGGTATGGCCACGTCCACAACTGCAAAGAAGTCCACGTGGTCATCGTCGCTCAAAGGCTCTCGATCGCCGATACTCGATGGTGGCGAGTCGACACAAGGACCGGACAGTTCTTCTTCGACAATGCTGTTGGTTATAAATACAACCAGAAGTATCGATGGACATCTGGCCAACCCTATGGTATTGACACCTTTCAGTCTTCCCCCTGGTAAACAGGTGACAGGTATTCTTGGGTGAGTATCCTAACCTCTGCGTGCACAACATGCACGCAGTGCGCACGCAGTGCGCACGCAGTGCAAACACTTAGCCTATGTCCCTTTGGTGCCCTGCGACTGTCTTGTACGCGCCCCGGCGGCGGTGCAGCCCCTAGCGGCCGACTCTCCGGAGGCCGAGTCGGCGGCACCACAGATGGGACAACCGGCAGCGGCTGTCGTCGACATGGCAGCCCCACGAGCTGACAAGGGCAATGTCGCCATGGATGGCAAGGCCGCGGGATCCACTGCAGAGTTATAGCAGAAGGGCAAATGAATTTTGCAATCATCTTAGTCCTCACCCCCAAATCTATCCCACTAGCGGTTCGGTTGCCTACGGCATATCAGGCGGGCCGGCATTCAACCGGGCCTTCTAGCAACAGGCCCTAGACTATGCAGCGCGACACGGGGCGGCGATGCAACTAATCGGGCGTGATTTTGATTTCCACCACGACGATGTGCTGCACAGGCGTCACACATCGAGGTGCATGGTTTGTGAGTATGTATGCCAAATTCAAGGGGCCGCACACAGAGCATTCCCTGTAGATTGTCGGTCATGTTTATATCGATTTTATATCGAAGCAAACAGTAACAACCACAACAACATGTTAGAATCCACCATCGCCAAGGGACGGCATAGAACAACATAACAACAGCATACAATACATACAGTACCTTCAAGGACAGTGGTCCACAGTTCGGTACGATTGCCGTCCTACCAACGGGATCTTCAAAGCGATGTACACCACCGAAACGAACGCTTGGTCCGACAGCATCACGGGCCACTAGCTCCCTTCGCCCCACACAGACCGCTACCTCGTGCCGGGGCTGAGCTTCGAGGGCGGGATCTTCAAAGAGCCACAAACCACATTGCAACGTCGCCTCGTCCTGCACCATCTACCCTTGGTACACACTAGAAGACCCAATCTTGTTCTAGCCTAGAACACTCTAGCCTAGATGTTCTAGCCTACACTAGATCAATGTCTACCCAAACGTCCCAATTTTTTGATTGTTCAGCCGTGCATGCTTGCTATTGTCCGTAGTTCATTGTTCCATGCTTCCTTCTCTCGCGCTTAGATATTGCACATTTCTGTGCAATGAAACGCCCCGCCACTTCCCCCTTGCTCCCTCCTCAACCGGGAAGGATACTTCCCTCTTGTCTAAGGCACTACGGGAGTTGAGTGGGGCTTCTAACCTCAAGGATGAGCGGGTGGGCCATTACTTGGCCACGTGGGCGCTATCATGCCCCCTAGCACGACGGCAATTCAACAACGCCGTCCAATATGTGAACTCCGCCACTTCTACCGAAACCACGGGTGAGGCATGCAAGGCCGCCGTTGAGGCACACGCCGCCTCCCTTCTCCCCCCCACCGCCATGTGTGAACTAGTGCTCAACATGAGGGCCCCCGAGTCCTCGTGGAGGACCCTCTCGGAGCTCTACACGCTCCGTAAGTTGGAGCATCACGGCACCGTCCCCGGTGGCCCCTACTCCCGTCCAATTTGTACCGAGCGGGCTTTCCAAGCTCGTTGGAAGGAGTTGGTCGCCCCGGTGCGATGGGATGACCCCGTTGCCACGGTGTTGCCCAAGGCCACCGGGATCTCATGGCCCTTCACCTATGGGGTCACATACATTCTCTCCCAGCCGGGCTTGGTGCGGTCAATCAACCGCAACTTACCGTTGACGTTCATCGTCCGGGGAGATGGACCCAACTCAATCACTTGGACCCAACTCACCATCTCCTTGGCCAACTTCGACCGCTTGGCGCGCTCCCCCGCGGGCCTTTGGGTGTTGAGCATGGCCAACTGCGATGACAAGGCCATGGACACCCTTGGGACGTTGTGGAAGAGCAATTGGGAGGTACTCCTCTCACCTAGTGCCTTTCGCTTGTTCTAGTTTTGATCTAGTCAGCCTCGAACACCGCTCGCTAGAAGCTAGATTGGACTAGACCTGAACGAAATTAACCACCCCCCATGTCTCCTGTTTAGGTGATTCAAGATATCATCGACACGGGGCTGGTCCAATGGGGGGCCTCCAAGGAGGAGGCAAAGGTGTTCCTCGGGGGGGATCAACCGTGGACGCGCAGGGTGATCGGGGTGTCCACTTGCCCCCATAATGGGCTCCATGTTCAATGAGGGGATATGGAATGCCCAAACGAAGACTTGGGAGGGTAGTGCTATCCGGCGGACCATGGAGGGTGATGAGGCCAACTACACGGCCTTCCTCCTTGGGACGCCTTCCTTGCAAGCCGCCGGCCGCAGTACGCAGCGGACTTTGAAAATGCCACGTGCCTAGGTCGTCTTGTGCAATTGACAACGGCCATGGGCCGCTTGTTGGGGGAGTTTGTCGACCGGGAGGCTAGGTAGGTCACCCCTGCGCTCCGTCAAGACCTGCAACTTCTCGTGTCGGAGAGGCGAGCAGGTTGGAGCATTTATGGGTCAGCTTCCCCGGACGGGGAAGAGACGGCCAATTTTTTTCACGCCTGGCGGGATATTGCTAGGTGCCTCGGCATTAGGCCGAGCACGGCCAAGTACAAGCCCATGGCGGACCTGTGGGACCTGCTGCAGGCCCTCTATTGTACATATCAGGGCCCTGACCAACTGAACTGTGCTGCCGTGGCCTGCGATTTTCGGCGCCACTGTACTGTCGGAACTGCATCATGGTATCTATTTAGCCTTGGGCATGATGTAGATACCATGTTGCAAAACATTAAGCCATTTGGACGGGCTACGTACTCGGGTGACATTTCGGAAAGCGTCAACCGCTTTCTGAAACATGGTCACAACGGGCACAGCAACCGGGGGGGGGGGGGCTCTCGGCTGGAGTGGCTGGACGAAGTGTCGGGTCGTCAGTGGTCGGCCATCCAGAGGGAGGCCAACGTGCAAGCACAGTGCATGACATGGCTGTTTGCATTCTTTGATGTGTCGTGGGTTGTGCATTGGGGGCCGCGGTCGCAAGTGCCATGCTCGGGCAGGGATGCCATGGAGGTAAGGAGGGGCCAAGGCCACATGCAGGCTTCCCTGAAACAGAATATTGAGCAACAAGATGGCATCGCCAGAGTTGATGGACGAGCTGCTGCGCCAGGTATATTGTCTTGTTGTGCGTTCTAGCACTGATCTAGGGAATTGTTCTAGTCTTGATCTAGGCAGCACGATCGGTCGCTAGAGCGTCGCTAGAACGCCGCTAGAACTGCTGCCTGGAACGCCGCTAGAACGCTCCTGTGTTAGCTACAGAATGCGGCAACCCAGGCGCTGATTGCGCAGGTGCTGGAGGCGCAGAAGCAGGCACAGCAGGCACGGGCCGAGGAGGCCGAGCCGAAGGCCGAGCAGGCCCCGAAGGGCAAGGCACCCCCCCTCGCCAAGCCCAACAGCAAGCCCTAGCCCCAAGCCCAAGCCCCACCTCCACCATTGGCACCCCCTCCGCCGTTGGTCGCCAAGAAGTTGGCGGCCGCGGTCCTGGCGGAGGACCCGGAGGTGGAGGAAGTGCGCGGGGAGCTCAAAGGCTTCTCTGCTTCCCTCCAAGGGGGCCAAGGCCAGGGCTGACGCCAAGGTCTCCGAATGGAAGACCAAACTGGCCGACCTGCGGTCGAGGGGGATACAGAGAGGGTCTGCATGGCGGAGGACACTCTCCGCGGGGCGAAGGCCCAGGTGGCGGACAAGAAGGAGGTGATCGAGGCGCTCGATCGTAGCGTGCGGTGGATGGAGAGAGAGTTGGCCAGGACGGTGGAGAAGGTGAAGGAGGAGAAGGTGGATGAGGTGGTGGAGGTGGAAGTGGAGGCGGAGGAGATGGAGGAGGGGATGGTGAAGGAGGAGGTGGAGGCGAAGGTGGTGGTGGAGACGCCGGCGAAGGGGGGTGAGCCAGTGGCTGAGGACGATGATGGGGTCGAGGGATGCGGAGGCGATCCAGCACCTACCACGGGACCCGGCCGGCTGTCTTGGCTGGCCCCCACCCCCCAAACCTAGACACCCACCTCCTCGTCGCCCCGGAGAGTCCGGTTTGGACTCTCCGGTTTTCGTTGGTGCGGGTGCACCACCGGCTGTTGGGGGCGGGGTGGTGGGTATGGGTGGACGAGGGGGGGGGTTGTCCACGTGGACAGGCCCCTACGCCCAGGGGTGGTCAACAGGTTGTGGGGGTGGCAACCTCAGTAGCCGGGGCCGCGGAAGGGATGGGGGGTGGTGGAAGCCCCCCCCGAAAGGGGGGTGAAGATGTTCGAGTTGGCGCAAACCAACGTCTTAACCCCCGAGAGGAAAAAGGGGGGGGGGGCACCCACTGGCGATTCGTTGCCCACTGCTGGCAGAGGCGGGGCTTGGGGGGGGTTGGGTACGCGGGGAAGGCCTGGATCTCGACGCCGACCTGGTCGGCGCTGATGGACTTCGGGGGTTTCAACCCCGAGGCGGCGAACCGGGGGGCGTATGCCAGGTTGGTGCACGGCATCGCCTCGTGCCTCCTGGCCCAAGTCCAAGCCCAAGCCCGCCGCATCCCCCGCTGGGGGCCCCCCGCAGCCGCACGCCCCCAACCCCCGGGACGCCTTAGCCAAGGCCATGTGGGGCATCTCTCCCGCCCTGCACCGCCAAGGCACGGTATGTTGATTGCGTTCTAGCGTTGATGTAGCGAACCGTTCTAGTCTTGATCTAGCCACGGCCGTGCCGCCACCGTGAGAACGACGCTACAAGGCCGCTAGAAAAGTTGCCTAGAACGCCGCTAGAACGCACGTGCATTTTGTTTTTTGTCTTCAGGTGGTCAGCGAGCAGACATGTGGAGCCGACCCCCGCGGGGTGCACGTGGAGTGGCGCAATGGCGGAGGGCGGACGCGCCTCGTGGGGGTTACCGAGTTGAGCCGGATGATGGGGACGGACCCCAATCTGGCCCTCTCGGTGTTGGAGGGTTTGGGTAGGTGGGAATCGGGTAGGAGTGCGGGGGGCATGGACCCGCAGCGCAAGGGTTGGGCCAGGTTGCAAGACCGGGCGGAGGAGACCAGCAGCAGCAGCACCACCACCACCACCACCAGCGGGGGGAGGACACCCCCCCCAAGGCCCCCAAACCCCCCCCCAAGGCCACCAACAAAAAACCCCTCCACTTCGAAAGTAGCGACGAAGAGGCCCCCCCCCCCCCAAGCCCAGCAGCCTAGCAAGCCCAAGGCTAAGGCCAAGCCCCAGGCCAAGGGCAAGGGCAAAGCCACCCCCCCCCCAAACCCCAAGCCCCCCTCTTGCAAGATAGGGGCCGGGACCCCTATGGGAATGTGCCGGGTGTGGGGTACACCCGGTATGTCCCTTGGGCAGAGGGGGGGAATGTGGGGACCGTCAGCCAAGTGACGGTGTTGGGGGATTGGGTTGAGGAGTTGGACCTGGGGGAGTGGTAGGTGGTGTCGCAGGGGTCCAATGGGGAGGGGGAGGGGGGGAAGAGAGGGAAGAAGGGGAAGAAGAGGAAGCGTGAGAAAGAGGGGGGGACCTTCCGGGTGTCGGGGGGGCTTCTCTTCCGCACCCGGGAGGAGGCGGAGGCCCACCTCCGGGAGGCCTTGGGGGCGACAGGGGACGACGGGGAAGACGGGGATGACGAGGGGGACGAGGGTGGTGACAACGGGGAGGGGGGTGACAACGGGGGTGAGGTGGGGGGTGAGAAGGGGGTTGAGAAGGAAGGGGTAACGGGGGTTGAGAAGGGGGGTGCCGGGAGCAATGATGAGCCCTGGCAACCCCCCACCACGCAGGGGGGTAAACAATTCACAGAGGGGTCAAAAAATTCACGGAGGGGGGTAAACAATTCACGGAGGGGTAAAATAATTCACGGAGGGGGGTAAACAATTCAGAGAGGGGTCAAATAATTCACGGAGGGGGGTAAATAATTCACAGAGGGGTCAAATGATTCACGGAGGGGGGTAAATAATTCACGGAGGGGGGTAAATAATTCACGGAGGGGTAAAAAAATTCACGGAGGGGGGTAAACAATTCACGGAGGGGTAAAATAATTCACGGAAGGGGGTAAATAATTCACGGAGGGGTCAAATAATTCACGGAGGGGGGTAAACAATTCACGGAGGGGTCAAATAATTCACGGAGGGGGGTAAACAATTCACAGAGGGGTGAAATAATTCACGGAGGGGGGTAAATAATTCACGGAGGGGTAAAATAATTCACGGAGGGGGGTAAACAATTCACAGAGGGGTCAAATAATTCACGGAGGGGTGTAAAAAACTCACAGAGGGGTCAAATAATTCACTGGGGGGGGTAAAGAGTTCACGGAGGGGTCAAATAATTCACGGAGGGGGGTAAACAATTCACGGAGGGGAGTAAATAATTCACCGAGGGGGGTAAACAATTCACGGACGGGGGTAAACAATTCACGGAGGGGTAAAATAATTCACGGAGGGGGGTAAATAATTCACGGAGGGGAGTAAATAATTCACGGAGGGGTAAAATAATTCACGGAGGGGTCAAATAGTTCACGGAGGGGGGTAAACAATTCACGGAGGGGTCAATTAATTCACGGAGGGGGGTAAATAATTCACGGAGGGGTCAAACAATTCACGGAGGGGGGTAAATAATTCACAGAGGGGTCAAATAATTCACGGAGGGGGGTAAACAATTCACAGAGGGGTCAAATAATTCACGGAGGGGTAAAACCATTCTCGGAGGGGGGTGAATAATCCACGGAGGGGTCAAATAATTCACGGAGGGGGGTAAATGATTCACAGAGGGGTCAAACAATTCACGGAGGGGGGTAAACAATTCACAGAGGGGTCAAAAAATACACGGAGGGGGGTAAAAAATTCACGGAGGGGTGAAATGCTTCACGGGGGGGGGTAAACAATTCACAGAGGGGTCAAATAATTCACGGAGGGGTCAAATAATTCACGGAGGGGTTCAAACAATTCACGGAGGGGTCAAATAATTCACGGAGGGGGGTAAACAATTCACGGAGGGGTCAAATAATTCACGGAGGGGGATAAATAATTCACGGTGGGGTCAAATAATTCACGGAGGGGGGTAAATAATTCACGGAGGGGTCAAATAATTCACGGAGGGGGTCAAACAATTCACGGAGGGGTCAAATAATTCACGGAGGGGGGTAAACAATTCACAGAGGGGTCAAATAATTCACGGAGGGGGGTAAATAATTCACGGAGGGGTCAAATAATTCACGGAGGGGTAAAATAATTCACGGAGGGGGGTAAATAATTCACAGAGGGGTCAAACAATTCACGGAGGGGGGTAAACAATTCACGGAGGGGTGAAATAATTCACGGGGGGGGTAAACAATTCACGGAGGGGTAAAATAATTCACGCAGGGGTCAAATATTGCACGGAGGGATAAAATAATTCACGGGGGGGGGTAAAGAATTCACAGAGGGGTCAAATAATTCACGGAGATGGGTAAATGATTCACAGAGGGGTCAAATAATTCACGGAGGGGGGTAAATAATTCACGGAGGGGTAAAAGAATTCACGGAGGGGGGTAAATGATCCACAGAGGGGTCAAATAATTCACGGAGGGGGGTAAATAATTCACGGAGGGGTAAAATAATTAACGGAGGGGGGTAAACAATTCACAGAGGGGTCAAATAATTCACAGAGGGGGGTAAACAATTCACGGAGGGGTGAAATAATTCACGGAGGGGGGTAAATAATTCACGAAGGGGTCAAATAATTCACGGAGGGGGGTAAATAATTCACGGAGGGGTAAAATAATTCATGAAGGGGTCAAATAATTCACGGAGGGGTAAAATAATTCACAGAGGGGGGTAAACAATTCACAGAGGGGTCAAATAATTCACGGAGGGGGGTAAATAATTCACGGAGGGGTAAAATAATTCACGGAGGGGGGTAAACGATTCACGCTGGGGTGAAAGAATTCACGGAGGGGGGTAAATAATTCACAGAGGGGTCAAGTAATTCACGCAGGGGGGTAAATAATGCACGGAGGGGGGTAAATAATTCACGGAGGGGTAAAATAATTCACGGAGGGGGTAAACAATTCACGGAGGGGTAAAATAATTCACGGAGGGGGGTAAATAATTCACGGAGGGGTCAAATAATTCACAGAGGGGGGTAAATAATTCACGGAGGGGTCAAATAATTCACGGAGGGGGGTAAACAATTCACAGAGGGGTGAGATAATTCACGGAGGGGGGTAAATAATTCACGGACGGGTAAAATAATTCACGGAGGGGTCAAATAATTCACGGAGGGGGGTAAATAATTCACGGAGGGGTCAAATAATTCACGGAGGGGGGTAAACAATTCACGGAGGGGAGTAAATAATTCACGGAGGGGGGTAAATAATTCACGGAGGGCGGTAAACAATTCACGGAGGGGTAAAAAAATTCACGGAGGGGGGTAAATAATTCACAGAGGGGTCAAATAATTCAGGGAGGGGGGTAAATAATTCACGGAGGGGTAAAATAATTCACGGAGGGGGGTAAACAATTCACAGAGGGGTCAAATAATTCACGGAGGGGGTAAATGATTCACAGAGGGGTGAAACAATTCACGGAGGGGGGTAAATAATTCACGGAGGGGTAAAATGATTCACGGAGGGGGGTAAATAATTCACGGAGGGGGGTAAACAATTCACGGAGGGGTAAAATAATTCACGGAGGGGGGTAAATAATTCACCGAGAGTAAAATAATTCACGGAGGGGGGTAAATGATTCACGGAGGGGTAAAATAATTCACGGAGGGGGGTAAATAATTCACAGAGGGGTCAAATAATTCACGGAGGGGGGTAAAAAATTCAGGAGGGGTAAAATAATTCACGGAGGGGGGTAAACAATTCAGAGAGGGGTCAAAAAATTCACGGAGGGGGGTAAATGATTCACAGAGGGGTGAAACAATTCACGGAGGGGGGTAAATAATTCACGGAGGGGTCAAATAATTCACCAAGGGGGGTAAATAATTCACGGAGGGGGGTAAACAATTCACGGAGGGGTAAAATAATTCACGGAGGGGGGTAAATAATTCACCCAGGGGTAAAATAATTCACGGAGGGGGGTAAATAATTCACGGAGGGGTAAAATAATTCACGGAGGGGGGTAAATAATTCACAGAGGGGTCAAATAATTCACGGAGGGGGGTAAATAATTCACGGAGGGTTTGAATAATTCACGGAGGGGGGTAAACAATTCACAGAGGGGTCAAATAATTCACGGAGGGGGGTAAACAATTCACGGAGGGGTGAAATAATTCACGGAGGGGGGTAAATAATTCACGGAGGGGTCAAATAATTCATGGAGGGGGGTAAACAATTCACGGAGGGGTGAAAAAATTCACGGAGGGGGGTAAATAATTCACGGAGGGGTAAAATAATTCACGGAGGGGGGTGAACAATTCACGGAGGGGGGTAAATAATTCACGGAGGGGTAAAATAATTCACGGAGGGGGGTAAAATAATTCACGGAGGGGTCAAATAATTCACAGAGGGGGGTAAACAATTCACAGAGGGGTCAAATAATTCACGGAGGGGGGTAAACAATTCACGGAGGGGTCAAATAATTCACGGAGGGGTGTAAATAATTCACAGAGGGGTGAAATAATTCACGGAGGGGGGTAAATAATTCACCGAGGGGTAAAATAATTCACGGAGGGGGGTAAATAATTCACGGAGGGGTCAAATAATTCACAGAGGGGGGTAAATAATTCACAGAGGGGTCAAATAATTCACGAAGGGGTGTAAATAATTCACAGAGGGGTCAAATAATTCACGGAGGGGGGTAAATGATTCACGGAGGGGTCAAATAATTCACGGAGGGGGGTAAATAATTCACGGAGGGGGGTAAATAATTCACGGAGGGGGGTAAACAATTCACGGAGGGGTAAAATAATTCACGGAGGGGGGTAAAGAATTCACGGAGGGGTAACATAATTCACGGAGGGGGGTAAACAATTCACAGAGGGGTCAAATAATTCACGAAGGGGGGTAAATAATTCACGGAGGGGTAAAATAATTCACGGAGGGGTCAAATAATTCACGGAGGGGGGTAAACAATTCACGGAGGGGTCAAATAATTCACGGAGGGGGGTAAAAAATTCAGGGAGGGGTCAAATAATTCACGGAGGGGGGTAAATAATTCAGAGAGGGGTCAAATAATTCACGGAGGGGGGTAAACAATTCACACAGGGGTCAAATAATTCACGGAGGGGGGTAAATAATTCACGGAGGGGGGTAAAAAATTCACAGGGGGGGCAAACAATTCACAGAGGGGTCAAATAATTCACAGAGGAGTCAAATAATTCACGGAGGGGGTCAAACCATTCACGGAGGGGTCAAATAATTCACGGAGGGGGGCAAACAATTTACGGAGGGGTCAAATAATTCACGGAGGGGGGTAAATAATTCACGGAGGGGTCAAATAATTCACGGAGGGGGGTAAATAATTCACGCAGGGGTCAAATCATTCACGGAGGGGGTCAAACAATTCACGGAGGGGTCAAAAAATTCACGGAGGGGGGTAAACAATTCACAGAGGGGTCAAATAATTCACGGAGGGGGGTAAATAATTCACGGAGGGGTCAAATAATTCACGGAGGGGTAAAATAATGCACGGAGGGGGGTAAATAATTCACGGAGGCGTCAAATAATTCACAGAGGGGGGTAAACAATTCACGGAGGGGTGAAATAATTCACGGGGGGGTGAACAATTCACAGAGGGGTGAAATAATTCACGGAGGGGTCAAAAAAGTCACGGAGGGGTAAAATAATTCGCGGAGGGGGGTAAACAATTCACAGAGGGGTGAAATAATTCACGGAGGGGGGTAAACAATTCACGGAGGGGTCAAATAATTCACGGAGGGGGGTAAATAATTCACGGAGGGGTCAAAAAATTCACGGAGGGGGGTAAACAATTCACAGAGGGGTGAAATAATTCACGGAGGGGGGTAAATAATTCACGGGGGGGTCAAATAATTCACAGAGGGGGGTAAATAATTCACAGAGGGGTCAAATAATTCACGGAGGGGTGTAAATAATTCACAGAGGGGTCAAGTAATTCACGGAGGGGGGTAAATAATTGACTGAGGGGTCAAATAATTCACGGAGGGGGGTAAATAATTCACGGAGGGGGGGAAATAATTCACGGAGGGGGGTAAACAATTCACGGAGGGGTAAAATAATTCACGGAGGGGGGTAAATAATTCACGGAGGGGTAAAATAATTCACGGAGGGGGGTAAACAATTCACAGAGGGGTCAAATGATTCACGAAGGGGGCCAAATAATTCACGGAGGGGTAAAATAATTCACAGAGGGGTCAAATAATTCACGGAGGGGGGTAAACAATTCACGGAGGGGTCAAATAATTCACGGAGGGGGGTAAAAAATTCAGGGAGGGGTCAAATAATTCACGGAGGGGGGTAAATAATTCACAGAGGGGTCAAATGGTTCACGGAGGGGGGTAAACAATTCACAGAGGGGTCAAATAATTCACGGAGGGGGGTAAAAAATTCACGGAGGGGTGAAATAATTCACGGGGGGGGCAAACAATTCACAGAGGGGTCAAATGATTCACGGAGGAGTCAAATAATTCACGGAGGGGGTCAAACAATTCGCGGAGGGGTCAAAAGATTCACGGAGGGGGGCAAACAATTTACGGAGGGGTCAAATAATTCACGGAGGGGGGTAAATAATTCACGGAGGGGTCAAAAAATTCACGGAGGGGGGTAAATAATTTACGGAGGGGTCAAATAAAATCACGGAGGGGGTCAAACAATTCACGGAGGGGTCAAATAATTCACGGAAGGGGGTAAACAATTCACAGAGGGGTGAAATAATTCACGGAGGGGGGTAAATAATTCACGGAGGGGTCAAATAATTCAGGGAGGGGTAAAATAATTCACGGAGGGGGGTAAATAATTCACGGAGGCGTCAAATAATTCACAGAGGGGGGTAAACAATTCACGGAGGGGGGAAATAATTCACGGGGGGGTGAACAATTCACAGAGGGGTGAAGTAAAACTCAGAGGGGTCAAATAATTAACGGAGGGGTAAAATAATTCACGGAGGGGGGTAAACAATTTATGGAGGGGTCAAATAATTCACGGAGGGGGGTAAATAATTCACGGAGGGGTCAAACAATTCACGGAGGGGGGTAAATAATTCACGGAGGGGTCAAATAATTCACGGAGGGGGATAAAAAAATCACGGAGGGGTAAAATAATTCACGGAGGGGGGTAAATAATTCACAGAGGGGTCAAATAATTCACGGTGGGGGGTAAACAATTCACGGAGGGGTGAAATAATTCACGGAGGGGGGTAAATAATTCACGGAGGGGTAAAATAATTCACGGAGGGGGGTAAACAATTCACGGAGGGGGGTAAATAATTCACGGAGGGGTAAAATAATTCACGGAGGGGGGTAAATGATTCACGGAGGGGTCAAATAATTCACAGAGGTGGGAAAATAATTCACGGAGGGGGGTAAACAATTCACGTAGGGGGGTAAACAATTCACAGAGGGGTGAAATAATTCACGGAGGGGGGTAAATAATTCACGGAGGGGTAAAATAATTCACGGAGGGGGGTAAACAATTCACAGAGGGGTCAAATAATTCACTGAGGGGTGTAAATAATTCACAGAGGGGTCAAATAATTCACGGAGGGGGGTAAATAATTCACGGAGGGGTAAAATAATTCACGGAGGGGGGTAAATAATTCACGGAGGGGGGTAAATAATTCACGGAGGGGTCAAAAAATTCACTGAGGGGTGTAAATAATTCACGGAGGGGGGTAAATAATTGACGGAGGGGTAAAATAATTCACGGAGGAGGGTAACCAATTCACAGAGGGGTCAAAAAATTCACGAAGGGGGGTAAATAATTCAAGGAGGGGTAAAATAATTCACGGAGGGGTCAAATAATTCACGGAGGGGGGTAAACAATTCACGGACGGGTCAAGTAATTCACGGAGGGGGGTAAATAATTCAGGGAGGAGTCAAATAATTCACGGAGGGGGGTAAATAATTCACGGAGGGGTCAAATAATTCACGGAGGGGGGTAAATAATTCACGGAGGGGTAAAATAATTCACGGAGGGGGGTAAACAATTCACGGAGGGGTGAAATAATTCACGGAGGGGGGTAAACAATTCACAGAGGGGTCAAATAATTCACGGAGGGGGATAAATAATTCACGGAGGGGTAAAATAATTCACGGAGGGGGGGTAAACAAATCACGGAGGGGTGAAATAATTCACGTAGGGGGGTAAAAAATTCACAGAGGGGTCAAATAATTCACGGAGGGGGGAAAATAATTCACGGAGGGGGGTAAATAATTCACAGAGGGGTAAAAAAATTCACGGAGGGGGGTAAACAATTCACGGGGGGTTAAAATAATTCACGGAGGGGGTAAATAATTCACGGAGGGGGGTAAACAATTCACGGAGGGAGGTAAACAATTCACAGAGGGGTGAAATAATTCACGGAGGGGGGTAAATAATTCACGGAGGGGTAAAATAATTCACGGAGGGGGGTAAACAATTCACAGAGGGGTCAAATAATTCACGGAGGGGTGTAAACAATTCACAGAGGGGTCAAATAATTCACGGAGGGGGGTAAATAATTCACGGAGGGGTAAAATAATTCACAAAGGGGGGTAAATAATTCACGGAGGGGGGTAAATAATTCACGGAGGGGGGTAAACGATTCACGGAGGGGTAAAATAATTCAGGGAGGGGGGTAAATAATTCACGGAGGGGTAAAATAATTCACGGAGGGGGTTAAATAATTCACGGAGGGGGGTAAATAATTCACAGAGGGGGGTAAAGAATTCACAGAGGGGTCAAATAATTCACGGAGGGGGGTAAACAATTCACGGAGGGGGGTAAATAATTCACGGAGGGGGGTAAATAATTCAGGGAGGGGTCAAATAATTCACGGAGAGGGGTAAATAATTCACGGAGGGGTCAAATAATTCACGGAGGGGGGTAAACAATTCACAGAGGGGTCAAATAATTCACGGAGGGGTAAAACATATCACGGAGGGGGGTAAATAATTCAGGAGGGGTCAAATAATTCACGGAGGGGGGTAAATAATTCACAGAGGGGTCAAATAATTCACGGAGGGGGGTAAACAATTCACAGAGGGGTGAAATAATTCACGGAGGGGGGTAAATAATTCACGGAGGGGTGAAATAATTCACGGGGGGGGTAAACAATTCTCAGAGGGGTCAAATAATTCACGGAGGAGTCAAATAATTCACGGAGGGGGGTAAACAATTCACGGAGGGGTCAAATCATTCACGGAGGGGGGCAAACAATTTACGGAGGGGTCAAATAATTCACGGAGGGGGGTAAAAAATTCACGGAGGGGTCAAATAATTCACGGAGGGGGGTAAATAATTCACGGAGGGGTCAAATAATTCACGGAGGAGGTCAAACAATTCACGGAGGGGTAAAAAAATTCACGGAGGGGGGTAAACAATTCACAGAGGGGTCAAATAATTCACGGAGGGGGGTAAATAATTCACGGAGGGGTCAAATAATTCACGGAGAGGGGTAAAATAATTCACGGAGGGGGGTAAATAATTCACGGAGGCGTCAAATAATTCACAGAGGGGGGTAAAGAATTCACGGAGGGGTGAAATAATTCACGGGGGGGTGAACAATTCACGGAGGGGTAAAATAATTCACGGAGGGGTCAAATAATTCACGGAGGGCTAAAATAATTCACGGAGGGGGGTAAACAATTTACGGAGGGGTCAAATAATTCATGGAGGGGGGTAAAAAATTCACGGAGGGGTCAAACAACTCACGGAGGGGGGTAAATAATTCACGGAGGGGTCAAATAATTCACGGAGGGGGGTAAACAATTCACGGAGGGGGGTAAATAATTCACGGAGGGGGGTAAATAATTCACGGAGGGGGGTAAACAATTCACGGAGGGTTAAAATAATTCACGGAGGGGGGTAAATAATTCACGGAGGGGTAAAATAATTCACGGAGGGGGGTAAATGATTCACAGAGGGGTCAAATAATTCACGGAGGGGAGTAAATAATTCACGGAGGGGTAAAATAATTCACGGAGGGGGGTAAACAATTCACGGAGGGGTCAAATAATTCACGGAGGAGGGTAAACAATTCACGGAGGGGTGAAATAATTCACGGAGGGGGGTAAATAATTCACGGAGGGGTCAAATAATTCACGGAGGGGGGTAAACAATTCACGGAGGGGTGAAATAATTCACGGAGGGGGGTAAATAATTCACGGAGGGGTAAAATCATTCACGGAGGGGGGTAAACATTTCACAGAGGGGTCAAATAATTCACGGAGGGGGGTAAATAATTCACGGAAGGCGTAAAAAAATTCACGGAGGGGCGTAAACAATTCACGGAGGGGTGAAATAATTCACGGAGGGGGGTAAATAATTCACAGAGGGGTCAAATAATTCACGGAGGGGGGTAAATAATTCACGGAGGGGGGTAAATAATTTACGGAGGGGTAAAATAATTCACGGAGGGGGGTAAACGATTCACGGAGGGGTAAAATAATTCACGGAGGGGGGTAAATAATTCACGGAGGGGTCAAATAATTCACGGAGGGGGGTAAATAATTCACGGAGGGGTAAAATAATTCACGGAGGGGGGTAAACAATTCACAGAGGGGTGAAATAATTCACGGAGGGGGGTAAATAATTCACCGAGGGGTAAAATAATTCACGGAGGGGGGTAAACAATTCACGGAGGGGTAAAATAATTCACGGAGGGGGGTAAATAATTCACGGAGGGGTCAAATAATTCACGGAGGGGGGTAAATAATTCACGGAGGGGTAAAATAATTCACGGAGGGGGGTAAACAATTCACAGAGGGGGTAAATAATTCACGGAGGGGGGTAAATAATTCACAGAGGGGTCAAATTATTCGCGGAGGGGGGTAAACAATTCACGGAGGGGTAAAATAATTCACGGAGGGGGGTAAATACTTCACGGAGGGGTCAAATAATTCACGGAGGGGGGTAAATAATTCACAGAGGGGTCAAACAATTCACGGAGGGGGGTAAATAATTCACGGAGGGGTAAAATGATTCACGGAGGGGGGTAAATAATTCACGGAGGGGTCAAATAATTCACGGAGGGGGGTGAACAATTCACGGAGGGGTGAAAGAATTCACGGAGGGGGGTAAATAATTCACGGAGGGGTAAAAAAATTCACGGAGGGGGGTAAACAATTCACAGAGGGGTCAAATAATTCACGGAGGGGGATAGATAATTCACGGAGAGGTAAAATAATTCACGGAGGGGGGTAAACAATTCACGGAGGGGTGAAATAATTCACGGAGGGGGGTACATAATTCACGGAGGGGTCAAATAATTCACGGAGGGGGGGAAAAAATTCACGGAGGGGGGTAAATAATTCACGGAGGGGTAAAAAAATTCACGGAGGGGGGTAAACAATTCACGGAGGGGTAAAATAATTCACGGAGGGGGGTAAATGATTCACGGACGGGTCAAATAATTCACGGAGGGGTCAAATAATTCACGGAGGGGTCAAATGATTCACGGAGGGGGGTAAAGAATTCACGGAGGGGTAAAATAATTCACGGAGGGGGGTAAACAATTCACAGAGGGGTCAAATAAATCGCGGAGGGGGGTAAATAATTCACGGAGGGTTAAAATAATTCCCGGAGGGGGGTAAACAATTCACGGAGGGCTGAAAGAATACACGGAGGGGGGTAAATAATTCACAGAGGGGTCAAATAAGTCACGGAGGGGGGTAAACAATTCACGGAGGGGTAAAATAATTCACGGAGGGGGGTAAATAATTCACAGAGGGGTCAAATAATTCACGGAGGGGGCTAAACAATTCACGGAGGGGCAAATAATTTACGGAGGGGGGTAAACAATTCACGGAGGGGTCAAATAATTCACGGAGAGGGGTAAATAATTCACGGAGGGGTAAAATAATTCACGGAGGGGGGTAAACAATTCACAGAGGGGTCAGATAATTCACGGAGGGGTCAAATAATTCACGGAGGGGGGTAAATAATTCACGGAGGGGGGTAAACAATTCACGGAGGGGTGAAATAATTCACGGAGGGGGGTAAATAATTCACAGAGGTGTCAAATAATTCACGGAGGGGGGTAAATAATTCACGGAGGGGTAAAATAATTCACGGAGGGGGGTAAATAATTCACGGAGGGGGGTAAACAATTCACAGAGGGGTCAGATAATTCACGGAGGGGTCAAATAATTCACGGAGGGGGGTAAATAATTCACGGAGGGGGGTAAACAATTCACGGAGGGGTGAAATAATTCACGGAGGGGGGTAAATAATTCACAGAGGTGTCAAATAATTCACGGAGGGGGGTAAATAATTCACGGAGGGGTAAAATAATTCACGGAGGGGGGTAAACAATTCACGGAGGGGTCAAAAAATTCATGGAGGGGGGTAAATAATTCACGGAGGGGGGTAAACAATTCACAGAGGGGTAAAATAATTCACGGACGGGGGTAAACAATTCACGGAGGGGTAAAATAATTCACGGAGGGGGGTAAACAATTCACAGGGGGGTCAAATAATTCACCGAGGGGGGTAAATAATTCACGGAGGGGTAAAATAATTCACGGAGGGGGGAAATAATTCACGGAGGGGTGAAATAATTCACGGAGGGGGGTAAAGATTTCACGGAGGGGTAAAATCATTCACGGAGGGGGGTAAACAATTCACGGAGGGGTGAAATAATTCACGGAGGGGGGTAAACAATTTACAGAGGGGTCAAATAATTCACGGAGGGGGGTAAATAATTCACGGAGGGGTCAAATAATTCACGGAGGGGGGTAAACAATTCACCGAGGGGTGAAACAATTCACGGAGGGGGGTAAATAATTCACAGAGGGGTCAAATAATTCACGGAGGGGGGTAAATAATTCACGGAGGGGTAAAATAATTCACGGAGGGGGGTAAACAATTCACGGAGGGGTCAAAAAATTCACGGAGGGGGGTAAATAATTCACGGAGGGGTCAAATAATTCACGGAGGGGGGTAAACAATTCACGGAGGGGTAAAATAATTCACGGAGGGGGGTAAATAATTCACGGAGGGGTAAAATAATTCACGGAGGGGGGTAAACAATTCACAGAGGGGTGAAATAATTCACAGAGGGGGGTAAACAATTCACGGAGGGGTCAAATAATTCACAGAGGGGTCAAATGATTCACGGAGGGGTGAAATAATTCACGGAGGGGGGTAAATAATTCACCGAGGGGTAAAATAATTCACGGAGGGGGGTAAACAATTCACGGAGGGGTCAAATAATTCACGGAGGGGGGTAAATAATTCACGGAGGGGTCAAATAATTCACGGAGGGGGGTAAACAATTCACGGAGGGGTAAAATAATGCACGGAGGGGGGTAAATAATTCACGGAGGGGTCAAATAATTCACAGAGGGGGGTAAAGATTTCACGGAGCGGTGAAATAATTCACGGAGGGGGGTAAACAATTCACGGAGGGGTGAAATAATTCACGGAGGGGAGTAAATAATTCACGGAGGGGTAAAATAATTCACGGAGCGGGGTAAACAATTCACGGAGGGGTCAAATACTTCACGGAGGGGGGTAAACAATTCACAGGGAGACAAGGAGACCTGAATTCTGTCATTTAGGAAAGCTCTAGTGTCTCAGCACAGTAGGTTGTCTCACTCCCCTCATCCTGGAGCAAGTGGAGGGAAAGGACAAACCAAACCCTGTTCAGGACACTACAATCTGAGAAAGACAGGTGACTTCTTCGAACGTCTAACCAAAATCATCACGGCAATGTTGTTTGCAACTGCAACAGATGGATGCAAGAAACACAGCCTAGAAGCCAAACAGCTGGTGGCCATACAGTGTTGTGTTAGGCTACGCTGCCCAGCTGCCTCCATGAATGTGATGTCTCTGGCGGTGAGCATAATTTGACGTCTCGTGCCCCTCTCCGCCTTTGCTGTGCTGAACTACATCGCCAACCACACACCCACGGCAGGAAAAGAGGAAAAACTTGAAATTTCGGAAGCTTGGGTCTCAGAATCAGGAGTTTCGCTGCAGACCTTATTCAAGCTGTACGAGCTTTCTGCTGGAGTTTGGGGTGGTGCGCACGATTGAAAGGTGCGCACATTCGACCCCTTGGCCATTTTTGTGCGTAGTACTCACAACCACAACACAAAAAGACAGAATCAAAATCAGGTAAACAATTCACCTGTGCAGAACACGCGGAGTGCATGGGCTGGGGAAAGGGGGGAAACTCAAGCGCTGGGGTACAGGGAGACCCGGAAACCCTCGCTAACCGCCACCCCCCGGTGGAGCCCACCCTGTACCATCGTGGCTCCCCGACGGGGCGCGTGATCCCGCGACCCAGCCGCCGCGGCTGGACTGGGCCTCCCCCCAGATTGCGTGTCCCCCCCCTGGTTTCAGCCCCACACCACGGTGAGGTCACGCGCCCCTGGGCAGCCGTGGGGGTATCACATCACATCACATCACATCACATCACATGACATGACATGACATGACATGACATGACATGACATGACATGACATGACATGACATGACATGACATGACATGACATGACATGACATGACATGACATGACATCACATGACATCACATCACATCACATCACATCACATCACATCACATCACATCACATCACATCACATCACATCACATCACATCACATCACATCACATCACATCACATCACATCACATCACAAATGTGTCCATGACTCAATGAAACTACTGTACTACTTACTGTACTGGCAAATTCATCTCGAAATCCCTGGCTGGCACCCTCATAATCACCGATTCCCTCATCCTTCCTCCCTGAATCAGGACATATTATCTGGAAATGAAGCAAGGTGTAGAAGGGGGGTGTACAAACAAGGACAACTCAATAGTTGCAAATGTGGGGAGAGGGGGGGGGGGCGGGACAGCTGTGCTCAGTGATTCTGTCCTCTGTGTCCTTTTCTGGGTTTTTCCCTAACCAAAGCCTTGAGAAAGCCGAAGCAGGAGGGGTTGCCGGCAGGGGAGGGACCGAGAGGCTCGTAGGGGTGCCTAATCTTTTAGGTAGGACAATGTACCCCTCAGCCTCGCTCTCCTTGACTCTCTGGTGCTTGGGCGTCCTCTCGGGCCCCCCACACCCGGCGAAGAACCCCTTGCACCCCACCCAGGCACCAACCCTGCAGACAGTGTCGTTTAACTGACAGAAAAAAAATGCCATGTGGAAAATAGCAGGCGCACCTGCAAAAAAAATTGTTTTTGGCAGAAGAGACATTGTTGCGGGCCCCCGTTTCATTGAAAAAAAGAGGGGAAGAGTCGAGAGCGGGGAGAGGGGGGTAGACCGTAGACGGTAGAAAATGGAAAAATTGGGTCCCCCACACTAAATGGGGGACCCCACTGAAATCGGGGGGTGTGAAGCAAAGCAGAATGCCCCTCCAGGCAGACACACAAAGAATGCAAAACACATACACAGAGCAATGTGAAGCAAAACACTGAATGTACAATCACATGTGCTTCCATGACCCTACATCGCCTGTCTCCCTGGACTGAGATTCAGGGCTCACATTGCCCCGAAAATACCCCGAAATGTACTAAAAAGCCCCCCAAAACGTACTACAAAACCCCCGGAAATGTACTAAAAGATCCCCTGAAATGCACTAAAAAACCCCCCAAAATGTACTAAAAAAACCCCCTAACTGTACTAAAAGACCCCCTAACTGTACTAAAAAACCCCCCTAACTGTACTAAAAAACCCCCCGAAATGTACTAAAAACCCCCCCGAAATGTACTAAAACTCCTTTGTACCAACAACCAACAAACAAATTGCAATCACAAAAAGACTGGCAATGCGATATCCTGAACTAGCCCCTTTATCTGCTTTGGGGCACATCAACAGCCACATTCAAATATGCACATCCCGAACTAGCCCCTTTATCTGCATTGGGGCACATCAGCAACCACATTCAAATATCCACGGCCCAAACTAGCCCCTTTATCTGCGCTGGGGCACATCAGCAGCCAAATTCCACTACCGTGCGTCGCACGGTATTTTAACACTTGTCACAATCCTGGATACATCATTCTCTGAAAGCAAAGCAAGGTGCAGAACGGGGCATGAGACACGGAAGAGGGGGACAACAAGCAGTGGGGCAAACTCTCCCGCGATTCTAGCATTCTTGCAAAAAGGGGGGCAGGGGCAAAATTATTTTATTTTTGCGATTTTTTTTGGGGAACCCATTTTTGCGTAAGGCGTGAAGCCAATAATTAATTTTTTTTGCGTTTTTTTTTGCGGACAGGAGGGGGGGGGAGAAAAGCCTGATGGGGGGTTTCGGGTTGAGCGTTGGGGTAGCCCACCAGCAAAACTGACCCTGTTGTTATTCACATACCTAGTGCATGCCTACGGTCATGGTCTGCAAAGGAAGCAAGGTGCAGAATTGGGCAAGAGAAAAGGGGGGGGAGCCAAGTCTGATATGGGGGGCAAAGCACAAGTGTGATATTGGGGGGGGGGGGGCAAAGGCCTATCATGGGGGGCTTGGGGGGTTGGGGGGTTGGGGGTGATGGCCCATAAAAGTCTGAAGTCTGAAGTCTGATTGCCTATTGGGTTACTATACCCATAGCTGGGGGTGAGTGCCCAAATGGCTTGGAGTAGTGTCCACAATGTTGCCAGCGGTGCCCAAGCAACTGTGTGCAGTGCCCAAACTATCGAGGGAAGTGCAGAGATGGGTTGGTGTAGTGCCCAAAGTGTTGCTGAGCAGCACCCAGATTGCAGCGGACAGTACCCACAGTTTTAAGTGTCATGCCCAGATTGTTTGAGGGCAGCACCCATATGGCTTGGGAGAGCGCCCATAGTGTTGTTGGCAGTGCCCGGCTTGGTTGTGGCAAAGCCCAACTTGTTGGTGGCGGTGCCCAAATTGCTAGGGGTAATGGCCATACTGCTACCTACTGCTACTTGTTGCAAGGATGGCTGTCCACCTCAAAACAAACGTTCAAAAAAGAAAATTCCAAAAAGAAAATTTCAATTTTAAGCAGGTGTCACATCAGAACCTAGTTTTTGCAAGTTTCTTGACTTTTGAACATGAACCTTTGAACGAATGGGTGTGGGCATCGCCATCAATAGCTTGCGCACTGCCTCCACCAGCCTAGGCACTGCCCCCATAGGTGTGGGCACTGCCCTCATTAGTATGGCCACTGCCCGCAGCAAGCTGGCCACTGCCCCCATCAGCTTGGGCACTGCCAGCAACACTGTGGGCACGACCCCAAGCCATTTGGGCACTGCCCTCAACAGCCTGGGCGACGCCCCCGCGAGCTTGGGCATTGCCAACAACACTTTGGGCACTACGCCCATCCATTTGGGCACTGCCATGCACAATCTGGGCACCGCCCCCATCAGCTTAGGCACTGCAAGTAGCAACACTGTGGGCACTACCCCAGGCCATCTAGGCACCGCCCCCATCATCTTGGGCACTGCCAACACTTCACAAACCTAAAAAGGAGCAAGCGGGCATGGTCGTGTGTGTGGGGGGGGGGGGGGAAGTGGGATAGCAAAAGGCACCAAGCCACATCACACCACATCATAGCAGAGCACACCACACTACACCCATGTGTGTGTGTGTTAGGGGAGAGGGGTGGTAGTACAAAATTTATGCTGCTGGAAACGCCTTTGATGTATTGTAAGATTTGGAGGCCAGAAAAAAATGTTCAATTTTGAAAATTCAAAAAAAAATTTGAAACTTCAAAAACCAGTTTTTTTGGGAGTTCTCACATTTTTTGAACGCTTTTTGAATTTTGAACATTCAAAATTGAATGACCGGGGATTGAAGAGAAGTAGCATCCCGTATATTACAACTCTACCTGCAGGTTGTCCCGCCATATGGCACCCAGTTGGGTCCTATCCTTGTAGCCATAGACCGCCATCCCAAACACCGAGTAGTAGGCGAGTTGGCAGGGGCGGGCACAATGGTTGGCCAACACGATGCCTAGGTGGCTCAACCTTCCCCCTGCGCAGGGGAATGCATCGCCCTGCACAATGACCATGAGGGGGTGTGACCGGTGAATGCATTTGTGTAGAGTGTTGCGCAATTGCACACAATTTACCCAAAAGGGAATGGGCCATGAGCGTCCTGAGGAAGGCACGGTACCAGCAGTGACCGGGGGCGCGAGTTGCACTGGGGTACAACGAGCCCTCGACTCTGTGTCGAAGGCCTCCCGGGTACAAATGGGCCGCGGAAACGGCCGTCCGGTGTTCAAGGAGTATTGTAGACCCTGCCGGGTGAAGAACTCCGACAAGGCAGAGATGCCGGACTTAGGGGCCAAACGCAGTGATCAACGACTCCACATATTCCCATATGGCACTGTCCTCCACGGCACGCACCACTTTCGTGGCAACCCTCCGCGGTGGCTTCCTCCCATAGGGCCTTGCAATGTGGGGAGGACACCGACCATTGGGATAGGCGGTGGCCGAATAGGGCATCTAACAGATTGGCCGCCCCGCTAAAGCGAACCAATGTCGCTGAGAGGTCCGCAATCACGGCTGGCCCAAAGAATGCTGCCGTGGTGGCGCTCATGTTGGTGGCCCCAAAGGGGCAACAACAAACTGAAGGACTATACGAACAATGGTATGTAGGGGGCCCTGGTACCATAGGGTCCTCAAACAAACCTCGCCTACGGGAAATTGAGCACACCCGGGTGTACCGTTGGGGGTGCACAACACACGGTACAATGTAACATTAGCTTAGAAAAAACCATTCAAAAGCGACATTTTTGTTCAAAAAACTGTTTGAATTTGAATGTTCACAAAAGAATGTTTCAAAATTGGATGTTTCTCTTGTGGGCGTCATATGTTAAGTTCCCGGGCTAGGCGAGAAAGCCCAAGCCCTGCGGCAAGCGTCGCGGCTGGTGCAAGGGGCCAACAATGACCGTTGTAGGGCACTCATTCCACTTGGGTGCCGCCAACGTGCGGGGCTGCGGGGACGTCCTTTCTTCGCGGCCAAGGCGGACATGGCGTTGCATTTATAGGGCTTGACCCTACATTTGCACAAACCGAGGCTGCACAGCCTAAGCACATCAGCCAGCATCCGGCCGAGGGTAGTGACACGCTTCTTCTTGACCCATTTCGCCGCCCAGCCTAAGGAGGGCTTGCACTGCTCCCCTTCGCTCCCCGGCCGCGGCGGGAACATGCCCCGGCGGTGCCCGTGGCAGGGGGAGAGGCGGGGGTAGGTGGGCGCCCGGTGCGCGCCTCACGGCTCGCGTTCGTGCCGCCGCCAGCTGCAGCTGGGATGGAGAATCCGTCGATGCGGTCACGCGAGGCACGAGGGAAATAGGGTGCCCGGAGAGCCCCCCCCCCCCCCCGCGCCCCCCGACAAGGGGCACTGGGTGCTAGCACAAGAGACCCGTCAAGCGGGAGCAAACCCGCTATCTGCATGTCAGCGGCGGGTCACGCCACAGTCCGCAGCATTCATGGCGGTGGAGAGGCCCTCACAGCATGCCTATGCGCCGGAGCCGCACGGCTAGTCTTGCGGCGCCCTCGCCCGACCATGACGTGGTGCCCATATCCCGACAAGCGCACAGGGAGGTAGCTCGCTGCGCCCAGTGGCAGAAGATGACCCCCCGCCCCCCGCCCCCGGGTTAAGCTGCCCCGGGGCTGCGGGATGTCTTTGGTAGCATCCCAAGTGCGCCGTTGGTATAGGGTTGCCGGCGACTACGACCCCATTGCGACTTAGTCCACCATACCCTCGCCGGAGGGCAGGCAAGGCGGGCAAGGAGATCAAGTGTGGGAGTGGAGGTAGCGCAAAGAAGAGCACACAAGGCACAACAGCAGGGTGCACCAGGAGCACGGTGCGCAACGCATGGCGCGCTGCATCACAACCGTGCGTGTGCACTACAGGCATGGAGCACAGCACACATTGCATAGCACAGTCCAAAACGCAGTGCAAAGCACTGCAGCACCGTGCACAGTGTGTCGCGCCACGACGCACATACAACGTGATGCACAACGCACTATGCATCGAGCACAACACAGGTGCATTATTGCACACCATGCAGTGCAGAGCACTCGATAGCACAGTGCACATCGCACAGTGCATAAAGCACCAGATCACGGTGCACCGTGCAACACCCAACGCGGCGCACAGTGCCTAGGGACCAAACTGACTAGTGCCTCTGCTCCAGGGCCGCCAGGCCACGATGTTTTCCATGGGGCTACTACCCCCACCCCCCCAAAAGAATCACCACCTTGGGGCACCGGACGTTGTAGCGCCGGTGTCCCTTGGGGTACGTCCACGCCTGATGTGGCGCACGGGGGGGGCGAGCGGGGAAGAGACATAGTCTCTACCGGCTCGTGCCTCTGTGCCGCCATCTACTAAAGATGGGGGGCAACTCCCTTGGAGGAGGGGCGCAGAACTCAGAGATCGGCCCTTCCCCCTAGCCCCTCGACCTATGTACACGGGCATATGGACATTAAACGCGCAGTACCCCATTAGCATGGGATTCATACATTTTGACTCCCTATTTGCGGAATTCACCGAAATCATTGTTTGCACTGAAACTAGGGCAGTTTTCAACCTTCCAAGATGGGTTATCTTGATAGCATGGCCACACATGATTCTTCAAAAACACTCCGTAAGATTGTTGCATTTCCTTGTGTGTAGTTTTTGTGCAAAATTACCCCGTGGAGTGGGGCACGCACATTGGCATTTGACCCAATACCTCCATTTGCCTTGGGTGGTAAAACAATTGAGATTAGGAAATTGGTGCCCAGGTCCAAACGCTCTAGGCCCAGGGACTGGGTGCCTCCTACCCACTTATGCTGAAAAATATCCATTGGCTTGCGCAAGGCACGTCACAGAGTGCGCATTCCCCAAGGCCCCAAGCCTTGTCCCCTGCCTAGCCACAGGTTTTCAATCATCATAGAGCACACAATTTGATTTCCAATTTTAGAAAATTGCATTTTTGTCCACCAAAAAACTTCAGACAGAAGCCCTAGGTTCAAATATTGCAAATTTTGTCCCACAAAACTTTATCTTGGCCTAACGAGCAAATAGTTGCACTTTGCAGGCACTACGTTGCACTCAAGGTACCCCTTGGTGAATAGGGCAATTCACAACATAGCACCAATTAAACGCCCTCCTTAGTCGGGTGATCATTTAGTGACATTGTAAGCACTCCATGTACCACAAATTAGGTACCCCTTAGATTTGCTTGTGGCTCTTTAAAAGGGTTGTTCAAAGGGCTTCTGAGCCATGGTAGGCAAACATTTGTTGGCCTATGCATCTATTTGGAGCTTAGTCCAACAGAACGTTGTTCTTCGCCATGGATCCCGGAACCAATGGCAGTGGTCCTAGGTACTATCCATGGGCGCCAATGCCCCCCCCCCACCCCCCCACCCACCCACCCACCCTCATGGGTAGGGACGTTGCTATGTCTCGGAGCTAGCATTGGATGGCTGAGAAATTGTGCTCTTTGAATGGCCATTCAAATTGATGACCCATACACAGCCTTGGTCTAGGCTTGGGTCATCATTTGGTGATAATGGGAGGACACACAAACTCTGGGGAAGGCATATAACACCAGTTAAGCGAATTGAAAAAAAATTTGCAGAAGATCTTGGCATACAATGTATCCATGAGATTGGATGGGCGTGACCAACAATCTCAACCCAAATGCATTATTTGTCTAGGTTGTGACGAGCATTGTTGGTTCAAATTGTCGGAGGCATCCCCATCTCATGTCGTTGGATGCGTGGCATGTGTAGGGCATGGGGGGCATGGGGGTAAGTCTAGGTTATGGGTTGCACAGGAAGACGGGTTTGTGAGAAGCATTATATGTCTAGTCTGCCGGGGCTCTGGATTGTGGAGTGCAATGTAGGTTTGGATTGTGAGGTGCATTGCGTCTCTAGGTTGTGGGGTGCAGGGTATGCCCAACTTGCACGGTGTTGCCTCTCTAGGTTGCAGGTTGCATTATGTCCATGGTGGTCCATCAGGTGGGTTGCATTGCAAATCTAGGTTGTGGAGTGCAGACATTTGTGCAGACTTTGTGTTGTGTTGCTCTTTGGACCTTGGGGGTGCATTGCAAGCCTAGGTTTTGAGCTGCATATGGCATGGTTGTGTGTTGCATTGCATACAAATTATGGAGTGCATGACATATCGAACTATATGGTGGAGGAACATGTAAAGTGAGTACAAACAAATTGTAATACAAGAAATTTTGTTTATGTAAATGGAGCAACTAAAAAAGAAAAAAGAAGCTACCCCCTACCCCACCAACACCACCAAATTTTTTGAATGGTGTTATTATTGGGATATGCACACTTACTGGTTGTTTACAACACTCCACAATGACCTTAACAATGGGATGCTAAGTCCAAAAAGCATAAAATACTACTTTGGTCCCCCCTCAAGAGATGATTGCCTGATGAAAACGTGGAATTCAAAATAAGAGACAAGAGAGGACGTAGTGGATATTATTTGAGGATCCCCTCCTCAAAATCGTCACGGACTCTTCTTTCTCTGCAGGCGAAGGGTGTGGGAAGCTGATGGAGAGGCCAAAAGAAGCGTGCCAAAAGAGGTCAATATCTTGGTCGCGAAAGCTATTTCGGTAGAATGCTCAGCAATTGTGGCCTCCGAAATTTCTCCAAAAAACGGCTACATATAGGGATGCAAATAAATGGCGACCCCTGTGATCCTGGAGCCCCAAAAATGGGGGGGGGGGGGGGCAACATAACCCCAACTATCTCGGGGTCCCAAAAATGGGGATGCTACAGCAGCGCCTCAGAAGGCAAAAAAAAGGTAAAATTAACTGTTTTATTGAGTAATCTTTTTTGCCTACTGTAGTGCTTGTAGGGTTGTAGTGACAAGTGACTCGCTAGTCGCTTGGCAATTGCATTGCAAAGCCGTGCCACACAATGCGCACAGTTCCCCACCCTCTTAATTCGCCGCATGGCTCTTAAGAATGCACCCCAACGGGCCATCGGGGTTGCGTTGTCATGCGGTTCTAAGCTATCCCCGTCTTCACAGGTCCAACACTTGGTCACAGGGCTGTAGTTGCTAACTTGCATCCCCTTTCCATCCCCGGTTAGAAAGCATTCAAACCCTATTGTTTGTCTGTTTTCAAGCACTACGTTGTTGTTTGCCTCTAAGTACTACACATGGCTATTCAATCCAACTGCCTCATCCATCTAGCACAACCATGCGCGATAATCGGCGCCTGCCATCACCCACCATGTGGCCCAATTCGCCAGCACGCCTACAGCACGGGGCCCACCGGGCCATACCCGACGAATACATCCGCCCGAGTGGCAGACGGGCATGCATCCACACAGATGATGCCGGGGATCCAACGCCATCCGGGTGGGACCGTGAGCACGCCCGCCTGTTGTGCCAATGCAACTTGGTGTTGCACAAGCTCCGTGAGTGACGAAGGCACCCGACCGCCGCTTGGTCCCGGGACCAATCACAACCAGCATAACATTTCTGCAAAGAGTACCAACTTTTTTCTGTAATACGAAAAGTTTTTTTCTTGTTGTTGTACTGAAAATACCTTTTTTTATGCGTTGTAATGCAAACATTTTTCTTACTCACAATACAGTGTGAAAACATAACTCAAAATACAACAAAAAAAAACTGCACTCATTGCAGAATTTTAGCACCCGCAAAACGATTTTTATATATCTTTTGGCACTTGCATTAAGGCAACACGTTACTTGCAGCATACACTTTGTTGTGTCTGTGAGTTGGGCAGGGATGGAGCAAAAGAGTGCAACACAACCAAACAGTGAGATGTGAGGAACCACACTTGTGTGCACTGGCCATCTTCCCAGAGGCTACTCTGATGGATCTGTCACGTCTGGTGGATCAATAACGGTGCGCAGACCTTCTGCAGCACTTGTACAACGGAAAATTTGGAGCAAAGTTAGAAAAGCCAGCACCCTAAGGCACAGACACTCAAAATGCAGGCACACCTGGATCTAAAGCCGGGGCAAGTCGAAAAGCTATGTGTGATCGGCGATCTGGCGTTGGCTGAGGTGCATGGCAAGCGCCAAATTTGTAAGCTGTTGCCGCAATCTGAAGAATGTAAACCACAAGTGTGCTGCACCTGCGGGGCTGTGGATCTGTGGGTGTGTGGGTCTTCAGGGGGGGGTATAGGCTGTAGGCCTGTGGGTTTTGGGGTCTGTGGCACTGTGAAGCTCTGGGTTGGTGGAGTGCCTCGCAGTATGATGCTGAGATGTGGGGCCTGTAAAACTGCGGGGACACGTGGGATGTGGAGCTGTTGGGCTGTGGGTTTGTTGGGGATGTGGGGCTGGGGTAAGTTCTGGGGTCCAGGGGCTGCCTGTGGTGTGGTGGTTTCCATTCTGACTCCGGTGTACCCAAACCACATGGCCTCTGGCCACACCAGTTCGGTGGCAATGTCCTCGTCACAAGCTGTGTTTTGCCCTAATCAATTTTGTCACTTGTGGCCAGGGGCGTTTGAACAGGTTGAGCGAGCGAGAACACGAGCAGGCGGTCAAGCAGCAAGCAGGGAGGATCACCACAATGACATGAATGACCAGTTGCCAGAGGTTTTGACTTGGTGACCGCCCTAGACACCATTGTGAATCCCTAACCCCAACTCGAGGGGCCACGCAACAAAGCGTTGATTGTGAGTCCCAAACCCCGACTCGAGGGGCCACGCAACAAAGCGTGGATTGTGAGTCCCTAACCCCAACTCGAGGGGCCACGCAACAAAGCATGGATTGTGAGTCAGAGCAAGTGTCAGAACAATGGTTCATGATGAGTGAAACTGTTCATCTATCACCTTATACAGTCATATCACTGTATACTTCCAAGCACTGTATACGGGCACCAGCGAGCTGGTTTGCCCGAAAGTGATTTAGCACCCCTGCCGGGTCTTTGTAGTTGCAAGCAAGTGGCAGGCAGCAATCAAGCATGCAGCAAGCAACTCAATGTCTCCCCTACCTACTCTGTGTCGTCCAGTGTTTTCTTGTCAACATTGTCTTTCAGCTCAAACTACAAATTCAAATAACTGCGGTGAAGAATTCAGTGTTCAAGTCTCATTTAACCCACACTTTGGCGTGTCCACATCCAGACCCCGCACTGCATCTCGGGTCAGATGTGGTCAGGGCACATACTGCAGCGACAGAGGTTGGTGCAGGGCCGCATGGAGCGGACAGACACAAGCATTGGCTGCATGCAGTCCTCAGCCCACAGTAGAGCACTTTGTAATGAAAACAACAACATTGTTGACTGCCGAGCAGACTACCTTTTTGGGCACATAAAATGAAAAAGCCATAGCCCTTATCCTACCATTGATGGGATATAGTGTAGAAAAACAGGCAATTATTGACGTTTCTTTAACCATGGTGGTCTTGCTGCACTTTTCAGTAAAATGTGCCGCCAGCGTTCAGCAACAAGCCCAGCGGGCGCTAAGCATCTGAAAATTGCTTTTCTCAAAGGCGTAAATCTTAGCGAGATCAGAAGCTAATATCCCCATAGTCACGTCCAGGGCGGTCCTTAACAGGGAAAAAAAATAAAGTGTTCCGTTACACAGTTTTCCCAAAAAAGCCCACGGGCACTCCATGTGTTCAACCATGGTTGGTGGCGGTTGGCGGTTGGCGGCGATTGGCGGTTGGCAGTTGGCAACTGGCAGTAGGTGGCGGTTGGTGGCGGTTGGCGGTGGTTGGCGGCGGTTCGTGGTTGGTGATTGGTGGTTGGTGGCGGTTGGCAGTGGTTGGCGGTTGGCGGTTGGTCGCCGCTGGCGGTTGGCGGCGGTTGGTGGTTGGCGGTTGATGGGTTGGCGGTTGGTGGGAGTTGGCAGTTGGCGGTTGGTGGTCCCTTGGGGCGGTCCTTAAGGGTGGTCCTTAACAAAAAATAAGTCTAGTTCCTTAAGGACCGCCCCAGTCATGTCGCCCCGTATGCACCGCAACCCCGCATGGTCATCGCCTCCAGAGGAGATCTGGTAGTATGTGCCTGGTTCAGCCATCTACGGTGTCGAGCACATGGTCCACCCACGGGCACGCGACCAGCATCAGCCAGCAAATGTTGCAGAGCACCGCATGCAAGCATCACACAGGTATACCTTCGTGTTGACACACTGGTAATGCCGCACCGCACAGCTGTAGGCCATTCGGCGTGCGACTGCCATCTGCTCTTCCCTCCCAGATCCATACCGAATCCTCCAGCCCACTGTGCTGCATGCCTGGAATGGGGCAGAGTGTGAGAACCCCACAGCTGCTGACAACCCTCAGCAACTCTCTACAACCCTGGAACCCCACGATCGGCAGAACCCCTGATGAACTTCTTGACCCCCCTTCCCCCCGCTTGCCTTTCCTCCTTCCGGAAACGCATGCCTTGGGTGCATCTTTGCCCCGCATCCTTCTTTCCGACCTCACCCCAATCCACCCCAACTATGCCCCCTGTCTTTCCAAATCGAAGGGCAGAAGAGACTGCAATTAGAGAAAATAACACATACCGACACACGGGCGATTTGGCAGTCGGCATCTGCCAGGCTATCGAAGATTTCAGATAACACCCCAACATCCTCCGTGAAACGGGGCACGTTGTATTGCATATACGAAAGCTGTGGGATGCAAAGGGAGATGAAGATCCTCTCCACAAGACTGGACGGACGGACAGCAAGACCTGGGCATATGCTGGTGGGCAACTTCACAGAAGAGAGTACCTTCCCTTCTTAAAAGGCTCAGCACAGATGTGCCTCGCATAGTCTTTGCTCAATGCAGACACGTGCTGTCTCCTCCATGCAGATGTGCCCTCTGTGGGCTGTGCCAAGTGCGGATGTGCACTACATGTGCGACCCGCCTACACCCTGCCCGCGCCCACGTTCACCCAGTTTGCGCCAGCGTACGCCTGGCCCCTACCCTCTTGAGCCTAGCCGACGCTGTGTATGGACCACCCTTGCGCACACTTGCCCACACTTGCCCAGCCTGCATCTTCTCCCCTTATTGCAGATGTGTGTTTTTCGAGTAGTGTTCATTACAGGGTATGCCTGGTATGGGGTGTGCCCCAGTGAAAAGTTTGCTTCGTGCCACGTGAGAAAAGCCTGTGGGTAAGCACATGAGCAGCGAGTGAGGGAATGGGATCCACAGGCCTCCCTCGTTGAATTACTGGGAGTCCAATTGCCACTGGGTCCCGGAACCGCCCCCCATCCCACCTGCAATCCTAGAACATTGCAGATGGAATGTTTGAGGGGTTCAACGCAGCAACACAGACCAGTTTGTCCTCCGTCACAGTCACGGCGTCTGCCACTTGTTCTGCGGTGTACTGGAGACTCCCATTCGGATGTCCTGTTGGCAGAGACACAGAGCAAAGATGTGTGAGGACGTGCAGCTCTGTTTCAACGGCGTGTACGCGACTAGTACTGTGGAGGATAGCACCATGGGGAATATTTGTTGCATGTTATGCAGTGGGCGTATTGCGCTGAGATGAAAGAGCACCACAGTATTGCTTGCTGCTGTCAGCACTGTGCACGATTTATGCATTTATGCTGTGAAGCCAATAATGTACAGCAGACAGGGTGAGCAAGCACCTAAAGGTACAAGCTGTGCTGGGGCAGCATCCACGGTAAATGTCACGCGAGCATTGAAAAATGTACGGTGAGCACTCGTGTGACGCACAACCAGACCCTAACCATTTTTTGCTTTTCGTTTGGAGTGTCAGCGGCGTCATTGCGAGCGCCAAAGAAAAAATTCCAATCTGACCACCATTGTTACTGGCAGAGGTGAAATGAGGCAAACTCACTCCCATGGACATTTTGGGCACTCCAAGCATGGGCAAGGTAATGGAGCTGTGGCATAGATGGTTGATGTTAGGGATAAGAGGAAGGGGGGTGAGGAGGAAACAATACGTGGGCACTAGATACACTGCAAAAGCAAACAGTGTACAGAATATTCGTTGCTTAGTCTAAGAAGCACAGAGCAGGGGGGGAGTAGGGGTGGCCAAAGAGAATCAATGGAGGCTCACAGGCCTCATGCAAACGAAGAAGGAAGCGGTTTGAGGGGGAACCAATGCCAAATGGATACACCGCACCTTAAAACATAGTGTATAATAGATTACTTGCTAGAGAATTAGCGAAAGAGGAGAGAATCAACAGAAGCTCATAGACCCCCCCAAAAAATAGATGGCACCCCATGAGCACCATTCATAATGTCTTGAACGTGCCACACAAAGCAAGATGGCATGCAAAAATGGGAGAGCTTGCCCAAATCTGCATTGGGTTGGGTTTGCAGTACTTGCTGCACTAAGCTCAAGCAGTGCACTGTGCAAATCCAACCATCAAAATGTTGGAATCTCAAGGGCTTTGAGGTTACGAGGATGCCTTTTTCGTGAAGGCCCTCCACAAGAGGTCACATGTATGAGTCACCCCCCTTGGCATCCCACAAGTACGGATGAAGAGAGGGTTCAACAACCGCTCCCACAAGAAACTGGAACAATTGAAAAGCTTCCACCAATGGGGCTTGAGAGACACAATGGCATCACAAGTTTCTACACATACCTTGAGCTGAGAACACCATACTGAGGCTTTGGACAATGCCCCCTCAGCTCAAGGCCCGAGTCCATGCACCAAGCAACGTCTTGACATGCACAAAAAAATGTGGCAGTCGTTCCACCATTCTTCTTGGGGGAGCACTTGGTGTGCCGAGACTTGCAGTGCATGTGGCATTGGACATATTGGATATATGGACATTTTTTGGGGGGGGGGGGTGGGGATAGAGCCCCCTTGCTAGACCCCCACCAAAGGGGCTCAATTGACGGGACCCCCAAAATCCTACCGATACTGACGCCCGGGCCTGGGAGGTGACCCAGACCCAAAAATCGGCAAAAAATGGAAATGGGATTTTTGGAATCAGCGCGTCGAGGGAGTTCATAAAAGTCATCATTTGCCATACGTTTGGTGAAAAAAAATTGACCATTTTTAATGCTCGGCACCTTTGGCACCTTTGGCGCCAGGAGTTCATAACAACTGATTAATGGTCCTGTCAATTGAGCCCTTTTCCCAGACCCCCCCCCCAAGTTTTTGGGGGCTTTCTCCCCCTAGTTGAAAGCCCGACAGCTCCTGTGTAAGCTCTTGTATGGTTGCAACTACCGGTGCCAGTGTTGTTGCAACGTGAATGTCTTGGGTAAGCCTCTGCCCCCAAGCCCAAGTGATCGAGAATAGGCTGTCACGCACGGCGAATATGTCCTTGAGGTAGCTGAGCATGGTTACTAGCATATCCCCAAACGTCCCATGCAACACCTTCTGCCATTGAAGTAGCACAGAATAATACCTGTGTAACACCGCCAACTAAATGTACAGTGGTAATACCGTGAGGGCTTCGCATTGTATCAACCAAACCGCATACACTGCCGACCATACCAGCGAGCCATGTACTGTGGTCACCGGCTGTGGTCACCGACACCAGCGTGAAATCCATGCATAGTCGGGTTGGTCCGTGCTACCTATGTTCTGCTGCGTGCACTCCCCACAGCTGGCGGATGAGTGCTAGGTAGTCCTAAAGATAGAAACACTTTTTGAATACATGTTCATTATCCTCTACTACCCCACAAAGAGGGCACAAATCTGAGCGTGTTATGCCAAAGTGAAGATAGTGCTTTGCCACAAGCAATTTGTGTGTGTGTGTGTGTGTGTGCGTGTGTGTCAACGTATCAATTCCATTCATGCTAAAACTTCGAGGTTCAACAACTTCAGGTTAGGTTTAGGGTTCACCTAACCAAGATTGAATATTGGGAGCGAGCTGGTGGGGGGAGGAACATTGTCTCGGGGACTTCAACGACAAATGAGGTATGCATTAGAAAGTGGATGAGAGCGGCTCAAAGTGGGCTCAAAATGAGCCGTATTCATCCGTTTGGGCACCACAACCGGACTAGGATCATTTTTGGAAGACCATGGGTTTGCCTCGTTTTTGACCCATTTGTGTTCCAAATTGGCCCATTTTCAAGGCTCTTTCGGCCTTGAGAGGGGCCAAAATTGCTCAAAATGGGTTCATTCCACTTATTCGGGCACAAATGGTCCAAAATCGTTTTTGGAAAAACACGTTTTTGACTCATTTTGGACCCATTGTTGGTCGCAAAACAACCAATGTTCAAGGCATTTTGTGACTTTGGAGGGGTCAAAATGGCTTGCAATGGGCTCAAAATGGGCTCATTTCACTTGTTTAGGCACCCCAAATGGTCCAGGATCATTTTTGGAAAAACTCCTTTCCCTTCACAGCACTCTCCACTGCCGTCCGGAGTCCCTTCTGCAACGCATCACGGTTTTCAATGAGTTCCCGCCGCTCCTTGTCCCACACGTCCCACTCATCATGCCGCTCCTTGTACCACGCCCGACGCTTCTTGTTGCGCGGCACATTTTTGACCCATTTTTTGTCCCAAAACAACCCATTTTCAAGGCCCTTTTGGATTTTAGGAGGGCCAAAACGGGCCACCACCAGCTCAAAACGTGCCAAAAACATTTCTTTTGGCATTCCATGTGGTCCACGCTCATTTTTGAAAAAAAATCATTTTTTTCACTCGGTGGACCTTGTTGACCCATGTTGGCACCCACCTATTTGCAGCTTGCCGCGGCCCAGTGGCCCTAGGTACGGGGGTGTAGGCGTCGGTTAGGGCAATTTTGAGGCGGAAACCACCAACAGTGGGTGGTTGCGTGTGGATTAGGTGCACTCGAAATCGCGTTTTGAGCCACATAGCCCAAGATGTGGTCTGTTTTTGGTTTGGGGTTGTCAGCAGCCAATGTGCACAAATTCTGGGGCTTTTGGGGGCCTTTTGGGGGCGGTTCGCGGACATATTGTGGAGTTAGAGGCCCCTAGAGGGCCCTTCGGCATGGGGAAGTCTAGTTGCATGTGTAGAGTAGCCACTATTTCCCTTCATTTGGGTGTTTTCAGCAGGTTCTAGGGCGGTTTTGGGCAAAAAAAAAAAAGGCTGATTTTGGCCCCAAATTGCAGATTTCGAAATGGAGGTCCGGCACTTGCGACACCCGTTGCGACGCCTAGCCGCCACCGTTGAGTTTCTAGCTCATACTTTGTGTGGTTGTCCCTCACACCCATAGGTAGCATCCGCCGAAATTTAAGCCGAATCCGACGCACCACGATGGAGCTGTGTTTTTTGCCCATTTCGCGCGTGATTGCTGCTTGCTGCTTGCTTGCTTGTTGCTGCTTGCTTGCCAAACCTGTTAGGTCCACCCTAGACACTAAAGAGGGCTATATAAAACCAAGACTGGTTCCACCAGCTCGGTGACCCTAACAAGGATTAAATATTGGGACCGAGCTGGTGGGGGAAGGAACATTGTCGAGGAGACTTTGATGACAAATGAGGTAGGCACTAGAAAGTGGACGAGAGCAGCTCAAAAGGGCCTCAAAATGAGCTGTATTCATCCGTTTGGGCACCACATCTGGACTAGGATCATGTTTGGAAAACCATGGTTTTGACCCGTTTTTGAGCCATTTGTGGTCCCAAATTGCCCCATTTTCAAGGCTCTTTTGGCCTTGGGAGGGGCCAAATTGCTCAACATGGGCTCAAAATGGGCTCATTCCACTTGTTTGCGCACCCCAAATAGTCCAAAGATACCTTTGGGAAAAAAATTTTGTTCCATTTTTGACTGATTTTTCATCCCAAAACAACCCTTTTTCAAGGCATTTTGTGACTCTGGAGTGGCAAAAAGGGCTTGCAATGGGCTCACAAAGGGCTCATTTCACTTGTTTAGGCACCCCAAATGGTCTAGGATCATTTTTGGAAAAACACATTTTTGACCCATTTTTGACCCATTTTTGGTCGCAAAACAGCCCAATTTCAAGGCATTTTGGGACTTTAGGAGGGCCAAAACGGGCCACCACGAGCTCAAAATGCGCCAAAAACCACCAAAAGTTGGTTGCATGTGGATTAGGTGCACTCGAAATCGCGTTTTGAGCCACGTAGCCCAAGATATGGCCTGTTTTTGGTTTGGGGCTGTCATCGGCCAATGGTGGGTGCCAAAATGGGTCAACAAGGTCCACCAGGTGCAAAAAAAAATGACTTTTTTCAAAAAATGATCTTGGACCACACGTTTCCGCCTTAAAATTGCCCTAACCGACTCCTACACCCCCGTACCTAGGCCCAGTGGGCCGCGGCGAGCTGCAAGAGGTAGCCCAAACGGGAGCCTTTTGGGGGCGGTTCGCGGACATATTGTGGAGTTAGAGGCCCCTAGAGGGCCCTTCGGCATGGGGAAGTCTAGTTGCATGTGTAGAGTAGCCACTATTTCCCTTCATTTGGGTGTTTTCAGCAGGTTCTAGGGCGGTTTTGGGTAAAAAATAAAAAGGCTGATTTTGGCCCCGAATTGCAGATTTCGAAATGTAGGTCCGGCACTTGCGACACCCGTTGCGACGCCTGGCCGCCACCGTTGAGTTTCTAGCTCATACTTTGTATGGTTGTCCCTCATCCGAAGGACCACGATGGAGCTATGATTTTTCCCCATTTCGCGCGTGCTTGCTGCTTGCTGCTTGCTGCTTGCTACTTGCTGCTTGCTTGCTGCTTGCTGCTTGCTGCTTGCTGCTTGCTGCTTGCTGCTTGCTGCTTGCTGCTTGCTTGCCAAACCTGTTAGGTCCACCCTAGACACTAAAGAGGGTTATAAAACCAAGACTGGTTCCACCAGCTCGGTGACCCTAACCCTAATCCTACCACTACTGAAAACAATGTTCAATGTACTGCCCTGCAGGGGGGCTGCTCTGACAGGCTGTGGACTCCGTATGTACATGTTCGTTATGTCAAGCCAAATTATTGTACTGCTAGTACAATGGATGGGGGGGGGGGGGGGGCAACTATGTAGTGCGAGGTTCAAAGGCCCAAATATGATTCCCCCTTACTCTCCCCCAACCATTGTTTTCGCACACCCCCGTTTTCCCTCTGGAAGGAGAGATGTATGATTTTGGTGATAGGATGGGTGTACGTGGATGTAGCACAGGGGGTGTCTTGCACATGCAAGATGTGCAATAAGAAAATTGAGGTGGAATGATCAGTTAAACTGAGTTGCTCGCAGGGGAGACTATGTGCAAGTTATGAAGACATTGAGCGGTTGAATTCCATTTGGTTGCAGCCCGCTACCACCACCATCTTCCTTCACAATGGGACAAGTGTGACATCCCCACGGATTGCCGGCTTGATGCATCAATGCTGGTGCTACTTTCCCTGATTGTCCTGTTTGCAGTTGCAATGGGATACCCAGAGCCGCAGTTGTGATTGGAACATACTTTTTGCAAACAGCAAGCGATTCGTGGCGTGCCCAATATTCAAGTAACTGTCGCGTGATGGCGGGGCCCTGCAGACGGGCAGATGGAGGCATGAAAAATTATGTGAGTGGACGCGGCAGTAACGGAGCCAGCCTCACGACGGTGGTAGCAGTAAAAGACACAACATGAGGGCGCTTGCTCTTACTCTGTTATACACAAAAAATGATTGGCCAGCGACTAGCAATTAAGAGCATTGCTGACGCAACCACTTCACAAGTGCAATGGTGTCCGCCAGACCTGTCCTTAATGCCTGAAAAAAATTACCTGATTCGGATACGATTCGGCAGCAGAGGTGCACCACCAGCAGATTAGCTAAGAGTTACGCAAAGGGGCGTCGGCTGACTGTTAGGTGGTAACCTCGCGTTAGTTGGGAACCTATGATACCCCGCTTGTTTTGCTCGGGCCCAAATGCAAACCAATACCGAAAAGCAGTAATACACCCACCCAAACCCCACCTATCCTCCTGTGTGCATGAGTATGCACCTTCCTGGCACCACCTTAAAAAAGTGTGCCTTGGAAAATTTCGAGAAATACCCAAAAATTCAATATTGATTGTGGCAAACCAAGACAAGGGCGAGCGATTGCAGTGGTATTCACTGGCCTTGAACTGCTCAGGGAGATGATTCGTCCCATAAATCGAATTTGGGAGTTTGGGAATCCTGTGCACCATGTGACATCCCACTACCACTGGCACTGGCATGTGCAGCTCTACCCTCTTCCAGTCATCATGCAGTCCTCTGCATAGTGCGTCCGGGTTCCAGATGACAACTACACATGTCTGATATCCCTTCAATATGCGCGTGTGGCGTCATCGCATAGACAGGTTGTCTGGGGACTGTGGCATGAGGGAAATATGTAAAACAGCATACAGTACCACGAGGGAGAACATACAATACAGCACCATGAAACACACCTGCCATACAACATACAGCCCCATGAGGTATGAACAAAAAAATTATACACAGTGCATGAATCAGGTTCTGAGGTCCACGGCATCTTTGTGATGTTGTCTCAACTTCCGACACACGCGAAGCTTCACACCCGTCGAGCGCACGACTGGCATCGATACCGCAGTGGCCACGAACGCACGGCCTTTCAACAGCAAAGAAACCGGAAAAATCAATGGTGAGTGATTGTGTAGATCCGTTTCACATGGGCATTCTTTTCAGAAAAAGTTTCGCATCGCCATGTACTTACCACCTTGACACACAGACGCCATCCTGTGCAGTAAGGGTGAACCCTTGCCATGGCACTACCACACATACTCCCTGCCTCGTGTGCACCGTCACGACCTGCTTTGCTCGGAATCGTCGTCGGAAGAAGTACTGACCATTGCTGCTGGAAGTTTCCGTTTCCGACCCCGAGGCTCCCTTACAGCAACCTAAATGCAATGCCATCCAGAGCGTCAACATACAGACAAGCAGCACTGATGCCATGCTCCTTACAAAGTGCAGAGATGATTGGCAAGGGTGTCATGACGAGGGCTGCTGTGTGGATCAGCTTCTGCATCATCTGGGATCCCTTCCAGAAAGCATGATCCTGGACTCAGGGCATGGAAACCCTCTGTCAGTAAGTACCTCTCAGCCTCAGATGACGGTCTTGGGTTACAGACGACGGCAAGTTAACATACCCGACTTTGCCAATGGGCCTGGTTCAGGGCTGCACGGATGTCGCCTTTCATGCTCTTTGCAATTTGATCCACATCGCTCATTGAAAGTTGAGCCTGCTCCCTGCGACAGCAAGGTGCAGCAGTGGGCAAAGCTACATGCAGGAGGAGTTTGCTGCTTGCTGTTTGCTGACCAACTCAGTAGGGCATCAATGTGTGAGGCACTCCACTATGTTTCTGAAGCACTGTACTGCGGCCTGTGTCTGCCTTATCCGATGGCATTTGGTGGGAAACTGACAGGTTGTGATGGTCAACCAACACTGGATGACCATTGTGCGAAAGTGACTGCTGATCGGCAGTTGCTCTGTCGAGATCTGGGCGTACCGGAGTCGAAAACGTTTTAACGACCACTCTGCTCAGGAGCATTGAGTACACACCCGAATGCGGGTCCAGTACACATGGCGCTCAGTACCGTTGGTGCAGAGCTCGAACCAGCCTCCACAAACATTTTGCAGACTCTGCGAGCATTGTCTCCCACAACTGGTCCAGGGGGGGTGCCCCCTTGGGCTCTGCCCAGAAACCTGCCTGGGCGTGCATTTCCCCCATTGCCACCATTGCCATCATGGCGGTGGATGCGGGAACCTCACAGAGGGGTGTGGCAGAGCAGAGCCCAGGCCAATGCTGGGCCTGGTGGGTGGTGGAGGCAGAGTGGACACCTCCAAGAGGGACAGGCGATGATACTGTTCTATTCTGATACTGTCCTATGTCCAACAACCTGCCAAGGGTACTTGCTCGAGCATCCCTGACTCGGAGGCATTGTTTAGCGCCCTCCGAAAATACCGTGAGGAGGTCCATGGCGGGATGGTAGCCACCTTGTCTATGCCAGTGTGTGTGTGTGTGTGTGTTTTTTTGGGGGGGAGCGTGTTCAGCCCCGGAGTGCCATCAACGTCATAACTACCCCCTCACACTGGATGATCAACCTCAATGTGTGCATGGAGACAATGACCAAGAACGACCCAATGACCAAGAACGACCCAGTGGTAGGACCTTACCTGCAGACGTATGCGCTCCAGCGCCAAACAACTGTCGCCAAAAGAGGGCGACCACAGGTAATTATTGGTAATTATGGGTATTTGTAGGATATTATGGGGAATTCTAGTGGAGTTACAGAGAACTATGGAGAACTATGGAGTAGTAATAGGAAGTTATGGGAAATTGTGAGGATTTATGGGGGGATTATGGGGCATGGAGATCTGAAACATGTGCAACACAAACCTTCATGACATTAATGGATCCATCACGTTGACAACCGGCCACGTATGGCAGAACAACTCTATCTATCGCACTTCATGCAAAGGCAAACACACATGCTTCATGGTGTTCAAGTAGTATAAATTCTAATGCAGCTGTGCACGCCACCCATCCACCACAACAGCCCCAGCACTACCAAGCCCAATCTGACACACTTGATGTGGTACTTCGTGATGACCCTAACTGCATGACCCTGCGAGATGTATTCCCTTGGCGGTTGGCACCACTATGACAAGTGAACATACAAAACATTATGAAAATCTAGGTCCGACATATCTATGGGAATGAACAAGAACTAACAGCAACACCCTAGAGACCAACAAGATTCAACAACAACAAGCCATAATCTGCCACAAATCCCCACAATTATACACAATGCCACGATAATTTCCAACAAGTCTGTATAATTCCATGCCATAATACTATAATACCTATCATCCATAGCCCTTTAGGAAGTATGGGCACTTAACGTGCCACTACCAAACCAACTTTACTCTCCAAGCTCGCCAAACTTTTAGGATGCGCACAACCTTGTACGTGGCAGCTCTAAAGCCTTGTACATGGTTACACCAATGCCTATATGCTATGGTCACGGACCAACCATACCACGACTACCGCTAGCATGGTCCCAAAACAACTGCAGCAGGACCACTACAAGTGAGTGCCAACCTTAGAAAAGGTGGCAGGCCCCTCAGACATGATCAACAAGCACGGTGAGGGGGTCACCTGCCAGCGAGGATTGGGCATCTTGATGGATGGGTGGCACGAAAACCAACAGAGGCGTAGTGTTGTCCACTGCATGAGGAACCTGCCCGCCATGGTGGTCTTGGTGAAGCGAGCCGTGCACCACCACACAACGCTCGTCGCCACATGTCTGCTGTGTGGTGACACTTGAGAGACGATTGGCCACGTGTGGTGTTACTACGTGCGGACATATAAGTGGCAACCAGTGCGGAGAAACGTGGATGGATGCCCACTTGGGCTTTGGGATTGACTTGGTCCGCCAAATCGGGGACCCACGGGTGTTGGAGCAACTGGCCAAAGTAGTGGCCACCCCAACCATACAATAGGTCCACCTTGACTTTGCACACCTTGAGGCTTGGGGGCACTCTATGTTTGCTAATTGTCTCGAGATGTCTTCAACAAAGTGCAAATGCACACTCAGGCCAGACTGAGGGCCACCCTGCTGAGGGCCCAAGCAAGGTCCATGGCAAGATGGCCTGGGTGCCGTGTGAGCTGCAGCTCTACCACTAGGCCAAGTGGCAAGGGGTGCCATGTGCTGCCTTGGACTCACTACCGAGGGGCACACTGGGCCAAACCAGATCAGGTCTGAGGGTAGGCAGGGACTCCCTGACCCACCTACCCACCCCCACCAACACAGTGAAGTGAAGAATACATTTGCCCACTACTCCCCTGTAGTGTGGCAGTGTATTGAATTGTACTGCCCACTGGCCCCTGCATCATGGCGGTGTGCTCAAGGGCACCACTGCCCCCTTGCGTGGCAGCTTGCAGAGGGAATCCCCTGCCCACTGAACCACTCCAATGTGGCAGTGTATCGAAAGCTGCCACCTTAGCACGGTGACGCGGAGCAAGTGCCTGGGACCAGCCCTTATGGTCACCACGCCCCAGCCCTCCCCACTGTGCTGCAGAAATATGGGTGTGGAGGGCCCTTGCACGGGCATGAGCCATGCTCCTCAACGCTTATGCGTGACCTCAGGGCACCAGGGTACGAATCCACCAACCAGAGGGGCAAGGGGTGCCCAGGGCAACTCTCCACATACCGCTGCCAGGCGATCAATCCGGTCTGCACACGGAGAAGCCACGCCACTGCAACCAGCCCCCACAACCGGGTTTATCGTTTAAAGGTCGGGTTAGGTTCAGGTTCCGCCTGGCTACCAGTTCCCGGTACAACATCCCGCCCATTAGGTCCCCGTAAACCATCCCGCCCCTTGCCTTATGGCAACAGCGCCTTCTGCACACCCACACCCCACGCACACCACACCACGCCACACCAATAGTCGAGATCCGGTGCCCCAGCGAGTGACCCGGCGCCTATTGGGAGCTACCATCGTCTGCAGGAGCTCCACAGTATGCAACTACTAGCTAGGCACAACCTCCCGCCCCCTAGCCCGTGACCCCGTGTCTTTTGGGGCTACCACCTACTGACGCTGCAAAACATGGGACCATAAGCTGGGCAAGACATATCGTCCCCCCAGCCCGTGCCCAGCGCCCTTTGGGGGCTACAATCCCCCGCGGGCACTCCAAACGTGCGACCACCGGCTGGACAAGACACCCCATCCCACTGCCCTATGCTCCCCAGGGGTGAGTCTCGCGGAGGAGTTCCACAACTTGCTGCTCCCCACTCCTGTGGCAGTGGACTAAAAGAGTCCCACTGCCTAGTGCTTCCCAGCACTGTGGCAGTGTACTAAAGGAGTCCTAGTGCCCGTTGCTCCCCATCAAAGTGGGAGTGTACTGTAGGAGTCCCAGTACCCATTGCACCCCGAAAATGTGGCAGTGAGGAGAAGGGGTCCCACTACCCGCGGCTCCCCACCAGTGTGGCAATGAACTAAAGAAGTCCCATTGTCCTCTGCCAACCAGTAGTCGGCAAGGGTACATTTGCAGCTTCTTGCATAATACCAATGACCCCCCGTCCATCGCCACCTGCTACCCACGCTGACAAGGGACTCGCTAGTCGCTTGGCAATTGCATTGCAAAGCCGTGCCACACAATGCGCACAGTTCCCCACCCTCTTCATTCGCCGCATGGCTCTTAAGAATGCACCCCAACGGGCCATCGGGGTTGCGTTGTCATGCGGTTCTAAGCTATCCCCGTCTTCACAGGTCCAACACTTGGTCACAGGGCTGTAGTTGCTAACTTGCATCCCCTTTCCATCCCCGGTTAGAAAGCATTCAAACCCTATTGTTTGTCTGTTTTCAAGCACTACGGTGTTGTTTGCCTCTAAGTACTGCACATGGCTATTCAATCCAACTGCCTCATCCATCTAGCACAACCATGCGCGATAATCGGCACCTGCCATCACCCACCATGTGGCCCAATTCGCCAGCACGCCTACGGCACGGGGCCCACCGGGCCATACCCGACGAATACATCCGCCCGAGTGGCAGACGGGCATGCATCCATACCGATGATGACGGGGATCCAACGCCATCCGGGTGGGACCGTGAGCACGCCCGCCTGTTGTGCCAATGCAACTTGGTGTTGCACAAGCTCCGTGAGTGACGAAGGCACCCGACCACCGCTTGGTCCCGGGACCAATCACAACCACGGGGGTGGCCGCATACTGCATAAGTGCTCGCCACTGCTAGCACGCATTTGCAACAATTTCTCGCGGGTGCAGTAGCGGCTCACCTTGAGCATCTGGCGCACAGCGAGCATACACCGCATAAGCATCATGTCCACTCTCCGCATCGCACGCAGCCTGCTCAATGTCCAAACACCCACCAGTGAGCACGACAACACCCGTGGTTGTCGACGAGAGGGTCACGTCGCTATCATTGACCAGGGCGCGGGTCACGCGCTCCACTAGTGCCAAGCGCTCTGCCTTTCTCCCAGGCTTCAACATGGCAAAAGGTTTGCACGTCAGCCGCTGCACATTGGCCTCAATCCTTTTGACAAGGCCGTCCATGGTAGATGGTGGCTGTACAAAGAACTGTGGACACGAAGTAAGCGAGGAAGGGTTGCAGATCGGACACTCCTTCGGGGAAGTATCTTCCGGAACATGTTGCTGATCAGGAACGTGATCTTGATAGGGGTTCTGGACTTCACGTCCTGACTAGGAAGGCGTTCCTGAATAGGGTTCCTAAAAATACTTCATGATCAAGAACCCCATGCTGATCACCCTTCCTGTCCTACCTGCTGACCTAGTTCCCATGTGCCATTCTTTGGTTTCGGTGCATTTCAGGGGGGAAGAGGGGGGGGGGGGGTTTGCGTGTATTTCGCAAGGAGAGGGAGGGGGGGGGTTCGGCTTGTTGGTGGGGGGGGGGGTCATGGTGCTAGCGGGGGGGGGGTGCAGGCAACGTGGGGTTTTCTAAAGTGGTTTGGTTTCGGGGGGGGGGGGGGTTGCCTTGCTAACGATGACACCAACACGGGCTGTATCATTCTGCATTCTCCACGGGTCCATTTTTTTTGTTCTTAAGGTGAATGGCGGCAATATATCCCCACTGGTTGCGCCGCACGCTGCGGGGCGCGCACATGGCGCCTACCCATGTCTATACATGTCGTCACACTACGCCGCCCATGTAGCGTCTCCGCACATATGCTCCGCGTGGCTCACCGCAAAATATGCGCACAACCGCTTACTTAGGCGGCCCTGTACGCACGTCCCAAAATTGCCACAGTTCCCAAATGGGTACCACCCCAAAACGGGGGCTGAAAAACCACTGTGGAAAATTGCACAATTGTGCTCTGCAGGGAACACCCCTAAAAGCCTGTGAATTATCCAAAATGACTGTGTGTAGGGGGTACCACATGTGCCAGTCAAAAGTCATGTATTCATTTCAAATTTGGGCAATGCAGTGTCCATGCGAAGAAAGATCCAATTGTTCCATGTCATCCGCTGGTGCAATTGAAACCACACTGCAAAATGCAACCTAACACATGAAGCAAGGATGATGACAGGCAAGCACATGCAAAAATCTGGTTTGTTTTTTGTTACAGCTGCTGCTGACCCAGTCACTGTGATTGTATGCGAAGCGTGAGAAACAATGCACCACCAGTGCAGCCAACGAGCAATGGAGGCACCGCCAGTGCAGCCAATGCAATAATAAAAGAGGGCAACAATGCCCGCAAAAGAAATGGCATAGCAGCGGTAAAAAAATGGCGAGTGCATGAATTTGGGCACTGCAGCGCCCAAAATTACCAAAACATGAAAAATGGGACAAGTCCCACACCTGTGTGACACAAGACACATGGCAGTGTGCAGTCCGCACCCAAAACAAAGCAGAAAGTTACACCAACCTTGCGACCCTATTGTCAAATGGGTCGTAACGTGTTGTCGTTGTTCTCATAGGCGCATGTACGATGTATTGAAACGGAACTCTCACATTCATGTACCCAGTATGCGCTAAAATTTGACTTTCACTACTTTTGAGCACTGCAGTGCCCAAAATTTTAAAAACTTGGCAAATTTACCCGCTTCAATTCATTGTGGTGCATAGGTTCCTGGAAGGGCAACAAAGGCCAACGCTTGTGCTTGCGTTGTGTTGGGTGGCATCCATGGTACCAAATATATTTTGGCTACGGAGAGACAGACAAACGGACAAGCAAGCAGACAAACAGACAGATAGACAGAGAGAGGCATACATACAGTCCGACGGACACCCTGAGAGGACGGACGGACAAGTAGATATATGGACACATAGACAGACGGACAGACCGACAGGCAATCAAACAAACAGACAAACAGATAGACACACAGACAGACAACGGACAGACAAATGGACGGACGGAGGGATAGACAGAGAGACACACAGATAGACACAAAGAAGAAAAATAGACATACAAAACAAGACAGACGAACGGATGGACAGACGGACGGAGGAGAGATGGACACACTGTCTGTCCTCCTACTACCACAATGCTGCTCCATCATGCATGTACAGAACCTTGCAAAAAACATTGACAGCGTTCCGCCCAGATGATCATGCAAATGGGCTTTGGGTTCATTTGGGCACTGCAGTTCCCAAAACTTAGGAAATCAATATTTTGAGGTGTCTAATGTCTTGTCCAGTGCATGCCTCATAGTCCGACCCCCTATAGCAAGCACTACCGGATCTCGCCATGATTCATGCTAGGTATGTTGAATGTGATCGTCCACATGATCAAATACCCCCCTCTATTCTTCTTCGCCATTCGACGGTGATGAAGTACACCCCGTATAAGTGTTGTGCTAGATCTTCAACACTTTGGTACCAATATTCTAGTAGGGGCATTGTCGGTTGATGCAATTTGGCCGTCTGTGTGTAGTGTAATGGTTGACATGATGAATGCCACCCCTCTCTAGAGCACCGCCGTGCGCGGTGATGAAGCAGACCTCTATACAATTGTTGTGCCACTGGTCCAACACTTTCACACACGTTTTTTACCAGGGGCATTGAAGGTAGAGACAAACTTGGTTGTCTGTGCGGAGTCTTGCACCATCTACAGCCATTTTAAAAATAACAACCACAAATTGTGATGAAACACTTGAAAACACGATTGACTCCGCGTTGGAAGACACCATGTAGACAACCAAATCCGCATCCACCTTCAATGCCCCTAGTAAAAAATGCTTGTGAAAGTGTTGGACCAACGGCATAACACTTGTGCAGGAGTGTACCTCAGCACCGCGCAACGGTGGTGCACTGGAGACTGGGGGTGTTCATCATATCAACCATTACACTACAAACGGACAACCGCACTGCATCAACCAACAGTGCCCCTACTAGAATACGTGTGCCAAAGTGTTGAAGATCAAGGCAACACCTATACGGGGTGTACTTCATCAACGTGGAATGGCGCAGTAGTTTAGAGGGGGGGATTTGATAACGTGGATGATTACATTGCACATATCTTGCACAACGGATGGCAAAACCCAGTAATGGTTGCTACAGGGGGTGAGACTTTGAGGCAGGCACCCGACATAGTACATTAGAGACCTCAAAATGTTGGTTTGCAATATTTTGGGGATTGCAGCTCCCAAATGAGCTCAAAACCCATTTGCATGATAATCTGGGCGGAAGGAGGTCAATATTCTTTGCGCAACGTTGTGTAGATGCATGAGGGAGCAACCGTGTGGTAGTAGGAGGACAGCCATTGTACCTGTCTCTCCGTCCGTCCATGTGTCCGTCCGTCCATCTTGTCTTGTCTGACAGTTTGTCTTCTGTGTTTCTGTCTTTGTGTCTCTCTGTCCCACAGTCCGTCCGCCCAGTCATCCGTCCGTCTGTCTGTTGTCTGCCCCTATGTCTGTCTATTTATATGTCTGTTTGTTTGCTTGTCGGTCTGTCCGTCCGTGGCTGTGTCTATCTGTTCGTCCGTTTGTCGGGGTGTCTATCGGACTGTCTCTTTGCTTGTCTTTGTCTATCTGTCTGTTTGTTTGAATGCCTGTCCGTTTGTCGGCATGTCCATTGCCAAAATATATTTGGTAACATGTATGCCCCGCAATTGAACGCAAGCAGAAGCGTTGGCCTTCGTTGCCCTTGGTGGTACCTATGCACCACAATGAGCTCACGTGGGTGAAACCCTCTGCATTGCGCACACACACCTGAAAAAAAAAGCAAGTGGTGAGGCAGATGCACACAATGATGTCAAACCCAATGCTCAACGTGCCCGCGTGCCCTGAGTGCATGTCTCGTGCGCTTGGTGGAACCTATGCACCACAATGAGCTGAAGTGGGTGAAATTGCCAAGTTTTGAAAGTTTGGGCGCTGCAGTGCCCAAAAGTAACCAAAGTCAGATTCAAGCCCATACTTGGTACATGAATGTGACAGTTCCATTTCAATACATCGTAAATGCGCTTATGAGAACAACAACAACACGTTACGACCTGTTTGACAAGAGGGGGGCAAGCATGGTGTAACTTTGTGCAATGTGGATAGACCTATAGACACAACTAGACACACACTTTCAATGACCCCCCGAAAAAATACAATCAGAAAGTTTGGGCACTGCAATGCCCAAAAATTTCAAATGCTAAGATTCCAAGCCCTGAAGCGGGGGTGTATATGTGCAGCTCTAAGAGCAACAAAAGGCTAGGTTGTTGTATCCCACGATGAAAGTACACGTGTATTTGGCCGAAAAAATGGTATGCTTTTTTTGGGTGCAAAAAACGGATGTTAACATCGCCATGAATCGTGCCTTTTAGCAACGAAGTCTACGTGCGTAAAGGGCCGTCTAAGGTTTCCGCGTCCGCGAAGCATCGAATCTGAACGGTGTGGAAGGTTATGGCCGTGCTTCGCAAGTCTACTTCTCACCGGCTTGAGCAGACCGGAATAATGTTTTGGGTGCACCGTAAGCGCGGGGACTCCGACTGGGACTGGGACTCCGCTGTACGCGTGTTTACGAGTGCCCAAGGTCTTTCGACCTCCGTGTCCACCTCTTCCCGTGCCATGTCCCTCTCACCGCGCAACCGCTCATTCTCTATTGTCCGCTGGGCCACTGTGCTGGCACTCTCTGCGTACTTGTCCGACACCTGCACGTATGCTGTCTTCTAGTTCTGCTCAACGCCCTTCATCTGCACAATCTTGTCCCGAAGGATGTTGCTGTCCGCCTCCACCCGAGTCACCTTTGTCTCAAAGCCCTTGGGCTTTATCACTCCGGCCACAGCCTGCCTGAACGCCTCATGGAAAACCGCATCCAATAGCCTCGCCACAAGGGCGTCAATGTCGAGGGAACCGCCTGCAAGAGTAGCAGCTCTGCCCTTGCCCTTGCGCTCCACCAAACCCTTCTTCGGCCTCTTCTGGTGCGGTTGCTGTGCATCCCCAAAGCTCTCCTCCACCTTCACGTGCGTGCGACCACACAACATCCCGTGCTCCATCCGCCCAACGTACTCGGCAATCTTCCAGTCCATGTACCGTGCAACCGCGGGGTGGGGGGGTGGGGGGGGGGCAATGCCTCCGCCAATCCTGATCGCCTCCTGCAGCCAAGTTGCCGCCCTCCGGACGCCCACCCCGTTATCATACATGATGTGCTCGTACCTGCCGCTGCCTAGGCCGCCGCATACCGTGAACGCCCATGTCTTCGTTCCCTCCAAATCTCGTGAGACGGGAACCACGGGCAGATGGACGTGCAGCAGCTAGACCCTGGGACCCTCCTGTGGCTTCGCCTTCCACCGCAGCGTCATATGCTTGACACAGCGGGTATTTCCCTCACCCATGATGGCATCCGCGTCACTTTCGATTGTGAGTAGGGGCTTTGCCGGCCTCTCGTAGAACTTTTGCACACCATCCCCGATCCGGCAGTGCACCGTCGTGGGCGACGTCTCGGCTTGCGGGGTGCCCCCCACCTCGCCGATGGCGGCTTCCGCCAGGTCATCGCGCAGGGCCACGCGCGGCAAGATGTCCAGTGTTGCCTGCAACAGAAAAGGAACATGCAACATAGGTCAACAACCCCGGCGAGAAGTGTACTCTTCTAACAGCTCCTAGTCTGCACCCCCCAATCCGTGTCCCAAGTGTGCAATAGGCTCTTGGTCTGCAACCCCATCGTGACGACACATCCTAATGGTGGATCCTCATTTGCAACACTTTCTTAATCACGTATCCTTATCGGCGATCCCGATCTGCAACACCTTCCTCGTCAGGGTTCCCGGCGCACATCCTGATTGCAAACATAACAGTGCGTGGTGCCCGCTTCTGCACAGTTTCACGCCTGTCCACGGCGACGGACACACACCCCCTCCCTCAGCAATTGTGCCCACTAGCCGCATGTTAGAGCTCTGTTCGGGTCCAGAATGGGGGTGTCCACGGGCGGCATATCCGATCGGCATACAATTGCTTACTCCCCACCACCTGGTACCGCTGCAATACCCCCAAAGCGTTCCCGCACAGCCACGATTGTACCCGGTTGACAGGCCACGAGCGTGCTTGCAATCCAATTCCTTGTTAACGACCTTCAGAATGAAGTTGGAAACGTCCGTGGTGGCACGAAGATCGTGGTACGCGATCTCCGAGTATTGGGTGTCGCCCCGCGTCGCAGGCCGCTAGGGACTCAAAATGCGGGGATTATTGGCATCAGGACCCCGATGCACACCCTGGTACTGCTGGAAAATGGGATCCAATTGGTCCATCACGATTGTGTGTAAAGTGTGATATTTGATGCCTCATGTGGCATGGTGTGTGCGCAGTGTATTCACGAAGATGTCTGATATTCAGGTGTGTCTGAAGCTTGCAGGTGGGTCTGGGTCTGATGCTTGGAGGGACTTCTTGGGGAGGGGGGGATGGCGCCTAAATCCGTAAATCTGCCCCCTCCCCCCCACCCTTATTGAAAAAACAAAAGTCAAGGGTGAAATGGAGGCCTTGAGACAATTGAAAACCCATTGATGATTGAGGAACCACCTTGGAAACCTAGAAACATAGTAGTTACAAAAACCAAAAAAAAGACGTGTGCAACATTGAAAACCAAAAGGAGAAGATGGGAAAAATCCGGGAGCCGGAAGAATGGGAAAATTGAATAACCACCAAAAATCAATGGGGACACCTTGGAAAACATGGCCGCAAAAAAGAAGGTGCAAAAGCAAAACACAACAAACAAGCACACGCACACATGTGGGCACCATCATCTTTTTCAGCGATGAGTCCATCGATGCCATCCAAAGGTTGAGAGCAGCAGGGTTGGGAGCTGCTTGCTGTACCGCAGAACGTGTAACACGGTCTGTATCCGGCACAAAGGAATCCCACTGTGCCAACAAAGGCAATGCGTGCTGCATAGCAAGGTCCCTTGTTTGTCGACCGTTGCTACCATTGGGCACTTTCACACCAAGCACATCGGGACAGTCCGACAACGCCGCCCTTGTCCGATCGCATAGCTTGCCATTTTGCGCTGCCATTACTAACTTTGCCTGCATCCTGCCGAAACCAAGCCTGTTGTCTGGCTTAGGTGGTGTTGCCAATTTGCCTAAGCCGTTGTTTTCACGATCCTGGCAGACATAATCTGCAACATTCACCACCACCTCTGTACAAGGGTGTGGACGTGCAGAAAAGCATGCATGGCACACCAAACATGTGTTGCACAAGATGCTACCACTTGCTTGCATGTGGCGCACGGTATGCCTCCTCGAAGAGTGATGAAGTCATGATTGCCAGCATGTGTGTCGGGGGTACCATCGGGTGCCACAACTGTGACCACATCTACCTTGTGCCAACCTGTACCCTTTCTAGATGGTGCCGTTGAGGTCAGTGGTGGGCCTAGCCCTCCAACTTGTAGACATTGAAACATCGTAGCTTCCACGGATTCTCGTGCACTTACCTGCCCTCAAAACCCTCTGTCTTGGGCGCACATCAAAACGTGCACGGGCACCTAGGTGGCATGCCACTGCAACGCCTTGTCCCTTTGCCCGTTGTTGTAAAGGGGGCAAGTTGGAATGCAATGGCATGCACATGCTAAGGACATGTGTCTCCACAATGTCCTGCATACTACTGTTGAAGCTCCCACGCACCGAGATGGCACACTCTACAGCAGCCTCAGCGGGGCAATATGTTCGCAACAACGCCACGACACACCACACATTGACCCACTGTGCATGTGCCTTTTCAAGGGCCAAGGCCTCCGACATCTCGGATGTTTGCACGTTTGAAAAGTGCTTTACCATGTGCTCCTTAAGGCATGCCCACTCTGGCAGGACATGGTTGCATTTCACACATGGTGCACTCAACTCATCTCGGTGTGAAACCATGAATTGATGCAACTACTACACGCCATATGTGGCATGCTCACTGATCACCAGAGCCAGCAAACGGCCATGGTCCAACAACAATGCACAATCCCGCACCCCCCTTGGGTCAATTATTGCCCGGCCCTCCTTGATGCCAGCCAGCAACACATCAGTTGCTGCACTTACCTCAGCGCTTGGAAAAAGGGGTGATGCTGCACACTTCTGCCCACCTGAATCATACCGGTCGAAGTGCACACCATGCCACACACCTATCACAATTTGCTCCTTGAACTACAACCAGCCTAGACCCTCCTCTCGGGCGACCTTCTACAACCGTGGATGTAGCATATCTGTGGCAGTGGCTAAATGTGCACAAGTGGGCGCACGCAGTTGTACCACATTGTTGAAACACCGCATGCCATGCAAGATGTCCCCATAACTCGGCCCCCATGCAAGTAAGCTAGCATCATGGCAGCCGCCTCCCGCACATCGTCCTCTTTGGTGGAATGTTGCACCTTGACATCCAAATGCGGTGCCGCCCAGGGGACATTACCAAAAAAAGCAGTGTTGTGACGCGCATTTGCCGGCGATCACCGGATGCGATGACTAGTGGGGAGGAGTTGCAAACTACTGCATTTGTCAAGCCCATGGTCTTGCACACACTGTTGCAACTCCTTGCATTGCCGTGCCACATGGTACAAGGGCCGTTGCCGGTCCACAGCTGCCATGTAATGACAAAAGTATATAAAAAATTCCCTGGAGCATCAGGTTCCTTTACCTCCTTTTCAGGAAGGTAAAGCCCACACGAGCTACCGGTAAAAGCACATGGTGCTGGGACGCACAGCATAGAAGGTAAAAAATAGTAGGAAAATGCTGAGCATATTGCTCAGGATATTTGGGGATGCTCAGCATTCATGCTCAGCAAATGGGACTCATATTGCAAGGTGGATCTCGGAAGTCCGAGCCAAAATTTCTTCCGAGCTCCCCCGGCACGGTCGACTGGGAAGCCCATGGAACATTCCTACCGATATCGGTTGCGTTTTGGGACCCGATCTGGCTGCCAAAACTTACGAGCATCTTTCCGAGGGATTTCAAAAACTTCCAGGCGTTTTTCCATCGGTTTTTTGTACAATGACCTACACCGTTCTTGGTTCCCAAATCCCACACCTCAGCAAAGAAACACACAAAAAGACAAGCATGACCGTTCACTTACGCTTGAAATGTGAATGCTCAGTGGTTTGCCTGTTCATTTCAGCTTGCACTGTGAATGCTGTACTCTCCTTCGCTGAGCATCTGCACAGGACAGCCATCGCTTGACATGGCATCCACATCCACCACCACACGGCGATACTTCTTGGGTTGAGGTTGGGGTTCAGGGTTGTCACTGGATGATGAGGAAGAATCTGAGGCACTTACTGTGGAGGCACCAGATAGGTGCACAGCATCATCATCCGAATCATTATCCTGAGGACTGCTACTGCTCCTACTATCACTGCTGCTGCTGCTGCTGCTGCTGCTGCTGCTGCTGCTGCTGTTGCTGCTGTTACTGCTGCTACTGCCACTGCCACGAGGGCCCACAAGTTGCTGCTCAATGTCGCTATCAACAATGGGTACACGCGCCAACTTCGTATGTCTCATGGGTTGAACACGCTGCTGCTCGTTCAAACCCGTAGGACCTTGAAATGAAGCAGCACTGTCCTCGCCCTCCGAAGGGGGTACAATATCAACTGTCGCAGGGTTAGAAACTCGGCTTTGAGGGATGGGCCCCACACGTCCCTTACCCTTTCCCTTGTCCTTTAGCGCCTTACGGCGTGCAGCTCAATACTTAAATGTGGCACGGCTCTTCAAACCCAGTTTGGGCCAGTTGCAGACAGCTTCCCCGTCCAGTGGTACCCATTGACGGACACAAACGCTTTGAGCCACAGGTCCAACACACACATACCACATCACTCTCGGGATTTGCACCTGGAAAGGCGCATTTCACCGAACGGGTGTCTGGGTGCATATATAGGGAGCAACCACCTCCATCCTGGAAATGCAGCAAATGCTCTAAGAGGCGTTGGAAGACCACATGCCACACGGCATTGGCAGCAACCATGCACGCCTCCAGAACAACGTTTCGTTGCACGGGCGCCCAAATTTTGGCACAGGGGATCTTCTTTTTTTTCTGCACGACCTTCTGATACAGCTCATGCTTGAAACTTTCACTAATACTGGCATCTTGCCTGGTACTAGTGACGGGGGCATATCTCTTGGCCACCCTCAGATCCCGCTCGCCGGCCTCATCGGAATACAGCATGGGTGTCCGTGCATTAAACCATGTGTGGGACCACCCATGCATATATAAGGTTGCAGTGCAACCTTCTTCAGCAAACTCGGGGATGATGTGCACAATATATGTGTACAACATCCCCATAGCTTGCCATGTGACAGTTGCCAGGTTATTACAACCATAGCATAGATGCACCATGTGGCAAAATGCCACCACCAAGGAATGGAAAGGCAGGGGGAGCACCATACCCCCTGCTAGTCTGCCCATGACTGTGCGGGCCTCGCGACCTGTGAGGCTAATGCCTGCCTGGAATCTACCTCGTACGTGACGCATGTGCTGCCTGCTATCAGGTGGCAGAGATCCAGGATCATACCTCCTTGCCACATGTGCTATGACCTGGAGTAGGTCATGGTTGTAGGGCGCTGGTAGTGTTCGACCTATGACACCCAGGATCCTAGAGGCTGCTCCTTTGGTGTTGTGCAATACAGGTTGCACAATATATACCTCTTCCAGGTTAGAAACCCCCTGAAACTTATGGGACCCACGCACACCATTGAGACATCCCCCTTTGTGCAAAAAGAGTTCTCCCGCCCCATCCTTATTCACCCAGGGACACGCCACACAGCCCTTTTGCCGGCACTCAGACCACAAATGGTGGTGATCGGCAGTGATTGCCCCGAGCCTTATCTGCAGGGTGGTGTTGTACACTGCACCAGCATACTTCATACGTTGCTTAAATTTACAAGAAGGCAGGGCTTGTAAGGCCTCTGCACGTATGGGTAGCCGCTGGCAATCACTGACCTTGGGAAGCTCTTGCCAAGTCAACATGTCTGTGCACCTAGGCACATTGCCAGACATTGGGAACGAGTGTCCCTGAAAATCAATTATACTGATTTTTGTGTTAATATTTGGACGGCCCCGGGGCTGGTAACCGTCTGCGTAGAGGCCTAAGGTCAGGGTGGCATGGGGTGGTGGGGGTTTCTGCCGGCCTTGGGCAGCCAATGAGCCACACTTCTGTAGAAGTAGGTGGCACAGCTGTGGTAACAACTTTCTGTTGTCCAGGGAGTAGTCCACTGCAGGAAGATGCAGGTCCTCCTGTTGCCTTAAAGCAACCATTGACCAACCAACCCCTGGTTGGAGATGGTCTAAGGTGCGCAAGACAGCGGCTGGCACCACATGCTCATGGCGAAGGCGAAGTGCAGCAGCCTGGCACTCTGGTGCTTGGGTAACTGATGTGGCCTGTGTGGTAGGCAAAGGGCCAAGGGACCTACGCACAACTGTGAAGGTGCCACTTGGGGGGCGCTGTAGCTGGTCTAGGTCCTTGGCCTGCAAGGGGGTGGCCGTGGGGAAGTTCATGGCAAAGGCTGACACCATGAATTGATCAGCTGGAATAGGGCATATGCTGGCAAATGCCTCCAGCTTGGAGATCTCCCCCTTCACCCATATAGCATGGTTGTTCACAACAAATTCATGGTGAAACATGGTGCTTGGGAAACAGAAGATTGCAGTAGGCCACTGTTTTGGTTGGTTTCAAAGGAACCATGTATGGAAAGCCCCAACCAATACCTTTCACCAGAACCTTTTTTTGCCGGGATTGCTCCAACCAGTTTCGAGATCCAAGGGTCCAAAGTGTGCTGGACTATCCGCCCCCTCTCTCTCCGCCACTGTTTTGGTTGGTTTCAAGGAAACCATGTATGGAAAGCCCCAACCAGTACCTTTCACCAGAACCTTCTTTTGCCAAGATTGCTCCAACCAGTTTCGAGATCCAATGGTCCAAAGTGTGCTCGACTATCCGCCCCCTCACTCTGCGCCACTGTTTTGGTTGGTTTCAAAGGAACCATGTATGGAAAGCCCCAACCAGTACCTTTCACCAGAACCTTTTTTTGCCAGAATTGCTCCAACCAGTTTCGAGATTCAAGGGTCCAAAGTGTGCTCGACTATCCGCCCCCTCACTCTGCGCCACTGTTTTGGTTGGTTTCAAGGAAACCATGTATGGAAAGCCCCAACCAGTACCTTTCACCAGAACCTTTTTTTGCCAGGATTGCTCCAACCAGTTTCGAGATCCAAGGGTCCAAAGTGTGCTCGACTATCCGCCCCCTCACTCTGCGCCACTGTTTTGATTGGATTCAGGGAAACCATGTGTGGAAAGCCCCAACCAGTACCTTTCACCAGAACTTTTTTTGCCACGATTGCTCCAACCAGTTTCGAGATCCAAGGGTCCAAAGTGTGCTCGACTATCCGCCCCCTCACTCTGCGCCACTGTTTTGGTTGGCTTCAAGGAAACCATGTATGGAAAGCCCCAACCAGTACCTTTCACCAGAACCTTTTTTTGCCATGATTGCTCCAACCAGTTTCGAGATCCAAGGGTCCAAAGTGTGCTCGACTATCCGCCCCCTCCCTCTGCGCCACTGTTTTGGTTGGTTTCAAGGAAACCATGTATGGAAAGCCCCAACAAGTACCTTTCACCAGAACCTTCTTTTGCCAAGATTGCTCCAACCAGTTTCGAGATCCAAGGGTCCAAAGTGTGCTCGACTATCCGCCCCCTCCCTCTGCGCCACTGTTTTGGTTGGTTTCAAAGGAACCATGTATGGAAAGCCCCTACCAGTACCTTTCACCAGAACCTTCTTTTGCCAGGATTGCTCCAACCAGTTTCGAGATCCAAGGGTCCAAAGTATGCTCGACTATCCGCCCCCTCACTCTGCGCCACTGTTTTGGTTGGTTTCAAGGAAACCATGTATGGAAAGCCCCAACCAAAACCTTTCACCAGAACCTTTTTTTGCCACGATTGCTCCAACCAGTTTCGAGATCCAAGGGTCCAAAGTGTGCTCGACTATCCGCCACCTGCCACAGGCACAACAAGCACAAGCTGGGCTGGAAGCATGAATGGATGCCAACAGGCAGTTCAGGTGCAGCTGCAGTTCATTTCAGTGCCTCAAATGGGAATATATACCTCCCTCTCAGTCCTCCCCCTCAGACTCAGGCTCAGGCCGAGGCTGTGCCTTGTGAGAGGCCTGGGCCTTGGTCTCAGGGGGCACAATGAGGAGAATCAACTCCCCTGGCCCGGAATCACCCCCATGGATGAGGGGGAAGGACCTCATCCAATTGCGAGGTCGGTGGGCAGACCCCTTCACATAGTCAACGACGGTCCTGACCTGTGTGACTATGCGAAGGGGGAGTGACCCCTGGTCCCCTGGTCCCCCTCCACTCCAGCCTACATATGGGCTGCGGCTGATCTTCTTCCTCCTCTTATCTGAAGGGGCCCCAGAGTCAGGGGCCGCCCGCCCTCTCTTCACGCCTGTGGAGGAAACAGGCACCTTGGAATCTGAGTCAGATGACTCAGGGGCCACCTGCCCTCTCCTCACCCCTGTCGAGGAAATAGGCACGTCTGAGTCAGATGACTCAGAGTCTGAAACCACCACCTCCTCCTTCCCCTTCCCCTTCCCCCTCCCCTTACCCTTACCCTTCTCCTTCCCCTTCCCCTTACCCACTGCAATCTCTGGGGCAGAGTCTGAAGAGTCTGAATCACCCCCCCCCTTCCCCTTCCCCTTCCCCTTCCCTTTCCCCTTACCCACACCAGGGATGGCAGGGCCAGAGTCAGGGTTCGCGATGCAAAAAAGTACCACAATGGGCACCATGTTGCCGGAGAGGGGGGCAAAGGGGACAGGCCCTTTGCCCCCCCCAACTGAGGCCAACTGCCCGGAGACTTCTTTCATCTCCTTCAGGGCCGCAGGGCCCCAGCCACTGCGGCGGCACTTCCAGCTCCCTTTCACCTGAGCCCATGCCAGGGTTTTGTCCAGAAACTCCCGGCACTGGCGCCCCCACATGGCCAAATGGCTCAGGGCGGGGGGGGTGTCCCAAACACCCACAGGGTGGCTCATGTGCCACAAAATTATTTTAACCGCCACATACATGCAGTTGTGGCGGTTGCAGGAGTCGCGGGCGGTGTGCATCCTCACCGAAACCCCCCTGTCCCTCAGCTTCTGGGTGCACGACCTTGAAACAGCCGTAGCTGCAAGGTCGTACACCTCCCAACCCCCAGGATGCCCTGCAAAAACCACCCCATGCAGGAGCTCCTCCTGGTGTCCCCCTGTCACCTCCCATTTCCCAAAGGGGGGGAGGGTGCTGGGGGGCATCTTGGGGAGGGGGGCCTTAAGGAGGCGGCGTTTCTTTGCCTCCTCCCAAGCCCCCCGCATCTGCCCCAGCAGATCCTCTGCCCTTCCCTGCTGGGCAGTAGCTGCTGCCCGCAGCTTTCCCTCCCTGCTCTTCACCCCCTGCCCCCCCCTGCCTCTTCCCCCCCACCCCCTCCCTGACAGCCTGCTCAGCCTTCTTGAAGGACTGGCAGGCTTGCTCAAACTGCCCTCGCAACTTGGAGTACCAATCGGCTGGTGATCGGTACTCCTTGAGGACCAGTTTCCTCAACTGGTCCGGAACCCCCAACTCCCCACACACTGCCACACTCCGGTCAAAAATGGCCAGGTCCAGAACCACCTGCGGTATGCATCAGGGACGACCCTTTCCAAAAAAACCCTTATCATTCTGGGTTCAGTGGTCTCTGACGGCTTATGCCGCAGGCACAGTGCTGCTAGGGCGTGTTGGAGGCGCGATTGTGTATCACCCGGTTCGAGAACTTCGGTATTGGCTGTGTCCGCGTCAATGAGCTCGCCCTCAAGCTCCAAATCTGCTTCCGGGAGCTGTGAACGGGCTTGGGGGGCTGAGCGGACGAAGACGAGGCACTAGCGGCACTGCCTTGACTACCATACATGTCTGTTGCAGGTGACAAAAAGTGTTCTGAGCACAAAAAGGGAATACATAGGTGAGTCTACTCAAAGGGGCCTAGGTGAGAAAGCGACACACATGCAAAAAGAAAACCACAAAAGCAGGCACAAAGCATCACAAGGCACAAAGGGCAAACATTCATAAGCTTGAGTACAGTGTTCTCGATGCAAGTTTGTAGGCAAAGCAGCCACCAAGGATCAAACTGGCGTTGCACACGTCAAAAGCAAAAGTCCAAATTCACAAAGGAGCACAAAGGGGAAGCAATCATAAGCTTGAGCACGGTGTTCTGCATGCAGTTTTGTAGGCAAAGCAGACAAAGGGTAGACAAACATTAGCTTCAACGTGCTGTTCTCCACGGCATCTTGCAGGCAAGGTAGGCACCACGCATCCAACCAAAATTCCACTGGCTTCGGGCTGAAAAATTTCTTCCGAGCTCCCCCGGCACGGTCGGCTGGGAAGCCCATGGAACATTCCTACCAATATCGGTTGCGTTTTGGGACCCGATCTGGCTGCCAAAACTTCCGAGCATCTTTCCACCAAGCATCCAACCAAAATTCCACCGGGTTCGGGCTGAAAAATTTCTTCCGAGCTCCCCCGGCACGGTCGGCTGGGAAGCCCACGGAACATTCCTACCGATATCGGTGGCGTTTCGGGGGGCCGATCTGGCTGCCAAAACTTCCGAGCATCTTTCCAAGGGTTTTCGAAAACTTCCAAGCGACGGACCGAAGCATATCGCATGCACGTCGGTACAGATTTCCTAAAATTGCCACCGGTAACCGGACAATATTGGTCTCTCTTTCAATGTTCTGTGCTGGGCACTGGTGGTACATGTGTTACGAGCACCCTTGACGGGTCGCCTACACGAGCTGCGGGTAAAATTACGGGCAGCCTCGACGGGTCGTCCGTGTAGGGGCAGCCTACACGAGCTGCAGGTAAAATTACGGGCACCCTTGACGGTTCGTCCGTGTAGGGGCAGCCTACACAAGCTGCGGGTAAAATTATGGGCACCCTTGACGGGTCGTCCGAAGAAAACACCGGGTCAACACACCGTGGAATCTTACGGTTTGTTTTACGGTGTGTTTTACATAGGGTCCAGACCCCCCTCCCCGTAAGGAAGAATGCGACACATGATTTTGTTGTAGGACGGGAACTACGGTGACATGTGAGATTGTGCTTCGGGGACATTGGTTTGGTTGTGCGACTGGTGGGTTTCATGGAGCACTCTGTTAGTTTCGAGGATTACCTGCTTTGACGAGGTCACGAGGGCCCCCTAAAAATGTGGACAAGAAACAACACTCTCGCAAAAAGGCCCTAGTGGAGAAAACGTTGCCAAATCTGAGGGACCGTCGGCAGTTGTGAGTTGTGGGTAAGGATTTTTGCTGCGTCAGCGGCATTTTAGGGATGACAAGAAGAAATGGTTGATCGCCTAATGGGCTATATGACCCTAGAGCCTGTGACCCTCAGTGCCACAACAACAGCCTTTCACGCATGCCTCCTCGAAGAGCGCTCGCAAAGCCGACAACGGCGGACAACTCCCACAACACCTGGCGCACCACATTCCAAAAACGGACCCGCACCTCGATCTATGCCGAGTCCTCTCGCCACTCACCCACTCGCTGACAACCTAGGCGCGGCAATGGCGGGGCTATATGCCGGTATGCGGGGAGAACTACTGGTCGCGGCATGAAAATGAAACACCACCTGAGAGGGCAATCAGCCAGCATGGTTGGGTGGGTGTGTGGGACACAAAAAATCGTAGAGCTGCACAACAGCAACCGGCAAGCGAAAATGAACTACTGCCGGCCAATTAATGGGGGGCAGACAGGAGTTTACACAAAGCAACAAATTTGGTACAAAATAACCTTCGGTGCACCTTCCCCTAATCACCACTATAACTAGACGCCACCCAAAGAATCCGGCACTGGCATATAGCTATATACCCTACGCCACCGGGACTGGGCCCTCTGAAGGGCAAGCAGCTTCGGCGACGACGCCTTGGCATCCAACCGACTCGGGGGATCCGCCGGCTGGAGGTCGGTCGGGATCCAGTGACCGCCCACCACCATACCCCACTATCGCATGCGGATAATGATGGATCTAAGGAGACGCATTTGCTTGCCCAGCAACGTCCGTGCCCGTAAACGCACCAACTAATTTCTTGCTCACTGCGAATCGGTAAGCAACAACAAATATTGCCACCCAAAATGCCTTGCCAAACGTATAGCCCAACAAAGGCACTAGAGCTCAGCACTCTGCTAATTATGCCTCGCTGGCGGAAGAACATTCGAGCACACCGCGTTCATTTTCGGGATAAACGACCCCGCCGGGTACCTGAAAATGTCCAACGTGTGTCTACGGAAATAGCCGCGAAGGTACGGAACCGCAGATCAGAGGGTTACACCACCCTCGAACAAAAGGCTGTTGGGGCTAGGCTGGGGGCAACGATGGCTCCATCGCATATATGATGGCCGTCCCCAGACCATGCAACACCTTCAAGGGTGTACACTAGCTATCGGGGCCCCAATGCTGACAACAGTACGCACCTGCCAAGAAAGGTCCCATGCCCTTTCGCGGCCGTACGTGCCACGGAAAAAATCTCAACACCTTGTTCAAATGTCGCGGATGCGGAGGCTTCGTTGTAGCCAACCACACCCAATGGGCTAACATCTGCACCAATGCCCTGGGAGGAGACCAAATTTTCCTATCGCACGGATCGATAGATTTCCCAAAAAAAAAGATACCCGCACTGGGGTCTAAAACCAACTTGGGCAACACCAAAAATCCCGCATTATTGAGCGCTTGAACCACGCGGCATGTCACCTCCTCCAACCACCCCCGGCACCCTCTCACGATCAGGAATTCATCTATATAATGGAAGGGGACCAAGGGACAAATGCCTGCACAACTCGCTGCAAACCTGGCTGCCACATTAATGGCGAAAATTTCAAGCCAAAAGGCATTGTACGCATCCGATACAACACGCGCGCTTCCCCACCCAGATGAAATCCAAAGCAAAAAGCTTTCTCAACCTTCGGGGGGTGCACGAAAGACGAAAAAGCGTTTTTGAGGTCCACGTGGGGCAGAACGGGGGTGCATTAGAGCGCTAGGAAAACAAGCGGTCCGCTACTTGCTCCCAAGAGCACAAAGAAATGTAGGGGTGTCGCGGCAACACCTTATCAAAATCGACTTCGTGGAAAGACGCTTTTTTTGTCGATTTCCGTACGACGAACAGTAAGCACAGAGCTAGCAATGGCGGATGAGAATCCATGCGCTCAATGATCCCCGCTACTTCCAAACTTCCAAACTTTGCAAAATGGGTGCGACCAGCAAATGGCTTTCCCTCTGGCGCACGCTTACTGCCGTCGTTTGCGTATCCGGCGCAGAGTCCGCCGCCAACGGTTCAACATCTACCCCTGCCCCCACGCATTCCTCCCGCAGCTGATCAGAATTGCGGCACATCCGCACGTCATCTAAACCTCTCGCCGCTAGCTGAGGGTTAGGAGGCTGCAAGATCGGTTTGGGAGAAGTTGATGCATGCATGAGGCTCAGCCATACCTTCGGTTGTAACTCCTCCAATGCCTTGAAACATATGGGTATAACCAGCGCTAACCAGAAATTTTTCGCCGTCACAAATGCACGCAACATAAATAACTGCAACCGCGCCATCAAAAAACGCACGCTCACCGCCAAGTCCGCCGACAGCCAATCCAATATCCCAACAAACGCACTCGGGACCAAAAGGTAAAGTGGTTCCCTCTCAAAGGCACTAAACAAGGTCACCGGTGTTAGCCAGCCCCGCGCCAAACCTTACCGAGGATGCACCACCATGTGCACCGCCCCCCACCACTAGAACTCCGGTTCCAGGCACCGCAGGCCCAACTCTGACCAAACCTTCCGGCATGGGCATGAGAGGCGGCGGCACGTCCACCGTCGTGTTTGGTTGAATCGCCTAGGGGCGGCGAGTCTGCAAGGGGGGGGCCTCTAGCCCACAGCCGACCCTGCATCATAGGCTGATCGGATTTTTGCGGTCCCCACCATGGGGCTTGAACTTCTAACTGACCCCCGCCTCCTGAGCTGGCGCGCCTCCGACTCTAGCAGAGCTTTTCGACCCCTGCCGTACCGGAGACACTTTCGAGGCACGGTGAACTCCCTCTTTATCTCCTGCGGGGCGAGGCCGACGGACACCGCTCCCCAACGGCGGCAGGGTCCCGGCGCGCACCACTACCCATGCCCAGCTCCTTGCCACTCTCCAAATCGTTGTTGACAGGTACCGGTATGCCCAGAGCCGGAACTTTCCATTTCCTTGCTGGCCGATGCGCTACTCCAAGGGCGAGGTGGGGCTGTCGCTCGTGCTCCCCTACTCCCGGCCGTCCCCGGTTGCGCGGCCCCAACTTGCTAGACTTACGGGCTGACGGGGCAGCCATGTTGCCCATCAGAGCGTCCCGGGTCCCGTTCGGAACTTCCCTGCGATAGTGCCTGATTGACTCGGAGATGTCATCGCCCGGCGAGGACGACAAGGTGGCGTCCTGCTGAGATGAACCGCCCCCACAAGACTCCAGAACCGTCCGCTTGGAGTTTGACCGCATATCAGGAGCCATCCCCACGTCCGCGACGAGTTGGACAACCTGGATGGACTCGTCGGCGAACATCGCCGCCGGCCACACATGTGGGGCGGGCAGTTCATCAAAAATTGTCCACAAGATGTCCATTAGCCAAGTGAGGCAGCACCAACGGGCCCACCAGTTCAGGATCACTGTAGCGCGTGGAATACTCCTAGGCAGTTTGCAGAGGTCCCCGTGTGCCCCACCACATGAAGACGCGGACGTGAGCCGTCCGATGGTAGCTTGCGGCCGCTCCTCCACGTCGCAGGGCATGCCAACGCACGTCATGCCAGCGAGAACCCCGTAGCAGGCGCTTGACAACTTCCTCCGGGCCAACCACTCCTCGTTCCGCAAACGGCTGGTCCGTGTTAATAGCATAGTCCACCGGAGACAAAATATGGCTAGCCCAACGCTCCGCCGAGCGAGCCCAATGGCACCGAACCACAATAGTACCACACACCTTGGTGGACATGAACGATGTCATACCCGGGACCCGCAAATCGCATGGGCTGATTGAAGCTACCTTTGTGAACCCCAAGAATAGGGAATAACTGAGGCAGCACAGCGCGACGGCGATCCGCTCCTCCGTGGTCGACGTCGCCCGACACAGGTATCCCATAGCCTGGGACCTGAAGTACGCTGTGACGCCGAGGGCTGTCCGCCCTTGGATAATATCCGGTGCAAGGGTGCCACTACCGGTGGCAAGAGCCGGAGATCTTCAGCCCCATGCAGCGCGGAGGTAATGTTGCGTAGCAAGGACCCCGCTGCTCCGTCGGCCACCTTGAGAGCTACAGATTGGCACAAACATACAACTACCGTTCAGGGACTGCGCAGCCTTCCTCAAAATTGGGCAGCTGATAGAGAGCTTCTTGGTACCGTTGCGTAGTCCGTCGTGCCCAACTCCGCATGGCGACCGTCACCGGGTCTCCGGGATGAACGCCTGCACGGGTCGCGGACTACGCAATAGCCGCCATGCGGAACGGGCCCATTGGGTTTGGGGGGGCCATCACACTCCGGTGTTCAACTGCTGAGGCTAGCTATATCGCAGGGGGCCCGGGAGCCCATCCCCAGGTCCCTCTTGTCGCACATAAGGACCAGTTTTGGTACTGGAAGTGCCACTTCTTCAGCATGTCGTCTTCAACACCTAACTCCCGGCACCAACGACAAGGCTGAGGGGCGACATCGGTTTCAAGGACCGAGCGGCCCTTTGCCGTCCTCTAGTGGAGGACCCCGGCCCTTGCCGAGAACTTAATACCTTTCAAGGTGAAGCTGTCCCTTGCCCTTTGCGGGGCGTTAGTCCACGTCAAGAAGTCAAGGGGGTTCTCCGCCTGCGATGACTACAATGCGGCGGGGTCTGCGAACTTCTCAGAATAAGCCCGCTAGGACTCCAACCAGCATGGTCCAAACCTTGTACGCCACGCGGTCCCCGTGGTCACAACCACCCCCTTGCCGCCCCTTCGGGCACGCAAACGGTGGCTCGACGGCCCCGACACAATCCTTGCAGGGCCGCAGCACACTGACGCATCCAAGACGCCATCTTGGGTTTGTCCAGCACATCCTTGCTGGCTGCCAATGTGAGGTCTGGGACCGTAGCCTTTTCGAGCATGGACATTTTGCCTATCTTGGACCCCAAGGACGCGAGCGGCGACTGTTGCTGCATGAGGACCTCGCGCATTGCGGAGACATGGAGGCCAGCTCACTGGGAGGGGCGGCATCTGCCCCACCTGTGGAGCCGGTGGCACCCTTTCCCGGAGAGAGAGTGAAACTAAACATGGTCCAAACACAAACACAAAAATCCGCATAGCTGCAAAATGAGCGACCGAAAAGCGAAAGTGAACTACTGTCCGCCCATCAATGGGGGACAAACAGGAGATGACCCTAGAGCCTGTGACCCTCATTCCACAACAAGAGCCTTTCATCGCCTGCCTCCTCAATCTCCCCCGACCCCTCCTGTGGACCCAACTCCGATGCCTTTGGTAGAGGACTAGGGCAACTTGACAAAGCAGCTCGCGTCACAAGTTCAAGGCCTCTCGGAGGCTTCTGTTGAAGTAAAAGATCCTATCCCAACCCTTTCATTGAAGGCTACTGCAACAGCGGAGTTAGCAGCGAACCACCCTCACTGGGGTGGGCGTGCTTTATTTATCCTCGTATCCTGCCTCCGATTTCAGACCGCTGCTGTTGCGGATGCGGCTGGTATGGTGGGTAAAAAGAAAGAAGAGGATATGAAGGCCATCTTAATGGACTTATTGGCAGAGGAAAAGCAGAACCATACGTTGTGGAGCGCCCGCACGCCTCCGCGCTTGGATGATGCACCCGAAATGAAGGATTCTGAGGTCGTCCCCGAGCGCTACGAGGGTCTCGAAGCCTTGTGGACCTTGGTCGCCTCTGCAAGTTCTATGTACAATGAAAGGTACGAGGGTTCGTTCTCTTTGTCGGGTGCTTCAAAAGGGAGACACCAGGCGGAAATTAGAACTAATGAAGGTCTCAAAGAGGCTGGGAAAAAGCTCAAACAGGTTATGCGCAAGCGCTTCAAGTTTGTTGATGGCCAAGTGTACTTCGAGATACACAGGGGAGAATGGGTCAAAACGTCCGAGGACCCACTGGGACCATGCAAAACGTGCAGGAGCCTGGGAGAAGTAGCGTGCCACTGGGTTTGGCGTTGCCCAAGCCTCAAATGACGAGATGCCCTGGGGGCAAGGGGAAAGAGGTGCCACCGCATGTTACCAGCCACTAGATGGTCGCACAGCCCCCCCCCTGCATGGAAGGGTGGTCAAGGGCCTCAATCAAGTATAGTTAGATCTAGTGATGCCTACGCTGCGGATGATGTCCAATCATGCCTGGTTAGGACGGGAAAGAAAAATGGACACCAAAACTACAGGTCGCATCTACGTAGGATTGGATTCTTCTATGGTGTTGTACCAGCGTTAGAAACCAAGAAGATGGTTTAGGAACTCCACCTCATGCTAGTCAAATCAGAGTACCACCCGGCGATGCTCAGAGGGGCTGTCTTAGCCCTTCGGGCGGTCAGCCTCTTGGGCTGGATCCCAAAATTGGAATGGAGCCTCCTCTGGCTCATGGCAAGGGCACCGGTGCCTTCTAAAGGAGAAAGGGCGTACACGGGGCCCCGTGTTCTTTAGAGAATGGGTGTAGCATATGAATCAATCCTGGACTGTCTGTTTACGCTGCCACGGTCATCTCCATCGCCTGCCCGGTTGCAGTCACTGAAGTGGCGTCTATTTGTTGGTACGGGACTCCCTTCAGGTTCCGTATCCTACAAGGAGGTGAAGCGTGATAAAAGATGGGTCACCCGATAAGTTGGACATTACACATGCCAGTGGATTTTATGGCTCTGGGAAAAGTTCCCGGGAAAAGAAGTTTTGGTGGGCGGATTGTCCTACTTGGAGGAAGGAAGGGCGTGGCCGCTCCAAGATAGCCCCCATGCAGAATAGTGCTAGTACGGCTAGCGACGTGCGGGAAGAGCCATTTTGCGATGGAGCGCCCTCCCTTGGCGTTTCATGTGCTGGTGGGGGAGATGGATCCCCGTGCGCATCACATGGTGCTGGGACGCACAGCATAGAAAGTAAAAAATGGCAGGAAAATGCTGAGCACATTGCTCAGGATATTTGGGGATGCTCAGCATTCATGCTCAGCAAATGGGACTCATATTGCAGGGTTGACCTCGGAAGTCCCAGCCAAAATTTCTTCCGAGCTCCCCCGGCACGGTCGGCTGGGAAGCCCATGGAACATTCCTACCGATATCGGTTGCGTTTTGGGGGGCCGATCTGGCTGCCAAAACTTCCGAGCATCTTTCCGAGGGATTTCAAAAACTTCCAGGCGTTTTTCCATCGGTTTTTTGTATAATGAACTACACCGTTCTTGGTTCCCAAATCCCACACCTCAGCAAAGAAACACACAAAAAGGCAAGCATGACGGTTCACTTAACACCTCTACTGCTACCGGAATCCACTGAGATTAGACACCCTGCCCCATTGTTAGAGGGTGGGGGAGGGTGGGGGAGGGTTGGGAGAGGGTTGGGAGAGAGTGGGAGAGGGCTGGGAGAGGGTGGGAGAGGGTTGGGAGACGGTTGAGAGAGGGTTGGGAGAGGGTGGGAGACGGTTGGGAGAGGGTTGGGAGAGGGTGGGAGAGGGTTGGGAGAGGGTGGGAGAGGGTTGGGAGAGGGTGGGAGAGGGTTGGGAGAGGGTGGGAGAGGGTTGGGAGAGGGTGGGAGAGGGTTGGGAGAGGGTGGGAGAGGGTTGGGAGAGGGTAAGGTAAGGTAAGGTAAGTTGCTCGGGCGATCTCCGAACTCCAGCGTATCAGTGATCCCTACCTGACCCTCGCAGCATCCCTTCCGGCTTGCGGGGTCACCGACACCCTAGCGCCTAGGACACTGCGTTCCGCCCCCACCGGGATTCGAACCGACGCAGCATCCCTTCCGGCTCGCGGGGTCACCGACACCCTAGCGCCTAGGACACTGCGTTCGGCCCCCACCGGGATTCGAACCGAGCACCTTTAGTTCAGGCGTCACGCGCATGACCGCTGAACTACGAGACCTTCAGGGTTGGGAGAGGGTGGGAGAGAGTGGGGGAGGGTTGGGAGAGGGTTGGGAGAGAGTGGGAGAGGGTTGGGAGAGGGTGGGAGAGGGTTGGGAGACGGTTGAGAGAGGGTTGGAAGAGGGTGGGAGAGGGTTGGGAGAGGGTTGGGAGAGGCTAGGAGAGGGTTGGGAGAGGGTGGGAGAGGGTTGGGAGAGGGTGGGAGAGGGTTGGGAGAGGGTGGGAGAGGGTTGGGTGAGGGTGGGAGAGGGTTGGGAGAGGGTGGAAGAGAGTGGGAGAGGGTTGGGAGGGGGTGGGAGAGGGTTGGAAGGGGGTGGGAGAGGGTTGGGAGAGGGTGGGAGAGGGTTGGCAGAGCGTTAGGAGAGAGCCCCTGGTTGTGAAAATCTGAAACGGTGGGCCCCTATAGGGGGGCGGATAGTCGAGCTCACTTTGGAGCCTTCTAATTCTGTGATGGTGTGGTAAAATTCCACAAAACAAAGTTCTGATGAAAGCTGGTGGTTGGGGCTTTACATAGGGCCCCTAGTTGTAAAAATCTGAAACAGTGGGCCCCTGTAGGGGGGCGGATAGTCGAGCTTACTTTGGAGCCTTATAAATATGTGATGGTGTGGTAAAATTCTACAAAACAAAGTTGTGGTGAAAGCTGGTGGTTGGGGCTTTACATAGAGCCCCTAGTGGTAAAAATCTGAAACAGTGGGCCCCTATAGGGGGGCGGATAGTCGAGCTTACTTTGGAGCCTTCTAAATGTGTGATGGTGTGGTAAAATTCCACAAAACAAGGTTGTGGTGAAAGCTGGTGGTTGGGGCTTTACATAGAGCCCCTAGTTGTGAAAATCTGAAACAGTGGGCCCCTGTAGGGGGGCGGATAGTGGAGCTCACTTTGGAGCCTTCTAAATCTGTGATGGTGTGGTAAAATTCCACAAAACAAAGTTGTGGTGAAAGCTGGTGGTTGGGGCTTTACATAGAGCCCCTAGTTGTGAAAATCTGAAACAGTGCACCCCTATAGGGGGGCGGATAGTCGAGCTCACTTTGGAGCCTTCTAAATCTGTGATGGTGTGGTAAAATTCCACAAAACAAAGTGGCGGTGAAAGCTGGTGGTTGGGGCTTTACATAGAGCCCCTAGTTGTAAAAAACTGAAACAGTGGGCCCCTGTAGGGGGGCGGATAGTCGAGCTCACTTTGGAGCCTTCTAATTCTGTGATGGTGTGGTAAAATTCCACAAAACAAAGTTGTGGTGAAAGCTGGTGGTTGGGGCTTTACATAGAGCCCCTAGTTGTGAAAATCTGAAACAGTGGGCCCCTATAGGGGGGCGGATAGTCGAGCTCACTTTGGAGCCTTCTAATTCTGTGATGGTGTGGTAAAATTCCACAAAACAAAGTTGTGGTGAAAGCTGGTGGTTGGGGCTTTACATAGAGCCCCTAGTTGTGAAAATCTGAAACAGTGGGCCCCTGTAGGGGGGCGGATAGTCGAGCTCACTTTGGAGCCTTCTAATTATGTGATGGTGTGGTAAAATTCCACAAAACAGAGTTGTGGTGAAAGCTGGTGGTTGGGGCTTTACATAGAGCCCCTAGTTGTGAAAATCTGAAACAGTGGGCCCCTATAGGGGGGCGGATAGTCGAGCTCACTTTGGAGCCTTCTAAATGTGTGATGGTGTGGTAAAATTCAACAAAACAAAGTTGTGGTGAAAGCTGGTGGTTGGGGCTTTACAAAGAGCCCCTAGTTGTGAAAATCTGAAACAGTGGGCCCCTGTAGGGGGGCGGATAGTCGAGCTCACTTTGGAGCCTTCTAATTCTGTGATGGTGTGGTAAAATTCCGCAAAACAAAGTTGTGGTGAAAGCTGGTGGTTGGGGCTTTACATAGAGCCCCTAGTTGTGAAAATCTGAAACAGTGGGCCCCTATAGGGGGGCGGATAGTCGAGCTCACTTTGGAGCCTTCGGATTATGTGATGGTGTGGTAAAATTCCACAAAACAAAGTTGTGGTGAAAGCTGGTGATTGGGGCTTTACATAGAGCCCCTAGTTGTAAAAAACTGAAACAGTAGGCCCCTGTAGGGGGGCGGATAGTCGAGCTCACTTTGGAGCCTTCTAATTCTGTGATGGTGTGGTAAAATTCCACAAAACAAAGTTGTGGTGAAAGCTGGTGGTTGGGGCTTTACATAGAGCCCCTAGTTCTGAAAATCTGAAACAGTGGGCCCCTGTAGGGGGGCGGATAGTCGAGCTCACTTTGGAGCCTTCTAATTCTGTGATGGTGTGGTAAAATTCCACAAAACAGAGTTGTGGTGAAAGCTGGTGGTTGGGGCTTTACATAGAGCCCCTAGTTGTGAAAATCTGAAACAGTGGGCCCCTATAGGGGGGCGGATAGTCGAGCTCACTTTGGAGCCTTCTAATTATGTGATGGTGTGGTAAAATTCCACAAAACAAAGTTGTGGTGAAAGCTGGTGATTGGGGCTGATCCTGATCCCATTTCGGAATGAAAAGCTGTCGAAACATTTTCCAGACATGCAAACACCGTCTGGGCGCCTCCTTTTTGCTTTCAGCATGTACAACAGTGTCCTGCGTTTGCTCCAAACTGCCCTCCGTCGATCCATGGCTGGGTTCCCGTGTTTAGACAGGATTGTGTCAGCACAAGGGGAGGCTTGCTTCAGAGCAGATGAGAGGCCACAGAGCTATTTAGTGCCGCAGGACATCTCATCGTTCGAGAATGCAGCTGCTCAGTCCCATTCAAGTCCACATTGTCCAGATTCCAATAGCTGAGAACGGCTGAGGCGGGGGGAACGGGGATGCAAAACACATTCCATCCATAGAGCCGCTGGGCACATGCATTCAGTTTTGGCATGAACAAACTGAACCAGCGTGGATACACTGTTATTTCTCTTGCCTTTGTTGTCAGGTATCACCTGCAATGTGGTGGAGACAAGCAATCTAACTCCATCAAGAAGGGGCCTCAAAATGCAAAACAAAAACTCCATTTCAACCTATCAAACGAGCACACATTGAGCTTCCAATCACCTTTAGCATGAACAATCAATTTGGTTGCAGCCTAGGCTAGATTGAGTAGAATCCTCCCAATGTGAGATCATGTCATCCACGCAATCTATCCCTGCATTCCCTGACTGTTCTCACACGCATCTCACACACACCGGACAATCATGAAGGAAGGATTACCACTTTTGGGCAGTGCAAATTCCAGTCATCAACATGGACATTTGAACCCAAACCATTTGTGCCTCACCTGAAATGCAACCACGGTTGCATTGCAATTCTGCTTCTATGACATCAGCAATCCAACAAGTTGCCTTCCCAACAGACTACTTTTTCAACAGGACCAAAATATATGGCATCCAGCTCTAAAACATTTCTTTGTGCATTTGAAGGTATACTACACCATGCTGCAGAGTAATTCAAACGAACAGTCAACACATCAACACACGGCACTGTGAATCCACCACAACCCCAAACACCCTTAACAACTGTGAAATATATCACTGTACCACAGAACCAGTGTGCAATGGATGTTACTGTGGTTAAAGCGAGTCGGATGCATTCCAACCTGCTACAAAATGTTGGACAATCAGTGTGTGTTGCAGAACTACAAAGCTGTGAGCACTGCATGCAAGCCTCATCAGCTCAAGGTGAAAATCACCAATTGCACCTTGCAGCAAAGCTGCAGCCAATCCTCAGAAGAGCACCACTTGCCAATGAACACCCTACAAGGTACACTCCTGCAGGGGCCTAGGCATTGGCAAGGAATCAGGAGGTGCGTGACAGCACCTCCACACATGTGCTGACCCTTATTCCGCCAGAAAATTGAGAGGAGATGAAATCCTAGTTATTTTTTTGCACAACAACCGGGTTTCATGTGGGCACATGTCACTTGGGACCATGGCGAGCTGCACGATCCCAGAGCAGACCATCTACGTATGCAGCATGATCTTTGATCATGTGCCAGCAATGTAACACATAAGGAATGCAACAACACTGAATAAAACAAGAGTCCAGGCAGGACAAGACGGGAACTGTAAACTACAGCTTGGCTGTATCCTGCCTGGGTCAAACACGTTTTGGATGATGAAAAGCATGTATCAAGCTTCTGCTGCTGGACAGCCACCTGAAAACAAGGGGGCTGCACACAACATAAAAGCATAGCAGGCAAAACGCCCCCAATGGTGCCCGCTGAGGGAATCGGTGGTGAGAGTGCAAATTCACAAAGGAGCTCAAAGGGGAAGCAGTCATAAGCTTGAGCACAGTGTTCTCCATGCAATTTTGTAGGCAAAGCAAACAAAGGGTAGACAAACATTAGCTTCAACGTACTGTTCTCCATGGCATCTTGCAGGCAAGGTAGGCACCAAGCATGCAACCAAAGTTCCACTACGTTCAGGCTAAAAAATTTCTTCCGAGCTCCCCCGGCACGGTCGGCTGGGAAGCCCATGGAACATTCCTACCGATATCGGTTGCGTTTTGGGGGGCCGATCTGGCTGCCAAAACTTCCGAGCATCTTTCCAAGGGTTTTCGAAAACTTCCAAGCGACGGACCGAAGCATATCGCATGCACGTCGGTACAGATTTCCTAAAATTGCCACCGGTAACCGGACAATATTGGTCTCTCTTTCAATGTTCTGTGCTGGGCACCGGTGGTACATGTGTGGCCCACTGGTGTGCAGCGGCCCCCAACAATTTCCTTTTCCAAGACATCTCACGCCTCCCGTGTCCCACGACTTCGGGTATCAAGTGGGCCGCCATCTCTGCTAAAGACTTCTTGCCACGATCACTTGTTGACCTCTGCGTTCGTAACGAGATGCCTGAGTGCATCCTTTCAAAGCCTTTAGAGGCGATCTAGACCCGACGGCCCGCAGGACGTCAACGACTCGGAAAGGGGCGCAGTACCGCCTCCAGGGGCGTCGATCATCCAACCTAGGGTCACCGGAAAGGCGGAAACGTCCAGATCTCCCTCTGCGAAGTCACGCAAAAGAACCCAATTTTTCTCGGCGTCACTGAGTACGGATCCTAGCCCCGCCCGGCCCTCAAAATCCTATTCAGCCTCCTTGTCAAAAACTACCAGAGTAGAAGCCGGCTCGGCAGCGGCCAAATTTGCGGCTGGGGACCGAGGATTGGCCACTGGAGCACGTCCCCACTAGAAAAAGTCTAGTGGCAACAGCTTCCGACCTCTGTGGGAGTTGCTAGAGGACATGCAAAAGTCGTTCCTAGATGCCATTGTGGCACGGGTGGGCCGTCTCCTCGCTTTTGTACGCGACCCCCCCCGCCCATTAGAAATGGGCCGAAGGCCCGGGTGGGGGGGGAGGGGGGGGCATCGGAGGGGGGGTTCAGGGCGGGCAATCGGGGGGTGGGTGGGGAGGGTCCCTTGGGGGGGGGGGTCCAGGTGGGGCGATTTGGGGTGGTGGTGGGGGGGGGGGGCACAGGCTCCCGTTACCCCCCCTTGCCCTCGCTCTGGGCTGAGAGCTAGGGCTAGGGTTAGAGCTGGGGTAAGGGTTAGGGTCACCGAGCGGGTGGAACCAGTCTTGATTTTATACCCCCTTTTAGTGTCTAGGGTGAACCTACCAGGTTTAGCAGCAGCAGTAGCAGCAGCAAGCAGCCAGCAAGCAGCAGCATGCGCGAAAGGGGGAAGAATCAAATCTCCGTCATGGTGCTTTTGATTGGGGTGAAATTTTGGTGGCTGATACCAATGGGTGTGAAGTACAATCACACAAAGTTTGAGCAAGAAACCCAACGGTGGCGGCCGGGAACGGGATTCGCAAGTGGCGGACCTCGGTTTCAAGAACTGCAGTTTCAGGCCAAAAATAGCCATTTTTGGGCCAAAAAAGCCCTGGAACACATTCAAAACGGCAAGACGAAGGGAAACCGTGGGTACACTCCACGTGTGGCTTGACTTCCCCGTGTCAACAAGCTCTTTGCGGCCCTGTAACTCCATGATATGTCCCGGAAACGGCCCAAAAAGGCCCCCAGAAGCTCCAAATGCCAACAGCCACAAACCAAGAATAGGCCATATCTTTGGCTACATGGCTCAAAATGCGATTCTGAGGGCACCTACTCCACCTGCAACCCCCCACTTCTTGTGGTTTCCACCCCTCAAAATGGCCAGAACGGTCGCCTAGACCCCAATACCTAGGCCCACTACACTGAGGAAAGCTGTAAGCTCAAGCCCAAACAAGTGGGTGCCCAAATGGGTCAATAGGGTCCAGTAGGGGCAAAAAAATCACTTTTCTCAAAAATGATCCTACACCATGTGCGACGCTAAAACAAGATTTTTTGGACCGGTTTGAGCTTGTGGTGGCCCAATTTGGTCCTCCGAAATCCCCCAAATCCCTTGAAAATGGGCTGTTTTGGGACCAAAAATTGGTCAAAAATGGGTCAAAAACGCATTTTTCCGAACCTCATCCTAGACTATTTGGGGTGCACAAACGGGTGAAATGAGCCCATTTTGAGCCCATTTTGGGGCATTTTGGCCCCTCATAAGTCCAAAAAGCCTTGAAAGTGGGCCTCGTGGTGACGGGGTTCACTTGCAAGCTGATTTCACTTTGTGAAGAGTCATCAATGTGTAAATCATTCTTGATGTTCCTTAGCAGTCATAGATGATGTTCCCTCCCCCACCAGCTTGGTCCCAATATTCAGTCTTGATTAGGGTCACTGACCCGTTTTAGTGTCTAGGGCGGACCTACCAGGTTTAGCAGCAGAAGCAAGCAAGCAAGCAAGCAAGCAAGCAAGCAAGCAAGCAGCAAGCGGCAAGCGGCAAGCAAGCAAGCAAGCAGCAAGCAGCAGCACGCGCAAAACGGGGGGAAATCATGAATCGGCCGTGGTGCTTCCGATTTGGTTGAAATTTTGTTGGATGATACCTATGGGTGTGAGGGACAACCACACAAAGTTCGAGCAAGAAACTCAACCGTGGCGGCTAGGAACAGCTGTCGCAGCTGGCGGACCTCGGTTTCAAAAGCTGCAATTTAGGGCGAAAAACAGCCATTTTGGGGCCAAAACAGCCCTAGAACCCATTCAAAACGGCCAAACGAAGGGAAAGCGTGGATACATTCTATGTGCGGCTTGACTTTCCTGTGCCAACGAGCCCTTTACAGCCCTCTAACTCCACCATATGTCCCAGAAACGGCCCAGAAAGGCCCCCAAAAGCCCCAAATTTTGTGTCGACTGGGTGGCGACAGCCACAAACCAAGAACAGGCCATATCTTTGGCTACATGGCTCCAAACACAATTTCAAGGGCACCTAATCCAACCGCAATCCCCCACTTTTGGTGGTTTCCGGCCCTTAGAATTGCCTAAACGGATACCTAGAACCCCGTACCTAGGCCCACTAGACTGCGGCAGACTGCAAGCTCAAACCGAAACAGGTGGGTGCCCAAATGTGTCAACAGGGTCCAATAGGGGCAGAAAACCGACTTTCCTCAACAATGATCCTAGACCATGTGTGATGCCAAGGCAAGTGTCTTTGGACTGTCTTGAACTTGTGGTGGCCCATTTTGGTCCTCCGAAAATGCTAAAATGCCTTGAAAATGGGCTGTTTTGGGACCAAAAAAGGGTCAAAAATGGGTCAAAACGCATTTTTCCAAAAGTCATCGTAGACCATTTGGGGTGCACCAACGGGTGACATGAGCCCATTTTGAACCTATTTGGGGGCATTTTGGCCCCTCAGAAGTCCAAAAAAGCTAGGAAAGTGGGCTTTGTGGTGAAAGGGATCACTTGCAAGCTGATTCCACTCTGTCAACGGCCTTCAATGTGTGACTCATTGGTGTCCCTCACCATTCATAGTTGGCGACAACCACAAACCAAGAACAGGCAATATCTTTGGCTACATGGCTCAAAACGTGATTCCGAGTGCACCTAATCCACCCGCAATCCCCCACTTTTGGTGGTTTCCACCCCTCATAATTGTCCAAACGGACACCTACACCCCCGTACTGGGGCCCGGTAGGTTGCGGCAAGCTGCAAGCTCAAACCGAAACAGGTGGGTGCCCAAATGGGTCATCAGGGTCCAATAAGGGCAAAAAACTAACTTTTCTCAAAAATGATCCTAGACTGTGTGTGATGCTAAAACAAGTGTTTTGGACTTTTTTGAGGTTGTGGTGGACCATTTTGGTCCTTTGAAAATCCCAAAATGCCTTGAAAATGGGCTGTTTTGGGACCAAAAATGGGTCACTAACGCATTTTTCCCAAACTCATCGTAGACCATTTGGGGTGCACCAACGGGTGAAATGAGCCCATTTTGAGCCCATTTTGGGGGCATTTTGGCCCCTCACAAGTCCAACAAAAGCCTTGAAAGTGGGCCGTGTGGTGAAGGGGATGATGGCCTCCTCATGGCGAGGGCCTTGAACCATAATGGAGTGTTGGCTTCTGGGCATGATCTAAGGGTTGGTTATTCCTTGCGGCCAAAAAAAGTGAGAAAGCCTCCAAGATCATCCATCTTTTAATACCTAACACCACGCCATACCGGCCTCCTTCTCGCTGCTAGTTGTGGAGGACCTAGAATTTTTAATTTCTGTGCATAGGATGGGCTCTTTGCAGGGAGTATTGCCCCTACCCCCAAAATTGCGAAATTTTTTTTATGACCCGTTGTTCTAGCCTTTGGATCATTTGCACCTTGTTGTGTCCCCAGGGAATGACCTCGTGGTGTCCCATGTTGATCTTAAGAATGCTATTTGGTCCCTTAAGCTGTCTCCCAAGCCCCTGGACCCTTTTTGGGCCAGTGTGGACGGTGTTGTGTACGGCTTCCATTGCCTGCCTTTCGGTTGAAGTTTCCCCTCCCCTAGCCAAACGGTCGTTGCTTATCTTTTGGATGGTCTCTAGCTCGTGTCAAGTTTCAGTTTTGCATTACTTGGATGATTTTCTTGTAGTTGGCTACGGCCACTACAATGTGCATTCCGCAACTCACCAACTGTGCCACGCCTTGGGCGGGAGGGGGCTATCATAGCCTCAAGAGTGTCCTGGAGCCCGTGATTGAAATTGACTGCTTAGGCAAACACGTGATGTTTTCTGGGGAGGCGGTGGGGATTTCCCTCCTTTCCGGCGGTTGGTAGATTTTGTAGGGCTCTGAATGAGAAATGTTGTCTCGCCGCTAATTTGAAAATAGTGAAGGACGGTGGTCGGCTGCTTTTTGTGGGCTCTCGGCTCCCAGATGGGGTCCCACCCCTTCATCTTTGGCTAGTGCTGTCATATCTTGTGGGCTTCAACTTTTTTGCCATTGTGCCCACTGAACCACGTGGCCAGCCTCTTACATTGTCTGGTCACGTCCCGCAGGGGTTGGAAGCCTCCTATATTGCGCCCTCCTTCTGCAGCGGGTTGTGGCTTGATTTTTGTGGACGCAGCGTTTGATGAGGAGAGGTTTAAAGTGGGCTTGTCGGGACTTGCCTTTGGGGACCACGTGTTTGCCTGTGAGGTAGGGGTCCACACACAATAGGAGGCCGCACTGGACAGCCTTCTTAAGGGGGTACTATTTGTCGTCCATGTCAGCTAGACTGTTTTTTAAGGTCGTCGTAGATGATGGGGTGTCCCTTGAGCGGACGCCCGGTGAGTGAGTACCACTTCCCATTGCTCCCCAGCACTGTGGCAATGCTGCGCAAGAGTCCCATTGCCCATCCAATAGCGTGGCATTGCATTGAAAGAGTCCTCCTGCCAATTGCTCCCTAGCAATGTGGCACTGTATACAAAGAGTTCCATCAGATTGGGACGTGCTACCGAAGCAGTCCCAATGCCCACTGCTGCGCAGCGGTTTGGCAGTGCGCTAAAGGAGTCCCACATCCCCCTTCTCCCGCTCCCAGCAGCGTGACGGTGTAGAAGAAGAACTCCACTGCCAACTGCCAACTGCTGCGCAGCAACATAGGGGTGCGCAGAAGGAGTTGCGCTACCCATTGCTCCCCAGCAGTGTGGCGGCGCAGTGAAAGAGTCCATCGCCGCTAGCGGTGAGACGGTGCATAGGAGGAGTATGAGGCAGTGCACTGAAAGAGCCACACTGCCCACTGCCCATAGGTAGTAAGGCAGTGTACGAAAAGAGATCCACTGCCCACTGCTCCCGACTCTCAGCAGTGCCCACTGCTCCCAACTCTCAGCAGTGTGGCAGTGGACAGGAGGAATTCCACCGCCCACTGCTCCCTTGCATGCCCACTGCTCCCTAGTAGTGTGGCAATGTACTGAAGAAATCCCAATGCCAACTGCTCACGGCTGGGGAGCAGTGGGCACTGGAACTCCTTCTATACACCACCACACTGCTGGGGAGCAAGGAGCAGTGCGACTCGTTCACTGCAACGCTGCACTGCTGAGAGCACTGGGCCGTGGAATTCCTCCTGTCCACTGCCACACTGCTGAGGAGCGAGGAGTGGCAGTGTGCAGAAGGAGTTTCACTGCCCGCTGTCCCCAGGCAGTGACGCAGTGAACTGAAGGGGCTCTACTGCTAATTGCCCCTAGGCAGTGAGGCAGTGTAGAGAATGAGTTCAACTGCCCACTGCCCACAGGCAGTGAGGCAGTGCACAGAGGGATTTCCGCTGCCCACTGCCCCAGGGCAGCAAGGCAGTGTACAGAAGGACTTTCCACTGCCCAGTGCCCTCAGGCAGTGAGGCAGTGAAGAGAAGGATCCCCACTGCCCACTGCAGTGTGGCAGTATGCAGAGGGTTCCCCACTGCCCACTGCCCGGCACAGTGTGGCAGTGTACTAAAGGACCTCAGCTGCCGAAATACCGGCCTCATCAATGCCTGACCGGGGCCTGGAGGCACAAAGGCCTAGCTCGACCCGAGGTAGCACCATCAAGCAGAGCAGCAGGGCGTCCCCAGGCCAGCTCTGGACAGCAGCCGGGCGGCAGCCGCTCGACGTCACAGAGGGAGGCAGCCCTCTGCCACAGATGCGCAACACACTACACACGGCGCGCATTTAGACACACAGCCCTGCCGGCTTGCATTTTCCCGCGTGCAACACCATCCCGGCCATTGCCTTTGGGTAACAGCGCCTTCGGCACACCACACCACACCACAGCACACGACACACACACATATACTACATGGGCAGACACACTGCACACATTCACACTCCACACACAGAGACACACACATGCATCATTTATTGAAGCAAAGGTCCTCCATAGCACTGACAGCGAGGAATGAAACCTTTGAACAATATGTTGCAAACGCCTCTTGATCCGAGTATCGGTGATTCCAATCAACCTGCGCACAATGCCATGTGATGTAATCCAGTGTCAGGGAATGTTCCACTTGATCATACTTAGACCCCACTGCTCTGTGTTCTCTCAGTTTGACAAGGGGCCACCTGGGCTACGACAACGTAGGGAATTGCGCAGGGACGAGACAAGTGGATTAATAACCCCTGCGGTATCGGGGCCTCCAAAGCAGGAAGGGGACAATGACCTACATAACCCCCATCCCCAAAGTGGAGAGGCAACAAATGATGATACAAACCCTGCCTTGTTGGGTCCTCAAAAGTGGGAAGGAGACACGTTTGTAAACCCCAATACAGCAGGGGTTATACAGCCATCTGTGCCCTCTTTCCTTTTGTCCTGCTGTATGAATTTGTACAAAGATTCTTGATGGTTGCTAGAGCAGACATAGCTCTCATACTGAACAGGAATGCAGCCATTTGCTATACATGATTGTGGTGCCATATTTTGGGAAACCGGTCTGATTTGCTTGTGTTGCAATCGACACTTGCTATTTGTTTCACGGTAGCACGCATTGCGGAGGATTTTGTATTTTGTGGACTTGAGATCCCCTTGTTAAGGTTGCTGTGGGACGTCCCCTTGTTAAGGTCAGGCCGAAAAATCTGAGTCTTCTAGCGGCATGGCTGCCAAACTTGGAATGTATGTTGCTGCCTGTCTCCTCCCCACTTTTGGGACCCTGGCAGAGAAGGGTCTATGGGGGAATGCTAGTGCTGTGCACGCACTGTGCGGTACACTGAACGTCTAAGACCTACCAGCCTCCGAACAACACCCCTTCTCAATGCTACCCCAAACCCAGTTGTGCAGTGGTTTATGTAGCCATTCGCCTACTCTCCGGAATGAGGACTCCCATATGGCTGTATCAGGGTTGCCTGGGGACAAGTTTGCAGGGATAGTTTCGCCCGGGGAACATTTCGCCACCCTTGAACACCCTGACCCTGACAGCTAAAAGTGCGATGCGCTCGAATGCCTACGCTCCAACACAAATAACGTGCAAAAGACAAAGACTCCAAAATTGCAAAACACTGCTACTGCCACTGCCATCCCTGCATGTGACACCCTTATGCACAGGTATCCTTAGAGCTCTAGGGGGCCCAATCCAGCAAACTTGGCCGGGCAAATTTCGCCACCTTTCTTAACTGCGAAATTTTCCTGACAAAATATTCCCCTGGCAAAAATTTCCCTCCCCCTGTAAGTAAGAGGGGTGCCCAAGCGGGGGGGCCGGACCGAAAAACTGATTTTACAATGGGTTAAACTGCCAAATTCAAACAATGGGGTAGGCCGTGCCAAGATTACCCCACCCTTCAAAAGGGAAGTAGGGTTGGCAAACTCCTTCCCTTGATCTTGTAACCTCTTGGACGTGTTCTTTTTGTGAAAATATTTTTCTCTGACGCACCATTCTCAGGATCCATTGGCAGTTGGGGGTACCGAAATGAAGGCGGGGGCGTCGGGGGAGGGGGTCTGCACCTCAGCGCCATTGTTTGCACACTACTGTTGTTGAGATCAACAAACAGATTAGCAACTGCTTCGCCGCACACGCTGAGGTGTGGGTTGGACATACTCGACATGCACCACGGCAAGGGAGCGGAGAAAGGCTGGAGGGAACTCCGTATGCAGCTGATACGCAGAGGTATGCGTATCACTGGCAGTGTACAGGAACGCCAGGGGATGTGATTGCCCAGCCGAAGCAACGATCAGCTCCGAAAGAATTGCGTCTCGCTCGGCTTTGGCAGCATCGTCTTTGGGGTACGGAAGATCCTTCACAACCAGCACCTGAACATGAGGGTGCCCAGTGACAAGGGCTGCAAGTATTGGACTTGTTAACATTGGAAGACACCAGCTCCAGTGATACCCCTCCCACTCCCGCTCCCTTTGTCATGCGCCGTTCGTGCGTGCATCCCTTCATCCGTAACTCACTCTGCCCGTATTTCCCCCTCACTACTTCCGTAGGCACGGGTAAAACGTCTGTGTAACGCTGGTTTCAGCCACTAGGGATCACATGGCATTGTGCACGATGTGTCTTGAAGGTGAACACGTGGCATACCGACAAACGCGCGCGCGCACAGTGGGGCAGAAAAAACGTCGTTGGCGGCAGGTCATTTCCCACAATAGCAGTGCACTGCGGGCCCAACAAGGAGCACCGCGACAGGTCTGCTGTGGTTTGGTGCTATGCAACAGACCTCCTTGTTCCATTGATCAAACTCAGAACGATTCTGCATGGGGAAGACCCCATGAACGAGGGCCAATGGAATTGTTTGCAGAGCCGCTGGGGAAGGGGGGGCGGCCCCTTGAAGCACACAGGGTCCCTGCCATCCGGACCCGTAACGGAAGATGAGTGCGCGTGCGTGGCAAGGGCTGTAATCAGATTAAAACTGACTTTTCCTGAGAAGACGCACGAGGGGCCGCTAAACATAGCCTTTTCAGACCATTGGAACGGACGCCTGCGCGTCACGCTCAGAAACGGGAGGTATCCGGCGCTTGCGGGAGCTGGTGTTAATCTGCCACCGCGCAGCCGAGGGGGGGGGGGTCGGGCCTGTGAATGGAATGCGGTGGTGGTACAGGGAGCGAGCACCCGTGAGCACCACCCAAGACACAACAGATGTCCGCCAGGGGCATTGGGAAACCATAGGCACTTCCCTGTCATAAAAGAGGACGGAGTGGGGGCCTGCAAATAGGACATCGATGAGTTTTGGCGCAGTTCGGCAGCAATACACAGAACTGCTGGCGCCATGCTGAGCTACGTCACCGCCCCATTCCTGCACTGGGACCCTACTGGGCAGTTGTGGATCCCCCCACCCCCCAAAAGGGGTGTGTCCAGTGGGTCCGGACGCGAAACGCCCATTGGGTCACCCCTCTTTCCATCCTGATGCACAACAGCACGGGGCATGGGGACGGACCCACCTTCTTTAAGCCACAGCGTGGCTGGCCGAAGCCGTTGACGGCTGGTGGGTGCGGAGTAGTGGGTGCTGGCAGAAGGGAGGACTGGGAGAGCGTTGGGGGTGGAGACGAGGGCGAATGAGAGGAGGAGGAAGAGGACGATGAGGAAGCCGCAGCGGGTTGAGTGCTGGGCTGAGCCACGGCATCGACTTTGCATGTCAGCGGATGGGCTCTGCGGTTGGCTAGAAACGCTCGAAACGACTGCATACGGTTGACCTCGATATCGGCGAACGTTTGCTGAGGACACGCACAATGCTCGGCAGTTTTGGGCATCAGAGCATGGGACTCAAAATACAGCAAGTGAGACGTCTGCGCAAACAATTGGCACAACGAAAGAATGCAGAGCACTGTCAAAAAGTTGCCCAACGAATGGCCAGCAACCGGCACTTGTCCTGCTCGGGAAAGGAGTTGAGGCAGGGACAGGGACGGGGACAGGGCAGCGCGGCGGGGGCAGGGTAAGGCTGCAAACAGAGCACAAGCAGGAACAGGTCGAATGGGCACAAGGCGGGAAGAATCATGCGGAGTGCATATTTTCGGTTGTTCCGTTCTGGCCCCTGACTGTGCCTGCTGGTTTCTTCACCTGCCCTCAGGGGGGGGGGGGGGTCCCAACAGCCATCAGTCCATCCCGCCAGGAGGGAAAACAGAGCATGGAACGCTGTGCTCTCCCCAAAACACTTGAACTGCACACACCACAAGAATGGTGTCCGTTCCTGACTCACGTGCATGGCTGCAGTCGTCCTCATCCAAGACGTTTGGATTGAGATCGCGGAGCAGAGCCTTCAGGAGAGTGGCCTTACCACAGCCTGGGGGGCCACTCAAGAGCAGCACTTGCGAGGACTGACGAGAGTGGGGACCTGACAACACATGCGGCCAAGTATGTGGTGGCACAGCACCGTTTGCACGACATTGAGTGGTTAGATAGGGGCTGTCAGGATGCTGGACTGACCAACACACTTCACGCTATGCCGTATATCATGCATACGGGTGCCATGCGTGGTGCATGCTGAGGTCATACTTGGCACACACTGAGGTCATATGTGACGCATGCGGGGGCCTCATGTGGCGCAGAATGAGGAGGTGGTGTATAATGAGGCCATACCCCCCCCCCCTTGTAATAGCTACGCAAAAGTACGGAATTAATATGGTTCTTACGCCTACTGCAGCTTAGACAAGGGTGTGGCTTGCGCGCGACACATACAACTACCGACACACACGTGAGTGAGTGCATGGTATGAGTGCACCTTAACCTCCGCCCATGTTCCCAAAGGCATGTAAACACAAGAAGTTGTTTGAAACATGAAACTTCAGGTTCACACCCATGTTCCTACAAGCAATGAGGCATGAGAGGCCTACAAATGTTCCGCTTGGAGACCCTTCTTGCGATCATACACCATGCAGAATAACTGCACATGCTCACCACTTGAAGATGCCTTTGCCTGAGGTTTAGGTTTAGTTTACAACTTCCCATCAAAGACATGGGGCATTCCCCACACACACCGAGCAGCCATAGCCCAAATAGCTTCATCGGGATCAAAGAGAAGATTGAATGATGAGCTGGTGCAAGAAAGGGGGATACAGTGCAGAAATATCCCAAAAATCAGAGCAATGTGGCTTCAAGTGGGCAAACACTCACAACAAATGTGTCCATGACCGTATGTAACTGGCAAATGTGTCACCAAACCCATGTCTTATGTGGCTGCACTACATTTGGTATCGAATTAAAATTAGGTACCAAATTAAAACGGTCCCTACGCCGACTGTAGCTTGGACAAGGGCGTGGCTATTACAAGGGGGGGGGGGGGTACATTGTGCATGATGAGGTCAAATGGTGTGCTTGGTGAGATCATGAAGAGGGCATTTGCCCTGTGCGCACCCTGAACACTACTTTCCATGCTGTTACTCCAGCTATGCCCCCAAATGCAAGGTCAACAGACAAACCTGAAGCATCCAATAGTGGTCTTCCCATAGATTTGACCAAACCCTGTTGCACTCACAATCTGTTGTATTATCCCGGTGCCACTATTCACATGAACATGAATGAAAATTCTCGGGAAAATTATTACCCTTGATGCGAAATTTACACATGCTGGCCCTGGGTTGCGACCAACCACATTCACATACGGAGGCACCTCATGGACAGCCCCCCCCCCCCCCATGGGGGGGATTGCAAGGGGGCGGGATTACAAGAAAGGGGGGGGGGGGGTAAACAAGACACCACAAAATTGAACAAGAGTTTGAGCTGCGAAGGGAAACTGCTGAAGTAGCCTTGTCAACAGGCCGTAATCCTTGGCACCCAATCACAATAAAGAGGGTGCAAGACATGCTGCACCATGATGTTTGATGATTGTGAGTGGTCACAACATCAAAAGCAATCAGTTCTAAACATTCTCAGTTTTGAGCTGTTGAGGCTGGCAATTACTTGCTCCGTTCGTACACTACAGCCCCCCCCCCCTAGTCGAGTCCGACTCGACTGCCAGTACCTGCCCTTCACATGCACGGATCACTCAGAAGACGACATCTGGGGTCAGCGAGCATCCAGCCCATGGTGCAAATGGCCCCACAACCCATCTGGCCCAGGCCTTGACTGACACATCTTCAGCTTCGGGTTCGTCTTTGTCCACCTGGCGCTTCTGTGGCTGTTTTCCCCCTTTCGGTCCATGTGCTTCTGCCAAGGCTGGGGCATGGTCCCCGTTGTCCTGATTCACCTCCATTCCCGGCATTCTGGGGGGGATATCAAAACCAAAAACTCAGTGAGTCGATACACAGACAAGGGTGCCACTGGGGGTTAAACTTATCTTTATTGGAATAAAAACGGGGGTTGAAAAACAAGTAAACAGGGTGCAAAACTGGCTTTGCACATCATATTTGATAATTATCATGAGTGGCCATGATGTCGAAAAAATCTCTTTGGTGTTTCTCACGTATATGATGTTTGGTGTAGAATTCTAAAATTAAAAAAAAAGGGGGGGGGGCTTATTTACCCCTTCGTGACGTAAATGTTTTCAGTTGTGTGGGTCATTGTTGGTGACTGCAAAGGTGCAAACATGAGTGTCTCCTTATTTGACGGTCATGCCCACACAAATTCTTGCCCCTCCATCATGGGGCCATCTTGGTAGGAATTAGGTCATCTTGGTGGGAATGTGAGTCACGATGAACAGCCATGTGGCAAAAACACCATGCTTCAAATGGCGTAAAAACCCAGCTGCCAAAAAAGGGGGGGGGGATGCGAAACCCCCATGGCGCGCCTCCCCGGAGATCCGCCCCCCGGTTTGTGTCTAAAAACTGCTGAAATGGGTGAAGAAAACAACTTTGACCCTATTTTTGTGCAAGCAGTGATCCTGCATCTTTCCTACGGGCCAAGGCTGCAGGGCTATTTTTTTAGGTGAGTATGGAGAAACAGGCACGTGCCACTGGCAGCTATGGATTAATTCAAGGAACATCAGCCACTTGGGAGGGATACCTGTGAGAAACCTTTCGTTCTGGGAATGTAACCAATTCTTAACTGCAATCTTTTTGCCTTTGGCCACCAGGCTGTCCTCCTGCACACAGGTGAATGCGAAATGAGTGTGCTTCCAATACACGTTTAATGAATGGACTATGTGATCAAACTGAATGGCATGCGCTGCACACTGGGGCGGCCGTTCTTGCTTGAGGGCAAGGATGCAGAAGCGCAGACAGAAGCAATGCACCTGTGCAAAGGCAGTAAAGGGCCACATCCCATCACAGATCTATTCACCTGATGTTGACCGTCTGCCAGAGGCCAGAAAATGAGAGTGGTCGGTGGGTTGAGTGAGGGTAAGAAGCTCACTTCAAAATGCAATAGCTTTGATGCAATGATCAGTGCTACTACAACCAAAAACAATGTACACAAAATTTCCACATGCCTTACAGCTTCGTGATGACATGACATGGCATCAACAGAAATATCAACACTCACAATGCACAATACAAGATTATGACTGTCCCATGCAAAGACTATAAAAACCATCAAGAAGCACAAAGCACACCTCAGTCAATGGTTCGTATTTGGACAGCCAAGGATTTGCATCACACATCTACCAAAGTAACTGAGACAATACAGATCTGTGGTAAAGCAAAGGGAAAATGGTTGCGGGCAATGGGCCCATACGGCACATGTACGGCGCGATCGCTCTGAACACACCCAAAAGTAAATTGTTCACTGCGCTATTGATGCACAGAATTTCAAACCTGCATGCATTTACTCCATCCTCGCAACAAACGCGTGCGCAATCCGGGTGCGGTTGATAAGGTGGGCTGTCTAGCAGGGCTCAGAAGTACCCGGCTCCGGTGGCGGGTAATGTACCCACAAACGTACCCACAATGTACCCATGGCAAGGAAAAATGGGGGAAAATGGGGGAAAATGGGGGGAAAATGGGGGAAAATGTGGAAAAATGGGGGAAAATAAGGAAACTTGGGTGGTGCAACCGGTCCCCGGCGTCCGGGCATAGCGTGGGTAGGGACCCGGGGTGCCTATTACTCCACTCAACCATCGGTGGGGGTATCATCCCCTACCAGGGACTCATTGTCGCCGGCGTTCCAAACATCAACAACAAAGCATAGGCAATCCATTTTCTTAGTCCCATTGCCAGTGACAGTCTAATTCACAATACCATTGAAATGGAGGAGCACGGCGGCACGATGCGTGTCCTCTTTCATATCTTGCTGCCTCTCATCGCGGACCCACTTAAGAGCGGAGAAGCACCGCTCCACATCACACGATGTGGCTGGAACAGCCAACACACGCCGGGCAATGCCTGACAACAGGGGCAAAGTGGGCGAAACTCCCTCCCACCAATCCAAAATGGAATCTGTCTGTTGCAACCACCGGTGGTAACTTCCAATAAGCATCCCACTCCACTTGAAGTGCAGCAGTGACCTCACCTGTGCGAAAGAGACATTTGTGCACAACAATATTGGTACCCATACCATCCTCAGACTCAAGGACGGGTCTTTGTCGCGGGTCTAATACCCTGGGATGCTTGGCAAAGGGCAATAGTGCAAGATATTTTTGCACTTTGGCTGCCGCAGCATGGGTAGCAATGATGAAACCCTTCTTATACGGCTCCCGGTCCTTGGATGACAGGGCTTTGAAAACATCATCAACAAAAGCGCCAGAGGAGGAGGTGTCTGACAATTGAGCATGCAATTTTTTTAGTTGATTATAAACCCTCCATATCATGCAAAAAAATCAAAACTGTGATGGGCAGGGGCACAAAGGGGAAAGTCATGCCCTCCACACAGCTTTGCGATCAAGCAATCTAAAACTCCCCCATTTGTCCTCCCATTTCCTCCCCATTTCCTCCCCATTTTCCCCCACTTCCCCCCATTTTCCCCCATTTTCCCCCATTTTCCCCCATTTTCCCCCATTTTTCCTCGGGAGCTTTCACCAATGCGCCCCCCCCACAGCCTTGTTGCCAACCGAAACCTTGATTTTTGGCCTTTTCAGCCCATAAATTTCCCTTTTTTCCACCAAGCAATCTGAATTTCCCTCGTTTACCCCCATTTTCCCCCATTTTTCCTACCTTGGCCCATTTCCCGGATAGTGTTCCGCTAAACGTACCCAAACTGGGTACTTCTGAGCCCTGGTCTAGCACATGCACGACACAAAGTACTCACACAGGAGGATTGCCCCAGCGTGTGCCCGGCGCACTACCTTTGTATTAAGTATCCTGGCCCTAGCCCCAAGTGTATCCTCACCAAGGGAAGTCCCCCAAGTAGACCGCAGCGGACACCCCGGAGTTGTATCACCACATACCGGGACCAGGGAGTCTGTTTCACAAATGTGAGACCAAGCACAGTGGCAAAAGCACGTATCATTGCGTACCACACGCACATTGGGGAATGGTAAAAAAAAAGATGCCTGCTGCACTAACACTCCCGCGGGGGTGAGGGAGGGCTGGGGCGAGAAGGGAGGGGGGCATGAATCTTTGTTCTGGGGGGTCGGGGGGGGGGGGCAACAACATAACATTGACCGCACGGGGGGGGGGCATAATTCTTACTCCCAGGTGGGGGGCTAGCAACGTGGGGCATGTTTCTTCTTCCCCAAGGGAAAGGGGCAACAGTAGGGGGCAGCAGGGGGGGGCGAAACGGGGGGGGGGTAGCATTTGATCATGGCAAAATAAATGATTGTATACAATTTGTGCACACACATACATCATTCATCTGTCCGTGCTCTCCATCCCCCGTGGTGTGTGCTATTTTCCCCATTTTTCTTTGGAAAATACAGCCTGCATCCCCGGATCTACAATGGTCCCACACTTGTTCCTTTATCAATTTAGTTCTAATGACCCATGGCATTTGAGGTCACACTTCATGCCTTCCCCATTTGCTCGTTCAACTCCTTCCTGGTTGCAAACACCTTAAAGCAGTTTCCTTATGTCTCCACTTGGGACCTCTCGATTTCCTACTTGCAGTCTCCAGTCAGGGGCTTTTCAGCTTGCGACCCGCAGTGGGACCCACCATGAGACACGCACGGCGGTGACACACAACAAAGCGGATAAGAAAATACGCTGCAGGGAAAGGGAACAAAGTTGCTGAGTACACTATGTTTTTTCGTCACCTGGACCGTGCATGCTATGTATTACCTCATTTTTGTGTCCCTCTGATTGTGGCCCCTTTCTGGGGCCTCCGTTCTCGTTCGGTCGGGGTACATACATGGTGCATACGTGAAAAAGCAAATCTGGTTATGGCTGTGTTGTCACTGGATGACATCCAGCACCTCCGGCGTGGTCCCCCATTGAGAGAGGCGACACCTGAGTAAGGGTTGCCACCAGCCTGTGGGGTACCCTTTCCGACGCATGTTGGCACATAGAAGCTGCACATTGTGCTGGATGTCCTACACATTGTCACGGTAATACATGGCATCAATTGCCATTGCAGGAATGAGCCCATTTATAGTTTTGCGCGCGCGCTGTGAGTGCACATCACGAAATCTATATTTCATTTGTTCAATCGGCGGCCCATGCGTGTGCTGGGATGCCATGCGCATCTGCACGTAGGGGGGTTCAGTCCCTGCTTGCTGTATCTCTAGTTGAGCCAGTAACGTTTTGATTTCTGGGCCCTGTGCTTCTTCCTATAATTTCAGAGCATAGATGTGTTGGAAGTTGGCCAAGATCTCGGAAAGAGGGGTAGAAACATACTTAACTCCCAGCAAGTTATTGACATACTTGAATGGATGCACGGGCAGGACGCTAGGATGCTGTCCTTCTGCATCCGTGCACTGTTGGGTGACAGCAGGGTAACCAGTATGTTCTGAGGCCCACAGCGTGGTGATAGCCAGTTGGGCACTGCATGTAACCCAGATGGCAACACCTCTTTTTTGACGCAACACCCTGCCACCCACAGTGAAAAAGTCATTGTGCATAGTGTGAAAGTGACAGGTTTAAGACTCCATGAAAGTAAGATTGGTAAAATATTTTGTGTAACCAGTACCTATCCGATCCAGTTTTTTGTTAACCCTATTCAAGGCAAAGAGGCACTCTTTTCCCCGCTTTCCCCGGCCTGTAGCACCAGTTTATGAAATGTCTTCAGTGATTCAATGACTGATGTTCTATCCAAACTGGGGAACATTTCAGCCACATCAAGTTCAAACAACTGTACAAGGGGGTGGGTTTGTTGTTCACTGAACCACCGATTCCATCGCCGTACAAACCTAGTGACGCATCGCTTCAGGGGGGGGGGGTTCTCGGAAATCGGACATCCTGCTTAAAAAACCCCCAGAGCCGAATTTAAAACAGGGAGGGGGGGGGGTTTGGGGGGGTTTAAGGGGGTTTTTCGCTGCGCGGGGGTATTGCCCGCGGGAAGGGCACCCCCCCCCGATGAAATACCTAGTGTTGGGCACCTCCGAACAGTTGGGTATGCGGCCCAGGTGTGATATGACAATTCGCACTGCCCCTACCAATGTCTATGGTAGGGTTTCATCGGCTTGGGTATTTCCGGCCGTGGGTACTAGAAACCTCGGGACTGTGGGTCTCCGAGGCGGTCATGGGGTTCGAAATACACCACGGGGTTATAATTGCAGCATGGGGGTTGAAACGCATCAAGGTCGGTCATGGGGTTCGGAATGCATCATGGGGTTAGAAATACACAATGGGGTGAGAAATGTGTCAAGGCGAGGGCATAAAAGAAGGGGTGTGTGTATGACTATACTGGTCGGCCGACGCAACTCGGGAGGCCCTTAAGGCTATGGCGGGCAAGGCCTCCCTCCCCGCGCCATTGTGTGGGCCTTCCAGTCCTAGTGTGCATGCTACTACAAGAGAACAAGAGCGAGAGCGAGGAGGTGTAGGGGGTGGGGGAGGTATCCGTTTGTGACGTGTGTGTGCATGTAGCTCCGCCTACTTCTTCAACCCTGACGTCTTCACCGTGCAACTCTTCTTAGCACTTTGCTTGGGAGTGGTGATGGGCCGCTTTGTACCCTTGGCGGGCACAGCTTTCTTTTTGGGGAGAACTTCCACCCCGGAAGAAGAGGTAGAAGAGGAAGAATTTGAAGAAGAAGACGAGCTATTACCGTCTTCGGAAGATGCGGAACTCTCGGTACCGCAGGACGAATCATGATCTGCGGAAGACCCAGATTCCACAGAGCTTGCATCCTCCTCCGGTTTCCACTCCCTATCGGAGCGGCCAAGAGAGGCTTCGGAGAAGGATGCACTCTCGTTGTTGACCGCCTTTGCCACTTTCAAAGTGATCTTGGCCTTCATCACCATGGGGATTTTTTTCGCTCGCCGCTTTTTTGTCTCGTCGTCCTGGATGACTACAACCCATTCCGTCAAATCAACGGTGTTTGGTGCCACGGTTGGATGGCAACCTGCCAAGTGAGTTTTGATGGTCCAAAACCCACAGGGTGGCACTGCACCTGGGAATAAGACATTCACGGGGCATGTTATCTGGTTTGTGCATGGCCACTGCAAGCTTCAATGGGACCAAACACGGACCTGTGCTATTGATTTTCTTGCGCACAATACTTGTGGTACACATGCCTGTTGTGTGCCCACAGAAACCGCAAGCTTCGGCCGCACCACGCATCCTTGGGTCCGTTACCACCTCTCCCTTCTACAAGTACACTGCCACATGATTGCGCATCCTTGCCAAAGCAATGGCTGCTCCACAAAACAAACAAAATTCTGCTGCTTCCGCGGGCCGCACGCTAGTATGTGCCACACCAGCGTATGGCTCTGCACGCAACTGAGGACAATTGGGCACCTTTGCGGTTTTCAACAAGGCAGACAGGGTGCCCACTGAAATGAGCCAACGACCATCGGCATCCATTTGGGCATCCAAAAAAACCACATGCCCATTCCGAAACTCAGATTCCGGACCAACCGCCCCGTCCACCGCAAGAAAGTCGGATCACTGGTCATTGCGACAAAAGGCAAAAATTGACCCGTCACGGGGATGGCATGTCCAATCGCAAGCGCCTCCTTCGTGTACCATAAACCCGTGCACCGTCAACGGTGCACGATGAAAAACTAAACGTGCCCACGGAACACGTCCATTGCGAGCCCCATATGAAGGTCACAAGCGCAAGAAAGATAGCACCGACCTCGACTGACCGCGCACGACACTGGTAGGGTCCCACCATATACACATATAAAGTTATCCTTCCCGGCCGTCGGGGCCTTTTTGCGGGCTTCTTCATTCATTATGTTGACCCAAGATGATGATACGGGACGCACACCATGCTCATGCAAAAGGTCGCGCAACGCCTCATCTGACTGTGGGCAAGTTGCACAATCAATAGCATGTTGCACCTCCTTCTTGCGCCAAAGCAGCATGATATGCACACCCCTTTCCTCCGAAAGGGGTAAGATTCACTCCGCCGAGGCAGACATTGAGGCAGAGCGCTTAATAAGAACAATGGTGACAACAAGATTGCAATGTGGACAACCCCCGTTGCCACAATCGCACCAAGAAGACCGGTTTAACGCATCTACCTGAAGAACATCAAGGACCAAATGCTTTAACTCGAGGGGCCATGCAACAAAGCGTGGATTGTGAGTCCCTAACCCCAACTCAAGGGGCCACGCAACAAACCGTGGATTGTGAGTCCCTAACCCCAACTCAAAGGGCCACACAACAAAGCGTAGGTTGTGAGTCCCTAACCCCAACTCCAGGGGCCACGCAACAAAGCGTGGGAGTAAAAAAAAACGAAAGAAAGTGGGAGGCAAGATATGTTACCCAACAAAGGGGAACAAAATCAGAGGTGGCTGCCTCATCCTTGCCTTCTTGGGGGCCCAAAAGGGGCGGAAATGCTACGTCACTCCTACATACTCGGGGATCCCCAAACAAAGGGGGGCAAAATCAGAAGTGAGGCTCCCTCACCCCTGCCTTCTCGGGGGCCCACAAGTGGGTGGAAATGCTACGTCACCCCTGCATTCCCGGGGATCCCCAAAACAATGGGGGTTAAAATCAGAAGTGGGCACCACACCCCTGCCTTCTCGGGAGCCCAATAAAAGGCGGAAATGCTACGTCACCCTTACATTGTGCGGGTCCCTACCTAAGGGGACAAAATCAAAAGTGGCTGAATTGGGGGCAAGGACAAAACTTTGGATGTGCAGTCAAAAAGAATACCACCAAAAAAAATTTCGCAGAATTGGTGTGTCTGCGTCGAAAAACACCCTTAAAACCCCCCCACGGACCATTTTCAAAAAGGGGGGGGGGGTTCCAAAACCCCCCATGCTACGGGATTTCTCCGAACCCCCCCCACTTGCATTGCATGGTCAGGATCGCGGTGGAGGGCAACAGTCGCTTTCCGTCCTTCAGGAGGAAGGTCAATGCACGTCCCACCAATCTTCCCCCATATTGCATCGGGTGCCGGTACAGTATGAAAATAGCACGCGCTTTTTCCATTCTCTAGTCCACTCCCTCATCTTGCTTTTTGGAAAAAAATTTGTGTGGTGCAGCTGTGCGCTTACAGGCACGCCAGTGTTTGTGTACACCGCATGCTGGTGCGTGCTCACAAAGAATGGATGTAGCGTACATAGTAGCTTCCTTGGGGCTGTCAAAATCCTTCGGGACTTCGAACTGGCGTTCATCAAAGTATGTTGCCAGAACCTGTTTATAGTACAAGGGCCGGGACATCACCAGGCATTTCCCTGAATGTTTGTCACATGGCAGGAAGACAAAGTGTTCTTGTTGGTTCTGCGCAAACTTGGTTACCACTTCTTCCCTACACTGCCAAGGCTGGGCCATTCGCTCGAAGCACCATGCCGACCGTACCTGTGACAATATGTTGCTATATATAACTGCTAGAAGCGTCCCCAAACCTATCCGTGAGTCGGCAATGAGCACAAAAGCGATGCAAAGACAAAGAGCGTTCTCAAACGGCCATGACCTTTGGACACAAATAGTTTACAGTGCTGCCACGCACTATTTCACCGTTTATATCCACCAGTTGCTGGTTTCTGCTTTCTGTCTCACCATATGGTATTGCCTCTCTACACTAGCTCTATGGACCTGATGAATCTCTGGTGCATAGTATGTATGTATGCCATGATGCATCATGCATAGGTTCCACATCAAGCCCCCACAGGTGTGGGGGCTGCCTGCGGTCAGTCACTGTCTGAGCTGGTGACCACTTGCATTTCCAGAATGTTCTGGCGATGCGTCCACGCTTGTGCCTCCGGTGTCTGTAAGTGCAGGATATCATCCTGCAACATGGGCTGTGGGGGAGGCGGTTCAGTACGCGGTTGATAATGCACCTCAAAGTCGAACCGATACTTTACAGAGTACCATCGGTCGACTATGTCCATGTGCTGTATCCTGCGGGCCTCGTGTGTCCCCAGGATGATCGCCAGCCACGGCCAGATTTCTTTCTCCCACCACGCCCACACCTCGAATGCACGCTGTGGGGTGGCATTGGGCCCCAGGGGGATGTGTCCGAGCAAGGCCTCGGGTTCGTCACCGGACGAGTCAGGTGTGGGCTGCGCGTGCATGTGTGTGGCTCCCGGCGTCTGCTGCAATGAACTGTCTGTATGGTACACATCATGCATGGCTGTATGCGAATGTATTTCACCTGGCTTAGTGCGGGGCACTGTGCCACCCAAGGAGCTTTGAACACTGAACATCTCAACGTCGCCGTGCGTCCCCTCTGGTCTCCCTCTTGTGTGGTGCACCGTGTGCTGCATGCCCAGTGTCCGTGGTGCCTTGTGTGCTCTGGGTGACGGCGGTCTGTCTCGTCGCCTTTTTCTGGGCATGCGCGTGGGTCTTTTGGTGCTGATTTTCGGGGCTGGCTCTGGCGACTCCGTCACGTGTGGGTCCCACTATGTGCGTGTCCTCTTTCGCCCATCTTTCCGACTGTAGGTCCATTGCTGACCAACCTGTCCTGGGCGACGGCGCACTTGAACGTGCTGAAACGATGCCATACTGGACGGGGCGGGGGTGGATGCTATGCATGCGCCCGACTCCCGAGTAGTCTTGGGCACTGTGTGTGGCGCTATCCGTGTGATGCTGCATGTGTGTGGTCGTGCCTCTCGGTGTATGCCATCGACAAGGGAACGGGTGATGCCCATAGCTCTGGTCATAGACCTGGTAATTCGATGACTTCTCTTTGGCACCGTCTGGGTAGTGGGACGGTCGCCTGAGGGTCCTGTGGTGTTTTTCTAGTGGACGACCGTCGGAGCCGTACCCGTTTGTGGTGTCGTTTGTGGGTCGCGTGTGGGTATGTGTGTGTGCACGTATCCCTTCAATGTCTGCATTGGATACGGAGCGAACAAATACCTGCTAGGTAGTTCGGATGCCAGACTTAGCATGGGCAATGGCAGGTAGTCTGTGCCATATATACCTTGTCTGCTGGACTGAGGCATTGCCAGGGCATGGTATCATACACTTCAGCCCATGGCACGATTCGCTGCAGGTTTTCTTTACTATACGTGGCTTTCAGTGTGGGCCACCACCATGCAATGGGGTATTCATTGTACTTCATCTCCCATATGGTCTGGCAGAAGTCCCACACTTTACATATTTCTGTGCTGGCGATCTGTGCACACTTACTTGCAAGGCCCTGCGCCATTGCTGTGACGACCTTTCCGACATGTGGTAATGACCTGTGCACATGTCGTGATACGGGCGGGGATGTGGTAAGTTTGGATTGCAACACCTTGTTCTTCATGCACCATGTGATTTCTGTACCCTGTACTGACAGCCGACACTCCAGGAAAGTGGCAGTGGATCCCACGGATTCCACTTTAAGCGGCATATTGTACAATTCCGACAGTTTGGCATGCAGAAATGGCAGCCACACTGCCAGCGCCTCTTCAGGGCATATAACAAAAATGTTGTCCCTAAACCTGCCCACTTTCACACGCAGCGGTATGAGGCTGCCCCACCTGACGTCGCTCTCTGTTCTGGTTAGTACTGTATCCGCATTTGCCGCGCTCAACATACCTCCAATGCCGACGCCCGTGGATTGCTCCCATACCTCATCGCCCATCACAAACAGGTTACTACAGTGCATATCATACTCAATGAGGGATCTTATGTCAGACACAGAAAACACGTATTGGTGGTCACGGGATCTGCCCCCCACGCAGTCGATGGTTTTGTCTTTTTGCTTACCGATGGATACATGCGTGTCCTGCTGTCCTCTGACGATTTTTTGCATCTGTGTCATCCTGGTGTGTAGGTTTGCGTATGCCTGGTTTACCTTTGCGCGTGGTATGTTGGGGAACATACGCTCCGGGTCGAATTCTACAAAGGCTGGGGTGATATTCTGTGCCATATAATATTTGCCTGCCGGTTTAAGGAAACAATTTATCAATTCAGCCTGGGTGTTTATCTGCATTGTTTGAAACACCTCAGTGTATTGCCGAAGGAGCACCTGCTGTGCTCTCCCCACCTTGCGGAGGAGGGGTTGATGCGGATGTTTGGACTGGGTAAAAATTTCCCGAGTTTTCGCTGCATCGTCTTGCAGTGGCAACCCACTGTTTTTTATGCTCACTCGCACACCTGGTACCTTCCATGGCAATCGTGAGCCTATGTGTCTTGGGACTCGCAGATTGCCATGTTGTGCGCTTGCATCATCCAGCATGGTTTCCGCCACCTGCAACAGTTGGCGCTGAGTGGCTGGCCAGCTATCAGTTGCCTCCTATGTGGAGAAGTCCAAAGGCAGAAGGAGTTCTTCAGTCAGTTCTGCAGTCTTCGTCACCCTGCACCGGTAGCTGTCCAAAGAGGCCACGTGGGTGGTGAGGTACTTACCTTTATACCACGAGGGGACGATCTCACATCGCTAGTCATGAAGCATGATAGACGCCTGACTGCCAAACAGGGCGCGCAGGTGAGCAGGCTTCGTCACTACCAAGTGCCCGTCTACATTGTTTACATGTGGTGTGTCACAGCAATTGTAGGGCAGTTCGGGTATTTGGTAAACCTTAGTACCGGGCGAGGTAACACTAAGTTTAACCCTAGTGCATGCACGAAACACGACAGCTCAATTCCATAAACTGCTTGCCTCAGGCACCCTAGCTCAAGACACGAGTAAAATTTGGTATAACTTAGTAGAAACGAGGTAAAAGTTAGTAAGACTTTTACAAAAAAAATTTACTAAGTTTTACCTCGGTCTACTAAGTCCCCCCCTTCCCGGCTACCATTTGAAACAAGGTAGTCGACACTTCAATGGTAGGTGGTCCTTTTGTTTAAGGGCACAGGGCCCCCGAGTCGAATCTCGGCCACTTGTGTTAGTGGCGCCCCACCCAGGCCAAACCATCATGTACACCAATTAGTTGGCACTTGGCTAACATAACAAAATATAATTGGGGTCGGGCAGTAGAAACAAAATCGGGCTCAAGAAAAGAACCTTGACGGGGCCGTGGCCAACATCTGTGAAAACTACTTACAAGTAGTTACAAAAGACACGCTTGAAAATCAAGTCGGCCTTGGTTGCTCATGGCGCCGTTTGCCTCGCACTGTGGGATTATTGGTGCACATCCCAAAAAATTGAAAGTCTTTTTAATTATCCGGAGGATGGGGACTGGGTCTCGATCCACTGGACCACTCTCTACGTCGTCGGGTGCTAGTTGTTTTCGCGGGTGCAGAACACAAGCAGGCGTGGCGGCACAAAAGAAGAACAACACAAGGCAATCCTTTCTGTAGAGAGTAGGGTGAACTGGGCAGCGCCGGGCAGGTCAGGCCATTCACAGGCGTGCGGTGAACCTACATCTAGTCACGCGCTGGATCTGGGGCTACCTTGTCACACTCATTAACAAACCATTGTTTGACTGGGCCTTGGTTACCGTTATTCCACCTCATCAAACCTTGTGAATCCGGCTTGAGACAGTTAGAGTCCGGTGAGGGCCTCGCTTTCAAGCCCCATGGTGCTAGCTTTACGGAACAACGAAGGTTTCCACCAGGTCAAAGGGTAGCTTTCAGAGAGAAGGGTACGGGCAACCTTGCATACATTCCGTGTGAAGGAATGGGAGACATGGCTCCACGTATAGTGCAGGCACTTGGCAACCAGGTTAGGAACCAGGGATCGTAGCATGGCCTGTGCGTTTGGGCTGTGGCGGTCAAGCAGGCGTTTATGTGCAGGCGGGATTGGGTCCCCAGGTGCCTCAGAGAAAGAGGGTGTTTTGACCTGGATACACGGTTTGCCACCACGGAAAGACACCAGCGACTGCAAGAAACCCAGGGTTCAACTCGGCCCTTCAACAGTGAGTTCCATACCGAGGCAGGTCGCTAGTCGGTCCTGGACTTCAAGCCGACTCATGCACGGGGAGCGCAAGGGTGGAGAGGGGTCTATGAGCAGGAGGAAATTATCTCTATAACGAATTTAAAGCACGGTGGTACACCGACCCTGTTCAGGATTTCTTCCATGTACAGCAGAGTGAGTGACGACGTTTGTGCTGAAGTGGCACCACCGATCGCGGTTCAAGTGGTTTGCTGGAACACGCTGGTAAAGTGGATAAACCTATCGTTAAAAAACAGATCCCACTTGAGCAACAGCATGAGGTCACTGAAGGGCACAAAATGGAAGGAGGAGTCGGAGTTACCGGAGGCGACAATGGCATCTATGGTTCGTACACCAGGTTTATGTATTTTAAAACCGGCACTTTTGGGGGGCAGCTGCTTGTCACGGCACAGGAGTTTCCAGAAGAACTCAACGGTAGTGATCACTTTGTCCCTGGGAATGTTCGCAAACATTTCAACCAGGTCGAGATCGACCCAGTCGGCTTGTGTGGAGACGGGTGTGTGCGAGAGAGTGTTGACGAAATCCTGAAAACCCCGCATAGATACAGACTCCAGGGCCCAAGGCCTAGAGCAGGCGTGTTTCCAGAGCAATGTGAGGCTGCGACCTAGTGTACGGCAGACTGCTTTGAACGGTTGGGTGCTGTGGTCTATAATCTCACGAATTTTGATTTTAGAGCCAGGTACGTCTTCACGCCACTTATGCTTAGGCAGAATACGGCACTTGGGTGTGGGGAGAGGCTTCGAGGATGGTGGCTTTCGGCAGAGTGCGTGTGTACACGACTGTGTTGGGGGCTGGGCAGGATCGGGCGGGTCGTGGACACCAAGGGGAATGGGGCTGTTCGCCGGGGTTTGTGTGCGTGCGCGTTGCTTGAGTGTTCGCGTGGGAATTATTTCATGTGTGGCGAATGATATGTGGGTAGTGTGGTCTGCCATGTCCGGCCGCCGGGAGGTGAGTTTTTTACACTGTGCTGTGGTCAGCATAGACACACGATTTTTGAGTGCGCGTGAAGCCGGGTGGTGAGTGTGCAGGTGGTAGGCGTGGGATTGCAGAGTGGGGGGTGGCGGCGTGCGCCCGACAGTTTTCGTAAACTGGCAGGGTGTACCGGACACGGACAAATGCATGGACTCGGTTAGGTGCCACAGGCAAGAAAAGCTGCATGGCGTCATCGCGGGAGTGGAAACGCAGGAGTTCTTGGTACCGTGGTGACTCCAAAAAAGTGGACCGGTTCACAGTGAGCCAAAATTTAGCACAGGCAAAGATCGGGACCTAGGGAGACTTGTCCAGCGCGCTTGGTACGATGAAGCTGGGTATGAGTTGTTGTTGTTTGCGGAGGAATGGCTCATACAACAGTTTGGGGTGTCCGCAGGCGGATTTCTGGTATATGGGCTCACAGACTTTCAGCACATCAGACATAATGTCAACACTGGTGTACTGACGTGCATCAGGCATGGCCGTGTGTAGTGTACATTGATTGTCGTGAAGCATTTTGGTGAACCCTTTCCAAGAAGGGACAGATGCATTTTGCACGTTTTGCTCAAAAACCTCAGGGGCAATTTTCGGGGACACGTGCTTGAGGACATGGGGGTCACGAAACACAATGTGGTTGTTGACCATATGTACATTGGGCAGGTGTGCCCATGCATGGCACGGGCAAGGGCCTGTGTGGTCCTGTGACATGGCTGAAGTAGGGAGTGCAGTCGACGGATTTTTCAGCAGGATGTCGGACACGGTTTTGGTTTTAGACCGGATCAACGGGACTCTAGATTTCAGGTATGCACGCATGTGGGGCGGCCAAGCAGAGTGTCTGTCAATTGCTGTGTCAACCGCTGCAGAAAATTGATTCTTCAAGTCTGGTGTAAGAAGGGGGATTTTTACGGGGATACGGTAGGGGATAGATACACGGTGGTGCACCAGAAAATACTGAGACACTTTATCGAACAGGGATCGGTGATCTGATTGGGGCAGGTACCGGCGGGTGGAACTAACGACTGAGAGCAGTAGGGATGGGGAGTAGTCATGTGGTGAGAGCGATTTTTTCCGCTGCAGGATGTTCCGTGCGACTGGCAGCAGCGAGCCCCTTGTGCAGAAATCTCCTTTTGCCAGATTTTGCGGTCACTCAGGAAGAGCCACTCTTTGTTTGAGAGAGATGGCAGGTCGCGGTTAAACAGGCCTGGAAGGCCCCAGCGGAGCATCCACCACTTTTCTCGTGCGTTGGCCTGGTGCGGGGTGGTGTGTTCAAGGGGTGTGACAATGAAGTTTTCCACGCCGAGACGCGAGATCCATGAGTACACCTCTGACGGGAGGCTGATACCTGTACCGGATAATCTGAGTGCATCAAGCGCTAACCGCACATGTTCACTACCTCGCTTCCCTACGGTGCGGCGATGGATTCGCGCTCCGGTCTGTCCAATATAAACTTTGTCGTCCCTCAGACTCCAGACAGCGTATATCCATGTGCCAGAGGTTTTCGTGGAGGCGGTGGTCATGCGCAACGCGGACAGTGTTTGGACATGTTTTTTGGTGGACAGGTGGATGTTCTCATTTACTCCGTCCCAGGACCCATAGACCTTTTCCCACGGGATACTGGTAGTCATGAGGCGCCGTTTGAAATTCCATTTAGGTGCAAACAGGTCACGTCTTTTGGCACGTTCATTTTCCCACATGGTAGGAAAGTGCGCTTCACGGGGGAGGGTCTGAAACGTGAGGGCAGGGGACACTACGGTGGCACCAGCTTCCTTGGTAACAGACCAGAGTGGGTGCAGCAGGGGGGTGGTGTCCGGGTGTGCGGTGGGGATAGCTGCCACAGGGCGAAGCGGGTGTCACATTCTTTGCAGTTAGTGAAAAAGGACTTTCCTTTGGCGTCAGAGAGAATTGGGGAGAATTGCATGTGCTGCAGGTCGGGGAAATGTACCCGCCACAAATTCACTGGATCCAGGGTAGACGGGAACCAGAAGAACTGATGGGAGTCAGGCCATTTATCTTGATTGAGGATCACGTCTCTAAAAATCAGGGAGTACTGTACGGATGCAGGGAGTTGGGGATTCAGGGAGAAGGATGGGCACACAACGGATGACTGGCTGTCACTCGGTACATGTTGTGAGGGCGGGAACGGGGAAGTAGTTGACAGCCCTAAGGTATCTCTGGAAACGGAAAAAATTTTCCCCAGGACATTAGCCCATGACTGTTTCAATATGCCATACTCCCCAGAAGTGGCAAAGAGGGAATGGAAGACTGCCGCTTCGTCACACACCCAGTCAGAGAACACCGTAACGCACTGAAAGGATATTGACAACCATGTGGAGTGGTTGTTTATGTGGCACCAGCGTTCAAAGAGCTGGGCCAACACGCGTTGAGGCACGGAAGTGGCTCAGGAAGGGTGCAGTGGTGGGTCGCCGGAAACATGGCGGCGAGAACACGGAGAACACGGGATTCTCGTTGGAGTGCATGTGGCCCGTGTTCAGGGAATTTTTGGAACGTGCATCCAAAGCCGCGGAGAAGAAGCGGAGGCACTCATGGAGTTCCGCTTGGAGGCCTTTGTAGAATTCGACAGGTTGGTGGTGGGGGTCATGTTAGGGACGCGTGAGGTTTCCGGTGGACGGGGAGGAGACAAGAATGGAGGAGAGCTTGCCGACCGCGCCCGGGAGCCGATGGCCGTAGAAAGCATGGGTCAGCGAGGTAAGGAGGTCCAAAGTGGAGGATAGGCGGGCGGTGAGGGAGGCAAAGTCCATCGCGGGTGGCTGTGGCTCTTCCGCATTCGGTTGCTCCAAGAGCTGTCCATCGGGGCCAGCACTGCTTAGTTTAAAAGCTCATTAAGCGACACCAGGGCCTGGTTGGCACGGGACTCGTCGCGGAACGGGAAGTGCTTGTCGACGACGAAGAGGTCTTCGTCATCGTCCATGGCGGTGCCATGGACATGGTGGATCGGAGACCACTGGCGAGCCGAAGGAGAAGTAAATAATTAAATAAATGACTTGATGTTCACCACTTTGCCATGCTTGAGCTCGTGCTTCCCTGTTGGGGAGGGTATGATCGCAAAGAGCAGGTCGCCGGCGTTCGGTGCTCTGATGGAGCGTGTTAGGACCTGTCGTGCGGGCAAGTCCAGGACGCCGAGCTCGTGCCGTTTGGATTTCCCTTTGCCCACACGTAGATCGGCGAGTTGCCGCGACAATTGTTCGATGGTCAGCGTGTTGGCGGCACTTTCGTTGCGGAGCAGGTCAAGCTCAGCTTGTTCGCTGCGGACCAATTTCGCCGGTGTGGAGTCCACGTTGAAGAGTTCGATGGTACACACCTTTCTCAGGTCGAACGTACTGGCCGTTGTGCGGGTGGTCCAAATGCATTGAGACCCACTGGTCAAGGATGATGTCGTCAATCGAATTCGGCAAGGATTTAAGGGTTGTTTTTTCTTCCTGCATCACTTCTGCCACTTTCTTGTAGAACTCCGGCAACAGGATCCCGTCCAGTTTCTTCAGCGCGTTCTTCGTGACTTTCTCCCCTTTGTCGTGGAACTTCTGCAGACCTTTCACAGCTTCCGGACCAGCATAGTAGGCAAACGTCATAAAATCTTTCCACAATTTATACGTTTTGTCCTGAAAGTGACAACGTTATGCGCGAGGCCTCGCGCAACGAACAGCATCGAAACAACGATTAATGAAGATACGAATTGACCAGGCTGCTTCAGTTCAGCGGTTGGAACCAGGGCACTCATCTGCACAGCATCCACAATGGCGATCTTGAGATTGCTGTACGTGTCAGCCAGGCCTCGCCGCCGCTGATCTTCAACACATCGAATGAGGTTATCTGCTGCCTCATACAGCGGTATTGGCTCAACGTCTTGTGCGCTTCCTTGTGCTTGTCCCGCCAGCTTTGCATGGAAGGCCCACGGTGTCGTAGGCTTCAGAATATCGGCGATGCATGTAGTATGCCACTGCTGCAGATCCAGACACGCGGTGCGTCGCTTCTCCCGAATCTTCGCAATCGCTTCCACGCTGTGCTGTCCAGATACACACCAATAATCGCCATCTGCAAATATGAGACACGTCTATGCGCGAGGGCTCGCGCAACGAGAAGAGCGAACAGTCGGTTGGCAACATACTATTATCTTCCCAGAGAACGACGTGTAATGGGCCTGTTGGCGGTGCTGCTTCGAGTCACGGAAAAGGGCCTCTTCAGCATCGAGGTTGATCGCTCGAGACCGGCGCGCGGAGGGTGTGGGCGTGCACTCAGGATCCGGTGAACGGTCTGCACGTCCACGCTTCATTTCTGGTTCAGGTGAGACAGCGTTGGCGCTCATGTACGTGCGAGCTTCAGCCGCAGCTGCAGGCTTTGGTCTGGGGCCAGGGCCAAGCGGCGGGGATGGCTGCGCGTTGGTATGGTCGCCTGGGGGAGCTACAGGTGGGTTCATTGGCGCATTCGTTCCCGGTTGTGGGGCGACGGGGGAGGTCCAGGCTGAGGGCTGGGTGCCGCATGCGGGGAGCCATTGGGTTGTTGGAGTGCCTGGACTAGGGTTGGACTTGGGCGCTCGACTGGGCGTGATGCGTCGGTTGAGGTGGAGATGGAACAGCGATTGAGGGCACTGCAGGCGGTTGTGACAGCCGGGACAGGGTAGGCCCTAGGCATCGGTATCGCAGGACCTGAGTTCGCAAACATTTTCAGGCCGGTGGCACTACACTGCTTGCGCTGGTTGAAGCCAAAGCGGGTAGGATCAATTCCTTTATTGAGCAGCATGAGGTTTATTGCTTGTCGCGGTTCTCCTCGCGTTCTACCAGGGCTTGCTTCGTCAGCATGAGGTGGTTTTCAACTCCCCTTGCGACTCGGTGCAAAATGCTTGGTCATTTCTCAGTTGACCATCGGCGTTTTGGGGATATTAAGGAGGAACTGCATACCACTTGCGACAAATCCACACACCACGACGGGTGTTAACAGCAGAAGCAGCAACAACAATACGCACACTAGGTCGGGTGTCAACAGCACAAGCAGCAACAACAACAGAAGCAACAGCAATAACAGCAAGGTTGGCCGCCAGAATTGGCGCCACCCAACACAAATCACCGATTGACATCAGATGGACGCATACAAGGGACAATGAAGAACATTACATTCGTGGCACGCCATGTGAGGTGTGCCATCACAAGAAAAGCATGTGTCAACGGGGTACACAAATTTGGGTTCGGGGTACATCCTAGCACCTCCCAATGTACCGCCGGGGTCCTTGGGTTGGAGGCGGACTTTGAACAACTCAAGTACAGAGTGGCTTCAGCCATTTCGCGCAACAACCACAATCGATCTTGTGGCACTTGCAGTATGCCCTTGACAACGCGCCCAGACAAGGCACAATGCAGCGTCAAGAGACATGCCCGATGGTCACTGACAACATTGATCTGCCGCATGAAGGTGGAATGCAGGGGTGCAATTGCAAATGCAGGGGCACCGAAAGCATCCAAAATCTTTGACCACTTCTTCCGTTGCTGTGGTTCAACGCCTTCTAGTTCGGCAATCAAATCCACAACGGAGCTGCGCCTAGACGTTGCTGGGTGGCTTGGAGGCTTTGGAACCCCCCCCCCACCCCCCCCCCTAGCTGGCTGGCTGGTTGGCTGGCTGGCGCGGCCCCCGAAAGCAGCCAAAATCTGTAGTGCACCGTTGTACCGCCTCTTCTCACGCATGGTATGGGTATGGGGATGGGTTTGCAAGGGTGGGGGGGGTCGGGCACCTTTCAAGAACACCCTTACCTCATACTCCAAGTTGTCTTGCCTTCGAAACCTTGTGATGTGCCATGGGGTGCGTCGCTAGAAGGTGTGCGCAAGAAACCTGCCCTTCTAGCGCCCTTTTGGCATGATTACCCAAGCCACACCACCTTGTGTGGTTGGAAAGTGGTTTGGGGCCAATCGCCACATGTTTACGCCCCTTTTGGTGGCTGATTTTGACTTTTGTCTGAAACGGTCGGTTTTGCCAGATTTTCTACACCCCCCCCTTTTGCTGGAAGGGTGGTTCTAGCACCCTTTCTGCACCCTCTCTGCACCCTTTGTGCGCCCTTTGTGCACTCCCCTTTCTGTGCTAGAACCAGCTTTCTGCACCCTTTCTGCACACCCTTTGTGCGCTGAAACCCCCTTTCTGCACCCTTTCTGCGGGGGGGTTTCTGCGCCAAGGATTTTTGCAAGAAGGGCACCAAATGCATCCACCGGGTTCAAATTTGGTTTCTCAAGCGTACATGCAGTGCCTTTTTCTTCGGTCCTTTGCGGCCTCGCCAAGGGCAAGCCTCTGCCAGGCCGCTCGGTGTCGTAACCCCACGTCAAGGGTCTCCATGTTCAATACACGGGTGAGACCACGTCGTGAAACGCGTGGGCGGCGGAGGCACCACCCACGCATGATGTTTTTGACAGCAAGTTTGAAACGCTTATGCCTGTGTTCCGCAGGTATACTGCTGAACACATAAAGGTTACGATACTTTTGGAGCCCGGCTCGACAATGGGCCACTGTCCAGTGGACCCATGGGGTTGACTTCCAACCCAATCGGAGCCATGCCTCACCGATTTTACGGCAGTGAGTCTTGGCCTCTTGCACCTGACCATTGGTCAATGGTGTCTTTTGCCTCCACAATGCATATAGGCTACGCATATTGCGCAGCAACACTTCAATAAGTGTCCAGAAGAGGATACCACCAACCATGGTGTTAGGAAAATGGTTCCTGAGGCCATGTACAATTCGAACATGGTACTTGGGGTCTGTCAAGAACAACATAGCGGTGCTGATATCTAATTGCCCTGCCTTAGTGGTCTTTTGGAAAAGCCTGTCAGCAAGAGCCACATGCTTTACATCTGCTAAAAGGATAGACCATATATCGGCAAACTCACTAGCAATTCGCCGCACTCCAACAACACCCACTGTTAACGGGGTAACAGTTTTTGTTAGGCGCTTCTTGACAGCATTGGTTACCCTACAACCTGCGTGTGCATAGTCTCAAATGCGAATACACACACTTCGAAGAAATGCCCCCCATTGAATTTTGTTTACCGTGCCCTCTATCGGCACCAAGCCGGTGGCATCGGGGCAGCCCCACCAACACTCCCCCCCCCCCCCCGTTCGTCACCATCATCATAATTTCCCATCCCCGGTCAGTTTGCATTGAAACTTTTTGGTTTCGTTTTTGACACAGAATGTACAACTTCCCTCCAACTCCTCCTCCTCGTGGACAAAGGGGCCAAGGGGACAATCTTCGGGGGGCGCAGGGTTGGGAGGACACGTCGGCAGAAATCTCTGCCGCCAGTGGCCCTGGGCGATGGATGGTGTACAACACCGTCTGGTCCAAATGCATCATCACAAGAGCCGCAAACCCGCACAGATCCTCCTCCACAATCTTCTGAGTCCACAAGTCCTCATCGACTCCCTCTGCTCCCTCGGCTGACATCGCCACGACCTTAACAGCAGGTCCAGGGGCGGCCTCCACAACAGGATCCCCAGAATCCCGCTGACAGTCTTCACTGAGTTGCCCGGCATTTAGAGCACAAAGGGGACGTTCGTCACAGGCGAAACACTGCGCTGGCGGGTCGGCCTTCACCACGCGGTTGCACTGCGCTGCTGTACAGTTCACGATCTTCGGGGACGGTGGCGACGGTTGTTGCGCGGGGGCTTCAGCCCAGGGTGGCGGCATGATCGGCACGGTGGTCTCGTAGTCGACGCGGCGTGTGGCAATGGCGGCAAAGGCGATGATACGGGTTATCCAGGCGGCGCATCTCTCGGGACAGCCCCACCACGGTGAATGACGTAACTGCTCAGGATCCACAGGTCGCCCGCCAGCATGCTCATCGAGACCTCTTGCCACGGATAGGGAACACCAGAGCCAGAACCGTACACGAACATGTTCTCGCAGCCGTCCATGGGGCAGTCCAGATTCACAAGCATGAAGCCGGAGAAGGCGTGCTCCACCCCAACGGTTTGCAACTCTAGCGGCAGATCCCGATTCCATAGTTGTGGCTGATCCGACGTTGCCCGCACGTACCCAACCTTCACCAAGAACACACCCAGGTACTTCGTAGAGAGGCCTTGCAGAACTCTTTGCGCCCAAAGTACAACGCGAGGAAGCTGAAGACCTTCTTGACCCCCATTGCCCGTCGGAATCACCGCGTACATAGCAGCCTTGTCGCCTGGATCGGGTGGCCGGTTTGGGCTTGGCCATGCCACGTTGAAGATGCCGCCCCACCTCTAACCCACGGTGTCCGCCTCGATCTTCATGTTCGCCAGCATGTCGCCGTCCCTCGCCGGGAACTCCTCCTTGAACACGTGCCCCGTCCGACCCAACTCCAAGAGTTCCTCGTTCGCTTCCCGGAAGATGTCCACCCGCTTCACCGGTTCGCTTGTCCCAATGAGCGGCAAGGCGTGGCACATGGGGAGGGGCAAGACCGCGTCCTCGCTCTCCATCAGCACCGGCGTAGTCAACCAGACGAGCCCCGGCTTCCAACGGTAGGGGGAGTGGCTGGTGAGGGAGTAGTTGGGCAGGGCCATGGCGGGCTTGCTGTCCACCACGTACCGGAGGGTGTCGAGGTGGGGGTGCTTGAAGGGGTACTTGTCCTTCCCGGCCTTCTTGGTGGTGGGCTTGTGGGCGGCGAAGAGAAGCGTGGTGTCCTCCGACCCCACATGACGCCGCTGCGTCTTGTTGACAGTGGGGTTCGCCCTCCCGGTGCAGGCTTGGATGACATCATCCACGTCGTCGGCATGCAGTCGGACCTGCAGGATCGGCACAGCGGGGTTGTCCTCCAAGACCCCCTGCAGCCAGTCGGTGAGGGCGCAAGGCAGCTTGTCGGCGGCGAGGAGGGGGCGCGTGAGGCGGATGCAGGCAATGGTGGTGCCCGAGGGGATCGCCACCGTGGTGTCGGGGTGGGCGGCAAGATCGGTGCAGCCCAACCCATCGGGGCCAGCATAGCCCCGAGTGCCCACGGCAACCCAGGCAGCCTTAGCCCAGTCGACCAAGGGGGCCAACAAAGGCATCTAGGCTGAAATGCAAGGGAACGAAGGTGAAACAAAGGTGCTGGAACCCCTGCTGGAACTCCTTGCTGGAACCCCTTTCTGCGCGGGAACCCTCTGCTCGGACCTTGCTGGAACCCCCTTTGTGCAGCGGAACCCCTGCTGGAACCCCTGCTGGAACCCCCCTTTTTGCGCTCGAACCCCTGCTAGAACCCACCTTTGTGCGCTTTTGGTCATTTTTGAAATTCAACATAGCGTGTGGCCCTTCACAACCTAGGCTTGCTTTGGACTTGGGACACTTCTAGGAACTCCTACAGTGACTGTTAGGCATTGTAAACGCGTGCACATCGTGGTTCTAGTGGTACCCAAAAGGGGGGGGGGTTTCTGCGCACACCTTCTAGCGACACACCCCACACGAAGGTACCTACACAAAAGCAACCCCCTTTCGTACCCAAAAACCAATTTCCATACCCTGGGGTTTTGGAACTGTTGAACTATGTAAATTTCCTCAATTTATTGTTTTTTGGGCATATTACCCGAAAAATCCGCCTTTTTGTGCTTTTTAGCCCTTTCTATAAGTGTGATTCAACAGGCACTTTCGTACGAATGCAGGGGGTTTCGTACCTTTTTCCCTACGAAGGGGTACCCTTTCGTACTGCTGGTTTGCTACGAAAGGGGTACGAATACCCCTCTTTCGTACCCCTTTCGTAGGGGCTTTCGTATATCCTTCGTACTGATTTGGCTGTGCCGTGCTGTGGTCTAGCGGTCTACTACCTCTCCTTGTGTTCCGTGTCGCAGGTTCGAACCCACCAATGATGAGGACGCTGATATGGCTGACAATGAGGACGACGAAATGGACAATGCACCATCCTGGGGTGCTGAAGCCAGGCTTGCCTACAAGAGTTCCAAAGCAAGCAACGCAACAATGCTGCGCGAAGGAGTGCCCGAGCTGATTTTCCAATGGGCAAGACAAGAAGGCATGGCACAAAAACAACAGGCGCTGAAGACAGGTTTTGTTTTTTCACTGGTGCCCCAATGCATGGGACCCACACGCCAGTTCAATGATGCATAATTCCAATGTCTCTGCGATGTGCGTTGGTGGTCCAAAGGTATGCCCCCTGGGTTCATGCCGACCATTCCCCAGTTCGAACCCCATCCCCCCATCCCCACGTGTGCAGTCCCACATGTGTTACACGGAGGTGTTTCAAGACCGTGCCACAGCTCCGGCACCATCGGCCAGGGGCTGCTGCATGAGGGCTGTGATCATGTCGAGGTCAGAACTGTGCACACCATACACCGGCGCTGAAGACAGGCAACAAAGATGGAAATGAAAGGGCCACCAGCCCCAAGTTTTTGGCTTGCAACTATCGTGGGGAGGGGGGGTGGTCATTAATTGTTCTCCCTCTGCACTGGGCATCCTCCTTCTCTTTTTTAATTGGATCTCTCTCCCCTCCCTCTGGGCCCTCCGCAGAAGCAACCCCAGGTCCAGCGCATGACTGTTTACAAGATGCAATAGACCCCGCCTAGTGTAAATGGGTCGGGTGATGGACCATCCCCGGAAAAGATGCCCCAAGTCAAGTTTGAAGGCACTATTTTTCTTTTCAGTTGGAATTGTGGAAAAGATATATAGGCTGCGGTATTGACTTAGGAAGACACGTGAATGACAGGCCGCCCAATGCACCCATGTCCCAGGTACCCGACCAGTTTTCTTCCACTCCTCTGCAAAGGTTTGTTGAACCTCCTTTGCTGCAGCAAGCGCTGCGTCACTCAAATACACCTTTGATCTCCAAAAACCATATAGCCGGTAGAAGGTAGTAAGATGCGGTGCACCACAACACCCGCTGGCTCGCCACCAATCTGGGCCCCAACAACCTGACGCACCGCAGCAACTATCTTTTGCATGTTTGGTTGCGAGGTTGGAAAGACCTTGCTTGAGGTTAGGTCAAAGGCTCCGTCCTTTTTCTTGCGGGGGGCGGGCCTTTCAGCCGCAGGAATACGAGAGGCTTCAGCAATCACCTCCTTGTAGCAGTCTTGTAGATGGGCTAGGCAGGTCTTGGCACCATCTAACCCATTCCTCCCCCACCCTTTCACCTCACTATGTAACCTTTTGGGAAAACAATTTAAAATCCTAAGGCTAGCGTGGCTAAAATCCCCCACCCTCCGAATGGGTGGCACTTGTTTATAACAAGCCCCCCCCCTCCGTGTACCTGGTACAGTGTGACATGCATCTAAACTCTTATCATCCCGGCACACCCAACAGTTGTTTCCCCCCCTCCCCAGGTTGATAACCTGCATCCCTTTCCCATCGGCTGTAGGGCAAACCACCATGGTCCTTCGTAACCCCGCTACTACATGTGTGACACCCTCTAGTCCCTGTATCTCTTCATTCAACCTCTCAACCTCTTCATTCAACAATAATGCATTGCCTGTAAATAGGCAATGTCATCGGGACCATCCATGGCCTACCATGTCCCCCATAGGGCTGGATTGCCTGCAGCCTCTGGTCCCCCCCATACATCTACAAAAAAGTCTGCCCTGGTGGCAGAACTTTTCCATAGTGGGGCTGCAGCCGTGGCCTCTGTGACTTTGATAGGGTCTGCAGGGACTTGGAGTTGTCCAGCAGCTTTGGCAATCTCGATGACAGTATAAACCACATCTTTCAGGGATACCCTGGCTGTTGCCCTGTTCCTTTTAGTGACAGTGCTTACAACCACGGGGATGGCATGGAAGGGCCGCAAGGATTGCTTTAATTGTGGTGTATAGCTCCTCCTTTGTGCGGCGTCTCTCCATCTTCAGGGCTGTGGCCCATGACAGGTGCTGTGCCCTATAGAGGGTTAGGATCCTCAGGGCATCAGCTACTCTGTCTTCTTGATCCGCATCTTGCCACAGATCAGGTTCACAACCCCCAGTAATGTAGAGGCCTCCATCCCTGCGTCATCGTAGCGCGACTTGGGGGTCTTGAAGGATGGCCTGCAGGAGTTGTGAACCCCATCTGAGCCTTTGTTGTGGGCCCTTCATCTGGTGGCCGTCCAGATGTGCGAAGTACAACCCCTTTCGTACACAATTGGTACCCCTTTCGTACCCCTTTCGTGCATGCATTCGTAGTGAAACCGCTTACTTACCTTATCCATTGGCCGGTTCTCTCCCCATAGGTTCCTTATCACCGCACAATGGATAACGAAGTGCGAGCATTTGTCGAAGCCTGTAGACGGCGGAGACTCCTCACGAAAGGGGCTACGAAAGGCCTACGAAGGGGTACCCCTTCGTAGGTGAAGGACCCCTTTCGTACGCCTTTCGTACACACGCCTCGACAAAAGGGTACCCTTTCGTTCACCCTTTCCTACCTTTTCGCCTCCCTTTCGTACCCCTTTCGCGCCCCTTTCTTACCCCTTTCGTACGTCGTTGTACCCCTGTCGTACCCCCGTTGCACCCCCTTCCCCCGTTTTCGTTGCTCCCAGTAAACTTCTGGTGCCTCACCCAAGCCCCCCCCCACCCGCCTAGCCCAGAGCACTGCACTACCAGTCAACAATGCAATCAGTCAAATGCACGTTCTCAGACGCATGGGAACCCCAAAACTTGCAACAACCACAGGTTAACCGGTGCCAGGTTGGCCGTCACAGCACCAGAATACGCTACCACCACCAGCCTTTCCCCAACCCATGGCATTGGGCCATGCAGGGCCCGTGCATTGAAACACAACGGCCTGTGCCAGACAGCATATGCATGGCCATGTATGGGTTCCCCGCCCACCATCTTGCACATGGGAATCCGTTGCTGCTTCAAGGGGGTGGCCAATACACCCCCCCGGGCCACCCAAAACTTGTGGGTGCCCCCGGTTACAATCGCGCTGGGGCCCCGAGGGCTTTGGGGGTGGGAGTGGGGAAGCATGGGGGTGGCGGGGCGCTGCATGGAAACCGAACAAAACACCAGGCCGGGGAAAACGTGGGCAAAAAAACGGTTCAACAACCGGATCTTGGACCACAGCGTGGGGTCCTGTGTGGCTTGTGTCACCTGTGTGTGACGCCGATCCTTTTCATTGGGGGGCGGCCTCCCCCACACCCCAAACACCACCCTACGTACAGGTACTCCCTGAAAAAGGCTGTGCAACGTGCATTGCAGGGACCCGACAGCGGCGAAGAAAAATTCGTACAAAATTCGTACGAGATTGGTGCGAATTTCACATTCTCGTGAATCTGTGAATCTAGCGTGAATTTATGCGTGAATTTGGGTGCGTCAATTTCACATTCACGCGAATCTCACCAAATGTGTTGAACCTTGCGACTACTTCAAACCTCTAAACTGCACACATTTGTTGGATGTTACTTTGGGCGAAGATAGCACTACAAAAGCACACGATGGCACCAAGTTACCATCAAAAAGCAGAAAAAGTGGAGAAATTCACGGTACCGTGAATCTCGGATTCAAACGGCCGGTTCATGAAGGGTACAGACATCCTCAACAGTTAGCGGGGGGATGGAAGGGGGGGGGGGGGTAGGAGTCATTGAGACCCCGAGGATCCTGAACGGCGGGTGGGGGCTGGGGGTGCCTGGAGACTCCGGATGGTGCCTCGGAGGAAGTTTCGATCTTCCTCCAACTCCCCCACTCTGGTCTGGAGGGCCGTCACCTGCTCCTGCAGGACATTGCCCCTGCCCTTCGCTGCCTCCAACTCCTTGACCATGTCGGTGCTGTCCGACTGCAAAGCCTGGTTCTTGGTGACGAGCGCTTTGATGAGGGCCTCCAAGGCTGCTGTATGTACCTCTGTCTGCACACCCGACCCCCTCCGAGCCCTCGTGCCACGGGGGTTACCACTGCCACTGCCATTGCCACTGGCACTGCCACTGCCACCATGCCCCTCGGCAGTCTCCAAAATCCCTTGCACGTGCTGCACCACCTCCGCCGCAACCCTCTTCGCCAAGGCCTCCTCGTCCAGAGGAGACCTGGGTCTCTTGCGCCTGTCCTCCGTCCCAGCCGCCGCCTGGGGCTCGGGCTGGACCTTGGGCTCACTGGGCTGGCTGGGGGGCTTCGCTGCCCTCGTCGACGGTTTGGGGGGTGGCACGGCTTGGAGCTGGTCTAGGGTGCATGGGTGGGCGGTGCATCCTGTGGCGCATCCACATCCACCATGGCTGCCTTGGCCCTGGCTGTCCGCTTCTTGTGATGCGCATCGGCCTCTTCCTTCTCCTTCCAGTAGGCCTCCGCCTCTGCCGCCAGCCAGTCTGGCACGGGGCCTCCAATCGCAAGGATTCGGCCGGATCCCTGCGCTCGCCTCCACCACCACTTGCTGTGGGATGCAGCGTTCTAGGGCGTCGTGCGGAACCCCTAGTTAAAACACAATTTCCGGAACACCCACCTAGCCTCAATTTTGCGGCAAACCACCTAAAAAAATGGATTCAGCACCCTCAAAAATCCCCCATCCCCTTTCTTTCCCCACATAACCCGCATTGTAGGGGTGGTTTTTTTTGGGGGGGGGGGTCAAAGAGTTAGAGCGCAGTTAGAACACAATTAGAACACAGTTAGAGCACCTTGCTCTAACTAGTTAGAGCAATAGTTATCGCGCGATAACCCAGTTATCGCGTAGTTATCGCGGGTAGTTATCGCGCACCCCTCCTCCATCCATCCCTAGGACAAACAACACAAAACACATGGTACAAAGCATGTATGGTCTTTTTTCATACAAAGTCATCAATGTATGAGGCCTTGGCTGCCTGCAGTACCAAAAGCTCTTGCTCCGGGGCGTTCATGGACATGCAATGGTGCATGTGGCGGAGAGACATACTTGGCCTCACCAAGGACCAACCCTTAAAACAATTTTTGAGCCTCCTCTTGTAAGGCCCATGCCGATACTCCGTTGGGATGGAGGAAAACTGAAAAATGTTCCTCCATTTCTCGGCAAAAAAGGTGGAATGTGCCAAGCACCAATGGATCCAGCCGGTGGGGGATCAACCTGAGTCTCCCCAAGCTTTTGAAAGTTTTGTGGTCAACGCACGGTGGCGTTCCACTTGGGTTAGAGTGAACATCTCCCCCACCCTCCAAAGCTCATACAAACCCTTAATGCATTTCACCATGACATGCACAACGACCCATAACGGAGGTCCACCCGGGGTCCTCACTCTGGGGACATGCTCTTTGAGGCAAATCCACAAATTGCCTGTGGAAGAAGGGGGAGGTGAGGAAAACTTAGGTGCTTGTAAGATCGAAATCTTTTTTTGTGGCCCTCGAGGCCGAGGGGAGACGTTCCCTCAGAGGGATGCCTGGGGTCTCATCCTTGAGGACTTGTTTGAAGGCCTGCGGAGCTGCAAGAGCTTGGGCCTTACCAGGGGTACCAGGGGGGAGGGCCTGAAGGGTGGTCTCAGTGCGCTTTGCAATGCCGTTTAGAAAGCGGCATGCTGCATGTTGGTAGTCCCCCGGCCGCCTATCAGGGGTCATACTTCTCAAGAATGCCCCCCATCTTGAGATGGACTGCACCCCCATTTGCTCAACAATACCATTGGGGTCTTTGCACAACCAACACTTAGACCCAGCCCCCCCCATTGCTTGCATCCCCTTCCCATCCCCTGTCAAAATGACAGTGCAAGTCAAAAATTGGTTTTGAAAGAGGACAACGTCCTCCTCCACATCCCTCACCTCTTGGTTGAGGTTGGCGGAGATGCCCAGGCTTCTCCAAAGCCTGTTCATCCCCGCCATCCATGCAAAACCATGAGGCCCATAGCTTCGCCTTCGAAGCATACTTTGCCCCCCCCCCCACACATTAACCCGTACATCCGCACGGGTAGAGGATGCCTTCCACAAGAAAGTCGCATCAACTGAAATGACAACAATGGCAACGCCACTAGGGGGGGGTTTCCCAATAACTCGGGCCATACATATCGCATTTTGCACAATTGACTGCAAAGGCACATGGGCAGCTGGCCTATTGCGGCCAGTGGTAGACTTTACAATGGTTGCTTGGGGAAAGCAGGGCATGATCCGTTGCCGAACGGTCCTTAGGTCCCGTTGTCTGCAACGGCGGGGCATTCGCAAAAGGGCCCGTTGGGAGAGATGCATGCTGCATGCCATGGGTAGCATGCTCAGGGCCTCATGCTCCTGAGCTGTGAATGCAAGATGGCCACCAAGTGGGCCAGACAGGGCAGTGCACGCCCCACCACTTAAGCAAACTTCTCCTTTGGTGTTGGTGCCACACAAAATGTGGCGGGTGTTGTGGGTGAGGGGTTGGGGGGACCAACCATCCGACTTCCCCTTCCCCTTACCAGGTCGGATCCTTACCTTCTGCACACTAATCACGAGGGGGTTGTGGGGCTTCTCCTTCCCCTCCCAGCCCCCACCTCCTCCACCTCTTCAACTTCCTCCTCCACTTCCTCCGCTCGTGACCCACATAAACGGTCGTCTTCGTCCCCGCACCCTTCTCGGCATGGGCGGTGACGGACTCCAACACCGCATCCACATCCTCGGGATGCAGCTGGATCAAGAATCCAGCAACCCCTGGATTTACCTATAGCAACTCGAAGATGTAGTTGCTGAGAACCAGGGGGTCTCTCTTGTAGGCCATGAAGGGGGACTTATGGACAAGGAGTCCAAAGTCCACACCATGTTTGAAGCGAGTCGCCACGGGGCGCCTCACGTTTGCGTCACCCATCGTAAACCCCTCGGGACCGCCAAGGCGACGGACCCCAAAGAGCTTTTGATGGTGCTCGCACCAAGCGTGGGCAGCAGCAAGGGCCATTACAAAGAATATGAAAGCTTTGAGGGCTAAAGCAAAAAAGCGAAACATAAAATGAAGCGCGATAACCTACGCGATAGCTCGCGCGATAACTAGCTATCGCGCGATAACCCCCGCGATAACCCCCGCGATAACTAGGTTATCGCGCGATAACCCACGCGATACCTAGTGCTCTAACCCCGTTCTAACCCCGTTCTAACTAGTTAGAGCACACAAAGATCAAATCGCAAAAAGTGCAAAACGGGCAATATCGAGCAAACGAAACGTGCAAGGCACATTGTTGCATCATAGTGCACCCATGTAATATGTGAAATTCCGGGTTCCAACCATATTAACAAAATTAACATATTCGAAGGTCCTGGTGTGGGTGGAGCCCATGGCCGGCGTGCCAACGTTTTGCAGGCGTGATTTTGATCTTGGTGACCCACAGTGTCCCATGGCCCACCGGACACACCCCAGGTTTGCGGCCCCCGGCGATGCAGCCTACTATCGGCTTTCCGCTGGCACAGTCCTTGTGGTGGCGTGCCGCTTCTCGGTGTTGGCCTACCCACTCCCCCATCCACAGCCCCAGGAGGTCCCCCGAACCCCCCTCCCCATTCCCTATCTCCACCGGTGGGATATGGTCCCCCGTGGCGTGGGGGTGATGGACGCCACCATGGCCACCGAGTACGGCTGGGCCCAGTTCTACAACAGCGGGCTCTGGTGGGAGTGTGGGAAGGTGTGTGCATGTCATGCATCGGTGTAGAATGTGACACAAAGTAGCAAACCATACCAAAAAAAGACAACGAATCGGGGTACGAAAGGGGTACGACGGGGGTACAAAAGGGTGACAATGTGTACGAAAGGGGGTACGAAAGGGTATACGAAAGGGGGGCTTTCGTAGCACACACGTACGACGGGGGGGCTTTCGTAGCCCTTTCGTAGGGCTTTCGTAGGGCTTTCGTAGGGGGTTTTGCTGGGCTTTCGTACAATTTTTGGGCCTTTCGTGCACCCTTTCGTGTTTCCCTTCACATGCCAAGTTCTCCCTGTGGCCCCGGCTCGTTGTTTGTGGCAGGCACCCACAGGCAGCTGCTGAGCGAGGGGAGGTTGTGGCCCCTCCCCAGGACATGCACGTGCAGCCCGCGGCGGATGCGGTGTTCTTGGGTGGAGGTTCGGATGCGGTGATGGAGGTGCGGGGGCTCCCCAAGTTCGTGCCCCGGGGTGTGGTGAATGAGGCTGGAGCCACCAAGTGGTACACCGAGGTGTCCTGGACCCACAAGGAGGGTGGTCGCTCCAGGGAAGACATTTGCAAGCTGCCGGTGGCTATCAAGGAGTCAGGCGTTGACCAACACAACGCGCCAGTTGCATGGGTGAACGACGCGTGGTGCGGCTTTGGAGTGACCACGTGGACCAGGAAACTGCCTGGGGGGGGAACCAGACAGGAAAGCAGATGGCGAACCTGTTCAAGCAGGTGGAGGTGCGGGACCCCATGGGATGCAGCGTTCTAGGGCGTGGTGCGGAACCCCCCCGATTTTGGGTGAACCCTTAGCTGAGACTAGGCACTTGCGGGCCTGGGGCAGCTGGACCTGCATTTGCTCAGGCACGGGGATGGCTGGGGGAGTAGGATCCTCAAAGTTGGTACACGCGTCGCAGGTTCCATTGGCATGGGTAGCGCACATCTCCTATTTTCCACACTCCACACAGAGACACTCCCGTTCAGCCGGAACCACCGTGCAACCCTTGATGCCACATTGTAAATACGAAGTAATGTTTCTCAATAAATAGCAAAAATAAGACGCAAAAATGGGGTAAAAATGAGGAAGTGGTCAAAAACATCATTTTGGTGAAAAAAAAACTGTGTGAAAATCAGATTCGGCATACTAAAAATACCATCTGTTATTGGTTTCCCATTCACAAGGTCCGGCAATGTGGTGGGCTGGTCAAGATTCGGAAAAAACTACCATTGGGGTAATTTTTGGCATTTACTTGGTTTTAACAAGGTTTTTGCGCACGCAAAGGGCCCTTTTTGCGTTCTGGGTGAAATTTCAAACAGGACCTTCGAACGCAAAATGACCCGTTTGCGTTCGTAAAAAGGCCTTTTTGCGTTTTGGCCAAAATTTCAAACAGGGCTTCGAACGCAAAATGACCCATTTGCGTGCGCAACAGAGCCTTTTGGCGTTCTGGCCGAAATTCAGACAAGACGCAAAATAGGCCATTTGCGTGCGTAAATGGCCCGTTTTAACGTGATTTTGCGTGCATTTTGAGCACGCAACAGGCCAAGAAATCGAGATTCAGTTCAAAATATGGGAAGACACCTCCGTTTTCACCCATGTTTCAGCCTATTTGCATGCAAATGTGTTTGTTAACCTTTTTACGAAAGGGGAAGGCGAGCAAACACGCACAAAGCAAGTTATTGAATCTTTACCCATTTTACCTAGTTTTTACTTGAGAAACACTTTGGGCCTTTACTTCGTATGGGATGCAGCGTTCTAGGGCGTGGTGCGGAACCCCCCCAATTTTGGGTGTTGTTAATATGGTTGGAACCCGGAATTTCACATGTTACATGGGTGCACTATGATGCAACAATGTGCCTTCCATGTTTCGTTTGCTCGATATTGCCCGTTTTGCACTTTTTGCGATTTGATCTTTGTGTGCTCTAACTAGTTAGAACGGGGTTAGAACGGGGTTAGAGCACTAGTTATCGCGTGGGTTATCGCGCGATAACCTAGTTATCGCGGGGGTTATCGCGGGGGTTATCGCGCGATAACCTAGTTATCGCGTGGGTTATCGCGTGGGTTATCGCGCTTCATTTTATGTTTCCCCTTTTCGCTGTAGCTCTCAAAGCCTTCGTATTCTTTGATAATGGCCCTTGCTGCTGCCCACGCTTGGTGCGAGCACCATCAAAAGCTCCTTGGGGTCCGTCGCCTTGGCAGTCCTGAGGGGTTTACGATGGGTGATGCCAATGTGAGGCGCCCTGTGGCGACCCGCTTTGAACATGGTGTGGACTTTGGACTCCTTGTCCATAAGTCCCCCTTCATGGCGGACAAGCGAGACCCCCTGGTTCTCAGCAACTACATCTTCGAGTTGCTAGAGGTAAATCCAGGGGTTGCTGGATTTTTGATCCAGCTTCATACCGAGGATGTGGACGCGGTGGTGGAGTCCGTCACCGCTCATGCCAAGAAAGGTGCGGGGACGAAGACGACCCTCTATGTGGGTCAGGAGGAGGAGGAGGAGGAAGTGGAGGAGGAGGAGGAGGATGCGGGGGGGGGGGGTGGGGGGAGGAAGGACAAGCCCCACAACCCCCTCATGATTAGTGTCCAGAAGGTAAGGATCCGACCGGGTAAGGGGAAGGGGAAGTCGGATGGTTGGTTCCCCCAACCCCTCACCCACAACACCCGCCGGGTCTGCATTGACGACCCCGAAAACAAGCTCCCCATGCACTCCCTTTGCCCCACAAGGGAGTGGGAGCGTGAGTGGTATGGGGTCACCACTCCCAACATTATTTCGGGGCAGGGGGTGATTCTTTTTCCATTTGGGGCAACACCCCCCCTTATTGGGGAGGCGGAGGAGGTGGTTGCCGCCGAGCCCTTGGGGGCCTTTAATAGGGACCCCAATGACCTTGTGCTCACGGTGGGGGGAAAGCTGGTGGTCAACCACCTCCTGGAGCACGATTTTTTGAGTGACATTCATCTGCAAAGTCTTTTGGATGATTTGGATAGGGTGCCTCTCTCAGAGAAGGCACCCATTTTCAATGAGAACCCCCCCATTGTCGGCAGGCCCCAAGATTCTGGGACCCGCCGCACATTGTATGGCAACTATGGGGGTGCCAACCACCACAAGCACAACCCCCACAAGCTCCATGATCTGCCAGTCCTCAAAAGGGTGGCAGATCGTGTGCTTGAGACCGCAAAGAAGACTGTGGTGGGGGGGGTCGGATGGAGCTGAACCATCCTTGACATGACCGAAGTTTCGAGCTATGACCACACCCCCCAGCACCTCCATCGCGACGCCCCCCCCTACACCATTCCTGAAGGCACATTGATTGTCAATTGCCTTATTATGCTAACCCATAATCATGAGGAGGAGGATGGGTCACATTTTCTTTTTGTGCCCTCCAGCAGTTCGGGGTTCCCTGACCCTTGGGTGGAGAGGGCTGTGCCATTCAAGAGGGGCACTGCCTTTTTTTTTAATGCCCTTGATGTCCACAGGGGGTCGGGGATTCCCAAGGCCTCCCCCATGGGGGTAAGGGACCCCCGCCTCATGGCATTTTTTGCCATTGAGCTTACCCAGGGGGGGAAACTTCGATTCCCCAACCTGCACGTGACGGTGTCCATTAAGAGGCCCCAGCTGGGGGCACCTGGTGGCCGGGTGGCCTAGACAGTCCAGTGGGATGGGGCGGTTAGGTGTAGGGGGAAGGTGGTAGCCAATTGCTACGGATGCAATCGGCTGATTTTGTGCACCGCCCACAAAGATGGCCTTTGTGTGCCATGCCAGGAGGCAGAGGAGGTGGAGGGGGGGGAGGAGGAGGAGGTGGTGGTGGACCCCAATGGGGTCAGCATTGAGCAATGTGCTCAGTGCTTGCTCCCGGTGGGAACAACCACAGGGCATTTTTTGTTGTCGGGGTGGGGGATTGGGAGGGAGGTGATTGCCCCCCTCACTAATGAGGAGGCGGGGGCGGTCGCAGGCCACCCAGATCAGTGCCCCTTGGCCAAGGTGTGCCATGGGGAGGTACTGCCCTGGCCCACCTTGCAAGGGCATGTTGGGATTAAGGTGCCGGCGGGCACCATTTTGGTGGTGAGGAGGGGGTTGTATGGGGGAGTGGCAAGGGTGGCCCCTGAGGTGGAGGGGGTGGCCCAGGTGGTGGAGTGGCGGCAGGTGGGGGAGTATGCGGCCGTCACGGACTTCGTGTGGCTGCGGAGGCTGGGCCTGGTGCTGGACGACGCCAAGAAGGAGGGCCAAGGCATGTGTCCATGTCACCAAGTGTGAAAACTTCCCACAACACCCTGCTCCAACCCCTGCTCTAACTAGTTATCGCGCTAGGTTATCGCGTTCTAACTAGGTGCTCTAACTAGTTATCGCGCTAGGTTATCGCGTTCTAACTAGTTATCACGGGGTTATCGCGGGGGGTTATCGCGGGGGTTATCGCGCGATAACCTAGTTATCGCGGGGGTTATCGCGCGGGTTATCGCGTGTTTTTTTTTGTTTCTTTTGCTTTTTTCAGGCTACCATCTTGCAGCTGCCCCGTATCTTCGTCAAGGACGACGCCCAGGCAGCCGAGGCAGCAGGCGGAGCAGCACAAGCAGCAGGGGCACGGCCCGCCAAGCCGGTGGCGGCCCGGTTGGAGCTGGAGGGGGAGAAGAGGCTGCCGGAGGGGGCGTCGTGGCGGTGGGGGGAGCCTGGGGATGAGGCCTGCAGGATGGGGGGGACGGGATGGTACCGGCAGGTCACCATCACCGAGAAGGAGGGGGGGGTGGAGAGGAAGACCAACCTCACCCTCCCCTCCTATGTGTGGGTTGGGGGGGAAACGGCCAAGTGGCCGAATGCAGCAGAGGGGGAAACGGTTGCGGCTTTTTTGTGTTTGTTTGGGATGAGCGACCCCCCCCAGAGGAAATCTTATTTCCTTTTGAGGGTGTGTTTTTTGTGGGAGGGGGAGTATACGGGGAGGGAAGTGTGGCAGAAGCTGCACAGGGGGGGGGACATCCACCAGGTTGGTGGGTATGACCCCCCCCCCTTCTGTGGTGGACGCCACTGCCGATTGGGTTCGGCAGTATGCACCCAAGGGGGGAAGGCCTGGAAAAGGCCAGACGAAGCGGGGACCAGACGTGGTGGTGGTTGAGCCGGATGCCCCCCCCCCCCCCTTAGGGGTCAGGGCCAAACCCCCGCCCCCAAGCCCTCCCCCAAGCCATCGAAGGTGGCAAAGGTGGCGGCGGCCTAGCCCCCCCATGAGGCCCTGGACGTGGAGGCCTTGGGGGCCAGTGTGGCCACCCACGTGACAGACGCTTGCCAGGTTTTGGTGGAGCAGGCGGCCGCCACGGGGGTCGAGGCCGCACTGGCCAAGGGTCGGTCGGCCGACCACAAGTCAGCCTTGGCAAAGGCCGAAAAGGCCCAGCGCAACACCCAGCGTGCCCTGGACCAGGCCCTCAACCTGGCCACCAAGAGGGGGGAGGAGGTGGAGGCGATGAGGGAGGCCCTGAGGGAGGCCCGGGAGGGTAGGCGGAAGGCGGAGGTGGAGGCGGCCCAGCTTAGGGTGGAGGTGGAGGGGCAGCGGAGGAGGGGGAATGACCTCCAGCAGCGCTTGGGGGTGGCTGAGGCGCATGTGCGCAGCCTCACCTCCACCCTCTTTGCCTCCTTCGGGTTGCAGAGTCAGGGCAGCGGGAGTAGGAGTGGGAGCCAATGACTAGTGGATTTGCTCAAGGGGTTGCCCAAGGGCATTTTTTGTGGGGAGGAGCGATATGGGGCCCAAGTGGACATGTGCCACTTCGGCCTCGTGGGAAGTGGAAACCCCAACCCCTCTAATTTTAGGGCGACCCACATGGCCGCTGCTACCCTCAGGCCTGCCCTCACCCCCTTGGTTGCAGACCTCAATGGGTATTGCACCTCCAATGCTCCACCATTGTTCACATGGTGTAGCATCCAAATTGTTCGCTCCCAAGGGACGGACACCATGGGCCTCCACTCCCATTTGCGGGATGGGGCGCCCATGGCGCTTATTGTGTGTGTGGGGTCTTTCACGGGGGGTGAGTTTTGGGTGGAGAGTGGTGGCCTGCTGAATCCCTCCATGAGGGAAAAAAAGCGGCACACCCGTGTGTGCAAGGGTAGGGCGGTGGAGGGTTGGGCATGCACCGCCACCCCCCAAGCCCCGGTGTTGTTCAACACCAGGGCACTACACGCTCCATTGCCATGGGGGGGCGAGCAAGGGAGCGTGACTTTTTATAGTGCGGGGGGGGTTCTGCACTGCACGCCTGTGTGGCGGCAGCTGCTGCTGTCCATGGGTCTTAGGGTGCCCAATGCTCCCTCTAACCCCTCCAGCTAGTGTAATTTGTGATTCGGTTATTGTTCACTATTTCTATTTTTTCTGCTTTGGTGGGATGCCCACCATGGTTTGTCATTGTGTACTCTGAGGAAGGGCAACTAGCCCGGAACATGTCCATTTGACTGATTTGAATTTGTGATTGTGGCGCCATATACCCCGCGCCTGCACATTGTTGACATCTCCAAGGTTTCCTGGGTGCAAAATCAAAGTTTGTGAAGGTTGTAGGGTGCCCAACGCTTGCTGTAACCCCTCCAGTTAGTGCGCACTAACCCCTGCTCTAACTAGTTATCGCGGGGGTTATCGCGCTCTAACTGGGTGCTCTAACTAGTTATCGCGGGGGGTTATCGCGCTCTAACTAGTTGTCGCGGGGGGTTATCGCGGGGGTTATCGCGCGATAACCTAGTTATCACGGGGGTTATCGCGTGGGTTATCGCGTGTGTTTTTTGGGCCCTTGCTTCAAAACCCTCCCTCATTTCGTGTCCAGGTCCTCTTATTCTTCATGGATAGTGCTGTCAATGAGGCCCCGCGGGCTCTCAACACAGCTAACCTCCGGCGGTACACCGATCTGCAGTGCCCCAAGGCCCGGCGGCGGCGTTTGAAGGCGGTTCAGCGGCTCGTGCGAGTTCTATTGGGTGACCCAAACGTTGTGTGTGGCACCAACACCAAAGGCGAAGTTTGTTTAAGTGGTGGGGCGTGCACTGCCCTGTCTGGCCCACTTGGCGGCCATCTTGCATTAACAACTCAGGAGCATGAGGCCCTGAGCATGCTACGCATGGCATGCAGCATGCATCTCTCCCAACGGGCCCTTTTGCGAATGCCCCGCCGTTGCACACAGCGGGACCTAAGGACCGTTCGGCAACGGATCATGCCCTACTTTCCCCAAACAACCATTGTAAAGTCTACCACAGGCCGCAATAGGGCAGCTGCCCATGTGCCTTTGCAATCAAATGTGCAAAATGCAATATCTATGGCCCGAGTTATCGGGAAACCCCCCCCTAGTGGCGTTGCCATTGTTGTTATTTCAGTTGATGCGACTTCCTTGTGGAAGGCATCCTCTACCCGTGCGGATGTATGGGTTAATGTATGGGGGGGGGCAAAATATGCTTCGAAGGTGAAGCTATGGGCCTCATGGTTTTGCATGGATGGCGGGGATGAACAGGCTTTTTTGAGAAGCCTGGACATCTCCGCCAACCTCAACCAAGAGGTGAGGGATGTGGAAGAGGACGTTGTCCTCTTTCAAAACCAATTTTTGACTTGCACTGTCATTTTGACAGGGGATGGGAAGGGGATGCAAGCAATGGGGGGGGCTGGGTCTAAGTGTTGGTTGTGCAAAGACCCCAATGGGATTGTTGAGCAAAGGGGGGTGGAGTCCACCTCAAGATGGGGGGCATTCTTGAGAAGTGTGACCCCTGATAGGCGGCCGGGGGACTACCAACATGCAGCATGCCGCATCCTAAACGGCATTGCAAAGCGCATTGAGACCACCCTTCAGGCCCTCCCCCTGGTACCCCTGGTAAGGCCCAAGCTCTTGCAGCTTTGCAGGCCTTCAAACAAGACCTCAAGGATGAGACCGCAGGCATCCCTCTCAGGGAACGCCTCCCTTCGGCCTCGAGGGCCACAGAAAAAGATTTCGATCTAACAAGCACCAAAGTTTTCCTAACCTCCCCCCCCTTCCAAAGGCAATTTGTGGATTGCCTCAAAGAGCATGTCCCCACAGTGAGGACCCCTGGGGGACCTATGTTATGGGTTGTTGTGCATGTCATGGTGAAATGCATTGAGGGTTTGTATGAGCTTTGGAGGGTGAGGGAGTTGTACACTTTAACCCAAGTGGAACGCCACCGTGCGTTGACCACAAAATTTTCAAAAGCGTGGGGAGACTCAGGTTGGTCCCCCACCGGCTGGATCCGTTGGTGCTTGGCACATTCCACCTTTTTTGCCGAGAAATGGAGGAACATTTTTCAGTTTTCCTCCATCCCAACGGAGTATCGGCATGGGCCTTACAAAAGGAGGCTCAAAAATTGTTTTAAGGGTTGGTCCTTGGTGAGGCCAAGTGTGTCCCTCCGCCACATGCACCATTGCATGTCCATGAACGCCCTGGAGCAAGGGCTTTTGGGACAGGAGGCAGCCAAGGCCTCAGACATTGATGACTTTGTATGAAAAACGACCACACATGCTTTGTGCCAAGTGTTTTGTGTTGTTTGTCCTAGGGAGGGATGGAGGAGGGGTGCGCGATAACTACACGCGATAACTACGCGATAACTGATTTATCGCGCGATAACTAGCGCGATAACTAGTTAGAGCAAGGTGCTCTAACTGCGTTCTAACTCTGTTCTAACTGTGCTCTAACTCTTTGACCCCCCCCCAAAAAAAACCACCCCTACAATGAGGGTTGTGTGGGGAAAGAAAGGGGATGGGGGGTTTTTGAGGGTGCTGAATCCATTTTTTTAGGTTTTTTTGCCCCAAAATTGAGGGTAGGTGGGTGTTCCAGAAATTGCGTTCTAACTAGGGGTTCCGCACCACGCCCTAGAACGCTGCATCCCATAGTTACAATTTCCTCACCGCGGCCCGCACCCCAAGGATCTAGCGGGGACCACAACCCCAACCGTGCGCTGATACAAGGTGGGCCGCCACACGGTGGAGACCGCCACAAACAGCTTGCAAACCAATGAGTCCCTTTCACCACCACCACTGTTGTGGATGACATCCGACCGCAGGCAGTCCAGGGTTCCTTCCTCCAACATCAAAGTCTGACATCCGGACAACTCTGACATCTGAAATCCGGACAACCGAGGGCTTGGGGAGACCCCTGACACTGCCAAACACCCAGGTAATGGCATTTCCCACCGGGTCCACCAAATCACCACTCAAGCTCATGAGACAGGATAGGGCAATGGTGCCCGAAGGCAATGCATCAATAGGGTGGTCCCCGTGGTAACGCTGTTTGCCTGCACCAATGCCAGCCCGAAGGTAGCCAAACACAATGGTGTACCCTTGATGAACGGCCGTTAAGTGGCCGTTTGAATAATTGCGTGAATTTCACGTGAATTTACCCAAATTTTGAGGTTTTTTGGGGGAAAATGCCATATTCTTGGTTCATTTCAAGGGCTTTGAGGGGCCAAAATTCCTCCCCTAGGTTTGTTACGCATCATCCAATGAAAGTCCCGCCCCAAAAGCATGCATCATGACCGCACCGTGCCCAAAACGAGAGGTGCCGGAACCCGGCAAGCCTGTAGCCGATTCACAGCCGTGAATTCACGTGAATTCACGTGAAATTCGTACGAAGAGCAAAAGGAGCAAATTGGACGAAATTCACAGAAATTCGTACGAAATTCGTACCAAATTCGTACCAATTTCGTACGAATTTCGTACGAATTTCACATCTCCAGAAAATTCACACAAATTTATTCACGTGAAATTCGTGCGAATTTCGTACGAATTTCACGTGAATTTCGTCCAATTTGCCAATACACAAAGCAAACACACAAGCAAGCACACCTGGCAGTCGCATGGGCAAGTGATGCTCCATGCCCCGGTCCTCGCGCACTTGGGCGACCGCCACGCTGGGACCGTGTTCACCAGGTGCCACAGCGTGGTCGGCCGACCGAGGGGGGCAATGCCGGACAAGGCGAAGTGGATCTCCGACTCCGCGTCGACATCGCCCCCCTTCACGACCTCCAGCTGGTGCACGCTGCCCAGGAAGAACAGCATGCACTGGGGGCCGACCTCGATGACGGCGAGGTCGGAGGCCGGGGCCGACCGGGAGATGAAGGTGGGGTGGAAGGGGCAGGTGGGGGGGCCTGCCGGGAGGGTCTGGGGGAAGTCGGAGAAGAGGGCCCGGGCAGCCTCCCCCTCCCACAACCCCACCCTCCCAACCGCCCCCTTCCCCACCCACAACACCTGGTCCACGCTGGGGAGGTCCCAGCTGGACAAATCCCCAGCAACGTCCAGGGCCTCCTTGGGGGGGATGGCGTCCAAGTGTGTGGTGTTGGCCTGGTGGTGTTTGTGTCGGGGGTCGGGGGTCCACAAGTTAAAAAGAGCCCCCTGCAGCCCATCCTTGGAGTCAGGGTGGGCAGGCAATCCATGATGGCGGCTGGTGGCCACCATCAGCAGCATGTCCCCCCGATGCAGCTGAACGGTGTCCCAGCGCGCCTCCCCCGCCTCCCCCAGGGCCGTCCCCGCCTGCACCGCCACCTGGTAGTCCTCTGACAAGCAGAGGAAGCTTCTCAGGTGGCAGTCCCCCACCGCCGTGTCGCTGGGGGGGAGGACGTCGGGGTGGGTGGCCACGTCGGTGTGGGGGAGCTGCGGCCCACTCCCCACACTTGCCACAATGACGCTGCCCGGCGTCATTGGGTGGAGGTCCCCAACCCCAGGGACACTTTCGGTGAGGTGGGGGTTGAACTTCTTGAAGAGAGGCCCCCCCACCCCCGACCCCAAGGCGCTCTTGCTTTGCCACCGGCGGGGGAGCGCACGATCCTTGGTCTGCTCCTCACTGCGCGCGCCGTTGAAAAGGAGCTCAAAAATTCTTTGCGACGACTTTTTCGTCGCCGCTGCCCCACGCCTTCATCACCTTGTTTCCACCCCACCTCACAATCCCGTGCCTCCACAAGCCCCCGAAGCACAATGTAGCCGTTCCCATCAACAAAGTTGAGGGGCGGCTGAGAGGGGCCAACCCTGTCGGGGGCGGGGTCAGGACTGCCCGTCACCCCATGAGGGGGGTCGGGAAGGGGTTCGGTGCGGAGGGGGGGTTCACTAGAAATGAAGGGGGGGGCGCATGAGGCACCACGGTACCATTGCAAAGAAGTTGTGCTATAGAAGGTTGGGTGGGTGACGTCGGGGACGTGCACCTGGGGGGGGATGGTGGGATGGAAAGGGGCGACGCCCAAATCATCCCACCACCGGGGGTTGGCAAGATGCCAAGAAAAGGGGAAAAAAGAGTGGTCTGCTGGTGCACCTGCAGCAAGATCCTGCAGGCACACCATATCGCAGTGGGGGGGGGGTGTGGACAAGGTTAGTGGTGGGGTACACCTGGACGTGGGCGTCCTTAGGCTTCCCCACAGGGTTATTCCTCATCGAGTTGAGGAGCTGGTCAAAGACTCGAGGGGAGAGGGGTTAGATGAAGAAATTCGAGGGTGGGGAGTTGGTGGCGCAGTTCCCTCCACAGGGTTGTGGCCCATCCCCTCCCCCCGAGGTAGCTATTGCGGGTGGGGCTGCGCATGTCGATGTGGATGACATCGGGGGAGGGGTCGAGGGAGGCTGCCCAGCCCACGATGTCATCCACCCCCAGTGCCTCCGACTCGTACGTTGCCTCCTCCAATTGATGGTGGGCAACGGGGAGGGCTTGGTAGTGGGCGAGGGTGTCGGCTGCGGGGTCGGGGCGAGAGGCCAGGCTGGCGAGCTGCGACATAGTCTGCTGGGACATTGTCAAAAGAGAATGCGAAGAAACGCTTTGAGAGCTGTGAGAAAGCGAAACAGTGGAAATGAGGGTAAATTCGTACGAAATTCGTACGAAATTCGTACGAATTTCGTACGAATTTCACATTTCGTGAATCTGTGAATCTAGCGTGAATTTCTGCGTGAATTTAGGTGTGTGAATCTCACATTCACGCGAATCTCACCAAATCTGTTAAACCATGCGGGGACTTTAAACCTCTAAATTGCACCTATTTGTTGCATCTTACTTTGGGCGAAGGTAGCACGACAAAAGCACACGATAGCACCAAGTTACGAGCAAAACACCGCAAAATTGGGTGAAATTCACGGTACCGTGAATCTCGGATTCAAACGGCCGGTTCACGAAGGGTACAGGGGTGCAACTCTCTTGACAATAGCACCTGTAGGCGGTTTCTTGCCTTCTCCATCATGGCTCTTGCCTTGGGCCCAAGGACCGGCAAAGGAATGTGGCCAGGATCCTGTTTCTTGAACTCTTCGTGTTCCAAAATCCCCAAAACTTGGGCCTCGACTTTTTCATCATCCGGGGGTCTACCCTCACGGGGGAAATTCTGAAAAACTCCCTGCCAGTCTTTATCCGCCACTGTCATTGCCTCCTGCGACAGGGCCATAAGCTGATCCTGGTCTGCAAAGTCCCGCAACAGCAATTCCTCATCCACACCTTGGGTCAAGCCAGCTGCTGTCCCTACATAGTTGTGGGGGTTCTTGTCACCAAAACAGGTGGCACCTGCCACAACACCCTCGGCATGCCCAATCAGGAGCTGTGGGGTCGATGCAGGCAAAGCCACAAACTTGGATCCTGTGTAGGCCACGGGTGTTGTCTGTCCACTCATGTCGTCAATCCACATCCTATCAGGCTCGGTGGTGAGGCTGGACACAGTGGATGTCCTATGCATGTCCTCTTTTTCAACCATCCTAAAGTTGTAGTGTTGCCAGTTTTTTCCCCTTAGCACTATGGATGTTCAACGCCCCATCAGCCGCCACAGAACATAATTCTGCTTCTGACCCACCTTGTCCGGCAGCGATTCCTCCAAACCTTACAATAAATCATCCATATCAAGACCGGGGAGGGCAACGCTAAAGGCGGCGACGTGGGGGTTGTGATTGCAGGTGGCCCCAAGGAAGTTGGTGAGGGCACAAGCTTGTTTAAGGGCAGTAGGCCTAAGAGTAGGATGAAAGAATCATGAAACAAAGGTAACCAAATGGAAAGATATTTGAGAAGAAAGAGGATGGCACAGTGAGTGTAACTGAGCTTGTGGGATTGCAGAACGCAAGTGGGAAATTATCTGGGAAACACCAACTACGAAAGGGTGCACGAAAGGGGTACAAAGGCACATCTAAGTTGTAGAAAAGGGTACGAAAGGGTGCACGAAAGGGGGTACGAATGCGGCCCTTTTGTACGAAATCTACGAATACCCCCCTTTTGTACATGCCCTTGGTACACCCTTTCGTCCCCCTTTCGTAGACCCCTTCGTGCAAAAATGGATGCTGTGACAAAAATGCTATCTTTACCCTAGGCACGCGGAACAAAGAAGTACAAAAAGGCACCAAAAGGCTTCCACATGTACCAAGTTAAAATAGTTCATGGGTAGTGACCCAACTCAACACGTATAGGTGGGTTACTTGTGGTTTCTTGTCTCAAGGGGGGCTTTCGTACAGGTACCTTCGTGGCACACCACACTCCCATGAAGACCAAAAACAGAAAACATAGAATCAAGGCATTAGACCTATGTTCAACTGCAAATGTTGTTGTTACCGATGTAAACCTCAGAGTACACAATTGTCCTCAATTTGAAATATATACCATCCACACAATTTTACCACACACTCCATGGATCAGTGACATTATCTTGAGATCTTGAGATCAAGGGCGGTGAGAGCAGCAGAGGATTGGTAGCAGGACACAAGAAAGCTTGTCAAGGAAAAGACATGTCAAATCCAACCTGTGCATAGCTGCATACCGCGCGGAAAAACATGGTGGTGTTCACTGCGGCACAATGTGGGCCTATGTACAGTGGGTTTCGTTCCCGTGTCTCTTTGGAAGAAGCGCTACAATTATTTCATGCCTATGTCTAAGTTCAAGGGGGCACTCTGGTGCCCCCCACAAGGTACAACACAAATATAACACAGAAGGGCAGCCAAGTGGGCAGCCACTAGCCGTCAGAGGAATCAGAGTCGGGCGTGGTCATGGCCTGCAGATTCAGCCACGCGATAGCTTCAGGGCAGTCCATGCTCAAGATGCCCTGCTGCCACATGGCGTGGGTGGGCGGTGTGGTGTGCTGAAAGTGGTAGTGTACATCATACCTATACTTTTGGTACAGCCACATATCGTCAGCCGGCAGGCTGTCCAGGTGGCGCGCTTCGTGGTTGCCTAGTATACTAGGCAACCACGAAGCATACATATATTAGCCCTTTGTATGGTTCGATTTCCTGCTGCCACCAATGCTGCACCAGCGCAGTATGCTCCGGGGACGCCGTCACACCGATGGGGACAAGGGTGGACTGGGGCAAGGAGGAAGTGGAACTGCTCACGCTGGGGCATACACTGTGAGTGTCGGTTAGGGCGTGTGGCAGATCATGTGAAGGTAGAGGCACGGGGTCTGGGGCGCAGGGGGGGGTGCGTTTGCTACAGTGGTTCGGGGGATACTCGGGGCTGTATGGTTGTGGCTGCACGCGGCGGTCTGCCGCGTCGCTTTGAGGGCACTGTGGACTGCTGCCGGTCCGGGGGGGGGGGGGGTTGCCCAACTTTCTGATCAGCCGCTTACGCTTAGGCTCTGGTGGCAGGGGGGCCGGCGGGCGTCGCTTTTCCGCAGGGCGTTTGCGCAGCGTGAGCCTGCGCGTCTTTCTGCGCGCCGGTCGCGCCCGTTGGCGGGCTGTAGGTGCTGGCTTGTCGTGTTTGCGTGTGTGATGTTGCATTTCAGGTGGTACGTGGTGGACTGGCAGTGTGACAGTGTCCTTCAGGGGAATCATAGGGACTCCAACAGTGGCCAGTCTGCGGATGGTCTCGCGGCCGTCACCGTCCAGGGGAAGGGGGATAGGGCAAGGGGTGTAGTGGGGGCATAGAATGCAATGTTTCGCTGGCACTGGGGGCAGCCACCTGGGATTTTCCTTTAACTCTGCCCAAGGGGTGATCGCATCGGACCTGAGGTACGCTCTCCGTACAGGGCTCACCCACTAGGACGTGGGATACCCGCGGTGTTTCAGTTCCCATACCACCCGGGAGAAGTTTGATTCAGTGAAAGGCGGGTCAGTAGTGATATATACTTTCTGCCTTTTCTACAGTGCTATCGCCAAGCGGTGCACAGCGTCACGGGCTGTGCTGGTGTGGGGGTCAGGGAAGCGCAAGATGGCCGGGTTGTCCGTGAGGTAGCCTGCCAGGACTTTATTTTTAAGCCCCAGCGGATATTCGGGCCCTCGCACTGCACCTCGACCTCCAAGAAAGTGGGGGACTACTACGTCCCATCTGTTCAAAATCAAGGTCTAATTCGTCCAGGTCTGTAAAGAATTTCTTAAGGTGGTGGGTCCAATACGGGACAAACTATAGGGGGCAGAAAAACATGAGGTTATCGCGAAAACGGGCCAGCCGCAAACTGAGCGGGAATGTGCTGCCCCAGCGGACCTCGGACTCAGGCAACATGAAGCAGAGGTCGGCTTCTTGCGCGCTGAGGAGGCATCCAATAGCTGCCCCCTCAGTTTGGCGCCTAAGCTCCGAACCTGTGACGAAAAAATCATTCAGGAACAAATTCAGGAGCGCAAGTTCCAAACATTCGTGTGCAGTGTACACGTGCCAGAGGTTTGTGCCTTTGGCTCCTACCTCATCTAGCTTCTTGTTGGCCGATTTACTGATGCTAAAATGCACGTCGTTCGTACCCCGTTGGAGATCCAACATGGGTTTCCACCGTTCATACTGTTTATTCCTAGCGGCAATAATCTTTTCCTTTTTGAGGGAGGGGAACATACGCACAACATCTAGTCCCCCCCCCCCCCGACCGGTATTCCTTGGGCACGGTAGAACTCTCGTGCGGGTTGCAGGAACCCTTCAATCAGGTGCTCTTGGTTGAGAACATTGAGGGTGAAGAAGGAGCAGGTGTAGCGACGCTCCTGAAGTGAGCTGATGCGTGAGGCGTGGCGGAACTGGGGGTTGAGGGGGTGGCCGGCGTGCGAGAAGACTTCACGGGTGGCTACTTCGCGTGAGGGCTTCACAGGGATACTTTTCTGCTTAGCCAGGCCCTCTGTGGTTGGCACCTTCCACTTGCCATGGCGCGCTCGTAGGTGCAGGGAGACGGGGGAACCTAGGCCCAGGTCACGTGCACGGGCACACGTGTACTGGAGCACCTGTTCTGCATGCGAGACGAGCAGGTTCCTGATGGTCACAGCGTCGGCCTCGCAGGCGGGGACTGTTGTGCACACTGTGGGCGGGGGGGGGAGGCGGGCAGCCTTAAGCCACGGTAGGTTCAGGGTGAGGTTGCGGCGAAGTCTACGGGGGGGTATGTGCTTACGCAGGACGGGGAAAGTCAATGCCAGATAATAATAGTACAACAAAAGGATTGAACGGCACGCCTCCGGGGAAGGATATGTACGGTGCAGGGTGTATTCAGGGCGATCATACGCATTCAGGATGATTTGGACCCAAAACCTCCAACAGAACAATACGTAGCACAAACAGTTTTTGTCGAGGAAGACAACTCGCAAGTGGGGGTGGTCCTGTTTAAACCTGCGGGTGAGCGGTACTGTGGGGGGTGTAGTGTGTGGCGCTTGGTTGTGGGTGCAGGCGAGCTTGACCTGGGTTTGGACAGCGTCGGCGAACTTGGGAAAGGGGAATGGTCGGCGTTTGGGCAGGGCTGAATGTACAAGCCGCAGCGCCTCGCTGGTCGCACGGTACAGCTCTCTGGGGGTTTTTGACAGGACAAAGTTACTGCCCAAGTCGAAAACAGGGGAGAACCGGGAGTCTGTCACCTGGTGGATCTCCTCCCTCGTGAACCACGCGGGTGTAGGGCAGGCGCACTCATGCAGAGGGGCAGTATGTAGATCTTCAGCGGCCGTACTGGGCCGCGTGAGCGGCTGGCTGGCACAGGGGGTGTCGTTTGTTAGGGACTGCCTGAGGTCCGCGAGTGAGGACGTAACCCGTCCATCGGAAAGAAGGCGGGACAACTTACAGGGGGAACACAGTACAACGGTGAAGATGGATGCCCGGTATGTACACACCACAGCTGGCAATTTCGTAGAACGCAGGAAGTCGCGGAACAAACGCTTAACAGGTCTTCGCACAGCAGGGTCCTGAACGGGCAGGCGTAAGGGGAGGGATTTCGGCAGACGGACTCCGGTGTGTCGCTGGATGTAGGGGAGCAATTTCCTTTGCAGAGCACAGAACTGGTGTGGCGCCATGTCACAGCGGGCCAGGGAGGGGACTTTCAGGGCGTCCTGGGGCCACACTATCACGCGGCTGGATCCCTCAAGTTTGGTCCATACATCAGGGTCACGTAGCGTGGCAAGGGGCAACGCCTTAGACATGTTGCCTCGGATCAGCCACCGGAAGTAGGATCGTCGCCGGTGGCGCTGCTCGTTCAGGTTGGGCGTGACGTTTTGAATAAAACGGCGCTCTATGGGGTCGGTATTGTAAACATCCGTGGGAAGGAGGGGGATAGGATTGAAATTCCATGGGCCCAGCGCGTGCATGGTTCAGATGTAGAGTGGCCCTTGGGACATCTTCCCCTGGTACATGACAACCCACGACTGGGCGCTGTTAATTTCTTCGAGTACCCGGTCCGTGACGGATCGGGGCTGGGAGATGGCGCCAGTCTGGCCGAAGTACTGTCGGGGGTCTAGCGGTGTCCACACAGCGTACACCCACTGAGCCTTCACGTCGATGTCATGGGCACTGGGCCAATGGACAAGCTGTGCCAATCTGCGGAGCAAGGGCTGGGGTGCCAGCGGGAGGACCTCGTTGCAGCGGCGCCACGACGCGGCCAGGTGTTGTCGGCAGAGCGGCCGGGTGGCGAGGATGGCTTTTCGGGACATCCACTCCGCATTCCAGGTGTGCCAGAACAATGCCCTGCCGCTATAGTGTCCAGCGGCACATAGTAATATGGGCTGGACGTCTGGTACGGGTGTGGTAGGCGAATTTGGGTACTCAGGGCATAGTCCAAGGGGCTCGGTATGTCTCGCGGGGCTCTAGGGATCGGGAGTTTCAAGGCTCGCAGGATAGGGCCGAGGTGTGCAACGATGAGCTGCCAATGGACAGGGCCCAGGGCCGCAGCGGTGATATTCTGGAGGATAAAGCCACGAAGGCGGAAGCTCCCTCCACACACAGGCCCATCCATGAAGGTATATATATATATATATATATATATATATATATATATATATATATATAGTGCACGGTGGTTGTACGCCGCATGTGCCGCATGCCACAGGGGGGCATCGCGCGTCCAGCGCTCAGGCATGATACATACCACTCTAACAGGGTAGGGCAGATGGAGAGTCCGCAGGATGTCGGCGGCGGGCCCATTTATGGTTGTCGGGGTATCCCAGGTCAGTGGGATGTATAGTGCGCAGCAGTACTTTTGCTTTCGCGCGAAGGCATAGGTCGAGCACCAAGAACCGAAGTCGACGCGGTTGCATGGTGTGGGAACTGGCTAAACGGCAGTTCAGTGCGTGTGTGGGGCGGGACATCGGCGGCCATGTCCACGCCAAATACGAGACGGGCGGCGCGTTCAAATTTTCGGCTGTGGCGAGGGTGCATGGCGCGCGGTGTGGAAGTGGCATACTTTCGGCTGGGGGGTGAATACGCGGCAGAAACTTGTTGACGAACACGTTCGGCTGCCGAGGGCTGGGGTAGGCGCAGGCTGAAGTTGGGCTGGTCGTCGGCGTTGACGAGCTTCAGGGGGAAAGTCGTCAGGACCCATTCAAGCAGGCACCGGTAAAAGAGGACGCAGTGCAAAGCGGTGCATTGTAGCCACGTCGTGAGTGGCACAGATGCAGCGTACCCAAGCCATAACCGGCGTACAGCTCCAAAGCGGTAAGTGAGTGATCTGATCTGGGACACCAATGGCACATGTTGCGGGTACGGGCTCTGCAGATCGAAGGCGGCCGGTATATTCGTTGATGACTGTCGCATGTGAAGTCCCGTGACTTTAAGTTCCTGGAGGAGTTTGTGGCGTAGTCGTTCCGCATCCACCAGGGGCTGGAGGCATTGTAGTGTACTGCGGTTGACGCGACCACGGGATAGGGCCTCTTGGGGAGGACAGTGAGACAAGGGTACACAGGCCGTCATGCCCCCCAGACACGTCCAGCGGTATGCAGGCACCGTCTAGCGGGTGAAGAAAGTCCACAGGTCGGGGCATTCTGCTGGGAGGTCGCCCGATAAGCGTTGCTGGCTGCAGTTGCAGAAATGCAGTGAGGTCGGGTGGGCAAAGATCGCATCTTCCCCATGCCGCGCGTAGCTGGCGGTAGCTAGGTTAAGCGCAGCCACTTCGTCCATGAACGAGTCAAAGGGGCACGTGGTGTGACTGTCAAAGCACAGTTGCCCTTCGGCGCCATATGGGATCACTCGGGGCGTCGCTTTACTCTGGGCGCTCCTGTCAGTAGGCAGAGCCGGGATCATGACGTTGACGGCGCGGCGCTGCCTTCCATCGTCGCCCTCCTTCACCACAACCCATGCATCAACCGGGGCAGGGCCCATGTCGAAGGGGATGTCTTTAGGACGACGCATGAACATGTACGAGGGGCTTGCAGAGGGCGTTGTGGTCGTGCCAAAAGCAGGCTGCGTGCCAGTAGATGGCTCTGGTCCAGATGAGGCCTCAACGGGTCTTTCAGCTGCAAGATCTGCCCGCAGCGCACTAATAATGTCGCCCGTCATGGTACCCATGCGTGTGTTGATACTCGTAATGTCTGTGCGGATGCCCTCCACATCACCTTAATTCGATCTTTTGGAATCTGGCTTCATACGGGTCATCGGCGGATGTAGTATCGAGCACCATTGCGTCCAGGGTGTTCGGCGCCGTTGCTGTCTGCGGCTTGGCCGGGTTGGTCGGTACTGTAAGGTTAAGCCCAGTGGGTTCTTCCGGGTCATCGGCAATATGCAGGCCCTCGGGCTCGGCCACGGGCTGGGCGTTGATCGCCGTAACGATAACCTTCGATTTCCCGTCCTTCGGTCCACCGAGCCGCTTTGCTACGGCGCTGCCGGTGAGGCTGTGCCAAAGACCATCGCGCGGGAATTCTGCCGGTATATCTTCATGGGTTCTGGGATGTTCTTGGTAACCCGTTTCTCATCGGAGTCGGTAACGTCACGGTTGAACACGAGCGAGATGCCATTCGCCATGTTCTGCTTCTGCAGCGCCTTGGCTTTCTCCGGGAAGATGGAAGCCAGGAGGTCGCGTAGCTCAACCTGGATGTTGATGTTTGAGGCACTGGGCGCGTTGTGCTGCGCGGGACTCCGACCAGTGGGTCCGGCAGACGAGCGTGGGGCATTACGGCACTCGTGTGGTTCGTGGCCAACCCAGCGGCCTTCCTTGTCGTGATAAGGACACCAGATGCGGGGGCCTCCGGTAGGCCACGTGCCATCGCGAGTGCCCGGAGTTCCATGGTACCGGGGAATTCGAGCGTCGGGAGCGTTCAGGGCGGTAGCCGCCCTCGGACCGTTGCGAGCCTTCGCCGTCGCGTCGCTCGCCGTTCCGCTTGTTGGGGCAGTCGTAGGACAGGTGGCCATAGCCTTTACACTCGTAGCATTGTCGTTGGGACATAGCGAACAGAGTAGGCGCTGGAAGGAAAAAATAAGCAAAACACCCAGGGGCGAACTAGGTGATGGAGATGTCTGAGTGTTGGTACGTTGATGTCATGCACCCAAATACGTGCTGTAATTCAATGTCAGGATAATGCGTATTGTCAACGCTGCAGAACACGCAGCTCGGTACGCCGGTCGAAGAGCAGCACATTTGGGAGCAGGACACAAGAAAGCTTGTCAAGGAAAAGACATGTCAAATCCAACCTGTGCATAGTTGCATACCGCGCGGAAAAACATGGTGGTGTTCACTCCGGCACAATGTGGGCCTATGTACAGTGGGTTTCGTTCCCGTGTCTCTTTGGAAGAAGCGCTACAATTATTTCATGCCTATGTCTAAGTTCAAGGGGGCACTGTGGTGCCCCCCACAAGGTACAACACAAATATAACACAGAAGGGCGGCCAGGTGGGCAGCCACTAGCCGTCAGAGGAATCAGAGTCGGGCGTGGTCATGGCCTGCAGATTCAGCCACGCGATAGCAAACATGCATGTACAAAGCAATGGTGGTTGGCTAGATGGCTGGCTAGGTGGCTGGGTGGCCGGCCGGCCGGCCGAAACCCCCCCCCCCTCCCCCCCCCCCCCCCCTTGCTGGCGCAGCTCCAACAACCAACTCCTCCTAGTTTGCCCCAACAATGTGTTGCCGGTCGCACACTGGGTCAAACTTAAGGCAAACGTATTCGCGAATTGGGGCAATCAACAATCAAAAGTGGCCCACAAGTGGGCCGGGTGGCTACATAACACATGCCACCTTGGGGGTCCCCACCGCTTCAGAACGGGGGGCAGAATCAGAAGTGGCCCACAAGTGGGCCCGGTGGCTACATGACCCTTGCCCCTTGGGTTTCCCCCACCGCTTCAAAGCGGGGGGCGGAATCACAAGTGGCCCACAAGTGGACCGGGTGGCTACATACCCCCTGCCGCCTCGGGGGTCCCCACCGTGGGAGGTAGAATCATTAGTGGCGGCAGTCAGAAGTAGAAAATCTTACTTTTTTGGGGCCACGCAACAAAGCGTGGAGTTCACAGTGGGGGGACAATCTCACAAATAGCCCACAAGTGGGCCCAATGGTAGTCAAAAGTGGGAGAGCATATTTTTTGGGGTAAGTAATTTACTTAGTCAAAACAAAATTTTTTCTACCAAATAATCTACTTGGTAAAATTTTTTTTCTACCAAGTAATTTACTAGTAAAATTTTTTTTCTACCAGGTAAATTACGTATTAAAAATTTTTTTTCTAATAGTTAGTAAAAAAAACCCACCCCCACAGGAAAAAGTCAGTAAAGAAAGATTGTTTTACTGAGATTTGAAACGTAGTTCAAATTTTTTTGAAGAAAAATTTGATAGCTTTTACCACGGACCGAGGCAATTCAGCATGTCGCTGTAATTCAGCAAAAGACATGTCAATGTTCCTAGTGCAGAGCAGGTCCGTGTTTGCTGTCGTACACTGCTCACAAACAACACTCTACAGTAAGGACCCGTCTTTTTTTCAAATCGTGAAGCTGTAGCTTCAGAGGGGGGGGGGGGCGGCTTCACAGCTGGAGAAATTTGTGCAATGCCAATTTTGGTCCTGATTTGGGGCCTATGGTGGCGGCGTGCTCCCTGGCTTCGGCGGCGCGCTCACAGCAGGCCAGCCCATCGATGGCCTTAACATCGATGCTAATAGTGTTATGTAACTGCTAAGATGTGCCCCATTTTGTTCACATGTATGCGTACGCGTTAGCGTACGCACTGATTTTGTAACGCGCATGAACCAGCGAACCAGCGCGTACGCGTTGCGATCTGAGTGCGTACGCGTTGCGTTCTGAGTGCGTGCGCGCTGGTATTTTGGCGCGTACGCGTTGGTATTTTGGCGCGTACGCACTCAGATCGCAACGCGTGCGTGCTGCCTATGGTGCCCGTACGCTGTCTGCAGTACTGGCGGTTGAATTGTGCTCCTTTTGACGTGACAAAGAAAAACTTTTACTTTGCTTCATGTCCGTTTTCCTTTTCTTAGTGCTTTTCTGCACGACATGCCCGGCAAGAAAAAACCGGCGAAGAAGAAGGTGGCGAGGAAGGTCTCCGTGCCTCCCACCGACGCCGGGGCCGTGGCAAGGAGGGCGCCAAGGACAAGTGTGGGTCAAGACGTGGTGGAGGGAGACGTGGATTTGGAGGAGGAGGTGGAGGAGGAGGATGAGGTGGTGGCCGAAGGCAATAGGCCCGCCGAGATTGTGAAGCGGGCCTTGGAGGTTGGGTTGTTGGAGGAGGATGAATCGGTGGAGCGTTGGTTCACGGACACTCGTGAGGCAGGAGATCTTGCTCACGGTGTTCATGGTGTTGTTGTTGTTCGTTTAGCGTTGGGTGAGGAAGACATTAAGGGTCTCCCGGAATTGCCAAGTTCATGGCAAGATCTTTTGCTTTTGGATGTGAATGCGCAAGCACTAGGTGTTATTGCTGTTGTTGATAGTCGTTCCGTTCTTGCATGGCCCAATGCCGATGCAATGCCCCACACCCTTCTCCCTGCTGCTTTGTATGAGTTTGTGGGTGAGCGTTTGCTCATGGTTTCCATTAGTTTGAGTGTTGGTGAGCGTGATGCACTTTTCACAACTATGAATGCGTCCTTGCGTAACAGAGTTGCCAAGACCCTTACCCACAAATATGCGGTGCTCAATGATGGTACCCTTTTCCCCAATCCCGTTGCCAGTGACGTGGATAGCATTTGTCGCACGGACTCCTTTGTGCGGTACATGGGTTGTGCATCGGATGAATGGAATGAGCATGGCCCCATTCAATGCGTGCCCCCACCCCTTTCGGTAAATTACCACCCCGATTGCTCAACGCCGTATGTGTATGCAACCGCAGCAGAGTTTTTTGCATTGGGTTACGGTGCACCCACACCATTTTTTTGTATATGCCCTTGCCCTCAAACCAATTGCTTCCGGACGCACCCGTTGAAAATGTGCATGGGTTTGTGGCAGTCCAAGGACAGGTGGGGAGTACGATTGCGTTCCGCGATGTTTGGGGTGGTGCAGCGTGGCAATGTCCGGGTGGCGGTTGCAACACGCAACTTCATGAAGGTGTGCCGGGCCATCAACGCCTACGGGCACGCACGGTTGCCATCGTGGTTCACTTGGACTGCCGTCCAAGTGAACCATGGTATTTCCCCTTCAAGCACTATGCCAGGGCACAAGCACCAGGACCACTTGCCCTTGAGTGCCATTGTGACTGTTGGTGATTTTTCAGGTGGGGAGTTTTGTGTGGAAGAGGCGGGGCTCGTGTTCCCCACAAAGGGAACCCGTCCCTACACAATGGCATGTGTTGCAGGGCCAGAGGGCCAAGACAGAGTGGATGAGGATGGGGTGGCATTGGATGCCCGGAATGGGGTTGTTTTTTGCAGTGGTGCTTTGCACATGCCAGCCCCGTGGCGTGGTGAGCGCTACGCACTGGTGTTTTTTGTTCCCACCCGTATTGTACCGTTTTTGTGCCCGAGTAACTTCAAAACATACACTTGAGCTGTTCTTTTTGTCGCTTTTTTTACGCATACGTGTGCATTTTTATGCGCGTAAACAACACACTTGCTTGTGCGAAAAAGCGCGCGTGTGTGTACACATGTGCGCGTGCGTATGTGTGTGTGTGTGTGTGTGTGTGTGTGTGCATATGCATGTGGGTTGCACACATCCTTGTTGGTCACCATGCACATGCAATAGCAAAGCAAATCCCCATTTGTCAACGTTGAGCAACAAGTCCCCTGAAGGGACCAGTCCAAAACTCGGACCCGTAGTCCGTCGTCAATTCAGTGCCGGCTGGGATCGCTTGTCCCAGAGTGCGTAGCCATCCGGCACCTCGGTGCACATATAGCCTGAGGCGGCCGGCGCCTGTCCTGCCGTGCTGCACCTTGGCGGACCAATGAGACGAGTGTTCCCCATCCACGTATAGTCCACCAAGGCCTAGATCCGCACGAATCTGCAAAACATAACCTGATGTGTGGCCTGCTGGAAACAACTCACGCACGTGACCTTCTAACATCTTGCCGTGGTATTCAGTTAATCTCAAACCACCGGGCAGAGCAGGCAAATTGCATAATGTAAAAACACCGTCACCAGCCCCTACAGTACTTGGCCCGACACGGACATGCACACCCTCAAGAAGGGGTGCACCGCTGGTGACACTAGGTGCTGCAAGGGGTGGTGCGTCCCGTCAAGGAGACACGTCGTTCTCCTTGGACCTCAAGCACTGCGGCAACAACCGCTCCCAAGAGGTCCAATCCTCTGCGGACATCTCACTACCAAATGAGATCCGCCACTGCTCTTGCACCTGTGCCCGAGGCAACACACATGCATCCTTCTTAACATCACCAACCAATCCCACAACCATGAGCTGCAAACCCAACAACCCAACAGTAGATTCTGCCCGGCGGCGCCGCGTGCGCTCTTGCTCAAGCTCGTCGCGAACGTGCTTTAACTCCGCGACGAGCTTGTCGTCCGACTTCATAGAATTCCCGCTTGACTGTGGGGGAAAGACTGGTTGGGGGCCCGCCGCTTCAAATCCATCGAGACGGGCCTTCATTGCCTTCAACTCAGCATGCAGGGCTGCAGTACTGGCTGAAGAGGGCACTGAACTGGCCAAGCTCTCCTCCGACACATAGCCACTCCCCGCATTGTGCGCCTTCCGCTTGCCTGAGAACACATCACAGTGGCCACGGGTGACAGGCCACGCGCCCCGGTTCATCTGACTTCCCTCTTACCTCAAGCCAGGGGGGGGGGGGGGTGCCATGCCCATGACGGTTGAAAAAGGTGCCTAAACAGTGTCGAAAAAAGCGTCAAAAAAAGCGTCAAAAAAAGCGTCAAAAAAAGCGTCAAAAAAAGCGTCAAAAAAAGCGTCAAAAAAAGCGCCAAAAACGACAGCAAGCATGCTGCATCGAGCCTTAGTTTATGGCACCACTCCACCCCATGGTGCTATAGTTGGGGGGGGGGGGGTCTGTGAGCAGCACATACAAATACCTGTGGCACGTGGTGTGCCGGATCGCTCCCGCTTCTTGTCCAATTTCTTGTGGACCTTCCTCGGGCTCTCCGAACTGGTCCGGCTTGCTCCGTCGCTCTCGTCATCACTCACGCACTTCGCTTCTGCCACCGTCACTGTGGGCCGCGGCCGGCCGTTTGCCTTGACGAACACCTGGGACAGGCAACGCATAGGAGTAGACGGTGGCAGGAGGCGCGGCAATGCTGAGGAAATTCACGACGACGGACAGGCTACCTTTGCCGCATATTCGCCCACTCGGAGCAAAGACGATCCCCGCTTTGGCGTATGTGACGAGATCGCCGTGATCTTCCGCAATGCTTGCGATCCAAACGGCCGGATATAAGCCCAACAACGATCTTTCGCCTGCGCAACAGAATATGATAGTACAATGGAGGCGCAACGACTAACGACGAAATAGGGGGGAGGGGGCATGATCGAGGCGGGGGAGATGTTATCATGACCTGTTCCCGGACGGCCACAACATTGTGTCTCCCCTTTGAGTGGATGGCGCACAGCAACACTTCCTCCTCTTGCCCGTCATTCGCCAAAAGTGCCAAGCGGGGCAGCTGTAGGGTGGCCCGCTGGGCACGGGAACCCTTCGGTGCAATCACCACCGTGCGGTTGTAGTGGGTGCCTCCGTCCATGGCAATCCTCTCTGAGTGGACGGGCAGGACCTGGACGTCGTCACTCAGGCGGTACCACCCATCATCGCCTGGGAGGACAGTGTTCAAGGCCACAGCGTCGTTCACCCGGGCTTTGCTCCTTTGCGAGCCAACGGTCTCCGCGGTGCTGGATGGTTGAGTGGGGGCCTTGGCATTGGGCTTACCCTTCTCTTTTGCCATTGGCAGAGGAACATGTGCGGCAGGGGGTGACTTGCTCTTGTATAGGGGTGCAGGCAAACCTGAAAATGCATGTGTCAAACAGTGTCAAAAAAAGCGCGGTCAAGGTCTGGATCCGCATCCCCAGCCGCTTCCGCTTGTTCGACGTCCTCTTGAACGGTGTTCGCATCCGCGGGCTCCGCTATCACTGCTGGTGTTGGTTGTGACTCTTCTGCGAGAGACGGAGCAAAAGGAGTAGGAAAGGCACAACGCCACAGGGGAGCAAGGGACAACACGAAACAGTGTCAAAAAAAGCGTCCAAAAAAGCGTCAAAAAAAGCGTCAAAAAAAGCGTCAAAAAAAGCGTCAAAAAAAGCGTCAAAACAAGCGCCACAAAAACCGCTTGAAAAGTCAAATACACAGCGGTTTGGTTCCCTAGGAAATGCCCTACGATAAACCATGATGTCACAGCACTGTGCTGCGTGAGCAACAACAGCAACAACACGTTCCACCATACCCCGAAATGTGAAGAAACCGACCAAAAAAGCTTAAAAAAAAGCGCCAAAAAAGCGTCAAAAAAAGCGCCAAAAAAAGCGTCAAAAAAAGCGTCAAAAAAAGCGGCCACAGAAATGTTACATACAAGGTTGACTGATGCCACCATGAAACCGGCTGGCCTCTCGTGAACACATGACAATGCACACAACAGAGGTGAATTACACACCAGCATTTCGGAGCTCAACCTTACAACCTTACAAGACTTGTTCTCCGGATGTTGCACTGTGGAACCAGATGTAGTCTGGAACGTGTACAGCAGCGTACCCAGCACAGAATCTTTCTGCTCCGACACCACGGGACACCATTCACTCCACAGGCCCGCCGGGTCTTGCCATCGTCCCTCTTTCGCAGAGATCACAGACATATGCCCAGCACTGAGCGCAGCCAAAAGCGTGCTTTGAGAGACATAGCAGAGGAAGCATGGGGTGGAGACTGGAGTGTGACGCAGTGGGATGAGGAGAAGATCGAGCTGCACAACAAGGTACCAAAAACAAACACAATGCAAAGAGAGGTGATTTGGGATGAATGCATTAATCTTTGTCGCCTACGGCTAGCTTTGAAGACTAGTGCAGAGCGTATCCGCGACAATGTTGACCGTCGCGTACGATGGGATTGCGTGGAGGCTGTGTGGTTCTGGTTGACAACAACAGTTGCCACCTTCAGTGCACTTATTCAACAGTCCCTTCCGGTTGCATGGTGTTCGCTATTGGCTGCCTTCACATTGATGTGTGATGCACTGTCCGCTGGTAGTGAGTGGGTTCAACCTGATCCTCAACGAGCGGGGGAACTGTGGATCAGGGTTGGGCTGGATGGGGTACCTCTATGGAAAGCACATGTTGTGGCTTGCACTATGGCACCGTGCGCACACCTACGGTCCCTACCCATGCAAAGCCCCCATCGGCACTTCGTTTTTTGTCTATTGCGCGGCACCGAATCAAAAGAGGTGGTGGCTGAGATGTTACGACATTGTAAAGTGGTTGAGGATGTGCAAAAACTAGACGGATCCACAGTTTTCATCCAGGGTAAACAATACACCGTCCGCGTCTTCCTATGCGGTGACCACATGCTGATGTACAAGATTGCAGGCCGTGACCCTCCATCATGCACGCGACCGGAACGCAGACCCTGCCCGTGTTGCGATGCGACACCGGATGACGTGGCTTCCTACATTATCCCTTGCCCTGCAATGGCGGCGTCTGGCACAGCAATGTTTCCCACCATACCGATTGATCAATACGCCATTGACTGTTCACATGGCATTGTCAATGTCCTCTTCACTGTGCAGATTCCACTAGTTGCAAAGATTCTCGAAGATGCAGGCCTTCCCAAAGCAGCAGTAGACCGTTTCATTGCAGGGATTGACGTGGACATTGTCGCATTAACCAGTGGTGATGATGATGGTGCTGCTCTACCGCGGTCTATCAGCAATGCTCTGAAATTCTATGAGAAGCGTCTATATAATCCTATTGTTGATATGATGCGTCAACATTGCAAAACAGTAACTCGCATTGATAACCGCGACGTTGAAACCGCGGACCTTGTCATGTCAATGTTCACTTTGACACACCGTATGCTTCGTGTTGCATATAAGCCTAAGCCGAGTGCTGAGGACATTTTTGGTGCATGTGACGCGGCTACTTCATTGCGAAAGGTGTTGCACGCGTTGGATGCGCCATGCACTCCATGGATGCATGTGTGGACGTGCCATGTGCCACAGTTTTTGCGCAGATGGGGTACCCTTGAGCCTTTCCTTTGCCATGGCTTTGAAGGCCGTTGGCGAGACTTGAAGGCTGAGATTAAACTATCTACTCATGGGCAATGGAAGGGGGCAAAGTGTGGCTTTGAGACGGTCATCCAATATAGTATTGCAACTTGGTCTCTACTCAAACTACAAGTGCCTCTTGTGGGGAGATCATTCCATGTTCCTAAGAAATATGGCTCTGCAATGTGGGATGAATTTGTGAAATATGTTCGACAACAAACCAAGGACCGCAATGCATCAGAGTAGTTGTGATGTACCGTTCCCTTGTGATGTGCATGCACGTGAGTATATTTGTGCGCATGCTCACCTACACGCGCACGCCAAAAAAAAAACAGCTCAAGTGTAAGAATCAACGCCAAAAAAACAACTGCAGTTTTTGGAAAATGCGCCAAAAATGACAGTTCAAGTGTATGATTCTGAGTTAATTGGGCAAGAATACGGGTGGGAACATTTACCCAGGTCGGTCTTGGCAAGGTGTCCTGGGAGGACCTCGTGCTGCTGCGCAGTCTTGGGTTCCAGCTGTGTGCCGGGTAGCATGTGCATGCATTGTGCATTAATGATCGATGGGTGAAGTGTGGGTCAACACGCGCGCGTTGTGGCAGGGGCGCGTACGCGCTGGCGTACGTGGTGCGTACGCGTTACGGTGTTGCATCGTACGCATTGCTGTGTTGGCGCGTACGCGCTGGGGTCATGACGCGTACGATTCGCTGTTCTGGCGCGTACGCGTTGGGTTCATGAAACGTACGATTTTGTGTTGTGGAACGTACACATTAAGAATGGAACGCGTACGCGGCTCGTACGCGCAGACGTACGTGTTGCATGTTGCCTGTACGTGTGAAGCTTGTTGTGTCCATGCACCCCCCCCCCCTGTTCTCTTTCCCTAGGTTTTTTTTTTTTTCCCCTCAAGGAACATGCCCCCGTTCAAGGAGTACCAACAGCTGGGAAGGACTAAGAGATGGGAACGGATGGCCGAACTGCAAACGGCAGTCACAGAAATTCTTGGCCCAACCTGGCAAGTGCAAGCTGGCGAAAACGTGGGCACCCTCATTTTGAAAACGACGGAAGGGCCCATGCCCAAAAACCACATGTGGCATGCCGAGGCCCTCCTGTGGGATTGCCGCAAAGAGGGCAAAAGCTGGCGGGCCCTCCAGTACTCCATCCCCACGTCCAGAATCAAATGCCCCCTTGATGAAATGAGACGTGTGAAGGAGGATCTTAGTGCACCACCAGTAGTGGACTACAATGAGAACTAAGTCACAGGGCACAGCAAAGCACCAACTCTTCAGTCACATGTAATAGGGTCTGAGCAACATGGGTGCGACAGTGCATGGACGGGGACCACGCATTGCTGGGGGCCGGTACAAATTTGAGGGAGAAGCTAGGACTCATGATGGCCGCCCGTAAGGGAAATTTGTACCCGGACCTATGGGTACGGCTATGTGTGGATGGCACACAACTACACAAGCGGCACTTCGAGCATTTTATGCTTGGCGTGCTTGGATCGGGCAACCCGCTTGGTAGCTGGTGCATTTTGCACGGCTCTGAAAAACGTGCTGTGCTACGATCGCTCACAAGGGTTAGCAAAATGGATGAGCAGGTGCAAGAGGCCCTAAACACAAGGTATGAGGTACAAGGGGGTTACATGGAAAAACCCCATATTTTCCTGGTTGCAGATGTCGTGGCACAACAGGCAATGGCAGGCATCAAAAGATGGAACTGCACCAGTGAGGACCCAGTGTGCTGGGTATGCGGCAAATGCAGGGCACATTGCGATCGCGACTTTGGAAAGGGACTTTCACCCATTCTGTCACACTGGACCTGGTACGGGCAGGTGCTACGTAGCATTGTGCCCAAGTACAGGCCTCCTGACTATGCATTGCATGGGGTCACACGTGTAACCCACAGTGGCCTTGATGGATGCTGGAGGGCTCTTGTACAGCACCATCGCTTCACGAAGAGACGCGCTATTACATGGGTGCAGACCCATGTAAATCCTTGCAGGGTTGCCTCACACAGTGTTGCACCGCAAGACATCGCAGGGCAGGCGGGTGACAAACCGTCACTCCGTTGTGAACAGAGCGCAGCAATTCTATTTGTTTCGACAAAGGCCTGGGGTCCCCTCATTGTAGGGCTGAACAATGAAGGTCTCTTGCAACATGTCGTGGAAGGGGGTCACACTTGGGCGCAAAATTTTGATTCGTGGTGGGACTGTCTGCACAAAAGTGCAACCATTGCCAAAAAGGAGGGGCTGTTAGGAGCCCAAGAGATTGACGCCCTAAAAAATGTGCTACCCCAAATGGCAGTGCATCACAAAAGGTGCCAACTGGGGTAAACCTTGTGGGTGCACCTTTGGGTTGACCACATGCTTGGGTATGCTAAGCAGTGGCATGCCCTTGGCGCCTTTGCTGCCTTCAAGGCAGAAGAAAGGCACAAGACTATGAAAACAGAGATTCGGTTTAGGAGCTTCAAGGGGGGGGCAAGGAAAGTAAAAGGGGGGGTACGGGGACGGAGAGGTAGACTGGTGAGGCGAGTTTTCGTGAAAGGGTGGAGGGAAGTTGTAAAAAATGATAATCTGGATTGGGGTTTGTTAAAGAGGGGGTGGGATGTATGGGTGCGTGCATGGACACAGCAAGCACACGTGAAGGAACACAAAACGTATTGGAAGGCCAACGCGCCTTAGGAGTCTGTATGGTGTTTCAGCTCTTGTGTACGATATTTGATTTGGGATTCCATTGAGGGTGCCTCAGGTCGCGGGCAGGTCGCGGGGCAGGTCGCGGGGCGGACGCGGGGGGCGGTCATTGAAGGGGGCACCAGAATTTGGCCACTTACCAGCCCCTTTGGCCCCAAAATGCACAATTTACCCCCAAAAATCCTCACTCTGTAACACCCTGGTCACACTGTCTATCCGCAGAACTCTGGTGTTATTGTTGCTGTTAATTCCTGGGGGTTGCTGTGAATTCCCAGGGGGTTCCTGTGCATTCCTGGGGGGTTGCTGTGAATTGCTGTGAATCTCGGGGGGGTTGCTGTTAATTTCCCGGGGGTTGCTGTGAATTCCTGGGGGGTTGCTATGAATTCCTGGGGGGTTGCTGTGAATTCCTGGGGGGTTGCTGTGAAATCCTGGGGGGTTGCTGTGAATTCCTGGGGGGTTGCTGTGATTTCCTGGGGGGTTGCTGTGAATTCCTGGGGGGTCGCTGTGAATTCCTGGGGGTTTGCTGTTAGTTTCTGGGGGGTTGCTGTGAACTCCGGGGGGGTTGCTGTGAAATCCTGGGGGGATTCTCGGAGGCTGCTGGAAAACATTACAATGCAATACAATGCACAGCGTCAGCAAACTTGTGGCATCTCACGTGCAGGCGGTGTGCAACGCAACGTGATTCCATAGGCATTGAGCACACGCTCTCTCTCTCTCTGGTGACCCAATCACAATATATGTTGATGAACACAAAAGGAATATCATTCAGGCCGGAAAATCCACTGGATGTGCAGAATAATGCAGCTAGGGCACAATGCAGCAAGAGAAAGCTGCTGCCTAAAATGCAGGGAAGTGAGGAACACATAGAATATCATATGCACAGCACAATAGTTGTACAGTTGTACATAGCCAAAAAGAAGTGCAGGACGTATGACGTGCATGCTGCTGTATGCCATCATCTGCTACTCGTCATTGTGCAAGAACCCCTCCAGCTCAACAGCTGACAGCTGCATTTCCTGTTGCAGACGCGCAATGTTAGACCGTGTCATGCGTGGCTGCCATACTGCCAAAGGGGGACAAGAAGACGCAGAGGCAGAGGCGGGGGCTGTCCTTCCAGATTGCAACCAGTTCTGCACGGCAGTGGGTACCAACGAAGGAAATTGGTCACATGACATACACCCACTATCCCCGCCCGTTGCACTTGCTTCATTTTCAGGACAGCCGTCACTGTCGTCACTGTCACTGTCAGACTCAATGGCACCTGACGGGCGGACATATTCCACAGGCTGTGCTGCTGGTGCAGTGTCTGGTGTATGTGCCCAAACGCCGGCAGGTTCGTACATCACCTTCCGGCTCAATTCAAAATTCAGAAAATTGAACAACACATATAGCCGGCGCTGCAGCTCGCAGGCCCCATCCAGGCCTTTTCCGCGCCAGACCTGCTGCATTATGCCATAAGGCCACGTCCTTGCGAAGATATGTTCCACACGAGCTCTGAAGAAAGAGTGCAATTGCTTGTATCTGTCTTTCCTTGGTGGGAGGGGTCTCCCTTTGGGTTTCTTGTATGTGTTCCTGTATGCTGTTTTTGTCAGAGGCTCCAACGCGTCGCTGTACCTCAGGGCACTACGGTGGTTGGTCCAGTAGTCGAGCATCTTGATGCGGAAATGATCTTGAATGTCTTTCGGCCTTTGTGACTGCGGTGCCAGAAGCAGCGCTGGTGGTGGATTCTTGTTCCATAGCTGTTGCAGTTGTGCGTGCCACTGCTGCAACTCTTGATTACACTGCTCGCGGCTGGTCGTGTCCAGGATAACTGCGACTGCCGAAACATCGGTGCCAGGATCTTGCACACGCCTTCCCTTTGCTCTGCGGGCAGCTCCAACTCCCGTCAATGCCTCCCAGCGTTTCCCTGTACCTGCCCCCCCCCCGGCACACACGCACACACACAAACACACACACACACACACAGACACACACACACACCCATGCACAAACACACACATACCCTCAATGAAAGCAAACAGCCCCCCATGCACTCGACCCACACCCACACACTGCCCGCTCACACACCCTCATACGTACCTGGACAGTGGATGTGCCACGGTTAGATGTTTAGGGGGGGGGGGGTTCTGTGTGTGTGTGTGTATGTGTGTCTGCCTGTGTGTGTGGATGGGTTTCTGCGGATGTGTGTGTGTGTGTGGGTGGGTGGGTCGTTGTGTCCATGTGTAGTTGGGTGTCCGGTTGTGTGTGTTTGTGTGTATGCGCGTGTTGGTGTGAGGTGCAGGAAGGGTGTGTATGTATGTGTGTGTGTGTGTGTCTGTGTGTGTGTGTATGGCTTGTGCGTATATCTGGTTTGGTGCTCCTCACATCCTCACCTGCCCCACACACACAGGCGCACGCCCACACCCATAACCAAAAAGACAGTCATACACCCCCCCCCCCCACACAGAGACACACACACACCCATGCACAAACACACACATACCCTCAATGAAAGCAAACAGCCCCCCACTCGACCCATACCCACACACTGCCCGCCCACACACCCTCATACGTACCTGGACAGTGGATGTGTCACGGTGAAATGTTTAGGGGGGTGATTCTGTGTGTGTGTGTATGCGTATGATTTGTCTGGATGCGTGTATGTGGGTCGGTGTGTCCATGTGTAGTTGGGTGTGTGGTTGTGTGTGTTTGTGTGTGCGCGCGTGTTGGTGTGAGGTGCGGGAAGGGTGTGCGTGTGTGTGTGTAAGGCTTGTGCGTATATTTGCATGGTTTGGTGCTCCTCACATCCTCACAGACAGTCGTACATGTAGCCCCCCCCCCCACACACACACCCACATGCCATTAGTGGAATCAAACCGCCCTGCCACCCCACCCACACCCACACACTGCCCAGCCACACATACGCACACACACCTGCATAGTGGATGTGTCGTGGTTAGGTGTGTGGGGCGGGATCATTGTGGGTGTGTCTATGTGTGTGTGTGTGTGTGTGTGTGTTGATTGGTTTGTGCGCGTGGGTGTGTGTTTGTGTGTGGGTGTGCATCCATGGGTCCGTGGTTGTGTGTGTGGGTGTGTGGGTGTAGGTGTGAGGTTTGGGACGGGTTTGTGTGCGTATGTGGTCGGGTGGCCCCCACATCCTCATACACACCAACACACAGACGCACGCCCGCACGTAGAAACAAACAGGAAGTCACGCATCCACCCACATGCAAACCCAACCATACAACCATACACAAACCCACACAAACCCACACACCCCACACAAAGGCACACCCACACACATGTGCACATGTTGCCTGTAGCCAGGGTGCCTGCAGGGGTGTTTGGGGGGGAGGTACCCCGGGTGTTAGGACAAACGAGGGGGTGCACAAGGGTGAAATTGGTATGAATTCACGTGAATTCACGTGAAATTCGTACGAAATTCGTGCGAATTCGTGCGAATTTCGTACGAATTCACGTGAATTCACGGCCGTGAATCGGCTACAGGCTTGCCGGGTTTCGGCACCTCTCGTTTTGGGCACGGTTCGGACATGATGGATGCTTTTGGGGCGGGACCTTCATTGGATGATGCGTAACGAAGCTAGGGGAGGAATTTTGGCCCCTCAAATCCCTCGGAATGAACCAATAATATGGCATTTTCCCCCAAAAACCTCAAAATTTGGGTAAATTCACGTGAAATTCACGCAATTATTCAAACGGCCACTTAACGGCCGTTCACGAAGGGTTCACACCATCAATTGGAGGAGGCGACGTACGAGTCGGGGGCACTGGGGGTAGATGACATCGTGGGCTGGGCAGCCTCCCTCGACCCCTCCCCCGATGTCAGGTACATGTTTGCGTTCTGCACGTGCTGCGCGTGCTGCGCGTTATGAAGCAACACGCGCAGCACGTATTGTGCCGCGCGGAGCGCTTCCGGAGAGAAACGTCCCCTCTGTAGACAATGGAATATCCCACCGATTCGCAGCGTGATAGCCCCCCTGCGTGCCCGGGCACACCTGCAGCGACTTGGACGGGGGGGAGGTGGTGAGGGGGATGAAAATGACGTACCATGCACTGCACTGACTGTTTCACTGACAGTGCAAAATCGCGGTGGGGGGTCTGGAAACCCTTCCAGGGTTCTGCCTCCCACCGCTCGATGATCTTGGGGCACAAGGCCTCAAGTCCCTCCGGCGGTGGGAGGGAGAACCCCAGCAGGGCCAGAACTGCCTGACAGAGGTCGTCCGGGAGCCGATGGGGGGCGCTGGAGACCGTCGTCTGATATATAGCGCCCCCCACCTTCCCCGGGGGCCTGGAGGTCCACCTCCTTGAGCATCGACGGGTTGAGTTCCACCGTGGCGAGCTCCGCCAGTCTGGCCCACACATCCTCGGGGATGATGCGGTCATACTGGCGGTAGCCCGCCGCGGCAAAACCCTCCTCCGTGACGATGGGGGGGTTGGGGATGTCGTGGGCGGCAACGGGGTAGGAGTTGTGGAAGGAGGGGTGGGGGCAACCCATGCCAAGCATGGTGAACGGGGCGTCGGTGCTGTAGAGGGTGGGGTGGGTGATGTCGGGGATGTGGGTGCGCAGGCGACGGTTGGTGGAGAACTCCGTGGGAGCTACCGCATCCCACGTCTGCACCTTCACCGTCTGGTACCGCACGACGGCGTCAGTGGCCGTGCGGTGCGTCTAGCCACTTTTTTTGACTGGATCCACCCACAGCCACTGCTCCTCCGGGTCGAGACCCTTAGGCGGCTTCTCCTGCAGCTCGAGAACGTTGACGAACTCTTTTGACGCTGCAGCAGTGCACAGCTTCAGGGTCTTGTTGAAGGCCTCAAGGGTGACTTGAGAAAGCTTCAACTCGACCGCGAGGGTCGTGGGGTACCGGCCCATCACGGCACAGCAAAACCTGCTAATAAGACCCTGCGTGCGCGCTACAGGGTATTGCCGCGCGATGGCTCAGTGCGCACTACAAAACTATAGCGCGCAGCATAGCGCGCGCTATGGCTCGGGGTCTTTGGTTTGTAACCCCATGTCCTAATAAGCAGGGCAAAAACGCCTATTTTTCTAAAGTTTCAGATGCTTCCGGCACCGCATGTGACGCTGTCAATGTCAGGAAAGATTGCCAGCATTTTGGGCCCCCACTATGGGTGGTCCCTGTGGAAGAACGAGGACCTTTTGGCGGACGTACCTAGTTGAGTTTTTTTGCTCAGGGTCTGCCGTGCAACGGTCTTTGTGGGCCAAGTTGGAAAAAAGGGTCCCCGTGTCTGAAGCAGAGAAGAAGCGTCGCAGGACCGAGGCTGCCAACGCCGTCACACCCCTGTCGGTGGTGGACTTGGTCCTGCTCCTGAAGATTCCAAGAAGAAGGTATTATTGCGCGCGCTTTGCATGTGACATTGCGCGCACTTCCGCTCATAGCACGCGCTTCGTTGACTTCTGCGCGCGCTACGTCCTCATGTTGCGCGCGCTATTTTCCTCACGTACAAAGATTTGATTACTTGGACGAGAAGTAAGGTCCCCACACACCTTTTTTCTCTCCCGTCCTATGCTAGTTTCGCCACAGAATGGAACCAGCTTGCAAGTAGGCAGCATTTACAGGTTGCCGTGCACACAGATGGGGTCACAGTCTTTTCGCAGTGGCCCGTGCAGCACTTTTTTGACTATATATTTTCCTTTGATTCCATTGCTTCCACCCTCCAGGTCTGGTTGTCACATTGCACTACAGGGGACGGCAGAGCCAGATGGGGAAGAGACTTGGTGCCTTCTAAAGGTTTGGGAGGACCTGGCCCCCCTCCTTGGGGGTGACATGAGGATGCACACAGCAGTGGTTGCCATGTACATACTACTGGGGGACATGTATGGCACAATGTTTGAAGAGGGTGCATTGCAGGCTCCAGAGGTTGCCCAGGCTTTCCAGAGGTGGGTTTGTCCAGCAATAAGATCACCTTATATTAACTGGATGTTGCAAGATGCTACAGTCACTATTCAGGCCATAAGGCCCTATGGCCTAGGAATGTTTTCGGGGGATCTTTTGGATGGGAGCAACAGGGTGCTGAAGGACATTTGGTCCTCCTTTTGTGATAGAGGTGGGGGGGCAGGAACCCTGGTGTCGCGCCGCATTAAGATGTTCAGGCAGGTTAATGAGCGTCTGTTCCTGTACTTTGAAGTACCAAGGTGGAATGGGACCTCCAGAAGCAACCTGTGCAATGCACAAAAATTGGCTGACGACGTTCGGGCATATTTTGCGGATGATGAACTGTGGTAGCGCGCGCTATTTGTGTTTTAGCGCGCGCTACATGCTATTTAGTGCGCGCAATGACCACTATCGCGCGCGCTATGTTGTTTTCAAGCGCCGGAACCCTTGAAATCGCGATATATAATTGGAAGTGGCGTGGTATGACTACGCACTTCAAATGTTATCAACACAATGCAAGCGTGCACAGCAGAGGCTCAACAGCTTAACAAAAGCATAAATTTGAAACATGGAGTATGTTCGATTTTCGCCAACACTAGATCAGACTTGCAATACAAACGTAAGTGTTGGGATGCAGCGTTCTAGGGCGTGGTGCGGAACCCCTAGTTAGAACGCAATTTCTGGAACACCCACCTACCCTTAATTTTGGGGCAAACCACCTAAAAAAATGGATTCAGCACCCTCAAAAACCCCCCATCCCCTTTCTTTCCCCACATAACCCTCATTGTAGGGGTGGTTTTTGGGGGGGGGGTCAAAGAGTTAGAGCACAGTTAGAACAGAGTTAGAACGCAGTTAGAGCACCCTGCTCTAACTAGTTATCGCGCTAGTTATCGCGCGATAACTCAGTTATCGCGTAGTTATCGCGGGTAGTTATCGCGCACCCCTGCTCCATCCCTCACTAGGACAAACAACAGAAAACACTTGGCACAAAGCATGTATGGTCTTTTTTCATACAAAGTCATCAATGTCCGAGGCCTTGGCTGCCTCCAGCCCCAAAAGCCCTTGCTCCAGGGCGTTCATGGACATGCAATGGTGCATGTGGCGGAGGGACATACTTGGCCTCACCAAGGACCAACCCTTAAAACAATTTTTGAGCCTCCTCTTGTAAGGCCCATGCCGATACTCCGTTGGGATGGAGGAAAACTGAAAAATGTTCCTCCATTTCTCGGCAAAAAAGGTGGAATGTGCCAAGCACCAATGGATCCACCTGGTGGGGGACCAACCTGAGTCTCCCCACGCTTTTGAAAATTTTGTGGTCAACGCACGGTGGCGTTCCACTTGGGTTAGAGTGTACAACTCCCTCACCCTCCAAAGCTCATACAAACCCTCAATGCATTTCACCATGACATGCACAACAACCCATAACATAGGTCCCCCAGGGGTCCTCACTGTGGGGACATGCTCTTTGAGGCATTCCACAAATTGCCTTTGGAAGGGGGGGGGGGTTAGGAAAACTTTGGTGCTGGTTAGATCGAAATCTTTTTCTGTGGCCCTCGAGGCCGAAGGGAGGCGTTCCCTAAGAGGGATGCCTGAGGTCTCATCCTTGAGGGCTTGTTTGAAGGCCTGCAAAGCTGCAAGAGCTTGGGCCTTACCAGGGGTACCAGGGGGGAGGGCCTGAAGGGTGGTCTCAATGCGCTTTGCAATGCCGTTTAGGATGCGGCATGCTGCATGTTGGTAGTCCCCCGGCCGCCTATCAGGGGTCACACTTCTCAAGAATGACCCCCATCTTGAGGTGGACTCCACCCCCCTTTGCTCAACAATCCCATTGGGGTCTTTGCACAACCAACACTTAGACCCAGCCCCCCCCATTGCTTGCATCCCCTTCCCATCCCCTGTCAAAATGACAGTGCAAGTCAAAAATTGGTTTTGAAAGAGGACAACGTCCTCTTCCACATCCCTCACCTCTTGGTTGAGGTTGGCGGAGATGTCCAGGCTTCTCAAAAAAGCCTGTTCATCCCCGCCATCCATGCAAAACCATGAGGCCCATAGCTTCACCTTCGAAGCATATTTTGCCCCCCCCCATACATTAACCCATACATCCGCACGGGTAGAGGATGCCTTCCACAAGGAAGTCGCATCAACTGAAATAACAATAATGGCAACGCCACTAGGGGGGGGTTTCCCAATAACTCGGGCCATAGATATTGCATTTTGCACAATTGATTGCAAAGGCACATGGGCAGCTGCCCTATTGCGGCCTGTGGTAGACTTTACAATGGTTGTTTGGGGAAAGTAGGGCATGATCCGTTGCCGAACGGTCCTTAGGTCCCGTTGTGTGCAACGGCGGGGCATTCGCAAAAGGGCCCGTTGGGAGAGATGCATGCTGCATGCCATGCGTAGCATGCTCAGGGCCTCATGCTCCTGAGCTGTTAATGCAAGATGGCCGCCAAGTGGGCCAGACAGGGCAGTGCACGCCCCACCACTTAAACAAACTTCGCCTTTGGTGTTGGTGCCACACACGACGTCTCGGTCACCCAATAGAACTCGCACCAGCCGCTGAACCGCCTTCAAACGCCGCCGCCGGGCCTTGGGGCATTGCAGATCGGTGTACCGCCGCAGGTTGGCTGTGTTGAGAGCCCGCAGGGCCTCATTGACAGCATTGTCCATGAAGAATAAGAGGACCTGGGCGCGAAATGAGGGAGGGTTTTGAAGCAAGGGCCCAAAAAACACACGCGATAACCCACGCGATAACCCCCGCGATAACTAGGTTATCGCGCGATAACCCCCGCGATAACCCCCCGCGATAACTAGTTAGAGCGCGATAACCCCCCGCGATAACTAGTTAGAGCACCCAGTTAGAGCGCGATAACCCCCGCGATAACTAGTTAGAGCAGGGGTTAGTGCGCACTAACTGGTGGTGTTAGAGCAAGCGTTGGGCTCCCTAAAACCTTCACAAACGTTGATTTTGCACCCAGGAAACCTTGGAGATGTCAACAATGTGCAGGCACAGGGTACATGGCGCCACAATCACAAATTCAAATCAGTCAAATGGACATGTTCCGGGCTAGTTGCCCCTCCTCAGAGTCCACAGAGTACAGTAATAGAAATAGTGAACAATAATCGAATCACAAATAACACTAGCTGGAGGGGTTAGAGGAAGCATTGGGCACCCTAAAACCCATGGACAGCAGCTGCTGCCGCCACACAGGCGTGCAGTGCAGAACCCCCCCCGCACTATAAAAAATCACGCTCCATCGCTCGCCCTCCCATGGCAATGGAGCGTGTAGTGCCCTGGTGTTGAACAACACCGGGGCTTGGGGGGTGGCGGTGCATGCCCAACCCTCCACCGCCCTACCCTTGCACACACGGGTGTGCCGCTTTTTTTCCCTCAAGGAGGGATTCAGCAGGCCACCACTCTCCACCCAAAACTCACCCCCCGTGAAAGACCCCACACACACAATAAGCGCCATGGGCGCCCCATCCCGCAAATGGGAGTGGAGGCCCATGGTGTCCGTCCCTTGGGGGCGAACAATTTGGATGCTACACCATGTGAACCATGGTGGAGCATTGGAGGTGCAATACCCATTGAGGTCTGCTACCAAGGGGGTGAGGGCAGGCCTGAGGGTAGCAGCGGCCATGTGGGTCGCCCTAAAATTAGAGGGGTTGGGGTTTCCACTTCCCACGAGGCCGAAGTGGCACATGTCCACTTGGGCCCCATATCGCTCCTCCCCACAAAAAATGCCCTTGGGCAACCCCTTGAGCAAATCCACTAGTCATTGGCTCCCACTCCTACTCCCGCTACCCTGACTCTGCAACCCTTGCGGCGCCAGCCCCTGCTGGGCCTGCTACGCCCCGAAGGAGGCACAGAGGGTGGAGGTGAGGCTGCGCACCTGCGCCTCAGCCACCCCCAAGCGCTGCCCAAGGTCATCCCCCCTCCTCCGCTGCCCCTCCACCTCCACCCTAAGCTGGGCCACCTCCACCTCAAGGAGTCCAAAGTCCACACCATGTTCAAAGCGGGTCGCCACAGGGCGCCTCACATTGGCATCACCCATCGTAAACCCCTCAGGACCGCCAAGGCGACGGACCCCAAGGAGCTTTTGATGGTGCTCGCACCAAGCGTGGGCAGCAGCAAGGGCCATTATCAAAGAATATGAAAGCTTTGAGAGCTAAAGCGAAAAGGGGAAACATAAAATGAAGCGCGATACCCACGCGATAACCCACGCGATAACTAGGTTATCGCGCGATAACCCCCGCGATAACCCCCGCGATAACTAGGTTATCGCGCGATAACCCACGCGATAACTAGTGCTCTAACCCCGTTCTAACCCCGCGATAACTAGTTAGAGCACACAAAGATCAAATCGCAAAAAGTGCAAAACGGGCAATATCGAGCAAACGAAACATGGAAGGCACATTGTTGCATCATAGTGCACCCATGTAACATGTGAAATTCCGGGTTCCAACCATATTAACAACACCCAAAATTGGGGGGGTTCCGCACCACGCCCTAGAACGCTGCATCCCAAAACAAGGGTGACTCCGGTGGATGATACAAGGCCCGGAATTCTGATCTGGCTAAACCATGGTGTGATGCCTCCGCCAACACCGTAAAAAGGGATTGGCACACGTTAATGGGCGCATTTGTTTCGGCATTTGCCACGCCTAAGTGTATGGGGGATCACGAGTCCCTTGAAGCCGGAGGAGCCCGAGTGGATGAGGAGTGGACTAGGAGGCAGCTGAGGTAGGCGCATCGTTGTTAAGGTACGAATGGGTGGATGCTCTGCAACATAATCAATGCGAGTGCCACAATTGTATGATTCTGCGGCAAATGCCTTGTAGAGGATGATTCTTGCACGAAACGCACAGGCAAAGCTCAACAGTGGTTCAATTGCATTCCAAAAAGTGTGACACGAACATGGTCCAATGGTTTTTGTCCGGTGGTTCACATAGAAGCACGTGTCATGTGTATGCATGCATGTTCTTTGGTCTCACCAAGCACTTGCTCTTTCGCTTTGCATGTGAAAATTCATTGTGATGCACATACGTTCAAGAATCGTTCAATTATATTATGTCATCCGCATGCTGCATTGTGAGCTCAATAGCATTCACCATGCGAGTGCCACACAATGCACAATTGTCTCAAGTTGCATGATTTGCCTTGATTTGTTGTGAAGTGCACTGGTGTTGATTGCGTGTATGAACGCACACCCTTGCTTTGGTTTTGGTTGTAGACTTCGTAGAAGCCTTCCACTCTGCCTTGTGTTTTTGTTGGATTCCGATTTGCGTTGGATTACTGTGGCATCTTGGTATGGCCTCCCTACCACTTGTAAGCAATGTCCCGGGTTGGTCTTCATTAAATCCGGTCCGCCAAAAGTGGAGGGACGTCACCCCCGACCCTTTGCCAAAGGTTCCCAAGTTTTTGGACCCCTTGGAGGGGAGTGCGGGTTTGGAAGGTCATTTCCCTACGTATTTGGAGTCCATTGATGCATGTCGCGAGCTCCCCGAGGGTATCCCACTTGCGAAAGGAGAAAGTGTGTTTGTCCGCCCTGTGTGTCCGTGTTGGAAGACCCTCAAACACGCCACTTTGAAGCGACACATGCGAGTGGTGCATGGACGGTCCATCCATGACAAACGCAAACTCTCCCAAAAGCCCCCTCCCAAAAGGGCCAAAAGGGCCAAAGCCTACCGGGGAGTAGATAAGGTTGTCCCTCACAAGCGCCGCGGGGAAGAAGAGAGTGAAGGGGAGGATGAGGCAGAGGTAGAGGCCATTGTTGGGAAAGCGATGCGGGATGGGGTGGTGCATTATGTAGTTCGGTGGAAAGGGTATGGGGAGGGGGATGACACAGAGGAGCCCGCAGAGTCATTGCGCCATTGTCAGGAGTTGGTAGATGCATATTCCTTTATCTAGGGTTAGTACTCAGGGATCCATGTGGTCTGGGTAACCCATTTCTGCCCCAGAAAACAGGTGAAGATATTTGACCTTTTTTATTTTTCGAACGGGGTAACATGCTTGTTACCTGGGTAACACATGTTACCGACGGTGTTACCAATGTGTTACCTGAGGGACTTCCTATGTTACCGGTAACATGTATGTGTTACCCGAGCGCTCTGGTTGTTAATTGTTTTTGTTACCACCGCTGTAACCCTTGGGGTGTTACCCGGGTAACCATGCCCCCTTCCAATCCCACTTTGTCTCTATTAGTTACCCCCTGTGTTACCTTTCATGTAACCCCTTCATCACACTTTGTTTTAGTTACCCCATGGTGGCTGGGCACAACGTCATGCACACATAGTCCCTTCCCTCCCTGCCCTGCAAGAAGTATCACTGCGCCGTAGGACTGCTTTTTCTTCTGAGTTCAAACTTTCAGTTCTGAATGCCACTTCTGGAAACAACCACTGTAGGAGTGCAAATGCACATCGCAATGAGCACACTTGAACCAAGTGCGCCCCTTGCATACTTTGCAAGTGCCTCGGGTATCTACAAGCACCGGCGTGTGCACAGCGTGCCCAGGGGAGACAAACTTTTCCAAAATATCCCATTGGAAGTCCCAAAGGGATTTCTTTTTGGGTATCAAACCTTGGAGTCGGCAGACTGTAAAGGTATTTACAATCGCGTACCTGAACAAGAAAGCCTTCAAGGCACGGGTCCAACTCTTGAATCTGCCTGTCTCACGGTGTTCTAGTGCCATTTGATTGGCACTGTCAACACCGTTGGCTAGCTGCCTGTATGCAGCCACAACAGGTGGGAGCTCATAACCACCTCTGTGGCGCACCCACTCATTGTCGAACACACAGTTTGACAGAAATGGAACCACACGTGGTGGTTTGCTACCCACTTTTGGGTTTTTGTAGACATGGAGGCTATACTTGCCTCCTTTGACATACGTTTCTGCTGCAATGGAGGGTCGCATACTATCCCCAGCCAGGGAAACCCCTTCCTGATCCCTTTTGCATAGGAACAAGAAGGGTTGCTGACGCTGTGCCATTTGGTTTGCCACTTGGTGGCTTCCAAAGTATGAGTCGCACACAATTGCAGTGCGAGTAGGGAGTAGGTCAGCCCATCGGTGTACCATCTCCCGGGCAGTCCGAGGGCCAGCCACCTGGGGGTGATCCCGGAAGACCCTGACCCTTTTGCCTGCATACAAAAAAATATCAGTTATAAAAGGGTGCACTGAGTCACCCAGGACATACAATTTAATGCCTGTGCTATGCGGTTTTCTGGGGATGAACTGCCGCATGGGTCCAGCCCTTTTCCCCTTGTGGGGGACAATGGATTCATCCCCTGCGGCAGCCCACCCCCATACCCACAGGCTGGACCAATGGGCATTAATAGCCTCAAGGAGCTCTGCAGTACCACAATTGGACAGGCGGTGTATTTTATAATACTCCTCCCTGGTTAATAGGGAGGCCATGCCTTTGTGTGCACACAAAGCTGTGGGATGCCATACATCATCGACTCGTCTTGGTCGCCACATCCCCAGCATAACCCTGAATAGGATGTAGTTGGTGAGCTTGGGTATCAATTCGCTGGCTCCATTTTTTTCCAACGCCTCACTCAGGCACCGCAGGATTGGTTTAAACATGTCATCCATGGCCTCGGTAATGGTGGCATACTTCTTTTTGGGATGTCCCCCAAGGGTAGCTGCTGATAGGGCCCCTCTCACATGCTTGGGGGGTAGTCCCCTTCGTTCGAACACCATTGCTCTCCGCAATGGACGCCGGCTGGGTCGGATGGGCATGGTGGCTGTGGGAAAATGGGTGGACAGGAAAACACCCCCCCCCCCTTGCACACGTGCACATCGTTCACAAATTACCCCTGAACCCTGAGGCAAAGCTAGAAGGAAAGAATGAGGACGTCGGGGTAACACCCCTGGTAACTGGGTAACTGGCAACTGGGATACAAGGGTGGTAACATTCACCACTGACATAATAAGAACATAGAGGCCACAACAGGCCTGATCAAAATAAAAAGACCCCATCCGACGTCGCCGATGCATCAGTCCGTGAAGTCCATGCCTTCCTCGCAATCACGTCCACGATCCAGAGTCTCCGCCACTCACTTTTGGGCCTGAGAACAACAGAGGATCATGGCTGAACGATGTTACCACGCATGTAACCGTTGGGGTGTTACCCGGGTAACGTGTTGCCATACCCCCAGAGGTGAATACCTGTGTGTTACCGCCCATGTAACCCCTGGGGTGTTACCCGGGTAACGTGTTGCCATCCCCCGGGGGTGAATACCTGTGTGTTACCGCCCATGTAACCCCTGGGGTGTTACCCCGGTAACGTGTCACCACACTGCCCCATTCACAAAACCAAGGGTACAAATAAAGAAACACACCCTTGCACATCATCACATCGGCGTCTCATCGTCGGCCCCTGTCAATGGATGCTCCTCACCCGGTGTCTCCGAAGGCGTAGGCTGGGGCGGTGGCTGGGGTGGTGGATCCTGGGGCCGGTACCTGTACGGGTCGGACCCATACGGGAGGCTCCCGGAGCTGGAAGGCATCTCCAGTCCAGGATCCTGACCGGTGTCGCCAGCATCCTCATCCTGCGTGAGCAGCGGTGCCCCCAGGGCCGGTGGTGGCGAGTACACCTGTGTCAAAAACGGATGCACGATTGCTACGTTTTCTACGCATTGTGCGCATGTCATGTCAATGGAAGGCACTGCGCACACCACCACTTTGTCGTCCACGGTTGCCGATGGGGTGGATCCTTCTTCCCCGGCCTCGGCGTCTTCCTTGGCCTTGAGTTCCTCCTCGGCCTTGGGGTCCTCCGCATGGGCAGCCTGCTCCCCGCTGCTCAACTCCCTCGCCGTCAGGGGTGAGTAGGGCTTTTCCCGCTTGCCTGCTTCACCTGAAAACATATTAGAGAGACACACAGAATTTCTGTTACCCGGGCTTTCGAAAGTGTTACCGCGTGTGTAACCGATGGGGTGTTACCCAGATTTTTTGTTACCCAGGCTTTCGAAAGTGTTACCGCGTGTGTAACCGTTGGGGTGTTACCCAGATTTTTTGTTACCCAGGCTTTCGAAAGTGTTACCGCGTGTGTAACCGTTGGGGTGTTACCCAGAATTGTTGTTACCCAGGCTTTGGAAAGTGTTACCGCGTGTGTAACCGTTGGGAATTTTTGTTACCCAGCAGCAACAGAGCACAAAAAACATACCAAGGCTTGGTGGTCTGGCCTCCACTTCCATTGCCTGCACCCTCGCCAGAAGCGGCAACATCACCCCAGCGGACACTGTACAGCGTCGATCCGGCAGTCAGCTCCTTGTGAAACTTCTTCGGAACCGGTGGAAGGGGCATAATGAGGAAAAACAGGGCCCTAATGGGACATGATTGGCATGTGTAGTGTTACCGCAGGTGTAACCGCTGACCTGTTACCCAGGAAAATTGTTACCCAGAGGGAGAGATGCCTCTGCAGCTCTATTGAGCACAATTTTAGGTTTGCGAGAAATAGGCACGTCAAATCAAGACAAAAAAATTCATTGTGGAGTGCAAGGGTGTTACGATCAAACTGACAGGGTCGTGAAGGTCGCGTTTTCTTGAGGGAATTTTATTTTCAATTATTATTGCACCTCTGCCCATTTGGTTGTTGCTACCGCTGATGTAACCGCTAGGGTGTTACCCCGTATACCTGTTACCGCGAAACTCAAGGCTTGCAGCAGAACACACCACGGGCAGGTAACACATTTGCGGTAACAACAAGCACAAAAAGGCAAACTTTGCAATTCTTCCTGTCACATGTGTTGAATGAGAGGGTGACACTATGTTACCAAGGTCCGGCACCTCAAAAAACCCCCATATAACCCAACTTGAAAAAAATGACCTGTTACCCCAAATTTGACCCTGTTACCGCCCTAGATAAAGGAATATGAGAGAAAAAATGGTGATGAGACCATGTATGAGCCTGAAAGGATCATCAAATTAGTAAAAAGGCGCGGGAAGGTGCATTATCAAGTGCGCTGGAAGGGTGGGATGCAGCGTTCTAGGGCGTGGTGCGGAACCCCTAGTTAGAACGCAATTTCTGGAACACCCACCTACCCTCAGTTTTGGGGCAAACCACCTAAAAAAATGGATTCAGCACCCTCAAAAACCCCCCATCCCCTATCTTTCCCCCCATAACCCTCATTGTAGGGGTGGTTTTTGGGGGGGGGGGTCAAAGAGTTAGAGCACAGTTAGAACTGAGTTAGAACACAGTTAGAGCACCTTGCTCTAACTAGTTATCGCGCTAGTTATCGCGCGATAACCCAGTTATCGCCTAGTTATCGCGTGTAGTCGCAATATCGAGCAAACGAAACATGGAAGGCACATTGTTGCATCATAGTGCACCCATGTAACATGTGAAATTCCGGGTTCCAACCATATTAACAACACCCAAAATTGGGGGGGTTCCGCACCACGCCCTAGAACGCTGCATCCCAGGGTTTGGGGCAGAGAGCGACACCGTCTAACTGGAGGGTAACTTGCCGCCGTGGCTTCTTGAGCAGTTCAGGTGTGATTCAGGTGTTGTTGACATTTAGATAACTCCATTGGATGTCTACTGGATGAATACTGTTGTTTCCAATCGTTGAGGTGACTCCGACGCAAATGATCAATGAGGTCACACTTGGGTGTCCATTAATGCTTCAATTGCTTGTGTTTTGTTTGTGGGTTGCAAAAGGGAGGGCGTTCTATGTGCAACACTGGTTATTAAAGGAATACGCAAAGCTGGTGGGCAACCACTTGCAGATTTGGTCGGGCAGCTTCACCCGGAGGGGGGGGGGGGGGTCTTGGCCTTCTGAAGCTACAGCTTCAGGTTTTGAAAAAAAGACCAGTCCTAATATTCACGGTGGGTCCGTGGTATGGAGCTTACCCATGTCACGGCACGTGCCGCGCCACACTTTTCGGTGGTACCCCCCCCTCCCTACCCCCCCCCCCCCTCCCCGTCATGCTGGCACGGCCGGCACAGGTGACACAGGTGACACAAGTGCCGATCACCCTCACACAACACGACACAGCGGCGGCACCGTGTGACACGACACACCCTATGTGGCGGCACCGTGGCACGGCACGGTAAGCTCCTATAGGTAGCGTAGCAATGTGGCATGCAATGGTATCTTGGATGGCTTCCCCATCGATCCCGCACAAACTATGGCAATCGCTATGGCAACCTCAAGCCGGTTGCCTGTTTGATCTTATGGCTTCTTTTCTAGTACGAGTAATTACAAGCATCAGACGTGACATGTTTGTGTGCAGTATGTAGGAGTGTGACGCGTTCAGGCAATGTTGCACAAGTGCATAGTGCGTGTTGCATGTGGGCAATCTTTTTTTGGACAGACCGTCGGTCAGGGTCCGCCTCCACAATGCCTCCCCTGAGGAGTAATTCCCACTTTCTGGAGTATTTTGGGGTGTCCCTGATGTTGAGGTTCGGCGTCAGCTAAGGGATCCAGTAGCGTTCCCGGGCATTGGCCCTGAACACTGTTCCAATGCCATGATTCCCCAGTCCTCGAGACCTGTTTTACTAAGGGTTGCGTACACACCGGACATTTCTAGCGAGGCTAGGCGGCGTGAGGAAACGAAGACACAGAAGAAAGCACTCTTCAGATGGCCATGAACCTGCATGTGAGCGTTACGAGCAAATACAAGTGACAGATAGTTGTCTGATGACGTTGCTTTACTCAACTAAACACACGTGGTCCCGATTTTCGTGACGTTCCTTCATTATGCAAGAACTAGCAGGTCACGGACAGTTTTGCACACAATGAGATCAACACATGGGAAGACATGTTGCCTATTGTAGTGGAAGAGAGAGAAAAGTAGCACATTAAAAAAGATATATACTATTAAAGAAAACGGGTCAAAAAAATGGAAATTTTACCGACAGAATCAAAGGCGCAATTCTCAAACTCACTTTGGAACAGGCGATTCTGGGGTCTGCGGCTCTTTTCTGGCGCAAGCACGTCGCGCGCCCGGCACAGTACACTCGCCCTCGTTGGGATTGATTACACGGCTAACCCTCACCTCATTGAAATGCTCATTGTTCGCGCCGCCAGCTTCTCGGGTTTCTTTGCATGCAACTTCCCGAACGAGAAGCCTACCCCTAAGCTTTACCTTGCCCTAACCCATGGGATCCAATTCATCATGCACCACAAATTTTGCGGGTATGCTGATGAAGAACCCATGGAATCCCAACACGCTGACCATAACCGCATCCGTGTACGGTCGAGGCATTGCGTGAATCAACAAGTTGCTATGCTTCATGGCGTAAACACTTTGTTGGTGCGCAACAATGTCAATTGTTGCATTACTGCTGGCAAGCTCCGGGACGAGTGCAACGAGCTTGGGTGAGGTGGAATGAGCCTAACCCTGAACTGGAGCCAATGTGGTGTTGCGGAGGGCCCAACCCTAGCCCTAAATGATGGTTTCCTACTCTTTTCTTTGGTACAAGGGAGAACTCTATGCTAATGGTGGGCCCTTTGGGAGTAAAAGCAAATTTAGCAGACCCTAACCCTAACCCTAACCCTAATGACACATGTGTGGGGGGCAAATCGGACTACCGATGTGATTGCAATGGTTGAAAGACATTGGATGATCATTTATGTGCACTAAATCGAAGAAATCGACATTACATTGTGTCCTACATTGTTGCATGATGTGAGCATTTGTCATTTCAGAGGGATTTGGACAGAGCAGGGTGCTGGGATTGCCATCCGTCACGATTTTGCCCGAAAAACCACCCCTAACACTAGGCAAGTGTGAAGAGATCGCATTTTTGTCATCCCGTAGGGTCCCTTGGGCCATCCGCATCATCTCTTCACACTTAGACTTTTTGTCCGGGATTCCTTGATTTGGTGGGGTAGTGGGCACTGCCTTCACTAAGGGAAAACCCCGCTAACTTGGACTGACGCGCGGCGCGCAGAGTTTTGAGATTTTCTCGAATTTCCTGGAAGATGAGACGCCGACAAGCTAGGAACGTCTTTTTTGAGTGTCTGTTTACCAGGTGCACTATCTAGAATTTAGGCGAAGCAACGATTTTTCGTCGAAAATTTGTCCAACTTTCCTACCCTTAGAGGGCACCTTTTTACACCAACCCCACTAATTTGGACTGAGTTGTACTTAAACGCATTTGAATAACTTTGTGCCACTGTTTGCGTTGGACGTTGCTTTTTTTGCGTTGGGCAGCCTACAGCCCTGTAGTGCTGTCTAATTCACGCTTCGGGTAGTCTTTGTGTTGGTGTTGTGCTATACTTGTTGGGGGTTTGTTACCTTGAAGTGATACTTTGGTCATTCATTATGTGCCTTTTCCGAAGGCATGTCCTTCGGACATGATGGGCCCAATTCGGCCATTGCCCAAATGTGAAGTTTGCAAGTTGCAGTTTGGGTGTTTGGGCACCAGGTGAGGCAAGTGTTACGGGTTTAAGTAATAGTTGGGGTGCTTTGGTGTCAAGTGCACTTTTGTCATTTTCGCATCTGCAAAATGGTGGCATCGCCTGTCATGATGCTTGGGAGGGAGATGCCCGATTTCGCAATTGTGTAGATTTGTAGCCACCATGCTTAGCCATTTGGAGCTCAACCCAACCAAGTCTTCCAAGAATCCGAATTTGGCGACTTGGAAACATGAGCATCCTCATTCCGTGTTGTATCCAACCCGGAGGGAGGCTCCCATGTTGAAGGCCATTGCTGCAGTCCTCAAGCCTGACCTTCCCTGTGTGCGCGCAATGGTGCATTTTTTCCATAGTGCGCGCAAATTTTGAAGAACATGACCTTTGTAGCGCGCCTATTGCGCGCGCTCCACCGCGCTATATTGTCCTGTTTTTCAAAACCTGAAAATTTTTCAAAACCATGCTTTTTCTAGTGTCCTGTGTTTCTCAAAAACCCCTTGCTTTTCAAAAACATTACTTGTTGCTCACCCATCCCAAGACACATGCAAAAACACTTTCTGAAAGGTCTGAAAAGTGTGCAACACTACAGGTCCTGATGGGCAACAACAATGTAGCGCGCGCAAAATATTTACAGCGCGCGCTATGGATCTTACGGCGCGCGCTATATCTGGTATAGCGCGCACTATCATCCAGTGGTCTCCTTAATGTTTGTGACCACCACTTCGGACTCCCACTGCTTCTCCCATGCTGCTCTTTGGTCTTCTGCACCGGCTGCAGCTGGGGCTGTGTCCCCTTCTTCTTGTGCACTTGGGTCGCCTTCTGGGGTTGCTCCTTCTGGTGCCTCTTCCCTGTGTGCGCGCTACAGGGTATTGCCGCGCGATGGCTCAGTGCGCACTACAAAACTATAGCGCGCAACATAGCGCGCGCTATGGCTCGGGGTCTTGGGTTTGTAACCCCATGTCCTAATAAGCAGGGCAAAAACACCTATTTTTCTAACGTTTCAGATTCTTCCGGCACCACATCTGACGCTGTTAATGTCAGGGAAGATTGCAAACATTTTGGGCCCCCACTATGGGTGGTCCCTGTGGAAGAACGAGGACCTTTTGGCGGACCTAGTTGAGTTTTTTTGCTCAGGGTCTGCCGTCCAACGGTCCTTGTGGGCCAGGTCGGAAAAAAGGGTCCCCGTGTCTGAAGCAGAGAAGAAGCGTCGCAGGACCGAGGCTGCCAACGCCGTCACACCCCTGTCGGTGGTGGACTTGGTCTTGCTCCTGAAGATTCCAAGAAGAAGGTATTATTGCGCGCGCTTTGCATGTGACATTGCGCGCACTTACGCTCATAGCACGCGCTTCGTTGACTTCTGCGCGCGCTACGTCCCCATGTTGCGCGCGCTATTTTCCTCAGGTACAAAGATTTGATTACTTGGACGAGAAGTAAGGTCCCCACACACCTTTTTTCTCTCCCCTCCTATGCTAGTTTCGCCACAGAATGGAACCAGCTTGCAAGTAGGCAGCATTTAGAGGTTGCCGTGCACACAGATGGGGTCACAGTCTTTTCGCAGTGGCCCCTGCAGCACTTTTTTGACTATATATTTTCCTTTGATTCCATTGTTTCTAACCTCCAATACCCCAGGGAGTGCCAAGGAGAGCTGTGGATCGTTGTGAGGGGGGATGGGTTGCCTTGTGGGGGGGAATCGTGGTGCCAGATGTCCATTTCCTTTGCCAACCATGGTCACTTGGCAAGGACGTTGTCCTACCACTGGACTGTTAACGTCGCCCTTTGTGGTGAGAAGTCCACCTCTGTGTTGTCCCAGGTCTGGGCTAACAATCTTGCTTTTCTGCAGAGTGCCCTTGACACTGGTGTGCTTCCCATCCGGGGTGCATCCAGACGCTGTAGGATTTTCTGCGGTGGGGATAGCCCTTGGCTGCGTCGGTTGTCGGGTGTCACTACACATTGGATGGCAGGTAGTCTGTTCACTTACATGACGTGCTGCAAGTCCAGTGCAACGTGGTTGCAACAGGATGTGGATAGAACCACCGAGCGAGATGAGCAGTTGCTAGGGCTTATTGCACCTGGGGCCAAGTGCAGGCCCATGGATATATTTGGTGTTGTCCAGAGCAGGTTGTTGAAGGTGCCTCTGAGGCGGCGTCACCTTATACCATGTGTTCTGCACCTTCTGATTTTTGTAGGGAGGCAGGTCACTGCCTTGGTACGCAGATTGGCCAAGTCTGTGCGTCCCAGTACTAGGGTCTCTGTTCAGGCTATTCTTCACAGGTCTGGTTGTCACATAGCACTACAGGGGACGGCAGCTGGAGGTGGACTGGGCCGACGCCTTTGCCGTGCCGGAGACGGAATCCGTGACAGTCCCAAGGCCCAAGAAGAAGCGTACCGAGGAGCCAGCAGCCACCAGCCACCTACCACCAGCCATCTCCGCCTCCCACACCGCTAAGCCCCCCCACCCGCCTGGAAAGGTCCTTGCCCAGAAGACTCCCGACCAGCGGCTGATGGCAGAGGCGGCACACCGAGTCCAACGTCAGGCGGAACAGGCCAAGAAGAAAGAGGACGAAGCAAAGAAGAAGAAGAAGGAAGAGGACGATAAGAGGAGGAAGAAGGAGAAGGATGAGGAGGAAAAGAGGAAGAAGAAGGAGAGGGAGAAGAAGGAGAAGGAAGAGGAGGAGAAGAGACGGAAGAAAGCAGAGGAGGAGAAAGCAGAAAAGGTAATGCAGCGCGCGCTATTGTCGTCATTGCACGTGCTATGCATCTCGTCGCGCGTGCTATGTTCCGTATTGCGCGTGCTATGCCTGTGCTATGCCTCCGCGCTACTCTTTCCAGGCATCAAAGCCAGCACCGAAGCAGCCTGTCCCAGTCCCAGACCAGCCACAAGAACAAGGAGGTCCGTGCGGTTCCACCCCACCCAGTACGGCTCCCAAGGCCAAGCAGCAGGGCAGAGCCGACGCGGACAAGGAGGCAAGAGAGGAGCTCATGCAGCGCCGAGATTGGTCCTACAAAGACGGCCACAAGCCTCGGTGGATCATCTACTGCACCACTGCGATCGCGCCGATGATTGTGGAGGGAGCCGAAATCAAGCCAGCAGGCGCCAGGAGGGCCCCTCAGGACCACGTGGCCGTCATCATCCCCAACGATCAGTGGAGCCCCAGCCAACAAGGGGAGGAGGAGGAGGAAGAGGACGACTGGTCGGAGTTCATGCCCAGCTGCCAGGTGTTCTCCGCCAAAAGCAAAGCGTATAAGGAGTTGGGCAAGTGGCAGTCGTGGTGGGAGACGTACGAGGCCGATGACATTGTGGACCTCTGCCCCGACCCAAAGACCATGAGGATGTCCCCGTCCAAGCCACCAACCCCAAAGAAGAAGAAGCCCCAAGGAGGCCCACCAGCCCAGCCACCAGCCCCCCCACAAGGAGACAAGGGACCTGCCGAAGCTGCAGCACCAGCAGAAGCACCAGCAGCTGCTGCACAAGAAGAAGAGGCACCAGCCCCAGCAGCAGCAGCAGCACAAGAAGACGACGCACCAGCCCCACCACAAGAAGGAGAGGCACCAGCGGCCACGCCACAAGAAGGAGAAGGAGCAGCCCCGAAAGAAGAAGAGGCACCACAAGGAGCAACCCCAGAAGGCGACCCAAGCCCACAAGAAGAAGGGGATGCAGCCCCAGCTGTCACTGGGGCAGAAGACCACAAAGAAGGGGATGCAGCCCCAGCTGCCACTGGGGCAGAAGACCACAGACCCGAATGGGAGAAGGAGTGGGAGGCCGACGTGGTGGTCCAAACCATTGAGGATATCACTGAATGACAACGCGCGCTATACCTGGTATAGCGCGCGCCATAAGGCTGCCAGCGCGCGCTGTAAATATGTTGCGCGCGCTACACTGTTTTCGTCCGTGAGGACCTGTACTGTTGCACACTTTTCAGACCTTTCAGACTGTGTTTTTGCATGTGTCTTGGGTTGAATGAGCAACAGGGAATGTTTTTGAAAAGCAAGGGGTTTTTGAGAAACGCAGGACACTGGAAAAAGCATGGTTTTGAAACATTTTCCGGCTTTGAAAAATTTGAAAAACGGGACAATATAGCGCGGTAGAGCGCGCGCAATAGGCGCGCTATAAAGGTCGTTTTTTTGAAAATTTGCGCGCACTATGGAAAAAATGCGACATTGCGCGCACGCAGGGTTCTTCTTTCGGGGCTGCTCCTTCTCCTTCTGTTGTCTCTCCTTCTTGTGGCGCGGCCGCTGGTGCCTCTTCTTCTTGTGGTGGGGCCGGTGCGTCTTCTTCTTGTGCAGCTGCTGCTGGGGCTGGTGCCTCTTCTTCTTGTGCAGCTGGTGCTGGTGCTTCTGCTTGTGCTGCAGCTTCGGCACGTCCCTCTCCTTCTTGTGGGGGGGCTGGTGGCTGGGCTGGTGGGTCTCCTTGGGGCTGGTTCTTCTTTGGGGTTGGTGGCTTTGATGGGGACATCCTCATGGTCTTTGGGTCGGGGTTGAGGTCCACAATTTCATCGGGCTCGTATGTCTCCCACCACGTCTCCCGCCTCTTCCTCCTCCTCCTCCCCTTGTTGGCTCCCTTGTTGGCTGGGGCTCCACTGATCGTTGGGAGAATGACGGCCACGTGGTCCTGAGGGGCCCTCCTGGCCCCTGCTGGCTTGATTTCGGCTCCTTCCACAATCATCGGCGCGATCGCAGTGGTGCAGTAGATGATCCACCGAGGCATGTGGCCGTCCTTGTAGGACCAATCTGGGCGCTGCATGAGCTCATCTCTTGCCAGCTTGTCCACGTCGGCTTTGCTCTGCTGCTTGGCCTTGGGAGCCGTACCGGGTGGGGTGGAACCGCACGGACCTCCTTGTTCTTGTGGCTGGTCTGGGACTGGGAGCGGCTGCTTCGGTGCTGGCTTTGATGCTAGCTGCGGCTGCGGTGCCTGCTGCGGTGCCTTCTTCACGTTGGGGCCAGTCTTGCTTGCCTGGAAAGAGAAGCGCAGAGGCATAGCACGCGCAGTACAGGGCATAGCACGTGGACGAAATGCATAGCACGAGCAATGACACCGATAGCGCGCGCTGCAGCATTACCTTTTCTGCTTTCTCCCCCTCTGCTTTCTTCCGTCTCTTCTCCTCCTCTTCCTTCTCCTTCTTCTTCCTCTTCTCTTCCTCTTCCTTCTCCTTCTTCTTCCTCTTTGCCTCCTCTTCCTTCTTCTTCTTCTCCTTTTCTTCGTCCTCTTTCTTCTTGTTTTGTTCCGGTTGACGTTGGACTCTCTGTGCCGCTGCTGCCATCAGCTGCTGGTCGGCGGTCTTCTGGGCAAGGACATTGCCAGGCGGGTGGGGGGGCTTAGCGGAGTGGGAGGCGGAGATGGCTGGTGGTAGGTGGCTGGTGGCTGGTGGCTCCTCGGTACGCTTCTTCTGCCTTGGGGCTGTCACGGGTTCCGTCTCCGGCATGGCAAAGGCGTCGGCCCAGTCCACCTCCAGCTCCTCCATCTGCCGCTTAGCCCGGGGCCAGCACCGGGGAGGGGCCTTGCTCCTTCCGTCCGTCAAGCCAGTCGGCCGCATGCTTGGATGTAACTACGAAGCCAACCCCAGATACTGTACATTCGCCAACTCCTGGTCAACTCCATGTCGAGAGCATTCAACTTGCTTGTACTTGTGCACTGTGTTGTTGCTACGCCTTGTGCATGAAACGTGAGGAACTATCTATATTTTATTTTTTGGTTGCGTTGCTTTGTTGTTATGTTGCAATATGTGGGTTTTTTGGGTCGAAACCAACTTTTTGGAAGCCAAGTCAAAGTTGGCGCGCCAGGTGCCAAGTTGGCGCGCCAACTCTTGAGTTGGCGCGCGCCAAGTCCGGTTTTGGCGCGCGCCAACTGCCCCATTCTTCCTGTTCGTTTGCACCCTTCATGCATTCCCTTTTCCTTCTAGGCATCTCACTTTATTATGCCTCCAAAGCAACCCAAGAAGGGCAAGGGGAAGAAGGTGACAGTCACCGACCCCACGTCTGCCCCCGCCAACCCCGAGGTGCAGCCGGTGCTCGATGCCCACATCGCCAATGTGGGCTCCGAGCACTTGCCCGCGGGCTATTTTCCCATCCCCTACACCTTCCCCCCCCCCGGACGCCGAATCCTTCCCCCAGCTCCCCCCCCTCCGCGAACCCCTGGAGGCCGCCCTCTTCGGCAAGTGGGACCAGCCGGGCAATCCCTACTTGGTCTGGCGAATTGACGCCACCCGCGTCAACTTCGCCCTGACCAGGCGGGTTCCCCTGCGTGCGCGCAATGGTGCATTTTTTCCACAGTGCGTGCAAATTTTCAAAAATATGACCTTTATAGCGCGCCTATTGCGCGCGCTCTACCGCGCTATATTGTCCCGTTTTTCAAATTTTTCAAAACCGGAAAATGTTTCAAAACCATGCTTTTTCCAGTGTCCTGCGTTTCTCAAAAACCCCTTGCTTTTCAAAAACATTCCTTGTTGCTCATCCAACCCAAGACACATGCAAAAACACTGTCTGAAAGGTCTGAAAAGTGTGCAACAGTACAGGTCCTCACGGGCACAGACGGTGTAGCGCGCGCAACATATTTACAGCGCGCGCTATGAGCCTTACGGGGCGCGCTATACCAGGTATAGCGCGCGCTGTCATTGAGTGATCTCCTTAATGGTTTGGACCACCACTTCCGACTCCCACTCCTTCTCCCATTCGGGTCTGTGGTCTTCTGCCCCAGTGGCAGCTGGGGCTGCATCCCCTTCTTCTTGTGGGCTTGGGTCGCCTTCTGGGGTTGCTCCTTCTGGTGCCTCTTCTTCTTTCGGGGCTGCTCCTTCTCCTTCTTGTGGCGCGGCCGCTGGTGCCTCTTCTTCTTGTGGTGGGGCTGGTGCGTCGTCTTCTTGTGCTGCTGCTGCTGCTGGGGCTGGTGCCTCTTCTTCTTGTGCAGCAGCTGCTGGTGCTTCTGCTGGTGCTGCAGCTTCGGCAGGTCCCTTGTCTTCTTGTGGGGGGGCTGGTGGCTGGGCTGGTGGGTCTCCTTGGGGCTTCTTCTTCTTTGGGGTTGGTGGCTTGGACGGGGACATCCTCATGGTCTTTGGGTCAGGGCAGAGGTCCACAATTTCATCGGCCTCGTACATCTCCCACCACGACTGCCACTTGTCCAACTCCTCATACGCTTTGCTTTTGGCGGAGAACACCTGGCAGCTGGGCATGAACTCCGACCAGTCGTCCTCTTCCTCCTCCTCCTCCCCTTGTTGGCTGGGGCTCCACTGATCGTTGGGGATGATGACGGCCACGTGGTCCTGAGGGGCCCTCCCGGCGCCTGCTGGCTTGACTTCGGCTCCCTCCACAATCATCGGCGCGATCGCAGTGGTGCAGTAGATGATCCCCCGAGGCTTGTAGCCTTCTTTGTAGGACCAATCTGGGCGCTGCATGAGCTCATCTCTTGCCTCCTTGTCCGCGTCGGCTCTGCTCTGCTGCTTGGCCTTGGGAGCCGTACTGGGTGGGGTGGAACCGCACGGACCTCCTTGTTCTTGTGGCTGGTCTGGGACTGGGACAGGCTGCTTCGGTGCTGGCTTTGATGCGAGCTGCGGCTGGGGTGCCTGCTGCGGAGCCGTCTTGCTTGCCTGGAAAGAGTAGCGCACACGCATAGCACAGGCATAGCACGCGCAATACGGAGCATAGCACGCGCGACGAAATGCATAGCACGTGCAATGACAACGATAGCGCGCGCTGCATTACCTTTTCTGCTTTCTCCTCCTCTGCTTTCTTCCGTCTCTTCTCCTCCTCTTCCTTCTCCTTCTTCTTCCTCCTCTCTTCCTCTTCCTTCTCCTTCTTCTTCCTCTTTTCCTCCTCTTCCTTCTCCTTCTTCTTCCTCTTTTCCTCCTCTTCCTTCTTCTTCTTCTTTGCTTCGTCCTCTTTCTTCTTGGCCTGTTCCGCCTGACGTTGGACTCTCTGTGCCGCCTGTGCCAGCAGCTGCTGGTCGGCAGTCCTCTGGGCAAGGACCTTTCCAGGCGGGTGGGGGGGCTTAGCGGTGTGGGAAGTGGAGATGGCTGGTGGTAGGTGGCTGGTGGCTGCTGGCTCCTCGGTACGCTTCTTCTTGGGCCTTGGGACTGTCATGGATTCCGTCTCCGGCACGGCAAAGGCGTCGGCCCAGTCCACCTCCAGCTCCTCCATCTGCCGCTTAGCCCGGGCCAGCACCGGGGAGGGGCCTTGCTCCTTCCGTCCGTCAAGCCAGTCGGCCGCATGCTTGGACTGCCCGGCATTGTCCGCGGGCACGCTGATCATCAACGGCCCTCTGCGGGATCCCAGGCACAGGAGCTGCTCGAAGCTGCCCACCTACGTGACAATGGGACAGAAGGTAGGGCCGTAGCGCGCGCAAACAATCAAATCGCGCGTGCTACAACAAATGAAGCGCGCGCAACAATGTCGAAAGCGCGCGCAATGGCAAACATAGCGCGTACCTGTGCCTGTGCCAGTTGTTGTTGTTGTTGCTGCTGTTGCTGGGCCATCTGCACCCGTTGCTGCTGCTGGAGCAGCTGCAGTGTCGCCTGCTACACGGCTGCGTGCTATATGAGCTGCTGCTGCTGCACTTGCTGCTGCTGCAGCTGCTCCTCGTCCTTGACCGCCGTGGTTTTGACTTTGGCGCCGGTTGCAAGTGCCCTTGCGGCACTGGCTCCTTTCTTGGCTGACCCCCGCAGCAAACTGGCACCCGTCGGGCACTTCTCACCGAGGCGCACTCGTTCTTGAAGGCCATTGCCCCCTCGAAGAGGTAGGCCGGTGTCACGTCCTTCAGCCATGCCCAGTCGGGCCCTTGGGCGCATATGGTGCTGTTTTGGTTGGGCCAGATTCGGTTCTTGAAGTCGCTGCTGAAGGCGAAGCCCGTACGTGGCCCGGATGGGGGAGACTGAAACTGTGCTTGCACTTGGGGTTGCTGCTGTCTTGGTTGGACCTGCTGCTGCTACTGCTGCTGCTGCTGTTCTGGGCTGCCGACTTGCTGGGCCGCAGCCTGCACTTGCTGCTGCTGCATTTGCTGCTGCTGCTGCACTGGCAGTGGGCCGAAGAGCACTTGCTGCACTTGGCCCACTGGAAGACTGCCGCGCACTGGGGAGCCCAAGGTGGGCGACCCACCGGGGAACAGCATGGGAGACAGCTGCTGTGAGGCAGCTCGTAACGGGGACTGCGGCGCGGGCCACAGAGGCTGAGTTGGGGAGAACTGGGTCAGCTGCTGGGACAGCGTCTGCGGAAAACAGGACAAAGCACGCGCAACGAGGTCGTGCGTAGTGCGCACAACGAGACAGCTAACACGCACAACAAGAGCGTAGCACGCGCAACGGAAACAGTAGTGCGCACGTCAAGTACCTGTGGCTGCATGCTCCACGGCGTCGTGGACGGCTGCTGCAGTCCCGGTTGTACAGCTGCATGTGGCGGTGGTTGCGGTGTCGCACCTGCTCCTGTGGTCCCTGCAGCAGTTGTTGGCGGTGCTGCAGGAGGCGGATACCCCCAGCCCACGGGCTGCATGGGCAAGAGGGTTACATTAAAGTACCCCTGTTCCAGCAGTAATACAAAGAGGAAAATGCAGTAACAAAAAAATCGAAATCACCAAAAAAAACGGACGAAAAGGAACAAATCTCTGTGTCTCTCAATGCATTTCAAATTGGAGGCATGGAGGCATGGAGGCATGGAGATACGCACTGGGCTGCAGCGTTCTAGGGCGTGGTGCGGAACCCCCCCAATTTTGGGTGTTGTTAATATGGTTGGAACCCGGAATTTCACATGTTACATGGGTGCACTATGATGCAACAATGTGCCTTCCATGTTTCGTTTGCTCGATATTGCCCGTTTTGCACTTTTTGCGATTTGATCTTTGTGTGCTCTAACTAGTTATCGCGGGGTTAGAACGGGGTTAGAGCACTAGTTATCGCGTGGGTTATCGCGCGATAACCTAGTTATCGTGGGGGTTATCGCGAGGGTTATCGCGCGATAACCTAGTTATCGCGTGGGTTATCGCGTGGGTTATCGCGCTTCATTTTATGTTTCCCCTTTTCGCTTTAGCTCTCAAAGCTTTCATATTCTTTGATAATGGCCCTTGCTGCTGCCCACGCTTGGTGCGAGCACCATCAAAAGCTCCTTGGGGTCCGTCGCCTTGGCGGTCCTGAGGGGTTTACGATGGGTGATGCCAATGTGAGGCGCCCTGTGGCGACCCGCTTTGAACATGGTGTGGACTTTGGACTCCTTGTCCATAAGTCCCCCTTCATGGCGGACAACCGAGACCCCCTGGTTCTCAGCAACTACATCTTCGAGTTGCTAGAGGTAAATCCAGGGGTTGCTGGATTTTTGATCCAGCTTCATCCGGACGATGTGGACGCCGTGGTGGAGTCCGTCACCGCCCATGCCGAGAAGGGTGCGGGGACGAAGACGACCCTCTATGTGGGTCAGGAGGAGGAGGAGGTGGAAGTGGAGGAGGAGGAGGAGGATGCGGGGGGGGTGGGGGCTGGGGGGAGGAAGGAGAAGCCCCACAACCCCCTCATGATTAGTGTCCAGAAGGTAAGGATCCGACCGGGTAAGGGGAAGGGGCAGTCGGATGGTTGGTTCCCCCAACCCCTCACCCACAACACCCGCCGGGTCTGCACCGACGACCCCGAAAACAAGCTCCCCATGCACTCCCTTTGCCCCACAAGGGAGTGGGAGCGTGAGTGGTATGGGGTCACCACTCCCAACATTGTTTCGGGGCAGGGGGTGATTCTTTTTCCATTTGGGGCAACACCCCCCCTTATTGGGGAGGCGGAGGAGGTGGTTGCCGCCGAGCCCTTGGGGGCCTTTAATAGGGACCCCAATGACCTTGTGCTCACGGTGGGGGGGAAGCTGGTGGTCAACCACCTCCTGGAGCACGATTTTTTGAGTGATGTGCAGCTCCAAAGTCTTTTGGATGATTTGGATAGGGTGCCTCTCTCAGAGAAGGCACCCATTTTCAATGAGAACCCCCCCATTGTCGGCAGGCCCCAAGATTCTGGGACCCGCCGTACATTGTATGGCAACTATGGGGGTGCCAACCACCACAGGCACAACCCCCACAAGCTCCATGATCTGCCAGTCCTCAAAAGGGTGGCAGATCGTGTGCTTGAGACGGCGAAGAAGACTGTGGTGGGGGGGGTTGGATGGAGCTGCACCATCCTTGACATGGCCGAAATTTCGAGCTATGACCACACCCCCCAGCACCTCCATCGCGACGCCCCCCCCTACACCATTCCTGAAGGCACATTGATTGTCAATTGCCTTATTATGCTAACCCATAATCATGAGGAGGAGGATGGGTCACATTTTCTTTTTGTGCCCTCCAGCAGTTCGGGGTTCCCTGACCCTTGGGTGGAGAGGGCTGTGCCATTCAAGAGGGGCAGTGCCTTTTTTTTTAATGCCCTTGATGTACACCGGGGGTCGGGGATTCCCAAGGCCTCCCCCACGGGTGTGTCCCACCCCCGCCTCATGGCATTTTTGCCATTGAGCTTACCCAAGGGGGGGATCTTCGATTCCCCAACCTGCACGTGACCCAGTCCATTAAGAGGCCCCAGCTGGGGGCACCTGCTGGCCGGGTGGCCAGGACAGTCCAGTGTGATGGGGCGGTTAGGTGTAGGGGGAAGGTGGTAGCCAATTGCTACGGATGCAATCGGCTGATTTTGTGCACCACCCACAAAGATGGCCTTTGTGTGCCATGCCAGGAGGGGGAGGAGGTGGAGGGGGGGGAGGAGGAGGAGGTGGTGGTGGACCCCAATGGGGTCAGCATTGAGCAATCTGCTCAGTGCTGGCTCCCGCTGGGAACAACCACCGGGCATTTTTTGTTGTCGGGGTGGGGGATTGGGAGGGAGGTGATTGCCCCCCTCACTAATGAGGAGGCGGGGGCGGTCGCAGGCCACCCAGATCAGTGCCCCTTGGCCAAGGTGTGCCATGGGGAGGCACTGCCCTAGCCCACCTTGCAAGGGCATGTTGGGATGAAGGTGCCGGCGGGCACCATTTTGGTGGTGAGGAGGGGGTTGTGTACCCTTCGTGAACCGGCCGTTTGAATCCGAGATTCACGGTACCGTGAATTTCACCCAATTTTGCTGTGTTTTGCTCGTAACTTGGTGCTATCGTGTGCTTTTGTCGTGCTACCTTCGCCCAAAGTAAGATGCAACAAATAGGTGCAATTTAGAGGTTTAAAGTCCCCGCATGGTTTAACAGATTTGGTGAGATTCACGTGAATGTGAGATTCACGCACCTAAATTCACGCAAAAATTCACGCTAGATTCACAGATTCACAGTATGTGAAATTCGTACGAATTTCGTACGAATTTCGTACGAATTTCGTACGAATTTACCCTCATTTCCACTGTTTCGCTTTCCCACAGCTCAAGCTTTCTTCGCATTCTCTTTGACAATGTCCCAGCAGACTATGTCTCAGCTCGCCAGCCTGGCCTCGCGCCCCGACCCCGCAGCCGACACCCTCGCCCACTACCCAGCCCTCCCCGTTGCCCACCATCAATTGGAGGAGGCAACGTACGAGTCGGAGGCACTGGGGGTGGATGCCATCGTGGGCTGGGCAGCCTCCCTCGACCCCTCCCCCGATGTCATCCACATCGACATGCGCAGCCCCACCCGCAACAGCTACCTCGGGGGGAGGGGATGGGCCACAACCCTGTGGAGGGACTGCGCCACCAACTCCCCACCCTCAAATTTCTCCATCTGACCCCTCTCCCCTCCAGTGTTGACCAGCTCCTCAACTCGATGAGGAGTAACCCTGTGGGGAAGCCTAAGGACGCCCACGTCCAGGTGTACCCCACCGCTAACCTCGTCCACACCCCCCCCCACTGCGATATGGTGTGCCTGCAGGATCTTGCTGCAGGTGCACCAGCAGGCCACTCTTTTTTCCCCTTTTCTTGGCATCTTGCCAACCCCCGGTGGTGGGATGATTTGGGCATCGCCCCTTTCCATCCCACCATCCCCCCCCAGGTGCACGTCCCCGACGTCACCCACCCCACCTTCTACAGCACAACTTCTTTGCAATGGTACCGTGGTGCCTCATGCGCCCCCCCCTTCATTTCGAGTGAACCCCCCCTCCGCACCGAACCCCTTCCCGACCCCCCTCATGGGGTGACGGGCAGCCCTGACCCCGCCCCCGACAGGGTTGGCCCCTCTCAGCCGCCCCTCAACTTTGTTGATGGAAACGGCTACATTGTGCTTCGGGGGCTTGTGGAGGAACGGGATTGTGAGGTGGGGTGGAACAAGGTGATGAAGGCGTGGGGCAGCGGCGACGAAAAAGTCGTCGCAAAAAATTTTGAGCTCCTTTTCAACGCCGCGCGGAGTGAGGAGCAGGCCAAGGATCCCGAGCTCCCCCGCCGGTGGCAAAGCAAGAGCGCCTTGGGGTCGGGGGTGGGGGGGCCTCTCTTCAAGAAGTTCCACCCCCACCTCACCGAAAGTGTCCCTGGGGTTGAGGACCTCCACCCAATGACGCCGGGCAGCGTCATTGTGGCCAGTGTGGGGAGTGGGCCGCAGCTCCCCCACACCGACGTGACCACCCACCCCGAAGTCCTCCCCCCCAGCGACAAGGCGGTGGGGGACTGCCACCTGAGTAGCTTCCTCTGCTTGTCAGAGGACTACCAGGTGGCGGTGCAGGCGGGGACGGCACTGGGGGAGGCGGCGGAGGCGCGCTGGGACACCGTTCAGCTGCATCGGGGGGACATGCTGCTGATGGTGGCCACCAGCCGCCATCATGGATTGCCTGCCCACCCTGACTCCAAGGATGGGCTGCAGGGGGCTCTTTTTAACTTGTGGACCCCCGACCCCCGACACAAACACCACCAGGCCAACACCACACACTTGGACGCCATCCCCCCCAAGGAGGCCCTGGACGTTGCTGGGGATTTGTCCAGCTGGGACCTCCCCAGCGTGGACCAGGTGTTGTGGGTGGGGAAGGGGGCGGTTGCGAGGGTGGGGTTGTGGGAGGGGGAGGCTGCCCAGGCCCTGTTCGCCGACCCCCCGCAGACGCTCCCGGCAGGCCCCCCCACCTGCCCCTTCCACCCCACCTTCATCTCCCGGTCGGCCCCGGCCGCCGACCTCGCCGTCATCGAGGTCGGCCCCCAGTGCATGCTGTTCTTCCTGGGCAGCGTGCACCAGCTGGAGGTCGTGAAGGGGGGCGATGTCGACGCGGAGTCAGAGATCCACTTCGCCTTGTCCGGCATTGCCCCCCCGGGTCGGCCGACCACGCTGTGGCACCTGGTGAACACGGTCCCAGCGTGGCGGTCGCCCAAGTGCGCGAGGACCGGGGCATGGAGCATCACCTGCCCATGCGACTGCAAGGTGTGCCTGCTTGTGTGTTTGCTTTGTGTATTTGCAACAATTGGACGAAATTCACGTGAAATTCGTACGAAATTCGTACGAAATTCGTACGAATTTCGTACGAATTTCACGTGAATAAATTTTTGTGAATTTTCTCGAGCTGTGAAATTCGTACGAAATTCGTACGAATTTCGTACGAATTTCGTACGAATTTCGTACGAATTTCTGTGAATTTCGTCCAATTTGCTCCTATTGCTCTTGCATTGCCCCGTCTCCACTCCCCCTTTCTCAATTTTTGCCTTGCACACCTCCCCACATCTGCATGCAGGTCCCGTTCACCGCTTGGTCGCCGGATATTCGGCACCACACCAGGCGCCAGTACAAGCCCCGGCCCCGATTGCCTGAGGAGCACGCCGAGCCCGCCGAAGGCCCCGGTGGCGCCCAGCCCGCAGGCACCGGCGGTGGACGGGCACCAAGCGAGGCCGGCAGCGTGCGCAGTGTGGGGTCGCAGCGCTCTCGGCGTTCGGGAGGCAGCGAGGCCAGCACCGCCAGGGGGCATATGGCGCGCGAGGTGGTGGTGCCCCACCCGTCCCGCGACGAGCTGGGCGAGGCCCACACCGACCCCCCCCTGGACCGGGTCACCCTGGCCGCCAGGCAGCCGGATCCGGCCTTGACCCAGCAGGTGCCGCCCGGGCCGGATGGGCGGCAGCGGCACCTCAGTGCCGTGTGGGACATGGAGTTGGAGTCGCGGGGGGTGCAGGGCACCCTCCGCATCTCCTTCCCCTGCCCCATTGTGCTCCGGGGGGGGTCCAACCTGCCTGCGGGGCAGGAGCTGGTGGGCATGTTTGCCTACCGGCTTGTGAGTGGGCACTGGCGGGTGCAGACGGGGGTGTCGGGGATCGGGGAGGGGGGGATGGTGACGACGGCAGGGATTTGTGGGCTGAATGTGCTCACGGGTTGGGAGCAGCGGAGGCCGGAGTGGGTGGACGTGGCATGGGTTGCCATGCGCGTCCATGTGGGGAGGCAGCGGAAGATGGGGGTGGTGGCTGACGTCATTGACGTCGAGGAGGACGAACCCCCCCCCACGCGCAAGCGGAAAGGGCGCCCCGAAGGGGACACGGCCCCCCCCCCCCCCCCAAAGCCCCGCGTACGGCCACCCCGGGGGAGCGGGCAGGGCGGGCGGAGCAAGCGGAGCCGTCGGGGGGGCGGGGGCAGAGCGGGGGGGTGCAGGAGTTGGTGGACCAGCAGCGGGCGGGGGCGTGGGAGGCACGCGCCATCAGCGCGGAGGCCGCCAACCGCGACCTCGAGGCCCGTCTGTCCAGGGCCAACGAGGACAGGCGGGACTGCGAGTCGCGGTTGGCGGACGTCACCAGGGAGCGTGACCGGCTGGCCACCAAGGTGAAGACCCTGGAGCGTGACGTGGCGACGTTGCGCAAGGCAAAGCCAGCGGCACAGCCAGCAGAGGCAGTGGAGAGGGCTGAGGGTGCCGAGGCCCCCGCCCCCCCGGGTGACAGGGGGGGGGCCAGTGCTGCCGGTGTCCGGTACCTCCTGGCCGGCGCACAGGCCTGGCATGCCCAGGCCGAGGCATGCGCCGGCCAGGTGTCCGCAGTGTCCACCGGCCTGCGGATGGCCATGATGGCCAGTGGCCAGCAGGTCAATGTGGACAACGTTGCCCCGGACGCCCCCAAGGTGACTGCCGCAATGGAGGATGTGCGCCGGCAGTACCCCCCCCACCGCCTCACGTCGGCGGCCATGGACCCCTCCTTTGTGGAGGCGGTGGCGGAGCAGAGCTCCCAGGGCTCCGCTAGCCGGAGCTCTGCTCCCGGGGGGGGGGGTGTGTAGGTACCCTCCGGAGCACCTGTCCTTTCTAACCACGCCTTTCTAACCACGACGAATGTTATCCTGCCCCCCCAAGCATGGGCAGTTTGACCGATATGTGGGGTACTCCCCCCCCACTGTGCGAAATTTTCTGCAGCACTGTTTGTACATTACCCCCTGACCTGATGTGCCCCCTGACCTGTTAACCTGTTAACCTGTTAATTTGCGATTCCTTTCTGCGGAACTGTTTGTATATTACACTGCTGGCTGAGTGACAGCCGGAATGACAACATGAGACAATGACAATGACAATGACAGCATGAGCACCATCCTGAGCTTGCTTTGTGAGGGTCAACGAGGGCACAAGGATGAGGCTTTGGCAGAAATTCTGTGACAGTCATGTGAAATTCGCACGAAATTCGTACGAAATTCGTACGAAATTCGTACGAATTTCGTACGAATTTCGTACGAATTTCACATTTTCAAAATATTCACACATTTCTATTCATGTGAAATTCGTACGAAATTCGTACGAAATTCGTACGAATTTCGTACGAATTTCGTGCGAATCTATGTGAATTTCTTTTAATTGCATGCGAATCACAGTAGAGAGAGTGGTCTGCGGCAGGGGGATGGTACAAACTTTGCCATGACTGCCTGCCCATTCAACAGGTCCTGTATCTCACATCATGCCACGGCCCAAGGAGCCATTCCATCTGGTAGCGGATCGTACACGCAGGCGGCGCGTACAAGAGCTCCAGGAGGTTGTTTCCAAGGAGCTTGCAGCACCCTACACGGTCAAGTACCTGCCCGACACGGGGCAAATAGTGCTCACCCCCGAAACAAGAATTGTAACCACCGTCCAGCCCGAGCCCACCCAGGAGGAGAGGTTGATTATGGCCGTGTGGAGGATCCGGTCATTGCACCTCTCTAGGACAGAGTCCCGGTACCTGGTGGGGAGCATGACGTACGGTGTGGTATGGGACCAGGTGTACGGCATGCTCCGGCAGCTAGCGTTGCCGGAGTCCCGGGCGTTTACTGCCTATACGGGTGACGACACGGCCATCAATGGTGCGGCCTGCTACCTACCTGACCGCATCGCCCACCTATTCAAGTGTCGACCACCACCACCCTCGGCCATCATGCAGCCCGGGGACCGACGGCTGCATTGGTTGCCTATTGCGGTGGACGGTACATCGAGGCATGAGGCCTCGTACGTCCATTGCACGCTTGGTGGCACCGCCAGCCCCAACCAACTATCTAGTTGGTGGCTACTAGGGGGCAGTGAAAAGTGGGACACCCTCTACGCGGCCTCCCAGGAAATTGATTTTGATGATGAGTTGCGCAAGGCCGCAACCGTAAGTTTTAAGGATACGGCACGGACCGATAGGCAGTCCCTTTTTTTTCTGTGTGCAGATGGTAAGGCACAGGTGCTCATGGCCGGCTGCCAAAACTGGAAGGTCGAATCCCCTGGTGCCACTGTGTGTTGGGTCTGCATGCGTAACCGTGCTCTGTGCCTTGCTACCTTTGGCACAGCAAGTGCGATAGACGGCAACTGGGAACCAGCCGTTGCCATAAGTGCTATATATAGGACCATTATGAGTGATAGGCGAGTGCCTGATTATGGCCTCCATGGGGTCCTTCGTGTCCTGTTGTGTGCAGTCAACGGGACACGGGACCTAGTTGTACAATTGACAGGGAATGCACCGGCCACTGTGGCACGCACCATGCTGCAACCGGTTTTAGATGAGGCACGGCTTGCTGCACGAACTTGCAGCCGTGCCTCATTAAATAATGACAAGGCAAACAGCAAGGGGAAGGTGAGGATGGAGTGTGCTGCTGCCATCCATTTCATGCGCAATAAGGGTTGGGAGAAGATAATAGATGCTTGCCTAGAGCAGCCTAGTGTCAGGCAGCATCAAGTAGGGGGAAAAAATTTGGGAGTCGGTGTGCAAAACGTGGTGGGAGAATTTTGCAAGCATGTGTGTATACGCGTGGCGTTCCGCATGGTTCTCCGGGGCCGACTTGGGGCGGCTCCGGAACCATAGCATAGCCATGGGCGCTGCCCACAATGAGCTCCAGTGGGGCAAACTTCTGTGGACGCATCTTTGGATCGACCACATGTATTATTTTGCAAAGAAGTGGAGAATCTTGTCAAAGTTCTCCTGCTTTGCCATGGAGGGAAGTCACCGGAGGCTGAAGCGCATGTTGCGCAACAGCGGGGGCCTAAGCCTCCTCCGGGGGAGACTAGGGGTGCAAGTGGTTGTGGACAACCACACCATTGACGATAGCCTTTGGTTGCATGGGTGGGATGCGACCAAAAGGGCTCAACATGGGCAAGGGCCCATAAGTGTACAAACGTATGCAAGCCGCACAAGAAGACGGCTTCTAACCGACATGCAGCACCTTCAGACTCTACAGCGGCGGTTCCGGTGCCGCAAGAGACGGACATGAGATGACCTTACGAACCCAGACCATTGTTGCCTGTGACCGGGGTGCATGCTGGGGGGCTTACTAGGGGTGTGAGGACAAATCAGGGGGTGCACACGGGTAACATTTGTGTAAATTCACGTGAATTCACGTGAATTCACGTGAAATTCGTACGAAATTCGTACGAAATTCGTACGAATTTCACGTGAATTCACGTGAATTCACGGCTGTGAATCGGCTACAGGCTTGCCGGGTTCCGGCACCTCTCGTTTTGGGCACGGTGCGGGCATGATGCATGCTTTTGGGGCGGGACTTTCATTGGATGATGCGTAACAAAGCTAGGGGAGGAATTTTGGCCCCTCAAAGCCCTTGAAATGAACCAAGAATATGGCATTTTCCCCCAAAAACCTCAAATTTTGGGTAAATTCACGTGAAATTCACGCAATTATTCAAACGGCCACTTAACGGCCGTTCACGAAGGGTACATGTATGGGGGAGTGGCAAGGGTGGCCCCTGAGCAGGAGGGGGTGGCCCAGGTGGTGGAGTGGCGGCAGGTGGGGGAGTATGCGGCCGTCACGGACTTCGTGTGGCTGCGGAGGCTGGGCCTGGTGCTGGACGACGCCAAGAAGGAGGGCCAAGGCATGTGTCCATGTCACCAGGTGTGAAAACTTCCCACAACACCCTGCTCTAACCCCTGCTCTAACTAGTTATCGCGCTAGGTTATCGCGTTCTAACTAGGTGCTCTAACTAGTTATCGCGCTAGGTTATCGCGTTCTAACTAGTTATCGCGGGGTTATCGCGGGGGGTTATCGCGGGGGTTATCGCGCGATAACCTAGTTATCGCGGGGGTTATCGCGCGGGTTATCGCGTGTTTTTTTTTTGTTTCTTTTGTTTTTTTCAGGCTACCATCTTGCAGCTGCCCCGCATCTTCGTCAAGGACGACGCCCAGGCAGCCGACGCAGCAGGCGGAGCGGCAGAAGCAGCGGGGGCACGGCCCGCCAAGCCGGTGGCGGCCCGGTTGGAGCTGGAGGGGGAGAAGAGGCTGCCGGAGGGGGCGTCGTGGCGGTTTGGGGAGCTTGGGGATGAGGCTTGCAGGATGGGGGGGACGGGATGGTACCGGCAGGTCACCATCACAGAGAAGGAGGGGGGGGTGGAGAGGAAGACCAACCTCACCCTCCCCTCCTATGTGTGGGTTGGGGGGGAAACGGCCAAGTGGCCGCAAGCCGCAGAGGGGGAAACGGTTGCGGCTTTTTTGTGTTTGTTTGGGATGAGCGACCCCCCCCAAAGGAAATCTTATTTCCTTTTGAGGGTGTGTTTTTTGTGGGAGGGGGAGTATACGGGGAGGGAAGTGTGGCAGAAGCTGCACAGGGGGGGGGACATCCACCAGGTTGGTGGGTATGACCCCCCCCCTTCTGTGGTGGACGCCACTGCCGATTGGGTTCGGCAGTATGCACCCAAGGGGGGGAGGCCGGGAAAAGGCCAGACGAAGCGGGGACCAGACGTGGTGGTGGTTGAGCCGGATGCCCCCCCCCCCCTTAGGGGTAAGGGCCAAACCCCCGCCCCCAAGCCCTCCCCCAAGCCATCGAAGGTGGCAAAGGTGGCGGCAGCCCAGCCCCCCCATGAGGCCCTGGACGTGGGGGCCTTGGGGGCCAGTGTGGCCACCCACGTGACGGACGCTTGCCAGGTTTTGGTGGAGCAGGCGGCCGCCACGGGGGTCGAGGCCGCACTGGCCAAGGGTCGGTCGGCCGACCACAAGTCGGCCTTGGCAAAGGCCGAAAAGGCCCAGGGCAACACCCAGCGTGCCCTGGACCAGGCCCTCAACCTGGCCGCCAAGAGGGGGGAGGAGGTGGAGGCGATGAGGGAGGCCCTGAGGGAGGCCCAGGAGGGGAGGCGGAAGGCGGAGGTGGAGGTGGCCCAGCTTAGGGTGGAGGTGGAGGGGCAGCGGAGGAGGGGTATGACCTTGGGCAGCGCTTGGGGGTGGCTGAGGCGCAGGTGCGCAGCCTCACCTCCACCCTCTGTGCCTCCTTCGGGGCGCAGCAGGCCCAGCAGGGGCTGGCGCCGCAAGGGTTGCAGAGTCAGGGTAGCGGGAGTAGGAGTGGGAGCCAATGACTAGTGGATTTTCTCAAGGGGTTGCCCAAGGGCATTTTTCGTGGGGAGGAGCGATATGGGGCCCAAGTGGACATGTGCCACTTTGGCCTCGTGGGAAGTGGAAACCCCAACCCCTCTAATTTTAGGGCGACCCACATGGCCGCTGCTACCCTCAGGCCTGCCCTCACCCCCTTGGTAGCAGACCTCAATGGGTATTGCACCTCCAATGCTCCACCATGGTTCACATGGTGTAGCATCCAAATTGTTCGCCCCCAAGGGACGGACACCATGGGCCTCCACTCCCATTTGCGGGATGGGGCGCCCATGGCGCTTATTGTGTGTGTGGGGTCTTTCACGGGGGGTGAGTTTTGGGTGGAGAGTGGTGGCCTGCTGAATCCCTCCTTGAGGGAAAAAAAGCGGCACACCCGTGTGTGCAAGGGTAGGGTGGTGGAGGGTTGGGCATGCACCGCCACCCCCCAAGCCCCGGTGTTGTTCAACACCAGGGCACTACACGCTCCATTGCCATGGGAGGGCGAGCGATGGAGCGTGATTTTTTATAGTGCGGGGGGGGGGTTCTGCACTGCACGCCTGTGTGGCGGCAGCAGCTGCTGTCCATGGGTTTTAGGGTGCCCAATGCTTCCTCTAACCCCTCCAGCTAGTGTTATTTGTGATTCGATTATTGTTCACTATTTCTATTACTGTACTCTGTGGACTCTGAGGAGGGGCAACTAGCCCGGAACATGTCCATTTGACTGATTTGAATTTGTGATTGTGGCGCCATGTACCCCGTGCCTGCACATTGTTGACATCTCCAAGGTTTCCTGGGTGCAATATCAACGTTTGTGAAGGTTTTAGGGTGCCCAACGCTTGCTCTAACACCACCAGTTAGTGCGCACTAACCCCTGCTCTAACTAGTTATCGCGGGGGTTATCGCGCTCTAACTGGGTGCTCTAACTAGTTATCGCGGGGGGTTATCGCGCTCTAACTAGTTATCGCGGGGGGTTATCGCGGGGGTTATCGCGCGATAACCTAGTTATCGCGGGGGTTATCGCGTGGGTTATCGCATGTGTTTTTTGGGCCCTTGCTTCAAAACCCTCCCTCATTTCGCGCCCAGGTCCTCTTATTCTTCATGGACAATGCTGTCAATGAGGCCCTGCGGGCTCTCAACACAGCCAACCTGCGGCGGTACACCGATCTGCAGTGCCCCAAGGCCCGGCGGCGGCGTTTGAAGGCGGTTCAGCGGCTGGTGCGAGTTCTATTGGGTGACCGAGACGTCGTGTGTGGCACCAACACCAAAGGCGAAGTTTGTTTAAGTGGTGGGGCGTGCACTGCCCTGTCTGGCCCACTTGGCGGCCATCTTGCATTAACAGCTCAGGAGCATGAGGCCCTGAGCATGCTACGCATGGCATGCAGCATGCATCTCTCCGAACGGGCCCTTTTGCGAATGCCCCGCCGTTGCACACAACGGGACCTAAGGACCGTTCGGCAACGGATCATGCCCTACTTTCCCCAAACCACCATTGTAAAGTCTACCACAGGCCGCAATAGGGCAGCTGCCCATGTGCCTTTGCAATCAATTGTGCAAAATGCAATATCTATGGCCCGAGTTATTGGGAAACCCCCCCCTAGTGGCGTTGCCATTATTGTTCTTTCAGTTGATGCGACTTCCTTGTGGAAGGCATCCTCTACCCGTGCGGATGTATGGGTTAATGTATGGGGGGGGGCAAAATATGCTTCGAAGGTGAAGCTATGGGCCTCATGGTTTTGCATGGATGGCGGGGATGAACAGGCTTTTTTGAGAAGCCTGGACATCTCCGCCAACCTCAACCAAGAGGTGAGGGATGTGGAAGAGGACGTTGTCCTCTTTCAAAACCAATTTTTGACTTGCACTGTCATTTTGACAGGGGATGGGAAGGGGATGCAAGCAATGGGGGGGGCTGGGTCTAAGTGTTGGTTGTGCAAAGACCCCAATGGGATTGTTGAGCAAAGGGGGGTGGAGTCCACCTCAAGATGGGGGTCATTCTTGAGAAGTGTGACCCCTGATAGGCGGCCGGGGGACTACCAACATGCAGCATGCCGCATCCTAAACGGCATTGCAAAGCGCATTGAGACCACCCTTCAGGCCCTCCCCCCTGGTACCCCTGGTAAGGCCCAAGCTCTTGCAGCTTTGCAGGCCTTCAAACAAGCCCTCAAGGATGAGACCTCAGGCATCCCTCTTAGGGAACGCCTCCCTTCGGCCTCGAGGGCCACAGAAAAAGATTTCGATCTAACCAGCACCAAAGTTTTCCTACCCTCCCCCCCCTTCCAAAGGCAATTTGTGGAATGCCTCAAAGAGCATGTCCCCACAGTGAGGACCCCTGGGGGACCTATGTTATGGGTTGTTGTGCATGTCATGGTGAAATGCATTGAGGGTTTGTATGAGCTTTGGAGGGTGAGGGAGTTGTACACTCTAACCCAAGTGGAACGCCACCGTGCGTTGACCACAAAATTGTCAAAAGCGTGGGGAGACTCAGGTTGGTCCCCCACCAGGTGGATCCATTGGTGCTTGGCACATTCCACCTTTTTTGCCGAGAAATGGAGGAACATTTTTCAGTTTTCCTCCATCCCAACGGAGTATCGGCATGGGCCTTACAAGAGGAGGCTCAAAAATTGTTTTAAGGGTTGGTCCTTGGTGAGGCCAAGTATGTCCCTCCGCCACATGCACCATTGCATGTCCATGAACGCCCTGGAGCAAGGGCTTTTGGGGCTGGAGGCAGCCAAGGCCTCAGACATTGATGACTTTGTATGAAAAAAGACCATACATGCTTTGTGCCAAGTGTTTTCTGTTGTTTGTCCTAGTGAGGGATGGAGGAGGGGTGCGCGATAACTACCCGCGATAACTACGCGATAACTGAGTTATCGCGCGATAACTAGCGCGATAACTAGTTAGAGCAGGGTGCTCTAACTGCGTTCTAACTCTGTTCTAACCGTGCTCTAACTCTTTGACCCCCCCCCCCCAAAAACCACCCCTACAATGAGGGTTATGTGGGGAAAGAAAGGGGATGGGGGGTTTTTGAGGGTGCTGAATCCATTTTTTTAGGTGGTTTGCCCCAAAATTAAGGGTAGGTGGGTGTTCCAGAAATTGCGTTCTAACTAGGGGTTCCGCACCACGCCCTAGAACGCTGCATCCCAACACTTACGTTTGTATTGCAAGTCTGATCTAGTGTTGGCGAAAATCGAACATACTCCATGTTTCAGATTTATGCTTTTGTTAAGCCGTTGAGCCTCTGCTGTGCACGCTTGCATTATGTTGATAACATTTGAAGTGCGTAGTCATACCACGCTACTTCCAATTATATATCGCGATTTCAAGGGTTCCGGCGCTTGAAAACAACATAGCGCGCGCGATAGTGGTCATTGCGCGCACTAAATAGCATGTAGCGCGCGCTAAAACACAAATAGCGCGCGCTACCACAGTTCATCATCCGCAAAATATGCCCGAACGTCGTCAGCCAATTTTTGTGCATTGCACAGGTTGCTTCTGGAGGTCCCATTCCACCTTGGTACTTCAAAGTACAGGAACAGGCGCTCATTAACCTGCCTGAACATCTTAATGCGGCGCGACACCAGGGTTCCTGCCCCCCCACCTCTATCACAAAAGGAGGACCAAATGTCCTTCAGCACCCTGTTGCTCCCATCCAAAAGATCCCCCGAAAACATTCCTAGGCCATAGGGCCTTATGGCCTGAATAGTGACTGTAGCATCTTGCAACATCCAGTTAATATAAGGTGATCTTATTGCTGGACAAACCCACCTCTGGAAAGCCTGGGCAACCTCTGGAGCCTGCAATGCACCCTCTTCAAACATTGTGCCATACATGTCCCCCAGTAGTATGTACATGGCAACCACTGCTGTGTGCATCCTCATGTCACCCCCAAGGAGGGGGGCCGGGTCCTCCCAAACCTTTAGAAGGCACCAAGTCTCTTCCCCATCTGGCTCTGCCGTCCCCTGTAGTGCAATGTGACAACCAGACCTGGAGGGTGGAAGCAATGGAATCAAAGGAAAATATATAGTCAAAAAAGTGCTGCACGGGCCACTGCGAAAAGACTGTGACCCCATCTGTGTGCACGGCAACCTGTAAATGCTGCCTACTTGCAAGCTGGTTCCATTCTGTGGCGAAACTAGCATAGGACGGGAGAGAAAAAAGGTGTGTGGGGACCTTACTTCTCGTCCAAGTAATCAAATCTTTGTACCTGAGGAAAATAGCGCGCGCAACATGAGGACGTAGCGCGCGCAGAAGTCAACGAAGCGCGTGCTATGAGCGGAAGTGCGCGCAATGTCACATGCAAAGCGCGCGCAATAATACCTTCTTCTTGGAATCTTCAGGAGCAGGACCAAGTCCACCACCGACAGGGGTGTGACGGCGTTGGCAGCCTCGGTCCTGCGACGCTTCTTCTCTGCTTCAGACACGGGGACCCTTTTTTCCAACTTGGCCCACAAAGACCGTTGGACGGCAGACCCTGAGCAAAAAAACTCAACTAGGTACGTCCGCCAAAAGGTCCTCGTTCTTCCACAGGGACCACCCATAGTGGGGGCCCAAAATGCTGGCAATCTTTCCTGACATTGACAGCGTCACATGCGGTGCCGGAAGCATCTGAAACTTTAGAAAAATAGGCGTTTTTGGCCTGCTTATTAGGACATGGGGTTACAAACCCAAGACCCCGAGCCATAGCGCGCGCTATGCTGCGCGCTATAGTTTTGTAGTGCGCACTGAGCCATCGCGCGGCAATACCCTGTAGCGCGCACGCAGGGTCTTATTAGCAGGTTCTGCTGTGCCGTGATGGGCCGGTACCCCACGACCCTCGCGGTCGAGTTGAAGCTTTCTCAAGTCACCCTTGAGGCCTTCAACAAGACCCTGAAGCTGTGCACTGCTGCAGCGTCAAAAGAGTTCGTCAACGTTCTCGAGCTGCAGGAGAAGCCGCCTAAGGGTCTCGACCCGGAGGAGCAGTGGCTGTGGGTGGATCCAGTCAAAAAAAGTGGCTAGACGCACCGCACGGCCACTGACGCCGTCGTGCGGTACCAGACGGTGAAGGTGCAGACGTGGGATGCGGTAGCTCCCACGGAGTTCTCCACCAACCGTCGCCTGCGCACCCACATCCCCGACATCACCCACCCCACCCTCTACAGCACCGACGCCCCGTTCACCATGCTTGGCATGGGTTGCCCCCACCCCTCCTTCCACAACTCCTACCCCGTTGCCACCCACGACATCCCCAACCCCCTCATCGTCACGGAGGAGGGTTTTGCCGCGGCGGGCTACCGCCAGTATGACCGCATCATCCCCGAGGATGTGTGGGCCAGACTGGCGGAGCTCGCCACGGTGGAACTCAACCCGTCGATGCTCAAGGAGGTGGACCTCCAGGCCCCCGGGGAAGGTGGGGGGCGCTATATATCAGACGACGGTCTCCAGCGCCCCCCATCGGCTCCCGGACGACCTCTGTCAGGCAGTTCTGGCCCTGCTGGGGTTCTCCCTCCCACCGCCGGAGGGACTTGAGGCCTTGTGCCCCAAGATCATCGAGCGGTGGGAGGCAGAACCCTGGAAGGGTTTCCAGATCCCCCACCGCGATTTTGCACTGTCAGTGAAACAGTCAGTGCAGTGCATGGTACGTCATTTTCATCCCCCTCACCACCTCCCCCCCGTCCAAGTCGCTGCAGGTGTGCCCGGGCACGCAGGGGGGCTATCACGCTGCGAATCGGTGGGATATTCCATTGTCTACAGAGGGGACGTTTCTCTCCGGAAGCGCTCCGCGCGGCACAATACGTGCTGCGCGTGTTGCTTCATAACGCGCAGCACGCGCAGCACGTGCAGAACGCAAACATGTACCTGACATCGGGGGAGGGGTCGAGGGAGGCTGCCCAGCCCACGATGTCATCTACCCCCAGTGCCCCCGACTCGTACGTCGCCTCCTCCAATTGATGGTGTGAACCCTTCGTGAACGGCCGTTAAGTGGCCGTTTGAATAATTGCGTGAATTTCACGTGAATTTACCCAAATTTTGAGGTTTTTGGGGGAAAATGCCATATTATTGGTTCATTCCGAGGGATTTGAGGGGCCAAGTTTCCTCCCCTAGCTTCGTTACGCATCATCCAATGAAGGTCCCGCCCCAAAAGCATCCATCATGTCCGAACCGTGCCCAAAACGAGAGGTGCCGAAAGCCGACAAGCCTGTAGCCGATTCACGGCCGTGAGTTCACGTGAATTCGTACGAAATTCGCACGAATTCGCACGAATTTCGTACGAATTTCACGTGAATTCACGTGAATTCATACCAATTTCACCCTTGTGCACCCCCTCGTTTGTCCTAACACCCGGGGTACCTCCCCCCCAAACACCCCTGCAGGCACCCTGGCTATAGGCAACATGTGCACATGTGTGTGGGTGTGCCTTTGTGTGGGCTGTGTGGGTTTGTGTGGGTTTGTGTATGGTTGTATGGTTGGGTTTGCATGTGGGTGGATGCGTGACTTCTCGTTTGTTTCTACGTGCGGGCGTGCGTCTGTGTGTTGGTGTGTATGAGGATGTGGGGGCCACCCGACCACATACGCACACAAACCCGTCCCAAACCTCACACCAACACCCACACACCCACACACACAACCACGGACCCATGGATGCACACCCACACACAAACACACACCCACACGCACAAACCAATCAACACACACACACACACACACACACATAGACACACCCACAATGATCCCGCCCCACACACCTAACCACGACACATCCACTATGCAGGTGTGTGTGCGTATGTGTGGCTGGGCAGTGTGTGGGTGTGGGTGGGGTGGCAGGGCGGTTTGATTCCACTAATGGCATGTGGGTGTGTGTGTGGGGGGGGGGGCTACATGTACGACTGTCTGTGAGGATGTGAGGAGCACCAAACCATGCACATATACGCACAAGCCTTACACACACACACGCACACCCTTCCCGCACCTCACACCAACACGCGCGCACACACAAACACACACAACCACACACCCAACTACACATGGACACACCGACCCACATACACGCATCCAGACAAATCATACGCATACACACAGACACAGAATCACCCCCCTAAACATTTCACCGTGACACATCCACTGTCCAGGTACGTATGAGGGTGTGTGGGCGGGCAGTGTGTGGGTATGGGTCGAGTGGGGGGCTGTTTGCTTTCATTCAGGGTATGTGTGTGTTTGTGCATGGGTGTGTGTGTGTCTCTGTGTGGGGGGGGGGGTGTATGACTGTCTTTTTGGTTATGGGTGTGGGCGTGCGCCTGTGTGTGTGGGGCAGGTGAGGATGTGAGGAGCACCAAACCAGATATACACACAAGCCATACACACACACACAGACACACACACACACACATACAGACACACCCTTCCTGCACCTCACACCAACACGCGCATACACACAAACACACACAACCGGACACCCAACTACACATGGACACAACGACCCACCCACCCACACACACACACACATCCGCAGAAACCCATCCACACACACAGGCAGACACACATACACACACACACACAGAACCCCCCCCCCCCTAAACATCTAACCGTGGCACATCCACTGTCCAGGTACGTATGAGGGTGTGTGAGCGGGCAGTGTGTGGGTGTGGGTCGAGTGCATGGGGGGCTGTTTGCTTTCATTGAGGGTATGTGTGTGTTTGTGCATGGGTGTGTGTGTGTGTCTGTGTGTGTGTGTGTGTTTGTGTGTGTGCGTGTGTGCCGGGGGGGGGGGGCAGGTACAGGGAAATGTGTGTGGGTGTGGGGACTTCGTTATTGCATAGGTGGTGTTGGTGTGGCTCTTCTGCCAGTGTCCTGCAAAAATGGTACGAAATTCGCACGAAATTCGCACAAAATTCGTACGAAATTCGTGCGAAATTCGTACGAAATTCGTGCGAATTTCGTACGAATTTCGTGCGAATTTCGTACGAATTTCGTCCCCAAAGTGTACCGTGAATTTGGTTGTTACGAATTTCGTACGAAATTCGCACGAATTTCGTACGAATTTCGACCAATTTGCATGAATTTGTATCATTTTTATGCAGAACAAACACACTCAGCCCATAGCACACAGCATAGCAACACAACAACAACACAGAAGAACAACACAGTCAGGTCATCAGCAACAGTCACCAATGAGGAGCAGCAGACAGACGAAGCACAACAAGCAGCAAGCAAAACAACGGTACCAACACAGCCGAAAAGCAGGCATTACACACACATCATGACAATCAGCAGCAACAAACACAAATGACAGACAGTCACAAACTACAAACAGCACAAAAGTATTGTCCCACATGATTCAACAACAGGCAGCCACCCATCCAACCATCCACACCCACTCATAGCACACAGCACAGCAACACAACAACAGCACAGAAGCACAACACAGTCAGGTCATCAGCAACAGTCAACAGTGAGGAGCAGCAGACAGACGAAGCACAACAAGCAGCAAGCAAAACAGCGATACCAACGCAGTCGAAAAGCAGGCATTAAACACACATAATGACATTCAGCAGCAACAAACACAAACGACAGACAGTCACAAACTACAAACAACACAAAAGTATTGTCCCACATGATTCAACAAAACCACCCAAGAACCCAAGAACCACCAATGCATGCACATATCACCCAGGCACGCACACACCATGCACCCACGCCCACACAAACAACAACCCCTCCGACCAGGCACACCCACACACACACAAAAATGACACAAATTCATGCAAATTGTTTGAATTCGTACGAATTTGGTACGAAATTCGTACGAAATTCGTAACAACCACATTCACGGTACGTATTGAGGGACGAAATTCGTACGAAATTCGTACGAAATTCGTACGAAATTCTCACGAATTTCGTACGAATTTCGTGCGAACTTCGTACGAATCTCGCACCATTTTTGCAGGACACTGGCAGAAGAGCTACACCAACACCACCTATGCATGTACCGGAGTCCCCACACCCACACACATTTCCCTATACCTGCCCCCCCACACACACATACAGTGCAGCAATGTACACACATGTTGTACACACATCCACTCTTGCGTGGGTCATCCCCGTTGTATGAAATCAAAAGTACCCCCTTTGCACATGGGGGACCCCCTGAACACTTGGGGGATTTACAGATGTGGCCCCTGGGGACAACGCCCCCCCACTCATTCGTGTGTCGTCCCCATTGAAAAACCCCCTGCGCACATGGGGGACCCCCTGATCACTTGGGGGATTTACTCCATCTTGTTGGCCACGTGTGTATTGCACTGCACTAGGCATGCCCCACACATGCCCCACCCATTGTGTTTTCCTTTTTGCCCGATGCATGCACCCACACACATTTCCCTATACCTGCCCCCCCGGCACCCACACACACATAAAGTGCAGCAATGTACACACACACACACACCGCACAGACACACACACACACACACAGGAGGAGGGGGCCACCCCTTCTTTCATGTACCGCAATATCCAAAGAAGCTCCCGGGGGGGCGCCCTGGTCGATCACTGGGGGGCCACCCCTTATTTCATGCACCACAGTTCCCGAGGAGCACACACACACACACACACACACACAGACACACACACACACACACACACACACACACACACGGTATGTGGCAGCACGAAACAACTACACGCAACATACCTCAGTCTGGATGCACCCAATCGCACGTAGAAATAATATGGTGATTGGTCTGTGCTGTTGATTGCTCTGTGTGCTTGTTGCTGTCTGTGTCATGTTTGTAATTTGTCTTCATGGTTGCTTGCACATTGCTGCATTTTGTGCATGGTCGCACGTAGAAAAAACCTGTGAAGAGAAAAGGAGTACCCTCCCTAACCTTAACCGCACTGCAACAAGCAAGACACCCTCCTAACCCCACACCCAGACACTCAGGTGTAAGTGGGGGTCTCCCCCCCCCCCCCTCCCAACCCTAGACGTGGTTGATTGCGCTCCTATGGTTTGACCCAATGGACCCCCCCACCCCACCGTCATGCATCTACTAGCAACTATCACCTTTGCCCTTCCCAACAACTGTGTGAGCAATGCAACAATGGTTTGACCAGAATGGACCCCCCACCACTGCATCCACTATCACCTATAACCTATGCCCTTCCCAACAAATTTGTGAGCAACGCAACAAAGCATAAGAAATGTAATGTGTATAATGGTTTGATTTGTTATGTGTGTTCTAGTGTAGAACAAATCTAGGCTAGAATGATTCCTGTTCTAGTCTACGTTCTAGCTAGATGTTGTAGGCTAGAACGCCCTCGCGATGTCGTTTTAGGCTAGAACGAAATTGTGCGTGCTAGCGTGTATCTAGGGATCTACAAAACAAATTGTTCAATATCCAATGTGTGCAACAAATAGCAGTGACAAGACAAAATTGGGGCTGATTCGTACGAATTCGCACGAAATTCGCACAAAATTCGTACGAAATTCGTACGAATTCGTACGAAATTCGTGCGAATTTCACATTCTTGTGAATCTGTGAATCTAGCGTGAATTTATGCGTGAATTTGGGTGCGTGAATTTCACATTCACGGCGATCTCACCAAATGTGTTGAACCATGCGGCTACTTCAAAACTGTAAATTGCACATATTTGTTGGATCTTACTTTGGGCGAAGATAGCACGACAAAAGCACACGATAGCACCAAGTTACGAGCAAAACACAGCAAAATTGGGTGAAATTCACGGTACCGTGAATCTCGGATTCAAACGGCCGGTTCACGAAGGGTACATGGGCGACGGGGAGGGCTTGGTAGTGGGCGAGGGTGTTGGCTGCGGGGTCGGGGCGCGAGGCCAGGCTTGCGAGTTGGGACATAGTCTGCTGGGACATGATTCAAAGAGAAGAATGCGAAGGCTTTGAGAGCTGTAACAAAGCGAAAGAGTGGAAAGGAGGGTAAATTCGTGCGTTATTCGTACGAAATTCGTACGAAATTCGTACGAAATTCGTGCGAATTGCACATTCTCGTGAATCTGTGAATCTACCGTGAATTTCTACGTGAATCACATTGGGTGCGTGAATTTCACATTCACGCGAATCTCACCAAATGTGTTAAACCATGCGGGGACTGGAAACCTTTAAATTGCACCTATTTGTTGCATCTTACTTTGGGCGAAGGTAGCATGACAAAAGCACACGATAGCACCAAGTTACGAGCAAAACACAGCAAAATTGGGTGAAATTCACGGTACCGTGAATCTCGGATTCAAACGGCCGGTTCACGAAGGGTACATGGGCGACGGGGAGGGCTTGGTAGTGGGCGAGGGTGTTGGCTGCGGGGTCGGGGCGCGAGGCCAGGCTTGCGAGTTGGGACATAGTCTGCTGGGACATGATTCAAAGAGAAGAATGCGAAGGCTTTGAGAGCTGTAACAAAGCGAAAGAGTGGAAAGGAGGGTAAATTCGTGCGTTATTCGTACGAAATTCGTACGAAATTCGTACGAAATTCGTGCGAATTGCACATTCTCGTGAATCTGTGAATCTACCGTGAATTTCTACGTGAATCACATTGGGTGCGTGAATTTCACATTCACGCGAATCTCACCAAATGTGTTAAACCATGCGGGGACTGGAAACCTTTAAATTGCACCTATTTGTTGCATCTTACTTTGGGCGAAGGTAGCATGACAAAAGCACACGATAGCACCAAGTTACAAGCAAAACACAGCAAAATTGGGTGAAATTCACGGTACCGTGAATCTCGGATTCAAACGGCCGGTTCACGAAGGGTACACAACACACGCATCACGCGCAGAACGCGCAGAACGCGCAGCACGGCGTTCTAGAGGCAGACTTAGAAGCAGACTTCCGGCACGCGCAAAACGCGTAGCACGCGGAGCACGTCACTATTGCACACACGCTTACTTTTGGGGGGCCGCGTCCTCACAGTTTGGGTATCCATCCTACGCGGTTCTCCCCCAGGGTTCGCACTGGTCCCATGGGTAGGGATGGCAGAGGCTTGGCGGCCATGAAGTTCACGATTCCACCACGTCCGCCCTCCACCACCTTCTGCTTCCTAATCTTCGTCATCCTCCATGTCCTCGTCCTCTTCCCCGTCACTCTCCTCCTCCTCCTCACTCTCTTCCTCCTCATCCTCCTCCCCCTCCTCCTCACTCTCCTCCTCCGTGTCATCCTCACTCTCCTCCCTCTCGCTTCCATCCTCCTCGGCCTCGTCGCTCTCCTCCTCCACATCCGCTTCTACCACCCCGGTCACCCCATGCGCCACGGCAAAGCACACCACTTGCCGCACCCACAACAAACGTAGTGGGTCTTGCCCCGGTTGCAATGGGCGCACACCCGGCGGCCCCGCATCCGCACTGGCACGTGGACCGGCTTGGCCACTGTCGCTGTACAAAAGCGGCGCCGGATAAGCTAGGTCCCACTGCCAATCAAACATGGTACCCGTTCGGGCCCCCCTGAGGGACCGGCAGGTCGCGTATGCGGTGACCACGGCATGCCGGAGGACAAACGCACGCATGACACCGCATGCTACCACGTCATCTGACGTCCCATCTGGCGCATCTAGAGCGCCATCTGGTTGACGCCATCCACACCACGCGATAGCTGGCGGTAGCTGGCGACCACCGGGTTCACCTCATTCCCGCTGCGGCGATGCACGGGTCCGGCTTGTGGGAAGTGGACGTTCGTGAGCATTGGCACTACGCGGGGCGGCTTGTGACCCACCTTTGGATTCTTGAAGACCACCATGGCGTACCTCGCGTCGTCCACAGTGCACGTGGCGGTTTGTCCTTCACCTCGAAGCTCTCCTGCCCTGTCCACCCCGTACGTGGAGCGCTTCGTCATCATCAAGAATGCGTGCCCCTCCGCAGCGAGTGTACCCTCCGTGAACGGCCGTTAAGTGGCCGTTTGAATAATTGCATGAATTTCACGTGAATTTACCCAAATTTTGAGGTTTTTGGGGGAAAATGCCATATTCTTGGTTCATTTCAAGGGCTTTGAGGGGCCAAAATTCCTCCCCTAGCTTTGTTACGCATCATCCAACGAAAGTCCCGCCCCAAAAGCATCCATCATGTCCGCACCGTGCCCAAAACGAGAGGTGCCGGAACCCGGCAAGCCTGTATAGCCGATTCACAGCCGTGAGTTCACGTGAATTCGTACGAAATTCGCACGAATTTCGTACGAATTTCGTACGAATTTCACATGAATTCACCTGATTTTACACAAATGTTACCCGTGTGCACCCCCTGATTTGTCCTCACACCCCTAGTAAGCCCCCCAGCATGCATTCCGGTCACAGGCAACAATGGTCTGCGTTCGTAAGGTCATCTCATGTCCGTCTCTTGCGGCACCGGAACCGCCGCTGTAGAGTCTAAAGGTGCTGCATGTCGGTTAGAAGCAGTCTTCTTGTGCGGCTTGCATACGTTTGTACACTTATGGGCCCTTGCCCATGTTGAGCCCTTTTGGTCGCATCCCACCCATGCAACCAAAGGCTATCGTCAATGGTGTGGTTGTCCACAACCACTTGCACCCCTAGTCTCCCCCGGAGGAGGCTTAGGCCCCCGCTGTTGCGCAACATGCGCTTCAGCCTCCGGTGACTTCCCTCCATGGCAAAGCAGGAGAACTTTGACAAGATTCTCCACTTCTTTGCAAAATAATACATGTGGTCGATCCAAAGATGCGTCCACAAAAGTTTGCCCCATTGGAGCTCATTGTGGGCAGCGCCCATGGCTATGCTATGGTTCCGGAGCCGCCCCAAGTCGGCCCCGGAGAACCATGCGGGACGCCAGGCGTATACACACATGCTTGCAAAATTCTCCCACCACGTTTTGCACACCGACTCCCAACTTTTTCCCCCTAAACCCCCGCCCCAAAAATCGGAACCGGTTCTTATTTTTGACCCAGTTGGTGGCGGTAGCAGGGGGGGTTCTTATTTTTGGGGGCGGTTCCTATTGCGTTTGACACCTCCTCCTGCCTTCAGAAAAAATGGACATTTTTGATGGCTTGCACCCACAGTGTGCGGACTCCATTGACGTGGAAAAATCAGACTCATCTGAGGACTCGGATATGGAGGTGATTGAGCAGTTGATTGAGCCTGCGGAGGCTGATCTGGCAAGACTCATTGTGGACTCTTCAGTGTTCCCCGCTTTTATTCTGCTTGTGTCCAAGGTGGTTCTTATTTTTGACCCGCTCGGTGGAAAGCCCCAAGCGGTTCTTATTTTTGGGGCGGTTCTTAGTTTGGGGCCAGTTCTTATTTTTTGGGCAGGGGTTTACTTGATGCTGCCTCACACTAGGCTGCTCTAGGCAAGCATCTATTATCTTCTCCCAACCCCTATTCCGCATGAAATGGATGGCAGCAGCACACTCCATCCTCACCTTCCCCTTGCTGTTTGCCTTGTCATTATTTAATGAGGCACGGGTGCAAGTTCGTGCAGCAAGCCGTGCCTCATCTAGAACCGGTTGCAGCATGGTGCGTGCCGCAGTGGCCGGTGCCTTCCCTGTCAATTGTACAACTAGGTCCCGTGTCCCGTTGACTGCACACAACAGGACACGAAGGACCCCATGGAGGCCATAAGCAGGCACTCGCCTATCACTCGTAATGGTCCTATATATAGCATTTATGGCAACGGCTGGTTCCCAGTTGCCGTCTATCGCACTTGCTGTGCCAAAGGTAGCAAGGCACAGAGCACGGTTACACATGCAGACCCAACACACAGTGGCACCAGGGGATTCTGCCTTCCAGTTTTGGCAGCCGGCCATGAGCACCTGTGCTTTACCGTCTGCACACAAAAAAAAAAGGGACTGCCTATCGTTCCCCGCCGTATCCTTAAAACTTGCGGTTGCGGCCTTGCGCAACTCATCATCAAAATCAATTTCCTGGGAGGCCGCGTAGAGGGTCTCCCTCTTTTCACTGCCCCCTAGTAGCCACCAACTAGATAGTTGGTTGGGGCTCGCGGTGCCACCAAGCGTGCAATGGACGTACGAGGCCTCATGCCTCGATGTACCGTCCACCGCAATAGGCAACCAATGCAGCCGTCGGTCTCCGGGCTGCATGATGGCCGAGGGTGGGGGTAGTCGACACTTGAATAGGTGGCCGATGCGGTCAGGTAGGTAGCAGGCCACACCATTGATGGCCGTGTCGTCACCCGTATAGGCAGTGAACGCCCGGGACTCCGGCAACGCTAGCTGCCAAAGCATGCCGTACACCTGGTCCCATACCACACCGTACGTCATGCTCCCCACTAGGTACCGGGACTCCGTCCTAGAGAGGTGCAATGACCGGATCCTCCAGACGGCCATAATCAACCTCTCCTCCTGGGTGGGCTCGGGCTGGACGGTGGCTACAATTCTTGTTTCGGGGGTAAGCACTATTTGCCCCGTGTCGGGCAGGTACTTGACGGTGTAGGGTGCTGCAAGCTCCTTGGTAACAACCTCCTGGAGCTCTTGTAGGCGCCGCCGTGGTGTACGATCCGCTAGCAGATGGAATGGCTCCTTGGGCCGTTGCATGGTGTGAGATACAAGACCTGTTGAATGGGCAGGCAGTCATCGCAAGGTTTCTACCATCCCCCTCCCGCAGACAACTCTCTCTACTGTGATTTGCATGCAATTTGAAGAAATTTACATAAATTCGCACGAAATTCGTACGAAATTCGTACGAATTTCGTACGAATTTCGTGCGAATTCCACGTGAATAGAAATGTGTGAATATTCTAAAAATGTGAAATTCGTACCAAAATCGTACGCATTTCGTACGAATTTCGTACGAGTTTCGTGCGAATTTCACATGACTGTCACAGAATTTCTGCCAAAGCCTCATCCTTCTGCCCTCGTTGACCCTCACAAAGCAAGCTCAGGATGGTGCTCATGGGTTATCACACACCCAATCCAGTGGCTGTCATTCCGGCTGTCACTCAGCCAGCAGTGTAACACGTCAGGGGGCATAGCATACCCCAAATAAAATACAAACAGTTCCGCAGAAAAAATCGCAAACAGGTCAGGGGGCACACCGTACCCCAATTAATGTACAAACAGTGCTGCAGAAAATTTCGCACATTGGGGGGGGAGTACCCCACATATCGGTCAAACTGCCCATGCTTGGGGGGGGGGGGGCAGGATAATATTCGTCGTGGTTAGAAAGGACAGGTGCTCCGGAGGGTACCTACGCACCCGCCCCCCCCCGGGAGCAGAGCTCCGGCTAGCGGAGCCCTGGGAGCTCTGCTCCGCCACCCCGTCCCACCTCACCGTCCCCGCCTCCCCAGTTCGCGCCACCCCCGTCTGCACCCGCCAGTGCCCACTCAACAGCCGGTAGGCAAACATGCCCACCAGCTCCTGCCCCGCAGGCAGTGTACCTTTCGTGAACCGGCCGTTTGAATCCGAGATTCACGGTACCGTGAATTTCACCCAATTTTGCTGTGTTTTGCTCGTAACTTGGTGCCATCGTGTGCTTTTGTCGTGCTATCTTCGCCCAAAGTAAGATGCAACAAATAGGTGCAATTTAGAGGTTTAAAGTCCCCGCATGGTTTAACACATTTGGTGAGATTCGCGTGAATGTGAAATTCACGCACCTAAATTCACGCGGAAATTCACGCTAGATTCACAGATTCAGGAGAATGTGAAATTCGCACGAATTTCGTACGAATTCGTACGAAATTCGTACGAATTTCGTACGAATTTACCCTCCTTTCCACTCTTTCGCTTTGTTACAGCTCTCAAAGCCCTGGCGTTCTTCTCTTTTAACAATGTCCCAGCAGACCATGTCTCAACTCGCAAGCCTGGCCTCGCGCCCTGACCCCGCAGCCGACACCCTCGCCCACTACCAAGCCCTCCCCGTTGCCCACCATCAATTGGAGGAGGCAACGTACGAGTCGGAGGCACTGGGGGTGGATGACATGGGCTGGGCAGCCTCCCTCGACCCCTCCCCCGATGTCATCCACATCGACATGCGCGGCCCCAGCCGCAACAGCTACCTCGGGGGGAGGGGATGGGCCACAACCCTGTGGAGGGAACTGCGCCGCCAACTCCCCACCCTCAAATTTCTCCATCTAACCCCTCTCCCATCCAGTGTTGACCAGCTCCTCAACTCGATGAGGACTAACCCTGTGGGGAAGCCTAAGGACGCCCACGTCCAGGTGTACCCCACCACTGACCTCGTCCACACCCCCCCCCACTGCGATATGGTGTGCCTGCAGGATCTTGCTGCAGGTGCACCAGCAGACCACTCTTTTTTCCCCTTTTCTTGGCATCTTGCCAACCCCCGGTGGTGCGATGATTTGGGCATCGCCCCTTTCCATCCCACCATCCCCCCCCAGGTGCACGTCCCCGACGTCACCCACCCCACCTTCTATAGCACAACCTCTTTGCAATGGTACCGTGGTGCCTCATGTGCCCCCCCCTTCATTTCAAGTGAGCCCCCCGTCCGCACCGAACCCCTTCCCGACCCCCCTCGTGGGGTGATGGGCAGCCCTCACCCCGCCCCCGACAAGGTTGGCCCCTCTCAGCCGCCCCTCAACTTTGTTGATGGGAACGGCTACATTGTGCTTCGGGGGCTTGTGGAGGCACGGGATTGTGAGGTGGGGTGGAACAAGGTGATGAAGGCGTGGGGCAGCGGCGACGAAAAAGTCGTCTCAAAGAATTTTGAGCTCCTTTTCAACGCCGCGCGGAGTGAGGAGTAGGCCAAGGATCCTGCGCTCCCCCGCCGGTGGCAAAGCAAGAGCACCTTGGGGTCGGGGGTGGGGGGGCCTCTCTTCAAGAAGTTTCACCCCCACCTCACCGGAAGTGTCCCTGGGGTTGGGTACCTCCACCCAATGACGCCGGGCGGCGTCATTGTGGCCAGTGTGGGGAGTGGGCCGCAGCTCCCCCACACCGACGTGGCCACCCACCCCGAGGTCCTCCCCCCCCACGACAAGGAGGTGGGGGACTGCCACCTGAGTAGCTTCCTCTGCTTGTCAGAGGACTACCAGGTGGCGGTGCAGGCGGGGACGGCCCTGGGGGAGGCGGGGGAGGCGCGCTGGGACACCGTTGAGCTGCATCGGGGGGACATGCTGCCTCGGCCTGGGCATGCCAGGCCTGTGCGCCGGCCAGGAGGTACCGGACACCGGCAGCACTGGCCCCCCCCTTGTCACCCGGGGTGGCGGGGGCCTCGGCACCCTCAGCCCTCTCCACTGCCTCTGCTGGCTGTGCCGCTGGCTTTGCCCTGCGCAACGTCGCCACGTCGCGCTCAAGATTCTTCACCTTGGTGGCCAGCCGGTCACGCTCCTTGGTGACGTCCGCCAACCGCAACTCGCAGTCCCGCCTGTCCTCGTTGGCCCTGGACAGACGGGCCTCGAGGTCGCGGTTGATGGCCTCCGCGCTTATGGCGCGTGCCTCCCAGCCCCCTCGCCCGCTGCTGGTCCACCCACTCCTGCACCACCCCCCTCTGCCCCCGCCCCCCCACCGGCTTCGCCTGCTCCGCCCGCACTGCCCGCTCCGCCGGGGTGGCCGTACGCGGGGCTTTGGGGGTGGGGGTGGGGCCCGTGTCCCCTTCGGGGCGCCCTTTCCGCTTGCGCGTTGGGGGGGGGTTCGTCCTCCTCGACGTCAATGACGTCAACCACCACCCCCATCTTCCGCTGCCTCCCCACATGGACGCGCATGGCAAGCCATGCCACGTCCACCCACTCCGGCCTCCGCTGCTCCCAACCCGTGAGCACATTCAGCCCAAAAACCCCAGCCGTCGTCACCGTCCCCGCCTCCCCGATTTGCGACACCCCTGTCTGCACCCGCCAGTGCCCACTCACAAGCCGGTAGGTAAACATGCCCACCAGCTCCTGCCCCGCAGGCAGGTTGGCCCCCCCCCCGGACCACAATGGGGCAGGGCAAGGAGATGCGGAGGGTGCCCTGCACCCCCCGCGACTCCAACACCATGTCCCTCACGGCACTGAGATGCCGCTGCCGCCCATCGGGCCCGGGCGGCACCTGCTGGGTCCAGGCCGGATCCGGCTGCCTGGCGGCCAGGGTGACCCGGTCCAGGGGGGGGTTGTTGTGGGCGTCGCCCAACTCGTCGCGGGACGGCTGGGGCACCACCACCTCGCGCGCCACATGCCCCCTGGCGGTGCTGGCCTCGCTGCCTCCCGAACGTCGAGAGCGCTGCGACCCCTCACTGCGCACACTGCCGGCCTCGCTTGGTGCCCGTCCACCGCCGGTGCCTGCGGGCTGGGCGCCACCGGGGCCTCCGGCGGGCTCGGCGTGCTCCTCGGGCAATCGGGGCCGGGGCTTGTACTTGCGCTTGGTGTGGTGCCGAATATCCGGCGACCAAGCGGTGAACGGGACCTGCATGCAGATGTGGGGAGGTGTGCCAGGCACAAATTGAGAAAGGGGGAGTGGACACGAGGCAACGCAAGAGCAAAAGGAGCAAATTGGACGAAATTCACAGAAATTCGTACGAAATTCGTACGAATTTCGTACGAATTTGGTACGAATTTCACATTTCGAGAAAATTCACACAAATTTATTCACGTGAAATTCGTACGAAATTCGTACGAATTTCGTACGAATTTCATGTGAATTCCGTCCAATTTGCCAATACACAAAGCAAACACACAAGCAAGCACACCTTGCACTCGCATGGGCAGGTGATGCTCCATGCCCCGGTCCTCGCGCACTTGGGCGACCGCCACGCTGGGACCGTGTTCACCAGGTGCCACAGCGTGGTCGGCCGACCCGGGGGGGCAATGCCGGACAAGGCGACGTGGATCTCCGACTCCGCATCGACATTGTCCCCCTTGGCGACCTCCAGCTGGTGCATGCTGCCCACGAAGAACAGCATGCACTGCTCGCCGACCTCGATGACGGCGAGGTCGGAGACCGGGGCCGACCGGGAGATGAAGGTGGGGTGGAAGGGGCAGGTGGGGGGGCCTGCCGGGACCGTCTGGGGGGGGTCGGAGAAGAGGGCCTTGGCAGCCTCCCCCTCCCACACCCCCACCCTCCCAACCGCCCCATTCCCCACCAACAACACCTGGTCCACGCTGGGGAGGTCCCAGCTGGACAAATCCCCAGCGAGTGCAGGGCCTCCTTGGGGGGGGTGGCGTCCAAGTGTGTGGTGTTGGCCTGGTGGTGTTTGTGTCGGGGGTCGGAGGTCCACAAGTTAAAAAGAGCCCCCCGCAGCCCATCCTTGGAGTCGGGGAGGGCAGGCAATCCATGATGGCGGCTAGTGGCCACCATCAGCAGCATGTCCCCCCGATGCAGCTCAACGGTGTCCCAGCGCGCCTCCCCCGCCTCCCCCAGGGCCGTCCCCGCCTGCACCGCCACCTGGTAGTCCTCTGACAAGCAGAGGAAGCTACTCAGGTGGCAGTCCCCCAGCTCCCTGTCGTGGGGGGGGAGGACCTCGGGGTGGGTGGCCACGTCGGTGTGGGGGAGCTGTGGCCCACTCCCCACACTGGCCACAATGACGCTGCCCGGCGTCATTGGGTGGAGGTCCCCAACCCTAGGGACACTTCCGGTGAGGTGGGGGTGGAACTTTTTGAAGAGAGGCCCCCCCACCCCCGACCCCAAGGTGCTCTTGCTTTGCCAACGGCGGGGGAGCGCAGGATCCCTGGCCTGCTCCTCACTCCGCGCGGCGTTGAAAAGGAGCTCAAAATTCTTTGAGACGACTTTTTCGTCGCCGCTGCCCCACGCCTTCATCACCTTGTTCCACCCCACCTCACAATCCCGTGCCTCCACAAGCCCCCGAAGCACAATGTAGCCGTTCCCATCAACAAAGTTGAGGGGCGGCTGAGAGGGGCCAACCTTGTCGGGGGCGGGGTCAGGGCTGCCCATCACCCCATGAGGGGGGTCGGGAAGGGGTTCGGTGCGGACGGGGGGCTCACTTGAAATGAAGGGGGGGGCGCATGAGGCACCACGGTACCATTGCAAAGAGGTTGTGCTATAGAAGGTGGGGTGGGTGACGTCGGGGACGTGCACCTGGGGGGGGATGGTGGGATGGAAAGGGGCGATGCGCAAATCATCCCACCACCGGGGGTTGGCAAGATGCCAAGAAAAGGGGAAAAAAGAGTGGTCTGCTGGTGCACCTGCAGCAAGATCCTGCCGGCACACCATATCGCAGCGGGGGGGTGTGTTGACGAGGTCAGTGGTGGGGTACACCTGGACGTGGGCGTCCTTAGGCTTCCCCACAGGGTTATTCCTCATCGAGTTGAGGAGCTGGTCAACACTCGAGGGGAGAGGGGTTAGATGAAGAAATTTGAGGGTGGGGAGTTGGTGGCGCAGTTCCCTCCACGGGGTTGTGGCCCATCCCCTCCCCCCGAGGTAGCTGTTGCGGGTGGGGCCGCGCATGTCGATGTGGATGACATCGGGGGAGGGGTCGAGGGAGGCTGCCCAGCCCATGTCATCCACCCGCAGTGCCTCCGACTGGTACGTTGCCTCCTCCAATTGATGGTGGGCAACGGGGAGGGCTTGGTAGTGGGCGAGGGTGTCGGCTGCGGGGTCGGGGCGCGAGGACAGGCTTGCGAGTTGAGACATAGTCTGCTGGGACATTGTTAAAAGAGAAGAACGCGAGGGCTTTGAGAGCTGTGAGAAAGCGAAAGAGTGGAAAGGAGGGTAAATTCGTACGAAATTCGTACGAATTTCACATTCTCGTGAATCTGTGAATCTAGCGTGAATTTCCGCGTGAATTTAGGTGCGTGAATTTCACATTCACGCGAATCTCACCAAATGTGTTAAACCATGCGGGGACTTTAAACCTCTAAATTGCACCTATTTGTTGCATCTTACTTTGGGCGAAGGTAGCACGACAAAAGCACACGATGGCACCAAGTTACGAGCAAAACACAGCAAAATTGGGTGAAATTCACGGTACCGTGAATCTCGGATTCAAACGGCCGGTTCACGAAGGGTACAAGGTCACGCGCTAGCTCGTGCGATCCAAAAAAGGAATCCGCACAGAGGATGGTCCCGGAAGGGAGGAGACCTGCCCTCATGGTCATGATCTGCTGGGCATTGTAGTTGCCCGCACTGTTGCCGAACCGCCGCAGGTGCCCGCGTCTACCCGTGTACAGGTACTTGTCCACCACGTACCCACTAGTGGCATCGGCAAGGCAATAGAGCTTGATGCCGGTGGAGTGGGGCTTGCGGGCGATGAACATCCGCAGTGGGCCGGCACGTATGCCTTTGTGCGGCACCACGGACTCATCCCCACAAGCCGCGCCACCCAACCGCCAGGCACCAGCCCACTGCCCATTGCACTCCTCCAGTAGTTCAACGACGTCGGGCCGGATGTTACGGCGCAAGACGTAGTACTGCTTGCGGCTTAGCAATTGTGCCATGAAGGGGTTGTATAGTAACCCGTCCCGTTCCCAGATGCCGTCTACTTGCATGGGCCGTACCATGCCTAGTAGGAGGATGAAGGCGTTGTACCTACGGAAATGGAAGCCACTGCTACCATCGATTGGGGCAAACACTACAATTGATAGGCCGAACCGCTAGAATCAAGTGGGACACACCTTGGTACTAGGGGGATCAAGTGGGAGAGGTTCGCCTTCCCCAGGGATGCCCGCTGTAATTCCTGGATGGGAGCCAACATGTGGTCCCACACCTCATCCTCGGTGTACCCGACTATTTCAGTTTGGCCTGGCCGGACTCCATGCATGATATTTGCTGCACAATCCTCCACGGGGAGTGAACCCGCCCAAAGATTTGTGGGAAATGGCATTTTTGAAGAGCGGTGTGGGGTGTAACACAGTAAGGGGGTGCATAGTAACCCCCCCAAAATGGACACCTCTGCCATTACCACATCTGCCCATATTGCTAGGACCTAGGCGCATATTTATGTGTTCCATGTCCAAAATAGGGGAGGACATGTGTCTCTCCGCCCGTATGCCCTCGGTAGACAAAGTTGAAAAAAGTCAGTTACCCCCCCCGTTTGGGTCAGTAAGGGTTACTGACCTTGGGTCAGTAACCCCCTTACTGAGCAGTAACCCCCCTTACTGAACCCCCCTTACTGACTCCGTAACCCCCTTACTGACTCAGTAACCCCCCCCTTACTGACTCAGTAACCCCCCCCTTACTGACTCAGTAACCCCCTTACTGACCCCCCTTACTGAGTTTTGCGCTGTGTCCTTCCTACACACTTTTGTTCTCCTTTTAGACTTTTTGTGGCCCCGGGGTGCCATGGCTTGTGCTGGGCTGGTGGCTGCCTTCCCGCCCGTACTAACGTGGGTCAACCATGTCAATAACCTAGTTGGGACACGCGGGTACGGGGGGGGGGATGGGTTTGTCGAGCATGGTGCGGTTGTTAAGCATGCGAGTGAGTTCGTTGAGTTTCCCGCGGATACGGATATTGGTTCCGTCAAGGTGACTTTCCCCCTCTTCGACAAGTGTGCTTTCCGATTTTATCCTCGACATCGCAGCTCTGTACCCTTCGTGAACGGCCGTTAAGTGGCCGTTTGAATAATTGCGTGAATTTCACGTGAATTTACCCAAATTTTGAGGTTTTTGGGGGAAAATGCAATATTATTGGTTCATTCCGAGGGATTTGAGGGGCCAAAATTCCTCCCCTAGCTTCGTTACGCATCATCCAATGAAGGTCCCGCCCCAAAAGCATCCATCATGTCCGAACCGTGCCCAAAACGAGAGGTGCCGAAACCCGGCAAGCCTGTAGCTGATTCACGGCCGTGAATTCACGTGAATTCGTACGAAATTCGCACGAATTCGCACGAATTTCGTACGAATTTCGTACGAATTGCACGTGAATTCACGTGAATTCATACCAATTTCACCCTTGTGCACGCCCTCATTTGTCCTAACACCCGGGGTACCTCCCCCCCAAACAACCCTGCAGGCACCCTGGCTACATGCAACATGTGCACATGTGTGTGGGTGTGCCTTTGTGTGGGTTGTGTGGGTTTGTGTGGGTTTGTGTATGGTTTTATGGTTGGGTTTGCATGTGGGTGGATGCGTGACTTCCTGTTTGTTTCTACGTGCGGGCGTGCGTCTGTGTGTTGGTGTGTGTGAGGAAGTGGGGGCCACCCGACCACATACGCACACAAACCCGTTCCAAACCTCACACCAACACCCACACACCCACACACACAACCACGGACCCATGGATACACACCCACACACAAACACGCACCCACGCGCACAAACCAATCAACACACACACCCACACACACATAGACACACCCACAATGATCCCGCCCCAGACACCTAACCACGACACATCCACTATGCAGGTGTGTGTGCGTATGTGTGGCTGGGCAGTGTGTGGGTGTGGGTGGGGTGGCAGGGCGGTTTGATTCCACTAATGGCATGTGGGTGTGTGTGTGGGGGGGGGGGGTACATGTACGGCTGTCTGTGAGGATGTGAGGAGCACCAAACCATGCACATATACGCACAAGGCTTACACACACACACACACGCACACCCTTCCCGCACCTCACACCAGCACGCGCGCACACACAAACACACACAACCACACACCCAACTACACATGGACACACCGACCCACATACACGCATCCGCACAAACCATACGCATACACACACACACATAATCACCCCCCTTAACATTTAACCGTGACACATCCACTGTCCAGGTACGTATGAGGGTGTGTGGGCGGGCAGTGTGTGGGTATGGGTTGAGTGGGGGGCTGTTTGCTTTCATTGAGGGTATGTGTGTGTTTGTGCATGGGTGTGTGTGTGTCTTTGTGTGTGGGGGGGGGTGTATGACTGTCTTTTTGGTTATGGGTGTGGGCGTGCGCCTGTGTGTGTGGGGCGGGTGAGGATGTGAGGAGCACCAAACCAGATATACGCACAAGCCATACACACACACACACACACACACACACACACACACATACATACACACCCTTCCTGCACCTCACACCAACACGCGCATACACACTAACACACACAACCGGACACCCAACTACACATGGACACAACGACCCACACACACACACACACACACACACATCCGCAGAAACCCATCCACACACACAGGTAGACACACATACACACACACACACACACAGAACCCCCCCCCCCCCTAAACATCTAACCGTGGCGCGTCCACTGTCCAGGTACGTATGAGGGTGTGTGAACGGGCAGTCCGTGGGTGTGGGTCGAGTGCATGGGGGGCTGTTTGCTTTCATTGAGGGTATGTGTGTGTTTGTGCATGGGTGTGTGTGTGTGTCTGTGTGTGTGTGTGTTTGTGTGTGTTTGTGTGTGCCGGGGGGGGGGGGGCAGGTACAGGGAAATGTGTGTGGGTGTGGGGACTTCGTTATTGCATAGGTGGTGTTGGTGTGGCTCTTCTGCCAGTGTCCTGCAAAAATGGTACGAAATTCGCACGAATTTCGCACGAAATTCGTACGAAATTCGTACGAAATTCGTGCGAATTTCGTACGAATTTTGTACGAATTGCGTGCAAATTTCGTACGAAGTTCGTCCCCAAAGTGTACCGTGAATGTGGTTGTTACCAATTTCGTACGAGATTCGCACGAATTTCTACGAATTTCGACCAATTTGCATGAATTTGTATCATTTTTATGCAGAACAAACACACTCAGCCCAAAGCACACAGCACAGCCACACAACAACAACACAGAAGAACAGCACAGTCACCCCATATCACACAGCACAGCAACACAACAACAACACAGAAGAACAACACAGCCAGGTCATCAGCAACAATCACCAATGAGGAGCAGCAGACAGACAAAGCACAACAAGCAGCAAGCAAAACAACGGTACCAACACAGCCGAAAAGCAGGCATTACACACACGCATCATGACAATCAGCAGCAACAAACACAAACGACAGACAGTCACAAACTACAAACAGCACAAAAGTATTGTCCCACATGATTCAACAACAGGCAGCCACCCATCCAAACATCCACACCCACTCATAGCACACAGCACAACAACACAACAACAACACAGAAGAACAACACAGTCAGGTCATCAGCAACAGTCACCAGTGAGGAGCAGCAGACAGACGAAGCACAACAAGCAGCAAGCAAAACAGCGATACCAACGCAGTCGAAAAGCAGGCATTAAACACACATAATGACATTCAGCAGCAACAAACACAAACGACAGACAGTCACAAACTACAAACAACACGGAAGTACTCTCCCACATGATTCAACAAAACCACCCAAGAACCCAAGAGCCACCAATGCATGCACATATCACCCAGGCACGCACACACCATGCACCCACGCCCACACAAACAACAACCCCTCCGACCAGGCACACCCACACACACACAAAAATGACACAAATTCAAGCAAATTGTTTGAACTTTGTACGAATTTGGTACGAAATTCGTACGAAATTCGTACGAAATTCGTAACAACCACATTCACGGTACGTATTGAGGGACGAAATTCGTACGAAATTCGCACGAATTTCTTACGAATTTCGTGCGAACTTCGTACGAACCTCGCAACATTTTTGCAGGACACTGGCAGAAGAGCCACACCAACACCACCTATGCATGTACCGGAGTCCCCACACCCACACACATTTCCCTATACCTGCCCCCCCGGCACCCACACACACATACAGTGCAGCAATGTACACACACACACACACCGCACAGACACACACACACACACACATACACACACACACACACACACACACACCCATACAAACCCCTACACAAACACACAAACCCAAACACAAACACAAACATACCTGTTTGCTTTCATATCAGCACAGGCTACACCCCATCTGTACGCAATCCTGAAACAGCAATGCCGTCCCTGTTCAACATTGGAAAGTGCACAAGAAGAGGCCTCTCAATACCCCACAATTTGTGCTCCCAATCACCCCTTCTACAAAATGCTCGTGCTGGATCCTGCAGAGCCAGGCAGTGCCGCGACGCGATGCGGCTGACTGTGGTGAGAAGCCAGGCAACACCATTGGGAAGCGACTCAATACACAAAACCTGTGAAGAGAAAAAGGGTACCCTCCCTAACCCTAACCGCACTGCAACAAGCAAGACACCCTCATAACCCCACACCCAGACACTCAGGGGCTGTAAGTGGGGGGTCTTCTTGCCCCCCCCCCCCTCCCAACCCTAGACGTGGTTGATTACGCTCCTATGGTTTGACCCAATGGACCCCCCCACCCCACCGTCATGCATCTACTAGCAACTATCACCTTTGCCCTTCCCAACAACTCTGTGAGCAAGGCAACAATGGTTCGACCCCAATGGACCCCCCACCACTGCATCCACTATCACCTATAACCTATGCCCTTCCCAACAAATTTGTGAGCAACGCAACAAAGATTCAGAAATGTAATGTGTAATGTTTTGATTTGATCTACAAAACAAATTGTTCAATATCCAATGTGTGCAACAAATAGCAGTGACAGGACAAAATTGGGGCCGATTCGTACGAATTCGCACGAAATTCGTACGAAAATCGTGCGAATTTCACATTCTCGTGAATCTGTGAATCTAGCGTGAATTTATGCGTGAATTTGGGTGCGTGAATTTCACATTCACGCCAATCTCACCAAATGTGTTGAACCATGCGGCTACTTCAAAACTGTAAATTGCACACATTTGTTGGATCTTACTTTGGGCGAAGATAGCACGACAAAAGCACACGATAGCACCAAGTTAGGAGCAAAACACAGCAAAATCGGGTGAAATTCACGGTACCGTGAATCTCGGATTCAAACGGCCGGTTCACGAAGGGTACATCGCCACCCCCACGTGCCGTGTTTCCAGATCCGCCTCCCTTTTGCAGAGTATGCCCACCTTACCAAAGTGCTCGATAAGGAAATCACCACAACAGTGAACAAAACCCAAAAACTTTGGGTTGCACCGTTGCATGGTGCAGTTCAATTTAGTGTCCAGAAGCCGAAACCTCGCGATTTTCAAGAGGCACAATGGTGCCCCCAACAATGCGTGCAGCAACTTCGCTATGTTCGCTCAACAGATTGTGAGGAGCGGGTGCCGGTTTACTCTGTTCACAGCCGCTAGCCACAAGCTTGACTCGAAGACCTTCCTGGTGCAACAACACCAACAAAATACACCACCGGGACTAATTTAGCTCTACCACTCCAGAGCGGCCCATGTTTGCTAAGTAGCGCTGAGCCTCGCACCGCCATTGTTCTGCCCCCTGCCCCAATGGTTAACCAGGTCAAGGAAAAGTTGCTCGAGTTCGAGCATTGGTTTGCTCAAGGTGGGGTTGCCTCGTTTACGGCAGACCTCCGCAGTGAGTTTGGTGGTTCGGACCACAAACTGCGCAAGAACATTTTTGATAGCACCATGCCCACGTATGCGCGCCCTGAGGATGGTCCCGCACGGCAAGTGGTGTACGGTGTGCCGCCTCCCCCCCCGCCGGGTTTGGTGAGGACCCAATTCCCGGGTGTCGAGCACCCCTTACCCGCGCTCTTGCGCTGGGCTGCACATGTGCGGCAGCAGGTCGATGAAGCCACCCAGCTCCGCCACATGGTGACGGCGATGGCCTATATCATCGCCAATACAAATGACCCGCAGTTTCCGCACCGCGATTTTCCGCCTGATTTTTTGCCAAGCGGTCAATTCGCATGGTCGGCATTCTCTCCCGTCACCATGGACTTGGACGTGCTTGATGGCACCGAGAGCACATTTGTGTACGGGTCCACAAGATGCACCCCCGACCTGTGGCATGAAGTGCCGATGGGAATGCGCCGCAACGACCTGTCGATCATGCATAGTTTGTTAGTCCATTGGGGGGGGGTATTCCTAAGGCCTTGGACCTCCCTGCGCCCGGTGACATGGATGCCCTCCCGCGCGTGGTTGCATTTTGCGGACTGTCAACCGTCCCGGTTGACTACGATGTCACAGACCCTGTGGTCCCCCCCCCATGGGCACGGCGTGAGGCGGAGGCGGTGGGCAAGGAAGTGTGTGGTGTGGTGTCGTGCAGGCGGAAGGTGGGTGGGTCGAGTGCGCGGTGTTTCGGGTGCAAGCAAGCGTTGTTGTGTGGGACACACAAGGGTGTGTTGTGCACCGCTTGCGATGAGCCCGCGAATGAGGCGCCAGCAGCCCAGCCCAGCAACGTGGTGCCAAGCCACTTCCCCACAATGCTGACATGCCTGATGCCGGGTGGAGGCGAGTTGCTGACGGCACATTATGCTGCTGTGCCGTTCGATGCTAGCCCTGTCCCTCATGACAACATCCCGGCGCCGAGTGACTGCCCATTCCGGGTGCAACACGAGGATGACGCCCCGCTACCGCAGCCGGGTGTCGGCGGTTGCCGCATGGTCTTGAAGGCGAGGCCGGGCACCATCCTCGTTGTTAATGGGGGTTGATTTGCAGGGTTGAAGAGCGGTGTGTCTGCACAACACGGAACACGGACTTTTGGGCTCCAGAGGCAGAACACGCGCAGAACGCGCCACACGCAGTTCAGAGGCACAGTCAGAGGCAACACGCAGCACACGTAGCACATGGGGGGGGGTGGTTTGAGCCTCAATTCCCCTACCACATAGCAATCTGCAGCGGAGGGGGGGGGTTTCAACCTCGATGCCGCGACCACAGAGCAATATGCAACAGCTGTGGTATCTTTTTTTGCGGGACACCACCAGTTCGCTTGTGCTGGGCGCCGGGCACTACATGTCCGATCGCCATAATACTCCGTTATCGTACAGCCAAGAAACCGGGTATAGCTACCACATATTACCACGCCACCAGTCCGGCGCCTGTTGAGAAAAAGGGCCTGTCTGCGCTGAAACTTCCCAAGGGGGGACCGCAAAGCGGGCTGCGATCGAACTCTGCCGCCCCCGGGACTCGTCGGGGTCCGGCCATCCCGGACTCGGTTCCCCAAGCGGGGAGAAAAACCCCTGGGACCCCTCCCCCCCCCACCCCTCCTCCCCCTCCCAGCCCTCCCAACCCTCTACACTTCTTGGATTTCGCCGTCCGTCATCTTGCCCTCGGCTGCCGTCTCCGTATCTGGATCTCCCTCCGGTTCGGCATGGCGTTCCGGGGAGTCGGGGGGCTCCTTCCTCACTCGCACAGGCGCTTGCAGAACGCGGAAAACGGGGTGCTGTCCTCCAGAGGAAGGCCGGAATCGAGACACGTGTAACGCGTAACACGCGCAGAACGCGCAACACATGCCAGGGCGGATTCCAGAGGCACAATAGAACCATACAGGCATGACGCGCAAACAGCAGTGACCCCGCAACGCGCACCTGCTCACCTGCCGGACCACCATCGCCCCTTGCTGAGACCTCCGCACGTGCGGCAGCGCCTTCTCCAGCGCCTTCTGCGGGCTCCTTGGGTCCTTCTTTGGCCCCCTCACCTTCCGTCTCCGGGGGAGGCTTCTGCAGAACGCGAACGACGTGACGTCTGTCCTCCAGAGGCACGGCGGAGGCAAGACATGTAGAACGCGGAGAACGCGCAACACGCGCAACACGGAGCGCACCGGCCTCTGGAGGCGACAAAGAAGCACGCGTGGAGAACACGCAGCACAGCGACCTGCTCCAACTCCATCCCAACGGCGCCAGATCCTTCTGTGTTGATGCTCTGGGGATCGTCCCGCGTCTGGCCCGTCTCTTGCGGATCCTGTGGAAACACAAGGGGGGCAACCAAGTGGCCGAACATTGGGCAGACGAGACCGCGGCTTCACATACATGTGACTCGCTCCGTACAAACCACGCATTGAAAGCCGCAACGGAGGGCGTACGATCGGGTTGGTTCCGCAGCCGCCCACGCACCTTCTTGCTCTCTGCCACATCGGTGAATGGGCCGAGCAGCGCCTTCGGACGAAGCTCCGGCGGCTCGCCCGATGCGCCAGGGGGCGCGCCATAGGGCAGGGGAGGCGGGTGACCCCGCGGCGGCGCGCCATACGGCAGGGAAGGGGGGTGGCCCCGCGGCGGCGCGCCATAGGGCAAGGGAGGCGGGTGGCCCCGCGGCGGCTCGCCATGTGGCGGCGGCGGAGGGGGGCCCCGCGGCTGTGGCGGATAGCTGGGCCACTGCGGGTCTTCGTCGTACGACTGCTGGTACTGCGGTGGCGGGGCTGGCAGGTGCGGGTACCCGCTCATGTGCGGGGGCGCCCAATCCCAAGCGGCAGTCTGCACAACGTGTAAGACGGCAAGTCCTCCTCCAGAAGCGTGCAAGGAATCATACGTGTAACACGCGTAGAACGCGCATCACACTACCATAGGCCTCAAGAGGCGGCGCGGAGGCACCAGCGCGCACACCACGGAGACCACAAAGCACACATGCAGATACCCGCGGCTTCTTCGCCGGCAGCTCTCGGGTGCGCACCAACGACCATGCTCCAGACGCCGGAAGTTCGAGTTGCCGTTCCTCCTCCAATCCGACAAACCGGACAAACTTCTCCTGCAGAATGCGGAAAACAGGATTGGTCCTCCAGAGGCACGGTAGAAGCAAACACGCATTACATTACGCATTACGCGCAGAACGCGCATGACGCGCGGAGTGACTACGTAGAAACACAACACAGGACGCGCGCAACACCTGCAAAACATCCGTATCCATGTCAACGATGTCTTCGATGCCCATTGCCCTCACCAGATCGCTGACCCCACCTCCACGACCACCTCGCAGGCCCTCCATTTTCAGCTTGGCCAAACTGAGGCCTTCCGCCAGCGGGCTGAGGTCCAGCGGCCATTGCGGCGCGGCGGCGCAACCCGTAGAAACCGACACGCCCTTCAAAATCCCCTCCGCCACTTATCTCGGGCTGCTCGATGGGTAGCGCTTCTCGAAGTGCTCACGGGCTGCTGCAGCCGACTGGGCGTTCTTGGCCTGCATCTCAGCACGCTTTGCACGCTCAGGGCCCGCACACTGGTGTGCAGCAGCAGAGCCAACCCGAGCTCTTGCTTGGACTTGGGTTCCTCCGACAGGCACTCCTTGTAGTGCATGACCACGCGACCCACGGTCGCGTTGAAGTCCGTCTCCAAAATTCTCTGCATCGTCTCCAGATCACGGCCGTACCCGCCTTCATGCTGGAACTTCTCTGCTCTTGTCGGTGCGGCGCTGATGCTCTTCTGCGGGCCCTTCCCGCCGATCGCAAAGGACACGTTCCCACGGGCCGGCTTGTCCTTGTCCTTCTTTTTCTTGGGCATCTCGGCCTCGGACTTCTTTGGTGGCACCTTTGGCGGGCTCCGCTCCTCTGCCTTGCGCTTCTTCTTCTCTGCCATTGTCTGCGGCTTCTGCTTGACCTCCAGCATGGTGGACCGTGCTGCCTTTGCAGAAGCCTTTGCAGAAGAAGAGGAGTGTATCTCCGGCACATCATCTGGCTTGTCCTCTGAATGCTCCCTCTTCACTGTGCCTCGGGCATGCTCGGCCTGCTTCTTGCAATGGGGTGTCAATGGCACGTCGTCGTCTTCCTCCTCTTCCTCCTCTTCCTCCTCCTCGTCGCCATCGGCCGCTGCCTCCTCCTCCTCCTCCTCCTCCTCCTCACTCTCTTCTGCATCGCCCTCCAACCAGGTCCGCAACCGGTTCGCTTGGATCTACAGAACGCGCAGCACGCGTAACACGGTGGTGGTGCCCCCACAGGCGGAGCGAGAGGCACATCGGCGGAACGTGCAGAACGCGCAACACGCGCAACACGCGTATAACAGGGGGCAGAATCACGTACGGATGCAACACGCAGCACGCCTAGAACAACCTTTGTGTACTCGAACCATCCATCCGGCTTGGCGCGGCAATCTTGGACTTTTGCGGGATCCCGGGGCTTGCTTGGCTTCGTCTTGATCTGCAGGCAGTTGGTGGGGTAAGCAGCTTATCGAAAACGGAGACTAGGATGGCACTTGTCATGCATGCATACTTGATATGCGGTCACGTTGGTGAGGTACATCTCATCTTCTCGGCGATCCTTGCTGCCGGGTTTCTTGCGGTTGACCCAGGCTGCGTGCCAAAAAATGTGAAATGAACGACATCGACGTGGGAGACATCCAAAGACACAACACCCCTACTCCGGCCCATCGAACAATCACATACATGTCTGTTGTTTGATCTGGAAAGCGATGAACGCGTTGTGCTTTAGCGTGGCCGCGTTCCCCCAACTGGCCAGGTGGCCCCCCTTGGCCAGCAACTGCTTGTGGCTGTCTGGGAAAAGCGGTGCGGGCATAAAGAAAGGGCTGAGGTACAGGAGGACGCGTGGCTTGCGCAAAACGTGGGTTCTGGCCTCCAGAAGCGTGATGTCGGTTACGTGCGGAAAGCGGAACACGCCTTGCACGGATATGCGACACGAGTTATTCGAGTTCCACAGGCACACCTAGAAGCGAGCGCTTAGAACGCGTAACACGCGTAACCCGCGCGGCACACGGAGCACGAAAGCCAAGGTAGAGGCAACGGCACAATACGCTTCTCACATGGAAAACGGTGGAAATGAACAAAACGGATGCTTCCATGACGTCCGGCACGTTCGAAAACCCCCCGGAACAACAAAACTTTAATTATGGATTCATTTTTGACAAACAAAAAACGTTGATTCCGTTCTGCGCGTGGTAGACAAAGGAATATTGTTATCCAACCGCTTCGCAGCGTGACGCTCCTCCGCGGGACGGTCATCCACCGCGGTGCGGGCGGGCCTGGCCGGGCACTGTTCATCCCGTTTGCACCCGCCGGCTACCGGTCGCGCATGCTGACCGTGGAGCCGGAGAGTGTAACGGAGCTGATGAACAGTGTTCCAGTGATGCCCTCCGAGCCTCTCGCCGAGGGGGCCGCAGTCGGGTCTCCTCTGGGCACAGAGGCCAGTTTGAACTACAGCCCCCTCGACCAGGGGTCCGAGGAGGCCGACCCCGTGCCTGCCCCCCAAGAGGACGACATGCCGGAGGCGCCGGCGGATGCGGAGGAGAGGCCGGCCGCGCCGGCTGATGCTGATTTTCAATTGGAAGTGGACCCCCGTCTAGTGCCCGTGCTGGCCGGTGCGGAGCAGCTGGAGGGGCAGCCGCAGGAGCAGCGGCAGGAGCAGCGGCAGGAGCAGCAGGAGGGGTTGGAGGTGGATGTGGACGGGGTGGTGGATTGGGAAGTTCCGGAGTACCCGGAACTTGCAGACTTCGGGGACGCCTTGCACAGCCCCGATAAGTTTCTGAAGGTGACGTCCGCTGAGGCGACGGCGGTGGACGTCATCGACGGGGGGGGACGATCATCAGCCGCCTGTTCCAGGCGCAGGTGATTCGGCGGGGGTGCGGACCGAATAGGGTGGTGGTGTGCCCGTTACGGGCAGTGGTGCAGGGGAACGCGGGGGTGCAACCATGGGTTGTCCCAGTTGTGCCCTTTGTGCAGGTGCGCCCCCCCTCCACGCACAACCGGCTCCTCCTCTGCAGCATTGACGTTCTGGGACAGCTGCAGAGGTGGAAGCAGTGCGAGTGGAGCGACGTGCGGGCCATTGCCCCTGCCCCCCACTTGAAGCAGGCAGCGCAGGCGTTTCTCCTCCGCTTCCAGAAGCAGCTCGTGGGGAGAGGGCCGAAGGGGGAGAAGGGGGGCAGGGCCGGATCCGACGCGTCTGGGGACCCCTCCCTGCAGAGCAAGGGCCGCACGGAGCCGCAGGCTAGGGGCTCCATGCCCCCTCCCCCCACGACCACCCTCCAAGAGGCAGCACAGGTAGCGCAGGCAGCGGGAGACGGGGGGGGGGGGGGCACGCGAGAAGGCGGGGATTCTCCGCTTGGAGGCGGAGAACAAGCTGCTGCGCGAGCAGCTGAAGGCGGCGGAGGCCGCTCGCAAGACGGCACACGAGGCGCTCACCGGTGAGCGCGCCTTGTGGGAGCGGCGGGAGAAGGGGTGGGAAAAGCAGAGGGGGGAGTTGCAGCAGCAGGTGACCGCCACGGCGCAGGTGCGTGCAGTTGGTGGGGGGGCAGAGGGTGGTGCCGATCCCGACCATGGGCAGCATGTGCTGTACCTGCAGGCCGCGGCGGTTGAGTTGCACTCTGCACTCAGCGCCCAACGCCATGTGGCCATCAACATGGGAGTCAAAGAGGCCACCCTCACGGAGCTGAAGGGCCTGCTGGACAAGCACCCGGTTGCGCACCTGCTTGGCCCCAAGCGCAGGCGGGCGGAAGAGGGCGAGGGGAGTCAGAGTCAGGGCAGCAAGCGGTCGAGAAAATGAGCAGGCAATGGCTTGGCATGGCTTTGGCGCGCGCCAAGTGGTAAGTTGGCGCGCCAACTCCTGATTTGGCGTGCGCCAACAATGGAGTTGGCGCGCGCCAAATGGGAAGTTGGCGCGCCAACTTACCACTTGGCGCGCGCCAACTCAGGATTTGGCGCGCGCCAACTGACGAGTTGGCGCGCGCCAAGTCCTGAGTTGGCGCGCGCCAACTGCGTGCCAACTGTGTGCCATCTGTGTGCCAACGTGCACCAACGTTCCGTTGTATGATCCAACCCGCCTGCCACGTCCTCACGTGCCGCAGGTCTTTGTTTGTGCACCATGTAGCGGCCCTTTGAGCAGCTGGCGCCCTCAAACTACTGCGACAGGCGCGCGAGGCTGGCGCGCCTTCGCGAAGTCGCGGGGCAGATTTTGGGGCCACATTGGCAAGTACACGTCCAACCCGGCCGCCGCCGCATTCACCTCGTTTGCGGGGAGCGCAAACCCCCCACCCCCGATTTGGAGCTGTTGGCCGCGGCCATTTTGTGGGCGAGCCGCAAAAATGGCGACAGCTTCCGCAAACTGCAGTACAGCCGGGCACACAGCCAATGGAAGTGCCCATGGAGAACCCCGATGCAGGTGCGAAAGGCATTGTCCGCCCCCCGTGTCACGGAGGTCCATTTTCAGACGGACGAGGACAATGACATTTTTGGGGCAGCATGCAATCTGTGGCAGAAACTGCAGGTATTTTCACCCTGCACCAAAGCGTTTCCAGGCGACCGTTCACAGTGACCCGTTACACACGGCCTGTTTTATGGCGCAGGTGATCGGGCACCGTGACGGCCCCACGTTCGTGATGGACAACGTGTGGGTGGGCATCTCCTTCGAAGGGACAAAGCTCTGGCAGGCCTCCTTCGTGCATTTTGCCGTTGGAGACCTGGGGAGTCATATGCCCTTGTAACTACGAAGCCAACCCCAGATACTGTACATTCGCCAACTCCCGGTCAACTCCATGTCGAGAGCATTCAACTTGCTTGTACTTGTGCACTGTGTTGTTGCTACGCCTTGTGCATGAAACGTGAGGAACTATCTATATTTTACAGCTTTTGGTTGCGTTGCTTTGTTGTTACGTTGCAATATGTGGGTTTTTTGGGTCGAAACCAACTTTTCGGAAGCCAAGTCAAAGGTTTTTCACAAGTTGGCGCGCCAAGTCCCAAGTTGGCGCGCCAAAAGTCCGGATTTGGCGCGCCAAGTCCGGACTTGGCGCGCGCCAACTGTCAAGTTGGCGCGCGCCAAGTCCGGTTGTCGCGCGCGCCAACTGCCCCATTCTTCCTGTCTGTTTTTAGTTGGCTCGGTGGCGGGACACTTGGTGCGCGCCAACTTGACAGTTTTGGCGCGCCAAGTCCGGACTTGGCGCGCCAACTCCGGAGTTGGCGTGCGCCAACTTGGGAATTTGCGCGAGCCAAGGCCCGGGAAGCCAACTTTTGGATTTTTTCACCGTCTAGGAGTGTTTTCAACACGAGAGGGGCATGAAACCCGAGGTTTTTCAGGGTAGAAAGTTCTCATTTACACCAAAAAGGGGGAAAAAACCCCTAGGTAGCCAGTGTAACAACATAAAAGACACGCGCCATGATTTGGCCCCATTCCGAAGCAAGTTGGCGAATGTCTCTTGGCTTTGTAGTTACACTTGGGCTCTTGGATCTTGCTGCGCGGATCCGAGAAGAAGGCCATCATTTCCCAATTCACCGAGGTCTATGACCTGAACGCGGACCTCATCGACGTGGCACAGCAACAAATCCCCGGTAAAGGGGGCTACCTGCGTAAGGTGATTCCTTTTTTTATAGCAGACCCCAAGGCGCAGGTCATTTTCGGGGGTTGCTCCTCGTTCACAGCCAAAAACCCCGCAGCCACTGTTTGTTGGCTGTGTGGGAAAAATCGGGCAACCATCCTGCTCGAATTTGGTTGCGGGATGGGGGAGATTGTCGAGGAGTGGCTCTGGGCAGGGATGATATGCCTGATTGTGCGCCCCCCCCCCCAGCGGCCCCCCGATTATGGGCTGCATGGCGTGCACCGGCAAGTGCACAATGGGCTTTCAGCCCTCGTGAACAGCCTCCACACGGTGCATCGGTGGAAGAGGGGAAAGGCCGTGAGGTGGGTGCAATGGTTCTTGGATCCCATCAGGATCCTGGCACGGACCGCCACCGGTGTGGCGTTAGAAGACGAGAGGAAGGATAAGAAGAAGGTGCCCCTGAAAATCGAGCAGACGGCGGTTGCAGTGTGGGTGAAGAGTGAGGGATGGGACATCATGTGTGACCATCTGGAGGGGGAGGGCCTCCTGCAGCATGTCGTTGACATGGGGGGGGTCCAGGTGTCCTGGACTGACGCCTTCCGGCAATGGGGAAAATCCCTGTTGGCAACAAGCGATGACGTCTGGAAATCCGGACCGTCGCAGTTGCCCGACATGAAAATTCTGCGAACAAAATTGAAAAAAATGGGGGAGGCCCATAAGGCCTATGAAATGAACGTCACCCTGTGGGCCCATCTGTGGATTGACCCTCTGTTTGGATGGGCCCGCAGGTGGGGGCACATTGGCATTTTTGCTGCCTTCAAAGGAGAGGGGCGCCACAAAGCCCCAAAATGTGAAATTTTCAAGCGCAGCTTTCGAGGTGGAAGTAAAGGCGGCCGCGTGTCCAGACTGCGGGGGGCCAGAGTGCGGGTGAAGGGGGGCAAGGGGGATCGCACGAGGAAGGGGTGGGGGGATCGAAGGGGTCCGCTCAGATAATCTGGACTGGGGGTTGTATAATAAAAAATTTTCTGTTTGGGAGTCGTCGTGGACGAAGCAAAGAGGGTACATAGAGAATAAGGGGGTCTTCGTCTAGGCCGAACAGGGGTCCCAAGGCATCTGACCTCTATATATGATTGCTATGCCTCCATGGCCCCCAGTTTTGAGCTACGGCTCCACAATGTATACTACTTTCATCATCGGGAAGCACATCTCTTGCACATTGTTTTACACATTCTTTTGCACATTCTACAAAAAAAGATGGAACAATGCTTTCTTCGTGCCAAGTGTGCAAGGGCAGGTGAGGGACGGAATTTCCAGTGACAACAATAGTGTGCAAGTCGATGGTTGGATCGGTGGGGGGACATTTGGCGCGCGCCAAGTCCGGACTTGGCGCGCCAACTTGCGACTTGGCGCGCCAACTTGTGAATTTGCGCGAGCCCAGGCCCGGGAAGCCAACTTTGGGACTTTTTCACCGTGTAGGAGTGTTTTCAGCACGAGAGGGGCATGAAACCCGGGGTTTTTCAGGGTAAAAAGTTTCCATTTACACCACAAAGGAGGAAAAAATCCCTAGGTAGCCAGTGTAACAGCATAATAGACACCCGCCATGATTTGGCTGCATTCCGAAGCAAGTTGGCGAATGTCTCTTGGCTTCGTAGTTACACAGTGAACACTTAACCAATATCATTGCAAAACCTTAACGTATTTGGACTCAAATTGTTTTTTTACCATAGGCACTAGTTTTGTTGCACAAAATGAACCTAACAGTTGTTGATACCAAGACGACATTTTCCATGCCGCCAATGTAGTGCAATTTTTGCAATTCTTTCATCTACATTCTCACACGCTACTTGTTGAGTGCTTCTTTGGGTACATCCTCCTGTTTTTAAGGCATGGTGGGTCTCTTCACCGACGATTGTTGTGTCCAACGACCAAAGTGTGTGGTGTGACACGAAACTGTGTACTCTGCTCCCCAGGCGGACCAACCCCCTTGTCACTGCCAAATTACGGCGAACAGCCAATGCAAGGGTCTTCTCCACCACGGTGGAAAAAGATGCTGAACGCTACTGCACCAAATGCCCGGAGCATGCTGCAGTCCTGGATCCCATCAGTGGTAAAAAAATGTCTACACTACTGGATCACACTGGAAACAAAGCAACTCAATGTGCAACAAGTAGTGAATCCCTTGAATAAAAGCAACATGCCAAAGCAGTACTGGACAGGCAACTTACGAAAAAGTTTAAATAAGTGGGGTGAAATACGGTTGTACAATATCATTGCAAGTGCATGACTACGGTGCGTGGCATGGTATGTGTTTTCTTCTCCCTGAAAAGATGGTGCAGCAGGTGAGCACACATATCTCCGGTCCATGCACCTGAGGAGTTGCTGTATGTTACTGTATGTCGGTGTAACTAACCTACACATGTGTGATGAATGTACGTGGATGATCCAAAACTCCAGTGAGCAAGAAATGCGGGACCAATGACAATTAACATGGGGAGTGCGAATTCGACTGCAAGCGCTGGTCAGCAATGTCACCAAATAGGACAACAACAAGTGATAAACCCAATGCAGCTACAGGTGCCAGCCCAGCAGCTGATGGGTATGCAGCTGGGTCAGTAGCAACAAGCGATGATGGATGCAGCTACGGGCCAAACTGCGGCGATGGGCCAGCCTCCAAACCTAATGGGAAATATCAGGTCCCGTTCGGTATGAACATGCAAGCCATGGTGCCACAACCTCAGCACTACCAATCGGGGCCGCATGGGAACTACAGTCTTATTCAGCAACCACATGGACAACAAGGAACCAATGCCTACAACCAGGTCCCAGTGAACAATATGAGTACGCAGCAGCAACCCAATATGCAAAATCGCGGTGTTGGAGGGGGAAAATTCAATTTCCCAGGCGATAACTGTTACCAATATGGCCACGGTACCAATTACTGCCGGTTTCCACAGGATGATGTCAGAATCGCAAACAAAATGGCAGCACGTATGGCGCAAAATGCGGAGGCACACGACCGACAGCGCAGAGTTAACCAGATCCTGATGGATTGTGGCTTTCATAACGCTGTGTCTATACTACCAAGTGAGCGCCGTGCCCAACGCTACAACGAGACCAACATGATGAGCCCGGGTTTTTCTCACAGCATGCTATCGATGCCGGGTCTGCACATGGGATCTCCAGGGCCCCAGCTGATGCAGCAGTGGGGGTCTATGTCTATGACCCCGCCACGATGCGTAATTGCCCCAGCTACGGTGCCGGTGACGATGACGACCCCTGATGGCCGACAGGTAGTGGTTCAAATGCCAGCGGAGCAGGCAACACCACCTGGGGCCTCGCAGATGACAACACCATCGCCTACGACGACCACAAGCGATGGTCGACAGTGCCCACAGGAGAACCACAGACGCCCCAACATCAGGTGATCCCTGTGGTGGGGATACCGCAACCGGAGTTTTCCCCTGTTGCGGCGCAACCATGGGAAGTGCGGTGGGGCAAGCTAAACTCCAAGCCCGATATGCCTACGTATACCGCCCGCCTACAAGCACTCCGAGGATTGAAGGAAATAGAATGCCCGGAGCCTTTCGAAGGATTTCTGGTGTTGCTCTTTGACAACGAAGCAGATGCGAATGTAGCAGCGCTGCTGCTGAAGGAGTTTATCCTGCGGTCCGACGACGGGTCTACCCTACCATCAGCAATCGAAGGCCCAAAGCTCCGCACACCGCCGCCGCCGCCGGCCACACCTCCGCTGCACCCCACGGATGGCGGGGACGGGAGCAAAGGAGAGCGTCCGTCGACACCGAGACGCAAGAGAGAGGAGTCTGGGGAAGCGTGTGCGACAGATCCAAAAATCCTTGCCGTAGAGCGGGAACAGCGAGCCCAAGCGCAGCGCCTGGTAGCGACGAACGCGAGGCTCGACCAGCTCGATGAGAAGATCACAGAAAATTCCAAAGCGGTGAACGAGATCACCACCAACGTCGCACACCTGGTGCAGAAACAGGCGGTGGACAAACTAAAACAGTCCACCCAATGGCACGACCGCGGCCTGCTGGACAAGAAGGCGAAAGCCATCCTACGACGCGGCCAACTCCCCAAGTTGAACAAACTAAAGCAATACTATGTCGTCCAGCCGGATGAGGACGAGGCACAGTATGTGATCTCACAATGCCTGGTGGAGGAGTACGCCCCGATCTCCTCTACTATCAAGCTCCTGGATGGGCCATGTCAGGACGAAACCATCGAGACACACCCAATATGGGTCTTTGGGGCTGTGGCTGATGCATCTAAAGCAATGGACGCCCTCTATGCCATACTCATCATCCAAGACGCAGAGGTGGCCAAGGCCATGGGATCGGAGATGGATACCACCTCATGAAAATCACGGACAGAGATAGACCTACCCTGGTGGGCTGCGCTGGGCGCCCCGTACGAGACGTACTACTGTGGTTACCACAGTACCGTCGGGTGTCACCGAGAAACCAGAGGCACGGGGATGCACTGTCCTCCCCAGTCTGCAGAGTGCTCTCTAACGCCATTGAGACCCTCTTCTCCATCGCAGAAGTTCACGAATCGCATAAACCATACGGCATGCTGCCGGGGGACCCGCCTACATAGATATCCACTGTGCGCACTGCCAACTATGTCAAGAAAATTTGTAACATAACACCCACGGCCCAGGCTACTATAGATACAGCCTTGACAAAGCTCATGGCTGTACAGCTGGCGGAAAAATGCTTTCTCCTAGATATGAAGAGAGCTGTGGTAAGCGCCGAACTGCTTGTACACGAAATATGCTGGTATGTCGTTCACAAATTTAAGACCCATTTCCCCATTCCGGAATTCTGGGCTGATGAACACCCCACAGTGGTAGTGCTATGGCGTGCACTACAGAAACAGCAGCTCCTTGCGGACGCATGCTGTCAATGGGCCATGTCTCACAGGTTGCACACGTGGACTGACGTCAATGAAACTACCATATTCTCTTTCTTTGAGGATTTACAGGTTTTTCTGTTGGGGGTTATCGCATTTGTGCATAGAGCTCTCCCCCTCTCGTTGTCCCTGTGGACAACGCTAAACAGAGTGTTCGGTTGTACTGTCTGCTGGGAGGGCTTGCCGCTGAACCCCGAGACCAATGTGTCCGCACCACCAACCGAAGACCTGAAGCCTTTCACTGTCCCTCCCCCCCAGGAACCACAGACATACTGTGTGTATCCCAGGCTGACGCAGTACAGACAGGGAAACTACCCATATGCCTGCTGGGATTGTTCAAATGTCATAGACTTCCTGCATTCACCTCTCTCCCCATTGAACCGTGGGCTGGCAAAAGCAGCACTTGTCGTGATCCCCACGGTGTCAACTGCCCGCTGCATAATAGACGACAAGAGAGCCAGAGGTACGGCGGTCTTAATCGCCTCTCACGTCCAGTTCAAGAAAATGTATCTCCATTGGCCCCACAGCACTTTCTGTGACGAACCAACAGGTCAATGGTGGTGGATGGTCGACTCCCCTGAAAAACTATCAACCCTATGTGTGTGCCCACACGACTTCGTAAAGCTCTTCCGTGGCTTAATGCGCAAACACGGAGCGGTTGTACACCTGCCCCCCCCAACTGTGGTGCAAGTTTCCATGTACTCGCACTCCCTCTCCAAGCATTTCCAATATGTGATGAAAACTGAAAACCAGGTCAGGGCGCAGGGCCTGCGGGCTAAGTGGAATTTTAAGACCCGTCACATGAATACCAGATTTGACTGGTCGACAATCCCGCGCTCATCGGACACGGTTAACAGATCCATCCAGTGGTCTAACTGCAAGGTGGGTAGACTCATCCATATGTGGCGAATGACGGACCACACGGTGAGTGAGGTGGGATCATGGATCTACGCTCTGTGGATCCCGGGTGTAATAAAGTATATATTGGCTAGACAGGAGCGCGTGGGGTGTACAGGAGCGTCTTTGATCGTGGCCGTGAACACATCATCCAGGCAAGGGACTGGGCCCTGCTGCACCATGGGAAAAGGGCAGCGGTACCTTTATATTCCTTTGTCTACCACGCGCAGAACGGAATCAACGTTTTTTGTTCGTCAAAAATGAATCCATAAAGTTTTGTTGTTCCGCCGGGTTTTCGAACGTGCCGGAGGTCATGGAAGCTTCTGTTTTGTTCATTTCCACCGTTTTCCATGTGAGAAGTGTATTGTGCCGTTGCCTCTACCTTGGCTTTCGTGCTCCGTGTGCCGCGCGTGTTACGCGTGTTACGCGTTCTAAGCGTTCGCTTCTAGGTGTGCCTGTGGAACTCGAATAACTCGTGTCGCATATCCGTGCAAGGCGTGTTCCGCGTTCCGCACGTAACCGACATCACGCTTCTGGAGGCCGGAACCCAGGTTTTGCACGAGCTACGCGTCCTCCTGTACCTCAGCCCTTTCTTTATGCCCGCACCGCTTTTCCCGGACAGCCACAAGCAGTGGCTGGCCAAGGGGGGCCACCTGGGCAGTTGGGGGAACGCGGCCACGCTGAAGCACAACGCGTTCATCGTGTTCCGGATCAAACAACAGACATGTATGTGATTGTTCAATGGGGTGGAGTACGGGTGTTGTGTCTTTGGATGTCTCCCACGTCGATGTCGTTCATTTCACATTTTTTGTTTCTGTTTCGGGGCCGTGCCACACATTTCTGCACAGCTAGGTGGCACGCAGCCTGGGTCAACCGCAAGAAACCCGGCAGCAAGGATCGCCGAGAAGATGAGATGTACCTCACCAACGTGACCGCATATCAAGTATGCATGCCATTATGTTCCGTTTGGTGGCACCATGACGGTCCCTAGTCTCCATTTTCGATAAGCTGCTTACCCCACCAACTGCCTGCAGATCAAGACGAAGCCAAGCAAGACCCGCGATCCCGCAAAAGTCCAAGATTGCCGCGCCAAGCCGGATGGATGGTTCGAGTACACAAAGGTTGTTCTAGGCGTGCTGCGTGTTGCATCTGTACGTGATTCTGCCCCCTCTTATACGCGTGTTGCGCGTTCTGCACGTTCCGCCGATGTGCCTCTCCCTCCGCCTCTGGGGGCACCACCACTGTGTTACGTGTGTTGCGCGTTCTGTAGATCCAAGCGAACCGGTTGTGGACCTGGTTGGAGGGCGATGCAGAAGAGAGTGAGGAGGAGGAGGAGGAGGAGGAGGAGGCAACGGACGATGGAGACGAGGAGGAGGAAGAGGAGGAAGAGGAGGAAGACGACGACGTGCCATTGACACCCCATGGCAAGAAGCATGCCCGAGGCACAGTGAAGAGGGAGCATTCAGAGGACGAGCCAGATGATGTGCCGGAGAAACACTCCTCTTCTTCTGCAAAGGCTTCTGCAAAGGCAGCACGGTCCACCATGCTGGAGGTCAAGCAGAAGCCGCAGACAATGGCAGAGAAGAAGGAGCGGAAGGCAGAGGAGCGGAGCCCGCCCAAGGTGCCACCGAAGAAGTCCAAGGCCGAGATGCCCAAGAAAAAGAAGGACAAGGACAAGCCGGCCCGTGGGAATGTGTCCTTTGCGATCGGCGGGAAGGGCCCGCAGAAGAGCATCAGCGCCGCACCGACAAGAGCAGAGAAGTTCCAGCATGAAGGCGGGTACGACCGTGATCTGGAGACGATGCAGAGAATTTTGGAGGCGGACTTCAACGCGACCGTGGGTCGCCTGGTGATGCACTACAAGGAGTGCCTGTCGGAGGAACCCAAGTCCAAGCAAGAGCTCGGGTTGGCCCTGCTGCTGCACACCAGTGTGCGGGCCCTGAGCGTGCAAAGCGTGCTGAGATGCGGGACCAAGAACGCCCAGTCGGCTGCAGCAGCCCGTGAGCACTTCGAGAAGCGCTACCCATCGAGCAGCCCGAGACAAGTGGCGGAGGGGATTTTGAAGGGCCTGTCGGTTTCTACGGGTTGCGCCGCCGCGCCGCAATGGCCGGTGGACCTCAGCCCGCCGGCGGAGGGCCTCAGTTTGGCCAAGCTGAAAATGGAGGGCCTGCGAGGTGGTCGTGGGGTGGGGTCAGCGATCTGGTGAGGGCAATGGGCATCAAAGACATCGTTGACATGGACACGGATTTTTTGCAGGTGTTGCGCGCGTCCTCTGTTGTGTTTCTACGTAGTCGCTCCGCGCGTCATGCGCGTTCTGCGCGTTCTGCGTGTTTGCTTCTACTGTGCCTCTGGAGGACCAATCCTGTTTTCCGCGTTTTGCAGGAGAAGTTTGTCCAGTTTGTCCGGATGGCCGGCCTGATGGCGTACGAATTGGAAGAGGAACGGCAACTCGAACTTGCGGCGTCTGCAGCATGGTCGTTGGTGCGCACCCGAGAGCTGGCGGCGAAGAAACCGCGGGTATCTGTGTGCTTTGTGGTCTCGGTGGTGTGCGCGCTGGTGCCTCCGCGCCGCCTCTGGAGGCCCATGGTAGCGTGATGCGCGTTCTACGCTTGTTACACGTATGATTCCGTGCACGCTTCTGGAGGAGGACTTGCCATGTTACACGTTGTGCAGACTGCCGCTTGGGATTGGGCGCCCCCGCACATGAGCGGGTACCCGCACGTGCCAGCCCCGCCACCGCAGTACCAACAGCCGTACGACGAAGACCCGCAGTGGCCCAGCTATCCGCCACAGCCGCGCCCCCCCCCTCCGCCGCAGCCGCATGGCGAGCCGCCGCGGGGCCACCCGCCTCCCTTGCCCTATGGCGCGCCGCCGCGGGGCCACCCCCCTCCCCTGCCGTATGGCGCGCCGCCGCGGGGTCACCCGCCTCCCCTGCCCTATGGCGCGCCCCCCGGCGCATCGGGCGAGCCGCCGGAGCTTCGTCCGAAGGCGCTGCTCGGCCAATTCACCAATGTGGCAGAGAGCAAGAAGGTGCATGGGCGGCTGCGGAACCAACCCGATCGTAGGTCCTCCGTTGCGGCTTTCAATGCGTGGTTTGTACGGAGCCGTGAGTCACATGTATGTGGAGCCCCGGTCTCGTCTGCCCGATGTTCTGCCACTTGGTTGCCCCCCTTGTGTTTCCACAGGATCCGCAGGAGACGGGCGAGACGCGGAACGATCCCCAGAGCATCAAAACAGAAGGGTCTGGCGCCGTTGGGATGGAGTTGGAGCAGGTCGCTGTGCTGTGTGTTCTCCACGCGTGCTACTTTGTCGCCTCCAGAGGCCGGTGCGCTCCGTGTTGCGCGTGTTGCGCGTTCTCCGCGTTCTACATGTCTTGCCTCCGCCGTGCCTCTGGAGGACAGACGTCACGTCGTTCGCGTTCTGCAGAAGCCTCCCCCGGAGACGGAAGGTCAGGGGGCCAAAGAAGGACCCAAGGAGCCCGCAGAAGGCGCTGGAGAAGGCGCTGCCGCACGTGCGGAGGTCTCAGCAGGGGGCGATGGTGGTCCGGCAGGTGAGCAGGTGCGCGTTGCGGGGTCACTGCTGTTTGCGCGTCATGCCCGTATGGTTCTGTTGTGCCTCTGGAATCCGCCCTGGCATGTGTTGCGCGTTCTGCGCGTGTTACGCGTTACACGTGTCTCGATTCCGGCCTTCCTCTGGAGGACAGCACCCCGTTTTCCGCGTTCTGCAAGCGCCTATGCGAGTGAAGGAGGAGCCCCCCGACTCCCCGGAACGCCATGCCGAACCGGAGGGGGATCCAGATACGGAGACGGCAGCCGAGGGCAAGATGACGGACGGCGAAATCCAAGAAGTGTAGAGGGTTGGGAGGGCTGGGAGGGGGAGGAGGGGTGGGGGGGGGAGGGGTCCTAGGGGTTTTTCTCCCCGCTTGGGGAACCGAGTCCGGGATGGCCGGACCCCGACGAGTCCCGGGGGCGGCAGAGTTCGATCGCAGCTCGCTTTGCGGTCCCTCCTTGGGAAGTTTCAGCGCAGACAGGCCCTTTTTCTCAACAGGCGCCGGACTGGTGGCGTGGTAATATGTGGTAGCTATACCCGGTTTCTTGGCTGTACGATAACGGAGTATTATGGCGATCGGACATGTAGTGCCCGGCGCCCAGCACAAGCGAACTGGTGTTGTCCCGCAAAAAAAGATACCACAGCTGTTGCCTATTGCTCTGTGGTCGCGGAATCGAGGTTGAAACCCCCCCCCTCCGCTGCAGATTGCTGTGTGGTAGGGGAATTGAGGCTCAAACCACCCCCCCCATGAAAAAAACACCCACAGTGCCATGTGCTACGTGTGCTGCGTGTTGCCTCTGACTGTGCCTCTGGATTGCGTGTGGCGCGTTCTGCGCGTGTTGTGCGTTCTCGGCGTTGCCTCCGGTTCTGCCTGTGGAGCCTAAAAGTCCGTTTTCCGTGTTGTGCAGACACACCGCTCTTCAAAAATGCCATTTCCCAGGAATCTTTGGGCGGGTTCACTCCCCGTGGAAGATTGTGCAGCAAATATCATGCATGGAGTCCGGCCAGGCCAAAGTGAATTAGTCGGGTACACCGAGGATGAGGTGTGGGTCCACATGTTGGCTCCCATCCAGGAATTACAGCGGGCATCCCTCCGGAAGGCGAACCTCTCCCACTTGATCCCCCTAGTACCAAGGTGTGTCCCACTTGATTGTAGCGGTTCGGCCAATCGATTGTAGTGTTTGCCCCAATCGGTGTGGCTTCCATTTCCGTAGGTACAACGCCTTCATCCTCCTACTAGGCATGGTACGGCCCATGCAAGTAGACGGCATCTGGGAACGGGACGGGTTACTGTACAACCCCTTCATGGCACAATTGCTAAGCCGCAAGCAGTACTACGTCTTGCGCCGTAACATCCGGCCCGACGTTGTTGAACTACTGGAGGAGTGCAATGGGCAGTGGGCTGGTGCCTGGCGGTTCGGTGGCGCGGCTTGTGGGGATGAGTCCGTGGTGCCGCACAAAGGCATACGTGCCGGCCCACTGCGGATGTTCATCGCCCGCAAGCCCCACTCCACCGGCATCAAGCTCAATTGCCTTGCCGCTGCCACTAGTGGGTACGTAGTGGACAGGTACCTGTACACGGGTAGACGCGGGCACCTGCGGCGGTTCGGCAACAGTGCGGGCAACTACAATGCCCAGCAGATCATGACCATGAGGGCAGGTCTCCTCCCTTCCGGGACCATCCTCTGTGCGGATTCCGTTTTTGGATCCCACGAGCTAGCGCGTGACCTCGCTGCGGAGGGGCACGCATTCTTGATGATGACGAAGCGCTCCACGTACGGGGTGGACAGCGCAGGAGACCTTCTAGGAGAAGGACAAACTGCCACGTGCACTGTGGACGACGCGAGGTACGCCATGGTGGTCTTCAAGAACCCAAAGGTGGGTCACAAGCCGCCCCGCGTAGTGCCGATGCTCACGAACGTCCACTTCCCACAAGCCGGACCCGTGCATCGCCGCAGGGGGAATGAGGTGAACCCGGTGGTCGCCAGCTACCGCCAACTATCGCGTGGGGTGGATGGCGTCAACCAGATGGCGCTCCAGATGCGCCAGATGGGACGTCAGATGACGTGGTCGCATGCGGTGCGTGCGTTCGTCCTCCGGTATGCCGTGGTCAACGCATACGTGACCTGCCGGTCCCTCAGGGTGGCCCGAACGGGTACCATGTTTGACTGGCAGTGGGACCTTATCCGGCGCCGCCTCTGTACAGTGGCGGTGGCCAAGCCCATCCACGTGCCGGTGCGGATGCCGGGCCGCCGGGTGTGCGCCCATTGCAACTGGGGCAAGACCCACTACGTTTGTTGTGGGTGCGGCAAGTGGTACCATGTGGGGTGCTTTGCCGTGGCGCATGGGGGTGACCGGGGTGGTAGAGGCGGATGTGGAGGAGGAGGGCGACGAGGCCGAGGCGGAAGGAAGCGAGAGGGAGGAGATTGAGGATGACACGGAGGAGGAGAGTGAGGAGGAGGGGCAGGTGGATGAGGAGGAAGAGACTGAGGAGGAGGAGGAGAGTGACGGGGAAGAGGACGAGGACATGGAGGATGACGAAGATTAGGAAGGAGAAGGTGGTGGAGGGCGGACGTGGTGGAATCGTGAACTTCATGGCCGCCAAGCCTCTGCCATCCCTACCCATGGGACCATTGCGAACCCTGGGGGACAACCACGTAGGATGGATACCCAAACTGTGAGGACGCGGCCCCCCAAAAGTGCGTGCGTGTGCAATAGTGACGTGCTCCGCGTGCTACGCGTTTTGCGCGTGCCGGAAGTCTGCCTCTAAGTCTGTCTCTAGAACGCCGTGCTGCGCGTTATGCGCGTTCTGCGCGTCATGCGTGTGTTGTTTGCGTTCTGCACTCGCTGCGCGTGCTGCGCGTTATGAAGCAACAAGCGCAGCACGTATTGTGCCGCGCGGAGCGCTTCCGGAAAGAAACGTCCCCTCTGTAGACAATGGAATATGACTGGATCAATAAGCACGGTTTTGAAAAAGTGGTCATGACACCACTGGAGCAGGTCCAGCCATGGAATGCAAATGCCAGGGAGGTCTTCTGGATGCACCGCTTCGGGAGATCCAGACTATTGAACAGAGCAATCCCAGACATACGGCTCCCAAAATGGCACTGGCTCTTGACGACGAAAAGTTTTCTGTCCGAGACCAAAACATCCATGTGGGAAAAAGATACCGTAACTACCAGGGCCAAAGGTTTTATTGACGGCATGCACAGCTCCCTCACATTGGCTTAGAAACTGCGACTGGTTTATGAATCAAAAAAGTTCTGTGACTCAGGGCTGGCTAGTCAGGTATTTGTGAAGGCAAGAAAACACATAAAGAGCGATACAGGTGTGATTATCTGGCGACAGCTTTTGGTGAAGGTGTCTATGATGGACGGGGCGCTGAAACGAACACTGCATGGCATCATATTTGGGGAAATCGCACGTGACCCGAAAGCCCCAGCAGCTCTGAGAGATTATCTGGTTAGCTGCATTGTGCTTGTACGCCAAAAGACTCCCACTGTTGGGGACTTATGTAAGTCCTTCCAATTGCGCATCCCCACTGATGACGTGCTAAAGGGATGCGATACTCCTGACCCCTGTGACTGTGCACACCTTGCTGAGCGATATGGGATACCAACTGTGGATGGGCATTGCGTTACACGAGACTTTGAGTGGCTGCCACGGTACTCATAGGGTACAGATCCCCAGGCGCTGACCCAAAACCTGAAAAACGCTCTGCTCCCTGGGATGCAGCGTTCTAGGGCGTGGTGCGGAACCCCCCCAATTTTGGGTGTTGTTAATATGGTTGGAACCCGGAATTTCACATGTTACATGGGTGCACTATGATGCAACAATTTGCCTTGCATGTTTCGTTTGCTCGGTATTGCCCGTTTTGCACTTTTTGCGATTTGATCTTTGTGTGTGGGATGCCGCGTTCTACCCGTTTTGCACTTTTTGCGATTTGATCTTTGTGTGCTCTAACTAGTTAGAACGGGGTTAGAACGGGGTTAGAGCACTAGTTATCGCGTGGGTTATCGCGGGGGTTATCGCGCGATAACTAGTTATCGCGCGAGTTATCGCGTAGGTTATCGCGCTTCATTTTGTGTTTCCCCTTTTCGCTTTAGCTCACAAAACTTTCATATCCCTATAATGGCCCTTGCTGCTGCCCACGCTTGGTGCGAGCACCATCAAAAGCTCCTTGGGGTCCGTCACCTTGGTGGTCTTGAGGGGTTTACGCTGGGTGACGCAAACGTGAGGCGCCCCGTGGCGACTCGCTTTGAACATGGTGTGGACTTTGGACTCCTTGTCCATAAGTCCGCCTTCATGGCCGACAAGAGCAACCGCCTGGTTCTCAGCAACCACATCTTCGAGTTGCTAGAGCCAAATCCAGGGGTTGCTGGATTTTTGATCTAGTTGCATCCCGAGGATGTGGACGCGGTAGTGGAGTCCGTCAGCGCCCATGCCGAGAAGGGTGCGGGGACGAAGACGACCCTTTATGTGGGTCAGGATGAAGAGGAGGAAGTGGAGGAGGAAGTGGAGGAGGTGGAGGAGGTGGGGGCTGGGAGGGGGAAGCCCCACAGCCCCCTCATGATTAGTGTCCAGAAGGTAAGGATCCGACCGGGTAAGGGGAAGGGGAAGTCGGATGGTTGGTTCCCCCAACCCCTCACCCACAACAACCGCCGGGTCTGCACTGACAACCCCGAAAACAAGCTCCCCATGCACTCCCTTTGCCCCACAAGGGATTGGGAGCGTGAGTGGTATGGGGTCACCACTCCCAACATTATTTCGGGGCAGGGGGTGATTCTTTTTCCATTTGGGGCAACACCCCCCCTTATTGGGGAGGCGGAGGAGGTGGTTGCCGCCGAGCCCTTGGGGGCCTTTAATAGGGACCCCAATGACCTTGTGCTCACTGTAGGGGGAAGGCTGGTGGTCAACCACCTCTTGGAGCACGATTTTTTGAGTGATGTGCAGCTGCAAAGTCTTTTGGATGATCTGGATAGGGTGCCTCTCTCGGAGAAGGCACCCATTTTCAATGAGAACCCCCCCATTGTCGGCAGGCCCCAAGATTCTGGGACCCGCCGCACATTGTATGGCAACTATGGGGGTGCCAACCACCACAAGCACAACCCCCACAAGCTCCATGATCTGCCAGTCCTCAAAAGGGTGGCAGATCGTGTGCTGGAGACGGCGAAGATGACTGTGGTGGGGGGAGTCGGATGGAGTTGCACCATCCTTGACATGGCCGAAATTTCGAGCTATGACCACACCCCCCAGCACCTCCATCGCGACGCCCCCCCCTACACCATTCCTGAAGGCACATTGATTGTCAGGCACATTGATTGTCATTTGCCTTCGTATGCTAACCCATAATCATGAGGAGGAGGATGGGTCACATTTTCTTTTTGTGCCCTCTCGTAGTTCGGGGTTCCCTGATCCTTGGGTGGAGAGGGCTGTGCCATTCAAGAGGGGCACTGCCTTTTTTTTTAATGTCCTTGATGCCCACCAGGGGTCGGGCATTCCAAAGGCCTCCCCCACGGGGGTGACCCACCCCCGCCTCATGGCATTTTTTGCCATTGAGCTAACCCAAGGGGGGAATCTTCGATTCCCCAACCTGCACGTGACCCAGTCCATCAAGCGGCCCCAGCTGGGGGCACTTGGTGGCCAGGTGGCCAAGACAGTCCAGTGTGATGGGGCGGTTAGGTGTAGGGGGAAGGTCGTAGCCAATTGCTATGGCCGCAACCGGGCGGTTTTGTGCGCCGTGCACAAAGCTGGCCTTTGTGTGCCATGCCAGGAGGGGGAGGAGGTGGAGGGGGGGGAGGAGGAGGTGGTGGTGGAGGACCCCAATGGGGTCAGCATTGAGCCATCTGCTCAGTGCTTGCTCCCGGTGGGAACAACCACCGGGCATTTTTTGTTGTCGGGGTGGGGGAATGGGAGGGAGGTCATTGCCCCCCTCACTAATGAGGAGGTGGGGGGAGTCGCAGGCCACCCCGATCAGTGCCCCTTGGCCAAGGTGTGCCATGGGGAGGCACTGCCCTGGCCCTCCCTGCAAGGGCATGTTGGGATTAGGCTGCCGCCAGGGTGCATTTTGGTGGTGAGGAGGGGATTGTATGGAGGAGTGGCGAGGGTGGCCCCTGATGTGGAGGGGGTGGCCCAGGTGGTGGAGTGGAGGCAAGTGGGGGAGTATGCCGCCGTCAGGGACTTCGTGTGGCTGCGGAGGATGAACCTGGTGCTGGACGACGCCAAGAAGGAGGGCCAAGGCATGTGCCCATGTCACCGGGTGTGAGAACTTCCCACAACACCCTGCACTAACCCCTGCTCTAACTAGTTATCGCCCTAGGTTATCGCGTTCTAACCAGGTGCTGTAACTAGTTATCGCGCTAGGTTATCGCGTTCTAACTAGTTATCGCGGGGTTATCGCAGGGGGTTATCGCCAAGCCGCCGGCGGCCCGTGTGGAGCTGGAGGGGGAGAAGAGGCTGCCGGAGGGGGCGTCGTGGCGGTCGAGAAGCCTTGGGATGAGGCCTGCCGGATGGGGGGTACGGGATGGTACCGGCAGGTCACCATCACCGAGAAGGAAGGGGGGGTGGAGAGGAAGACCAACCTCACCCTCCCCTCCTATGTGTGGGTTGGGGGGGAAACGGCCAAATGGCCGAATGCCGCTGCGGGGGAAACGGTTGCGGCTTTTTTGTGTTTGTTTGGGATGAGTGACCCCCCCCCAAAGGAAAATTTTTTTTTGTTGAGGGTGTGTTTTTTGTGGGAGGGGGCGTACACCGGGAGGGAAGTGTGGCAGAAGCTGCACAGGGGGGGGGGGGGCATCCACCAGGTTGGGGGGTATGACCCCCCCCCCCATCTATGTTGGAGGCCACTGCCGAATGGGTTCGGCAGTATGCACCTAAGGGGGGAAGGCCGGGAAAGCAGACGAAGCGGGGGCCTGAGGTGGTGGTTGTTGAGCTGGATGCCCCCCCCCCCCATAGGGGTAAGGGCCCTAGCCCCTCCCCCAAGCCCTCCCCCAAGCCGTCGAAGGTGGCGAAGGTGGCGGCCCAGCCCCTTCCTGAGGCCCTGGATGCGGAGGCCTTGGGGGCCAGTGTGGCCACCCTCGTGAGGGACGCTTGCCAGGTTTTGGTGGAGCAGGCGGCCGCCACGGGGGTCGAGGTCGCACTGTCCAAGTGTCGGTCGGCCGACCACAAGTCGGCCTTGGCGAAGGCCGAAAAGGTCCAGGGCAACACCCTGCGTGCCCTGGACCGAGCCCTCAACCTGGCCGCCAAGAGGGGGGAGGAGGTGGAGACGATGACGGGGGCCCTGAGGGAGGCCGAGGATGGGAGGCGGAAGGCGGAGGTGGAGGCGGCCCAGCTCAGGGTGTAGGTGGAGGCGCAGCGGAGGAGGGGGGATGACCTCCAGCAGCGCCTGGGGGTGGCTGAGGCGAAGGTGCGCAACCTCACCTCCACCCTCAGTGCCACCTTCACCGCCCAGCAGGGGCTGGGGCCGCAAGGGGTTCAGAGTCAGGGTAGCGGGAGTAGGAGTGGGAGTCAATGACTCCAGGGTTTGCTAAGGGGGTTGCCTAAGGGCATTTTTCGTGGGGAGGAGCGATATGGGGCCCAAGTGGACATGTGCAACTTCGGCCTAGTGGGAAGCGGAAACCCCAACCCCTCCAATTTTAGGGCGACCCACATGGCTGCTGCTACCGTGAGGCCTGCCCTCACCCCCTTGGTTGTATACCTAAATGCGTATGGCACCTCCAATGCTCCACCATGGTTCACATGGTGTAGCATCCAAGTTGTTCGCCCCCAAGGGACGGACACCATGGGCCTTCACGCCCATTTGCGTGATGGGGCGCCCATGGCGCTTATTATGTGTGTGGGGTCTTTCACGGGGGGTGATTTTTGGGTGGAGAGTGGTGGCCTGCTGAATCCCTCCCAAAGGGAAAAAAAGCGGCACACCCGTGTGTGCAAGGGTAGGGCGGTGGGGGGTTGGGCATGCGCGGCCACCCCCCAAGCTCCGGTGTTGTTCAACACCAGGGCACTACACTCTCCATTGCCATGGGAGGGCGAGCGATGGAGCGTGATTTTTTGCAGTGCGGGGGGGGGGGGGTGCTGCACTACACGCCTCCGTGGCGGCAGCAGCTGGTGGCCATGGGTTTTAGGGTGCCCAATGCTTGCTCTAACCCCTCCAGTTAGTGCGCACTAACCCCTGCTCTAACTAGTTATCGCGGTAGTTATCGCGCTCTAATTGGGTGCTCTAACTAGTTCCTCGCGGGGTGTTATCGCGTTCTAACTAGCCATCGCGGGGGGTTATCGCGGGCGTTATCGCGCGATAACCTAGTTATCGCGCGGGTTATCGCGTGAGTTATCGCGTGTGTTTTTTGGGCCCTTGCTTCAAAACCCTCCCTCATTTCCTGCCCAGGCCCTCTTATTCTTCATGGATAATGCTGTCAATGAGGCCTTGAGGGCTCTGAACACAGCTAACCTCCGGCGGTACACCGATCTGCAGTGCCCCAAGGCCCGGCGGCGGCGGTTGAAGGCGGTTTAGCGGCTGGTGCGAGTTCTATTGGGTGATCCGAACGTTGTGTGTGGCACCAACACCAAAGGAGAAGTTTGCTTAAGTGGTGGGGCGTGCACTGACCTATCCGGCCCACTTGGTGGCCATCTTGCATTCACAGCTCAGGAGCATGAGCCCCTGAGCATGCTACGCATGGCATGCAGCATGCATCTCTCCCAACGGGCCCTTTTGCGAATGCCCCGCCGTTGCACACAACGGGACCTAAGGACCGTTCGGCAACGGATCATGCCCTACTTTCCCCAAACAACCATTGTAAAGTCTACCACGGGCCGAAATAGGGCAGCCGCCCATGTGCCTTTGCAGTCAATTGTGCAAAATGCAATATCTATGGCCCGAGTTATTGGGAAACCCCCCCCTAGTGGCGTTGCCATTGTTGTCATTTCAGTTGATGCGACTTCCTTGTGGAAGGCATCCTTTACCCGTGCGGATGAATGGGATAATGTATGGGGGGGGGGGGACAAAATATGCTTCAAAGGTGAAGCTATGGGCCTCATGGTTTTGCATGGATGGCGGGGATGAACAGGCCTTTTTGAGAAGCCTAGACATCTCCGCCAACCTCAACCAAGCGGTGAGGGATGTGGATGAGGACGTTGTCCTCTTTCAAAACCAATTTTTGACTTGCACTGTCATTTTGACAGGGGATGGGAAGGGGATGCAAGCAATGGGGGGGGCTGGGTCTAAGTGTTGGTTGTGCAAAGACCCCAATGGTATTGTTGAGCAAAGGGGGGTGGAGTCCACCTCAAGATGGGGGGCATTCTTGAGAAGTGTGACCCCTGATAGGCGGCCGGGGGACTACCAACATGCAGCATGCCGCATTCTAAACGGCATTGCAAAGCGCACTGAGACCACCCTTCAGGCCCTCCTCCCTGGTAACCCTCATCAGGCCCAAGCTCTTGCAGCTTTGCAGGCCTTCAAACAAGCCCTCAAGGAAGAGACCTCAGGCATCCCTTTGAGGGAACGTCTCCCCTCGGCCTCAAGGGCCACAGAAAAAGATTTCGATCTTACAAGCACCAAAGTTTTCCTAACCTCCCCCCCCTTCCAAAGGCAATTTGTGGATTGCCTCAAAGAGCATGTCCCCACAGTGAGGACCCCTGGTGGACCTCCGTTATGGGTTGTTGTGCATGTCATGGTGAAATGCATTGAGGGTTTGTATGAGCTTTGGAGGGTGAGGGAGATGTACACTCTAACCCAAGTGGAACGCCACCGTGCGTTGACCACAAAGTTTTCAAAGGCTTGCGGAGACTCAGGTTGGTCCCCCACCAGGTGGAGCCATTGGTGCTTGGCACATTCCACCTTTTTTGCCGAGAAATGGAGGAAAATTTTTCAGTTTTCCTTCATCCCAACGGAGTATCGGCATGGGCCTTACAAGAGGAGCCTCAAAAATTGTTTTAAGGGTTGGTCTTGGGTGAGGCCAAGTATGTCCCTCCGCCACATGCACCATTGCATGTCCATGAACGCCCTGGAGCAAGGGCTTTTGGGACAGGAGGCAGCCAAGGCCTCAGACATTGATGATTTTGTATGAAAAAAGACCATACATGCTTTGTGCCAAGTGTTTCGTGTTGTTTGTCCTAGGGAGGGATGGAGGAGGGGTGCACGATAACTACCCGCGATAACTACGCGATAACTGAGTTATCGCGCGATAACTAGTGCTCTAACTAGTTAGAGCAAGGTGCTCTAACTGTGTTCTAACGGTGTTCTAACTGTGCTCTAACTCTTTGACCCCCCCCCAAAAACCACCCCCATGATGCGGGTTATGTGGGGAAAGAAAGGGGATGGGGGGTTTTTGAGGATGCTGAATCCATTTTTTTAGGTGGTTTGCCCCAAAATTGAGGGTAGGTGGGTGTTCCGGAAATTGTGTTCTAACTAGGGGTTCCGCACCACGCCCTAGAACGCTGCATCCCATGCTCTAACTAGTTAGAACGGGGTTAGAACGGGGTTAGAGCACTAGTTATCGCGTGGGTTATCGCGCGATAACCTAGTTATCGCGGGGGTTATCGCGGGGGTTATCGCGCGATGACTAGTTATCGCGCGAGTTATCGCGTAGGTTATCACGCTTCATTTTATGTTTCCCCTTTTCGCTTTAGCTCTCAACATTTTCATATCCTTTGTAATGGCCCTTGCTGCTGCCCACGCTTGGTGCGAGCACCATCAAAAGCTCCTTGGGGTCCGTCACCTTGGCGGTCCTGAGGGGTTTACGCTGGGTGACGCAAACGTGAGGCGCCCCGTGGCGACTCGCTTTGAACATGGTGTGGACTTTGGACTCCTTGTCCATAAGTCCCCCTTCATGGCCGACAAGAGAGACCCCCTGGTTCTCAGCAACTACATCTTCGAGTTGCTAGAGCCAAATCCAGGGGTTGCTGGATTTTTGATCTAGTTGCATCCCGAGGATGTGGACGCGGTGTTGGAGTCCGTCACCACCCATGCCGAGAAGGCTGCGGGGACGAAGACGACCCTTTGTGTGGGTCAGGATGAAGAGGAGGAAGTGGAGGAGGAAGTGGAGGAGGTGGAGGAGCTGGGGGCTGGGAGGGGGAAGCCCCACAACCCCCTCTTGATTAGTACCCAGAAGGTAAGGATCCGACCGGGTAAGGGGAAGGGGAAGTCGGATGGTTGGTTCCCCCAACCCCTCACCCACAACACCCGCCGGGTCTGCACTGACAACCCCGAAGACAAGCTCCCCATGCACTCCCTTTGCCCCACAAGGGATTGGGAGCGTGAGTGGTATGGGGTCACCACTCCCAACATTATCTCGGGGCAGGGGGTGATTCTTTTTCCATTTGGGGCAACACCCCCCCTTATTGGGGAGGCGGAGGAGGTGGTTGCGGCCGAGCCCTTGGGGGCCTTTAATAGGGACCCCAATGACCTTGTGCTCACTGTAGGGGGAAGGCTGGTGGTCAACCACCTCTTGGAGCACGATTTTTTGAGTGATGTGCAGCTGCAAAGTCTTTTGGATGATCTGGATAGGGTGCCTCTCTCGGAGAAGGCACCCATTTTCAATGAGAACCCCCCCATAGTCGGCAGGCCCCAAGATTCTGGGACCCGCCGCACATTGTATGGCAACTATGGGGGTGCCAACCACCACAAGCACAACCCCCACAAGCTCCATGATCTGCCAGTCCTCAAAAGGGTGGCAGATTGTGTGCTGGAGACGGCGAAGAAGACTGTGGTGGGGGGAGTCGGATGGAGCTGCACCATCCTTGACATGGCCGAAATTTCGAGCTATGACCACACCCCCCAGCACCTCCATCGCGACGCCCCCCCCTACACCATTCTTGAAGGCACAATGATTGTCAATTGCCTTCTTATGCTAACCCATAATCATGAGGAGGAGGATGGGTCACATTTTCTTTTTGTGCCCTCTAGTAGTTCGGGGTTCCCTGATCCTTGGGTGGAGAGGGCTGTGCCATTCAAGAGGGGCACTGCCTTTTTTTTTTAATGCCCTTGATGTCCACCAGGGGTCGGGCATTCCAAAGGCCTTCCCCACGGGGGTGACCCACCCCCGCCTCATGGCATTTTTTGCCATTGAGCTAACCCAAGGGGGGAATCTTCGATTCCCCAACCTGCACGTGACCCTGTCCATCAAGCGGCCCCAGCTGGGGGCACTTGGTGGCCAGGTGGCCAAGACAGTCCAGTGTGAGGGGGCGGTTAGGTGTAGGGGGAAGGTCGTAGCCAACTGCTACGGCTGCAACCGGGCGGTTTTGTGCGCCGCCCACAAAGATGGCCTTTGTGTGCCATGCCAGGAGGGGGAGGAGGTGGAGGGGGGGGAGGAGGAGGTGGTGGTGGAGGACCCCAATGGGGTCAGCATTGAGCCATCCGCTCAGTGCTTGCTCCCGGTGGGAACAACCACCGGGCATTTTTTGTTGTTGGGGTGGGGGAATGGGAGGGAGGTGATTGCCCCCCTTAATAATGAGGAGGTGGGGGGGGGTCGCAAGCCACCCCGATCAATGCCCCTTGGCCAAGGTGTGCCATGGGGAGGCACTGCCCCGGCCCTCCCTGCAAGGGCATGTTGGGATTAGGCTGCCGCCAAGCTGCATTTTGGTGGTGAGGAGGGGATTGTATGGAGGACTGGCAGGGGTGGCCCCTGATGTGGAGGGGGTGGCCCAGGTGGTGGAGTGGAGGCAAGTGGGGGAGTATGCCGCCGTCACGGACTTCGTGTGGCTGCGGAGGATGAACCTGGTGCTGGACGACGCCAAGAAGGAGGGCCAAGGCATGTGCCCATGTCACCAGGTGTGAAAACTTCCCACAACACCCTGCACTAACCCCTGCTCTAACTAGTTATCACGCTAGGTTATCGCGTTCTAACTAGGTGCTCTAACTAGTTATCGCGCTAGGTTATCACGTTCTAACTAGTTATCGCGGGGGGTTATCGCGGAGGTTATCGCGTTCTAACTAGGTTATCGCGCGAGTTATCGCGGTAGTTAACGCGTGTTTTTTTTTGTCTCTTTTGTTTTTCTAAGGCCATCATCCTGCAGCTGCCGCGTATCTTCGTCAAGGACGAAGCCCAGCCAGCCGGAGCAGCAGGAGGAGCAGCAGAAGCAGCAGGGGCACGGCCCGCCAAGCCGGTGGCGGCCCGTGTGGAGCTGGAGGGGGAGAAGAGGCTGCGGGAGGCGGCGTCGTGGCAGCGGGGGGAGCCTCGGGATGAGGCCTGCCGGATGGGGGGCACGGGATGGTACCGGCAGGTCACCATCACGGAGAAGGAGGGGGTGGTGGAGAGGAAGACCAACCTCACCCTCCCCTCCTATGTGTGGGTTCGGGGGGGAAACGGCCAAATGGCCGAATGCCGCTGAGGGGGAAACGGTTGCGGCTTTTTCGTGTTTGTTTGGGATGAGTGACCCCCCCCAAATGGTGGCCATGGGGTTTAGGGTGCCCAATGCTTGCTCTAACCCCTCCAGTCAGTGTGCACTAACCCCTGCTCTAACTAGTTATCGCGGTAGTTATCGCACTCTAACTGGGTGCTCTAACGAGTTATCGGGGGGTGTTATCGCGTTCTAACTAGTTGTCGCGGGGGGTTATCGCGGGCGTTATCGCGCGATAACCTAGTTATCGCTCGGGTTATCGCGCGGGTTATCGCGTGTGTTCTTTGGGCCCTTGCTTCAAAACCCTCCCTCATTTCCTGCCCAGGCCCTCTTATTCTTCATGGATAATGCTGTCAATGAGGCCCTGAGCGCTCTGAACACAGCCAACCTCCGGCGGTCCACCGATCTGCAGTGCCCCAAGGCCCGGCGGCGGCGGTTGAAGGCGGTTTAGCGGCTGGTGCGAGTTCTATTGGGTGATCCGAACGTTGTGTGTGGCACCAACACCAAAGGAGAAGTTTGCTTAAGTGGTGGGGCGTGCACTGACCTGTCTGGCCCACTTGGTGGCCATCTTGCATTCACAGCTCAGGAGCATGAGGCCCTGAGCATGCTACGCATGGCATGCAGCATGCATCTTTCCCAGCGGGCCCTTTTGCGAATGCTCCGCCGTTGCACACAACGGGACCTAAGGACCGTTCGGCAACGGATCATGCCCTACTTTCCCCAAGCAACCATTGTAAAGTCTACCACAGGCCGCAATAGGGCAGCTGCCCATGTGCCTTTGCAGTCAATTGTGCAAAATGCAATATCTATGGCCCGAGTTATTGGGAAACCCCCCCCTAGTGGCGTTGCCATTGTTGTTATTTCAGTTGATGCGACTTCCTTGTGGAAGGCATCCTCTACCCGTGCGGATGTATGGGTTGATGTATGGGGGGGGGCAAAGTATGCTTCGAAGGTGAAGCTATGGGCCTCATGGTTTTGCATGGGTGGCGGGGATGAACAGGCCTTTTTGAGAAGCCTAGACATCTCCGCCAACCTCAACCAGGAGGTGAGGGATGTGGAGGAGGACGTTGTCCTCTTTCAAAACCAATTTTTGACTTGCACTGTCATTTTGACAGGGGATGGGAAGGGGATGCAAGCAATGGGGGGGGCTGGGTCTAAGTGTTTGTTGTGCAAAGACCCCAATGGTATTGTTGAGCAAAGGGGGGTGGAGTCCACCTCAAGATGGGGGGCATTCTTGAGAAGTGTGACCCCTGATAGGCGGCCGGGGGACTACCAACATGCAGCATGCCGCATTCTAAACAGCATTGCAAAGCGCACTGAGACCACCCTTCAGGCCCTCCCCCCTGGTACCCCTCATAAGGCCCAAGCTCTTGCAGCTTTGCAGGCCTTCAAACAAGCCCTCAAGGATGAGACCTCAGGCATCCCTCTGAGGGAACGTCTCCCCTCGGCCTCAAGGGCCAGAGAAAAAGATTTCGATCTTACAAGCACCAAAGTTTTCCTAACCTCCCCCCCCTTCCAAAGGCAATTTGTGGATTGCCTCAAAGAGCATGTCCCCACGGTGTGGACCCCTGGTGGACCTCCGTTATGGGTTGTTGTGCATGTCATGGTGAAATGCATTGAGGGTTTGTATGAGCTTTGGAGGGTGAGGGAGATGTACACTGTAACCCAAGTGGAACGCCACCGTGCGTTGACGACAAAGTCTTGAAAGGCTTGCGGAGACTCAGGTTGGTCCCCCACCAGGTGGAGCCGTTGGTGCTTGGCACATTCCACCTTTTTTGCCGAGAAATGGACCAACATTTTTCAGTTTTCCTCCATCCCAACGGAGTATCGGCATGGGCCTTACAAGAGGAGGCTCAAAAATTGTTTTAAGGGTTGGTCCTTGGTGAGGCCAAGTATGTCCCTCCGCCACATGCACCATTGCATGTCCATGAACGCCCTGGAGCAAGGGCTTTTGGGACAGGAGGCAGCCAAGGCCTCAGACATTGATGACTTTGTATGAAAAAAGACCATACATGCTTTGTGCCAAGTGTTTCGTGTTGTTTGTCCTAGGGAGGGATGGAGGAGGGGTGCACGATAACTACCCGCGATAACAACGCGATAACTGAGTTATCGCGCGATAACTAGTGCTCTAACTAGTTAGAGCAAGGTGCTCTAACTGTGTTCTAACTGTGTTCTAACCGTGCTCTAACTCTTTGACCCCTCCCCCAAAAACCACCCCCATGATGCGGGTTGTGTGGGGAAAGAAAGGGGATGGGGGGTTTTTGAGGGTGATGAATCCATTTTTTTAGGTCGTTTGCCCCAAAATTGAGGGTAGGTGGGTGTTCCGGAAATTGTCTTCTAACTAGGGGTTCCGCACCACGCCCTAGAATGCTGCATCCCACCCCAGTGGAACCATATTAGGGAGAGTGTGCATTCTGGTCTGCGTCGTTCCCTGCGGGACTTGCCTATCCTTGGTAACAAAGACCATCTCTCCCTGTCAATCATGGCGGCGATCCAGGGTTTCTATGGTGACCTGCTTGCCAACACGCCCCGAACCCATCACCTCTCCCATGTGAAGAAACAATTGCGACAGCTGCCATAGTCATGGGTAACGGGCTGGTTGGACAAGGGCACATCCGCCCTGTGAGCTGGGTGCAAGAATTTTTGGTACCCCAGATTCAAAAAAGCTTTCTTCCAACAGCCAAAACGTTTCTCTGAGCTGCTGCGCACGCCCACACCCGCTGATGCCTCAGAACAAGCTTTCCGCTGCATAGTTTCGGGCGCGAAATCCTTCCTCCCCAGCGACACTGCGACCCCTGATGATACATGGCTACATCCAGACCTATGTGCGCGTCTCAGGGAAAGGGTCAAAAATGTTCCGGAAGGGGTACCGGAAAAATACCACATGTCAAGGGAGTTCGTGGACACATGGCGACAAGCTCTTAAGGAGTGTGATGCCACGCTCCAGCGATATTCCTTTGTCTACGGCTCTCGGCGCCGTCGCGCGTCCCCCGTGTCCCCCATGGGGAAGTGTTGGCTCTGGGGGTGTTTCCGGGGTTGTTTTTGTGCGGTTTTGGGGTTTTTAGGGTCACAGCCGCTGTTGGAACTTGGCTCTCGCGTTCTGCGTGTCCCCGGTGTCCCCCTTTCCCCCCCATGGTGCCTTGCACGCGTCGCGCCCGTCGCGCGCGTCGCGCACGTCTTTTTTTTGGCTCTCAGGTTGTCCCTGGGGACGGTTGCTCGTCGGGCGCGTTCTGCGTGTTTTGCAGGTTTTTCTTTTAGGGACAGGGTCCGGCAACACGGAGGGGGATTGGCTCCCCCGAGACCTGAGGGCTGTTGGTAAGCCCTGCAGGGACCGGTAGCCACCGGCAGGTATGTTCCCTGTTTAAAAGCGACACCGAAGTGCCAGTGACGTTGTGTAAGCCGAAATCCCGTAGCACACAAGTAGTCCACAAGGCAATACCAGGGCCACGCGTTCTCCCATAGACCACAAGTTGCACCCACGGCCACGCAGGCAACACCACGAGGCGCCTAAACAGCGCATTGTTGTCATCGCCTTCCGTAGCCTTTTTTAGACACAAAAAGTGAATGGCGGTTGGATTTTGAAAAAGCAGAGAAATACGAGCATCGGTGTGTCGAGTGTGTCTCTTTTGTCCTGCGTGCTGTCCTTGCACGTGTCCCTGCAATCCGTTATTCGTTCCGCATTTCCTGCATGTTCTCCATTGCACTGTTCCTTGTGTCCAGGCATGGCGCTATCGCTCTACCCGGCATCATACCAAGTCGCTGCGTCACACTTGGAGCAATGCGACCCAATGTCGGCGGCCGACGTCGAACCTGGCACCGCCGCGGTGATATTTCAAATAAAGCAGCAGACCAGTGGGTACGACGTGGGCTGGGTGCAAGCGGTTAAGGACATCAAAGGCCCCAAGACAAAGGAAGTCGAGGACGCCCTCTACCTGTCGCAGGCGATCAGCTACCAAATACACACCCGCGAGAACAAGAAGACCGGTGCCAAAGAAAGGCGTATCGAGAACCAAAGGAGCCAAGAAAATTTCGCCGTGGCAATCAACAAGATCAAGAGTGGTCGTTTCCGGGGATTCATCCCAGATGAGGTGAGGGCGCGTTCTGCGCGTCGTGTGCGTTGCCTCTGTCTCTGTCCCAGGGGCCTGTGTGAATGTCGTGCCTGCTATGCGCGTCCAGAGTCCCAGGCTCCCCCACTGTCCCTAGGGACAGGGAAGCGTCGGGCGCGTCGTGCGCGTTCTCCACCTCCTGTACCCGTGTCCACAGACGGAGAAGAAGTCGAAGAAAGGGAAAGAGAAGTCAAAGAAGCAAAAGGAGAAGCAGAGGGAGAAGGAGCAGACAAAGAAGAAGAAGAAGGAGGGAAAGGAAAAGAAGACGAGGGGCCAAACTCCAAAGAAGAAGAAGGAGGGAGCGGCGGAGGAAGGGGACGAAGATGAAGAAGAGGAGGATGAGAAGGATGACGAGATTGTACTCCTCGGCAAAAAGCAGGCCAGGGTGGCGTCGGCGAAGGCAGAGATGGCCAAGATGACAGCGGCGGGGACCGGGATGGGGTGGCAGGTGAGGTCAACGTTGTTGGAGAGGGATGACCCCATGTCCCCGGACAGTGGCAAGGGAAGGTCCAGATCAGGGTCGGGCAGCGAGTCTAGCAGCAGCGGCAGCAGCAGCACCAGCACCAGCGTCAGCAGCATCAACGGCGGTGACACCGAGCAGGATGAGCCAAGCAAGTTGGCGAAGACCAAAAGTGCACTTCGCACTGTCAAATCCGAGGAAGTGGTCGCGCGGCCGAAAAAGCCGCACTTTTACGTGGAGACCTCAGGGCGGCCCCCACGTGTGCTGCCTACCAGGGCAACCCGCCAAGAGAAGCATAAGAGCTGCGTTGCCCACTAGCGAAGTATCCAAATCCTCGAGGAGTTCTTGCAGGAGTACCACAACAATTTGGGGCAACTGGTACACCATTACAAGGAGTGTTGTAAGAAGAAGGACCACCCTGCAGAAGGTGTGTACGCTCTGCGTGTCATTCGTGCTGTCTCTCGACATTTTCCTGGCCGCCCTGACGTTCGTCGCGCGTGTTCTGCGCGTTTTGCGTGTTGTCTCCAACCGTGTCCCTGGCGCCTTGGCAACGTTCCACGCGTCGCGCGCGTTCTGCTACTGACCTCTTTTTTTGTAGAGCGGCAGGATTTGGCGATGGCGGTCACCTTGACGTCGACCGCGGCTCCACGTACCATCTAGGCCGTGCTGGGGTGCGGAACACAGAATTGTTCCAGTGCAAGCCAGGGCCACGAGTACTTCAGGCAGCAGTTCCCCACCAGTCAACCGGCAAAGGCGCCCGCCTCGTTGTTGCGGGCCATGGCGCGGTGCACGATGGGTTGTGATATGGCGGCACCGTACACGGAAGCGCAAGATGTTGGCAGCGTCAAGACGGAAGGCGTGTCGTTGGGTGCCCTAAGTGCTTCGGCGGCGCGGGAGGCGTTGGGCACAAGCGGCGACAAGAGGAGGCGTGGGGATATGGATACGTGGAGTGGGTTCCGCGGGGAAGACCTTATCGACATGTCGTTCGAGAAGACGGCCGACAAATATGAGCGGACCCTGAAGGCGGCTGGGTTGCTCCGCTACATGTTGACGCAGGATGGGGCCGACGATGAGACCCTTGCAAATCTGGGCAAGAACTGGAGACTGATGAGCAGCAGCGACTATGAGGACTACATGACTTTGAAGCGTCATAGGGTATGTCACTGCTGAACGCGCTCTGCATGTCGTACGTGTCGACTCTACAGCTGTCCCTGGCGCCCCTCATCAGTGCTGCATGCGTTCTGCGCGTCATACGTGTCGACGCCTGTTCCACAGACCGCGCAGACGGCGTACTACCCGCAGCCCCAGCCGTACGACTACTACGGCCAGCCGTACCAGTACTACGGGCAGCAGCCGGTGTATGCCAAGTACCCAGCGCAACCCATGTACTGCGGGTACGAGTGTCACCAAGAGGAGCCGCCCCCACCTCCCCCTGGCATTCCTCCCGCACCGGAGGTTGACGAGGGGGGGGAATTAGACTTCCTGCTCAAGAAGGAGGAGGACGAGGCGGAGCCGTCCGGGGGCGCGCCCGAGCCGACGACGCAGGCCAAACCGGAGGAAAAGCCGGAGGCGGTGCAGGAGGCGGAGCAGGAGGCGGAGCCCGAGGCTAAGCCGGAGGACAAGCAGCAGCCCGCAGATCCTCGCGAACCGCCCCCATTCCGTGCAGAACCGTTGTTGACGCAAAAGGGTCCGGAAGCCGGTTTGGCCACAGGTGGTGGAACGGGGTGCGGGTGTGTTCCGTCCCACGCGTTATTGGCGTTCCGCATGTCCGGCTGTGATGTGGCTCTGGGGACAGGTGGCAATGCCCTGCGCGTTCTGCGCGTTCTGCGCGGTGGCTTTATGCGTGTCCCTCGGGGCCTCCGGCGCGGCCTGCATGTTTTCCGTGTCCTAGAGACCGGGTGTCTGCGGCTCCGTATGAAGATGATGAAGAATGGGACGCGGACGCGGTAGTCGGGAGATAGACAACGCATCCAGCAAGGGCGTTTGCTCCGTGGGACGCACTGCGCAGCAGACCACACTCACAACCGGTACAACAGTACTGGCAGCAATGATTTCGTTGACAAGGGGGACAAGGGGGGGGGCGTGTAGAACGCGGCCGACACGCGCATCGTCCCCGGGGACAAGTTCAGAGACAACGTGCAGAACGCGCTGAGCGTCAGTGCGGACCAGGGACCAGCCCAGGGACAGCGTGGAGGGGGAGGAAACAGAAGGGGGACAGTGGACAGTGGGCAGTGGGCAGTGGGCAGCGCACACCAGCGGTGTGCTGGTACCCGCTGCAGTGTGCATTGTGGAGCAGGTGGCTGCCGCGCTGTGAGGCCCTGCCTGGTTGGGGGCCCAAGCCGCATAACAACCCTTCTCCACCATCAACAACCCCCTGTTGTGCGCATCCCCCCAGCGAGGAAGGCCGGCCCTCGTGGGGGGGGTGGGGCTGAGTGGTGCGGTGGTTGGCTGGGAGGCAGTGCATGCTGTGGCGGGGAAGGCCGGCGTTGGGGCAGCGGGCCCAAGAGGGGGACGGCGGGCGGCAGCGGCAGCGGGGGGAGGAGGAATGGGAGGAGAGAAGGAAAGGTAAAGGGAGGTAAGGAGGTAAGGGAACCCAGCGCTCCACGAGTTCGTGCTGGACGCGTGGACTTGTGATTGGTCTCGCGAGGCCTTGGTAGCTGGGGCAGCTTCCCCTTGGGGAGTGGCGGAGCAATGTACATACACAAATATATATTTGCGGCACTTTTTTGTCACATTTATTGTGCAGAGACGCGCACGACGCGCCCGACGCCCGCGACGCACTGTGCGGCCCCAGGGACAGCATGGGGGACATCATGTAGGACGCGCAGAACGTTGTTGTGGCACCAGGGACAGGTCTAGGGACAACGCGCACAACATGCAGAACGCATGCATCCTTTGTTTCCAGCTCACACATGCCCTCATTGGACCGTCTTTCGGAGGGGCCACTCCCACGTTCCGAGTGCAAAAGTGATCTGTCGCAGCCCATACGACGCGGGGTCTCAAGACTGGATGGATTCAACATCGATGAGGTTTGGGACTACATGCTGAAGGCAATCACCGGGCTGCAGTGCGCCATCCTCGTTGCAGAACACCAACAGGAACTCATTCCATGGGTGGAAAAGTATGTTGTGTGCGTCATGTGCTGCGGCTCCGAACGTCCTGCGCGCTCTGCAGGGTGGCTTCGTTTGTCGTTCCTCGTCTTGGCACCGTGTTGCCACGCGTGTGTCTTAACCATTTGTAGGTACAATTCGAGCCTGATTTGCCCCGGCATGGTCCGGCGGGTACAAGTGGACGGCATTTGGGATAAAAAGCATCTAGCGTACAACAAGTACATGGCTTCCCTCTTACCGCGGTCTATGTACTACCGGTTACAAAAACTTCTACGCACCGATGTTACCGACCTCCTTGAGGAGTGCAACTCCGTGTGGAGTGCAGCGTTGGATATCGGTGGGGCGGTGTGTGGGGATGAGACCGTTGTCCCCCGCACCGGTGGCCGGTGCATGGGGCTACGGTAATACATTGCCCGCAAGCCCCATGCCGCCGGTATAGAGTTATACGTCTTTGCCGACAACACGGGGGGGTACGTTGTGGACGTCTACCTCTACACCGGCCGTCGGGGGAGAGTCCGGCGGTTTGGGTCGTGTGCGGGAAACTTCGATGCCAAGCGCACTCCGGGGCTCTGGTCACGACTTATCCCACCTGGGACCGTGTTCGTGGCCGATAGCTTCTTCGGAAGCCATGCCATGGCACAAGACCTCTCGGCCCGTGGGACCCCTTACTTGCTCATCAAGAACGACAAGCGGGATGCCGGCCTAACAAAGGCCAAGCAGTCGACCAAAGAGGGCGATTGTGCACGGGCAATTGTGGACGGCACCTATGAGCTGTGCGTCTACAAGAACCCGAAGGTTGGGCACAAGCCCCCGAAAATCGTCCCCTTCCTTACCAATTGTTGGTACGGGGTCGACGATCCTGCACGGGATCGGAGGGGCAACAACCTCCCCGCCAAGGTGGCCAAGTACCGCGAGGTCTCCCGTGCCGTGGACGGGGCAAACCAAATGGCGCTGCAAATGCGCCAAATGGGGCGCCAAATGACATTGAGCCACGCCGTGCGTGCCTTCATGTTGCGGTACGCGGCCGGGAATGCCTTTGCAACATGTAAGGCGTTGGGGTTGGTGGACGAGAAGACCACCATGTGGGATTTCCAGTGGGACATCCTCAAGCGGCGGTACTTTGTGCAGCCCAAGGAGCTCGCGGCCCGCCCGGAAAGTTTGGTACACGCACCGGTCCGGCACACGCAGCGGAAGCTCTGCACCTATTGTGGTGAGGGCCAAACGCATTGGGCGTGCGTGGCATGTGGCACGACCATGCACATCACGTGCTTTGGGCCCGCCCATGATGTGGAGTAGGTCATGGGCTATGACGAGACGGACGTGGGGGCGGAGCCTCTGCTATCCCTACCCATGGGACCAGTGCGAGCCCTGGTGGGACAACCGCGTAGACTGGATACCCAACTGTGAGGACGCGGCCCCATCCACCCACCCACCACACACACACACACACACACACACACACACACACACGAACACCATGGTGCATCTGCACATCAGTGTCCTGCGTGTCCTACGTGTCCTGGATTAGTGGCTCTCAACATGTCCCCGGAGCCACACCGCATTTGGCCCCCAACGTCGTGCGCGTCATGTGCGTCCTATGTGTCCTAGAACGTTTAGGTTTGTTTGCCGGGGACACACAGGACATTTTCTGTGGGTCTGGTCGTGAATGGCGGCTCTGTAGCCATAGGAATATATTGCCAACCTCCTGACTCCCGCACGGCGTCCGACCCCCAAATCCAACCGAGGTTTTACCAGGGAATTGAAGGGACCATATCGGCTGTGCGACCCTAGTGATACCCCACCCCTGATTGAACCTCTCAGTGCACCTTTGTTGCCTAACCCCAGTGTATGTACCCACCCGCCCATATATGCTGGACCTGCGACGCTAGATGTCGCGATCTCAGGGCATGTGGTCCTACGGGACCTATCAGGTTGTGTCATACCCCGCATACCCCGCCACACCTCATGCGACCACAGAGGTACGCAGCGTAACAGGGCACTACCTGCACCCAACTGCCAACTACTGTTGAAGTATAAAAGTCAAGAGAGTGCCTCGCCGCCGGTTATCAAAATGAGAGAGGTTTTGACCTATACTTGCCATGCTTTTCAGAAACTGTGCAAACTCATGGGCCGTGACTTAACCCTGCTATGGAAAATGGCAGTGGACGTACTAGGGTCCGTTGAGCTCATTGCCATGCCCCATATGTTACACGCTGTGAAAAAATGGTTGTCACAGGTGAATACATCTCAGTCCGCAGGAGCAAGTATGCCTTTTTGGACAGTGATGGATGTGAAAGAGATGTTTCCAGAAATTCCCAGGTCAGACATCATACCAGCACTGGTGTGGATACACGAGAAGCTGAAAGAAAAAAAGAAGACTAGGGGACTCGTGGAGTTTTACTTGGCAAAGGATGGGAACAGGCGAATGGATAACACAGCCCATGGATCGCGAGATTTTTTGTATAAATTTTCCTTCCATGATATTGTACATTACATGCTCTTTGAGTTAAATGTCAATGACGTCTTCGTGTCCCTGTCCTCAGTCATGTCGCAAAATACGGGGATCCCCAATGGGGGTTCCACATCCGCACAAGCCGCCTCATTGGTTTTAATCCACCGGGAGCTGAGGGGTGACTTACCCGAGGAGTTGCAGGAACTGATGTTGCTGCGCTATAGAGATAATTTTCTCATTTTGCACAAACCAATGGACAATGATTTTTGTGTGGACCTGTGGACGACCAAAATCCAGCAAGGTTTTGCAAAAATGACAGATATGGAAATCACCATTGAACAGCAAGGCCAGAAACTCACTGTCCTGGAGTGTGAAGTCTGCTCCCCAGGCGGACCAACCCCCCTGTCACTGCCAAATTACGGCGAACAGCCAATGCAAGGGTCTTCTCCACCACAGTGGAAAAAGATGCTGAACGCTACTGCACCAAATGCCCACAGTATGCTGCGGTCCTGGATCCCATCAGTGGTAAAAAAATGTCTACACTACTGGATCACACCGGAGACAAAGCAACTCAATGTGCAACGAGTAGTGAATCTCTTGAATAAAAGCAACATGCCAAAGCAGTGGTGGACAGGCAACTTACAAAAAAGTTTCAACAAGTGGGGTGAAATACGGTTGTACAATATCACTGCAGGTGCATGACTTCGGTGCGTGGCATGGTATGTTTTTTCTTCTCCCTGAAAAGATGGTGCAGCAAGTGAGCACACATATCTCTGGTGAATGGACCTGAGGAGTTGCTCTATGTTGCTGTATGTGGGTGTAACTAACCTACACATGTGTGATGAATGTACGTGGATGATCCAAAAGTCCAGTGAACAATAGAGAAGCCCATGCCTGCATGTGTCCCTTTCAGTTTTGTTTGCTACTCTGCTGCAGAATACACCGGTGTAAGTGGCTATTTTTGTCTTATCCTTTGCTCTTGTACTGCATTGCTGGGGCCCCGGGAATAGCAAATCTGCCCGTGTCTTTCCGCTTGAAGACGCAGTGGATTTTTGAGTTCTGATCACGAGATCACTGATTAAGTTACGTGTACGAAAGCCCCCCCTAAATTTACAAACTACACCATACTCAGTAGGCGTGACCTCTTTCAATGCCGTGCTACCTATTTAAACTAGGTCCATTGAGGGTGGTTTTAAAGCATTTACCATCTCTTTTTGCCTGCTTTTTGGCGATCACATTGTACGAAAGCCCCCCCCCCCCTTTCGTACGCTTTCGTCGGGCCACGAGAGGGGTACGAAAGGGGTGGGACAGGGGGGCTTTCGGTCGAATCAACGAAAGGGTATTCTTTCGTAACCCCTTTCGTGGCCTTTCGTACCCTTTCGTACCCTCTAAAGGGTACGAAAGGGGTACGAAAGGGGTACGAAAGGGGGGGGGGGGCTTTCGTACCCCCTTTCGTACATTTTGAATAGTACAGAGTGAAAAAAGGCTGGTTGAACGGCCCGATTCGTGGAATACCTGCAGCGGCGGGCGTCGATGCTGCAGCACTGGCGACCAACGCAAAGGGTTGTTGCTCCTCCAAACTCTGTTTGATGACGGAAATCCACACCAGACCGAAGTTCTACATTTCTTTATGGTACCCCTATCGTACCCCTTTCGTGGCATAAAACCCTTCGAATTCTGCCAGGAGTCTACAGGAAAACCCCCTTTAGTGTACAATTTGCGTGCACGGTGCATGGTCCTTCTTATCAGAAAATGATACTAGCAGTTTTTTGACAACACCACGAAAGGGATGGGGAGAAATAGGAGTGACATCATACACAAAAACTTTCCGCAAGTGTGTGTGCACAAAAGCATGTATGTATGTGTACATTGTTTGCAATGAATGCGTTCCATGCCCCCTATTTCAGACCCTACCATGCTCAATTGATTTTGGCTAAGGAGTTGGTGCTTGTTTGCCTGTTGGAGTAGTTGCCAGACCTCTGACAACACAGACGTGGACTTCTCACCACAAAGGGCGACGTTAACAGTCCAGTGGTAGGACAACGTCCTTGCCAAGTGACCATAGTTGGCAAAGGAAATGGACATCTGGCACCACGATTCCCCCCCACAAGGCAACCCATCCCCCCTCACAATGATCCACAGCTCTCCTTGGCACTCCCTGGAGTATTGGAGGTTAGAAACAATGGAATCAAAGGAAAATATATAGTCGAAAAAGTGCTGCACGGGCCACTGCGAAAAGACCGTGACGCCATCTGTGTGCACGTCAACCTCTAAATGCTACCTACTTGCAAGCTGGTTCCATTCTGTGGCGAAACTAGCATAGGACGGTAGAGAAATAAGGTGTGTGGGGACTTTACTTCGGGTCCAAGTAATCAAATATTTGTACCTGAGGAAAATAGCGCGCGCAACATGAGAACGCAGCGCGCGCAGAAGTCAACGAAGCGCGTGCTATGAGCGGAAGTGCGCGCAATGTCACATGCAAAGCGCGCGCAATAATACCTTTTTCTCGGAATCTTCAGGAGGAGCAGGACCAAGTCCACCACCGACAGGGGTGTGACGGCGTTGGCAACCTCGGTCCTGCGATGCTTCTTCTCTGCTTCAGACACGGGGACCCTCTTTTCCAACTTGGCCCACAAAGACCGTTGGACGGCAGACCCTGAGCAAAAAAACTGAACTAGGTCCGCCAAAAGGTCCTTGTTCTTCCACAAGGACCACCCATAGTGGGGGCCGAAAATGTTTGCAATCTTCCTGACATTGACAACGTCACTTGCGGTGCGGGAAGCACCTCAAACTCTAGAGAAATAGGCGTTTTTGCCCTGCTCATTAGGACATGGGGTTACAAACCCAAGACCCGGAGCCATAGCGCGCGTTGTGATGCGCGATGTCTTTATAGTGCGCACTGAGCCATCGCGCGGCAATACCCTGTAGCGCGCACGCAGGGTTGGCCTACCTAGAGGGATGTTGGCCGAAGATGGCGCATTGAAGTATCAAGTGGCACGGTCAACCTTATTTCTAAAACTAAAGGATTGGCGGGTGGGCAAATACGTGCTTCCAACGGATACCTCAAACCGTTCGGAAGCACAAGCGATACTTTCCCCCAAAGCGGAGGAAAAAATCCGTGATTGGGCACTTTGGCACTGGCGGAAAAATGACACCAAGTCATCTTTTCAAGTTCGCCAGTTTGCAGCCCTTGTTGCTCAAAACCAAGGGATGGTTTTTAAAACCGAGGATGGCTTGCCTTCCAATGGGTGGTGGGATAGATTCTTGCGGCGCCACCCCATTCTTTCCTCCCGGGACACCCAAGCAACGGAATCCTCGCGCCTTAAGGCACAGGATCCCGATTTGGTCAAGGGCGTTTTTAAGGACTAGAACAAGTTGTTCACACAAATTTTCCTCAAGGGCTTCAAGCGAGTCGTGTTCCAATGCTAGATGAGCTTGGAGATCTTATTTCCTACAATGTCAAGAAGCTCAAAGGCATTGCACCTCGTGGTGCCCGCGAAGCTCGTCGCTCCTTTCACCTTGATCGCACATGGGTTACGGTTGTGGGATGGGGGTTTGCAAATGGACGTGCCGCCCCCCCCACTTATATTCTTCCCAACAATAGCTCTTGGCCTTGCAACATTGCTAGTGAAAAAGTTGGTGATTGTTACTCCATTGGTAGTGAAAATGGTTGGCTTGATCAAGACATCTTCTTGGAATGGTTGACAACGTTGTTGTAAAAGAAACCGGTTGTTCACCTTCCGATCCCATCCTTCTCTTCAATGATGGACATAGCTCGCGGTACGCCTTGGCAACCATTGCCAAGGCACGTGCCAAGGGCATTGTCATATATGTTATTCCACCTCACGCGACCCATTTTATGTGTGTGCACTACTACGTGCATGACGGACAAAACTTGTCACTCACCCTACCAAAAGCGGTCTTAAACGGGTGCATGAGTCCACCCACTCCTCCACCACATGGGCCAACTACGTTGGCCTTTCATTGCATGCGTATGTGGAGTCCTTCACCCACTCCAACCTCATCAATGGGTTTCGCGCCACGGGCCTTTGGCCCATTAATGCTATGGAGCCACTAATGGCTATGGTGCAACCCGACCCCCTCAAAAAAAAGGAACCACGAGCTCAGCGGGCTTCGAAGCGCAAACTCGACCTTGCCATGTTTGAGCTTCCAATGGAACTGCAAGAAAAAAAAAGGAGCCTCGGACCGGTTGCCCGAGGTCAAAGTCTTTGGGGGTTGCTTGTCGGGGGATGATGTTTTTCAGCAATTTCAAGCTCAACAAAAGGAAAGGGATGAAAAGGAGCAAAGGGCTTTGGCGAGGGAATCCGCTTTGGCAATGGGGAGAGACATGAGGGAGAATTTTTTTGAAGAATTCAACAGCAAATTCAAGGAAGCTCAAGTGGAGTGGACGGCTTGGAAGAAGGCCAATGTTCCACGGGCACCTAGGCGCACCTACACACGGCGCACTCCCACTACATCCACTTCCACGCCAACTACTTCTATTCCACAAGCCACTTCCACACCATCCACTTCTATGCCATTGCTCCCCAATGATCCCCTCGTTCAAGCCCTCACCATGCCACCCATCCTACCCTCATCTTCACTTCCTCTCACGCAATCGGACAATTCATATATGGATCCTTTTGGGACCTCTATGTTTAATATGTCTATGCGGAGGGTGCATGGGACGCGGGGGGGGGGGGGACAGGACGCGGGGGGGGGGACGCGGGGAGGGAACGGAAAGGGGAGTTTTTTGTAGCCCATTTTGCAGCCTTTTTCGGGGCCCTAAACCCCCACAGCCCCATGTCTCTTTGAACTACTCGTGAAAAACTACAAGATAGGCCCTTGCACGCACATGAGTTGCCCAAGGCACCCCCCGGCGACTGGTGCGGGTTTGCAGTACCACACAAAAGCAACAAGTCTTGCAACATGCTATTGATACTCCATGGTACAAGTGCTTTACATGGAAACATGTAATGGGTTATTGCATCACCCATTGGGTGTCACCGGGCGGGCTTCTCAATCAGCGTCCGTATGAAGAAACTGATGCAACTCGGATGCACTCGATGCCATGTCATTGTGGAGCCTAGCGGTTTCAGAACGCGTTAGGCGTGGCTGCTACACATGTTACCGGTTAGATGGGGCTGAGCACTCTTTGCCTTGTTGTAGCCACTCCGTCAAACCAGTGGACAGAGTAGGTACACTTTGTTCTGAGGTGCTTGCACTTGCATCATTCTGTGCCGCACAATCAGAGCCGTGAGCAACATCTGCATCCTACTCCTCATCGTCCTCATTCGCACTATCGTCTTCGAGGACCCCTGTTGGAACTTCGTATTCTACATGCTCCGCAGGTGGGGCACCTTGAGGGGTGTGTGGCCACACACCTGCAGGCTCATACATGACTTCCGACGGTTGCATAGACACGGGCGCTTGCAACATGGTATCCATATTCCACCATAGTCCTGCTGCATTCTTGCGGAAACACAACCAATGTGCTGGTCTCGTCAATGCCTGATTGGCGTCATATTGAATCACAATAGCACAAATGTTATCCTCCAACATTTGTTGCACCGCGATGTCGCCATGCATTGATCCAAGCGGCATTGCACGGTCACATTGTGAAGCACCTAGGATGCGCTTTATACAAAAATTGGGCCTATGACCCGGATATCTGCGCTGTATCCCGGGGCATATGCCCCGGGACACAGCGCAGATATCCGGGTCATTAGGCCCAATTCTTATATCCGGGGCATTAGGGCCCGAGGATATCCGCAGATATCCGGGGCATATGACCCGGAATCCTTGCGCGCAACCCTTCCCTCGCCTCTGATGCCTCAAAACTTCAAGTGGAACAAATCTGAGACACACTTTCTCTTATGGTGCTTCAAGTAAGCTCTCTACAAACATGGAATATAGGCACGTATAGATGGTCTATTGGGAGCCAATCATGTCTCTGACACAAGATTCGCAGGCCTAGGAACCAAACTTCCGTGGAAACCTAGATTAATGACGATCTTCGGAGAGGGTGGAGAAGGTGTCCTATCCTTCTGTTTCTTCTCTACCTTGACTGGACTGAGGCTAACACACACGACCTCACGCTTTGGTGACAAAGTGGCACTATTAGAGGCCTTCTCTTCTTCAGCCCATTGGAACCACCTCGGAAAGGCGGTTTCATTGATTGGCCACAACCCTAGGTGATTCTGTTGTTCGCGGTGATTAATCTACAAATTTGATGATTTGCTATATGCCCCAGGGATATCAGCAGATATCCGGGGCATATGACCCAAGATATCACCGCTGCTATATCCCGGGTCATAATATTGCCCCGGATATCTGCGGATATCCTCCGGCCCCTGCCCCGGATATAAGACCCCTTTGAAGAATGTCTTGACTATACTCGCCTGATGGAGTGCACAATTCTCCACGGGTAACGACACTACCCACTTCACTTTGCACAACTTCATTCACTACGGCACCAAATGTCTGGGGTGTGTAGGCCTTTCGTCCTAACAGCACGTTGACAACATGCAACCCACACATGGAAGCAACTTGTGTCTCATGATAGAATGGACAATCCGGGGCACCCCCAAACAAAGAGCCGGCCATGGTAATCGTATAAGGGGCTTGAGGCTCAAGTTTGGAAAGAACATCAATGACCTGGAGCCTAGTTGCAACCTCAACTTCTTGCGAAACTAAGGTGGTAAGGGCGTCCGAACTGGAGGCATCTCCCCAACTGTCAGGAACATCCAAACGAAGTGAGAGGAACACATCAGCACTTGCAGCACCGGGGCCACCTCCTCCCCCCGGTGCACCAAAATGGACGCCAAGGACAAGTGAAGATGAATCGGGTGGCCACCCAACCAAAGTGGCGTTGGTACCGTTTTGAGGTTCTGCTTCGGTAACAAAGAAAAAGTAAAGAAAGAGCAATAGCTTCAAGAGCTTCATCATTCCATGTTGTGAGTAAGTAGGAACAACATCTCTTCACACCAACTTTGGATGGACACAACAGAACACGACACAACACAACACAACACAACACAACACAACACAACACAACACAACACAACACAACACAACACAACACAACACAACACAACACAACACAACACAACACAACACAACACAACACGACACGACACGACACGACACGACACAACACAACACAACACAACACAACACAACACATCACAACACAACACAACAGAACACAACACAACACAACACAACACAACACAACACAACACAACACAACACAACACAACACAACACAACACAACACAACACAACACAACACAACACAACACAACACATCACAACACAACACAACACAACACAACACAACACAACACAACACAACACAACACAACACGAATGTTGCATCTACAAAAAAAATGTTCAAGCTGTGACATGCAAATACAACGCAAATAAGTGATGCTTCAATTCAAAAGATGTTTTTTTAGACATTTCTATTGAATGTGGGTTTTGGGGGCAAAAATTGGTTCAACGGGACGCGGGGGGGACGTGGGAGAGGACGCGGGGGGGACGCGGGGTAGGCACCCTCGGGTGGTATGCCTCTGTTGCCCACTGTACTTCCAAGTACTATGCAACCAAGTATGCCTCTGCCACCCTTGCCCATGGACCCCTCGGTGCCCTTGTGACCCCCATTGGATGGTTCTTTGGGTGCTTTTGGGACCACACCAATGGTCCTTGACTTTAACAGTATGGCACCTTCCTTGCCACTTCTGTATTAGTTTTTTGGACTGTAGGTTTGGTTGTCTATGTGCCTTTCTAACTCTTTCTCATGGGCCCAACAAGACCCCATAGGGCCCTATGGACCCCAACAAGGCCCATTATCAACCTTTTGGGCCCAAACAGGTTGTGGTTGATAAATTTCGATTCGGTTGAGGTGTGATAAACACCCCCTTCAAGGTGGTTTCAACTCCACCCAGCTCAACATTGTCACCATTGTGACCATCATTGGTCATCATGGCCTCCATGGGCCACAATCTAACCCTTGTGGGTGGAGTTTTCATCAAAGCTTAACCCCTAGGGTCACCCGAAAGCATATACAGACCTCGACGATGCGTTCGTAACATTCGTAACTTGCCGGCGCTCGCCGGCGAACACTTTTTTTTGAAAACAAATTCTCGGAGGGACCAAATCCATATAAAGTGCTGCCGCATGGCCAGCGATGAAATCGGTGGTCTAATGGGAAAACATATGCGCAGTAAGCGCAGGAGGGAGATGTGCGGCGGTTCGAACCCCGCCGTACCGCCGTTTTTGCATTTGGGGGGACTGGCGCTCAGCGCAGCGCGCGAGATTTCCGCGCCGCATCGGCGCGCGCCAGTCCAACAGACGGGGTAATTTAAGTCGCGGGGTTTTCCCTTACCTAGGGAAACTGCGCGCGAATTGCGAGCTGATCCGAGGTCGCAGAATCGGTCGCGTGTACACGAGTTTTGCACGCAAAGTGATCCCCTCCAGCCTGCAATTAGGGTTAAATCGCCGCCACCCAGCTGTCGCTGGGCTCCCGGCGGCGATTTATCCCTAATTGGAGGCTGGGGGGGATCGCTTTGCGTGAAAAAATTCATGAGATAAAAAAATCGCAACCCTAACCCTATACCACTGATTATGATTTGCCTCTCCGTAGGTAGTGTCAGCTCGCAATTTGCGCGCATTTTCCCTAGGCAATTCCTTCCCTAGGTAGTGAAGGAACGCCCCCTCATTGGGTCGGGGGCCTGAGACCTAAGTCTAGTGGGAAGAACGAGATCCAGGTCGATGTGCTGCAACTCCCGTTGCGGGGCCCGGGGGTGTTTTCTTGAAGGGGCAGGGGGGCAGAGGCTGGTACAGGATCATAGGGTGACACGGCACATGGGTGGAAGCGTACTGGCTGACGATATGCAAGAGTTCACACGGTATATTGTGGTGTAGGGCGTGTATGGACGCGAGTAGTGTGCGGTGTGAGGTGACAGAAAATACCCGGCGGGCAAGAGTGGAGATCGAGGCGCCAGTATAGACGGGCGAGGCCGGTGAGCTAGGCAGGCTGGGATCATCCTGGGACAGGAGCTGATAACTGTCCTGCCGACATGGGCCATTTTGAAGATTAATGAGGTTCGCGACTATTTTCAGGCGGCCGAGAAGGCCATGCAACGCATGCCACAACGTCGCAAAGGTAGCGGAGGGGGGTGCAACCACTATCGGCTCTTCGAGCTGGACATGAGGGAGATGTTCCCCTGTCTGCCCAGGGCAGTGGTTCTGGACGCGGTTCGCAACATTGCGAGTGCGGTGATGGGAGCGCTTGAGGGTAACGGGTGGGTCGGGGGGGGGGGGGATCCGCATGCAGTCCAGCGGTATGCGGTTCGCCATTCATAAGCGCAACCACAATCTGGACAGGCTCGGACCGGCATACTGTGACGAGTACGATGTGATCTCCATGGAGGAGATCAAGCGTTACATTCTTTTTGACATCAATTTAAACGATATTTTTACAATCGGGGGAAAAATATTTCCCCAGAAGAGGGGGGCTGTAACTGCTAAGCTATGCCCCATTTTGTTCACATGTATGCGTACGCGTTATCGTAAGCACTGATTTTGTAACGCGCACGAACCAGCAAACCAGCGCGTACACGTTGCGATCTGAGTGCGTACGTGTTGTGATCGGAGTGCGTACGCGTTAGTATTTTGGCGTGTACGCGTTGGTATTTTAGCGCGTCCGCACTCAGTTTGCAACGCGTACGCGCTGCCTGTGGTGCCCGTACTGCCTGCAGTACTGGCGGTTGAATTGTGTTTCTTTCGACGTGACAAAGAAAATCTTTTTCTTTGCTTCATGTGTCTCTTCCTTTTCTTAGTGCGTTTTTGCACCATATGGGTGGAAAGAAAAAACCGGCAAAGAAGAAGGTGGCAAGGAAAGGCGCCGTGCCTGCCGCCGAAGCCGGGGCCATCGCAAGGAAGGGGCCGAGAACAAGTGAGGGTCGAGCGGTGGTGGTGCCTTCGGAGGAGGAGGTGGAGGAGGAGGAGGAGGAGGAGGATGTTGAGGTGGTGGCCGAAGGTAATAGGCCCGCCGAGATTGTTAAGCGGGCCTTGGAGGTCGGGGAGACGGACGCCGATGAAACGGTGGACCGTTGGTTTACGGACACTCGTGAGGCAGGAGTTCTTGCACACGGTGTTCATGGTGTTGTTGTTGTTCGTTTAACGTTGGGTGATGAAGACCTTAAGGGTCTTCCAGAATTGCCAAGTTCATGGCAAGATGTTTTGCTTTTGGATGTGAATGCGCAAGCACAAGGTGTTATTGCTGTTGTTGATAGTCGTTCCGTTCTTGCATGGCCCAATGCCGATGCAATGCCCCACACCATTCTCCCTGCTGCTTTGTTTGAGTTTGTGGGTGAGTGTTTGCTCATGGTTTCCATTAATTTGAGCGTTGGTGAGCGTGATGCACTTTTCACAACTATGAATGGGTGCTTGCGTAAGAGAGTTGCGAGGACCCTTACGCAAAAATATGCCGTTTTCCCTTTTCTCCAATCCCGTTAAGAGTACCGTGCAAAGCATTTGTCACACGGACTCCTTTGTGCGGTACATGGGTTGTTCATCGGATGAATGGAATGAGCATGGCCCCATTCAATGCGTGCCCCCATGCGTGCAGCCCTTTCCGTGCAATACCACCCCGATTGCTCGACGCCATATGTGTATACGACCGCGCGCAACTGAAGTTTTTGCAATGGGTTACGGTGCACCCGCACCGTTTCTTTGTGCCGTTGCCCTAAAATCAGTTGCTTCCCGCCCCACGCGTTGAAAAGCTGCATGGGTTTGCACATGCCGGTTACTTCATTGAACGGAATTCGTTTGATGCCCATATTGGCCAAGCGATTTTAAAAATTGACATTGCCCCCCGGGATTGGGAGGTTATTACGTTGGAAGATGACACTTATGCAAGTGCCAACGTGGTTCGTAAGCAAACAAAACGGTCGTCGAAATGGTTGCCCGAGGATTCGCGCGCGCAAGTGTTGGGTGTGGTGACGCGCATTGCTGGTGTTGAGTGGAGTGCGTTGAAAGCAGTGGATGTGAAATTGCTGCATTGTACCCCATGCGACCCATGGGATGGGTATCATTTGGTCCATGCGGATCACAACCTTATGGGTCCGCCTTTGGGGTGCGTCGCTGGAAGGTGTGCGCAAGAATTAACCCCCCCTTCGAGCGCCCTTTTTGCATGATTACCCAAGCCACACCACCTTGTGTGGTTGGAAAGTGGTTTGGGGCCAATCACCACATGTTTACGCCCCTTTTGGTGGCTGATTTTCACTTTTGTCCGAAACGGTCGGTTTTGCCAGATTTTCTACAGCTCCCCCTTTTGCTGGAAGGGGGGTTCTAGCACCCTTTCTGCACCCTTCCTGCACCCTTTGTGCGCCCTTTGTGCACCCCCCTTTCTGTGCTAGAACCTCCTTTCTGCAACCTTTCTGCACACCCTTTGTGCGCTAGAACCCCCTTTCTGCACCCTTTTTGCGGGGGGGTTTCTTCGCCAAGGATTTTTGCAAGAAGGGCACCAAATGCATCCACCGGGTTCAAATTTGGTTTCTCAAGCGTACATGCAGTGCCTTTTTCTTCGGTCCTTTGCGGCCTCGCCAAGGGCAAGCCTTTGCCGGGCCGCTCGGTGTCGTAACCCCACGTCAAGGGTCTCCATGTTCAATATATGGGTGAGACCACGTCGTGAAACGCGTGGGCGGCGGAGGCACCACCCACGCATGCTGTTTTTGACAGCAAGTTTGAAACGCTTATGCCTGTGTTCCGCAGGTATACTGCTGAACACATAAAGGTTACGATACTTTTGGAGCACCGCTCCACAATGGGCCACTGTCCAGTGGACCCATGGGGTTGACTTCCAACCCAATCGGAGCCATGCTTCACCGATATTACGGCACTGAGTTTTGGCGTCTTGCACCTGACCATTGGTCAATGGTGTCTTTTGCCTTCACAAGGCATATAGGCTACGCATATTGCGCAGCAACACTTCAATAAGTGTCCACAAGAGGACACCACCAAACATGGTGCCAGGAAAATTGTTTCTGAGGCCATGTACAATTCGAACATGGTACTTGGGATTTGTCAAGAACAACATAGAGGTGCTGATATCTAATTGCCGTGCCTTAGTGGTCTTCTGGAAAAGCCTGTCAGCAGGAGCCACATGCTTTACATCTGCTAAAAGGGTAGACCATATATCGGCAAACTCACTAGCAGTGCGCCGCACTCCAACAACACCCACTGTTAACGTGGTAATAGTTTCTGTTAGGCGCTTCTTGAAAGCATTGATTACCCTACAACCTGCCTGTGCATAGTCTCCAATGCGAATACACACACTTCGAAGAAATGCCCCCCATTGAATTTTTTTTACCGTGCCCTCTATCGGCACCAAGCCGGTGGCATCGGGGGAGCCCCACCAACACTCCCCCCCCCCCTTCGTCACCATCATTAGTTTCCCATCCCCGGTCAGTTTACATTGAAACCTTTTGTTTTTCGTTTTTGACACGGAATGTACAACTTTCCTGTAGATGGAGGATTTGGGCATTTAGGCCCATATCCTCATCTAAAGCCTGTAGCCATGCGGCGTCATCGGGCCCATCCATGCACACCCACATCACCCATTTGTGGATGTCCCCCGCAGCAGAAAACCCCGAGGCCCAGCAGTTTACAAAAGCATCGATCTTAGTGACCGATGTGTGCCACAATGACGTTGCATCATGTCATATTAAAATCCAAATCTTCTCAGTCTCCACTTCAAGCTCCCCTAGGGTTTCGGCTATCTTACACTGCGTAAAAACGAGGTCTTCTAGTGTTGCTGTCGCTGCGCAACGCCGCTCGATCATGTTGGGGCCATTGATAGCGTATGTTGTGGTGGAGTACGGTGTTAACCTTGTGCGCGCTTCGGCAAGATCGCTGCGCGTGCATTCGCGCGGGAGGGCCAACATCCGCCGTATTGATAACTTCAATCTCCTACCGGTGGCCCATAGTCTGATTGCGCGCACTACACGAGGGTCCTCATCGTCGTGGTGCACGGCGAAACAGATGTACAAGCCCCCACCACCCTCAACGACAACTGCCTCCGGATCCACTAAAAGTTCCCGCATGATGGTCTGTGTGTGGTGCCGCCGCTCTGCTCGGGCCTTCCCCTTGATGGCCGTGTATGGCTTGAGCTGTGGGATGCTACCCACAAGTGCAGCAACCGCCTTTTCCATGGTTTCCGTGACAAATGGGAAAGGTGTGACTGCTGGAACCCCTGCTTGAACTCCATGCTGGAACCCCTTTCTGCGCTGGAACCCCTGCTGGAACGCTTTGCTGGAATCCCTTCCAACGCTGGAACCCCTTTCTAGCGGACCCTTCCAGCGAACCCTTCCAGCGCTAGAACCCCTTCCAGCACCCCTTCCAGCGCCCCCTTCTAACACTACCTCCCCCCCCTCGTTTTGCCTTTCCCTCTCATTGAGCCAAAGGGACAGGCACAGGCACAGTGCAATGTCATGGTCAACACTTTGCAATGTCGTACAGTGTATGCATGTGTTCCACCCCATGGTACCACCCCCTTCAGTCCAGAATCAAACAGTCTACAATAATATATCGAAACTTTGAATGAATGCATGCAAATAGGGCGTAAATCTTGGTGACGTCCCCAAGGGGTAGGCTATGTGAAGCCTCCCACTCGTGACACCACCTTAGGCACTTCATGCACATCGCAACTAATGTCCTACGCGAGGTAACGCGCAACCTAGGGGCTAAAACGAAAAAAACTTTCCGTTCAAGGTGGCGCATTGCTGTCAGCACCAATGCAGCGCACCACATACATGCACATGCACATGCAGGTGTTATCTCAGGTCCCAACAGGTCTGCTCTCCAGGTCCCAAAAGTTCTGCTCTCCAGGTCCCAACAGGTCTGCTCTCCGGGTCCCAACAGGTCTGCTCCCCAGGTCCCAACAGGTCTGCTCTCCAAGTCCCAACAGGGCTCCTCTCCAGGTCCCAACCGGTCTCATCACCAGGTCCCAACAGGTGCCGACAGGTCTCGTCTCCTGGTCCCAAAACGTCTCATCTCCACTGCCTACGCCTTATTGCAATTGCCCGCCATCACCGCCAACAGCTGCTCTGCCTGTTGCTTTGCTTCAGCCGTCTTGGTGTTGCTCTCCACCAGCTGCTTCTTCATGCTCTCATTCTCCAGCTCCAACTCCGTGACCCGTTTCTGCTCGTTGTCCAACTCGGCCTCGGCGGTCGCCCGCCCCACGCGCTCCGCCTCAAGCTGCTTGGTCAGCCGGCCAATCAGTGTCGGTGACTTGCTCTTGAAGGCCTCATGCATCGCCTTTGCCTGTGCCGAAGAGACACAATCTCTCACGGTCACACCCACGCCGCGTCAGGGAGTCCTTGCACCGCTGTACCACCTCGTCACCCATAGCCCGGGCGTCAACCATTTGCTGGGACCGCTTGGTTTGCTGGGACTGCGACTGTGATGACTGAGATTCCCGGGTTGTCTTGTCCTTGTCCTTGTCCTTGTCCTTGTCCTTGTCCTTGCGCTGGCCTTTGTCCTTGCCTTTCTCCTTCGGCTCGTTGTTGGCTTTGTCCTTGCCTTTGTCTCTGTCTTTGTCCTTCGGCTGCTCCTTGTCCTCGGCATCATCGTCGTCTCCTTCCACCTCAAACGCGGCGCCCCTTGTGTACCCTCTGCCACCAACGTAACTCTCCTTGCGCTCTTTCACCCATGCAGCGAACAAGTTCATGACGGACTCCGGAACCTCATCTCCTCCAACGCCTTGCAGCCCCCGCAGACCATACCACACGCTCCGCCCATCCTCCTCATGGTACATCAGGTACGACCAAGATCGGTGCAGCCCTTTTCCAACGCCAAACATGTACTCGGCTCGCGTCTTGCCCTGCAGACCCTTCACTTGGACCGGAAACGTGCACACCACCTTCATGCCGCTCGCTGTCGCCACATTGAGTTCCAGAACCTTGTACCATGGCGTTTGACCAGACGGGAACATGAGCTCGGCCACGGCCCCCGGCTTCGCTGCTGCACTCGTTGGCCAAGTCACCACCGCGCGGGCTTGCCACGCGACCGACACGCTGTCCACCACAAATACTGCACTGTCCCCTCGCGCCTGCGGCTCGGCCACCGACTCGTCCCGCTGTACCAGTGGCGGCCAGACATCCGCTGTAGCCTGAAAGAGGATGAAATGTAGGTGAAACGAGTGATACGATACCTGCTGGGACCCTTGCTGGAACCCCTGCCGCAACCCCTTTCCGCGCTTGAACCCCTGGCTGGAACCCTGCTAGAACCCCACTTCCAGCGCTGGAACCCCTTCCATCGGACCCTTCCAGTGGACCCTTCCAGCGCCAGAACCCCTTCCAGCACCTTTCTGGCACCCTTCCAGCAGACCCTTCCAGCGCTGGAACCCCCTTTCAGCGACCTTCAAGCACCCCCCCCCCCCCGAGGCCTTTTTTGCCTAAAGCCTTACCCCCACCACACCGCACGCTCATACTTGTTGGCAAGGGCACCAGTACTCCTTCGGGCGCTCAGGGTTGGCCACCAGAAGCCCCGATTGGACCAGGACAGACGTGTCAACGACGCGCGGGTGGGTGCCGGCAACATCCCATCGAAGTACTTGGGCGACCGGGGGGTCCGACGTGTCCTCCACCACTGCCATCCCACCCACCTGGCCTTTGCGCACCACCATCAGGCTGCCCGGTTGCGTGGCGATGACGGGGAACTTGCTTGGGGTCGGGGCCGCCAACTCCTCCTCCTCGTGGACAAAGGGGCCAAGGGGGCAATCTTCGGGGGGGCAGGGCTGGGCCTCGGCGTCGATCACCGGCCCGGCAGAAATCTTTGCCGCCAGTGGCCCTGGGCGATGGGTGGTGTACAACACCGTGTGGTCCAAGGGCATCATCACCGGAGCTGCAAACCCGCACAGATCCTCCTCCACGATCTTCTGCGTCCCCAGGTCCTCATCGACTTCCTCTGCTCCCTCGACTGACATCGCCACGGCCTCAACAGCAGGTCCAGGGGCGGCCTCGACAGCAGGTCCGGGGGCGGCCTCCACAGCAGGTCCAGGGGCGGTCTCCACAGCAGGATCCTCAGAATCCCGCTGACAGTCCTCACAGAGTTGCACGACATGTAGAGCACAAGGGGACATTCGTCTCAGGCGAAACACTTCGCTGGCGGGTCGGCCTTCACCACGCGGTTGCACTGCATTGCTGTACAGTGCACGACCTTCGGGGACGGTGGCGACGGTTGTTGCGCGGGGGCTTTAGCCCAGGGTGGCGGGATGATCGGCACGGTGGTCTCGTAGTCGACGCGGCGTGTGGCAATGGCGGCAAAGGCGATGATACGGGTTGATCCAGGCGGCTCATCTCTCGGGACAGCCCCACCACGGTGAATGACGGAACTGCTCAGGATCCACAGGTCGCCCGCCAGCATGCTCATTGAGACCTCCTGCCACGGATAGGGAACACCAGAGCCAGAACCGTACACGAACATGTTCTCGCGGCCGTTCATGGGGCAGTCCAGATTCACAGGCATGAAGCAGAAGAAGGCGTGCTCCACCCCAACAGTTTGCAACTCCAGCGGCAGATCCCGATGCCATAGTTGTGGCTGATCCGACGTTGCCCGGATGTACCCAACCTTCACCAAGAACAGACCCGGGTACTTCCTAGAGAGGCCTTGCAGAACTCTTTGTGCCCAAAGTACAACGTGAGGAAGCTGGAGACCTTCTTGACCCCCATTGCCCGTCGAAATCACCGCGTACACCGCAGCACTGTCGCCTGGAGCGGGTGGCCGGTTTGGGCTTGGCCATGCCACGTTGAAGATGCTGCCCCACCTCTGACCCATGTTGTCCGCCTCGATCTTCATGTTCGCCAGCATGTTGCCATCCCTTGCCTAGGAACTCCTCCTTGAACACGTGCCCCGTCCGACCCAACTCCGAGAGCTCCACGTTCGCTTACCAGAAGATGTCCACCTGCTTCACCGGTTCGCTTGTCCCAATGAGCGGCAAGGCGTTGAACATGGGGAGGGGCAAGACCGCGTCCTCGCTGTCCATCAGCACCGGCGTAGTCAACCCGACGAGCTCCGGCTTCCACGGTAGGGGGAGTGGCTGATGAGGGAGTAGTTCGGCAGGGCCATGGCGGGCTTGCTGTCCACCACGCACCGCAGGGTGTCGAGGTGGGGGTGCTTGAAGGGGTACTTGTCCTTCCCGGCCTTCTTGGTGGTGGGCTTGTGGGCGGCGAAGAGGAGCGTGGTGCCCTCCGTCCCCACATGACGCCGTTGCGTCTTGTTGACAGTGGGGTTCGCCCTCCCGGTGCAGGCTTGGATGACATCATCCACGTCGTCAGCATGCAGCCGGACCTGCAGGATCGGCACATCGGGGTTGTCCTCCAAGACCCCCTGCAGCCAATCGGTGAGGGCGCAAGGCGGCTTGTCGGCGGCGAGGAGGAGGCGCGTGAGGCGGATGCGGGCAATGGTGGTGCCCAAGGGGATCGCCACCTTGGTGTCGGGGTGGGCGGCGAGGTCGGTGCAGCCCAACTCATCGGCGCCAGCATAGCCCCAAGTGCCCACGGCACCCCGGGCAGCCATGGCCCATTCGACCTAGGGGGCCAACAAAGGCATCTGGGCTGAAATGCAAGGGAACGAAGGTGAAACAAAGGTGCTGGAACCCCTGCCGGAACCCCTTGCTGGACCCCCTTTCCGCGCTGGAACCCTCTGCTGGAACCTTGTTGGAACCCCCTTTCTGCGTTGGAACCCCTGCTGGAAACCCTGCTGGAACCCCCCTTTCTGCGCCAGAACCCCTGCTGGAACCCACCTTTGTGCGCTTTTGCTGATTTTTGGAAATTCAACATAGCGTGTGGCCCTTCACAACCTAGGCTTGCTTTGGACTTAGGGCACTTATGGGAACTCCCACAGTGACTCTTAGGCATTGTAACCGCGTGCACATCGCGGTTCTAGTGGTACCCAAAAGGGGGGGGTTTCTGCGCACACCTTCTAGCGACTCACCCCATTGGATGCAAGATTGCATCCAAGTGTTTATTCCCTTGGACGATGTTCGTCCCGAGTGTGCTTTGCAAGTCGGTGTGGGTTCACATCAGGTTGGGCAACATGAGTCCAATCGTTGGGATGTGTGTTCCATGGAATTGGGTGACATCCTTCTTTTGACGGGTTGCACCTTTCATCGCGGGGCGGGCGGTGGGGAAAAAGGGTGCTACATTTTGTTCATCCCGTTTGTCCCTTTGGAGCATGCTGCCACCATGTCAAAGGTGCACTTGGCTCGCCAATTGTATGCTCTTCCTCCTATGGTTCAATTTCTGAAAGATGCCGAAGGTGCTCGTATTCCTTGGGAATCTTTTACCCATTTTTCGGCTCCGTTGCTTGTTCGGCGACGGCAAGCTGTCCCTTATTGTGGTGATGTTGTGATTTTGGGCCATGGTGTGCAAGGTGCAACTTTCTTTTTCAACTCCCCCCCAGGCACCGAGGAGCCACAATGTTCTTTGGCTCGGTATCACCGTTGGTACCTCCCCAAGGCGAGTTTTTCTGGTGGGACACGGTTTAGGGTTGAGAAACGTTCGTTGGTGTTCACGTTTGCCACGTGTGGTTGGACGTTGAGGCGGGATGAGGATGGGCCGGCATGGATGGAGTGGGCAGCCATGGGGCATGCCCTGCATGTCGCGCCCGCTAGTGTTGCGGAGGCGGTGGAGCAAAAGTGGGTGGTGGAGCGGAGGACGGCGCGCGGCGGAGTGGAGTACTCATGTGGGTGCATGGACTTTGATGAGGATTACGGGGAGGTATGTACTTCGTGCGCATGTGACACGTACGCACCGCGTACGTACGGTGTACGTGCCTCGTACGCGTTACATTTTTCGTTCGTACGTGTTGCCTTGTCCACACGTACGCGTCGGCCAGGCAAATCGTACGTGTTGGGGTAGCAACACGTACGGGTTGCCGGAGCGGATCGTACGTGTTGCCCGAGTGGATCGTACGTGTTGCCGTACCAACACGTACGTGTTGCCCGAGTAGATCGTACGCGCTAATGTACCAACCCGTACGCGTCGCGTGTGCTGACCACGCGTGCCATTTCACTGAGGTACGCACACGCTGTCACCATTGGCCCTTCCTCTGTTGCAGTTCCACGTGACCCCCTTCAAGTACAAAGAGCGGCGTCCTTGGCCCTCTGAAGCACAAGTGCGCCCAACGCCTCCGGATGTGATCCGGAAGGTGTTGAAGCCGAAGCGCCTTCTTCGGAGCCCCCCGGGAGGTGCTCCACTGGTGGCCCCGGCCCCTGACAATTCCAGGGCAACTGGTGCAGGTGAGTAAGGAGGAGGTTGTTGACAATGTCCATGTTGGGGACGTTGCCAAGTATACTTTTTATGATCAGGTTACATTGGAGGCACGAACAAAGGAACTGAGTGGTGCGGTCACATGGGCTGAGCCCGTGATGGTCCAGTTTCCCATGTGGATGAAGGGGCATGCCGTTGGGAGGGACCCAGCAGCAGAAATTTTATTTGGGGGGACTTTGTACCAGATTAAAGGGGACAGCCACAGTTGCGTGCAGACATGGCGTGTGCACGGAGAGCAGCTCAAGCAGGCCAAGCGTGTTCAATGGTCAGGGGTGGCAGGTTACCTCCCAATCACTGACGCTGCTGTTGTTGCAGAGGTGGATGGGGCAATGGAGAGATGGAAGCTTCTCCTTGCGGGGAAGGTTGGGGGGAAGAGGGAGGCGGAGACGGAGGCAGAGGAGGGCTATGACACCGACCAATGGCGGCACGGTTGTCGTGTGTCCCGTGCCAAGAAACCAAAGCTTGGTGCCAAAGGAGGGCCCACGGATACAAAGCCCACTGGGCCCACCGCCTCCCCCTCATCACCACTGCGTGAGCACCTCAAAGACACACAACAGCAGCTAAGGGCGCGAATTGAGGAACTTGAGAAGGTGCGCAAGCAGAGTGACGAGGCACAGAAAGCTGCAGAGGACATGCTGAGGGAGGAGCGTGCAAAGTGGGAGGATGGGCGAAAAGAAAAGGACAATGAGATTAGGGACTTAAGAGAGAAGCTGCAGGATGCCTCTGTGAGGGCAAGCAGGAAAGGCTCAGCCAGCCTTGGCCCTGCGGAGGGGGGGGAAGATGTGGAAGACGAGAAGAATTTTTTGCAACTGGCAGCAATGGAAATGAGGGACGGCCTTGTCCAGGCCACCACATTCATTTTGGACCTGAGGGATTCACTGAGCGATGCAAGAGGCAAGCAGTCGACACAAGGGGAGAAGACTCTTCGTGCCCCTACATCTTTGAGGGACAAGTACACCGTGCAGAGTCCACAGTTAGGCAAGGCGGTGGAGCAGCCCAGTGGCAGTGGTAGTGGCGGTGGCAGAGGCCCTGATGGTGGTAATGGCAGTTGACTCCCAGGGGCTGCTCCTCTCCCCTCCCCTCACATATGTTTTTTGTTGGAGGGGTTGGAAGGGGCATGGCAGTCCAAGGACAGGTGGGGAGCACAATTGCGTTCCGCGTTGTTTGGGGTGGTGCTGCGTGGCAATGTCCGTGTGGCTGCTGCAACACGCAACTTCCCAAAGGTGTGCGCAGCCATCAATGCCTACGGGCGCACAAGGTTGCCATCCTGGTTCACTTGGAGTGCCATCCAAGTGAACCATGCTGTTTCACCTTCAACCACAATGCCAGGGCATAAGCACCAGGACCACCTGCCCTTGAGTGCCATTGTGACTGTTGGTGATTTTTCAGGTGGGGAGGTCTGTGTGGAAGAGACGGGCCTCGTGTTCCCCACAAGGGGAACCTGCCCCTACACAATGGCATGTGTTGCAGGGCCAGAGGGCCATAACAGGGTGCATGAGGATCGGGTGGCATTGGATGCTCGGAATGGGGTCGTTTTTTGCAGTGGTGCTTTGCACATGCCAGCCCCGTGGCTTGGTGAACGCTACGCCCTGGTGTTTTTTACCCAAGTCGGCCTCGGCAAGGTGTCGTGGGAGGACCTGCAGCTGCTGCGGAGTCTTGGGTTCAGGCTGTGCGCTGGGTAGCATGTGCAATGGGTGCAGTGTGCGTCAACACGCACGCGTTGTAGAAGGGGCGCATACACGTTGGAGTGCGGGGTGCGTACGGGTTACGGTGTTGCATCGTATGCGTTGTTGTGCTGGCGCGTACGCGCTGGGTTCATGACACGTACGATTCGCTGTTCTGGCGCGTACGCGTTGGGTTCATGAAACGTACCATTCGTTGTTGTGGACTGTACGCATTAAAAATGAAACGCGTACGCCTTGCCGTGCCAACTCGTATGCGCACACGTACGTGTTGAGTATTGCACTTGTGCCTATACGTGCGAACCTTGTTGGGTCCATGCACCCCGCCCCCTTGTTCTCTTTCCCTAAGGTGTTTTTTTTTTCCCCACTCGAGGAACATGCCCCCAGTCAAGGAGTACCAACAGCTGGGAAGGACTAAGAGATGGGAACGGATGGCCGAACTGCAAACGGCAGTCACGGAAATTCTTGGTCCGACCTGGCAAGTACCAGCTGGCGAAAACGTGAGCACCCTCATTTTGAAACCGACGGATGGGCCCATGCCCCAAAACCACATGTGGCATGCAGAGGCCCTCCTGTGCGATTGCCGCAAAGAGGGCAAAAGCTGGCGGGCCCTACAGTACTCCATCCCCACGTCCCAGATGAAATGCCCCCTGGATGCAGTCAGAAGAGTGAAGGACGAACTTAGTAAACCTCCAGTAGTTGACTACAATACGATGGACGGGGACCACAAATTGCTGGGGGCCGGTACAAATTTGATGGAGAAAGTGCGACTCATGATGGCCGCCCCTAAGGGAATTTTGTACCCGGACCTTTGGGTACGCCTTTGTGTGGATGGTACACAACTACACAAGCGGCACTTGGAGCATTTTATGCTTGGAGTGCTTGGATCGGGTAACCCGCTTGGTAGCTGGTGCATTTTACACGGCTCTGAAAAACGTGCTGTGCTACGGTCACTCACAAGGGCTAGCAAAAGGGATGAGCAGGTGCAAGAGGCCCTAAACACAAAGTATGCAGTACAAGGGGGTTACATGGAAAAACCCAATATCTTTTTGGTTGTAGATGTCGTGGCACAACAGGCAATGGCAGGCATCAAAAGATGGAACTGCACCACCGCAGACCCAGTGTGCTGGGTATGTGGAAAATGCAGGGCACATTGCGATCGCGACTTTCGGAAGGGACTTTCACCCATTCTGTCCCACTGCACTTGGTAGGGGCAGGTGCTACGTAGCATTTTGCCCAAGTACAGGCCTCCTGACTATGCATTGCATGGGGTGACACGTGCACGTAACATGTTACTCACAGTGGCCTTGATGGGTGTTGGAGGGCTCTTGTACAACACCATGGCTTCACGAAGAGGCGGCGCTATTGCATGGGTGCATACCCATGTAAATACTTGCGGGGTTGCCTCGCAGAGTGTTGCACTTCAAGACATCGCAGGGCAGGAGGGTGAAAAACCATCACTCCGTTGTGAACAGAGCGCAGCAATTCTATTTGTTTCAACAAAGGCCTGGGGTCCCCTCATTGTAGCCCTGAACAATGAAGGTCTCTTGCAACATGTCGTGGAAGGGGGACACACATGGGCGCAAAATTTTGATTGGTGGCGTTACTGTTTGCACAAAAGTGCAACCTTTGCCAAAAAGGAGGGTCTCTTAGGAGCCCAAGAAATTGACACCCTAAAAAATTTGCCACCGCAAATGGCAGTGCATCACAAAACGTGCCAAATGGTGCAAACCCTGTGGGTGCACCTTTGGGTTGACCACATGCTTGGGTTTGCTAAGCAGTGGCATGCCCTTGGTGCCTTTGCTGCCTTCAAGGCAGAATAAAGGCACAAGACTATGAAAACAGAGATTCGGTTTAGGAGCTTCAAGGGGGGGGCAAGGAAATTAAAAGGGGTGGTACGGGGACGGAGAGGTAGACTGGTGAGGCGAGTTTTCATGAAAGGGTGGAGGGAAGTTGTAAAAAATCATAATCTGGATTGGGGTTTGTTAAAGAGGGGGTGGGATGTATGGGTGCGTGCATGGACACAACAACCACACGTGAAGGAACACAAAACGTATTGGAAGGCCAATGCTCATTAGTAGTTTGTATGGTGTTTCAGCTGTTGTGTATGATATTTGATTTGGGATTCCATTGGATTGCTTTGGGCAAGTATACTTCGTCTTCAATGCACTTTGCATTCAACATGCTGTTCTGGTGCAGTGATGCCCTTTGCAAGGGTGGGGTGGTTAAGGTTACGGCAACCAAACCGAGCAACGGATAACCGCAACAGACCGGCCCTCGGTAGGCCTTATTGCTAAAAAAACCAAGGGCAGCTGGTGATCGCATTTGATTGCCTATCTTCAACGCCTGTATTTGTTGGTTGCGCCCCATGGGGTAAGTCCTCCTCCGCTCGATGTGAGCCCTTGGTCTTGCGGTTCCTTGCTGCGATACAGACACGTTGTGTATGCAAGGGTTTGAACCCACGGTTTCGAAACGTACGAAACATGCACATACCTCTAGACCAACCAGCAGCCATACCACGTAACATGTAGGCTGTGCGTACGAACTGCGTACACACCAGCAGATCAAGACGTACGCGTCGGTAATCTAACACGTACGCGTTGGTGAGCTGACGCGTACGTGTTAAGTTACTAACGCGTACACATTGGATTGGGAACGCGTAGGCGTCGAAACACCACACGTACGCGCCGCGCACCCAACGCGTACACGTTCCACTGCCAACATGTACGTACGTGTCACAGGACAGTCTGAAAGCAAGGCTTTGGGAAATTCAGTATGGTTTTCGGGAAACTCTGTGGAGGGAGAAGGCGACCTAGGGTCGGCAATGTCTGCAGTGGCACCCAGTGGTACAGGGGAAGTGCAAAAGGGGTTGGTTTGGGTAAGGTGATACCCCACACATGAATTTTCCATGAAAAATGATAAATTTCCAACAAAGAGAAAACAAACGCGTACGAGTTAAGATTTCAACACGTACGCGTCCATGTGAACAGATGTTAGCAGTTACAGTGGCCATCGGCGGGCTGTGTTCGTCCCAATTGGCCGAAATTTGTAGCATGTCGTGCGAGCCTGGCACACAGGGCAGGGTCACATGATTATCTGTGGAAACGTTTACCTGTATTCGCCGTTCCCCTGTGCCCTTACCGCTTTCGTGATAATATAGTTGGCCTCGTACGTGATGGTGTCCAGCTCAGCCAGGTCCAGTCCATCCTGGAAAAAAAGTACTCCCTTCAACTGCAGACTGAAGGAGAGGGGCTCGTCCTGCCCTCATTGGAGGCACAGATCCCGTTACATCCAGAGTGGTGGGGATACAGTTGCGTGACAAGGTGGTCTGGAGTGATGTACCCCTGAAGCGAATTATACGTTTTCCTGATTCCGAATCTGTAGGAGCGCAGACCGTTGTAGCCAGCATAGCCACAGCCTACGGGCTGAAGGGGGCATGGTATGCAGCCAATGCCCAGGATTTGCTTGAGAACGCACTCCGCATTACCTACGAGTATTTACATAAGAAGCACCCACTGTCGTGGTGGCGATCCAGGTTAGTCGAGGGCCTGTTTAGGGGAGGAACAGTTACGGTACAACAGGAAGACATAATGGTGAAACAAGGACTGCAACCCGTGTCGCACACACCTGAGGTTAAAAGACCTGCGTATGCCGGTGCACCAGCCCTGACATGCCTGTAGGTGCATCCCCGAGATGCGTTTGCCCAACTCAGTTGGGCTGCACCTGTGCCCAGATTTGATGCCTTAATTCGAAATGGGGCCCTGCATAGGGCCCATTACAAGACGGAGCATAGAAAGCTTTGCGTGTGTAACAGGAGACATGATGGGAACAAGCACGGTCACATCATGTGATGTTTGTTTCAGCTTGCATATGAGTTTCTTTGCCTGTTGATGTGCTCCGTCTTTCGAATTTGCTCACCATCGAGTACTGGGAGGGCATCTGCACCACACATCAAGGAAAAACGACAGGTGGGGGCAAGGCGCTGCGCCGGGAGGGGGTCCAAGAAGTGAAGTGGTGTGGAGTGAAGTGAAGTGGCACAGCAAGACTAAGGAATACACGTGCTCATGTAACGAGAAGGTGTGTAATTACCCCGTTTTTGCGCGCGTAAAATGCATCGTTTGCGCATCGGCTATACGCATGTCGAGGACGCAAAATGGGTCATTTACGCGCGCAAAATAGGGTATTTACGTCGTTGCCTAACTTCATGCAAATAGGCTGAAATATGGGTGAAAACGGAGGTGTTTTGCCACTTTCATGTCTCCCGGACCACAACACCCCCATGTACGTGCAATTATTGCCCCTTACTGCCTTTCTGCACGCGTAAAAGGGTGTATTTGTGTGGTCACTATCAGTTTAGCTCGGACGCAAAAAGGGTAATTTAGGCACGTAAAAGGGTTTATTTACTTGTCTCGTGAAGTCTGTTGCGGACGCAGATTAGGCATTTTGCGCACGCAAAATCCATGTAATTGCCTCTTTCACTCTTAGGGGCTTCTCTTTCATGGGACATGCTTGGCAAGAAGTCCAGAGCCAAGGCCGCTATCCAAGCCCCCGGGGACCCGCAGCCACCGCCCAAGCCCGCCCCTCCTCCCCGCACTCCCCATGAGCCCACCCGGCAGGTTGTTGATGAGTATGTGAAGGTGGTGGCTGTGGAAAATGTGGCGGGATCTGGGATCCAGTTGTTGGATTGTGCACTCTCGGTGAACGAGATTAAGGGGTTGCCGGCTATCCCCGAGGATGTTTGCTCGGTGACAGGGCGGCTGCAAAAACTGTAGCAGGGAAAACGTGAACCCTTGAAATATTTGTTGAGGGTCAACCTGCAGGCCGGTCCAATTGCTTTGACCAAGGGCGTTTTGAGCAATTTTGCTCTAGGCCTATACCGCTGGTTGAGCCCTGCCCCAATGGCGATATTCCTGCAACTTAGCGCAGAGACCTTAACGGCATTGTTTGCCATGATGCAACGTGTCCAAGGCCCCCAACGGCAATTAATATGTGTCGGTGTACAATGTGCCGGATGCGGATCGGGAAAAGGAGGCCGATAACCGACGGATGTGGTCAGACCCCTGGGACCGTCAAGGTGAAAAATTGAGCGGAGCACCTCGATACGGACACGCACATTTTTTTTTGGTGTCCAATTTTCAGGACTGGTCGGCCCACAGAGCGATTGAGTCCGTGCTTCGGCTCGAGACCTTGAAAGGAACAACCATCCCTGATTTGACGCACCCCACAATTTTTATATCGCAGGAATGATCTTTTTGCGCTTCGCATGGGTTGCCCGTCGCCAGACATCGCAGTGAAATACCCTGTGTCTCGGCATCCGGTGCCGGATCCGCTCTCTACGACCCCCGAGGAGTATGAGGCCACAGGCTACCATTTGGTGGAGGACATTCTGCCAGGGGACTTGGTGCGGTGCATTTGGAGGGAGATAAGAATTGGGAAGCCATTCTCCTTCAGGGCCACAACCAAGGTGGTGGGCGCCGCCACACCGCCCCGGGAACGGTGAACAAGTGGCTTCCCTCGGAAATCAAGTGGCGTTTGCTGCGCATTTTGGCGGACCTTTTCCCGGTGCTGGATGACCCCGAGGACCGGGGGCCCCGGTTGGTGGAACGGATGGACGCCCCCCCCTGGCGGGGCTACCAATGGCCGCACCGCGATTTCATGCTTACGTTGTGGGGTGCCGCAGACACGAGGGTGGTTTTCATATCACTGCAGGATGATCCCCCAGAAAAATCCCTGCAAATTGCACCAGGGACGAGCCATGGCTACCACACGTCCAACAGGTGGCATGTGGTCCAGCAAAAGCGGCGTCGTATTTTGCTGATGGATGGCACGTTGATCCATCGTGGAGCTGGCGGGCCGGGGAGGACGATTTTTTCTCCCTTCGTGCCGGAAAGATTCCGCACACCCCCAAATGTGGTGGAACCGGAGAATGTCCCGGACCTGATGTTTGTTGAGCCGGAGGAACCGGAGGTGGCAGAGGCGGAGGAGGACCCCCCGGCAACCTCTTCGGGCAGTGATTTGCAACCCCCTGCACCACTTGCCCCAAGGTTGAGTTGGTCGGCGCCCCTGAAAACGCCCCCGGTGTTGGAGAGGAAAGTCCCCTACATGGGTGACGTGTGGGTCATTGGGACTGGGGTTGGGACCGCTGCCATTAGCGTGTGCCCATTCACAACGGAGGGACTGCGGCCGGAGGACGAGAATGCTGAGCAGTGCTCGGTGCCCTGGTACCACCGCTGGTGGGTCCCCCCTCCCATGGCGGACAACATGGTGCGAGTCCCCGTCGCCCCCGGCTGCGTCTACTTTGGGTTCTGTCCCAGCAGCCTCGTCCTCACCTGCGCACCCAGCGCCCGTGAGATGCAGTGGGCTTCAATGGCGATGCACTATACCGCCTCAATGCCCAGCATGCAAGCCGAATCCGACGGCAAACTGAAGTGGCACACCAAGAGGAAGGAATTCACGTGCCCATGTAACGAGAAGGTGTGTAATTACCTCGTTTTTGCACGCGTAAAATGCATCGTTTGCGCATCGGCTATACGCATGTCGAGCACGCAAAATGGGTCATTTACGCACGCAAAATACCGTATTTACGTCGTCGCCTAATTTCAACCTGTGACGCAAAATGCGTCATTTACACACGCAAAATAGGGTATTTACCTCGTTGCCCGCCTTCAAGCCGGGACACCAAGCGAGTCATTTGCGCACGCAATCAAATATTCAAGTAAATTCATGTATTTCCTCCATATCTTTTAAATTGTCGTGAACTTCTTGCCCTTTGCGTTAGTGGATCCCGGGCCCGCGGACAGCAGTGCTGGGTTCGGCGCCGGAGCTGCTGATGGAGCCCCACCCGGGGACCGTGGTCCGGCTGGTGAAGGCGCCGATTTGGTGGCGTTTCCGGACGTCGATGATTTCGACTTCCGGTATGTGCATGGGTATGGCAACGTTGCCATTGCGGAGGCCGGAATGGTTTTTTTGGAGGATCGGTCTAGGATCCTTCACTCGAAGATCTTCCGGGGAATTTCGGTGCGGCCCTTGCGTGCCAAGACCGCGACTAGACGGGAGGCGGGAGGCGATGCGGTGACGTTGATTTGCCCGTTTTGGGTGAAACACAGGAAGGGGCAAGAGGAGAAAGTGTTCCCTGTTCCCTTCCTGTGCATGCAGCCAACCAGGTCCCACACATGGCCCCTGCTCCGCACCCAGGACGAGCTCGGCCAGGGGCAGAACGTGCGTGGGGTGCCCCTCAGTTAAATTGGACGTGTCCTGCTAGGGACACGTGTGGTTGGTGGTGCAGACCAAACGGCGGCACTCCTTCCCGGGCTGGAAGCCTTTTGGCTGATGTGGGAGAAGGAAGCGCGTAGCGACATGTTGCGCAAGGTGGAGGCGGAGGCCCGGAAGATGGCCGAGGCCCAGGGCGAGGATGTGGCTTCGGAATCCTCTGCTGGAGGAAAATTTTCAGTGGTCCCTGCGAAGAGGGCCCGTGGCAGCCCCCCCCAAGGTGCCCGGGAAGGTGCCGGGATTCTCTCCGGCCAGGCAAACCTCCGAGATGCTGCGGGTGCGGTCGGAGAATGAGATGGTGAAGGGGAAGGTGGCGCTGTCAGAGGACCAGGTGGCAGAGCGGAACACACAACTGGCTGCGTGGCGAGAGGCAGCGGGCCGATGCGCTGCTGAAGAAGCGGGACAGCCAGCTGCTGGCGGAGCGCAGCGCGGCCACGAAGGCGGATTCGGCGTGGCGAACCCGGGAGAAGAAGCTCCTGGACGAGCTGGAGGCTGCGTGTGGGCAGCGCGGGACGAAGCGCACCAGTCCCGAGCCTGTGGCTGTGCAGGAGGGTGTCGCGGAGGACAAGGCCTGGCTAACGCAGTGTGCCGTTGAGTTGCGAACGGGACTGCACCAAGCAGCAACGGCCACGGCTCAGGTGGAGGACAGCCTCAAGCGAGTCGACAGGGAGGCTGCGCCCCCTCCGTCCTCTGCAGAGGCGTTGGACAAGCTGCTCAAGACCTACACGGTCAGCGACATCCTGCAACCCCTGCGGAAGAAAGGGGCAACTGAGCCCGGAACCCCAACGGCGGGGTCGCCACGGTCTCAGGGATCTAGGGTTCGTTGAGGTGACCGGTGGTGATCGGATGGTAATGGTGTTGGTGAGTGATGGTGATCGGATGGTGACAATGTTGGTGGGAGATGTTGATCGGATGGTGATGGTGTTGGTGGGACATGCCGATCGGATGGTGATGGTGTGGGTCGGACATGGTGATCGGATGGTGACGGTGTAGGTGGATTATGGTGATTGGTGACCTGGAGGTCACCCGCAGGCAAATGTGTTGTTGTCATTCATTTCTGTTCCCCGTCAGCGTGTCTTTCATTTCAAAAGTGAGGGGGGAAGTGTGTACCTGCGGCTCACTGGTGGCTAAGTGCAAATGTGAAGGTGGGGCTCATTTGGGGCTCAGTTGTGCATTGCGATGTCTTTGTGCTTGTTTGTTGTGCTTTTTGCATGCTAGCTAATGTGCGTTTACTATTTTTAGAAGTTTTAGATACTCACTTGGTCAAGGTTCAAAGGGGGGGGTACTTTTTTTGGCGACGGCTCAGTTGACTGAGCGCCCGACGGAGCCGTCACTGAGCCGGCTCACTTAGCTCTCACTTAGCTCTCACTTAGCTCTCACTGAGCGCGCCAAATGGCTCACTGAGCACTCACTGAGCGCTCACTGGGAGCTAATTAGAGGCTCACTCAGGGCTCACTCAAGAGTTTCTCCCCCTTTTCGCCCTCTCTTCCCACCCTTGCTGGCCCACACTTCACCCTTTTCACACCAACATCGGTCCGCAGTTCTCACCATGTCTTTTCTCCAAGAACTTGAGCGTGCATGCACACATACATACTTGCATACATGTACCCGTGGCGACAAGCACACAGACATCCAAACAAACACACTTCGTCAGGGACACAAACATTCAAACACATACACACACATACACCCATACACACGTCCACACACACATGCACATGCACAAATTGACAACCACATTCATTCTTGTGTGCAATTATCTTGCGTGTACATAAACACATGGCCACATTGAACCATGTGAAGTGAAGGGCTAGGGAGAGATGGTTACGGGGTTGGGGTTCGGGGATATGAACCTAGCCATTTGCGAGGGTGTTCCTTGTTGCCTCATGAAAATGGCACCCACCCACCCCATACACACACACACACTGTAATGCACACTGCACACTGTAATGCACACTGTACACCCTGTACTGCAGACTGCACACTGTGTATTGCACACTGCACAGTGAGCGCCCGAACGCTTGCACTGTATGGTGTGCAGTGTGCATGACACAGTGTGCAGTGTGCATTGCACAGTGTGCCGTGCGCAGTGTACAGTGCGCACTGCACACTGTGTACTGCACACTGCACACTGCACACTGTGTATTGCACTCTGCACATTGTGTATTGCACACTGCACACTGCAATGCACACTACGACATGTGTATTGCACACTGCACACTGCACACTGTGCATTACAAATTGCACATTGCACATTGTAATGCACACTGCACACTGTGTATTGCACACTACACACCGCACCCTGTGTAATGCACACTTGGTATTGCACTATGCACACGGTGCACTGTGCAATACCCAATGTGCAATACACAAGGTGCAGCGTGTAGTGTGCATGACACAGTGCGCAGTGTGCATTACACAGTGTGCAGTGTGGATTACATCACACACGGCATACTACACCCTGTGTAGTGCACACGACACACAATGTGCACTGTGCAGTGTGCAATATACAGCGTGCAGTGTGCAGTGTGCAATACACGGTGTGCAGAGTGTATTACACAGTGTGCAGTGTGCATTACAACGTGCAGTGTGCAATTTGTAACACACAGTGTGCAGTGGGCAGGGTGCAATACACATTATGCAGTGTGCACTGTGCAATACACAGTGTGCAGTGTGCAGTGTATAATACACCGTGTGCAGAGTGCATTACAGTGTGCAGTGTGCAATTTCTAACACACCGTGTGCAGTGTGCAGTGTGCAATACGCAGTGTGCAGTGTGCAATTTGTAATACACAGTGTGCAGTGTGCATGACACAGTGTGCAGTGTGCAGTACAGTGTGCATTGTGCAATACATAGTGTGCGGTGTGCAATACACAATGTGCAGTGTGCAGTACACAGTGTGCAGTGTGCAGTGTACCCTACACACTACACGCTGTGTAATGCACACTGCGCACTGTGTATTGCACACTGCACACTGCACACTGCGTATTGCACACGGCACACGGTGCAATGTGAAGTGTGCAGTGTCCCACTGCACACTGGGTATTGCACACTGCACACGGTGCACCGTGCAGTGTGCAGTGTGCAATACATAGTGTGCAGTGTGCATTACAGGGTGTGCAGTGTGCATTACAGTGTGCAGTGTGCATTACAGTGTGCAGTGTGCAATTTACAACACACAGTGTGCAGTGTTCAGTTAGCAATACACAGTGTGCATTCTGCAGTGTGCAATACACAGTGTGTAGTCGGCAGTGTGCAATACACAGTGTGCCTTGACAGTGTACAGTGATAGTGAACCATGAGTGAGCCCTTACTGTGCGCTCACTGAGCCATTTGGCGCGCTCACTGAGCGCTCACTGCGCCGTTTCGCGCGCTCACTGAGCGCGCCAAATGGCTGAGTGAGCGCTCAGTGAGGGTTCACTCATGGTTCATTGTCACTGTACACTGTCACTTTACATTGTCCATGTACACTGTCAATGTTGTCACTGTCTACTGTCTTGTACATGGTACACTGTATTCTGGCACTATACGCTGTCACTGCACACTGCACACTGCCACTGCACACTGTCCCTATACATTGTCACTGTACATTGTCACTGTACACTGTACACTGTACACTGTACACTGTACTCCCCAAGGTCTCATAGAATGTATCCCCACACACAGTACGTCTGCCACAACGGCCAAGTCTCTACACTAGCACTCTACACTGTCACTCTACACTCACTGTATGCTCTCACTGTACACTGTCATTGTACATTGCCACTGTACACTGTCGCTGTAAACTTGGTGGGACTTTTTTTGGGAGGGGGTGGATGGTAATTTGAGCCCCCCTCTTTGCAGCCCTTTAACCCCCCCCCCCCCCCACAGCTACAGCCAGAACCCAAAGAACAGCTGCAGCCACAGTGAAAGCTGCAACTGCAGCCTTCGCCAGAGCCAAGGCCCTACACACTGATACAACCACAACCAAATCCACACACAACACAGCTTGCAGAAACACACCCACACCCACACCCACACCCACACCCACACCCCCACCCACAGCCGCAACCACAACCACTACCATAACCACACCAGGTGCGCAGGTGTGTGTGTGTGTGTGTGTGTGTGTGCCAATGTGTGTGTGTGTGTGTGTGCGTTGCAGCTTTTGCAATTGTTGTTTTGGATGCTGTTGTTGGTTTTGGTGTTGTGTGGCATAGGCTTTGATTGTGTGCGCATAACATTGTGTTTGTGGCGGCAGATGCAGGTATGGTTGTGTTTGTGCTTGTGGCTGACATTCACGAATCCACATACGCACACAAACCTAGGCAACCAGAAACCAAAGAATGTAGTCACACACTCACAGTGACACACAAGGACACCTTCACCCACACATCGATCCAAGCAAGCCCCCCCCCCCCGACTCACACACAAACATACATACAAGCACACTAAATGAGAGAAACCAAGAGGGAACAAACCATCCACACTTGCGCACATGCGCATGGGCACAAGCACACACCCACAAACACCCACAATAGCACAACATACCTTTAAAGGTCATCGTCATTGCTTTCCGCCACCATCATGCACTCGATGCCATGGCCAACAAATACAGAAGGCATGGCAAGGGCAGGGCAAGGGAACGCGACGGGCAAGATAAGAGAAGGGGTTCGCATGGGGTAAGCGGGGGGATGAGGCATGGCAAAAGGGGACCGGAGGGGATAAGTACGGAGGGGAATGCGTGTGTCATGGTGTAGGTCAAGATGGTTGTATGTTGAACCTCACAAAAGCGAGCAATATCCTCTTTGCCCTATTTGTGCTTCATGGCGCGCGCGCCCGTGTGTGTGTGTGTGGGGGGGGGGGGGGTGGCATTGTCATGAGGCAACAAGGAACACCCTCGCAAATGGTTAGGTTCATATCCCCGAACCCCAAGCCCGTAACCATCTCTCCCTAGCCCTTCACTTCACATTGTTCAATGTGGCCATGTGTTTGTGTACACGCAAGATAATTGCACACAAGAATGAATGTGGTTGTCAATTTGTGCATGTGCATGTGTGTGTGGACGTGTGTATGGGTGTATGTGTGTGTATGTGTTTGGATATTTGTGTCCCTGGCGAAGTGTGTTTGTTTGGATGTTTGTGTGTTTGCTGCCACGGGTACATGTATGCAAGTATGTAATTGTGCATGCACGCTCAAGTTCTTAGAGAAAAGACGTGGTGACAACTGCGGACCGATGTTGGTGTGAAAAGGGTGAAGTGTGGGCCAGCAAGGGTGGGAAGAGAGGGCGGAAAGGGGGAGAAACTCCTGAGTGTACCCTGAGTGAGCCCCTAATTGGCTCTCAGTGAGCGCCCAGTGAGTGCTCAGTGAGCCATTTGGCGCGCTCAGTGAGAGCTAAGTGAGAGCTAAGTGAGAGCTAAGTGAAGCGGCTCAGAGTCGGCTCAGTGACGGCTCGGTCGGGGTGCTAGTTAACTGACCCGTCGAAAAAAGCAAACCCTCCCAGTCGAATGCTCTTGCACTAGGAGTTGGAGGCGATCTTGGGCAACACGCTTCACGTCATGACGTAAGGCTACATCGAGTCCATCACCCACGTCCGCCAACTGCCGCACCGAGATTTCCCAGCAGCGTCACTTCCTGTAGAGGGCATCGCCCTCTCCGTGTTCTGGGCTCTGTCGATGGACATCCCTGATGATGAGGTTTGCGCGCAGTTCGTCGCGATGTATGCCCGTGCCTTCCCTCGGCCTTGGATCATCCACCGCATGCCGATGAGAAGGGGTTCCCTCCGGGTGATCTGCTCGACGGTGGTGCATGAAGGAGGCGGCCTGCCATTGGCTGCGAAACCGGGGTCCCGCCGTATTATTGGGTTCTGTGGATTGTCGACGCACACCGTGTCTTACGCAACCACGCACGCCATCACGCCCCCGTTCTAGGCGCACAAGGCCGCTGTCAGTTGTGGAGTCCACGGATGCCGCCGGAAGCCGACAAGTGAGAAGTGCTTTGGGTGTGCAGTCCAAGTCCTTTGCCGCAATCACACGGGTATGGAGTGCAGCAAGTGCGACACTGAAGCAGTAGCAGCAGCAGCATCCGATCCGGGGAGTGCCGAGGCCGCTGATCCGAGTCATGTCCCTGCCCTGCAGCACATGGTGACCTGTTTGATTCCATCGGATGGGACGACGCTTTACACGCGGCATTACGAGGCAGCGCCCGCACCGCATGTGGTTCCCGCTGACACAACCCCCAAGCCGGAGGACTGCCCGCCGGTGGGGCATGCGCACAAGAGCGAGTGGCTGCCCTGGCCGAGATCGGAACACCACGCCTTGTTGGTTACGCCGCCTGGGAGCATTCTGGTGGTGGTGAACGGCCGCTTTGGAGGATTCGCCCGGGGTGCCGAGGAGAGCACTGACGTTTTGGTGTACCGGATGGAGATTGCACCATCCGAGCCCAGACCCGTGGACCCGAGCTTGTTGATGGCCGCCGGGGCGATCGTTCGGAACACCAAGGTGGCACAAGAGCAGGCCTTTTGGTTTGCATGCCAGCAGGTTGACACTCTGTCCCCTTTGAATCGCGGGGACTTTGGTTGGAGGGGTTCACAATGCAATGGGGCAAATATATGGTCAGTACCGCGTGCCAAGGGTCAGCGGCAGTGGCAATGCAACGGGAGGGCCGTTGGAGGGCTTCAATTGGGCACCGTGTGTGGGCTGTGTCATGTGCATGTCACTAAGGAACCCCCCCCCTTTCTTGCACAGGAACTGTCCCACGAACCCCCCAGGAACCCCCTTCCTGCACAGGAACCCCCCCCCTTCCTACACAGGAACCATCCCAGGAACCCCCCAGGAACCCTCTTCCTGCACAGGAACCCCCCCCCTTCCTGCACAAGAACCCCCCTTCCTGGACCCTTCCTAGACCCTTCCTGGACCCTTCCTGCACAGGAGCCCCCCCCCTTCCTGCGTAGGAACCCCCCTTCCTGGACCACTTCCTGTCCCCTTTTGTCGCTGACACTTCCCGTACTTCTCTTCAGGCGGATGTCGACGTGTACCCGCGGCTGGTCCTGAAGTTCGTCGATGAGGAGGAGCGGGCGGCCCCACTGCCAGTGGCACCATGGGAGGCTGCACGGACCGTGGATGGGCGAGCACCAAGTCTTCAAGATCTTTTGACATGGGTGTTGCAATCGACGCTGACCATCAGTGACATGCACAGCCCTGTGACCAGGCAGGGGGGCACGTTCTGGTATCGCGACTGCACACTGACCGTCCGGAAGAGCAAGCCAGCCACTAGCCCTGCAATTGCGGTTGCCAGTGGCATGTACGGACAGTCTGGCCGAGCTGCCCCAGCGGCATGCAGGACATGGCAAGACGTACGTGGTTGCGGAGTACTTGTGCCTTGTTGGCCATGCCAAGGCCAGCAACACATGGTCGTTCTTGGTGTACAGCGAGCAGACCAGCTTCAAGACGCTGAAGTGTCAGGCAAGGCTGATGGGTTTGGATGCCGGTGTCCCATTGAGGTGCACAACGCGGTTAACGATTGGCTTGGGAAGTACCGCAAGCGGCAAGAACAGGGTCAATTGGGTGGACGCTCACACGTGAAGAAGGAGCCCGGGATGGAGGAACGTACACAGCCACTGTGGCAGCAACCTGGGGCCGAGGTCAAGCCGGAGCAATCACACAGGGCAGCGCGGGGATCCGTGAAGCGTCCTACCCAGAGGACCATCATCCCCGACTCCCCCTCCAAGCGGCGCGTACCAGGCAGTCCGGGGCGGGCAAGTCCAATGGCAATGGACACGGGGACAGTGATCACGCAGCTAGCACTCGGGTTGCAGGAGGTCGTGCGCACGGCGTTGAAGGAGGTGTTGCCTGATGCCGTTGAGAAGGCGATCGCAAGTGGCGGCAAGACCCGGGCAGAGCGGGCCACGGAGCGGGCAACCAAGAAGGAGCGCGAAGCACGGGAATAGGTGGTCAAGCACGAGGCAACCATTGCGAGTATGCAGGCACGACTGAAGGCCCTGAAAGACCGGTTGGAGGCTGCTGAGAACGCGGCGCGCGAGGCGCAGGCAGGCAGGGTCAAGGCCGAGTCTCTGCTGCAGGAGAAAGCTGCGGAATGTGACCGGGCGTTGAGCTTCCTCAACCGGACGTACGGCCAGGGCCCCAGCCCCAGCAAGTGATGAGGAGCGGCGAGGCACGGCGGCAACGAGAGCGCAAGGATCCCAAGTGTCCCTCTGGCCTGGTGGCGGTTGAGGGGTGCTCGGGTTCTGCCAACCTGTGTGGGCATGAGACGTGGAGAGACAACCCTTGGTGGCACATCGCAAGGGAGTTGCGTCCCGTTGGTTGCAGTACACGTGTGCTGTGACCGGGCCACTCCCAAGATTGCACGCATGCATGCATGGCTGTGCGAGCGCGCCAAGGGTTGTGCGACGCGGTGCGCAAAAAAAATCCACCCCTTAACCCATAACCCTTATAACCCATAATCCATACCCCTAAACCTAATTTTGTGCGCGACAGTCGCGTAGGATACTAGTCACGTCGTGCGCAGGGCGCGTAGGGTGGTGCCACAGACGGGGAGCTTCACATAGCTTCACCCTTGGGGGCACCACCGAGATTCCCAAGCTCTCCAAGCATGGACGCAGCTGCATCGCATGTGTGGTTGGGATGCCCCAATGTGACAGCGGTGTTTGAGAGGACCGGACTGTCTAAGAGGGCAACCGATGAGGCAGTACACCGAAACACCAGGTACAGGAAGGGGGGGGGTTCTTGTGCAGAAAGTGTTTAGGAAGGGGTACAGGAAGGGGGTTCTTGTGCAGGAAGGGGGGGGGTTCCTGTGCAGGAAGGGGTCCAGGAAGGGTCCAGGAAGGGTCTTCCTGTACAAGAACGGGGGCTCGTGTGGGGTTCCTGGGACAGTTCCTGGCCAGGAAGGGGGGGGGGTTCCTGTGCAGGAAGGGGGTTCTTGGGAGTTTCCTGTGGTACTTCCCGTGCACATCCTGCCGTCACAATTCTTGGCAGGCTTCCATTTTAAATGTAATGCAAAAGGCCGCCACAAATTTCCTTGGCAATGTCGTTCGAGTGACCCCGTATTGGGGTCTCGAGGTTGATGCGCGGCGAAAGAGACGGAAATACATTCGCGACGTTGTGGGCGCCGTGCTTGGAGATGCCGACATCGTTGTGCGCGCAACCCGTAACGGTATAGTGATTGAGTCCAACAGCCACGAGGTGCGCGATGACGACGAACAGCATGTCTCCGAGGAAGTGATCCAAGTTTTGCAAACGGCACACCAAATGAGCCTCTCCACGCGCAACATGATAAAATTGGAGCGCAATTGTACACGAAGGGAATTAATGGAGGGGCGTAGCAAACTGCTGCCATACGTCGCAACGGCCCTGGAGGTTTCATCGGGGGTGGTATCGCGCCGATCTGCCGCTGTATGTCCACTCCTTGAAGTAGTGCAAAGCCAGCTGACGTTGAGTTTGGCGTGCGGTACCTTTAGCATCCCTCGTCAAGACCGGCTTTTGATTATCATTTGCGCAGATGCCACTCCACTGTGGCAGACCTCGGCCACCAAGTGCGACATCCACGTGACCGTTTGGTCAGAGGGTGTAGCAGCTGCAGGCGACGTGCGACGCTGGGTGACGTGGTGGGCGCTGGACGGACCGGATGACACGCACTGTCTCCGGGCCATTGACACTAAGGCAAACCTTAATCAGGATGTTTTGGATGTTTTGCCCACTGTGGATGTTTGGCACTTGAGGAATCGCATCCCCTGTGTATGTGCCTTGACAGGTGATGGCAAGACCATTCTTTCGGCCAATTATCACAAGGGGAAATGTTGGGTAGCCTGCCATTGCATTGATTCCTTGGCACGTGCCAATTTTGTACCGGCCCAATGCAGGTGGGGCTCATTTTTGAGGGCAATTGGCCCATGCAACCGCGTTGGTGACGTGGAGCATGGCTCATGTCGTATTGCGAACGCAATTTTTAAGGGAGTCAATAAAACATTGAAAGATTTGATTGAAAACGGTGCACCCGACGTTGCCCGTGCCACAAGGGACGCGGGGAAAGCTTTGGTTTTGTAGCTTCACAAACTTATGGATGAGGTGAAAAACGTTCCGCATGCTGAGCGCTTGGCTCCCCGGCCAACCAAGGCCGGAAAGTTTGATATAACAGGTGGCAAAATGTTTTTTGAAGACAGTGCATTACATGGCCGGGTTGTGGCCGTATTGCGGGACAACCTACCCGACGTGGCCTTTGGTGGCGTTAAATTTTTCCTATTGATGAAGCATGTGTTATTATCAATGCATCGAATGCACGCGCTCTGGCGCAAAAGGGATTGGCTAGCAGAGGCCGAACTCAAGGAATTGGAGTCTGCGAGTGACCGTTTAGGGGAGTGTTGGGGTAAATTGCAATGGGGTGTGACCGCTTGGGTACGTTGGGCATCTGTTCACAGCGCATATTTTGCGCGTCGCTTTGGCAGTTTGTACATTTTTCGCAATATTCCGACAGAATAGAGAAATCAACCGTTCAAGCGGCATCTCAAAAACTCGATGCGCGGTTGGTGTCTTCGGCGACCCCGCATCACACGCCTCGGAATGAGGCACGTGGTGCACACCGATGCGTTGAGTGTCGGTTTGCAATTGTACGAGGCGCGGCAAGGCCGCGGTGCAGCCGTCGTCAAGCGACGCAAGCGGCATGTGGACCAGTGACAGCATCAATGCGGTGGCACAATGCGATTCAAGCCCCAGCGAACGGATTTGTGTGCCATTGCCTCGGGACAAGAATGGTCATAGGAAGGGTCTAGGAAGGGGGGTTCCTACCCAGGAAGGGGTCTAGGAAGGGGGGGGTTCCTGCCCAGGAACCCCCCTAGGAACCCCCCTCCATGGCCAGGAAGGGGGGTTCCGAGGGGGGTTCTTGCCCGAAATGGGGTTTCCTAAAACACTGCAAAATTGGGCATCACCAACCCGGGACCCAATGTCCCCCAAAGTAGGTGCATTGAAGGTGTGGTGTTTGTGTTCAAAGTCTTCGGGTGCCGTCGTAACGTGTAGGAGTAGAAAAACCCTAGGACGGGGGGGGGGGGGGGTTCCTAGGCCATCCTTCCTTGGCTGCACCCCATGCCCATGGGGGAAAATCGTCTCCGTGCAAAAGACCTTGGGTGCCCCCCACCCCATTGATTTCTTGTTGCACACACCCGGCAGCAATGATTTAATCGGGTCCAGGGTGAATTTGAAGGAGAAGCTGCAGCTTATGTGGCAGCATAACCCCCCGGTAACACAAGGTAACGAAGTTGTGGTGGGGATTTCCATTGATGGCACCAAACTTTAGCAACGCTCATTTGAGTTCTTTGCGGTCGGCGAGTTGGGTAGCCGTCTGCCATTGGGTTCATGGGTGCTACTCTAGGACTCGGAGACCACCCAAATTCTTCGCGACGAGGTCCACCAGGAAAATTTGAACCTTGATGTGTTGGCAGTGAAAGCGATGCAAGTTTTGAATGAGGGAGGGTATCCAACACCCGTTTTGTGTGTGATTATCGCTGACACCAAGGCGCAAGTTGCCCTCTCGGGGTGTCAAAATTTCAAGTGTGATGATCCTTTGGCACCCGTGCGCTGGCTTTGCGGGGGGAACCGTCTTCATTGTTTGGGTGCGTTTGGGCACAGAAATTAAATTTTGCTCAAAGTTTGGCAATGGGGGGGATGACATTGCCAGCAGTCCTCCCTTTTCAAAGACACCCCGACTTTGGACTCCATGGAGTGCACCCTTTGGTACATTGTGCGGGCAGTGGGTTGGTTTAGGTTTTGATGCATCACCATGGGTGGACAAAGGGGAGGGCATTGGTTTGGGTGCACTGGTTTTGGAATGACATCAGGGTTGAGAGCCGTACGGCCACAGCGGCCGATTGTGAGCAAGAGAAGGTGGGAAAGAAGGCCTTGCGTTTGGAGCAAACTGCCGCGGCGGCATGGGTGAAAGGGCAAGGGTGGGACTGCATTGCCGACTACTTGGAGGGGGGGAATCTTTTACAAGTCCCGGTGCAACTGGGGGGGGGTTGCAATGACATGGACTGCTTGTTGGCGTTTGTGGGGAGTGAAATTTGCAGTGACCTATGACCTTGTGTGGAAGGAGGGGAGGTTGGATCTTCGCGATATGAATGTGTTGAAGGGTGCTTTGTCCGAGATGGGGAGTGCACACAAAGCTTGTGGGTTTGTGGTGACCCTGTGGGCCCACCTTTGGGTGGACCACATGTGGGGGATTGCGAGGGAATTGCTAGGGTACCCTGTCCGCACCCAGTGCTCTAAGGGGTGGGGGAAGGCATCAGTCGTTGAAGAGTGAGATTAGGAAGAACTGCTTCATGGGGGGAAGTAAGAAACGGGGGTCTCGCCTACGGGGGGCACGCCGAGCGCTGAGGAAGGGGTGGGCCGAAGTGCTTCGGAATGACAACCTGGACTCGGGGTTGTATGCCAGGGGGTTCAACATCTGGCGGCCTTCTTGGACCCGCCAAGAGGCATATGGGAATGCCAAGCAGTATTGGGAAAGGGTGATGCGTAAGGGGAAGTTGTAGGGTTTCTCGCATGTTTGTCTTACAATGTTACAATTCTATTGTGCATACTCTGGAGGTTTGGTGGTGGAATGCCACTTGGACATGTGTTATTGAATGATTGGAACAATGCAATGAAAGATCCCAGCAATTGCCTCCATGTTTGCTTGCACGCATGGCATGCATTGGACCCGGGATGTGGGTTTGTGTTTGGGTGTAAGGGGGAGGGGGGGTTAAAAGTAGGCATTTACCCTGATTTTGCGTAGGTAAAAAGGGTGTTTTGCGTCCCGAGTGGAAAAAAAACTGGTAAGTAAAAAGGGCAATTTACGCACGCGAAAGGGCCTTTTTACGCACGCAAAAACCAAGTAACATCCCTGAAGCATATTACCGGGCCTCAAAAGTACAAGAGAACACTGCGGGTAGGGGTAGGGGACCACTGTGGGTGTTTCCAACATAGAACATGGAACACGGGGCTATTCACAGCATGTCGGATTTGAATTTCATACTCATTTTTGACGAAAATGATGTTTTTGACCACTTCCTCATTTTTACCCCATTTTTGCGTCTTATTTTTGCTATTTACTAAGAAGCATTACTTCGTAGTTACACCGTGTTTCCAATTATGTGAATCCCATGTATCCTAAGGATGAACCTGACCCACCTGTGAAACGAGTTGATTGCACCTGTAGTTCACAGAGAGTTCGGGCCTATGAAATACCAGTTAATCACAATGAAAGAGTGTTTGATGTCAAAGACTGTGACCGGTTATTGCCTGTTTACCCCCTGCAACGGCTTTCAGGGCTGCAGTGGAGTGACCCTCTTTGGGGTATAACAACCCCACACCTTTTTACTTCCACTATTTGTGTTTCATGGCCCGTACATCCACATGATGCGCTTATTGGGCCCAGTGATGAACCAGTTGAGGCTCCTCCATTTCCTAGGTTCAATGTTGATTTGAAGAAGTTGCCAGAGTTGCAACATGTAAAGCTTGAAAGCTGTGTTGGGCCACGTTTAGGTGCCTTGCAAGGTGAGGTGTCAAGGTTGGACATTACACAAGCGGAGACAATTTTCAATGCGGCTTTCCCCTCTGCCATCCGCTATGATGACTCCCATGAACGTTTTATGTACTATGGGAGGCATAATTCCATCCCTCAGGATGATTGGGAGGAAGGGTGGGTGGATCTGCCTAAATTGGAAGCTGTCACCATGGAAATTTTCAATGCCATGCCACAGGCAATGACCCTGCCCCTTCAAATTTTGTTTGTTGGTTACATTGGTGCTATGGCTGGGGACCAACATTGGTATCGTGATTGGCCTAAGAATCTTGTTCCTAATGGCGATAGGGTTTTTGGGGTTTTCATTCCACTCACCTACCCCTTGAACAATACATGGATTCCGGGTTCATCAACTGGTTTTCCAGTGCCATGGGTGGAGCAGGTGATGGAGGCTGCATTGGCTGATGCATTTATTTTGGATGCTCTTCTTGTGCACAGAGGTGGTGGACGTCCACAAGACATCCGTGCCATTGATCCTGTGTCTCAACTGCCCCACATTCGTTGGGTTGCATTTATGCATGTTGCCACATGCCAGCTTGCGAAGAATGTCACTGAAGACATCCGCCCCCCTTTTTGGGCCTCGAATCCCAAGTTTCAAAAAGGTTACAAGGTGGAAACGTGTGGGCCCAAGGGCTGTCAGAAGAGGGCAACTGAGGCCTGCTACTCATGCAAGGAAGTTAGGCTATGCTTAACCCGCAAGATGAGCATTTGCTCTAAGTGTGATGTTCCTGCTTCCAGTGTTTCCGTGGCTGCTCGTGTGCTCCAACTTGAGCCTGAGCTTGTTGCTGCGGCGGTTTTGGCATCTGCTGCTGCTGCCCTTGGACCTATTGCTTAGGTTGTGCCACTAGATTATCCAGTTGAATGCTTTTTTCCTGTTCGAACCACAACTTTGTCACTGGCTTGGACACCCGAGAAACCTAGACCCAGGCTCCGAAGAGTGCGGTGGAGTTGAGGCTTTGCATGGTGACTTTGAATTACCTGAACCTAACCCCACCACCCACGCTTTGGTCCGTTGTGATGCTGGCAGCATCCTTGCACTGCGGCACGGTCGGTGGGGGGGGGGGGTTTGGTGTTAGAGCCGAGGAGAAGGAGAAGGTTCAAGTGTATGGTTGGTACATGGTGCCAACGGACGCCCACATGGTGGACATGCAAATGCTCCTACGCGCCGGGGCTGCAACCCCAGCGGCCAACTGTAGGACCGGGGCCGTCCTCCAGGGCACGGACTGTTTCACATGCAATCAGGTGTGCATTGCACATGACTTTAATGCATGTTTTGTGACCGCTTTAAGGGGCGCACGAAGGGGGTTATCGCGCCCGCTATCGCGCGATAAGGGGCGCACTATGGGGGTTAACGCGCACCCTTTATCGCGCGATAAGGGGGCGCACTAAGGGGGTTATCACGGCCCCTGTTCCTACTTTTTTGGAGTTGCTTTGCTTTTAATTTAATTAGTAATTTAATTTTAATTTCCGGCTGTGTCTTCCACAGGTCACCATTATGGTGAGCATAACCTGACATACCAGGAATACCTGGTAGTATACAGGTAAAAAAGGGGGTTTAGGGAGAAAGGGGTATGTGGCATGTACAGGTGGCTACTAATGTACAATGCACAATGCATGCATAGGTTGGTTGGGGAATACCTCTAGTTTGCCAATTGTGCTGATCAATGTTGTGTTGGAAACTACTTCATTTTGGGCTCTTGGGGTATACGGCCGTATACTCAAGGCTGCAATACCTCAGTATACGGCCGTATACTCTGGAGTATACGGCCGTATACTTAGAGTATACGGCCGTATACTGGGGGTATTTGTCCGCACTAGGTGGTTGTTTCAAGTTGAAAAATTCCATTTTTGTGCCTTTTGTGCCCATCTTGTTGCATGCTTTGCCTTTGCCAAACAATCGCACACCACTTGAAACCAATCTAGGCTCATACTTCACTCATGATTGCAATGTATGTCTCCATATGTGTCCATTGCACTCCATATTATGTTGCTTCTTGCCCTCCTAGGCCCGCTTTTTCTGGCACCATGACTGATGTGGGCACTCATGCCTTGCTGAAGAAGTGGGCCGATGCCGTAGCTCTCCGCATAGTGCACAATGCCGCAGCACTCCGCACAGTGCACATAGGTGTTTACAGCCCCGACAGCACACACACCGTGTCTTGGGCTTCTTTTGAGAATTGTGCTTGGTCCGCCTTGGACACCCCTGTGGCCCTGGTTCTGACCTCCGCCAAGAGGCGAAGCACATCCCTGTGGCTGAGAGAGTGATGTGTTCTCCCTGGTAAGAGAAGGAACACACCTTCGACATTAACGCCTCCCGCCTTTTTTTCGAAACACCCGAGTTGCAAGCCGAGATGTTTCGCATTGTTGCAATGTATTGTACCCGTGTTGTGAGGTGGGAGGGCAACAGGTGGCTCAAAACTAGTGCTGTCTTGCACCTCATGTTGCAGGCCTGTTACTATATGCAAAAGATTTGGCGCCATGTGGGTGCTTTTCCCATGGATCAACGCCAACGTTATGCATGCATGCTTACACAATTCACCAAGGCATGGGGGGCATTGGGGTGGAGTGTTCCCCTTTGGGTGCATTGGGTGGTGTGCCACAGTGGGGCACACCTCCAAAGGTGGGGCAATTTTATTAAGTTCTCCTCCATTCCCACGGAATGGAGGAACAAAAGTTTTAAAGTGGACATCCGCCATTGTTTTCAAGGGTGGAAGCTGAGCAAGCCTTATGTCACCCGATGGGGACTAAGGCATGCTCTGCACCTGGATGCCCTTGATTGGGGCATCCGGTTGTGGTTTAGGGACAAGGGTTTTGGTAGAGAGGGGATCAGGTTTGGCATGCAACGCATGCGGAAGAAGCATCGTGCACCAAAGTACATGTAGGTGTATATCATGTGATATGATATGATGTGCAATATGCATAAGTATGTATATTAGGTATATATAACATCCGGAAGTGGATCCCATTTGACATGTCGGATGGGACATCAAAGAAGGATGCTTCTTGTGGTCTACTGCTTTGCTCATATGGTGCTCTTTTGTGTGTACAATGTGTTTGGGGGTGGGAGAGTCATGAGTACTTGCAGGGAGGGGGGGGGGGGGGTAGTTGATGAGAATGGTGGCAGGGGTGGGAGGCAGAAAGTCCCCATATACTCCGAGTATACGGCCGTATACTCCGAAGCATACGGCAAGAATACTTAATCCTTTGAGTATACTGCCAAATACCTCAAAAAGTGTAGATTGCCACACACAGGCCTGGGTGTATGGAATTGGCTTTTTGGTTTTTTGACCCCTTCCCCCTATTTTCAGGGTGCTAAACTCATTTTTTCATATCCCATGGGCACACGGAACGACTAGGTACATGTGACAAAATGGCTGTTTTCGGGGGGTGTTCTTGGTATGCCAGGTTATGCTCACCGTAATCGCCCAATGGCCCCGGATTGATCGACTGGAGCTTCGTGGACTTGGCCCTCAGGCTGGATCTGCACCGGGATCTGCTCCAGCCCGATTGGAAAGTGTGGAGTCCTTGTTGGGGGGGGAATGGGAGATCCCCCCGCCCCCTGCCCTGCTGGAGCCTTGTGCCTTTGGGTCGGAGGTCACTGTGGCTGGGATGGACCCCAAATCAAAAACCCAGTGGTGCAGGGAGTTTACCCACAAAGCAAAGCAGGCAACAAAGGAAGTTGTGTCCAAGAAAATTAGACTCCCCACGTGTGTCCGGGTTCATGGGGCCCCTGAGGAGTCCCCTATTATCCTTTGCTACATTTCATATTATGAAGCAGGTAGGAAGACTCAGATGAAGTGTTTGGAACTTGATGTGGAACCGAAGTGGCGTTGGGTCACCTTCAAAGCCCTCAGGGTGTTCAAGACTGTAGGATTCGATGAGGTGCCTGAGTTTGTTTATAAATGGATGGGGGATTGGGAGGGTAGCACAACAAAGAGATATGGGAGGGGGCTGAAGAAGGAGGAGGTCCAGGGGTCCTCTTCTGAGGAGGAGAGCACCCCCGTGGCACAGGGCAAGAAGAGAAAGACCACAGCCAGTCCCAGTGGCACAAAAAAAAGCAAGGTTGCAAAGGCTACCAAGCCTCAGACTGCCTCGGAGGGTTTGATGCTTAGCTCCGAGAGTGTGGAACTGGTGGCCTCTGCAGTGGCTAATCAGATCTCTGAGGTTATGGGACAAGGCATTCTGGATAGTATTCAGGGGGCCATTGTGGGCCAGTCCGCCAGTGCAGTTGCTGGTGCCCTGAAAAATGCTCGTAAGAGTGAGCAAGAGACGCGCATTGCTACGTTGGAGGGGAAGCTGAAAAGTTCCGAGGACAAGGTTACTAAGCTGACTGATCTGCTGACTGCTGAGAGAGCTAGTCATGAGAAGGCCATTTTTGACAAGGATGAATTGCAGGCCATGTATACGCGATCTGAGAGTGAGCGCACCAGGTACAACACTGAACGTGATTCATTGAGAGCTCAGGTTGATACCCTCGAAGTAGGCAAGAGTAGCTTGCAGGCAAATTTGACAAGTGCTCTTAGTGGTGGTGGTGGGCAGTCATTGAGCCCACGGAGTCCAAGTGTGAGTTCTGTTGCAGTTCTTGTTCCACCAGATCCACAGAGTACCCCTATGAACAAGGCCGTTCAACGTCGGTGGCCTTCAAGCCTACACCCCCCCATGCAACCCCCTTTCGCGGACTGAAGGCACTCCCCTCTCAGGGAGATTCAAACCCTATGTGCCACTGTGACCCTGATGTGCATGCATTGTTTCACTGTGCAAAGCACTAGAAGGGCCTCAAGCAGAACACCAGGTTTGGTGCTCCTATCCGTGTTTTTCAGCTTGGGTATGGTAAGGTAGGACCTACACGGCATACCTCCAAGGTGTTGAAATCCACTGTGCATGATCGTATGGACCAGTTTCTACACCTGCTGCACCTTGGGTGAAGGCCCATTTCCCATCCTGGTTCCATTGCTGTTCTGTTAAGGTGGCACCGTATTGCACTACAACCCCCATGTTGCCCCACTGCCATCCGAGGAACCACAGCCCCTGGTCTGCAGTTTTGGAGGAGATTTTCATGGAGGGGGATTGTGGGTTGCACAGGGTGGTCTCCTTTGGGGGGGGATCAACGGGAAAAAGACGAAACATGCCACGGGGGTACATAATGGTCGTGATGTGGTAGGGGCGGTGTACCCTGCCCGATGTGGTGTCATTTTCAGCAGCTATGCTGTACATTGTCCATCAGAATGGACAGGGGACCGATGGAGCATTGTCCTTTTCAATGGGGGAAACATTGATGAAGCCTCCAAGGATACTTTGCAAACTTTGGGTGCTTTGCATTTCAAGCTGCCATGTGGACTACCCTGTGGTGGCTGAGATTGTGGAGTGTACGGATGCAATTGACTCCGTGGTGTTGTTTCGTGTATTTGCCTGTCTTGCCTAGGAGGAATGGCTGTTTTTCACAGGTGCAACAGCCCCTTGTCGCCCCCCTTATCGCGCCCCTTATCGCGCGATAAGGGTGCGCGATAACCCCCTTAGTGCGCCCCCTTATCGCGTGATAAGGGGGCACGATAACCCCCTTAGTGCACCTTATCGCGCGATAAGGGGGCGCGATAACCCCCTTAGTGCGCCCTTGGTGTTTTGTTTCCAGCTACCACCATGAGTCTAGAAGCCGTCATCGACAAATGCTGCACCTCCCTAGAGGCCCTTCGGCAACAACCCTTCCCCACCATCAAGGGAAAGACCAGGCATAGAAGACTGAGGGCTGCGCAGAAGATTCTCAGAAGTCTATTGCAAGATGGGGATATGGAGGTGAGCATGACCCACAAGGGGGCGGTTTTCCTGTTGGGGGCTCTGCAGCATGGCATCAGGACGAGGAAGAGAAGGACCCCAGAAGTCTGTAAGCCCTACGTGTGGTAAGGATGGCACACACAAAGAAGCTAAGTGTGAGGGCAATGCTAAAGGTTCCTCGGGCATGCAGGAGAAGTGATCTAATGAGAATAAGCGAAATAAATACACCCTACAAGGCCCGCCCTAGGGCTGTACACAAGGAGACAGGTCTAAGCAGAGCCTCCGCAGCCAATAAACTTCACGAGGTGGTAAGATATCGCGTAAATTTGGCCCAAAGGGCTAATGCATTCAATTGTGTGGGCAATACATTGTAGGTAGTGCCATCTGCAGATGCAACACCACTTTGGAAGTCCAGTGCAACTAGGTGTGACATCAGTTTCCACTGTTGGTTGGAGGTGAGGGATGCAGGAGCTCCAAACTTGTGGCCGACATGGTTGGCAATGTGGGGGGGGCATGATGCAGCTTATTTGCTTGCCATGGATGCCACCCATGGCCTCAATGAACAAGCTGCTGACCTAGAGGCAAATGAGGATGTAGTTTGGCAAGGCAACGTGTTAGGTTTTCTATGCATCATCACTGGGGACGGTAGGCATGTGCTTGCAGGGAATCCCTTACGAGTCTCAAAATGCTGGGTTTGTGATAATGACCAAAGCCTCTTGTTGTTCACGGGGAGCCAATTGCAACCGAATTGTCCTCTCGGATCGCTGACCGCTATGTCTTGTATCAAATCCTTGTCTTTGGTCTCGACCACAAGATTTTCGGTTTTGCAAACAGCCGTGGTATGTGGAACAAGGGTAGAATGTCCCTTGTGTCTATTTGGTCTTTCCCGGAAGAAGGTGAACATTGTTACCGCGCCCGTGCCGCGTTCTGGCTCTTGAAGTGGAAAAGTAGCGAATCTGAGGACGATCGGAAGTGGCGCCTTGTGATCACGCACAAATATCCCCCCCGACGCCGTGCCTCGCATTTGATCGGCCGCTGCCTTGACCTGTTACTACGGGAATTTCACATCGCCTTTTCAATGTGGAGTGCCCCTAGTATTTTAATCACCAGAGATGTCCACAATGTCATCCGCAACCGCAATCGTGAAATGCTCTCCCTTTGGGAGTAGGGGTGTGGACAATGCATTCAGGGAGTTGAGCAAAGAAAAAATACTCCACGGAATCAATACCGTAGCCAAAGTGGTGAAGAAGTATAGGAAAATCCGTGGTGGTTTCTGGCTAAGTATCGCAAAAAGAGGCCTAAAATCGCTTGACAGAGTAAGCAAGACATCGGGAAAGGACTTCCGACTTGTAACTCTTGAGGAGGTGATCGATTTTGTCCAATGGGACATCAATTTCAACAATCTGTTTGTTATCTGGGGCACTGTGCTGAGGCATCAGGATAAAGGGGTACCCATTGGGGGTTATTTGAGCGCACAGCTCATGAACTTTTGCCTGATGGGGGCACAATACAACTTCGTGCACGACGAAAATTGCCACGAACAACTTCAGGACCTCTTGCCCCACTGGCCCAATGATTATCCTTTGCTTTAGGTCAGACACTTACTTTTCCTTTTGTTGCATATGTGCCCACTGACAGGGACCAGTTCCACCAGATGGGCATGGAGGGATGGTTGAGCTTGGAGGTCCACTTGCTCTTTCGTGCTCCGTTCGACCATGCTTGGATCCCCTTCTATGCGGTCGGTCTGTGGGCCTGCCACCCTGAGGGTCGCGTAGGGAAGATTATTGACCGTGCAGTCCACAAGGAACGGCCCTTTTCCCACCGCATATTTCCAGACTTTCCAACCACTCAGGTGTATGGTGGTAGAAATTTAGTATACTCTACTTCTGACCCCGCAGTTTTCCTAGCCACGTGCATGGACAATAATTGTATCGCTGTGCACAACGCCCCCCCAGACATGCTGCCCGCTGTGCGCTCTTTCTTGAAGCTCTTTTACTCACGTCTATATGGTATACCCATGAAGTGGGAACCAAACGGGGACAAAATCACGTGGTGTGAAGGGTTGCTTTCCAACCACGGCTCTTTGGTGTTGAAGGGCTTGCCCCACCAACCTCTCTTACCCGATTCTATCTGTTCCACGTGGGACAGATGGCTCGACAGATGGTCGCCAAACTGCCCCCTGGTCCTCTAGTCCATGATGCCAGCGGTGGTACGAAAGGCGATCATTTTCGCCTCCCACCTGGGCGCAAGGGCCCTGAAGTTACGGGCGCTGGTGGAAGGGTGTGGTTATAAAGGTTACCCATGGTCGTGGTGGTGGCTTCCCATCCGTTCACGTATGAAAGACTTAGATTTGCCGTCTGATGTGAAATTGGTGGTAGTGAAACGCTGGTACAGCCAGGGATGTGACAAAGGGAGGAGAGGGAGGGACACCATGTGATGTGCATACTTCCTTTTATATTTGCAAGTTTGGTCGGCTGAGGAGCCTCTGCTTTTGCATGCTTGCCCTGTGTTGTACATACGCCGCGCCCAGCGACAAACTGAACGCCGCTCTTCCATGCACTTTCTTCGCACTAGCGTCATCAGCCAATTGGCCATTTTGCTTGTATGAGGAGTTCTTTGCCGTGTGTGTGCTTGCCTTTGTAGCCTGCTCCATGACTTGCAGTGCCCCTTATCCTGACCCCGTGCATGTTGTATGTGGAGACGAGCACCGACACTGTGATGTCACCCCCCCCCCCTTGACATGTGGAGCTCTGACCCGCTGACGGGCCCACACCCCCCCCCGGGGGATGTACATACCCTCCAGCCTTTTACTTGTGTTTCCGCCGCTTTGTGCGTGCATTGGCCTTCTTTCTCAAATCGGAACAAGAGTCTCTCGACTATACAATTTTGGATGCTTCACTGCCTGTACTCGCTGGCCACCTGGCACTGTGTCCATGTACCTGCAACCCGCTTCTTTCCAGAAAGCGTTCGCTCAAGCCAGTTGGCTCTTTTGCATGTGCTTCGTTTGCTTTGCTCTTGAGTCCGTGGTAACCCGAGCCTCCGTTGACGCAGAGACGGTAGAGAGCCCAAGACGGTTTGGTGAAAATGTCTGAGTATTTTTGGGTGCATCACCGTGTATCTCTCCCCTATCGTATCCCGGTGAAAAATCCCCTTCTTACACCCGACGTGAAGAATCAATTCTCTGCCGCCATCGACAATGCCACCGACAGGCGCTCTGTCTGGCCACCCCATTTGTGTGCATACCTGAAATCTTGAGTCCAGTAGATGCCGTCTAAAACGAAAACCGTATTCGACATCATCTTCAAAAATTCGTTGTCCGTTCTCCCACCTCAGCCATGTCACATGACCATACCGGCCCTTGCCCGTGCCATGCATGGGCACACCTGCCCAATGTGCATATGGTCCACAACCACATTGTGTTTGGAGATCCCCATGTCTTCCAGCACATGTCCCCAAAAATTGCCCCTGGGGTTTCTGAGCAAAACCTGCAAAATGCATATGTCCCCTCGTGCAAAGACATCACTAAGCTGCTCCACGAAAATGAACGCACACTACACGCGTCAATGCCTGCTGCCCGTCAATACACATATGCTCACATTGGAGCGAAGGCGACCACGGGGGGGGGGAGGGGGGGGTCTGCTCCTATTGTTGATCCTCTGGCCGGCTAGTGTAGGCCTTAAGTCTTGCTTTCAATTGTCTTGTGTTGTGTTTGTATGCCACGTAGCGCCTAGCACATAACATATGATATGCTATTGGAACGATTCTTTTTGAACACCATATGTTGGAAATTGTTTTTCCGCATTTACTTGCAATGCTTGTGGTGCCATAATTTCAGACAATTGTGACCGCCCATGCCGAGAAGGGTGCGGCGACGAGGACGACCCTCTATGTGGGTCAGGAGGAAGAGAAGGATGTGGAGGAGGAAGCGGAGGAGGTGGAGGAAGTGGGAGGTGGGCGGGGGAAGGACAAGCCCCACCACCCCCTCATGATTAGTGTCCAAAAGGTAAGGATCAAACCTGGTAAGGGGAAGGGGAAGACAGATGGTTTGTTTCCCCACAACACCCGCCGCTTCTGCAGTGAGGACCCCGAATCCAAGCTCCCCTTGCACCATCTTTGCCCCACAAGGGAGTGGGAGCGTGAGTGGTATGGGGTCACCACTCCCAACATTATTTCGAGCCAGGGGGGGATTCTTTTCCCTTTTGGGGCAACACCTCCCCTTATTGGGGAGGCCGAGGAAGTGGTGGAGGCAGAGCCCATTCGGGCCTTTAATGAGGATCCAATGGATCTTGTGGGAGCCACTGGGGACAAGTTGGTGGTCAACCACTTGCTCCAGCCCCATTTTTTGAGTAATTAGTATATCAAGACTCTTTTGGAACATCGTGACAGGGTGCCTCTCTCAGAGAAGGTATCCATTTTCAATGAGAACCGCCCCATTGTGGGTAGCCCCCAAGATTCAGGGACCCGCTGCACAGTCTGCGGCAACTATGGGGGCCGCAATCACCACAAGCACAACCCCCACAACCTCCACGATCTGGCGGTCCTCAAAAGAATCGCAGATCGTGTTCTTCAGACTGGGAAGAAGAGTGTGGTGGGGGGGTTGGGTGGAGCTGCACCATTCTCGACATGGCAGAAATTTCGTGCTTTGACCACATGCCGCAACACCTCAATCGCGATGCCCCCCCCCCCCCCTCCTACGCTGTGCCCGAAGGCACATTGATTCTTAATTTTGATTCTGCTTACGCATAATCATGAGGCCGAGGATGGGTTGCATTTTCTTTTTGTTTCCTCCAGCAGTTTCGGGTTCCCTGACCCTGGGTGGAAAGGGCTGTGCTATTCAAGAGGGGCACTGCTTTTTTTTTTAAATGCCCTTGATGTCCACCGGGGGTCGAGCATTTCAAAGGCTGCGCCCACCGGTGTGTCCGCTCCTTGCCTCATGGCATTTTTTTTGCAATTGAGCTAACCCAAGGCCCTAACCTACGGTTCCTCAACCTGCATGTCACCCTGGCCATTAAGCGGCCCCACCTCGGGGCGCCTAGTACTCGGGGCCCCAAGACAGCTCCATGTGAGGGGGCGGTTCGGTGTAGGGGGAAGGTTGTTGCCAAGTGCTACGGCTCGAGCGGGCGGGCTTGTGCGCCGCACACAAAGATGGTCTTTGTGTGCCATGCCAGGAGGGAGAGGAGCCGGAGGGCAGGGGGGGGGGGGGGGCAATGGGGTCAGCATGAAGCAATATGCTCAATGCTTGCTCCCGGTGGGACCAACCGCGGGGCATTTTTTGTTGAGGGGGTGGGGGGGTGGGAGGGAGGTGGCTGCCCCCCTCACCACTGAGGAGGTGGGAGGGGTGGCAGGCCACACCCACCAGTGCCGCTTGGCCAAGGTGTGCCATGCGGAGGCACTGCCGTGGCCCAGCTTGCAAGAGCATTTCGGGATTAACGTGCCGGCGGGCAACATTTTGGTGGTGAGGAAGGGAATGTATGGAGGAGTGGCGAGCCCCCCCCCGGAGCTCGAGGGGTTGGCCTAGGTGGTGGAGTGGAGACAAGTGGGGGAGGATGCAGCCGTCACGGACTTCGTCTGGCTGCGGACGATGCCCCCGGTACTGGACGACCCCAAGAAACACGCGGGCAAATGCATGTGCCCACGTCACTAGGTGTGTATACTGCGCACTACACCCTGCTCTAACCTCTGGTCTAACTAGGTATCGCGGCAGCTATCGCGCTGTAAGTGGGTGCTCTAACTAATTATCGCGCTAGGCTATCGGGTTCTAACTAGTTATCGCGGGGGTTATCGCGGGAGGTTATGGCGCTCTACCTAAGTTATCGCGGTAGTTATCGCTTGTTTTTTTTTATTACCTTGCATCTTCCCAGGCCACAATCCTGCAGCTGTCGCGTCTCTTCACCAAGGAGGTGGCCGAGGCAACCGCAGCACGAGCAGCAGAAACAGCAGCAGCACGGGGCGCCAATCCGGCGGCAACCCGTGCGCAGCTTGAGGGAGAGGAGATCAAAAGGCTGCCGGAGGGGGCGGCTGGGCGGGGGAGGGAGCCGGCAGACGAGGCCCGGCAGCAAATGGTACCGGCAGGTAACCATCACGGAAAAGGAGAGGGGGGTGGAGAGGAAGACCAACCTCACCCTCCCCTCCTATGTCCGGGTTGGGGGGGAAACGGCCAAATGGCCAAATGTGCCTGAGGGGGAGACGATTGCTGCTTTTTTGTGTTTGTTTGGGACGAGCGACCTCCCCCCCCCCAACGCAAAAAAATATTTTTTTGCTGAGGCTCTGCTTCGTTGTTGAAGCAACGAGGGAGTATACTCGGCGGGATGTGTGGCACAAGCTGGGCAGGGCGGGGGCATCCACCAGGTTGGGGGGTCCGACCCCCCCCCCCCCAATTCAAAGTGTGCGTGATGCAACCACTTTGTGGGCCCACCAGTATGCCTTCAAGGGGGGAAGGCCCACAAAGCGAGGGCATGCAGCGGTGGTGGTGGAGGCGGAGGAGGCTCGCCCCCCGCACCCCTAAGGGTAAAGCCCCCACCCCCTCCCCCAAGCCATCGAAGGTGGCCAAGGTGCCCCTCCCCCCCCCGGCCTTTGATGTGGCGGCCTTGGCCGCCACTTTGGCCACCCACACGACGGATGCTTGCCAGACTTTGGTGGAGCAAGCGGCCGTCAGGGGGTTGGATGCCGCATTGGCCAGGGGGAGGCCGACCAGAGGTCCGCCTTGTTGAGGGTAGAGAACGTCCAGGGGTAACACTCAGCGTGCCCTGGACCGTGCCCTCGACTTACCCTACGTGGCCAACAAGACGGGGGAGCAGCTGGAGGCGGTGAGGGGGGTCCTGCAGGAGGCCCACGAGGGGAGGTTGAAGGCCGAGGTGGAGGCGGCCCAGCTGAGGGGGCAGGTGGAGGCGCTGCGGAGGACGAGGGATGACCTCTGCAACGCCTGGGGGTGGCTGAGGCGCACATCCGCTTCCCTTGAGGCCCAAATGGCACATGTCTACTTGGGCTGCATATCGTTCCTCCCCACGAAAAATGCCCTTAGGCAACCCCCTAAGCAAACCCACGAGTCATTGACTCCCACTCCTGCCGCTAACCCGACTCTACACCCCTGCCTGCTAGGCGGTGTACGTGGCACTGAGGGTGGAGGTGAGGCTGCACAATTCCCCACCCCTCTAATTTTTTGTCGACCAGGGTGGCCGTTGGTACCTGTATGAAAAGTCCTATTGTTCATAATTCATTTTTCATTTGAATCATGAACAACTTTTATGAACGCCTCTCTGTCAACAGATTTTGTTATGTCTTGCCCTCCCTCCGTCTTCACTCGGCTTAACATGATGCTTGTTCGGCTCAGTCGTGCCACTATTCTTTGGGATAGCAAGTGTTCCGACCTGTTGGCCCTACGGACGTCATCGTCCCCCCTGATCCGGGCCCGTTTCTCGGAGGCTATGGACCACGCTCCCCTCCCGGCGGTCCACCAAACCAAGATGCAGGCCATCCGTACGTACGCGGAGGCCCTCTTTCCCGCACCCCATCTGATAGGGCTCCTTTTGAAGTTGGGTGCACCCCGGTCCAGCTTCCGGGTGTTGTCTGAGTACATCACCCGCCGGGGCGACGCCTACACCGCCCGCACCGGGCCCCCCTTCCGACGGCCCACCCCCGCACGGGACCAATTTGACGCAACGTGGAAGTCATTGACCGCTCCGCTTGCGCTGCCCCCCCCCCGGTGGAATGTGCCGACCCGCCATCTTTGGGTCGCTGCTTGCACATGCGGTCGTGGGCACAATACGTGCAATCCCGGCCAGCCCTGTGCCAGTCTATTGACTGGACCCGCCCCCTCGCCCTTGTGCTGCGGGGTGACGGGTATCCTTGCGCCGGTGGCAGTTGGTCGCAGCTATCGTTGGGTCTATTGAACCATGGGGAAAAGGCGCGCACACCTGCCTTCTTATGGGTCATTGGCATGGCCGTCACGGGGGGCGCCCCCAACGACACGCCACACCGGTTGCGGTACAGAATTTTCCGTACCTGCCCTGCCACCTCAGGGGGATGATTTCCCACATGGGCCTCTAGGAAGGCCACGAAGGGCCCCCGGAAGGCCATGCATCAATGCAAAATGCAGACAAATACCCGATTACGCGTTATGTCCAGCAGCGGCTCGTCGGTGCATCCTGCCGCATCCAAACTTTTGCGGGTCACCATATATCAACGATGATTGTTCGCATCCGACTGCGTTGTCCTCCGAGCAGCGACGCCATTCCACCGCTTGGCCATGTTGTCAGGCGCGGCCTCGTTGAAAATGCTCCCCACTTGGGGAGCCACGATGATTCCCAGCAGCCTCCGGAGCCACGGCCGGTCCCCACCAAGGAGGACCGCTGCCGGTACCCACTTGTCGCACCAGTAAATTTTTTTGCAATCAATAATTGACTGCAGGAACTGTGGTCATAAAAGGTGCCCATAATTCGTGTTCATAAAACGCGTTCATAATGCATAAATCGGCAGCACGGTGTTTTATGACGGCAGTTTTCTAATTATGAACTCGCGAATTATGAACAACTTATGAACACAAAAATGCAGACTACAGACCTGTAGCACCTGAGCCCTAATTTGGCGCAGGAGGATTCATACCCTTGCGCACAACGCACCGGACGGGGAGGACGCCCACAACCTGTTCTGGGCCTGGGAGCAGATTGCGCCGCTGCTTGCATACGTCGAGGAGGAACCCACGTGGCAAGCGGTTGTGGGGCTGCGAACATTGCTACGCACTTTGTACTCGCCGATTTTGGTTGTGACACGCCCTTCGTGCCGACCTGTTGCTGCTGCGTCTTGGGAACACGGCTGCGGGGAGTCGTTGTCGCACTATTTGTTGTTCCTCGAAGAGGACTTTGATGCCATGCTCGATAGGGCGGCTGCATGTGGGGTGGGATAGGCTGCTGTGTCAGGGGACGTTGTGGAGAGCACAAATTACATTTTGAAGAAGGGATACAACGGGCATAGTTTCGGGGGTGGGGGTGCTGGTAAGAGTGCAGTGGAACGGGAAACAATGTTCCGTCAAGTAGGTTTGGGAATGGTGGTTTCTAACCTTTGACCTGCCGCTTTTGCACCATAACACCCCACACACCGCGGCGTGCACTGCCACTTCACTTCTAAGCACCACCCCCCAAGCACCCTCCACCCACGCGCCCTCTGCGACCTTGCTATATTACTCTTCGCCCATCTATGGACGCCGCCTAGTCGAGGAAGCTGCTGGAGGAGAGCCAGAAGGCGACCCTGGCACTGGTGGCATGCTGTCTTTGTGCCGTTGTTCGCGTTCACATTGCGTTCATAAATTGGCGTTCATCAGATCGAAACTGCCGTCGTAAATGAATTATGAACTGATTTATGAATTGATGAATTGTGAACCGCTTTTATGAACGATTTATGAACAACGTCCCCCATGTCCACAGGAGCAGTGGCTTGCAGCCCAAGGTCAAACTCCAGCTCAGCCTCAAGCTCCACCTCCACCTCCACCTCCACATCAAGCTCCTGCGCCTCCTCAAGCCCATCCCCGACACCCCGCCGCTCACCCCGGTCCCCGACCCGCCGCCGACTCCTCGAGTGAGGAGTCAACAGACTCCTCGGAGTAGGAGAGGAAGAGGTGGAAGAAGGAGAAGAAGAACGAGGAGAAGAAGAGGAAGAAGGAGAAGAAGAAGGAGGAAAAGAGGAAGAACAAGGAGGCTGCGGGGGGGAGGGGGGTGAAGGAGGAGGAGGCCACGACTGACATCGAGGACTCCAAGGCCGAGATCGAGGACATGGCAGTGGAGGGGGACGCAGGGGGGGGGGGGGGGGGAGGGGGTTTTGGTCGTGACCCCGTGGTTGAGGGGGGATGCCGTCCCTGCATGGAGCCCGAGCCAGGCCAACTAGCGCAATGTGCTGACCCTCCCCTGGTTGCAAGGAGCGCCGGAAAGTGCGTACTCCCCCGATGCTCCCCTTTTTTCGAGCCCCGGCGAAACCCAGGACCTAACAGGGCCCAGCCCTGAGGTATAGGGCGGCAATAACAAGCAAGGACAAGGGACAAAGAAAAGCAGTGCAGTGTACAAAAAAGATTGAAAATTCAGCCATTTTTGTGTGCTTGTGCGTCTGTTCATAAAACGCGTTCATAAAACGCGTTCATAAAACGATCTGCGCGTTCATAAAACGAGTTCTCATTTATGAATTGAATTATGAACCGAATTATGAACAGGGGAGGATGTTTTCATAATTTGCAAAAACTGGCAAAAATGGCAATTTTTCCAAAAAACCCCCGGTCCACAAAAAAACCTCACCTCGAGGGTGTTGACCCAACCCCCCCCTGTTTGGAGCGAAAATGCCCATGGGTACCCTAGCAAGCGCAAAATCCGTTCATATTTCATAAAACCATTTATGATGAACAAAACTACCTTTCATACAGGTACCAAGGGGGCTGCTGCTACCTTGAGGCCTCTCCTCACCCCCTTGGTTGTGGGGCTCAATGAGTATTGCACTCGCAATGCACCACCATGGTCCACATGGTGCAGCATCCAAATTATTCGCCCCCAAGGGATTGAGACCATGGGCCTTCACGCTCATTTGCGTGATGGGGCGCCCATGGCGCTGATTTCGTGTGTGGGGTCTTTCAGGGGACCAAGTTTTCGGGTGGAGAGTGGTGGCCTGCTGAATCCCTCCCTGAGGGACAAAAAGCGGCACACCCGTGTGTGCAAGGGTAGTGAGGTTGGGGGTTGGGCATGCAAGGCCACGCGAGAAGACCCGGTGTTGTTCCGCACCCGGGCACTTAGCTCCATTGCCATGGGAGGGTGAGTGATGGAGCGTGATTTTTTATTGTGAAGGGGGTTGCTGCATTGCACGCCTACGTGGCGGCAGCAGCTTGTGGACCTTGGTTTTAGGCTGCCCAATGTGCTCTAAGCCCTCCAGTTAGGGCGCACTAACCTCTGCTCTAACTAGTTATCGCGGTAGTTATCGCGCTCTAACTGGGTGCTCTAACTAGTTATCGCGGTGTGTTATCGCGCTCTAACTAGTTATCGCGGGGGTTATCGCACGACGACCTAGTTATCGTGCGAGTTATCACGAGGTTTATCGCGCATGTTTTTTGAGGCCCTTGCGCCGAGACCGCAGAGTAACATGCGGATAGAGTAGGCCAGTGTATGGGCCAGCACTCCGTTTTACCCCACGGCGGTGGACCTGATCTGTTGCACACTTTCGATTGTACCCCCCCCCCCCCTGGCACCCCCCCCCCTCTTGCCATCCCCCCCCCCCCCTCACCGGAGAGACCGTCACTTCCTTGTTTTTCTAGTTAACATGTATTGTGCTGGTTTGTGTTGCGCATGTGCTTGGGGCATGGCCTTGCATTGCTTTCCCATTTTTTCAAATCAAGCCCGTGTGTGTGTTCTGTGATATTCTCTCTCCAAAGGCGTTGTATTGGTGTGTGATGGTCAAAGACGTTTGTGTTCGATGAAGCATATTGGCATCATCGCAAAAATCGCTTCACACATGTTCTCTTTGCTTGCATCAGTGGAGGGTACCACAATTTGCCTTGAAATGCCCTTGCAATCCCCCCCCCCTTGGGAGACCGTCACTTGGCGACCGTTCGCAAGGGAAGTTTGCAAGGGCGGGGTACACCATGCCTAACCTGGGGACACCTCTAGTGTGTGGCCAAGGTGAGTGCAGGGCAGACTGGGGTCCATCAATGTTCAAAACTAGCTCCACGCCACCCGCATCCCCACTTCTTTTGCCCTAAGATGTGGATAGAACAGGCCTGTGTATGGGCCACTAGCATTGGGCGTGATCTGTTGCACACTTTGGATTGTGCATCATGCCTATCCTGGGGTCATATGTGGTGTGTGGCCAAGGTGAGTGGAGGGCAAAATCGGGTCCATCCATGTTCCAAACCGGTCCACCCGCATTCCCAATTATGTCGCCCTAAGATGTGGATACAATAGGCCTGCGTATGGGCCAGCACTCCGTTTCACTCCACTGGTTTGGGCGTGTCCTCTTGCACACCTTCGATTAGACACCATGCCTAAGGTGGGGTCATCTGTGTGGCCAAGGTGAGTGGAGGGCAGACCGGGGTCCATCGATATTCAAAATTGGCTCCACCCGCATCCCCAATTTTGTTGCCCTAAGGTCTGGATATACCAGACCTCTGTATGGGCCAACACTTGGTTTCACTCCACAAATTTGGGCCCCATCTATTGCACACTATCGATTGTGCACAATGCCTAACCTGGGGTCATCTCTGCTCTGTGGCCAAGCTGAGTGGAGGGCATAACCGGGTGCATCAATGTTCAAAACCGACTCCACCCACAAGGGCTTTTTGGACTGGACGCAGCCAAGGCCTCAAAACTTAATGAGTTGGTGTGGAGAAAGACTCGAAATGCTTTGTGCCAAGTGTTTTGCCTTGTTTGTCTCTGTCATGGATGGTGGAGTGGTGCGCCATAACTACCCGCGATAACTGCGCGATAACTGAGTTATTGCGCGATAATTAGTGCTATAACCAGTTAGAGCAACGTGCTCTACCTGTGCTCTAACTCTGTTCTAACTCAAAAGAGCACTTTGCCCCCCACCCCCCAGAAACCACCCCTACAATGAGGGTTGCGTGGGGAAAGCAAGGGGATGGGGAGTTTTCGAGGCCGCGGAATCAGTTTTTTGAGGTGGTTTGCCCCAAATTTGAGGCCAGGTTGGTGTTCCACAATTTGTGGTCTAACTAGGGGTTCCGCACCACGCCCTAGAACGCCGCATCCCATGGATCAATATCTTGCTTTGTATGTGCTCTCGGTGATACTGACTCTTGGAAGTTGCATTTTTGGATCATTTTTTGCAACACAAATTCTCAATCAATATCTTGTTTTGTGCGTGCTCTAGGTGATACTTACATTTGGAAGTTACATTTTTGGATCATTTTTTGCAATACAAATTGGTCGATCAATATGTTGTTTGTGCGTGCTTTGGGTGTCACTTATGCGGTGTTTGAGGATCATTTTTCTTGCTTATGAATTGCTGGATCCTTTCTTTTACACCGTGCCCCTTTACCCTTGTGTACTCTACTTTCTCTAATGGCGGCCTAGTTTGTGTAATGACGGGGCCATCTTCAACAGCCCCCAGGATTGTCCACGTGTCCGAATGGTTGGGTGCGCCGCTACAAGGTTTGCGCACAACCCCCCCCCCCTTTTGGATACCACTAGAACCACGCTGTGCACGCGTTTACAATGCCTAACCGTCACTTTAGTAGTTTCCATAAGTCTCCTAAGTCCAAAGCAAGCCTAGGTTGTGAAGGGCCACACGCTATGTTGAATTTTCAAAAATGACCAAATGCGCACAAGTTGGGTTTGAGTAGGGGTTCCAGCGCACAAAGGGGGGTTCCAACAAGGGTTCAAGCAGGGGTACACGCGCAGAAAAGGGGTTCCAGCAAGGGGTTCCAGCAATGGGTTCCAGCAGGGCTTCCAGCACCTATGTTTTACTGTTGTTCCCTTGCATTTCAGCCTAGATGTCTTTGTTAGGCCCCTTGGTCGACTGGACCAAGGCTGCCCGGGCTGCTGTGGGCACTCGGGGCTATGCGGGCCGCGATGAGTTGGGCCGCACCGACCTCGCTGCCCACCCCGACACCACGGTGGTGATCCCCCCGGGCACCACCATTGCCCGCATCCGCCTCACCCGCCCCTTCCTCGCCGCCGACAAGCAGCCCTGCGCCCTCACCGAATGGCTGCACGGGGTCCTCGAGGACAACCCCGACGTGCCGATCCTGCACTTACGGCTGCAGGACGACCACGTGGATGATGTCATCCAAGCCCGCTCCGGGCGGGCGAACCCCACCGTCAACAAGACGCAACATCGTCATGTGGGGATGGAGGGCACCACGCTCCTCTTCGCCGCCCACAAGCCCACCACCAAGAAGGCTGGGAAGGACAAGTACCCCTTCAAGCACCCCCCCCCCCGACACCCTCCGCTACGTGGTGGACAGCAAGCCCGTCATGTCCGTGCCCAACTACTCCCTCACCAGCCGCTCCCCCTACCGTTGGAAGCCGGGCCTCGTGGGGTTGACTACGCCTGTGCTGATGGAGAGCAAGGACGTGGTCTTGCCCCTCTGGATGTGCCACACTGTGCTGCTCATTGGGAAAAGCGAACCGGTGAAGCAGGTGGACATCTTCCCGGAACTGAACGAGGAAATCTCGGAGTTGGGTCAGACGGGGCACGTGTTCAAGGAGGAGTTCCTGACGAAGGATGGCGACATGCTGGTGAACATGAAGATCGAGGCAGACAACGTGGGCCAGAGGTGGGGCGGCATCTTCAACGCGGCATGGCCAAGCCCACACCGGCCACACGATCAAGGCACCATGGCTGCGGTATACGCGATGATTCCAACGGGCAATGGGGGTCAAGAAGGTCTTCAGCTTCATCGCGTTGTACTTTGGGCGCAAAGAGTTCTGCAAGGCCTCTCTACCAAGGACTCGGGTCTGTTCTTGGTGAAGGTTGGGTACGTGCGGGCAACGTCGGATCATCCATAGCTATGGCATCGGGATCTGCCGCTGGAGTTGCAAACCGTTGGGCTGGAGCACGCCTTCTCCTGCTTCATGCTTGTGACTGTGGGCTGCCCCACGGACGTCCGCGAGAACATGCTCGTGTACGGTTTTGGCTCTGGTATTCGCTACCCGTGGCAAGAGGTCTCGATGAGTACGCTGGCGGGCGACCTGTGGATCCTCAGCAGTTACGTCATTCACCGTGGTGGGGTTGTCCCGAGAGATGCGCCGGCTGGATGAACCGGTATCATCACCTTTGCCGCCATTGCCACGCGCCGCGTTGACTACGAGACGACAGTGCCGATCATCCCGCCACCTTGGTCTGAAGCCCCCGCGCAACAACCGTCGGCACCGTCCCCAAAGGCCTTGCAGGGTACAACAACACAGTGCAACAACGTGGCGAAGGCTGACCCGCCGGCAAAGTTTTTCACCTGTTACAACCGTCCTCTTTGTGCTGTATATGTGGGTCAACACTATGCAGACTGTCAGTGGGAGTCTGGGGAGGATGCGCCTGCTGTGGGGGCCGTGCCTAGCGGACATCGCAGCCGAGGGAGCATAGGAAGTCGATGAGAGGACGCTGGAGATTGTGTAGCAGGATCTGTGCGGTTTTGCGGCTCTGGTGATGATGCCCTTGGACCAGACAGTGCTGTACACCACCCATCGCCAAGGGGCACTGGCGGCACACATACCAGCGGGTCCGGTGATCGACGTGTCCGCCCAACCTTGCGCCCCTGAAGATTGTCCCCTGGGCCCATTCGTCCATGAGGAGGAGGAGTTGGAGGCCCTGACCCCAAGCAAATTCCCCGTCAATGCAACGCAGCAGGGCAGCGTGATGGTGGTGCGCGAAGGCAGGTGGGTTGGGTGGTAGTGGTGGAGGACACCGTGGACCCCCCCGTCGCCCAAGTACTTCGATGGGACATGGCAGGCACCCACACGCGGGTCGTTGACACGTTTCTCGTGGTCCAATCGGGGCTTCTGGTGGCCAACCCTGAGCGCCCGAAGGAGTACTGGCGCCCTTGCCAACAGGTATGTGCCCGCAGTGTGGTGGGGCTAAAGCTTTAGGCCGAACGTGCGTCCGGGGGGGGGGATGTTGCGGGGTGCTTGCCCTGTTGCATCCATTCGCGTCGCAGAGACCAGAGGGACCATGCTTTTTGCTTTCTGTCGCCAGTGCCACTTGGATCAAACAGAACAATTCCTGCTCAACGAGAACTACGACGCACAACACCTACAAGAGAACACACGTATACAACAATCCGTGCGCCACGTCATGCCCCAGAAAAAGTGGTCTATAAATCCATCACGCCCCCTTCCCCTACTATACTTGTTAGGCAAAGCAAAATCCCTGTTGAAGTGTTGTATACTATGGAGGCCCATTGCGGCTGTCGTTGAACCGCAATTGCAACGTTTTTACTTACGCACAGCGGCCCGTGCATTCAGCCTCCTGCCCGAGATCCTCACTGAAGAAACCAAGGCGTCATTTCTTGTCTTGAATGTTCCCGGTCTACAGCCCTGGATACACAGCCTACCTGACTCAGGTTGCGAGGTAGTAGGTGAATGCGACTGCTCTGGCCAGTTTAACAACATGAAATCCACCACCATGACAGCACGATGCAGGATCTGTCTGAATCGGCGGCAGCTGGCACAACGCCACGGTTGAAAAGCCACGGAAATGATCTGGAGTATACACCGAGACAACAAGAAACTCAATAGAGCAAGGAGGGGGACATCCAACCGCTTAACGCACCTTCCCCACCCAGAGCTGGAGAATGTTGTGTACTTCTCCTGGTTAACAGACATATACCCACACGCACCAGGAAAAATCTGGGCCCGTACGTGTGCCATTTCCATGGGAGGACCGTTGAGCGCCCAAGGCGCAGACCTCCGGTCACTCTGGGGTGCCAATAAACGTGTTGACCTCATGCGCCGCTCGGGTAACCTCACTTTTTCACCTCGCGGTCACCCGTTATGGCACACCCCACGAGGAAACACTCTCTCACTTGCGCAGTTTCGAGACAATGTCCTTGTGGGGGCAAAGGGACCCCGAGCCACCAGAGAGATGCAGCACGTGTGCTTAGTGTTGACAGAAACTTCGGGATTGCCTGTACTGTGCGAATGCATGAGAGAAGAGGTGCGTGTATGCCAGAACAAATGCATGACCCCCTCACTCACAGCAATGGGCTTCACCGTACACCTGTGGGAGCACAACCCAGCCCTCCTCTACACACAACCGTCAAGCCTTACATCAAGCTGGCACTTGAAGTACGCAGTCACACTGCAGTAACCACACACCCACGCACACAACCACATATCTAATATCATGGTAGGGGCAGTCCTCAATGTGAATCCGTTCCTCCACGGTTTGATTGCTTGCCTCCTGAGCGTCACCTCCTAGGCACAACTGGCATGCCTCTCAGGATACTCAAGCCCCACGGTTTTGCGCGCGTTGCACTCCGCAGTGCCCCGCATCATTAGTAGGACACCCTGGGATTTAGACGGCACACTTGCTACACGTGATACAATCTTTTTTCGTCTGCAACGATGGGTGAAAAACCATGCAGTTTGGTCAGGTCGAGCATACGCCTCTTGGCACATGCCCCACACAGGTGCCTGCAACGCCACGTGCGCCGACTGGTGCTATGATTATCAGGTCCTCCAAGCTCTCACACCCCCGTCAGAACATATCATGGTAGGGCACCAGCCCCGGGGGGAGGGGACACCTGCTTTCCCAGTCACGAGCGACCTCAGAAGTTAATCGTCAGACGGGTCCAGCGGTTGCAGCATAGTGATGGTCAGCGACGTACTGCTGCACAACCGCTACCTTTTGCCTGCTCAGTGAACTGTCCGCAGGCATCTTCACGTCTCATCTTTGTGATAGAAAGGTACCTATGGTCTTATAGGCCACTGCCGAAGCACATTTATTTCTGCGCTTTGTGCTGACGGCCTCTTGTGCACCCGTGCAATAGCCCAGAGTTCCTTCGGGTGCTAGAAGGTCGCTGGAAGGGGTGCTGGAAGGGGTTCTAGCGCTAGAAGGGGTTGCTGCCAGGGTGCCAGAAAGGTGCTGGAACGGGTTCCAAGGCCGGAATGGTCCGCTGGAAGGGGGGTTCCAGCAGGGTTCCAGCCGGGGGTTCCAGCGCAAAAAGGGGTTCCAGCAGGGGTTCTAGCAGGGGTTCGAGCAGGCATTGTATCACCTGTATCACCTGCACTCCATCCTTTTTGAGACCATTGTGGATGTCTGGCCGCAACTGGTACAGCGGGACGAGTCGGTGGCTGAGCCGTAGGCACGAGGGGACAGTGCAGCATCTGTGCTGGACACCATGTCGGTCGCGTGGCAGGCACGTGATGTTGTGACTTGGCCAGCAAGTGCGGCAGCAAAGCCGGGGGCCGTGGCCGATCTCATGTTCCAGTCTGGTCAAACCCCGTGGTACAAGGTTCTCGAGCTCAATATGGCGACAACGAGCGGCATGAAGGTGGTGTGCACGTTTCCGGTCCAAGTGAAGGGTCCGGAAGGCAAGAAGCGAGCCAAGTTCATGTTTGGTGTTGTAAAACGGTTGCACCGATCTTGGTCATATCATATGTACCATGAGGAGGATGGGCGGAGCGTGCGGTATGGTCTACCGGGGCCGCAAGGCGTTGGAGGAGATGAGGTTCCGGAGTCCGTCATGAAGGTGTTCGCTGCATGGGTGAACGAGCGCAAGGAGAGTTACGTTGGTGGCCGAGGGCACACAAGGGGCGCTGCGATTGAGGTGGAAGGAGACAACGATGCGGACAAGGAGCAACCGAAGGACAAAGACAAAGACAAGGGCAAGGACCAAGCCAACGACGAGCCAAAGGAGAAAGGCAAGGACAAAGCCTAGCTAAGGACAAGTACAAGGACAAGGACAAGGCCCAAACAACCCGGGAATCATAGTCATCGCAGTCGCAGTCCCAGCAGTCCGAGCAGTCCCAGCAAATGGTTGACGTTCGGGCTATGGCCGACGAGGTTGTACAGCGGTGCAAGGACTCCCTAACGTAGCAGATGAGTGTTACCCTCAGAGATTGCGTCCCCTGGGCAGTGGCAAAGGCGATGTCTGACGCCTCCAAGAGCAAGGCAAAGACACTGATTTGCCGGCTGACAAAGCAGCCTGAGACGGAGCGCACGGGACTGGCGAACGCCGAGGCCCATTTTGACAATGAGCGGAATCGGGTCAGGGAGTTGGAGTTGGAGACTCAGAGCCTGAAAAAGCAGCTGGTGGAGAGCAACACCAAGACTGCTGAAGCAAAGCAACATGCAGAGCAGCTGTTGGCGGTGATTGCAGGCAGTTACAAGAAGGCGTAGACACTGGAGTGGACACCTTTTGGGACCTGGAGATGAGACTTGTCGGGACCTGGTGATGAGACCGGTTGGGAGCGGGAGAGCAGACCTGTTGGGACCTGAGAATGCACGTGGGGGCTGAGGGGCGCACATGTGCATGTATGTGGTGCTGTGTGATTGTGCTGACGGGAATGCGCAACCTTGAACGGAAACTTTTTTCGGTCTTAGCCCCTAGGTTGACCGTTACCTTGCGTAGGACATTAGTTGCGCCGTGCACGATGCGCCTAAGGTGGTGTCACGAGTGGGAGGCTTCACATAGCCTACCCCTTGGCGATGTCACCAAAATTTACGCCCAATATGCATGCATTCATTGAAAATTTTGGCTCCACAATGGGCCACTGTTCAGTGGACCCTTGGGGTTGACCTCCAACCCAATCGGAGCCATGCCTTACCGATTTTACGGCAGTGAATCTTGGCCTCTTGCATTTGACAATTGATCAATGGTGTCTTTTGCCTCCACAAGGCATATAGGCTACGCATATTGCGCAGCAACACTTCAAATAGTGTCCACAACAGGACACCACCAAACATGGTTCTAGCAAAAAGGTTCTTGAGGCCATGGACAATTCGAACATGGTACTTGGGGTCAGTCAAGAACAACATAGAGGTATTCATATCAAATTGCCCTGCCTGAGTGGTCCTTTGGAAAAGCCTGTCAGCAGGAGCCACATGCTTTACATCTGCTAAAAGGTTAGACCATATATCGGCAAACTCACGGACGGTTCGCCGCACTCCAACAACACCCACTATCAATGTGGTAATAGTTTCTGTTAGGCGCTTGTTGAAAGCATTGGTTACCCTACAACCTGCGTGTGCATAGTCTCCAATGTGAATGCACACACTTCGAAGAAATGCCCCCCATTGAATTTTGTTTACCGCGCCCTCTATCGGCACCAACCCGGTGGCATCGGGGCAGCCCCACCAACACTCCCCCCCCCCCCCGTTCGTCACCATCATTAGTTTCCCATCCACGGTCAGTTTACATTGAAACCTTTTGTTTTCTTTATTCACAGGGAATGTACAACTTTCGTGTAGCTGGATGATTTGGGCATTAAGGCCCTTATCCTCATCTAAAGCCTGCAGCCTTGAGGCGTCATCGGGGCCATCCATGCACGCCCACATCACCCATTTATGGATGTCCCCCGCAACAGAATACCCTGAGGCCCAGCAGTTTACAAAAACATCGATCTTAGTGACCGATGTGTGCCACAATGCCGTTGCATCGGGGCATATTAAAATCCAAATCTTCACGGTTTCCACTTGAAGCTCCCCTAGGGTCTCGGCTATCTTCAACTGCGTAAAAACGAGGTTTTCGAGTGTGGTTGTCGCTGCGCACCGCCGCTCGATCATGTTGGGGCAATTGATAGCGTATATTATGGTGGAGTATGGTGTTAACCTTGTGCGCGCTTCGGCGACACACCCTGGTGGTCCGGAAAATTGCAGATCATTTTGCTAGGCAGGGGGGAGCGGGGAGGGGGGCGGGGGTTAGGGGTTGGCTGTTCCGTGATCCGTGCATCATTTGGTGGGGGGGGAGAGGGGGTTTTGGACCCCCGCGGATCAGTGATCCGCGGACCGCGTACCACACATTGCACCTCTTCTACATGCATGTCCAATTTCATTGTGTTCCATCCGACTGAGTTGCTTGACATCCCTAGGAGCGCCCTACGGTAAGCGTTTTTTCAACATTTGTTGTTCACACGGGGCCTCCGCGCAATTCACACCCATTCGGGGCTAGCTGCGTCGAGAGGGGAGAGGGAGCGGAGGGGTTGGTCTCTTCCTATTCTCAACCCACCACCCGCGCCAGCCTTTGCTAGTTCCGCTCCATGATGTTTGATGTGCTAACAGGGGGTTAATAGCCCATTTTTTTTGGCAGAAAAACGGCTGAGCCTGTCCACAGTTTTTGCAGGGGGTTGACCCGTTTCACTGGCAATAAAACGGGCCATTATCCCGTTTTTTTTTTGGCTAGGTAACCCGTTTTACTGCCGAAAAAATTGGTTAACCTGGCCTTTCATAGGGGTGTGACATGTTTTCCCAACCACAGTGAGGCGCTTGTGCCAATGGAGGTGCAAGTAACACATTCCATTTTCCAACTAAAACTAAAGCATTTTCGGGTTGTGATGTCACATGATGACATCATGTCACGTAGCATAGACAATGGGTCCACAACAATTGCAAAAGCGAGTCTAGTGCCTTGGAGTGGGACCACGAGGAGTGCCCGTTGACGCAAATATCCCTGAAACGGGGTTGGGATGAGGCTCGTGAAGAGCATAGGAATGCGGCCTGGGCTGCCCCTCCCACACTAGCTAATGCACCCATTTTGCAAGATTTGTCGGATGCACCAATGCCCTTCCCAAAGATGCGGCCAAATACCCACCTAGGCATGTGGCGTCTGAGTTCATTTGCTATAAGTGCTCCCGTGAGATCAATGTGTGGCAGCCTTTGCCAGGGAAGCACCGTGTATTTTGTGTGATGTGCAATGCTCCCTACGAGGAATCTTGCATGGGTGAGGGTGCCAATGATGGTTCCATGCGCGGCCCTTGTTGCCCAAGTGAGTAATGATAATATATTGTTCGGATTCGGATTTAACCCTCTCTCATGTTTCTCCTTATCTTTTGTGCACTCGGATTCGGAGGACAAATGCAACAAAACTAACTTTACAAATGTGTATAAATGCTAATCAAAGGTTATCTGTTGAAACTATCTTGTATAGTATATGTACAGCGCAGGCTTTTTTCCCCATGCTGGCGGCACGTTTTTCACTCATGTCATCCAACATGTCTCTTCTTCCGCTTTGCTTTTGCTTTGCCTCTTGCAATGTGTCAAGGGAAACTACTACCTTAACGTCGGTCTGGTTAACCTATCTTTCTGCCAAAAATTAACGCGCTACAATAACCTCCTTTTGAAAAAAAACGGGCTTTTAACCCGTTTTACCGGCATTAAAACGGGCTACTGGGCACTGTGTGCCTCTCACAGCCCGTTTTACTGCCCGTAAAACGGGTTAATAGCCCGTTTTACATATAGAAAGTCTGTGAGTCTATATACCAGCACTCTGCCTACTCACATCCCAAGCTTGCGTATGAGCAGCTCCTCCGAAAACAACAACAACTCATACCCAACTTCATCATACCAAGTGCGCTAGACAAGTCCCCCCCCGATTCTCATCTTCGCCTTTGCCAAATTTCAGCTGACCGTGAACCGCACAACTTTTTTAGAGTCACCGCGGTACCAAGAACTCGTGCGCTTCCACTTGGGAGGACGCAAGCTTTTCCTGCCCGTGGCACTTGACCGAGTCCATGCATCTGTCCGTGTTTGGTACACCAAGCTAGTTTGCGAAATCTGTCGGGCGTGCACCGCTGTCTCCCACCCTGCAATCCCAAGCGTGCCAGCTGCATACCCAACACTAGGATTCACGCGCCCTCAAAAACCGTGTGTCTATGTTGGCCGCGGCACAGTGCAAAAAACTGACCTCTCAGCAACCAAAAATGGGGGATTCCACAACCCACCTGGCGTTCACAACCCACGAAATAGTCCCCACTCGTAGACTCAAGCAGCGTGCACGCACTCCAACCTCAGTGGAGTGCCCCACTCCCCACTCCGTCCACGATCAACCTGACCCTGCCCTGCCAGCACCACCATGCACGCACTTGTTCTGACGACAGCCACCGTTCTCGACGCCTCTTCCCACCCCGAAGTGCCGTATTCTGCCAAAGCATAAATGGCGTGAAGACGTGCCCGGATCCAAAATAAAAATCCGGGAGATCATAGACCGCAACACCCAGCAATTCACAGCCCTCTGCCGTACAATAGGTCGCAACCTCACGGTGCTATGGAAACATGCCTGCTCTAGGCCCAGTGCCTTGGAGTCCATATCTATGAGGGATCTTTGGGATTTTGTGAACACTCTCTCGCAAGCTCTTGTCTCCCCATAGGCCAGCTTGGTCAAACTCAACCTAGTTGAAATGTGTCCAAATATTCACAGAGAAAACGTTGTCACTGCTGTTCAGTTTTTCCGGACACTCCTATGTCGTGACAAGCAGCTGCCTCCCAAAACCGTCGGTTTTGAAATACATAATCTTGGTGTGTGAACCATAGACGCCGTAGTTGCCTCCGCTAACTCCGACTCCACCTTCCATTTCGTACCTTTCGGTGACCTCATGCTGCTGCTCAATTGGATTCTGTTCTTTAATGATAGCTTTATTCATTTCACTAGCGTGTTCCGGCGAACCACGGGAACCGCGATTGGTGGTACCACTTCAGCACAAACGTCGCCACTCACTCTGCAGTACATGGACGGGTTGAATAGGGTCAGTTTACCACCATGCTTCCGTTATAGAGATACTTTCCTCCTTCTCATAAACCACCACCCCCCTCGCGCTCCCCGTGCATGAATCATCCTGACGTACAGGACTGATGCCTCGGTATGGAACTCACTATCGAAGGGCAAGGTTGAACCCTGGGTTTCCTACAGTCACAAGGGTCTTTCTATGGTGGAAAACGGTGTATCCAAGTCAAAACACCTTCCTTGCCTTGTGTTGTGTTCTTTTGTGCCGCCACGCCCGCTTGCGTTCTGCACTCAAGGAAACGACCGGCACCTGACGACGTAGTGTACTACGGCCTCCGTGGCACAACCCCTTGGGCGCCCCCTCCCCCCCCCTAGCGGCACGGCACGGCACAGGGCGGCACAGGCCGTTTACGCCCCTACCCCACCCCCAAGCCGTACCACCCTACTCGGACCCCACTGAAAATCGGCCCTTAAAATCCACCGCAATGAAGTGTTGTACACATACATTCGGCCCCTCAGGCCCAATGTATTTTTTTTTGTTGACCCCTTGCCTAGGGCCCAAAGTAGTGCGCAAAGTAGTCGCTGCATGCATGCTGCTATTTCTTGGTGCCCTCTGGATGGTTGCGAAACACAACACAACAAAACACAACGTAGCACAAGAAATCGATAAGCAATGTCACTACATTCATGCAAGATCGCATGGTAATGAATGCATCCAACACAACACAAATGCAAAACAAAAAAAAACGAACAACACACCACACCACAACACAACACACCAAAACACAACAGAACAAAACACAACGGAGCTACATAATAAGCAATATCACTACGTTCTTGCAAGATCGCACGATAAATGAATGGTTCAAACTTAAGAACAATGTGATGTATTTTGACATGCATGCAAAGGTAGCACAATTCAACCACGACATGATGTGGAAACAAAAGAACCAATTCAATTAAACCAAGCATAGCTTGCATTCATAGTAAACCACCAAAGACCAAAAGGCAAGTGCAGATGAGGCAAAAGAAGCAACTGCACAACGACATCCCAACTCAGTCCTTATCCACTTCCATGCTTGGCCTCCCTTTGTTTGGTACGAACACCACGGCACGGCATGGCACAGGCCGTATACGCCACCCCCCCCCCCCCCCCCCAGCCGTACTGCACGTAGAGAGTGGTCCAGTGGATCGAGACCCAAGTCCCCATTCGTCGGATAAATAAGTAGAATTTCAAGTAAATAGAATTTTAAAGCTTGATGGTTACTATTATGTCCATAATGAATCATATGACCATATGCTTCCCCATGAGGCTGACCTAGAGTTGGAGATGAGGGACAGTGACCGGCCAGGGGAAAGAGACTCTCTAGTCCCCCAACTTAATAATACTAATAATAATAATGGAACCTTGGTTGTACTTGAAAAGCTTTTTTGGCCGGTGAACCAAAATGCCTGCCAGCCAAACCCACCCCCTCCTCACCAATTTTCTGCCTTCCATGTGTCCCATGTCTTCGTTTTGCGACTAAGCTACACCATGCAACCCAATAGAGGTATACGAGGTCCCGTTTAGCTGGGAGCCTGAGGGCCGGTTTTTACACTAGAGTGAGATCTGTGTGTTGTGCACGGCCAAAGCGCCATCCCTCACTTTGAAAGGTTTCACCCTGCATGCATTTGACCCACGGATCAGGGACCGGTGGCCGGACAAGTCGTCACCAAGCTATTGCTTGGCCCTCAATTCCATAGTCGTGGCCCTTGTCATGAAGTCTTTGATGTGTGCCATGTTCCGTGGCCAGCAAGGGTTAAACATTGAGGGGATTTGTACCCTTCGTGAGCTGCCCGTTTGAATGGAACATTCATGGTACCGTGAATTTGACACCTTTTTGCTGTGTTTCGCGCGTAAATTGGTGCCATCGTGTGCGTTTCTCGTGCTATCTTCGCCCAAAGTGTGGTACAACAAATGTGTGCAAATTAGAGGTTTTAAGTAGCCACATGGTTCAACATATTCGGTGGAATTCGGTCGACTCTGGAATTCACGCACCGAAATTCACACATAAATTCACGCTAGGTTAACAGAGTCACGAGACTGTGAAATTCGCACGAAATTTGTACGAAACTCATACGAATTTCATATTTCGCGTGAATTTGCCCAACTCCCCACCGTGTCGCTTTCTCACAGCTCTCAAAGCGTTTCTTTACCGCGTTTTGTGACCACGTCGCAGCAGACTTTGTCGTAGCTCGCGTCCCTGCAGTCCCGCCCCGATCTTGCTGCCGACACCATCGCGCAGTACCAAGCCCTCCCCATCGCCCACCACCAAATGGAGGAGGCGACCTACCAGTCGGGGGCACTAGGGGTGGATGATGTAGTGGCCTTGGCAGCATCCATCGACCCCTCCCCTTAGGTAATTCACATTGACCTGTGCAGCCCCTCGCGCAACTCCTATCTTGGGGGGAAGGCGTGGGCCACAAATTCTTGGAGGGAACTCAGCTTCCAACTCCACTCCCTTAATTTTTTGCATCTGACCCCTCAACCCGCCACCATTGACCAACTGCCCAATTCCATGCGTACTAACCCGGTGGGGAAGCCCAAGCACGCCCACGTCCAGGTGTACCCCACCACTAACCTTATGTATACCCCCCCCCCCATTGCGACATGGTGTGCCTGCAGGATCTTGCTGCAGGGGCACCACCTAACCATTCCTTATTCCCCTTCACCCGGCACCTTGCCAGCCCCCGGTGGTGGGAGGATTTGGGCATCGCCCCTTTCCATCCCACCATCCAACCAAAGGTGCACAACCCCGACATCACGCAGCCCACCTTCTACAGTAGAAGTGCTTTGCAATGGTACCGTGGTGCCTCAATCCCCCCCCCTTCATTTGGAGTGAATACCCCCCCCCCCGCACCGAACCCCTTCCCGAACCGCCTCATAGGGTGATGGGCAACCCCGACCCCGCCTCTGACAGGGTTGGCCCCTCCCAGTCGCCCCTCAACTTTGTTGATCGGAACGGCTACATTGTGCTTCGGGGGCTTGTTGAATCACGGGATTGCGAGGTGGGGTGGGGGAAGGTGATGAAGGCGTGGGGCAGAGGCGATGAAAAAGTTGTAGCAAAAAATTTTGAGCTGCTATTCAACGCCGCGCGCAGTGAAGATCAGGCAAGAGAAGCGGATCTCCCGGGGTGTTGGCAAAGCAAAAGCTCGCTGCGGCAGGGTGTCGGGGGGCCTCTTTCCAAGAAGTTCCACCCCCCCCTGCCCTCATGGAAAGTGTCCCTCAGGTGGGGAACCTCCACCCAATGACGCCGGGCAGCGTCATCGTGGCGAATGTGGGGAGTGGGCCGCAGCTCCACCACACCGATGTCGCCACCCACCCCGAGGTGCCCCCCCCCCCCCCCCTTGACGACAAGGACATCTCGGGGTGTCACCTGAGTAGCTCCCTCTGCCTTTCGAAGGATTATTAGGTGGCGCTGCAGGCGGGGACGGCCCGGGGGGATGCAGCCGAGGTGCACTGGGATACCATTGAGTTGCAGAGGGGGGCATGGTGCGGATGGTGGCCACCAGCCGCCACCATGCGATGCTTGCCCTCCCCGACTCCAAGGGTCGGCTGCACGGGGCTCTTTTTAACTTGTGGACCCCCGACGCCAAGCACCGCCACCACCAGCCCAACACCAGGCACCTGGACCCCACCTCCCCCCCCTGAGGCCGTGGCCGTTGCTCAAGATTTGTCCAGCTGGGACTATCCCAGCGTGGACCAGGTGTTGTGGGTGGGGAAGGGGGTGGTTGGGAGGGTGGAGTCGTGGGAGGGGGGTGCTGCCCAGGCCCTCTTCGCCCCCCCCCCCCCACCTGCCCCTTCCACCCCACTTTTCTCTCTCGCTCCGGCCCGAGCTCTAATCTCGGCATCATGGAGATCGCCGAGCAGAGTCTCCTCTTTTTTGTGGGGAACGTGCACCAGATCGAGATCTGCAAGGGGGACAACGTCGATGCGGAGTCGGAGATCCACTTCGCCATGTCGGGCGTTGCCCCCTCCCGGTACGGCCGACCACGCTGTGGCATCTCCTCAACACTGCCCCAGCGTGGCGGCTGCCCAAGTATTCGAAGGCTGGGGCATGGTCAATCACATGTCCATGTGATTGCAAGGTGTGCTTGCTTATGTATTTGCTTCCTTTATTGTCAAATTGGACGAAATTCACGTGAAATTCGCACGAATTTCGTACGAAATTCGTACGAATTCCGTATGAATTTCACGTGAATGAATGTGTATGAATACAGAAGGTTCTGTGAAATTTGTACGAAGTTTGTAAAAATTTCACGTGAATTTGCGTGAATTTCGTCCAATTTGTTCGTTTCATTGTTGCATTGTTCCATCCTTGCTCCCGCTTCCTCCAGTGGCGCCTTGCACACTTCTCCCTGTCTGTAGGTCTGGTTCCACGCCTGGTCGCCGGACGTCCGGCACCGCGGACCCGGCCGCGGTTCACGCCGCACCAGCGTGTGCAAGTGCCCGAGGAGGAGAGCGAGGCGGCCCGCAGGTCACCCTCGCCGCCAGGCAGCCGGATCCGGCCTCGACGCAGAGGGTGGCGCCCGGGCCCAACGGGCGGCAGCGGCATCTCTCTGCCGTGTGGGACCTGGCCTTGGAGGCCCAGGGGGTGCAAGCCGACCTCCGCCTCTCCTTCCCCTGCCCCCTTGTGATCCGGGGGGTTCCAACCTGCCCGATGGGCAGGAGCTGGTGGGGATGTTTGCCTACCGGCTTGTACGCGGGCACTGGCGGGTGCAGACGGGGTTGGTCGGGATGGGGGAGGAGGGGACGGTGACCACGGCTGGGGTCGTTGGGTGAATTTGGTCACGGGGTGGGACAAGCGGAACCCGGAGTGGGTGGACGTGGCATGGCTTGCCATGCGCGTCCATGCGGGGAAGCAGCGGAAGGGGGGGGGGTGGCGTCATTGACGTCGAGGCGGAGGAGGAGGCCTGCCCCGCCCCCCCGCCAAGAAGCAGAAAGCCCGCCCCCCCCCCCCCCCCCCCAAGGGGACACAGGTGCACCCCCCTCCAAGGCCCCGCGTACGGCCACCCCCGCGGAGCGGGCAGCGCGGGACCGCGGCTGTGGATGAGTGGGTGCAGCAGTAGCAGCAGCAACGCGCGGCATGGGAGGTCCGCACGATCAGCGCGGAGGCCGCGTAGCGCGACCTCAAGGCTTGCCTGTCGAAGGCCAACGACGACAGGCGGGCCGCCGAGACGGAGTTGGCGGTCGTCCGCCGGGACAAAGAGCGCCTGGCCGCCAGGGTTAAAACCCTGGAGCGCGACTTGGTGACGGCGCGCAAGGCCTCCGGATGGCCCTGCTAAGGAGTGGCCAGGCGGCCGAGGTGGCGCATGTGGCGCCCGACGTGGCCCGGGTCACTGCCCCCCACGAGGACCTGAGCCGGCAGTACCCCCCCTACCGCCTCACGGCAGCGGCGAGGGACGCCTCTTTCGCTGAGGCGGTGGAGCAGAGCTCCCAGGGCTCTGCTGGCCGGAGCTCTGCTCCGGGGGCGGGGGGGGGGGGGGCGTAGCTCTGCCTTTGACTTCGCGACCTCCTGTCCTTTCTAACCCTTCTGACCCTTCTAACCTTATATATGAATATATGTACATGCAAGTACTGCCTGCAACCCCCCCCCTCCTGGCATGGGCAGTTTGAACGACATGTGGGGTACTCCCCCCCCACTTTGCGAAATTTTTTGAGCAAAAATTTTAGCACAATCTTTTTTTTATTTGCTCTTTGATGTGCCAGCCCTTGGTGATGTGTCCCATATTCATTTAGACTAATGAGGGTGTAAGCCGGAACCGGTATCCAATGACACGAGTGGACATTGGGCAGGGTGTGCGGTGACCCTTGAGCTTGAGTCTGTGCTTGCTTTGTTACGGCCAACGAGGACAAGAGGAAGAGTCAAAATTTTTTTTGAAAATTTTGGCTCAAATTCACGTGAAATTCGTACAAAATTCGTACAAAATTTGTACGAATTCCGTATGAATTTCACAGAACCTTCTGTATTCGGACACAGCCATCCACGTGAAATTCGTACGAAATTCGTACGAATTTCACGTGAATCTCACTAAATGTAGTCACCTTGTGCATGGGGATGGTAAAAACCTCCGATATAATCCTCCGCATTTCCACGGGGTCTGTACCACACACCATGCCGCGTGGTGATGGAGCTCGGCCCAAGGAGCCGTTCCATCTGGTAGCCGATGCACGCAACGGAGGCGCCTACAAGACCTCCAGCAAGTTGTTACCAAGTAGCTTGCAGCACCCTACACCGTCAAGTACCTGCCCGACACCGGGCAAATAGTGCTTACCCCGGAAACAAGAGTTGTACGGGCCGTCCCGCCTGAGCCCATCACGGAGGAGAGGTTGATTATGGCCGTTTGGCGGATCCAATCGTTGCACCTCTCTAGGACAGAGGCACGGTACCTAGAGGGGAGCATGACGTACGGTGTGCTATAGCAACAGGTGTACGGCGTGCTTCGGCACCTAGCGTTACCGGAGTCCCGGGCGTTCACTGCCCATACGGGAGACGACACGGCCATCCATGGTGCGGCCTGCTACCTACCCGACCGCATCGGCCACTTGTACAAGTGTCGACCACCCGCACCTTGGGACATCATGCAGCCCGGGGACCGACGGCTGCATTGTATGCATGGATGGTACATGGAGGCATGAGGCGTCGTACGTCCATTGCACGCTTGGCCGCACCGCTAGCCCCAACCAACTATCTAGTTGGTGGCTACTAGGGGGCAGTGAAAAGTGGGAGACCCTCTACGCGGCCTCACAAGAAATAGATTTTGATGATGAGTTGCGCAAGGCCGCAACTGTAAGTTTTAAAGATACGGAAGGGAATGATAGGCAGTCCCTTTTTTGTCTGTGTGCAGCTGGGAAAGCGCATTTGCTCATGGCGGGCTACTAAAACTGGAAGGCAGAATCCCCCGGTGCCACGGTGTGTTGGGTCTGCATGCGCAACCGTGCTCTCTGCCTTGCTACCTTTGGCACAGCAAGTGCAATAGATACCAATTGGACAGGGGCTGTTGCCATAGGTGCTATATATAGGACCATTGCAAGTGATAGGCGAGTGCCTGATCATGGTTTCCATGGGGTCCTCCGTGTCGTGTTGTGTGCCATAAACGGGACACGGGACCTAGTTGTACAATTGACAGGTAAGCCACCGGCCACTGTGGCACGCAAAATGCTCCGGAGCCATAGCATAGCCATGGGCGCCGCCCACAATGAGCTCCAGTGGGGCAAACTTCCGGGGACGCATCTTTGGATTGACCACATGTTTTTTTTTGGGCAAAAAAGTGGAGAATCTTGTCAATTTTCACTGCTTTACCATGGAGGGAAGTCACCGGAAGCTGAAGCGCATGTTGCGCAACAGCGGGGGCCTAAGCCTCCTCCGGGGGAGACTAGGGGTGCAAGTGGTTGAGGACAACCACACCATTGATTATAGCCTTTGGTCGCATGCGTGGGATGCGACCAAAAGGGCACAAAATGGGCAAAGGCCCATAAGTGTACAAAGGTATGCAAGTTAGGGACTCTCAATCCACGCTTTGTTGTCTGGCCCCTTGAGTTGGGGTAACGGACTCGCAATCCACGCTCTGTTGCGTGGCCCCTTGAGTTGGGGTTACGGCCTCGCAATCCATGCTTTGTTGCGTGGCCCCTTGAGTTGGGGTTAGGGACTCTCAATCCACGCTCTCTTGCATGGCCCCTTGAGTTGATGGTGCATACAAGGGGCGCCTCCATGTGGCATGGCCATGGGGGAGCCTTAAGCGCAGCGCGCGCGCAGTGCGCGCGCGGTGCAACTATTTGGGCGTCTGGCCGTACCCTACGCCCTTGTCCAAGCTACAGTAGGCGTAGGGACCGTAATAATTGTGTACGTAATTTTAATTGCGTACGAAATGTAGTGCAGCCACATGAGACATGGGTTTGTCGTCACATTTACCAATTACATGGAGCCAGGGACACATGCAACATGCCACATGCAAGGCAAGTTGATTTCCAAGAATTTGAAGTTGCCCGAGCCCAAACCAGCCCCTAAGCCTCGGCCAAAGGCATGTTCAAGTGGTGAGCATGTGCAATTGTTCCGCATGGTGTATGATCGCCAGAAGGGTTTCCAAGTCGAACTTTTGTAGGCTTCGCATTCTTCATTGCTTGTGCCAACATGGGTGTGAACCTGAAATTATCATGTTCCCAAGGCGTCCTTGCGTTTGCATACACTTGGAAATGTGGGCAGAGGTCAAGGTGCACTCATACCATGCGCGCGCGCACGTGTGTGTGGGTAGTTGTATGTGTTACGCGCAAGCTACGCCCTTGCCCAAGGTATAGTGGGTGTAGGGACCGTAATAATTCCGTACATTGGCGTAGCTTATACAAGGGGGGGGGTACTAGAGACCCATACTTTGAGATACTAGGGGCCCCTAGGGGCATCATGATGACCCCTAGCGGAGGTTTTGCAAGGCGTAGCACGTTTGGGTCAAGGCATGGCAAGGTGTAGCATGGTTGTACCAAGGCATGGCAAGGTGCAATGCTCGTGTGCACACATTGATCTATCGTGCTTGCACATATGCTACAGGACCTCATACCCCCCTCCTCCTTTCTTAGAAACACTTTCTTCATGGATTTGAGTCTTGGCGATCGGGTGTTCTACACCCGCTCCAACGGTGTGCGAGTTCGTGCCACGGTGGTTGGGATGGCGGGAGATGGGCTCATCCACTTGGAGTACTACCAAGATGCACTACGGGTGGTAAATCACCAATGCAAGATGGAGTCCATGTGTACTTAGTTGAGAATGGAACAGAAAGACAGTTGTGTGTTCTTGAGGGTGGCGACCAATGCGCTGTTCATGGCTTTTCCAGTTGTGCAGGATGTGTGTTATGTGAAGGGAAGGTAGTTTGCAACTTTCTTGAGCTGGGGCAGTTTGGGTCACTTAATTCTAAGGGCGTTTCCAAGGGGTGTGCCTGGGGGCTCTTCGGGGGGAACATAGTCTAAAAGTAGCGCGCAGTGCAGCGCGCAGTGCGCGCGCAGTGCAAAGATTCCCCCCATGTATCAGTCGAAAGAAGTTGGCCAAGCGACGAAAGGAGTGCAATGATGTTCATGGTTTCTATAGGGCACGTGTTGAGCACTTGTTTGCACGCATGTGGCACTAGGGCATCGTAAGGAACATATTGAGGGGATCCGGTACCGAGTTGCATGAATACGTTTGTGTACTCTTGCATTTGCAGCAATTTTTGATTCGAAGACAGATGCAGTACCCTCCATAATCCGTGGGAACACGTACTTGCACATGTGTGGACCGCACCTACACAGGAGGACAATGATGATGAGGATGTTGTGGGTGATGTCCGGGATGTATGTGCCCTTTGTTGCACCAAGTCTGACCCTGAAAAGATGTCCATGTGTGACAAGTGAGAACTGCAATATTTTACGGGTTGCATTGACACACACACATGTGACAATGTGACATTTCTTTAATTCTGCAACTGTGTCATGTTGTGCACGCAAGTTGCGTATTCTCAACTTGTACTTAGTTGACAATGGAACAATCAGACAGTTGTGTGTTGTTGAGGGTGGCGACCAATGCGCTGTTCATGGCTTTTCCAGATGTGCATGATGTGTGTATGTGAAGGGAGGGTAGTTTGCAACTTTCTTGAGCTGGGGCAGTTTGGGTCACCTAATTCTAAGGGTGTTTCCAAGGGGTGTGCCTGGGGGCTCTTCGGGGGGAACATAGTCTAAAAGTAGCGTGCAGTGCGCGCGCAGTGCAAGGATTCCCCCTAATGCTAGATGACTTTTTTTTTGTAGCCTATTTGCTATACGCCCAAAGATTGGAAGGAAGGTTCGAACTTGGGATGGGATTGGAATGATACCATCAGACTGTCTATTTTGCAGGTGGTATCGAATTTTTGGGCCGTTTTGGGCGTGACTAGGTGCAATGGCTCCAACCTCCCATGCACGATCCACACTGATGCGGGAGTCAGGGGGTGAACCATTAAGGTGGAGTAGGTTTGCCGGTTGATATTTCCAGTGTAACGCACTTTGATGTTTTGTGGAGGGTTGCAGTAGAATCCACAAAGGCTGGTAACTCTAGCGTCTAGTGTCCGGTGTCATGTCTTTCAAATGACCTGCTTGTTGGTCGAAGTCAAGTTTTCGGGGTACATGAGTGCGGACCCAGGGTTTGCGCGGATCGGAACACCCGGTCCCCACTGCCCCCATTCTTCTCAGGGGGCTGATGGCGGAATTGCGAGCCACAGTTTTGATGTGTAATGTGCAGGCGGAGCGGGCGGCCGCATTCGCCCGTGAGACCCGCGCCTGCCTCGGGGCCAAGGGGGGACTTCACCACTCCACCAGCGTCGACCACAGCCTTCTGCAGTTTGGTTACGAGAAGCTGAAGCTGAATAAGGACGGTGTATTGACCCATTGGAAGCGGGCAGTCACAGGCACAGTGGGAGGGCTGACACTGTTTGGGGACGCAGCCGCGCCCCATGGACAGGCAAAGTACTCCGAGCTGTTTGACGCGCTGGTATCAATGCTGACGTCCCGAGCCCACCCCCCGAACAACGCGGAGTTGCTGTCCTTCTGCACCCAACTGATGCCAGTCGGCGGGCCCTCGATGGAGGTCATGCAAAACACAATGCAGGCCATGCTGCTTTTTGAGGAGGCGGCCTCGAATGCTCTGCAGGTACCCCCCCTTTCCCCCCCCCCCAGCCCCCATTGTCCTTCCCCCGTTGGGGCTTGGGGCAGCTTCAAACCGCAGTGCTTGGAGCTGCCAAAAGCAGAGGCTCGTTCACCGCATGGCAGAAGCATTTGTGGTGTCGCTGGTTCGGGTCAGATCCTGTTCAATGATTCATCGCTTTTGTCCTGCCCATCTCCTTGTTCTTGATCCCCTTGTCCCCCACCCGCCCTATCTCCCGGGGAGACTCCAACTTGTCAACGGAAGAGAGAAACATGAGTTCCAAGGGATTGCGAGATTGATGAATGAAAAAACCAGTTTAAAAGGCTTGCCAAGTGTTACCCATCAGCCATCAGTGTTGCGTCTCGCCCTCAGGGCTGTTTGCCGTCGGCCAGGCAGTCTTTCATGGGTCTTTACTCAGGCTGCAGGGGTCATGGCCAGCAGGGGCGGGGGGGGGGCGGATGCATGGTTTATCTGGTTCCTAGGCCATGTGTGCATCGCACTGCGGCCCATTTCATGCCCCTTCCTTGTACCCCCTTTTGGGAATGCCGCTCATGCAGTGTGCACACAGCACAAAGTTTTGTATGTCAGCAACTGCTTGAACCCTAATTTTAGCCCCTTTTCACAAGTTTCTTGTTCCATAATGGGTTTTTTTTACGCTTCTTGTGCATTGAGGATGGGGTACATTTGAATTGCCACCCATTTTCACCTGGTTTTGCTGCATGTTCTTTGTTATAGGTGGATGCTAGATCATGATGATGGGGAATCACCAGATGTCTTGTGCATTCCCAATACCCTCCCCCCGCTTGTCGTTCCCCACCCCTTGTCGTTCCCCCGGGGGGGGTGGGGGACCGTCACTTGGTCAACCCAAAATTTTTCGTTGCGGCTCATTGTGTTGTTCTGTGCGTGACTGTGTTGTGGGGCACTACCACTTGCATCCCTTGCACTCATGGCAGGACATTTTGCTCACTTTCGGTGAAATGGAACTTGATAGCACAACCATATTTCCCCCTGGGACAAGTGTGATGTTCATCCGCTCCACGGGGGAACCTGTTTTGGCGCAGGTCGTTGGACATTCAGAGCACGGGTCTTGTTTTACAAGGGACATTCCCGAAGGGAAATGGGTTCCCAAAAATCTGCTTGCGCCTGCCAAGCCTCCTACCAAGAAGGCAAAACCACCACCCAAGAGTGCTGCCCCAAGCATTCCAGTGCAAAGTGGTGAGCATGTGCAAGAGTTCAAGGTGAAGTGGAGCAAGACCAAGAAATTTTACACCGAGCCGGTCAAGGATTAGGTCTCCGTACATTGGCAGCCCTTTGAACGCATCCTATGCTGAATTCTTTCGTTTTATGCTGCAATTTTTGTGCCTGCAAATGTGCGTGTACGGTGGGGGTGTGGTCCCCTAGGGGGGGGTGGGGGACCGTCACTTGGTGACCATCCCCCAGGGGGTGGTGGGGGACCGTCTTCCCCGGGGTGGGGAACGACAAGGGGGGGGGGAGGGTACAACAAATCGGCAGGTCGGCTGTCCTCAACGGACTCCAACCTTCATGGCCACCGCCTTACTATCTCTGGTAAACAACGTCTTTTGTGGATTCTCTTTATGACCCGGCATTCGAATCCTACAAATGTGCTCTCGAATAATTGCAAATCACTAGCACGGCTTATTGGTAACGGCCCACACAGGGCTGCTTCGTCTTGGGCCCGAATCGGGTCACGGCAGAATGTCTATGTCCCTTGAGGGTTGTTGCTGCCACCATCTTCCCATACACTCGGGCAGTAGCACATTGTGTTTGGCCACGGCCACCAACTACCCGAGATACGAAGAACCTTGTGACGCCTGCATAAATGTGGGGTGGTTTGCCGAATTCCAAATTGCTCCGCAGCAGGGGGGGGGGGGGGTACACGGACACGCGCCAGATGAGGGGGCGGATTTGGAGAAATGGACTTCTGTCTTGTTATGGGCAGTTTTGTAGGTTCAGTTGAAAATTTGCCGGAGACATTGAGTGCCCCGAGCTAGCATTATTACCCCCCCCCCCCAATGGTTGAGCGGATAGTGTTTTAGGCTAGGGACCGGTGGCCTAGATTTGCCATTCTTTTTTAGTGTATGCACCTCCCGCACCGGCAGCCATGGGAGACAGGGGAAAAAGAAAAACTGACGACACCCAAGGCTCTCCTCGGTTCGAGAGTCGCGATGCCCAACCCTTTTGTACAGTGGGCTAAGCGAAATACACACTCAAGCACAGGGCTGTAGGGGTTGCTCAATGTAGGGGTTGCTCAAACTTGTGCACCCGGTCCCAGAGGTTAACGTGACTGAGGCATTACCGTGCCAAAAAGAAAGCATCCTTTTTTGACACTTGGAATTTCTTGCTTTCAGATTGTCCGATGTCATTGCTTTACCATTCACTTTGTTTCCACGCCCAGGGACCCCATATGAGGTATTCCGGAACTCTGAGCACCTGCATTTGTAAGTGATTTCTCTTTGCCTTTGAAGGAAAGGAATATGCAAGTCCAACAACGTTGGGTTTTGATTTGCGGCTTTGAAAAAATTGGATGACAAGATTTTCAACGCAGAATGGTGAGCGAGCGTCACAGCACCCCCGGCACCCCCATTCAGCAGCAGATCAATGACCTCAACTAGTGCTATCACAACCTCAGGCAAGTGACCAAAAGCAAGGTGGTGAAATCACTTTCATCGGTGACGGCGGATGGGATCACAATCCCACAAGTTTTGCTATTTGCCTAGCCCTCACACTTGAACACTTGGACAATGGGCGTTTGTACACCAATGCCTCCGTAAGGGCAGCCGGCATGTCTTTTGAGGCCGAGAGGGTAAATGGTGTGGAAACTCGTGCTATTCAAAAGGCAAGCATCAAAGATGCGGTCTTCTTGCCTAGGCATGATAGTCGGCTTGCTGCTGATGCACTACATCAACGTAGGAGACGCTTCCAAATGAGCTTGGCCAAAGCCATCGGTGCTGGTGTGTATGCAAACAAAATTTTGTAAGCCTTGCCTCCCATCCCGCCGTGGGCGAGATTCCACGCTTTGATATTTACAATGCTGAATTTCGGTCACATTGTTGTGCAATCTTGGATGGATTTGCAGTTGGCATGCTAGTTGACTGTTGCTTGCACATTCGGTGTGTCCTCAGGTACCAGCAATTGCATTCGTGTGCGGGCCATTTTGATTTTCATTTGCGGTGCACGACGTGCAAAGATGTGTTGGGGCATCTGTGCACTGCACAAGATTGCCCCTCTACTCCCACCTTTGCAACGTGCAACACTCTAGCTGCAAGCTTTGAGGACATTTGCCCTTTCTTGGATGATCCCATTGTTGGTAATACTGGGCAATTCCTGTCGTTTGCTGAGATTGAGGGAAAAAAGCAATGGTACAAACATTGGTCTGAAGCACTCACCTCCATCTGTTTTGTGCAAGCAAGTATATGCTGAGACTGCCAGCCCTACCGCTGCCCAAATGGATGACCTCTCATCCTAATGCTTTGGCACACCCTCCAAGGTATCTAAAATACCCAAATGGTTTGCCTCGAAGCGCTCTTTGCGGTTTGCAAAACCATAGGCCAAGCCTAAGAGGCACAGCGGGGCGGTCACTCCCTCCGCGTTGAGCGATGTGAAGCAGTTGCTGAGGCAAACACAGGGTCTTTTTGGCATGAATGGCCCGTGCACAGTCCCCAATCTGAAGTTGTTCTATGGGTTGACCACTTCAAGTCCAAAAGTTGAATTGCTTCAGCGGGTACACAATAATTTTACGTGCATTCGAGAGTCTCATGGCCTATAACACCAGGAGGCAATTAGTATGGTTGAAGAAGACGGCCCCAATGATGATGAAGATGTTGAAGATGATCTAAGGTGATGCTTTTGACATGAATGGTTTTGTCATTTGTGATGGGGACGACTCACAACCGCGTCGGTGCCATCAATTGTGCAAAGCCAACCTCCTTTGGCAGAAATCCCTGATGGACCCTAGTTATGCAATGATTACCAGTAGGACCATGTGTCTGCACCACCATCGCGTGGTGCGGACAAAGATTTCGTTCCTGCGGAGGCTTGCACTGATTGAACCTCCTCTTCTACTTCACTCTCCAACTCCTCCACCAACTCATACTCCTCTGACTCCAGCTCTGATTCCGACGCTGACGTCTCCTACCCATCCCCCTCCGGGAGACCATGAGCAACAATCAGTAACCGGAGCATTTCATCCACATGGAAGAGTCCAACCCACGAAGAAAATGTGGCCGGTGGGCGGAGACAACAGGACAAAGGACGGAGGAAACCTGGCTGCACTCGGCCCTTTTTGGTTTGGGCTGACTGTACAGTAGCATGTGGTGCAACCAGTGGCTGGTCTTTTTGTGTGACGAGGTCCTTTGTGTCTATCAGCAGTTTTGTGGGAGCTGTCTAAGGTCATCCAGGGCTGTTGAGGGTCGATGAGCCAGCTTGCCTACCGCCGAGATGGGCGGTGTGTAAGATGGCGGATAGTGTTGGTTGTTGGCTCTGCATCTCCTGCTTTCCCTCTCTCTGTCTCACACACACACTCTCTCTCACACTCTCTCTCTCACTCTCTCTCTCTCTCTCTCTCTCTCTCTCTCTCTCTCTCTCTCTCTCTTTTTCTCTCTCACTCTCTGTCTCTCTCTACCTGTCTTTCTTGGTATCGCTTGCGGCATCAAACGGTCTCAGGTCGCTGAAGGGGGGGTCTGGGGTTTTTTATGTTTGGAGGGCTCTTGTTTACTGAGCACGGGTATTTGCTTTTGGGGCAGGGGTTAGTTGACGGCTGTTGAGAGCCGCTAAGAGTTGTTGAGGGCGGTTGATGATAAGGGTCGCTGAAGGTTGTTTGTAGTTTGTGGCTGTTGTTGATGATTGTTGGGGTTGTCCAGGGGTGATGGACGTTGAGGTCGCTTGAGGGTTGACAGCTTTTGACGCTGTTGATAGCTGGGTTCTGCTGAAGGTTGTTGACGGTCATTGACGGTTGTTCAGGGTTGCCAATGCGTTATAGGACCGGTCGAGCTCTGATGACAGCACAGCGCCCGTCGATTCCGAGATCTTAACGGCCATCCACCGCATCCTCCTCTGTGCGGAGGATGTAATGAAGACCACCGCCCTCCACGCCACGCGCGATGACGCCTCGGGCGTACCTTTAATGCTCGTCAACGCCACCACGACATTTGGAGAGGCAAGGGAGACCCTGTTGGACGCACTTGCACACGTACGGAGCCTGATCCCGAAGCCCGTCCGGATCGCTGGCCTGGACGACATCTCTGGGGTTAAGCAGTTGTCGGAGGCGGCCCTCGAAATGGAGCGCGTGGCGGACAAGTTGAAGGGGTTGGTGTCAGAGGTTTTCAGCCTCTACTCCTCCGCATCCGATTCTGTGCCTCAAGGGAGGGGCACCGAACGTTCGCCCCAGACACCACTCTTTCTCTCCATCCCAGCCCTGGTCTCGTGTTACAACCCAGGCAACTGTCCACCATTTGCTCTACCACCTAAACTTTAAGTCCCCCGCACCTAAACTTTAGGTCCCTACCGTCCAACACCCCTCATCCGTCGTGGCGATTCGAAACTTCTGGCCCTGGGTCGAGGTGCATGCGGCAGGTCATGGACGCCATGTGGCGCACTGTGGGTGTGGCACTGCCGGTCCGCTCTCACCCACAAAGGTCCATCTTTTACCCCACGTTCCGAGGCCCCTGACACGCGGCTGCAGTGCGAGTAGCCCCGCGCTCTATCGCAGAGCGGAGGATTTCCTCCACGAAAAGATAAGACGGAGGCCAATGCGGATGTTCAGCCTTTTGGTTTCCCGCACACCACACCGCAAAGCAGAGGACTTCCTCCACAGAAAGGCAAGTGCAATCTGGATGTTCCCTCCAGCAAGTCGCTTCACCTTCATGGCCCGCCACACGGCCTCCGCCCGAAAATACACGTGCAGAAGACACCAACTGTGTGCCACTGATTTCTGTCTGGCCTCGAGAGGTCCGGACGTTCAAGCCAAGAGGCCACTTTGGGAGCCCGATTCATGGCCCGTGCGGCCGAGCCAACTACTCGCCCGCACGCCTGCGTCAGGAGACCGTGCACATACCCCTGACTCGGGGCGATGGGATAGGGCAGGCCCCACCCAGTGCCCCTATCCCCCGGTCAAGAACAGACTGAGCCGCACTCGTGGCCGCGCACTCGTGGCCGCGTGTTGTTGCCAAATTCTTAACTGCAACCTTCAGCCCCTTTGCACGCGCCGATTGCACACTTCATCTCAGGTCGCCACAGACGAGACAGAGGACAAGGCTACGAGAGAGGCCAAGCGGAACGACATCCGCTTTGCGCTCGTTTCGCTACTGCGGCAGCGGCATGACGAGCTGTGCGTGCGCTGGGCCGCGACCATCAACCACAAAGTGCCCGCGTACCGCTCCTCCCAAGCCGCACGCAGCGACATGAGCAGGCGTCTGATCGCCGCCATGATTGAGCGGCTGCGGCCTGGCGGCGACTCGGCAGCGCTAGTGTACAGCACCCAGAAACTGGTGGAGCTGCGCTATGGGCAAATGCAGAGTGGTCCTGTGCAGGTCCGGCCATCGTGTCTTTCTCATGCTCCACATCCCCCTGTCCCTCTTCCTGGACTAAGCTGTCCGTACCGCCCAAACATCACTCGTTTATACAAACAGCTTTGTGGAAGAAACTGCCCGTAGGGACCAGGCTTGCCAACTGGCTCCCACAACACACACATTGCCTCATTGATGGTAAACCAAAAGATATGTGGCACGCCCTCATGGAGTGCCGGTTCCTCCCCCCCACGTTTCACGTAGCAGCGCAATGCATGGGGCCAGCGGTTTTTGAAGATACCACGGAGACAGACCCGGAGGTCCTCCTCTGGGATTTGCCGGTTTTGTCCCTGCAGAGTCCACTGGGCCTGGTCACGTGGATAGCCATTATGGCGTCTTGGAACTTGCGCAATGCTGTCAAATTTCGTGACACCCCTCCAACATGGGACATTTTCCTTACGCAATGGTTGTGCATTCTGGCGCGCTGGCACGAGCACCCGGCCCCCACCCTCCCCACAGCTGAAGTACGGGACATGCACACTGCCATCACGTCTCTAAAGGAGACATGCAGTCTACAGCACCCCAGGCTAAACTAGCCGCAACCCTCCCCCCCCCAGGCTCCGCAACCCACGCCCCAAAAAGCGCAAAAAGGAAATCTATGGCCCTGCAATGGCGGCGGCACACCAGAAGATCATTGACGAGTATGTTGCACAGGGATGGGAAGCCATCTATCCCGATGGTTCGTCGGAAACCCACCCTGAGGCGTGCATGGTGGGGGGATTCGGGGTATTTTTCGGGGATCACAGGGACACAACACAATGCATCCCTGTCCATCAAAAGCAAACAAACAACAGGGGGGAGCTCCTGGCTGCCATTCATGCCATTCGCCACAGAACAGCTCACAAGCGCACATTGACTCGAAACTGGTCGTCATGGGGGCTACAAGCAAAGCCAGCAAATGGCGGCGCCACGACTGGCAGGGCTCACGAGGTCCGGTGGGGCATGTGGACCTGTGGGAGCAACTGCTCCAGGAAATTGAACAGGCCGGTGCAGCAGTGCGCCGGATGCACGTCCCCTCCCATGTTGGTATTGTGGGCAACACACACACTGGCACACTGGCTGACATGGGGCGCAGAAAATCCCCCCTTCTCCGAGGCTATGTCACCACAGCTGGACGCCCATAGATGGAGGGATAGGCACAGGAACAGGAAGAGGAGTCAGACCTGGATGAACCCCCCATGTTTTCTCCGGAAGAGCGGGCAGCAGATCCGCCGCCGCGCAGCAGCCCCCCCCCCCCCCCGCGCGGCGAAACGGACAGGGAGCCACACCGTTGTTGGAAGTTGAAGATTGCACCCCGGCCTCCAAGAGGCCATGTTATTCCACAGATCGTATAGAGCCGTCCTCAGGATGGCGGTCACGAGCGGTCTCCCGCTCACCATGGGCGACACCCATGCGTGGCATCCGACAGGAACTCTTCCCCTCCTCAGCCTCCCCACCCTCCCCAGTAAGTTGTGATGAGGTCTGGCTGGCGCCCAGATCACCAGCAACAGCCTCCACGGGCACGTGCAGCACAGAGGGTTCACGGTGTGGGACGCCAGACCTCAGTCGCCCTTTGTTTGACACACCGTAGTGCACTTGGCGAGACATTCCAAGTCTGAGCCCGCGAATCCCCCTAGACAACCCCCCCCCGTCGATTAGCGGAGCAGGAAAACCGGTAAGAGACATAGACGGCCCAATAGCGAGAGCGGTAGTCTTCAGTCGTCCAGTGCGGGGGTCCGAATCCCGGGAGCTGTCGCTCTTGGGTCCCCTGCAAGTAGAGCTCTCTAGTGGGCATCGTTGGAACCATCCACCCCTACATCAGCCCGCGCCACCGCCGGTACCGGCGGATTGGGTGGAGGTCTCGTCTGGGTGGAGGTCTCGTCTGTTTTTACCCCTAGCTACCCCCACTCCCCCAAAAAGAAAACGCACCGTGGCACCACACACAACTGTAGCAGTGCGCGCCGCCACCTGTACTCAGACGGATCGACGGGAGGCCCCGTCCGGTATTCAAAGGGATCGATGGGAGACCCCACTGATCCATCGGCGACAGCGGGGATCGAACCGCCTCCTTCACGGCTGGCGCCGAGTGCGCTGCCACTCGGGCAGCGGCCGCCTCAGGTAAATTATGCCCCTCCCAAGGGAACAACAGTAAGCAGCTCCTGCAGACACACCCTCTCCTCATGCAGGCGTGCAGACGCTGCCCTTCCCTCCCCTTGTATGGCTGTATGTTGACCTCCAAACAAGCCGGTACCCACTGGGGTTTCTAAATCCTAAGGACCTGAATAACCCAGGGCTAGTGGCAGTGGCCCATGAGGGTGACCTCTGACCGCCCCACACCCCCCTTGACCCGGAGTACCCGACACACAGGTATGTGGCCGAGAGGGGCCAGCGACAGCAAGCATACCAATGCACCGGCGGACACCAAAGTGGGACACAATCAAACGCTACGCCCCGAACTCAGTCCACAAAGGCGACAAAGCCCAGAACCCTGTAGAGGCAGCCCAACTCTTACCCCATTCAGGGCGGAGGGAAGGGACAAGAACTGCATTGCACTCAATGAAGGTCGTGAGGTAGGCGCGGCTGGAGCTAAGTGGCGGGTCCACACCTGACCTATTGAGGCCCTGTTCCTGCTGTCCGTTCCTGCAGTAGGCTGCCTCTGCTCGCCCTCCCCGCGCCTCCCAAACCCTGACCCGCCCCCGCCCCGACGCGCGCGCGCACCTTAAACCAGGGTTTGCTTGCGGTATGACTGTTGATTCAACTTATGACAGCCTTGCAGGATGATGGTCACCCGACCGCAATCGACGGTGAGCTGACACTGGCAGGGCGGTTACTGATCAACCGCTGCTCTGTTCAGGTGTATGCCTACGGTCACATATTTCGCCAGCCCTTACCCACACAATATCCAGAAACTTTCATGGTAACACCCAAACAACAAAAGGTATACCCTCTTCAACTCACTATCCCCAGCGAGTGACCTAGCCTGGCGGAGGCGCAGCACCATGTGACAATGGTGGCCCGTGTGGTGGAGCTTCTGAGTTCCTGCACTTGGAGGCACACCTCTACGGGGGCCTGTCAAGCAATCACCGATACGCCCGGTTAGCGGACACCCTAGGCCTGGGCCCTCAGCGAGGTTCCAGATTCGTGTGCGGGGAAGAATAACAGCACTAAAGTGGGCCAAAATACTGCTGCTACCAGCGTTAACCACAACCGCAGGAAAGCATGAGCACTCCACACCCAAGTATGCCATGCGAGTCACTGAGCCCAACAGGCTCGGTTGGCTATGCCACTGCCCGCCCCAGCCCCTGCAGACCACTATTGGGCCCAAATATGTAGACCAGGTGTGCAAGCACGGGTATGTGCACTAGAATTCCCTCGTCATGGCACTTATCCTGCCCTTGGGGCACTGTCTGTCACACCTGTGCGGCTCTCCTACCCGGTTGCTTGCACCGCAATGCGCCTCGCCACATTATGTACACCTCAGGACAGGTGTCAGGGGCTTAGAGCATTTACAGCAATTGCCGTCAATGCAAGGGTACTGTCGGGTCGTTTAGTCTCATTCTGGGGGGCCAGGGGGGGATCCCAACACATTGCTGGCAGGCAAGTGGCCGATGTTCTCTGCTCAATATGTCGCACACACTGCGGGAAGATGTTAGCAAGCTATCTGCAACCGCGCTCTGCAACCTAACGAAAAATGGGCAACAAGCGTCCACCAACCCCCATCCCCCTTGCAGGGAAGCAACGACGACGACAGGGCTGGGGTGTCTCAGACCGCTCATGAGTGCTTGATTCTCTCAACCCTCGCATAGCACCGTTGGAAAAACTCCTGCCGAAGCTGGCAGGATTCCGTAGTTCGATGAGCCTCCGTGCAAAGAGCCGGTGTAACGCACTTGATTGTGTTTTGCAGAGGCATGCCTCCAAGACGGTGGATGCTTGGCGGTGCAGTGTTTCTGCTGCTCTCCGTTGGTAGGGGGGGAGTGCGGGGGGTGAGCAATCCCCACCTCCAACACCACGGGCAAAGTGCCTAGGAATACAAACCTGCATCCGGGGTGGGGTGGGGGGGATGGGGCTAGACTGAAGCTGCGGTGTTTCTGTCGTTACAGATTTTCGACAACGGCTTGGCACCTCCATTTCTGCAACACTGCAAGGTATTTTTTGGTTGCTGGTGCCAGGGATTTTCACTCAGTTTTGATCCTCGATTCACCAACCAAAAGACCCCTGAAGAACATTGCATGCAATTGCATCTCCCTCAAGGGATGTGAGCGTGCTGCAGTGCGATGCGTGCTGTTAAGGCCAGGGGGATGTGATCAGCCACATTTCATGCAGCCGACTGTCAAAGCCAATGCCACAGCCAGAGCCCCCCCCTGCACGGCAGTCCCCAGCATTGTGCAGACCGAATCATTCAGATCGGTTTGCCTCCGCATGACCACATCGCAGGCAGCTGTGAAGCTATTCTCGGACGTGTGCATGGAGCTCTACCACGAGCTGATCCAGCAGGGGCCCTACTCCAAAGAGCTGCTGCCCCTCATTCACGCAGAGGACGCAGATGTGCGTGCACTGCTCACGGACGTCGTGTTCTTGGCCAACAAATTAATCATCAGTGAGTACCACATTCGTGCAGCCCGTGACCAGGACCCCAGGTGCTGCCCGCCACAGCCTTGCCCCATTGACGCAGCCCCCCCCCCCCTTCCCCTCTGTTCAAAGAAGTTTCCAATAGACTTCGGTATCGTTTGCCATCGTTCAGGATGAGGCCTTGAGCGCAACGCCCAGGCACACAGAGCCCTGGCGCACAAATGAGATTTGCGTGCAATTCTCATTGGTGGGCCCCAGGTGCTTGGACCCTGCCCCGCCTGTGGGTGGGTGGCGGCATCCAAGTGCTTTCGAGGTTATCGGGACTTGGCCCCCGCAGAGCTGTGTGGCTCTGCCCATGTAGCTGTGGCTGCCATTCTTTGTTAATGTAGCACAACACACAGCGCAGTGCGGCACCCTAGAGCCACCAGAGCCCACAGAGGCGCACAATGGAACAACGCAGCAGCACACACAAGAGCAGCGCAGGACAGCGCAACACCCAGGCACACAGAGCCGAGAGAGGCGCACAACAGAACAGCGCAGCGCAGCACACACCAGAAAAGCACAAGGCAGCGCAACGCCCAAGCACACAGAGCCAACAGAGGCGCACAGAGGAGCAGTGTGGCACAACATACTCTAGAGGAGCACACGTGTACAGGGGCAACATAGCGCAGCGCATAGCACCGCAGAGCAAAGCAAAGTAGCGCACCGCAGCAACGGCGGCGGACAGCCATAGCACTCGCCACAAACACCGACACCAGCCCAACACCCAACACCCAGGGCGGGCGCCAGACCCACCACGCGGGCAACCCACCCACACACAACTGCCAACAAACAAGGCACACACGCAGAGCATCACCAGAAGCCCACGACCCCCACACCCCAACGCCAACACCGCACCCCCCACACACACGACAACCAGGGCCACACAAATACACACAACACAGAAGGGATGCTTCCCTGAGGCCCTCCGGGGAGCCAACACCATCCCGACCACATCGGGAAGAAAAGCCAGCCCAAACCTAAGTAAGGGGGTTGCCCCTGCGGGGGGTTGGCAGCCGGTGACGCGGTTGCCCATTGGGCAGCGTCCTAAAACATGTACTGCCCACGAGTAGCTAACTTCTGTCACCAGGGCCTAGTGCAGGGGCCTTGGGCACGCTTATGACACAGCGTCATACCATTGGTGGTCACTGCACACGACCAACTAGGGGTGGACTCACACGAGTCCCTAGCTCCGAGGCTTGGACAGCCCGGAGTGAAGTCCTCAAACGAGGAGCGCCTCAGCAGCCCAGAAGGCACAAGAGCAACATTGTATGACACTCACAAACACTCACAACACAACCCCAACAAACACCAGTGATAGGCCAGTTTGCAGATTTGGAGCACATGCTAATTGGTGGTATAGATTCTGAAGATATTTTGGGGTTTGGGGTCACTACGCAATGTCCTGCTCAGGGTTTTTTTACCAAAAATGGTCCGCCCCGCACAGTGGTCCGTACAGTGGAAAAATTTTGCCCCGAACAGGGTGGGGGGGGGGTTGCACAAAGGGAGGCAAGGAGCGACACGGGGTTGCAACAGGGCCGTGACGAGCCCACCGCCCACGGGACAGTCAGCGTTGTGCGGAAATCCTCGTGCGGGGGGGCAGGCGGCATTGCTTTGACCAGAGGTCATGACGGAGCAAAGTCTGCCGATTCTTACGGAAATTAAGGCCCCAACTGCGCGGTCCAGTTTTCTGCACTCCATCCCCACAAATATCAAACGTGCCAAGATCGTGTTGTGCGACAACCAATGGGGGATTGGGGGTGAGGGGCGAAGCCCTCAACTCTCCCCACCCCCTCTTGTGCAAGCCACTTGTTGTCCAAGCTCAAGTAGCTCGAGTGACCGCATTGCTTAACCAAATGAAAATGGGGCTGGTGGTCAGGAATCCATGAAAATCTGAAGTGGTTCATGCAAAATATTGGTAGTTTCCGGATCTTGTGACATGAGTGGCACAATTGTCTGCCGTTGGCCGCAGATGCTTGGGACAGCCAGAGACAGCATTACAAGAGTGCTTTCCATTGCTTGGCGGTCAAAACTGCTGCAGCCCATTGAGAATGGCTTCGTTGCAAAGATCTAAGAATGAAGGGTTGGGGCAATGGACCAAATGTGTGTCCGCGGGCGGAGGGGGGGTTTAGCCACCCCCCCCCCCCCCCAGCCAGCCGCGAGCGGTCCCGACCTAAACATGGCAAACCAGGGCCCCTTCGAATGGAATGCAACCACGAAAATCCGAAAATCGAGGTAACCAAAGCTGATTGTCGCGTGGCATTCGAGTTTCCATGCGATCTGAAGCGCCCGCCGGCTCCGACTGTCAGGGCACCGCACACTACCCCTGAATGCCCACCGCTTACCCTGCAGGAGACGGGCGCAGTGAAGCCTTTGAAATACACCCGGACTGCTCGCCGGGGTCCCTTGTCCTCGACTGTCCATCTGCTGCATGCGTCCATTTGGACCAGGGCGCCCTTCCGATCCCGCATCGCCCCGGGCTGATACGGCTCGTGGAATGGGTCAGGGGGGCGAGCCACAGCCCAAACTGTCGGCAAGAAGCGATGGAGGCCCCTCAGCCGCCTATGGCCTGCCTCGAAGGGTGATGCTCCCTGGTTTGGGTTGCATAGAGTTGCGTGCCACAAAGGATTTTTGGCTGCTTTCCGGGTTGCACTAGTAAACACTTGCCACGACCCCCCTGTGTGACATTCCATCTAGTTGTTGTTTCTTTATGGGACTCTGGACAGTCACCCGTTCTTCCCTTCGCATGTTGCGTCGGGTCGCTGCTTTCTGTCGGCCGCTGCGGCCAGTGCTCCTGCTGGTGTCGTTTCCGCGTTCGTGGAGCCCAGTGGATGGTGTGCTGGGGCCGTGCTGGATGCGTCAGCGGCGTCCAGTAGATGGCGTATTGGAGTCGTGCGGGTTGTTGCGGGGGTCGTGTGACTATTTTTGCTGTCCACACACCTCCGTCCTCAGGCCGTCCACACCCCGCCTTGCTGCGTCTCCGAGTGCGTGAGGCCCAGGTGCCCTGCTCCTCCACGTATTGTCCCAGCCGTCCACCACATACACTCCCCCACTCCGCGGGTTGCACGTGCGCAGGGCGTGTTCCTTGTTGGTTGCGGGTAGCGTACACTTCATGGTTGACACGGGTGGCGTGCACGCCTACATGGTGTCCCGGGTGATTTCGGCTGCACTGTGACCGCGTGGTCGTCCAAGGTTCTGCCCATCCTGGTTTTGTCGGAGGTTCCATCCTGGTTTTGTCGGAGGTTCCTTCCCTTGCCTGGCCCACCATTCCTTTCCACAGGGCGCCTTAGGGCCCCAGCGGTGGTCCACTGGGTGCTGGATCCCCTGGGTGCAGACGAACAATGGCAGTATGCCGCAGGGGCCCTAGGGTTGACTCCCTGGGTGCCTGATCCCTTGCGCAGGTGACTTCACAGAACGCCTCAGGGCCCAGTGGTGGCCCACTGGGTGCTGGGTCTCCTGAGCAGAGGCAGACCAAGACCTTGCGCTGTAGGGCGCCAAGGTTGGCCCTCTGGGTGCCCCATCCCCTGCGCACACTCATCATTTCATGTGACTCCTTAGGGGCCCTGCCGGCCCACTGAGAGTCTGATCTCCCGGCCGATCCTCTGGTGGGGTCACTAAGCCTCCTCGATGGCCACTGTTCCTGTTGTGCGAAATGGTTGTGCATGGGTACACTGGGTCGGGCTGGGGGGACCATGGATGGGGTGGGGGGGACCTGGACGCCCTTGGGTGGGGTGCTGGTGTTGGTGTGGGGTGTGGGCTAGGAGAATGCTTTTCTTGCGGCGCGTGCGGCGCGCAGTTTGGGAAACCTGCCTAATTTGTGGAGCATTTTAGATTCCACCTTGTTGTGCTCCCCGGGGGGCTTGGTGCCCAGTTGTACCATATAACATGGCCCTTTTATGTAGCCACATTGCTCTCTCCCTACCATGGGGACCTCGAGAAGGCACGGGTTATGTTACGGGGTGTCAACCCGGGGGCAAGGGTTAGGTAGCCACTATGCCCACATGTGGGCCATTTCTGATTTTGTCCCCGTGCTGAACATTGGGAGCCATTGATTTCTCACCAGTAGCCGGGAACACTTGTTAGATGCAATCATCAGCCCGCGGACAAGGGGCCCCTGGCGCGGGCCGCCGCCACCCACATCGAGCATTGTGTCCGATCCATCTGCTTTCTAGGCGGAGCCGCTGGCCTTGCTATTGGGGCTCTGCTACTTCTGACCGAGGGAGTAACGCCCCTCCTCCTTTACCACAGTAGAAGGGTGAGACTTCCCTACCACGCTTTACACGTTGAGCCGGGGCCGTAGTCTTCACATTGATGTAGCGATGGTGTCAAAAGATCAACATGTGCTATTTCTCAATTATCTGGTTTGTTTCCGGAACAGTCTGCAATAAAACGGGTTTCTCAAACCCTGCGGCGCACCTGCGGCGCGCAGAAAGCGTTCTCTAGGGGGCCCTTGTTGTCCCTTTCCCCCTCAGGGCTGGTCTGCCCCAGGTGGGCTCCCCCTCCTGTTGCGCAAACAGTCCATCTGGCTACAGGAGACACCCGCCGCATTATGCCGGTTGAGCAGGGGTTGCCCTGGCACCCGGTAGCGACGGGGCTGGCTGGCCAGGCCATCCCTTGTGTTGTCCCTGCCCCCCATGCGCATGCTCTCCCATCCTCTACTTTCTGGTTCCATGTCCCTGCTGTCCTGGTTGCCTTCCCTGCCTCGCTGCCCCCCTCCTCCTTGTCTGCTGCACTCGCCCTCGTCCCTCCTAGTGTGTCTCCCGCATTCTGTGTGGTTGTGTTGCCCCCCCCCCCCCCCCTGTCCGTTGGCGCTCCTGGGTGGGTGCCCCTAGTGCCACCCAAGTGACAGTGGGCAAACCTAACAGCCACAAACAACCCTCCCCCCCTACGGGAATCCCGTATTCCCCGTATAGCCCCGCACAGTGGCCCGTACAGTGGGTTCTCAGAACCATACCACAGAAATAGGCAATAGTAGGCACGCATTTGTCTCTTTTTCCTGCCCTCCCCTATGCTCTTGACCAGACTATGCCTTGTAATGTATGCCACTCCAAGAATGCTGAGACTGTTGCTGTTTTGTCTTTAGCCGAGCTGGATCGTTGTACCCTTCAACAGAAGCATTCTGATTGTGCTGACGATTGGGTTATTTGTGAACTGTGTGTCCGCCAAGCCCGGCCAAGCCTTTTTTTTTGGGTCAACGCAAAGTATGGGAAGTATTGGTTGTTCAACAACAATGGAGTTCTGACTTGCGCGCAATCACTGCTTTAACTTTGCCAGTGACCACCACTGTTGCAGAGGGGTCATTCTGAGAAAAAAACACTAGAAAAAGCGCCAGAAAGGGTACCAGAAGCAGGATTTGAACCCACGACTTTTCAGTTGCAAGTGTATGCATGTACCAACTGGGGTATGACATGTTTATGCTGACACCATGCGCAACACCACATCTCATAGCACCGGTGACCACAACTCGCCACGATATCTGCCCAAGTTTGTCATCACACTGCACTTTCGTGCCACTGCAGGTTGCCCAGCGATCTGCTGCACCGCGACGACTCGCCAATCCCCTCAGCCGAGACGAGGAACCGCATTGCCGAGCTCGTGATGGGCGCCGAGATCGCCGGGCAGTACCGTCTGGACACATACATCAACTCCGGGACCTTTGGGCACGGATGGGCGGCCACGGACATGCAGAACGGCAACGAGGTCTTTGTAAAGACCTTCAAGACTGACCAGGAGTTCGATCCTGGGCAGGACATGGTGGTGCCCAAGATGGTGTATGAATTGGAGGTTGCAGAGCGCATCTCGCAGGTCCTGTAGATCTGCAACGGGGGCTGGGTGCGTCGCCCAGGCCTGAGGCGTCCCCACGAGATGAAGAAGTGCTTGGATGAGTAAAGAGCCTGGGTGACGCCCGGACCCGGTCCTTGTACTGGGCTGCGTGCGCGCGAATAGCTTGGCGAGCTTGGCGAGTAAACTGGACTTGGTGGTGGCGAGTGAATTGCCCAGAATTCATAAAGGGCAACTATAAGTGTGTGTCCGCCTATGGATGTTGGACATTATGGGGTGCAATTACGGGGAATTATGGGAATTTATGGTACAATTTTGGGGAATTCTGGGAAATGGGGCCTACGGTGGAAGTATGGCGAATGATGTGGAACCATGGGGTGTTTACCCTCTCAGGATTCTTGCTGTAAATTCCTGTTAATTCCTATTAACAACATGAACGATGACCATCATTTAGGCAGCTTGAATTTTGTGATGTAGAATTCAAGGACAACAGGGGGCTCTTTGTACATGCGATAATATGAAAACCTGGCCTAAAACCCAGGCCAGGGGCGGGGGGCGGGTTGCAAAACCCCTCATAGCATCATTTTCGATAGAAACGCCCCCCCTCCCAGGGTACTGTCCCTCATCTGTTTGTATCTTGTCCTGATCTGGGTTTACTGCCTATTAGAAAGACGCATCTGAAATGTATGTCACGTTTCAAAATGTGCATTGGAGATGCAGGGCTGGTTGAGTTGGTCCATGTGCAAGTAGTAGCCTGCAAACCTGCTGGGCAATGAGGCAGAAAATGAGCGCATGCCGTATGTGGGGGGCAATGTTCAACGAGACCGTGGCAAAAGTGTTGCCTGGAGTTCAGTTGGGTGCAGCCTTACATTAAATCCTGCACATTTAGAGTGCACGCAAGAGGTGAAGCTGACAACTTACCCCGTGTTGTTGGCATGGCGCCACAACCCGAGACCACTACCTGTTAAAACCGGGGGCGCTTGGCTGAGGGGGATCGCATACAAGTTCAGAACTGTGCGATCACCACTGTCAAACAACCATTGCTTGCCCAAAGAGGGAAATTATGGGAATTACGGGGGAAGTGTGGGGAAACGTGGGGAATTAGGGGAAATTCTGGGTGCTTATTGGGGGACTTACGGGGCAATTATGGGGAATGGGGTTCTGAAACATGTACAACACACGGCTGTGTGACATTGATAGGTGTTGTGGCATAGCCTTGTCTATGGGCTACAAGTGGCAGAACATCCGTCATTTGGCAGCTATTTACTTGTGGTTTGCAGTTGAGTGACGGCGTTTTGTGGTCAACGGTGATCTGTTGGTTGCCTCAAGGCAGATGGCAGTTTTGGGTGATTGGCTTGGCGGTAAACTGACAACCTCTATGCACCCTTTCATAGAGGTTATACACTGGAAATTGTGTTTTTTTAACGGGATGCTTTGCACCTGCTTGAAGAAGGAAGGGGTTATCCCAGTTTGATGATGTTGTCACGAGACAAAAGAATTCAAGTCCAAGGCCTGTGGTTGTATTGGTGCAACCGCGTGAACGCACCACTTTTGGGATGCCATAGAGATGTGTATGGACCCAACATAAAGGCCTTGGCATCGCTTGTGGGATTGTGCCGCCAACACAACTCACCATGGCCTCTATCAATCCCCCATCAAGCCCCAACCAAGCCCCTACCAAGCCCCTATCATAGCCTCTACCAAGCTCCGACCAAGCATTCCCTACCAACCCCCGCCACGGCCTCTACCAAGCCCCTACCAAGCCCCTACCAAGCCCCTCCAAGCCTCTACCAAGCCCCTATCAAGATTTGTGGCTAGGACCGATTTGGGTCCTTTTGGTTCTCCTCAACTTGGTTGAAAACCGGCTCATTTTCAATGGACTACTGCATACCACATGGCACCATGGTGTGAGAGACGCCTCATTGAACACCCATTTGCAATCATTTCGTAGCCCAATTGCCATGGAAGAACAACAACCCTGATTGGAGATGCTGGCATCACGCACTGTTGAGCGTTGTGGACTTTTGTCGATGATTCTCTTAAAACTAGGCAGAAAAATGGCTCATTTTTGCCACATGCACCATAGCGTGAGCGCCTTCGCCAACATGACAGCCTTTCATGATACTCTAGGTGCCGCTGCTGACAAAGGTGCCTTGCTGTCAGACCCGTCCTGGACGAAGTACAAGGAAACCATGCATGGGCCGACGAAGCAAGCATTTGGCGTTGTCATACCGAACTTGGAGCACAAGCCATTCAAGAGGTTCCCGATGTTGGAATACAACTTTCTTCTAGTGGATGCAGAAATGTTTGTCGATCCGGAGGACCCTAATGAGAATATTGAACCACCAGCCTCGTTTTCGGACTGCTCGATGTACAAGTGGACTGCATTGTGGTTGGGGGATCCGAGGGTACGCGAAAGCACTTCTTGAAGCCGGTCGAGTTGTGGCAGTCGTACAAAAGGGTTCACAGTGGTATGTGCATGGTTCGCACGATTGTGTATTTCCCCTGGCAACGGCACAAGTCCGAGGTGTCACACTTGCTGGCCTTTGATCAACTTGACATTGTAGTGCTCACTTGGTAGACCCCGGATCAGCCAGTATGATGACTTGGCATGTGATCGGGTTGTTTTTAACGCGCGATTGCGCGTGACGATGTTCCTTTTTCTTGCAGATCCCTCAGTATTTTTCCGTGCCCGCAGAGATATTACAGACGGGATGTATGTTGCCGATGCCTATCTTCACCTTTATGTACGATTGTTTGTGCCAATCGACTGCTGGGGCCCATGACGTGGTGATAGTTTTTGAAAATACTTACACAAGCACGGGCTCGATTCTGGGCCTGGACCTCGAAGTCATTGTTGCCCACCTCGGAGCGACCCCAAAAGGCAAAGATTGGCGCACCAAAATGATTCCCACATTGAAAAGCCGGATGGCGAATCCTCCGGATGCCAGATCGTACGGTAACTACGATTGCTTGTTCCGCTGCGGTATCGCCCTGTGGTATAAAGATACGGTCATCGGTGCTGAAGCGCCCTCTCAAGCGCTGCGGGCCTAGAAAAAGCTTGACCTCCCCGTGCAGTTTGTGGAGCCTCATAGTCAAGACGCCGTCGAAACGAAGCAGCACACCCCAATGAAGGACACCCCGGCAAAGAAGAAAACAACCCCGAGGAAGTCCCCGAAGCCGAAGGCAAAGCCAAAGGAGACTGCTGCAAATGGCTCCCAAGGTGCGGAGGAAAGTGGTGGCGAAGAATCAGAGGAGCCAGAGGAGCAGGAGGAGGACAGTAGCGATGAAGGGCCCAAAAGTCCGAGCGTGAACGGAAGTGGGAAAGGCATGCAGAGAGCGGCGACTCCGGTGACGAGGTGAGCCTGAGTAAGCGCCGTGAGCAGGAGGTGAAGGACAAGCCGTAGCGCACAGGGATCATGGCGGCACCGAAAGGAACTGCCAAGGTGGCAGGGTTGCTGAAGAAGAAGCTGGCAATGGTTGTTCCCGAAATTACTGTTCCAACTTTTTGTGAAAGCAAATGCTTTACAAAGCCGGTTGACGCGCAATTGCGCGTTCAAAACTAAAAATTCGGCGCTCACAATGGTGATAGCTGAACACGAAATCGATCCAATTTCACGGACTGGTTGAACGGCCGATTTACCCCTTCTTCCTCTTGCTCAATCTATGACACCAGCCTGCTTTAAGTACAGCAACAAACACTTGGCAAAGCTATGGATTTCTCCATTTTATGAAAATTTGGTGCTGTAATTTGGAGTTTTGCATTGCTTTCCTTGATTTCCTTTTGCCATTAGTGCCTCTGAAGAAACACATTTCTGCTGGTTAGTGCACAGGTTCTCGCAAGTGATACTTTTGCGTGCTGCCAAGATCAGGTGCCAACCCCTGGTTTGTACAAAACCCAGTTTTTGACATTTTTCAGGTTTTTCGTGCAAACATGGGCAGGTAAGGGCACCTAAGTCATATGGGCTTGGTAAGGGGCTAGTAGATGCTGAGGTAGAGGCTTGGTAGGGGCTTGATAGGGGCTTGGTAGAGGCTATGGTACAAGCTTGGTAAGGGCTTAGTGGGGGCTTGGTAGATATTGTGTTAGGAGCTTGGTAGGGGTCGCTTGGTAGTGGCTTGGGTATGGAGTTGGGTCTCCCGGTTGAGGTTTTACAACCCATTTTAGGGTTCAAGGTGGGCAATTGTATCCGAGCAGCAGCAAGTTGTAACCGTAAGCAGCAATAGCAAGTGGCATACCATTAGAAAGGAAAACTTTGTGTCAACACCATGGCTCCAAATCGGCATCAAAGCAGCTCAAAATGACTATGACTGTGACAGGGAGCCAATGCACATCACCTAAAACAAGTTTCGTGTGATTTTTGACCCATTTTGTGTGGCAGCAGGACCAGTATGCTCCCCAACCTGAGCTCGACACGAGATTGGTGCCTTGGCACGGGTCTTCCACTTGGGCATCTCATTGTTGCTACGGCTCGCAAAGTTTCCGAGATTCACCTTCAGGTCCGACAATGTAACCACATTGCGAAACTTAGCCTTCTTAAGCGGATCCTTCCCTGTGTGGGCGAAAGGAAAAGTATGTCTCAGAATGTAGTGATGAAGGCTATCGGTTCAACGGCAACATACTTTTAGAAGTGTGAATCATGTCATTGTCCAGATGCTCCGAATGCCAGTCCACCCCAGGTATCGAGGACAACATCCCGACTGTATGCCTCTAGTGTCGCCGGAGTGTCTTTCAAGTCCTCCATGGCCTTCGCAATTGCGAGCATGTCCTTGCACCGGTACAATGCTGCCAAGAAGCGTAGATTCCCTTGGTTGACGTGGATCCCACTTTGCACCATTGCTGTTAAACCAATAACAGCAACCTTTTGTGCCATCTTCACCGAATGCCCCTCAGTCCTTGATTGCTAGTGCCTAGGGAAGGAGAATGGGGGGTATGTAACAAAATAATCATGCGGTGCGCACCTTTAGTCACACATACAATTTGGCATCTAGGCTGAGACTGGTAGCTACAAATGCGCACCCAGCTGCTGAAATGGGACATGCATTGTTAACCATTTTGGTGTCCTCTATACCTGAGCCACGGAGTTAAGCTAGCACCTTCAAAAAGTTGTCCGCGAAATTCATTGATGGTGTTCCTACGAACGGACTCCGCAATGCCTCGTGTTTGACTAGCAATCTGGAACCTCACCAACCGTGTCTTGGCAAAGTCGATAAAGCAGTCGTCCATCTATGGATCCAAGTCAATCACAGAGTCCATATTCATCTTACGATGGCTCATTGCTGCCTTCGTTTCACGTTGGCCAGCGAGAACCACTTGTTTCTCGTGCAAGGGTAGCAAACACACAAAGTGTTAATGCGCAATTGCGCTTTAGATATGGCGAATTTCCGACGCATACCTGCTTGTTCCACGTAATCGGACACAGCAGATGCTTCGGGGGACGGTGCATGAACGATTCAAACTTCACATCCACCTCTGCATCAACGGAGTGCTGGATCTGCCCGAGCTGCTTCTTTTCATCAATAATCAAGTCCTTCAATTTGTACTCCACCCCCAGCGGTTTGAAATGCTCGGCGAACTGGGTCACATCAAGGTCCGGGGTTTTCTTCTTTGCCCTCTTCTTCGCCGCCAGACATGTGTCCACTGCCCTTTTCCCGACTTTGTTCACAAGTGTGCCCGGGTCTTGACTGCTCTCGCTATCTTCTTTCTCCTCTTCCCCCTCTATTGAGGCATGTGACTTCTGCGACATTACACAAAGGTCCGCAATACAGCAGGAAAGCGGGAAGGGAATACCGCGCAAATGAGAACTAAAGCCGGGTATTTCTCGTGGTTCTACTGCATCACGCAATTGCAACAATAAAAGTACAACGTCCACTACTATCTTTTAAGGTGCAATTGCGCGTTAATCTTCATCTTCACTGTTAGGTTGCTGCACTTTTATGCAGTCAATGACAAGCTTAATATTCCTGTTCTCCGTGTCTCACCTTTTTGAACATTCAGTATCGAATGTGCGACGGATATTGTGTTTCAGAGGCTGCTGCGTCCCAAGGGTCAGCAACATTCGCATGCCTGGTCCTTTTAAGTGGTCTGGACTCATCGGTTGCGTTGGGTCCCCTGGGAACAGGAAACCTTCTAGGTCGTCGTCACCTTACTTGCAGCCCACTTAACAAAGCACACAACCAACGGCTCCATATCCTAGTAGTGTCACAGATGAGTCACAAACTCAAGTCGAATGTTGCGCACATGAATTTTTGAACCACTGGTTTTTGTTTCGCTGAGGAGGTGACACAATGAATCAACAACAGTCACATTTGTCGCCCATGCGTGCGTCCGCTTACAGTTTGATACTCTCGAAAGGTTTGCTTCTCCAAACTCCTCGGTATGCATGACACTTCGACCCCAATCATGCCGCTGTGACGACATCAACAAAGCAAGCGGAATCATTTGATGGTAAGGACTGTTCGGTGGTTCAACCAAACGAAGCAAGGCACAGGACATGCACATGATCTCATTTGTTGTACCGCGCCGTAGTTGTTCGCATCCCCTCCCAATTTCATTGTCTGCAGAGGAATCCAAGGTAAAGTAGCAAAGACAGTACTTCGTAAGAAAAATGTGGAACAGAATTGCGACTTGGTAGCGAACCTCACGTCGGTCAGTAATGTTGCGTTGCATAAGACACCAGCAAATTTGTTTCAGCCTGTATCTTGGGCAGTAGTGACATGCTGCATGGTCTGCGCCGGAAGCGAAACAAAACATGTGCCCCCAACAACCACCGTGCCAAACCACAGGTATGTAACAATTGGCCAAAAGGCACGACACGTAGCCAGTGCAGTGTATTTATACGCGTGCCAGACACCGTACACGAGCGGACATGCGTACAGCATGGCATGAATGTTGTATGCAATGCATTGTTCACTGTATAGAAGTTTGCTGAGACGGTAGACAATGCTCTCGTTGCAAAGAATTGGTAACCTCTGGCGCGAGTGCTCCTTCAACATCTGGGACAGTAGCTAAACCAGGTCGTACATGTCTATATTCTTAGATACCCGTTGCTCGGTAAGCACCAAATGCCGCCAACGTGGGGCGCTGCCCGCAGGGCGACAAACATCCATTTGTGCGCTAATATTTTCCAAGTTTGTAGCACACCTGTTATTCAAGCCAAGTTCGTTGATCACTGCCTCAAATTGTCCTTGCAAACGACAAATAACGCGGGCCACTCCCAGCATCACCGCCTTATTTTGGCTTTTGTTGTTCTTCCATGGTCTTGTTGTGTATTGCCGGTTCCACCAATTCTGAATCCAAATACATAGCTTTTTTCGATGCAGATCACACCATAGGCGCCGCAGTATCTTGGGTGCCCTTTCCTCCTATAGCTCTGTTGTTGCTTCGGCTTGCCCAAGTCTCGACAGCAGGTGGCGATTGCGGCGAGAGAGCACTGTCATTTTCGATTCCTTATAGCGATGCTTATGACGCACTGGTGCATAACGCCGTCTGAACATGAGGTACAAATTCCACAACTCAGTCTTCAACACAAAAGCCCACCTCTTGTTCGTCGTTGTTAGTGCATGTGCCACACTGCGGCGCGAGTTGCAATTTTTGTGTAAGTTGACGGCGAATGTCATCAGAAGCAACGCGCCCCTTTCCCCATCAGCAGCGGCACCCCACAGTACATCAAGATCCTTCTATGGTGGTTCATGTGCTCCAGCGCGGCGCAGTCTGCATGCTGCCGCCTTTACTGCAACTTCAAAATTGCTCGCTTTTCGCGGCATACCAAATCTACAGTAGATTTTTGCACACAATAGTTGAAAATTACATGCAGAGTATCATTTATATGTCATGTTGTGGTAGTCAAGGTACGAAAAACGCTGTTGCAGAATTTTGCACAAATGTCATAACTAATTTGGCGTGCGCGTGTTGCAGGTGCCCCGGTCCCGTGGGACCGCGCTTTTGGAACCAAACGGGGCTCCCATAGGTACAAATGACACAAGGTGAGCTGGCCATGGTTTTATAGTTATCAACCTTTGTATTTGTCATGTTATGTTAACTTTCTGTCTTCCAATTGCACCCATGAGTCGTTTTCTTCGTTTCAAGGCGTCGTTTACAGGTGAGATACGGGCCAATACCAGTAGAGTAGCACAATGTTTGCAATGCACAATTGCGCGTTATAGATTCTCATGAACAACCTACAAAGCCCCTTTGCCCGGTACAAGTAACACCTAATTGCGCGTTAAAAGCTCACTTGTGTGATAAAAGCTAGCCGTTGACGGTATTTTTAATGCGCAATTGCGCGTTATGAAAGCAATACAGGCTCCCAGTTGGTTTTGGCCACATGCGTGACACCCGATTACGCAAGAACGTGCCTTGGCAACGATTAAACTTAGGATTTCTAAAGTGCCGGTATACATTGGACAGGTGTACTGCTGTAAGGCGTCCGTGGTGCAGCATTCGTCGAACTTGCGTGCTGGCATTCTCATGTTGCATGCAAACGTACCAGGCCACCCTTGTGCACAAACATTTTTTTGTATCGCGCGATTGCGCGTCAGCCCTTTGAGGAAAGGCTAGCTCTAAATGCCATTCGCAAACGCCTTTCTCTGATGCCGCCGTCACAACTCTGGTGGATGTTTGTCACTTTTTTTGTATTCCTTTTTCGGTGAAAAACATATGTTTTCTCCAAAGCAATTTTTTGCGTTTTCGGGTTTGCGGCTACAAAAATGGGCAGTTTAGGCCACCAAAGTATGAGGCCCCATGGAAGTATTGCACTTGCCGTACACCATAGGAGGGGCGGAGGTACCCCTCCCTAGACCCCCCTCCCCACCCTGGAGGACGGCACTACGGAAGGGCCAGAAGAGATCATGATTGCCATGCCGTCTCTCTCCCTGTCATCCCCCTTGGGCTTCGTTATGTCATCAGCCGTACGGGCCAATTGGCGGCTACGATGCTCGTTTAAGTTTGACAGCAAACGTCAACCCCCACACTGGAAACACTTCCTCTATATGTGCATGCATCTCAAGACTGGAGCCATGGTTGGAACACCTAACCCCTACATTCCCGCACACAAAAAATACCATGCTGCTGCATGGCTTGAAACAGTTGGCAAACCCGGAAGGCCTTTTAGATCGACCGCGAGTAATCCGACCCGGCTCTCGACCCCCGCCCACCTTATTGTACCCCCAATGCAAAAGGACCAAGAAACAGGGCCATGAAGAAGCACTTGGAGTGTATTTTGGAGACGTCATTCAAAGATATGAATTGGAGGGGTGGAGCATCATCTACCCCGATGGTTCGTTGGAGCTACAACCCGTGGTGGGAAAGGTGGGAGGCTATGGGGTCTATTTTGGTGATTTTAGGGACACGGCGGAGCCCCCGCCCCACAAGAAGAATTGACGAATAACCGAGCGGAGTTACAACCCGCCTTGAGGGCGCCGTAGGGGCACGTAAGGGGCATGCTATCGCTGATTTGCCTAGACTCTAGCTATATTTGGTGGAAGTTATGTTGGGCCGTGCACACAAGTGGCATCGCCGTAAATGGCGGACCTAATCAGGGCCAACATAGCACGTAGACCTTTGGACGCAGGCACTCGAGCTGCTTGACGCCGTTGGGTTTGAGGTCTAGTGGCTGCACATCCCCTCACACATAGGATGCACCGGGAACGAGCGTGCGGATAGTCTAGCGGATGAGTGGGTGCCGGAAGTCCTCACTGCTCTGCGGGTAGGTGTTAGTTAAACCGGCGGCTCTAGACCCGGATGTGGATGCACACACCCTACCCTTCGCAGAGATACACAATGGTGAACCGTTGGAGAGTGACACCCCACCCCCACCCCCCGCTAGAGTCTGACAAGAATGACCTTTCCGCGCCACGGTAGCCCTCGCACAGGGCTCAAGAATCCTGCACATGGAAGTACACACCGTGACCCTGCAGCATGAATACAGTCGACTCATGTCGCTAGGACCGCCTAGTTTCACACCAATGCCCCTTTTCTGGTCAGGCATGCGGGCCCTCCCCCCCCCCCGACGCCAGGGTTGGTGGCGCCACGCGGGGGGGGGGGGGTGGGGCGACCGGGCCCGGTCCTTGTATGCGACCCCCACCCCAAGTTTTGAAAGACAGCGGCGCGCGGGGCCATGGCACCTATGGCACCAGTTTTTTCCCCATGCTTAGTCGAGGGTAATAGTTGGGGGTAATATGCCTTTCGTCCTTCGGGCCCTTAAGACTTTCTTCCTAGCAAAGACGAGAAATTGCTATTATCACATACATACCTCTACACCCCCATGCCCCCAAACACACACACCCCCTTAAGGTATGCATGTGGTAGTAGTGGGTCACGCGCAGCCCCCTCCCCTCTTGGGACCCCCCCCCCCCCGCCGAGCTGTCCCCCCCAACCCCCCCCACCCCCCCGCAAGTTTTGGCCGATAGCTGGGAGGTGGGTCGCATTAGGACCGATCGTAGTTGCCCCCCCCCGTGGATGGCGCATTGACCCACGGGTCGTGTGGCAAGCCAGAACTACATTCCGGTCTCCGGCGCCACCGACGCTCTTGAGTCTTAGAGCATCGTCACTCAACCGTGTCGCTATCCCCCCCCCCCCCCGCGCGAGCCCTATAACAGGGACGCGGTGCCGGACAGCCCGGCATCATCGACAACAGTCTCCACCAACACGTGCAGCATTCTAGGTGCACTACACCGGAGCGCTCCCACTCCATATGACACAGCGAACACAAACCACGCACCACAAACAACTCACCCATGTATGGCCGCGTGTGCTAGCTCCAGCACTGCCAATTCTCATTGGGGGTTTTCAATCCTAAGGACCAACCCAACAAACCACGGTCGGTGGTAGCGGCCAGCACAAGTGACCCCTCACCCCACCAGTCCCCGCACCCCCCATGCTCCAGTGAGCCAAATTGAAAGGTGTGTGGCCGAGTGAGGCCTGCGATAGTAAGCACACCCCAGACCAAGCAAGCCAACATCGACCACAAACAAAGCCACGACCCAACTCGGAGCATACCTAGGTGTGACCAGGTGATAATGCCCAGAACCACTAAGCCTTGTCTCCTACCCAAGTCAGGGAGGGTACACAGAAGCACAATGCACAAGTGGACATTCAAATGGCCAGTCGAACACGCTATGAACTGAGAAGGCAATGAACGCCGTGTGAAGGTAGGCGCGGGCCCACACCTCACCTTTTCACCCCCCCCCCCCCGCGACCAAAGTGGTCATAGTGGGAAAAAACGAAATTTACAATAGGGAGAATCTGATTGATTGATTTTGGTACACAAACTTTTGGGTCCCATACCACCCTCCCCCCTCCCCCTCTTCTATTACTTCCCTCGCAAGCCACTACTAAGCCCCTACCTAGCCCCTACCTACCACAACCTCTACTAAGCCCATACCCCGCCCCTACCAGGCCCCTACCACCTACCAAGCCCCTACCATAGGCCATAGGACAGCCTGTTGCAAACATGTCGGATAGCCACTACCGCCGATGCATTGAATGGACCCCGTTCGGGCACATGCCACCACAAGCACCAACAAGGAAAAAAAGTTCCGCACAAAAGTCACAACAATGGTGCGGCAGAGCCCCTTGGGTATGCTGGAAAGGGTCACCAAATCCTATTCAGCGGCTATATCGCAGCTGTGCTGGCGTGCAAAGGGGTCTGACGGCCAAGAAGGCAGTAGTCATGATGGTCCGCCATGGGCTGACTGTCTTTAGTATCCTCCTCACTATTTGCAGTGATCGGGGAACCCGGTTCATAGGCGGTTGGTTCAAGGCCATGTGCTCCCTGATGGGCATCAGGCATCCGAAGTCCGTCTCCTACCTCAGCCGATCCAACGGTCGAGCTGAAGTGGCTGGAGGGCAGCAATTCAAGAAGCTGCAGAAGATCCATCTACAGCGGCCGAAACTGGTTTTAGGAGATGTGGGCGGCCTTGAAGGCGCACCAAGATACCCCAACTCCTAGCGGGTTGTCTCCTCACCAGATCCTATTCGGCACAGATCCCGTGGGCCGAGGTCTAGCCCTATCCTCCGATGGGATGGCCATGGGCGCCATGGACTTCAAGGCAATCTGATGACCAAGCGGGGCGTCAGGCAAGATCTCAAGGAGCACTCTGAGCGTGCCAAGACCGCCCCCTCGTCGAATGCGCAGTCCTTCAAGGTCGGGGACCCAGTCTGGGTTGAGAGACGTCGCCCACTGAGAACCCACCGCACGAAGACGAGGCTCACCCCCGGAGTGGTGGTGCGCCGAGTGGGTCAGGATACCTACACTTGGGGCAAAAAAGTGCATAATTTCATGTGGCATGACCTCAAAATGGGCGAGTAGGCACCTTTACACCTCCAAGGTGTTAACCAATGGCCAATACTTGCGAAAACTGGTTAGGGCACAAAGGAGTAACCCCCCCCCCCCCCTTTTTTGAATATTGCCAATCTTAGGCCAAACCTCGTGATGTCATATTTCGCAGAACCCCTCCCCCCCCCTGGACGGTAGATAGGCTCCAGAACCACCCGTGGGGGGCAGATACTCTATGTGAACCCCCACGTCGTGTTGCAAACGAGCTGGAAAGGTTGATAGTGCAGGAGAAAACAGAGGCATGGACCAGAAAGAAGCACCAAAGACCACGCGACTGTTTTTCGTGCTGGTGGCCAGGCGACAAACATCGCCGCACATGTGTTTTTGCAGGTGAAGCGCCTGATGGACCATCCGAACGTTGTGGCGGTGCTGAAGGTGCCACGGAATGCAATGATCAAGATCCCAGCCACGGGCAAGTCCGGGCCGCACTTCCATGGCATTGTCACAGAGTACTGCGACGGCGGGGAGCTCTTTAACTACCTTGTGGTGCCGCGGGGCGCCGGGGGTCTGGAGGGCTGCTCCTTCACTGAGACGCAGGCCCGTTTCCTGTTCAAGCAGATCATCGCCCTCATGCTCTGCCTGCATCACCCGGAGCCCAGCGAGGGCGAGGCCTATTTCCATGGGGACATCAAGGACCAGGTTTGCCAAGGTCGGGTCAGCTGATGGCAACAGATGATCAGGCATTGCTAAAGAGTGGAGGCAACTCCAACCACCCACCCTCCAGTCAAGATTGAGGTGCATGATGCTCTAAATTGGTATTGACGTTGCTGCACTGCACTCCTGGCAGAAGATATGACATGCCCCATCAAGTCTTGGATATAATGTGGACGACACACATTTGCATACGCAAATGTGTAACAGAACAATCCCTAATTTTTTTTGGGGAGGTACTGAATTCTCAGACCTCAAAAACACGCAAAAACATGCGTCAAAACATAACACACAAAAACGTTGCTTGATCATGCCCCTTGACAAAACACCACAAAAGAATGATTGGACCTCAAATTCTGCATGTTTCCCCTTCTTCACTTCATAGAATGTAGAACGGGATAGGCATTCGTTTTGTTTGTGTTGCATGCTGCTCGGTTTGCAGGGCCCATGTTGAAGATTCGTAATTATTTTCTGTCATGCTTTATGAATCAGCTGTGGCGCATTTTGATGCTGCGGCACATCAGGGCGCTCTATCTGACTCCAAAGGCATCGGTATGCGTATGGTCAAGATCGGTTGCCAACCTTGCGGAGCCTGCCCCTCGTCGCCAAGTTGGGAGACCCATGGCACTTCTGACACGTGGGGATTTTGCCAGCCTCAGCGTCACACAACTGGGAGAAAGCTGTCGAGCCAGCCTGGGACATAAGGGCAACGCAACGGTCACAAGAAATGGGCCTTAAACTCCAGGAAATGGTGCTGGCGGTCACCTGACAGGTCACAGAATTGCCATCTCCATTTTACGCGGCATGTTCCCAAAAACGTTCAGGTCTTGTTGGAGGCGCACATCTGGTTCTTTCTGACTGAGGGACCTCCAGGAAGCACCAGCATCCATCTAGGGACCTTAAGAACCACCAGCACCCATCCAAGGAGCACCAAGCATCAACAGCATCTATGCAGGCCCCCACATTTCATAACAAAATTGCAAAGAGAAGCACGAACAAAATGACTGGTTTTTGGTTCCAATGCCAAAGTCAAAAAGTACTATTTGCCAAAAGATCGGGGTTTTTCCTGGTTTGTTTGTTGGCTTGGCAAGAATTTGCATAAACAAATCAATTTGCCATGCACGTAAATTAGTCTTCCACATAACCTTGCTGTTTGTACTGCATGGCATTAGCGTTTGTATGGTATGGAAGCAGCATAGCAAGACAGCGTTAACGTCAACGAAGTGGGTGGGTGGATGGGTGGGTGGGTGGGTGGGTGGATGGGTGTGTGTGTGTGTGTGTGTGTGTGTGTGTGTGTGTGTGTGTGTGTGTGTGCACTCGTGCAGGTAGGCGGGCACCAACACACGCCAACACAAACACTTCCGCTTGTGCAGAAACAGCCATGTTGTGTCTGTGGCCCCTTTGGGCACGCCGGGGCCTCCAACCCTTTGGGATCGCCAGGGTTTCCGCCGCTTTGGCAATGCCGGGACTCCCGCCCCTTTGGCAACGCTGGGGCTTCCGCCCCTTTGGGATGACCGGGGCCTCTACCCCCTTTGGGTATGACGGGGCGTCCGGCCCTTCGGGAACACCGGGGCTTCCGCCCGTTTGGGAATGCCGTATCTTCCGTTCTTTTAGCAACGGCAGGTCTTCGTCCACTTAGGGAAGGCTAGGGCTCCCGCCCCTTTGGGACCGTGCTTCCGCCCCTTTGGGAACACAGGGGCTTCAGCCCCTTTGGGAACACCACCGGGGATTCCGCCCCTTTGGGATGGCCGGGGCGTCCACCCCCTGTGGGTACGCCCGGGCTTCCGCCTTCTTGAGAACGCCAGTGCTTCCGCCCCTTTGGGAATGCCGGGGCTTCCGCCCCATGGGAACACCATGGCTCCCGCCCCTTTGGGAATGTAACAGCTTCCGCTACTTCTGTCCATTTAGGAACGCCGGGGCCTCCTCCCTTTTGGGTTGGCTAGGACTTCTGCCCCTTTGGGAACACCATCGCTTCCGCCCCTTTGGGAACACCGGGTCTTCCGTCCATTTAGGAACACCGGGTCCTTTGCCCTTTTGGGACACCGGGGCTTCCGCGCCTTTGGGAATACCTGGTCTTCCGCACTTTCCAAAGCGCAATGGCCTCCGCCCCTTGGGCAACGGCAAGGCTTCCACCCCTTTGGGATCACCGGGGCCTCTGCCCATTTGGGAAGGCTGGGGCTTCCGCCTATTTAGGAATGGTGGGGCATCCCCCCCTTTGGGAATGCTGCCGCCTTTTTGGCAACGCCGAGTCTTCCGCCGCGTTTAGGAATGCCGGAGCTTCCGCCCCTTTGGGAACATTGGGGCTTCCTCCCGTTCGTAAATGGTGGTGCTACCCCACCTTTGTGAAGGCCGGTGCCTCCGCCCGTTTGGGAACACTGGGGCTTCCGCCCTTTTCGGAACGCTGGGGCTTGCGCCCCTTTGGAACCACCGGGGCTTCCGCCCCTTTGGGAAGACAAGAGCTCCCGCCCCTTCGTGAACGCTGGGGCTTATGCTCATTTGGGAATGCTGGGGTTTGCACCCTTTTGGCAACGGCAGGGCTTCTGCCTCTTTGGGCACGTTAGGGCTCCCCCGTTTGTCGGAAGGTAGGGCTTTTGCTCCTTTTGGAATGCCGGGGCTTGCACCACTTTGGGAAGCCCCGTGCCTTTGCCCCCTTTGGGACCGTCAGGCCTTCGGCCCTTTGGGAGCGCAAGGCCTTTGCTGCTCCTTTGGAAACACCGGGGCCTGTGCCCATTTTCGAGCACCGGGGCTTCCGATCTTTTCGAAAGTTGGGGCTTCCGCTCCTTTGGGACTGCTCGGGCTTCCGCCACTTTGCGAACGCCGGGGCTTCCGCACTTTTTGGAACACTGGTGCTTCCACCTTTTACGAAACCGCATGGCTTCCGGCCGTTTGGCATCACCGGTGTCTCCGCCTCTTTTGGAACGCCGGCGCTTCCGCCCATTTAGGAATGCCGCAGCTTCCGCCCCTTTGGGAAAACCAAGGCTTCCGCCCCATTGGGAACACTATGCCTTCTGCCCCTTTGGGAACGCTCGGGCTCTGCCCCTTTCGGAATGCTTTTGGAAGGCTTTGGGTTCCGCCCATTTGGGAACACCAGGGCTTCCACCCTTTCCCTAACCAGGGCTTCTCCCCCCTTTGGACCACCGGGGCCTCAATCCCATTCGGAAGGCCAGCGCTCTCGCCCCCTTGAGAACGCTGTGGCTTCCACCCTTTTGGCATTGGCAGGGCTTCCGCCCCTTCAGGAACGCTGGCGCTTATGCCCCTTTGGGAACGCCAACGCTTTTGGGAAGGCCCCGGGTTCCCCTGTTTTAGGAACACCGGGGCCTCCGCCCTTTTTCGCAAAGTCTGGGCTTCCGCCCCTTTGTGACCACGAGGGCTTCTGCCCCTTTCGTAAGGCCTAGACTCCCGCCCGTTTTTGAATGCCGGGGCTTTGGCGCATAGAGGAAAGCCTGGGCTTCCGACCTCGGCTACGGCAGGCCTTGTGCCCAATTCGGAACAATGGGGCTTGTGCCCCTTTGGGACACCCAGGCTTCCGCCCCTTTCGGAACCCCGGGGGACTCTGCTCTTTTGGGAGCGCAGGGGCTTCCGCCCTTTATGCAACGCCATGGCTTTGGCCCCTTTGGGATCACCAGGGGCTTCTGCCCTGTTGAGAAAGTTAGGGCCTCTACCCCTTGGGGCTTGCCGGGGCTTCCGCCCATTTAGGAAAGGAGGGGTTTTCCGGCGTTGCGAATGCAACGGCTCCGCCCCTTCCGCAACACCCAAGCTTCCGCCCAATTAGGAATGCCGGGGCTTCCGCCCCTTTGGGAACGCCCGGGCTTCCGCACTCTTGGGAACACAGGGGCTTCTGCCCCTTTTTGAACACTAGGGCTACCGCGCCGTTGTGAAGGCCGAGGCTTCCACCCTTTTGGGAACGCCAAGGCCTGCGCTCGTTTCGGCATGCTGAGAATTCTGCCCTTTTGTGCACGCGGGGGCTTTTGCACTTTTAGGAAGGCCGGGGCTTCTGCCCCTTTAGGAAGGCCGGAGGTTCTGAATATTTAGTAAAAGTAGGGCCTCCTCCCTTTGGGAAGGCAAGGGCTCCTGCTTCTTTTGCAATGCCGGGGCTTCCACCTATATAGGAAATCCGGGGCCCGCCCCTTTGGGAACGCTCGGGCTGCCGCCCCTTTGGGAGGGCTGGGGCTCCCCCGCCCTTGGGAAGGCCCTGGGTTCCGACCTTTGGGGAACAACGGGGCTTCCGCCTTTTTGAGAACACGGGGGCTTCTACCCTTGTCGGAATGCTGGGGCCTCCACCCCTTTGGGAAGGTAGCGGCCTCCGACCCTTTCCAAACGCCCGGGCTTCTGCTCCTTTAGGAATGCTGGAGCTTCCCCCCCTTTTGGCAACGGCAGCAGTTCTGCCTCATTGGGAACGTCCGGGCTTCCCCGTCCGTGGGAAGCCCAGAGCTTCTGTTCCTTATGGAAGGCCGTGGCCTGCACCACCTTGGGAAGCCTTTTCCGTTTGTCCTGTGGCAACGCGGGTGCCGGAGTTTGTAACCGTCCCCTTTGGTGGTGCTAGCCTCGCTTTCCTTAGTCACCTTGACATAGTCCTTGACGTCCGGACTCTCATCAAGATCCGGAACGGCCAAGTCGTCAAGTGGCAGCATGCGGACATCACAGCGCTGAATCCGAAGGGACCGTCGGGTGTCGTCATCGCGGCGCCCATCACTGGTGCGCCGCATGCCATCCAAATTCTCACGGAGCCAGATTTCAGATTCGCCGACTTCACGAATTTGATGCAAAGCCTCTCTGCCAAGTACCCCCCCCCCCTTGTCGTTCCTCACCCCTTGTTGCTCCCTGGGGGGGGGGGGGGCACTTGGTCAACTCAATATTTCTCGTTGCAGCTCATCGTGTTGTTGTGTGGGTGACTGTGTTGTGGGGAACCAAGGCCCTCCGTCCTTTTTTGGGAACGCCGGTACTTCTTCCCCTTTGGGAACGCCGGTTGTTCCGCCCTTTGGGGAAGGATGGGGATTCCGTTCCTTAGGGAACACGGCATCTTCTAACCCTTTAGGTACGCCGGGGCCTTTGGCCCATTGGAAACGCTAGGTCTTCCGCTATTTTGCGAAGGGCTGGGCTTCCGCCCGTTTGGGAGCGCTGCGGCGGCCTTTGCTGCTCCTTGGGGAACACCGGAGTGTGCGCCCATTTGGGATCGCCGGGGCTTCCTCGTATTTCAGAAAGCTAGGGCTTCCGCCCTTTGGGAAGACTGGGCCTTGCGCCACCTTGGGAACGCCGGGGCTTCCGCCACTTTGGGCACGCCGGGGCTTCGGCCCCTTTGGGAAGGCCATAGCTTCCTCCCATTCAGGAATGCCGGGGCCTCCACCCCTTTGGGATTACTAGGGCTTCCGCTCCTTTGGGTACCCTGGGGATCCGGCCCCTTTGGGAATGTCACGGCTCCCCTGCCTTTGGGAAGGCTGTTGGTTCTTCCCATTTGGGACCATTTGGGCTTCCACCCTTTCCATAAAACAGTGGCTTCTGGCCCTTTGGGACCACCGGAGCTTCTGGCCCTTTCAGAAGGCCTGGACTTGCGCCCCTTTGAAAACGCCGGGGCTTCTGTCCATTTAGGAATGCCGCGGAGTGCACCCCTTTGGCAATAGAAGGGCTTCCGCCCCTTTGGGAACGCTAGGTCTTCAGCCCCTTTGTGAACGCCGGGGTTGCCCCGCCTTTGGGAAAGCCGCGGGTTCCGCCGATTTAGGTACACCTGGGCCTCCGCCCTTTTCTTAACGCCGGGGCTTCGGCCCATTTCGGACCACCGGGGCTTCCACCCCTTTCGGAAGGCCACGAGTCCCGGCCGTTTGTGAATGCCCGAGCTTCTGCTCATTTAGAAAAGTTGGGGCTTCCCACCTTTTGACTACAGCACGACTTCCGCCCGTTTCGGCACAATGGGGCTCGTGTTCCTTCCAGCCTACTTGTTCCGCACTTTTGGGAGCGTAGGGGCTTCCGCCAGGTACACAACACCATGGCTTCCGCTTCTTTTTGAAAGCTACGGCGTTCGCCCCTTTGGGGAGGCCGGGGCTTCTACCCCGTTAGGAGGAAGAAAGCCACAACCTTCCCAAAACGGCAGAAGACCCGGCTGTCACAAATGGTTAGAAGCCCCGGTGTTACCGAAACGCCGGGATGGGTGGCGTTCGCAAAGGGGCGTAGGCGCCGGCATTCCCACATGGGTGAAAGCCGTTGCATTCCCAAAGGGGCAGAAGCACCGGTGTTCCCAAAGGGGCGTAGGCTCGATTGTTCGCAGAGGGGTGGACGGCCTGGCATTGCCAAAGTTGCGCCAGCCCCGGCGTTCCCAGAGGCGCGGCAGGCTTCGCGTTCACAAACGGGCGGAGGCCGCGGCGGCCCCAAAGGTGCGGAGGCACAATTTTTCCCAAAAGCGCAAAGGTCCTGACATTCCCAAATGGGTGGTGGCTGTTGTATTCCCAAATGGGCGGAAGCCCCGGCCTTCCCAAAAGCGCGTAAGGTGCAGGATCCGCAATGGGGTGGAGGCCCCACCCTTCCCAAAGCGGCCGAAGCTCTAAGGGTCCAACATGGGCGGAGGACTTGGCGTTCCCAAAGGGGCCAGAGGCCCCAAGTTGCCCAAAGGTGGGGACCTCAGCATTCCGAAAAGGGGCAGAGGCCCCGGTGTTCCGAAAAGAGCGGAAGCCCTGGTGTTCCTAGAAGGGAGAAAGCCCCGCCTTTGCCAAAAGGGCACAGGCCCCGATCTTATGAAAGCTACGGAGCCTCTGGTGTTCCCAACGGGGCGGAAGCCCCAGCGTACCCAAAGGCGTGGAAGGCCCGGCGTTCCTAGAGGTGTCGAAGCCATGGTCTTACAAAACGGGCGTAGAGGCACTTTCCCCAAAGGGGGGTAATCCATGGCATTGCGAAAGGGGCACAAGCTCTGGCGTTGTCAAATAGGTTGAAGGCCCGGCATTCCCAAAAGGGGCGGAGGCCCGAGCGTTCGCAAAGGAGCGGGAGGCTTGCCGTTTGCAAAGAGTCAAGGGGCCCGGCGTACCTAAATGGAGCGCAGCATCAGAGTTCCCAAAGGGGCGGAGCCCCCGGGGGTCTGAAAGGGGACGAGAGCCCTGCGTTCCCAAATGGGTGGAGGCCGTGGCGTTCCCGAAGGGGAAGAGGTCCTTGCGTTTTCGAATGGAGGCATGGCCCGGCACTTCCAAAGCGGCAGAGGCCCCATGCTACCCACAAGTGTGGAACGCCCCAAGCTTTTGAAAGGGGCACAAGCGCTGCTAGTGAGTGGGGGGGGCATTGCCAAACGAATAGACACCCAAGAGTGGCTAAATAGGCGGAGGCACTCTGGCTACCAAAGCGGCGAAAGCGCTTGCGTTCCCAAAGATGCGCAAGCCCCGGCGTTCCCAAAGCGGCGGCAACCGCGGCATTCCCAAAGGGGCAGAAGCACGAGTGTTTCCAAGGGAGCAAAGGCCCCGGCGTTCCCGAATGGGCGGAGGCCCTTGCGTTCTCAAACGGGCCGAGGCCCCGAGGTTGCCAAATGTGCAAAGGCCCCCGTGTTCCGAGGCCCCAGCCCTAGCCCTCCCAAAAGGGCGGAGGAATTGGCATTCGCAAGGAGAAGGAAGCCCCGGTGTTCCGAAGGGGCCGTGGCCCGGTCGTCCCCGAATGGGCGGGGGACCCGGCGTGCCCAAGCAGGCGGAAGCTGCAAACATCCCAAAACGGGCAAAAGGTTGGTCGTCCGAAATGGGGTAGAAGCCCAGGGCATTCCCAAAGGTGCAGAAGCCCCGCCGTTAGCAAAGGGCCGGAGGGCTTGGAGTGCCCAAAGGTATACATGTCCCACCGTTCCCTAAGGAAAAGAAGCCACGGCTTTCCCAAAGGGGCAGAAGCCCAGGCGTTACCACAGGGCCGGAGGCCTCGGCGTTCCCTAAGGAAAGCAAGCCGCGGCATTCCCAATGGCGCGGAAGCCCCCGCACTCCCAAAGGGCCGGAAGCAGCAGTGTGCCGAAAGGAGCAAACAGCGTGGTTTTCCCAAACGGGCGGAAGCCCCGTTGTTCGACAATGGTGCAGAGGCCGCAAGGTTTACAAAGGGGTGCCGGCTCGCCGTTCCGAAAAGAGCGGAGTCCTTGGCCTTCCCGGAAGGGCGGAAGAACTGGCATTGGCAAGGGGAAGGAAGACCCGGTGTTCCCAAAAGGGCCTAAGCCCATGTGTTTCCGAAGCTGCGGCACAAGCCTCGTCGTTCCCCGAAGGGGCGATAGCCCCACACCTCCCAATCGGGATGAGGCCCTGGCGCTACCAAAGGGGCGGGGGCCCCAGCCATCTTGAAGGTGTGGATCGGAAGCCTGGGTGTTCACAAATCGGCGGAAGCCCTGGTGTTCTTGAATGGAGGGAGCCACGGCCTTACCAAAATGACAGCAGCCTTGGCGTTCCCAATTGGCGGGAGCCCCGGTGGTCCCATACGGGCCGAACCCCTAGCAATCCCGAAGGGGAACGCCGGGGCCTTTGCTCCCTTGGAAACACCACTACCTCCGCCCATTTGTGAACGCTGGAGCCCACGCCTCTTCGGGCACGCCAAGCCTTCCGCCCCTTTGGCAACACTTGGGCTTCTACACCTTTGTGAAGGCTTGGTCCTCTGCCTTTTTGGGAATGATGGGGCTTTCGCCGCCCAAGAACGTTGCGCCCCCCGCGCCTTTGGGAAGGCCGGGGCTTCCGCCCCCTTCAGAGCGCTGGTGCCGCCGCCCTTTTGAGATTGCCACGGCTTGCGAGCCCCTTGGGAACGCTAGGTCCTCCTCCTCTTTTGTACTCCTAGAGTTTCCGCTCCTTTGGGAACGCCCGGGCCTCCACCCCGTTTGAAATGCATGGTCGTCGGACTTTTGGGAAGGCTTGGGCTTCAACCGCTTTGGAAATGCTGCAGCTACCTTCAATTTGGCCACAGGGGCCAAAGCGCTGGCAGCCCTAAATAGCGAACGCGCGTGCATTCAAAAGGAGGCGGAAGCCACGGCGTTCTCCAACAGAGGGAAGCGCTAGTGTTGCGAAAGCAGCGGAGGGCCCGGTGGTCACAAAGGGGCGTATGCCCCGGCCGTCCCGATGGGGCGCAAGCACCTAGCATTCCCAAAGAGGGACAGCCGCGGCGTTCCCAAATGAGAACAGGCCCTGGTGCTGCCAATCGGGCGGAGCTCCCGGCGGCCCCAAATGAGGGAGGCCATACCCAGTCCCCAGAGACCTAAGGTCGTGGCCCCCGTGTTCCCAAAGGGGCGGAAGCCCCAGCCTTCCAAAATCTGCGGAAGACCTAGGATTCATAAAGCGGTGGAGGCTCCGGCTTTCCCAAAGCCGCGGAGGCCCCAACGTCCAAAAAGGCATGGAAGGTCTGACGTTCCCAAAGGTGCGGAAGCCCTAGCTTTCTGAAAGCGGCGGAGGAGGTGCTTCTACCAAAGGGTCATAAGCCATGGCATTGCGAAAGGTGCGCAAGCTCCTCCTTTGTCAAAGGGGCAGAGGGCCCGGCATTCCCAAATGGGCGGAGGCCCCGGCGTTCCCAAAGGGGCAGACGCCCCATCGTTCCCAAGAGGGAGGAAGGCTTGACGTTCCCGAAGGGACGGAGGGCGTACCTAAATGAACCGAAGCCCCGGTGACACCAAAGAAGCAGACGCCCCGGCGGTTCTAAACAGGACGAGCGCCCTGTGTTCCCAAATGGGTAGAGGCCCTGGCGTTCCCAAACGGGACGAGGCCTTTTTGTTTCCAAATGGAGGAACGGCCCATAATTTCCATAGGGGGCAGAGGCCCCAGGCTTCCCACAACTGTGGAGGCCGTAGACTTGTGAAAGGGGTGGAAGCGCTGCTGGGGCCAATAGGGTAGAAAGCCTGGTATTCCTAAATGATTTGTGCGGCCGGCGGGACCAGAAGAATAGAGACCCAGAGTTGCTAAAGGGGAGGACCCTAGCGGTACCAAAGGTGCGGAGGCTCTAAGATTCCCAAAGGGGCGGAAGGCACATCTTTTCCAAAGGAGCAAAGCCCCCGGTGTTTCCAAACGGGCGGAACACCCAACTTCCCGAAAGGGGCACAAGCTGTAGTGTTTCAAAGGGGGCGGTAGCGCTGGGGTTCCCAAAGGCGCGGAAGCCCGGACCAGCTCAAAGAGGCGAAAACCGGAACATTTCCAAACGGGCAGAAGCAAGGGTGTGCCTAAAGGAGCAAAGGCCCCGGCGTTCCAAAATGGGTTCGGAACCTTTGCGTTCCGAAAAGGCGCGAGGCCCCGGGGTTTCCAAGTTTGCAAAGGCCCCCGTTATCCCAATGGGGCGCAATCCTCAGTGGTCCCAAGGGGGCGGAGGAAACGGCCTTCGCGAGGAGAGGTAACCCCCGGTGCTCCGAAGGGGCCGCAGCCCAGCTGTCCCCGAAAGAGCGGAGGACCGGGCGTGCCCAAGGGGGCGGAAGATGAAGCCTTCCCAAACGGGGTTGAAGCCCGGGTATTACCAAAGGGCCGGAGGCCTTGGCGTTCCCAAAGGTGCGGAGGCCCCAGCGTTCCTTAAGGAGAGGAAGCCGGGGCATTCCCAATGGGGGGGGAAGTCCTGGTACTCGCAAAGGGGCAGGGGCAACGCGGTTCCAAAAGTGGCGGCCGCCCCGGCGTTCTCAGTGGGGCGGTGGTAGCGGCGTTGCCAATGGGGGGGAATCCTAGGCACTCCCAAAGGGGCGGAGGCACGGTTGCACGGAAAGGAGCAAGGGGCCTGGCTCTCCCAAATGAGCAGAAGCCCCAGCGGCCCCAAATGAGGGAGGCCATACCCGGTCCCAAAAGAGCTAAGATCCTGAGGTTCCCAACTGGGTCGTGGCCCCTATGTTCCCAAAGGGGTGGAAGCCCGAGCCTTCCAATATCTGCGGAAGACCCGGGATTCATAAAGCGATGGAGGCCCCGGCTTTCCCAAAGCCGCGGAGGCCCCAACGTCCAAAAAGGCATGGAAGTTCTGACGTTCCCAAAGGTGCGGAGGCCTTGGCCTTCTGAAAGCGGCGGAGGAGGCGCTTGTACCACAGGGGCGTAAGCCATGGCATTGCAAAAGGTGCACAAGCTCCTCCCTTGTCAAAGGGGCAGAGGGCCCGGCATTCCCAAATGGGCGGAGGCCCCGGCGTTCCCAATGGGGCGGACACCCCAGCGTTCCCAAAGGGGCGGAAGGCTTGGCGTTCCCGAAGGGACGGAGGGCCCGGCGTACCTAAATGGACCGAAGCCCCAGTGACACCAAAGAGGCAGAAGCCCCAGCGGTCCTAAACAGGACGAGCGCCCTGCCGTTCCCAAACGAAACGAGGCCTTTTTGTTTCCAAATGGAGGAAGGGCCCAGAATTTCCATAGGGGGCAGAGGCCCCAGGCTTCCCACAACTGTGGAGGCCCTAGACTTATGAAAGGGGTGGAAGCGTTGCTGGGGCCAATAGGGTAGAAAGCGTGGTCTCAAAGGGGGCACACACTGTAGCTACTCAAAGGGGGCGGTAGCGCTGGGGTTCCCAAAGGCGCGTAAGCCCGGACCAGCTCAAAGAGGCGAAAACCGAAACATTCCCAAACAGGCAGAAGCAAGGGTGTGCCTAAAGGAGCAAAGGCCCTGGCGTTCCAAAATGGGTGGGAACCTTTGCGTTCCGAAAAGGCGCAAGGCCCCGGGGTTTCCGAATTAGCATATGCCCCCGTTATCCCAACGGGGCGCAATACTCAGTGGTCCCAAGGGGGCGGAGGAAACGGCCTTCGCGAGGAGAGGTAAGCCCCGGTGCTCCGAAGGGGCCGCAGCCCAGCCGTCCCCGAAAGGGCGGAGGACCGAGCGTGCCCAAGGGGGCGGAAGATGAAGCCTTCCCAAACGGGGTTGAACCCAGGGTGTTACCAAAGGGCCGGAGGCCTTGGCGTTCCCAAAGGTGCGGAGGCCCCGGCGTTGCCTGAGGACAGGAAGCCGGGGCATTTTCAATGAGGGGGGAAGTCTTGGTACTCGCAAAGGGGAAGGGGCAACGCGGTTCCAGAAGTGGCGGCCGCCCCGGCGTTCTCAGTGGGGCGGTGGTAGCGGCGTTGCCAATGGGGGGGAATCCTGGGCACTCCCAAAGGAGCGGAGGCACGGTTGCAAGGAAAGGAGCAAGGGGCCTGGCTCTCCCAAATGAGCAGAAGCCCCGGCGGCCCCAAATGAGGGAGGCCATACCCGGTCCCAAAAGAGCTAAGGTCCGAAGGTTCCCAACTAGGTGGTGGCCCCTGTGTTCCCAAAGGGGCGGAAGCCCGAGCCTTCCAAAATCTACGGAGGACCCGGGATTCATAAAGCGGTGGAGGCCCCGGCTTTCCCAAAGCCGCGGAGGCCCCAACGTCCAAAAATGCATGGAAGGCCCGACGTTCCCAAAGGTGCGGAGGCCTTGGCCTTCTGAAAGCGGCGGAGGAGGCGCTTGTACCAAAGGGGCGTAAGCCATGGCATTGCGAATAGTGCACAAGCTCCTCCTTTGTCAAAGGGGCAGAGGTCCTGGCATTCCCAAATTGGCGGATGCTCCGGCGTTCCTAGTGGGCCGGACACCCTAGCGTTCCCAAAGGGGCGGAAGGCTTGGCGTTCCCGAAGGGACGGAGCGCCCGGCGTACCCAAATGGACCGAAGCCCCGGTGACACCAAAGGGGCAGAAGCCCCAGCGGTCCTAAACAGGACGAGCTCCCTGCCATTCCCAAACGGGACGAGGCCTTTTGGTTTCCAAATGGAGGAAGGGCCCAGAATTTCCATAGGGGGTAGAGGCCTCAGGCTTCCCACAACTCTGGAGGCCCTAGACTTATGAACGGGGTGGAAGCGCTGTAGGGGCCAAAAGGGTACAAAACCTGGTCTTCCTAAATGATCCGTGGGGCCGGCGGACCAGAAAAATAGAGAACCAAGAGTTGCTAAAGGGGAGGACCCTAGTGGTACCAAAGGTGCGGAGGCTGTAAGGTTCCCAAAGGGGCGGAAGGCACATCTTTTCCAAAGGAGCAAAGCCCCCGGCGTTTCAAAACGGGCGGAACACCCAACTTCCCGAAAGGGGCACAAACTGTAGCTACTCAAAGGGGGCGGTAGCGCTGGGGTTCCCAAACGCGCGTAAGCCCGGACCAGCTCAAAGAGGCGAAAACCAGAACATTCCCAAACGGGCAGAAGCAAGGGTGTGCCTAAAGGAGCAAAGGCCCTGGCGTTCCAAAATGGGTGGGAACCTTTGCGTTCCGAAAAGGCGCGAGGCCCCGGGGTTTCCGAATTTGCATAGGCCCCCGTTATCCCAATGGGCCGCAATCCTCAGTGGTCCCAAGGGGGCGGAGGAAACGGCCTTCGCGAGGAGAGGTAAGCCCCGGTGCTCCGAAGGGGCCGCAGCCCAGCCGTCCCCGAAAGGGCGGAGGACCGAGCGTGCCCAAGGGGGCGGAAGATGAAGGCTTCCCAAACGGGGTTGAAGCCAGGGTGTTACCAAAGGGACGGAGGCCTTGGGGTTTCCAAAGGTGTGGACGCCCCGGCGTTCCCTAAGGAGAGGAAGCCGGGGCATTCCTAATGGGGGGGGGGCGTCCTGGCACTCGCAAAGGGGCAGGGGCACCGCGGTTCCAAAAGTGGCTGCAGCCCCGGCGTTCTCAGTGGGGCGGTGGTAGCGGCGTTGCCAATGAGGTGGAATCCTAGGCACTCCCAAAGGGGCGGAGGCACGGTTGCATGGAAAGGAGCAAGGGGCGTGGCTCTCCCAAATGAGCAGAAGTCCCGGTGTTTCCAATGGTGCACAGGCGGCAAGCTTTCCAAAGGGGCGGAGGGCCGGCCGTTCCCAAAGGAGCAGAAGCCCTCGCCTTCCCACAAGGGTTGAAGAATTGGCGCTCGCAAGGTGAAGGAAACCACGGTCTTCCCAAAAGGGCCGAAGCCCAGGCATTCCCGAAGGGGCACAGGCCATGGTGTTCCCAAAGGGGTAGAAGCTCGGTCGTCCACAATCTGGCACAAGCCCCTCAATTCACAATGGCAAGAGCTCTAACGCTACCGGAGGGGCGGACGCCAGGGTCTTCTTGAAGGTGTCGAGCGGAGGCCGTAGCATTCACAAAGTGGCGCAAGCCCCGGCGTTCCTAAATGGACGGAGCCCCGGCCTTACAAAATGGCAGCAGCTGTGGCGTTCGGATAGGGGCACAAGGCAGGGGTTTCCCAAAGTGGCGGGAGCTCCAACGGTGCCGGCGTTCCCGAAGGTTTGGGGGCCCCTCTGTTGCCAAAGAGGGTGGAAGAGCCGAGATTCCAAACCAGGTGGAGGCTCCGGGTTTCCCAAAGGGGCGGAAGCTCTCGGGGTCCAAAATGGGCACAAGACCCAATGTTTCCAAAGGGGCGATAGGTCCCGAGTTTTTTATCGTGGTGGGCGCCTCATCGTTCTAAAACGGGGCGGAAGCCCCGCTATTCCCAAAGGCGCGGAAGTCCCGATGTTCCGAAAAGCGCGGACGCCCTCGGGTGCCCAAAACGGATAGGGCCTTGCCTTTCCATAAAGGGCACATGCTATGTACCTAGAGGGGTCGCTACCCAAAGTACACTTCCATAGAGCCCTCAAAAGGGGGGTTTTTGGTCAGACAAAGGGCATCTCCAGCGCCTGCAACCGCTAGCGACTGCCTGCGACCATGAGCACCCCCCATGTAGATTCTAGCGGTAGAGTCCACCACCCGTGCCCGAGGGCATCGTTAGAAGGCAAATGAAACCCCGTAACGTATCAGTTGACTTTTTACCACCCATGAGACGATACACGCCGATGATAAATAGCAAGCTGGCATAGGTCACATGGCGCGACGAATGACTTTGTAATTCTTATCTGTTTTGAATGTGTTTAAAAGTTGTCGTTGTCGTGACATTGGGTTGTCCAGTCAAGGTGAAAACACGGGCTCACAAGTGACGAACCCAAAGTTAATCCCTTCGTAACCCAAAAAAGGACCCCTTGCTTGGTTTGTTTTGTGGCCCGGTCTTTTTCAGGCTTTTTCATGCATGATAGAGGGCCAAAATGCCAATTGCTTGCCCGCTGAATTGCAATTACCAGTGAGGACCAAGTTGAAACACCCTTTTCATGGAGTAGTTGAATGACACTTGATCGTAGGGATTCCGAGTTCTGGAACAACGACTTTGAAGCATTAAGCATAAATGAAATTGAACATGCGCTACGAGTGCTCGTGAATTTAGGATGCACAACACACGGGACTACTCACTGCCAAATGGAAGCAACAAATGGCTAGGGAACTGTATGATCCATTAGGTGTCATGCCGTGCGTAGTGGTGTCTAGCGTCACCCAACCAAAGAGAGAAAAAACAGCCATGGGCAAAAATCTGCGTAGAGTATTGCGTAGTACAGATTTGCTGGCGTGGAAACAGCAAGCGTTTGCATCACTTGTCCGCGTTGTATGGAGCTCTCCACACAAGCCGCTTACAAGTTTTGATAAGGAAGCACGAAAGATCAATTTGGAGTATTTGCCACCCGCATCCGAATGCTTGCATGAGGCACCAATGTGAAGCGCCATCTAGCCGAACTTGCCTTACATTCACACCCCGCTAGGGAAGCTATTACAACCAAGGGGCCCCCTGCTTGTGAATGTGCTTTGTGGTCGTTATATTGCATGTAATAGAATTGGGGGTCTGGTGCAATAGATACTCCGTAGCACATCCGACATTTCGGCCGCCCTTCCCTATGACTTGTTCCATGAATGAGGCCCAAATTTCTAATATGTACAAATATTTGCGCCTGATTAGGGTTATACGTGTGGGTAAAGTGGATAAACGAGCGGGACATACCTTGCGGTTTTGCACTGCATTCCTCTAGCATGTAGCTCACAACTTATTGGCTACGGAAGGATGCAATGAGACAACCCTACATCCGCCGCAAGTCATTGATTTACTATAGCAGATTGTGTTAGACAAGGGCTGGTGTCCATAACCGAAGGCGCAACTGTGTCAATTACATTTGATAGGAAAAGCCAAAAGCCTTGTCAAACAAAAATTACCGCGGAGGCCCATAGCAACGAGTCCTATGCCAATTGTCTGCGGGCAAACAATGCGGATTGGTGTGCGTGCACTTACACAATTCTGCAGCTGGGTGGTGACAGAGAAGCATATCATTTAATGTTTTGCACGAGCGCGACGTCGGAGCTGAATCTTATGACCGAAGTCGATTGCAAAGAACAATTTAACCGGGTACAAGCAAAATGGGTGACAACCCACATGCAAGAGGTTTCAGAAGCAAACGATGGCGGGGCTTTGATGGAGGATTCGTGCAATGCACAAAAAGCTGGACTTCGCTGTGAATGTTTGGCACACAAAGGACAACATGTTTTCAGGGCACTAGACACACCGATCGTCCCGGATGCCGGCGACGCTACTAGAAGGCGTCCCAGACTGTGGCTTTATGTTGGTTTCGTGATAATATTCTAGTTCCGTCCAATGCGCCATAGGAAGGGCGGGGAGATATGGTAGAGCTGGTACATGCAAGTCTTTAAGAAACCTACGTGCTTCCCTTGACATGCGACTGCATTGCGGATGACCACATGCACCAGTGAATGTTGTGCCAAGCCTTTTAAAGCAATAGGGGTGGTTATGGTTAGAGATAGTGAGGGGTGAGGAACTACATTTGCCAAAACCCTTGCGACATGGGACCTGTGCTTTGGGGCATTGTAGCTGAGCCCGCACTCACAATACCCTCCCGAGGGTGCTTGGCCCCTTTTTCAACGGTGTGCGAAAAACGTCCTCTCATATGTGACGTCGTTGGCGGCTGGGATACTCAGTGTGATAGCCCGGTTGCACGTGGCGGTGCGGATAGGTTAGGGCTGCATTGGCTACTTGCCACCCCCCGTCATGTGCACCAGGCCACAAATATGTGTGTGTTTCACTTGTCGTACTTTATGGCATCCTCTTGTGCCACAATACATTTGTACTTGGAGGTAACCATGTATAGCAGCCGCCGCATGAGTGGTGACCTGAGAACTAGGGGGGGTCTTGGGGTGTAGGAGGGTGTCTGCTAGGGCTTGCGTGAGCTGACAGAGAGCCCTTGATAGCATATTTCTCTGTATCAACAACAACAGGGGACATAACCTATTGTGTCGTGTGGCAAGTCTTGGGTGTAGGTTTTTTGTTTCTACAGCCACGACTATGGGCACCATGACTGCCATCGGTGCCTTTTGGTGCTCCCGAGGGGGAGGGCCGCGCACTGCCAGCAAAGAGTCAACGTGGCACCAGTCACCCGCGCTATGCGAAGCCCGGCGGTACAGGGGGGAGCTCCACTACCTGTTTGTTGAATGCCTTGTACCGCTGACCCCTTGTCTGCTCCGTTTGCCCTATCCTCTCCTCCTTATTCATGAGGCACTCCGGGTGCTTGCGAATCCTTGGCCATGATTCATGTTGCTGTTTTCCAACACAACAAGTGCTGCACCAAGGGGTACACTTGTGGGCGCACTGTAGAGTTGCTAACCTCCGTCATTTCCTCTTGCAGAAAGGCGCCTAGTGCCGCGTTCGAATGTGGCTTTGATTTGATGCTCCACCTCAAGAGAATTTCGCACTCGAGCCTTTACTGCTGCCTGTTTTGTCGCGTTTATGGTGTGTGTGTGTGGGTACTTGCGTGTGGGTCTGTGTGTGAGTAGGGTTACGGACAAAGCTTAGTGAGTGTGCCTATTGGTACTTGTCGGTGTATATAGTGTTTTGAATGTCGTCGAGGAAGTTGTCTATATTTGTATTGAAGCTTCAGGGAAAAAGTGAGACTGGGGCAACTGTCTGTCTCCCCTCAAGTGCCGCAACTGCCCCTTAGTACACTGCCATGAGGGCACCCTGCTTCACAGTCTGTGGTTCCCATGACCAACAAAGCCAAATGCCTGAAAATACTCTGCACCAAGGGGTCCTGTGAGGATCCACATATGTGGACCCTCCCACACAAGGATATGGGGCAAAAGCACTATGAAAGTGTGTTTCTTTAGTTGGCAAATGCAATGCCCCCCCCCCCCCCGCACCAACTAGAGGATCGGTGTGGAAGGGGAAGTAAGAACACCCACCCTTTTTTTGAGGGCAGGGAATACAAAAAAAATATGCTTGAAGGCATTTGAACAGGTACGGGTGGGTTTCGGGTACTCTACTAAGGGCTTAGAAGGGGTGAAAATAGGGTATGACATCACCAATAACCAACTCCTCCCGGGAATGCTACAAATAGGCAACTTTGGGACGAAAGTGGTGAGATCAGGCATTATTCAACCCAAATAGTCACTTTGAATTATCGAAGTAATCAAAAGAAAGGGGAATGTTTCCAATTTCCATGTTATGCGGCGGGTAAATGGTCCGGATGGGCAATTTTTCGGGGCAAAGTGGTTTTTTTCTACCACCCCCATGAAAGCCAGAATTAGTCAAATGTTCGTGGGAACCTAACCCTAAGGTACAAAATTAGCGCGGCCAAATAGCGTGAACCGAGCTCGACGGTGTTCGAAAAGAACAACTAGCTGGTATTTGGAGGAAATGCAATTGAGGGGTGGTGTGACATTTTGCCCCCACACAGCCCTACCACCGTCTCAAATGTTCCTCAACCAATTTTTTTTGAACTCCAAACTTGGAGCGGGGGGTTGTTGTAAGCCCCCCCCCCCCTCCCCACCACCACGGCCTCCTAGACCCTTGGGGCCGGGGACCCTGTCGTGGTGTGGGGGCCCGCTGGACAACGCGACAACGCGAATACGGCGGAAAAGTGGGATCCTAGAGTGCGCCAAGACGTTTCATGCCAAACCACCCCCCCGTCATTTACAATTTCATTCAAGACGTTACCCATTTCCCACGCTTGTGTTCCTACTGCGTCCAAGAGTGGAATGCAAGCAGGGGGCGGTTGGGAGTCTGCCTCGGTTTCTGTGGGCCAAGTTTCCCGCGTTGGCCCGTAAACAAGTACATCAGTACGTACATGAACGTTCCTCCGTCAGGTCAATTTGAAATGTGTACCCACCTTGGCTAGAGGCCCATTGGCCACTACAACTCAATTACTTCGCTCCATTCGATACGCCCCATCCTTTATGTTCTAGTGCATTTTGTGCTTTTGCCCTGTTGACACTTCTGGGCATCTGAAACACTCACATCTCCTGCTACACTTGCTCATGCATCCCTCATACATGGTCATTCTCGGGTCATGGTTTCATTTGCGCATTTGCTGGCTCAATCTTTGCCCTCGGTACACCTCTTATCAGTGTCATTGCGCAAAATGCGCTACCCTCCCCCGCCCGTGTTTTTTTTTCACGGGGTGGTGGCCCGGGCACGTGCCAATCTCTAGACCAGAGATATGGGGGCCGATCTTGGTGAGGACCCAACCCCAAAGGGGGGGGCTCCACACCCCAAAATGGTTGTACAGAACAATGTTTATGGTGGGCGCCAAAGATTTTGGTTTAGGCATACGGAAGGGGCAAAGTTGTTTGTTGAACCCTATATGTCTACACTCCAAAGACTCAGATTCTTTTGGGAGGATGAACAAATGGCTAAAAAGCACAAAAAAGGATTTTGACCCCAAGCCGACCTCCAGGTCAGACCTTGGCTAATGGGGGCCGGAGTGACGTGCAATTTTTTTGAAAAACATTTTACCCCACTTGTGCATATTCAAAATCATCGGCGCCTCATGAAGATCATTTTTAGGTATGTATGTTAGCGTGCCCAGCGAAACCTCCTGGGGAGCCTGTCGGCTGACCGCCCGACCCGCCGGCCCCCAAGGTTTGGGTCAACCAAGGAGGATGGGGGTCCCCCACCCTCCCCCCTAGAATCCCCAAACTGGTTGCACACCCCTCCGGGTCACATATTGGCTGGCGGCAGCCCCCTTGACCACACATGAACTATGCTTTTCTATCAACTGCCACATCGTTGCATTTTGGCATGTTTAAATTAGATGGACTTATGCCCGGAAGACAAAACCACCACATGGCAACGGCTCTTACTCCGCACACTTTTTTGCGTGTTTATATTCCTCCTTTTCCAGCAATCCGATAATAATGCGACCTCGGCAGCTGTAGAAAAACCGCAGCCGCGGAACGCAATCTCCATCCTGCAACAGACATAGAAATACTTGCCAATGGCTGGCTCCGCAAGGAGAACCTCGCCCCTTATTGCTATTGGCACGTCAAAAGTTCCAACTGGTGTTCGGTCAACTCTCGCGATTGCTGAAACGTCAACATGAGACGGCGTTTTTACTTGCGTGCCTGTCATAGTTTCTACGCACTCCTTGTCCCTGTGTTCCAGCCTACCGCGATGTTGCTGCTTTCTTTCCAGAGAAAATGCACTTGCTTCACAACACTCAACTTCCACTAAGAGCATCCCGCCTGCTCGCTGCCACACGGCGTACGCCAAACCTGCTCCGCCGGTGATCGAAGCTTGCGCGGCAAACTAACGGAACAACAAACCTCAACACTATCATGACAAGGAGGACACTAGCTTTCAAAACGGTACGGCGAAGTTTGCGGAACATTCCAGAGGAGTTTTGCCCATACATTGCCTAAGTCATACCGACCTCGTCATACCACACACATGTACATGTATTGTGTTTGGTGCATTGCAACATACCACATAATTGGATGTATGCACTGCAGAATTCTTTGGACACAGACCTTTTCATTCTTTGCTCGCTTTTCTTCCATGTACCATACGGCCACACACTCACACGTGGCACACAACTTATGTAAGAGTATGACACCACGGTTGCCCACAACAAGCCCCTAAGCAACAGAGTCTATATACGGTTACGAACCATCAGATACTATCCTTTCTCAATCGAATCACGGTGTGTGAATCCTTTTGTCCCAACCACTTTTCACCTGCAGTGGAAACACTTCAGTCTGCAGTAGGTTTACTGTTTTGAAGGCTACTATTTTTGGCTTCCAAGTTTTCCCTGATCTCTAATTGTATTGTTTTGTTTGTCTACGTTTTTCACCAGCCTTAAGTTTCTTCGAATTCGGCCATACACTTCAAGTAACTCACAACAACAGTGATTCCTTCTAGAAACACTCCTCAGTGTTGACGCAAGTGGACCCTGGTGGTCGACCCCTCTCACCCTAAAAGCAATACGATGGCGCACAGCCACTGTGGGTGTGGGGGTTTTAATATGTCCCCTGAATCTCCCTTCTAAATATTGGGATCCGATCATATGTGTGCCAAGCGCCTTTCACTATCACCGTGTCCGACATCTTTCCTTTGTATGCGTGTTGTTGTCGACAACTTCCCGCTCTCGTCCTTTCCACTAGACCCTTCAAGACAACCAAACTCGACGGAGCCGGGGACGTTCCAAATACAAATAGGCCTGTGCGTGGAGATTGCGGCATCCTCAACATGTTCAACGGCGCTTAGACTCCCCATATGCTAGAGATAGAGTTGCGAGCCCTGCTCTATTGGGTACACATCGTGCAACGCGAGTAGGAGGTGAGGTCACCTCATTGAGAGTGGGTGCGGCTTTCTTGTGTTGCTAGCAATTGAGGGTGGGCACTCACGCGTTGATGTAGGCTGGAGACGAGTTATTGCTGCATACATGAACAATGGCTTACGTGTTGCGGATAAAGGCACTTGCTTTTCAAATTGGTGCAACTAATGGCACGAGTATCATATCGCTTGATGGGGGACAATGTTGCATAATTCGCAGATCGTGGTGGAATGAGGCTCGTAATGGGAATTTTTCAAAATGCACATACGGTGGGGCAAAATGTCCACAAATGGGGATGAGGCAACACGGGCCACATCTAGAGACCACATTGTTCTGTAAGTTCATCTAGAAGTAAAGAGTTTTGCCAACGGGTACTCCATCATGAAGCACGTTAAAAGCAGCAACACTTTGCGCTCAAAGACAAGGCACAAATGGCTGCCGTGAGGGGCCCACATCATCATTTTGGGGGTCTTCGTCATCCTCGAGCGCGCACTTAGGATCCTCCACTAGCGGACGGTAGTCCGGAAGCTGGAATAGAATATCCCCCACATGTCGTACCAACAGGGCAACACTTTCAAAATGGACGCATTGAGGGCTCTGCTGTGAAGTGAAGCCAAAGACTAGTCCTTGACTAGTGGACCGGTCAAACCACAGCCGCTGGTCATGCAAATGTGCTCTAGCGCCCTTCGTGGAATGAAGCTCCAAACGCAAGTAAGGCAAGCAGGGCCGCACAGAACGAGTCAGCCAAATTCGGAAGCAATCATAAGCAAAGGAAACGCCAAGCAAAGGTCGCCACTGTCATGAGAATGTCAAAAGAAGTCATGGGACAGGGGTTGTGGCTTACCCGAAACATGGGTGCGTGTGATGTGAGTGGATGAATGGGTGTGTGCGTGTTCTTGGGTGTATGTGTCTGTCGGTGTGTGTTTGTGGCGACCCACGAGCTGAGTAATATTGCCAATATGGAGGGAAACAAACTCGTACCACGAATGCATATGGGTGTATGCTCTTGTTCAGAGGGTGTCATTCGTTGAGTTACAGAAACGGCGGGAGCCAAATTATCATATTTCGTTTAGAGTTTCGTTACACTTGGCCACCATATTGTCCCAAGAAGAATGACAGGGTAGATGAGGCCGCTTTGGAAGGACTTTCACCTCGTTTTTTCTACGTGGGCTTCGTGTGCAAGTATGATTTCCGTTGGTCTAGAAAGGCGTGGTCTGGGTGATATGCGATGCACCGTTTTGGGGGACCCACAAATTTTGAGTTATGGTACCAGGCGATATCGATGGGCGAACCCAGTTATTGCTTACTACGGCTTAGATGGTCAAACTTCAGCACTTGCTGTCAAAATTGCCGTGGCACGTGGCGCGCTGACATATAGGCAACATCCATAGGGATTGGGTGGATCGCAAGTGAATGGAAAGATCTCTCCGTGTGTCTTGTTGATGCACTTGTTGGTCATGGGTTTTGTAGCCATTCAAGGTCATCCACTGCTGAGGAGACTGAACCTATTGGTGATCAATAGGTACGCACAGTTTCTGCTTGCTTCGGATGTACGTGAATCTGTGTAGCATTCGCTAGCGTTCCAAAGCCGACTTGACAGTGCCTGGTCACCCGAAGACCTTTGAAGCGTTCCCTCCTCCCCTTTCTTCTGTGCCCAATTCGATGCTCACCTCTTCTGTGCCGTGTGCTCTATCAGTATGCTGTTGGCAACCTTTAGGCCCAGCGTGCTGGGTTTCAACGGCATGTGGTTCCTCCTCTACGGGCAGCGGCGGCACAGCCCACTCAGGTGAACTGGTGTTCGTTGCGGGCACGGTGTTGTCTTCAACGGTGGTTTGCAGCTTCCACACGTTCAGCGTCGGAGGTATTTAGCCGCATTGACAAATTGAAGGTGGGACCGCTTCCTTGGTGCAACAGTTCCGAGTATTCTTCTTTCGTCCAAATTGTCTTGAAAACTTCCGAGCGTTGGGTTGTAGCTTAATGGCGGGGGTCCTGCGGCACTCCGATCGGTACAGTGTCACAACACGTGGATACTTTCTTAGCCCTCTTTGAGGCTAGCACATGAAACACTTTCTGACTGCAGAAATGTGCTTGGACGGAGGGTCTGGTATGTCGCTTACAACTCGGACTTGACACGACTTTGAAGTCATCAACCTTCAATGGAGCTGTAATTGCTTGTGACTCGGGTTTTTTTACTAGAGCTGTTTGACATCGCTCGCGGACTCCGCTCTTCACCCGTGTATTCGTGCACCCATGTTACGCGGTACACTGGGTCACACATCAATGACGCACATGAACACACCAATCGGCGGTAGGCCTGTGTGACTTTGATTTGCAAGATGCCTGCCCCATTCTGTCTACTGCTAGTTCTTACATCGAAACAATTTTTCTGAATAGTTTCTCCTTCCGTTTTTCGCCATGTACATTTATGACCCTTCTTTAATGCAAAGCATATGTCATGCTGGTAGCGCGTCCAATCTCCTCGCCGCCACTTGTATGCAACGTTGGGATGATGATTTCAACCCTAAAGTCTTCAATCAATCAACCGCAGCCCTCCGTGAACTATGGAACAATGAAGCTGCAAGAACATGTGATGCATTGCTATGTGCTGGCCTATGGGGCCACTTACAATCTGCATGATCATTGGGAGCGGTCTTGATCCCCAGAGTTTTTCTGCTATATTGCTTAGCGACATATTGCGATTTGATGGTACCCGGTTCGATTCGCACTTCATTCTTGCGGCAATGGCTTCGGGTCCTAAGCTGTTCGAAAGCTCGCTCACCATGATAGCCCTGTGGTGACAGCCCCTATCTCGGGCTTGTACCCGCTGGTATTCAACATCAACGACACTGCGCATTCATGGCTTGCTATGAAGCATCCACAACCTGAATATCGGATTTCCCCCATTTGCGGGACCTTGTGGGAGACACCGAGCTGTTGTGGGCCACAACGCCTAGTATATGCAACCTCAAGCGGGCACCCTCCACCAGATAACTACTCGCAGTTTTCGAGGTGCTACTCCCCAATCAAGGCCATTGAATGTCCGGGTCATGACATTGCCGTCTCCACCCCCTTGATCTTCGACGTCGCGCAGGCAGAATTCCTATCAACATAGTCACCCGCTGATTCGGTCGCTCTGCTCTATGTCACTCCTACCTCTCACGAACATCTGCGGCACTCGGCTATGGTTGACCTCACCGCAGCCCTTGCAGCCCTAGATCGATTTTTGGATGTCTTGCTCGCCAAGTTTCATGCCATCTCCCACCGTCCTAAGTATGAATGCCGTCGGCTTCAAACAGGACTACAGATTGTGATGTCTTCGCTCGACCACTTGCGTCCCTATTTAGCACAGCAAGAAGACCGCCTCGCGTTGGAAAAGGCGAAGTGGAAAAAGATAGTGGTCTTTGTCAAGGAAAGCCACCTCAACGAAGTGAGCGCTCTGCATGAACGTATCGGTGAACTTGCATCGGACCCCAAAGTCCGGAAAAGTATCAGGTGCCTTCAATCACGGCCCCTCGTTTTCTGTGGTCCATTCCACATATTGTTGCCAACCTTCCCTTGTTGGAGCCGCGGGACATTGATTGGAACCCCTTGGTGCGTTCACTCCGAAGTGTATAAGTGGTGAGCTTCGAGCTTGCAGGTGTTGTTACTTCTATACGTAGGCTACCCTCCATCGTCCAATCTTCTATCGCCCCCCCCCCCCCCGAATATCCTCGCGCAACAGCGGCCATCATCCCACCCATGTCTCCTCTCCCCCCCTTCAAAGTCCCCATCCCGAGGGACCTCCGTAGCTCATATTCCTCAAAGGCTCAAGATTGTCTCACCGCCACAAGAGTGCGAGAAAGCTCGCTATTTCAATCTTTTCGGGAATCTCGATGCCTTCCTTCTGCCCTTGCTTCGGCTTTCGCCCATTTTGGAGGTTGGCCTTTCGCCCGTTTCGCGAATGCCGGGGCTTCCAGCCTCTTGGGAACCTCGAGGCCTACACCTTTTCTGGAACGCTTGGCTCTGGCCCACATAAATTGAATCAAGAGGAAAATCCGGGGGCGGGCATCTTGGGAACACAACAAGTTGCTCCGAAAGGGGACAAGCCCCGGGCTATGCCAAATGGGCGGAGGTCCCCGCATTCCCAAAGGTATCAAGGCTGTGGCATTGCCAAAAGGGCGGAAGGCTTGACGTTAACAAAGGGGCGGTATCCCCGCCTACCCAATGGGGCGGGAGGCCTAGCATTCCCAAAGAGGCTGAGGCACCAGTGTTCCCAAAGGAGCAAAGGCCAACATGTTCCCAAAGAGCAGAAAACCGGGCTTCCCCAAATGGGGGAAGGTCCCGAAGTTTTCAAACGGGCAGAACCCTTGGCGTTCCCAAAGGGGTAAAAGCCTTCGTTACCAAAGTGCTGGAGGCGCTAGCGTTCCCAACAGGACCGACGCCCTCGATTTCCAAAGGAGCAGAAGCTATAGATTTACCAAAAAGGTGGAAAACCAGCGTTCCCGAAGGGGAAGAAAGCCCCGGTGTTCCCCAAGGGGCAGAACCCCAAGCCTTAACAAAGGAGTGGAGGCTGCGGCGTTCCCAAATGAACGGAAGCCCTAGCATTCCCAAAAGGCTTGGAAGCCCTCACTTGCCCAAAAATGCGGACGCCCCTTCCTTTGTAGAGGTGTTGACCCTCCGGCGTTCCCAAAGAGGTGGAAAGCTTTGCGTTCAGAAAGCGGCCCGAAGCCCCGGCCTTCCTAATGGGCCGGAATTCGCGGCATGTCCGAACCTTCCGGTATTCCCTAAGGAGCAAAGGCCCACGTGTTCCCAAAAAAAGCTGACACTCCGGCATTCCCGAATGGGTGGAGGTCCCCGTGTTCCCAAACTGGCGGAACCCCCCGCATTCCCCGAGAGGCAAAGGACCAATCGTTACCGAGCCCCTGGCATTGGCAACGGGGCGAAGACGCCAGCTTTCTCGAAGGAGTAGAACCCTGGGCATTCCCAAGAGGGCAGAAAAACTGGCGTTCCCGAGAAGAAGAAAGCCCGGGTAGTCCCCAAGGTGCGGAAACCCAAGTGTTACCGAAGGGGCGGAGGCCCCGGCGTGCCCAAGGGGTCAGAGGCCCTGGCATTATAAAAAGGGGCGGAAGCCTTAGCCTCTCCGATGGAGCGCACGGCACGGCATTCCCAAAGGGGCTAAAGCGTTCCCAAAGGAGGGCAGGCCCCGGCGTTGCCAAAGGGGCAAAACCTTAGGCGGGAGCCGCCGCTTTCCCAAGGGTGACGAGCCCATGCCGTTCACAAAGTGGCAGCAGCCCCGTCATTTCGTATGGGGCGGAAGCCTCGGCATTTCGAAAGGGGCAGAGGTAACGGTGTTCCCAATGGGGGGAGGCCCCAGGTTCACGAGAGAAGGGCGGAACCCGGGCATTCCTAAAGGCTAAGGGTCACCAAAGGGCCGGAGGCACCGGCGTTCCCTAATGGGCATCAGCCCCACCTTTCCCAAAGCGGCCGAAGCATATGGGGCCTTGAAGGGACAGAGGCCCCAACTTTCGCAAATGGCCAAAAGTCCCGGCTTTCACAAAGCAGCTGAAGCATAGGCAGCCCACAAGGAGCCGAGGCCCGAGCGGTCAAAAGGGGAAGCAGGCCCCCATGTTCCCAAATTGGGACAAGCCCCCGCTTTCCCAAAGCCTCCAGAGCGTAGGTGTTCCAAAAGGAGCGGAGGCCCAAGCAATCGAAAGGGGAAGGAAGCCTTGGCATTCCCAAAAGGGGCGGCACCACCGAGGGCCCGATGGGGTGGAGGTACAAGTGTTCCCAAAAGGGAGGAGGCACAAGCGATCCCAAAGGGGCAAAAGCCTTGGCGTTCACAAAGGGGCGGAGGCCAATCATTCTTAAATGGACGGGGCATCGGCCTTACTAGAGGGGCGGAAGCCTTGGTATTTCTAAAGGGGAAGAAGCTCTAGCATTTCCAAAGGGGGCATAAGCCCTAGCACTCCGGACCGGGGCAAAACCCCTACGGTTCCGAAAGGGGTGGAAACCCTTATGTTCCCAAATCGGAAGAAGCCCTAGCGTTCCCAAATGGGCGGAGGCCCAAGCATTGCCAGAGGGGCGGAGGACCAGGTGTTTCCAAAGGGGTGAAAGGCCGGGCATTGCCAAAGGTGCGGAAACCACAGCATTCCCTGAAGGGCGGATGCCTTGGTGTCAACAAAGGGGCGGAGGCCGTGGAGTTCCTTACTTTATAGAAGGCCAAGCCTTCCCAAAGGAGCGGAAGCCCTGGGTGCTCCAAAGGGGTGCGAAGGCCCCGGCATTCCCAAAAATCCAAAGGCCCGTGAGTTGCCGAAGGGGCAAAAGCCCTGGGCTTCCAAAGGGGGTAGAAGACGGGGCAGTAACAAAGGGTCACAAGCCCTGGTGCAACCAAAAAGGCGCAACATGTTGTGTTCCCAAGGGGGCGTATGCACGAACGTTGGTGCATGGGCGGAAGCCCTAGGGTTGCCAAAGGGGTAGAGGAACCGGTGTTCCCAAAGGGGCGGAGGCTTGAGTGTTCCCAAAGAGGCGGAAGGGCTAGCGTTCTGCAAAGGGGCGGATGCCCCAGCGTTCCCAAAGGGCGGGAGGCTTGGGGTCACCAATGGGTGGAGGCCGCGGCGTTCCTAGATGGGTGGTGCCCCCTATAATTCCAAAGGGGCGAAGCCCGAGCCTTCCCAACAGGGCAGAAGACCTTGGATTCCCAACAAGGTGGAGGCGGCCACTTTCCCAAAGGAGCTGAAGCTTCAGCGGGTCATAATGGGCGCAGGTTTTGACGCTCCGAATGGCACCGGAGAACCCGGGCTTCCCAAAGGGGTGGGGGGCTTGCCGTGTAGAGAATGGGCGCAAGCGCCGGTGTTGGCCAAAGGCGCGGGAGGCCCGGTGTCGCCAAAAGTGGGAAAGCCCTTGCTTTGCCAAAAGAGCATAGACCCCAAACTTCCCAAAAATGCGGAGGCTCCGGCGTTCCCCATTCCGGGCTAAAGCCCCGGTGCCCCCAAGGAGGTGGAGGCCCATGAAAACCAAAAGCATGGAATGCAAGGCGTTCCGAAAAGTGCGGAAACCCTTCTAAAGGGGGCAGAGAAGGCGTTTCTCCGAAAGGGGTGTAAGCCATGGCATTGCGTAAGGTGCGCAAGCTCCGGCATTATGGGTGTAAGCCCTAGCATTGCCAAATGGGCGGAGGCGCCGGCGTTCCCAACAGGGCGGAAGGATTGGCGGTCCCGAAGGGGCGGGGGGGCCCGCGTACCTACGTGTACCGAAGCCCCAGAGTTCCCAAAGGGGCGGAAGCCCCAACCTTTCGAAACAGGACAGGCGCTGTGCGCTCCCAAATGGGCGGAGGCGCCTGCGTTCCCACGGGGACGAGGCCCTTGTGTTTCCAAGTGGAGGGAAAACACGGCGTTTCCAAAGAGGGCATAGGCCCCCTGTTCCCCACAAGTGTTGAGCCCAAAGACTTTTGAAAGGGGGAAAGCCTTGCTAGTGCCTAAAGGGCACAAAGCCTAGCCTTCCTAAATGAGTGGACGGGGGGGGGGGGGGCAGTGTTACCCAAGGCGCCCATTCCCAAGCGTTGCCGAATGGGCTAAGACCCTCGCGTCACCAAAGGGGCAGGGGCCCTAGCGTTACCAAAGGGGCCGAGGCCGCGGAATTCCCAAAGGGACGGTAACCACGGCATTCCAAAGGGGCAGAAGCTCAAGTGTTCCCAAAGGAGCAAAGGCCTAGTTGTTCCCAAATGGGCGGATGCCCGTGCTTTCTGAAAGGGGCGGAGGCGCCGGGGTTTCCACATTTGCAAAGGCCCCCGTATTCCAAATGGGGCGCAAGCCCCCGCCTTCCCAAAAGGCGGAGCACCTGGCATTCCCAACTAGGCAGAGGCCCTAGCAATTTCAAAGGAGCACAAGCCAGGGCCTTCCCAAAAGGGCGGGAAATACGGCGTTCCCAAGGGCAAGGAAGGCCCGGCGTGCGCCAAGGTGCGGCGGCCCAAGTGTTACTGAATAGGTGGAGGCGCTGGCGTTCCCAAGGGCTCGGAAGGCCGGGCGTTCTCAAAAGGGGCGGAAGTCCCAGCCTACCGGATGCGGTGCACGCCTCAGCGCTTCCAAAGGGGCGGAATAATTCCAAAAGGAGTGAAAGCCCCTGCGTTACTAAAGGGCTGAAAGCTGCGGCTTTCCCAAAGGTGACGAACCCCGGTATTCCTAAAGGGGCAAAAGCCTCAGTGTTACCAAAGGGGCGGAGGCACTAGCGTTCCGATATGGGCACAAGCCCCAAATTTCCCAAAGCAGCCGAAGCATGGGCGATCCCGAGGAGGCAGAGGCCGAGGCATTCAAAGGGGCGAGCAAGCCCGGGTGTGCCCCAAAGGGCACAACCAACGGCTGCCCCAAAGCGTCGGCAGCATACGCGGCCCTGAAGGGGCGGAGGCCCATACGTTCAAAAGGGGGAAGCTCCCCGCTGGGGCGGAAGCACCGCTGATCCCAAAGAGTAGGAAGCCCTAGCTGCCAAAAGGGGATAGGCCCCGACCTTCTCAAAGATGCGGAGGCTCCGGCGTTCCCCCATTGGGGAAGAAGCCCCGGCGCTGCCAAGCATGTGGAGGCCCATGGCACCCATAAGCGTGGAATGCAAGGTGTTCCCAAAAGTTTTGAAAGCCTTCTAAAAGGGGCGGAGAAGGCGCTTCTCCCAAACGGGTGTAAGCCATGGGATTGCTAAAGGTACACAAGCTCCGGCCTTGCCAAAAGGGTGTAAGCCCCAGCATTGCCAAATGCGGGAAGGCGCCGGCGTTCCCAACGGGACAAAATGCTTGGCCGTCCCGAAGGGGCGGGGGGCCCGGCGTACCTGCATGGACAGAAGCCCTAGAGTTCCCAAAGGGGCGGAAGCCCCAACGTTCCCGAAGAGGAGCAACGCCGTGCGTTCTCAAATGGGCGGAGGCGCTTGCGTTCCCACGGAGACGAGGCTCTTGCGTTTCCAAGTGGAGGAAAAACGGGGCGTTTCCAAAGAGGGCAGAGGCCCCCGGCTTCCCACAACTGTTGAGCCCACATACTTTTGAAAGCGGCGGAAGTCTTGCTAGTGCCAAAAGGGCAGAAAGCCTAGCCTTCCTAAATGAGCGGACGGGGGGGGGGGGGCAGTGTTACCAAAACCGCCCAAACCCAAGCGTTGCCGAATGGGCTAAGGCCCTCGCGTCACCAAAGGGGTAGGGGCCCTAGCGTTACCAAAGTGGGGGAGGCCCCGGAATTCCCAAACGCACGGAATCGACGGCATTCCAAAGGGGCGGACTCTCCAGTGTTCCCAAAGGAGCAAAGGGCCAGCTGTTCCCAAATGGGCAAAAGCCCCTGCTTCCTGAAAGTGGCGGAGGCCCCGTGGTGTCCACATTTGCAAAGGCCCCCGTATTCCAAATTGGGCCGTAGCGTCCCCAATGGGACGGAACAACCCTTTTCGGAAGGCTGCAGCTTCCGCCGTCTTGGGCACGCCGGGTCTTCCGCCCCTTCGGGGATGACTGGCCTGCGGGCCCTTCTAAACACGGGGCATCCTGCTCCTCGCCAATGCCACTTCCTCCACCCTTTAGGGAATGTTGGGGCTTGCGCTCAATTGGGAACGCGGGTGCCTTTGCACATGTGGAAACCCCCGGGCTTCGGCGCCTTTTACAATGTGGGGGCTTCTGCCCATTTGGGAATCCTGGGGCCTTTGCTCCTTTGGGAACACCGGTGCTTGCGCCCTTGTGCGATTGCCGGGGGCTCCGCACCCTCGGGAATGCTAGGCCTTAAACCCCTTTAGGAAGATCCAGGCCTCAGCCCCTTTGGAAAGGCTGCGGATTCCGCCCCTTTGGGAATGTTGGGCCTTCCGCACCTTTGGAAATGCCAAGCCTTCCACCCCCTTCGAATCACCCTGGCCTCCGGCCTTTTGGGAAGGATATTGCTTCTGCCCACTTGCGAATGTACGGGCTTCCACCCCTTTCGAAGCGGGAGGGGTTCTGCTGCCTTTGGAATTGCTGGGGCTTTTGCCCCTTTGGAGAATGCTAGTGCCTCCGCCCCTTTGGAAACGCCAAGGCTTCGGCCCCTCTAGTAAGGATGGGGCTCCGTCCATGTAGCAACGCCGGGGCTTCCGCCCCTTTGGGAACGCCGGGGGCTCGACACCTTTGGGAAGGCTTGGGTCTCCCACCCTTTAAGAACACCGCGGCCTCCTCCCCTTTGGGAGCACCGGTGCCCCGCCCCATTGGGGAGCTCGGGCCTCTACCACTTTTGGGCTCCGTCCCCCTTTTGTAATGCGTGGGCCTCCACCCGTTCAGGAACACACATGTTTCACGGCGCTTTAGGACAGCCGGGGCTTGTGCGCATTTGGGAACGATAGCACCTTTGCTCCTTTGGGAATGCCGCTACCCTAACTCCATCAAGACTAATATTGTGACCGAGCTGGTGGGGGAGGGAACAGTAGCTATGACTAGTGAGGGACATCAAGAATGTTTCACACATTGATGACTCTTGACAAAGTGAAATCAGCTTGCAAGTGAACCCCATCACCACAAAGCCCACTTTCAACGCTTTTTGGATTCATTTCACCCGTTTGTGCACCCCAAATGGTCTAGGATGAGGTTTCGAAAAATGTGTTTTTGACCCATTTTTGACCCATTTTTGGTCCCAAAATAGCCCATTTTCAAGGCATTTTGGGATTTTCGGAGGACCATAATGGGCCACCACAAGCTCAAAACAGTCCAAAAAGACTTGTTTTAGCGTCGCACATGGTCTAGGATCATTTGTGAGAAAAGTCATCAATTTGACCCTGCTGGACCCTATTGACCCATTTGGGCACCCACTTGTTTGGGCTTGAGCTTGCAGCTTGCCGCAGCCTAGTGGGCCTAGGTATTGGGGTCTCGGCGTTCGTTTGGGCAATTTTGAGGGGTGGAAACCACAAAAAGTGGGGGGTTGCCGGTGCAGGAGGTGCCCTCGGAATCGCATTTTGAGCCAAGTAGCCAAAGGTATGGCCTATTCTTGGTTTGTGGCTGTCGGCATTTGGAGCTTTTGGGGGCCTTTTTGGGTCGTTTCCGGGACATATCATGGAGTTAGAGGGCGTCAAAGATTTCGTTGACACCGGGAGATCAAGCTGCACGTGGAGTGTACCCACCGTTTCCCTTCGTTTTGCCGTTTTGAGTGTGTTCCAGGGCTTTTTTGGCCCCAAAATGGCTGCTTTTGGCCCTAAACTGCAGTTTTTGAAAGTGAGGTCTGCCAGTTGCGAACCCCGTTCCCGGCTGCCACCGTCGAGTTTCTTGCTCAATCTTCGTGTGATTGTACTTCACACCCATAGGTATCATCCGGCAAAATTTCACCCGAATCCAAAGCACCACGGCGGAATTCTGATTTTTACCCATTTCGCGCGCGTTGTACCTTGCTTGCTGCTTGCTTGCTTGCTTGCTGGCTGCTGCTGCTGCTAAACATGGTAGGTCCACTCTAGACACTAAAAAGGGTGGACAGGATCCACCAGCTCGGTGAACACTAACCCTAGCCCTACCTTTCATGAATGTTGGGGTGTCCGCCCCTTTGGGAACACAGGGGCTTCCACCCCTTTTGGAATGCCGCGGCGTCCGCCCCTTTGTGAGCGCTACGGCTTCCGTCCGTTGAGGAACATTGGGGGCTCGACGCCTTTTGGAAAGCCTGGCTCCGCCTCTATGGCAGCAGCGGAACTTCCTTTCCAATGGGAACTCTGGGCTCGCGCCCGCTTGGGCCTCATTCGGAACGACGGAGCTTTTGCCCCCTTGGGTAGGCAGGGACCCCTGCCACTTCGGGAACGCATGGGCTTCGCCCCCTTGGTGAAAACCGCGGCTTCCTTTTGCTTGCACTCGCTGGTCCTTCCGCCCTTTTGAGTGGCTTCCGCTCCTTTAGAAACGGCCGGCCCTCAATCCCTTTGGAAACCTTGCGGCCTTTGCACCATTGGGAACGCCAAGGTCTCCGGCCCTTTGGTAATGGTGGGGCATCTCCACCTTTGGGAACGCCCGGGCGTCTGCCCCTTTTGGGAAGGCAGTAGCTTCCGCCACTTTATGCACACCGGGTCCTCCGCCACTTCGGGGACGAGTGGGCCGTGGCCCCTTCGGAACACGGGGCTTTTTGCGCCTCAAAAATGCCGGTTCCTTCTCCCTTTTGGGAACCCCCGGGCTTGCGCCCATTTCGGAACATGGGGGCCTTTGAACATGTAAAAACCTCGGGGGTTGCCTAGGCTTCTACCCCTTTGGAAATGCTAGCGCTTCCGCGCCTTTGGAAACGCCAATGCTTGGGCCTCTCTGGTAAGGCCCCGACTCGGTCCATGTAGGCATGCCGGTGCTTCCACCACTTGGGGAACGCCGGAGGCTGAACACCTCAGGGAAGGCGTGGGGCTCCGACCCTTTCACAACGCGGGGGCCTCCTCCCCTTTCGGAACACGGGTGCTTCTGCCCAACTGGGGAGCTCAGGGCTTCTACCTCTTTAGGGAGTACCCGGGCTTCCTCTCCCTTTTTGAATGCCTGGGCCTCCACCCCTTCATTACCACATGTGTTTACTACCGCTTTGGGAAAACCGGGGCTTGTGCGCATTTGCGAATGCTAGCGCCTTTGCTTACTTGGGAATACTGTTACCTCCAACCTTCGGGAATGCCGGGGCCTCCGCCCCATTGGGAACCCCGGGGCTTCCGCCCCTCTGAGAATGCCAAGAGTTTCCGCCCACTTGTGAACGTTGAGGCGTCCGCCCCTTTAGGAACGCCGGGGCCTCCACACCTTTAGGAAGGCCTGGCTCTGCCTGTATGCCAGCGACGTAGGCCAGGGCTTCAACCCCTTCACGAAAGCATGGGCTTCGCCCCCTCTGGGAACACCGCGGCTTCCTTTTGCTTGCGCACGCGGGTACTTCCGCAATTTTGGGAAGGCAAGCGTTTCCGCTCCTTTAGGAGCGGCCGGCCGTGCACCCCTTTGGAAACCTTGTGGCATTCGCATCATTGGGAACGCCGCCGCTTCCGCCCGTTTGGGAACACCGGCCCCTTTGCCTCTTTCCGAACAGCGGTGCCTCCGCCCCTTTGGGAGTGCCGGGGCTTCCGCCCCATTAAGAATGCTGCGGTTGCGGTTCGATTTATTATGACGGGGCTTCGGCCACTATTGGACCAGCGGCGTCCCCGCCCCTTTGCGAGTGCCCCGGCTTCCGTCCAATCGGGAATGCCGCGGCTTCCTTTCTTTAGGGAATGCCACAGCTTCCGCACCTTTGGGAACGCCAAGGCCTCCGGCCCTTTGGTAACGGTGGAGCTTCTGCCCCTTTTGGGAAGGCTCCAGCTTCCAGCTCCTTGGGCACGCCGGGTCTTCCGCCCCTTCGGGGAGGTCTAGCTAGCGGCCCCTTCTGATCGCAGAGGTTCTTGCTCCTCGCGAATGCCGCTTCCTCCGCCCTTTTACGAAGGCTGGGGCTTGCACTCCATTGGGAACAGGGTTGCCGTTGCACATGTGGAAACCCTGTGGCCTCCACCGCTTTCTGAATGTGGGGGCCTATGCTCCTTCGGGAGCGCATGGGCCTTTGTTCAGTTGGGAACACCGGTGCTTCCGCCTCTTTGGGAATGCTGCGGTTTCCGCCCCTTTGAGAAGACTGGGGCCTTTGCCCGTTGTGGAATGCCAGGGATTTCGCCCCTTTGCGGACTCTGCGGCTTCTGACCCTTACGGAACGTTGGGTGCTCCGCCCCTTTGGGAAATCTGGGGACTTTCCTCCGTTGGGTGCCTTCGCCCGTTTGGAAACACTGGGGCCTCCGCCCCATTGCAAACGCCGGGACCTGTGCCGCTTTGGGAACGCCATGGCGTCTACCCCTTTGGTACCTTGAGTGCCTCCGCCCATATCGGAACGCTTCGGTCTCCGCTCTTTTGGTAACGCCGCGGCCCCCGCTCATTTAGGAATGCTAAGCTTTCGGCCCTACTTTTGCCCCTTTCCGGAGCCCGGGGCCCCCGCACTTGTGGGAAGCCCGGGGTCTCTGCCCCTTTTGGAAATCCATGGCCTGCCCCTGATTTGAGAACGCAAGGGCGTCGTCCCATTTGGGAATCCCGGCGGCTCCGCCAATTTCGGAACCCAGGGCGCACATCCCCTTTGGGAACCAATCCTCCGTCCGGTCTAGTAGCCAAAGGAATATGAGTGTCGCAAGTGTGAGTGGTCTGCGTCCCATCTTGGGACCCCAACGCGGCTGAGGCTCGGTCATTCTACACCCCAGGTCCTCTCGACACGTGTGAATTTGTTGGGCATGCCAACAAAATCACACATTTTGTCCTATTTGAAAAATGCATGCACTGAGGCATCTCCATGCATGCGGGGACACGGGGACGCTACAACACAATGCAACGGCAATTGTGTTGGTGATTGTGCAACTGGACCACTAGGTCCGGATTCCCACATTAGCAAACAACCAAAAACCGCAAGAGGTGCCCTGTTTAAAGGGAAGGAAATTTTACCACACACTCCATGGATCAGTGAGATCATCTTGAGATCTTGAGACAAAAGGCGGTGAGGCAAACATGCATGAACAAAGCAGGCGTAGGTGGTTGGCTGGGTGGCTGGCTAGGTGGTTGGTTGGTGGGCCAACCAGCTGGCCGGCCGAAACCGCCCCCCTCCCCGGCCAGCGCAGCTCCAACATTGTATGATTAGCCTAGTCCCTCATAAACACGGCCCCGGGGTTTTGAGCATCCGGCACCCCGGCACGAATATCATCGACCACCTTCCTTCTTAGTTGCCACCACCATGGCCAGTACTCCTCACAACAATATTGTAGAATGCAAAGGCCCCAATCACCGGCCGCAGACTATGCCTTAAGCATAGGGAAAGCTGAACAAGCTATGTGACCCAACACCTCTATGAGGTAAACCCCTGGTACGCAGCTGGCACGCAGCTTAGTGTGTCTGGCCTATACAAAAGATGCTCATGTGCAGGTGGAAAACGACATAAATCGGGATTGAAGGGGGGGGAGGGCAGCCACGTAGCATCGCTGAAAGCAACTTCGTCTATGCGCCTCGCACAATGCTTTGTGGGTTTCATATGGGAGGTATTTTAGTCTTTTTTGCTGTATTTGAGCCCACGTTCCTGTACTCTTATCTGCTACCGCCTCCTGAATTTGTTGGGTGACGGCACTGCAAACAAGTTATCTCCCTCTTTGGAGGGACAAGAAACGGAAGGTGAAAGTCACCATATCCCGATAGTCTTCGGCACAGTTATCAAATTGGAATTGTGTGTGTGTGTGTGTGTGTGATGTACTGCTTTGTACAAGAAAAAGCAGTGCTGCGGACTCTCCATGATGCCCACAATTGTGAGTCATGAACCACACATGTGTTGCACTAGCGGTGTATCAGTGTGGGTGACCGAATACCATATCTGTCACCTATCAGGCACATGCAGATGTGCATGCCCCTTGATATTATCCAAAATCGCAATAGCATGTGTACTGCAATTAATAGTCGCAGTAGGACCCTGGTTTGGTAGACAAAGCTGTGCTGATGCAACAAGAAAGGACTAGTAGTGCCAAACACATAAACACATGTTGTAGAAACGGCGTCATGCACTTGCCAGGGTATGTACGCTGGTGGAGCATCTGCTGGTGGTACATCTATGATTTCCTCCACATAGTCCCATGAAACGTAGTTTGGCCCTCATCCCTATCCCCGAGACAAATGCTGTCTACCCGTTGAGTAGAAACTTATTGAAGTGATATATACGAGCATCGTGCATTGCTGCTACTGTCGAACATCTGTGTTTAACGCAACAGGCTATACCAATGTAGGGGGATGTTAGTAACGAATCCTTGTTTTTGTTTCAAGATGAACTTGGCTAGCCCTAACTTCCGTTGCACAAAGGCAGAGCATTGGTTCTAGCACTGTGTCATCATGTGTGTGTGTGTGTGTGTGTGTGTGTGTGTGTGTGTGTGTGTGCTTATACTCCAGCATTGTACACCGGACTGCGACTGTGTGAGCAGGCTTCTGTGCACGAGTGTGTGCAAGGTTTTTCGGCCTTATGCTGGCGGCACACCAGTAAAAGCCTGTGGGGGCATGTAGGTGTGATGGAGAAGTAGTATGATCCCACTGCGCTTGGCATCCGAATGCCACGCACTACCAGAGCATCGAAGGTTGCCATCATCTATTTTCCACAATCCTCGTGAACCCACCCTGGAAGATGTTCACCGTATCCGACACCCCACCAGCATAGCAAAACTTCGAAGGCTTCATCACTCCACGCGCTTTTACGTGTGGGTGATAGCACCCTCAACGTAGGTGACAACTTGGTCGTGCCCTTGATGTGGTATATGGGCTTTCCAACGAGCATGGACATGAGCGAGGTTTGGGGCTAGAGGGAGGTGCAATTTGCCGAAATATGTCTGCTCCTGGCGTTGGTGTTGGTGTCCTTGGGTGTAGCCGGCGGCCAACGGTGCCTGCGGGTCACAGTCGCTGAGGGCCCAACATCATCAGGTGTTGTTTGACGAGACGCCCTCGTGTTTCCTGAGGCTTCTTCCCGCCTTATTGTTGTGTCTGTTGTGATCACATTGGAGCCCACACGTACACCCAAGCCTTTTTCGGTCTCCTCCATTTGAGCTAATCACCCATTGAACTCGAGGCGCGATACCGGAGCAAACACCTCACTACTTACAGCATTAAAAGAATCCATAAGTAATGCATAAAACAGGGGATTTCGAAGTGCTGTATTGACATGCCCCTCGATATCTAGCTACTGGGATTAAGGGCCGTCTACATTCTTTCAAGGGTAGTGAATTCTCTAGTTGTTTGGCCCAATGAATTGTAGGATCCACAACGTCTCTTTGCCAATGCAAGAATGCAGCCATCTACTGCTGCAGAGGTTCCATATATTTGCCCAATCCGTGTGACTTTTTGATAGAGCTCACCTCCTTTGGCCAAAAGGGGCACAGTCCCCAGGGTCCCAAACGGGCCGCAGCCGATGCGTTCCCATAAGGGCAGAAGCCCTAGCGTTCACAAAGGGGGTAGAGGGCCCGCAGTTCACACAAGTGCCGAGGCCGCGGGCTTCTGAAAGGGGCGGAAGCCTTAGCTTTCCCAAAGGGGTGAAATTTGTGCTGTTTCCAAGGGGGTTGACAACCCGCCGCTCCTACATGAGTGGAGGTCCCGGAGTCCCTAAATGGGCGGAGGCCCCGGAGTTCCGAAATGGGCAGAGGCTCCGGCGTTCCCAAAGGGGCAGAACACCCGGCATTCCCAAGGGGCAAAGGCCCTAGCACTATCCAAAGGGTGGAGGCCTTGGCGTTTCTAAAAGGGCTGGACAGCCCGGTGTTTCCAAAGGGGTGGAAGCCACGGTTTGCCAAAGGGGTAGAAGCCCCGGCATTCCAAATTGGGCGGAACCCCCGCCATTCCAAGACGGGCGGAGGCATTGTGGTTCCCAAAGGAGCAAAGGCCACGGTATTACAAAATGGGCCGAAGCCCCGGTGTTCCCAAAAGGGCGGAAGAACCGGTGTTTCTAGGGGGACGGAAACCCCGGTGTTCCCAAAGGGGTCAAAGCCAGGCCTACTAGAAGGGGCTGAGGCCTCAGCATTCCCAAGGGCCCGGAAGCCACGGCATTCCTAAAATCGGTAGAAGCCGCGGCCTTCCCTGTGGGGCGGCGCCCCAGCGTGGGCAAAAGGAAGGAAGGAGGCCCCGAGTTGCCAAAGGGGTGCTAGTCCCGGCCTTCCCTAAGGTGTTGAGCCATTTCCAAAGTTGCGAAGGTTCCGCCATCCACACAGGGCCATTAGCGTGGGGGATTCCCATCGGGCGGAGCAGCTATGGGTATAGTAACCCCATGGGCTATCAGACTTCAGACTTCAGACTTTTATGGGCCATCACCCCCAACCCCCAACCCCCAAGCCCCCCATGATAGGCCTTTGCCCCCCCCCCCCCAATATCACACTTGTGCTTTGACCCCCATATCAGACTTGGCTTCCCCCCCTTTTCTCTTGCCCAATTCTGCACCTTGCTTCCTTTGCAGACCATGACCGTAGGCATGAACTAGGTATGTGAATAACAACAGGGTCAGTTTTGCTGGTGGGCCACTGCAACGCTCAACCCGAAACCCCCCATCAGGCTTTTCTCCCCCCCCCCACCCACCCACCAAGTGCTGTTGGGGGGCGAGGTCGGACAAGAAACTGCCATGCTACTGGGAACAAGTGGAAAATGGGAAAATATGGAACCTAGGAAAACGTTCAACATGCGGGAAAGTCAGGGACCCTGGGTATAGTAACCCCCCCCCCCTTTTCGAACTGCTTGGTATGTGCATGTCATCAACTTGCACATGTGATATGATGTGATGTATTGTGGTGTGGTGTGATGTGATGTGATGTGATGTGATGTGATGTGATGTGATGTGATGTGATGTGATGTGATGTGATGTGCTGTGATTTGATTTGATGTGATGTGATGTGATGTGATGTGATGTGATGTGATGTGATGTGATGTGATGTGATGTGATGTGATGTGGTGTGATGTGATGTGGTGTGGTTTGGTGTGGTGTGATGTCATGTGATGTGATGTGATGTGATGTGATGTGATGTGATGTGATGTGATGTGATGTGATGTGATGTGATGTGATGTGATGTGATGTGATGTGATGTGATGTGATGTGATGTGATGTGGTGTGGTGCGATGTGATGTGGTGTGGTGTGGTGTGGTGTGGTGTGGTGTGGTGTGGTGTGGTGTGGTGTGGTGTGATGTGATGTGATGTGATGTGATGTGATGTGATGTGATGTGATGTGATGTGATGTGATGTGATGTGATGTGATGTGATGTGATGTGATGTGATGTGATGTGATGTGATGTGATGTGCCGAAGGCACTGTTACCAAAAGGCAAAAGGCCGGGATGTCTACCCACGGGTAAAGGTGAACGGGCTGGGCTGTGTGTGTTGTGTGCGCGCTGTGTGTAAGTGTGTTGTGGCATAGCCGGACCAGTGCACTCTCGCACTTGGCCGACACTGCCTTGCCGACGCCTGCGCGCAGTCACACAGGGTCTCATTTGCCCACTGCACCCCGCGTGCCGCGCTGCACCATCAGTGCTTATTGTGTGGTGCCGCACTGCTTGGTGCTGTGCACTACACTGCACTGTGTGTGCCCTGCTGCACGGTTTTTGTGGGCAGAGGGCAGTGGGAAGTGTTACGCACTACCACGCCGCCTGGGGGCTGTGGGCAGTGGAAATCCTGCTTCACACTGCCGCATTGCCTGAGGGCAGTGGGGAGTGGTACTCCTGCCATTCTCTACCTCCCTGCCTTGGGGCAGTGGGCCGGGCATCTCCTGCAATACACTGCCGCCGTGCCTGGGGCAGTGGTCAGTGGAACTCCTGCGACACACTGCGCCACGGCCCGGGGGCAGGGGGCAGTGGACCTCCTGCAATGCACTGCCTCACTGCCCGAGGGCAGTGGACGGTGCAACTCCTGCAATGCACCGCCTCACTGCCTGGGGGCAGTGGGCAGTGAAACTTCTACAATGCACGACCTCACTGCCTTGGGGCAGTGGGCAGTGGAACTCCTGCAATGCACTGCCTCACTGCCTGGGGGCGGTGGGCAGTGCAACTCCTGCAATCCACTGCCTCACTGCCCGGGGGCAGTGGGCAGTGCAACTCCTGCAATGCATTTCCTCACTGCCCTGGGGCAGTGGGCAGTGCAACTCCTGCAATGCACCGCCTTACTGCCTGGGGGCAGTGGACAGCGCGACTCCCGCAACGCACTGCCGCACTGCCTGGGGGCAGTGGGCAGTGCAACTCCTGCAATGCACTGCCTCACTGCCCCGGGGCAGTGGGCAGTGGAACTCCTGCAATGCACTGCCTCACTGCCCGGGGGCAGTGGACAGTGCAACTCCTGCAATGCATTGCCTCACTGCCTGGGGCAGTGGGCAGTGCAACTCCTGCAATGCACCGCCTCACTGCCTGGGGGCAGTGGACAGCGCGACTCCCGCAACGCACTGCCGCACTGCCTGGGGGCAGTGGGCAGTGCAACTCCTGCAATGCACTGCCTCACTGCCCCGGGGCAGTGGGCAGTGGAACTCCTGCAATGCACTGCCTCACTGCCCGGGGGCAGTGGACAGTGCAACTCCTGCAATGCACTGTGTCACTGCCCTGGGGCAGTGGGCAGTGGAACTTCTGCAATGCACGACCTCTCTGCCTGGGCGCAGTGGGCAGTGGAACTCCTGCAATGCACTGCCCCACTGCCTGGGGGCAGTGGGCAGTGGAACCCCTGCAATGCACGGCCTCACCGCCTTGGGGCAGTGGGCAGTGCAACTCCTGCATGGCACTGCCGCACTACCTGGGGGCAGTGGGCAGTGCAACTCCTGCAATGCACTGCCTCACTGCATGGGGGCAGTGGGCAGTGCAACTCCTGCAATGCACTGCCCCACTGCCTGGGGGCAGTGGGCAGCGCAACTCCTGCAATGCACTGTCTCACTGTCCCGGGGCAGTGGGCAGTGCAACTCCTGCAATGCACGACCTCTCTGCCTGGGCGCAGTGGGCAGTGGAACTCCTGCAATGCACTGCCCCACTGCCTGGGGGCAGTGGGCAGTGGAACCCCTGCAATGCACGGCCTCACCGCCTTGGGGCAGTGGGCAGTGCAACTCCTGCAACGCACTGCCTCACTGCCTGGGGGCAGTGGGCAGTGCAACTCCTGCAATGCACTGCCTCACTGCATGGGGGCAGTGGGCAGTGCAACTCCTGCAATGCACTGCCTCACTGCCTGGGGGCAGTGGGCAGTGCAACTTCTGCAATGCACTGCCTCACTGCCCTGGGGCAGTTGGCAGTGGAACTCCTGCAATGAACTGCCTCACTGCCTGGGGGCAGGGGGCCGTGCAACTTCGGCAATGCACTGCCTCACTGCCCTGGGGGCAGTGGGCAGTGGAACTCCTGCAATGCTCTGCCCCATTGCCTGGGGGCAGTGGGCAGCGCAACTCCTGCAATGCACTGCCTCACTGCCTCGGGGCAGTGGGCAGTTGAACCCGTGCAATGCACTGCCTCACTGCCTGGGAGCAGTGGGCAGTGCAACTCCTGCAATGCACTGCCTCACTGCCTGGGGGCAGTGGGCAGTGCCACTCCTGCAATCCACTGCCGCACTGCCTGGGGGCAGTGGGCAGTGCAGCTCCTGCAATGCATCGACTGCCTCACTGCCTGGGGGCAGTGGGCAGTGCAACTCCTGCAATGCACTGCCTCACTGCCCTCGGGCAGTAGGCAGTGCAACTCCTGCAATGCATTGCCTCACTGCCTGCAGGCAGTGGGCAGTGGAACTCCTGCAATGCTCTGCCCCACTGCCCGGGAGGAGTGGGCAGTGCAACTCCTGCAATGCGCTGCCTCACTGCCTCGGGGCAGTGGGCAGTGGTACTCCCGCAATACACCGCCTCACTGCCTGGGAACAGTGGGCGGTGCAACTCCTGCAATGCACTGCCTCACTGCCCGGGGGCAGTGGGCAGTGCCACTCCTGCAATCCACTGCCGCACTGCCTGGGGGCAGTGGGCAGTGCAGCTCCTGCAATGCACTGCCTCACTGGCTGGGGGCAGTGGGCAGTGCAACTCCTGCAATGCACTGCCTCACTGCCCTCGGGCAGCAGGCAGCGCAACTCCTGCAATGCACTGCCTCACTGCCTGGGGGCAGTGGGCAGTGGAACTCCTGCAATGCACTGCCTCACTGCCCGGGGGCAGTGGGCAGTGCCACTCCTGCAATCCACTGCCGCACTGCCTGGGGGCAGTGGGCAGTGCAGCTCCTGCAATGCACTGCCTCACTGGCTGGGGGCAGTGGGCAGTGCAACTCCTGCAATGCACTGCCTCACTGCCCTCGGGCAGCAGGCAGCGCAACTCCTGCAATGCACTGCCTCACTGCCTGGGGGCAGTGGGCAGTGGAACTCCTGCAATGCTCTGCCCCACTGCCTGGGGGCAGTGGGCAGCGCAACTCCTGCAATGCGCTGCCTCACTGCCTGGGGGCAGTGGGCAGTGGAACTCCCGCAATACACCGCCTCACTGCCTGGGAGGAGTGGGCAGTGGAACTCCTGCGATGCACTGCCTCACTGCCCTGGGGCAGTGGGCAGTGGAACTCCTGTAATGCACTGCCTCTCTACCTGGGGGCAGTGGGCAGTCTAACTCCTGCAATGCACTGCCTGTCTGCCCTGGGGCAGTGGGCAGTGCAACTCCTGCAATGCACTGCCTCACTGCCTGGGGGCAGCGGACAGTGCAACTCCTGCACTACACTGCCTCACTGCCCTGGGGCAGTGGGCAGTGCAACTCCTGCAATGCACTGCCTCACTGCCTGGGGGCAGTGGGCAGTGGAACTCTTGCAATGCACTGCCTCACTGCCTGGGGGCAGTGGGCAGCGGTCAGTGGTCGGAGTGTCCTGCAGGGCCTGTGGGGATGAAGAACCGGGTACACCAGCCTGGGGGACGGGGAGTCCTGCCCAGGGGGTGGTCGGAGTGTCCCGTAGGGCCTGCGGGGAGGTAGAATCGGGCACACCGGCCTGGGGGGATGGGGAGTCCTGTCCAGGGGGTGGTCGGAGCGTCCTGCAGGGCCTGTGGGGATGTAGATTCGGGCACACCAGCCTGGGGGGACGGGGAGTCCTGCCCAGGGGGTGGTCGGAGTGCACCGCTGGGCCTGTGGGGAGGTAGATTCGGGCACACCGGCCTGGGGGGACGGGGAGTTCTGCCCAGGGGGTGGTCGGAGCGTCCTGCAGGGCCTGTGGGGACGTAGAACCAGGCACACCGGCCTGGGGGGATGGGGAGTCCAGCCCAGGGGGTGGTCGGAGTTTCCTGCAGGGACTGCGGGGATGGACAACTGGGCGCACCGGCCTGGGGGGATGGGGAGTCCTGCCCAGGGGGTGGTCGGAGTGTCCTGCAGGGCCTGTGGGGAGGTAGATTCGGGCACACCGGCCTGGGGGGATGGGGAGTCCTGCCCAGGGTTTGGTCGGAGTGTCCTGCTGGGCCTGTGGGGAGGTAGATTCGGGCACACCGCCCCGGGGGGACGGGGAGTCCTGCCCAGGGGGTGGTCGGAGTGTACTGTGATGTGATGTGATGTGATGTGATGTGATGTGATGTGATGTGATGTGATGTGATGTGATGTGACCCCCACTGCTGCTCAGGGGCGCGTGACCTCACCGTGGTGTCGGGGTTCTCCCCCCCGGGCTAACACGCAATCTGGGGGGTGACCCGGCCCAGCCGCGGCGGCCGGGTCACGGGATTCAGCGCCTCACCCCTCGCCGACCACGGTCGGCCACGATGGCACAGGGCGGGCTCCACCGGGGGGTGGCGGTAAGCAAGTGATCCCCAGGTCTCCCTGTGGCCCAGCCCTCTCCAGGGCTTGTGTGCCCCCCCCCACAATGCTCCCACCCACGACACCGTGCGCCGCTGCACAGGTACGTCATGGGTGGGGGCCGCATACGAGAATCCCCGGCCAGGTCTGGGGTTACAACACAATGGCCTTCGGTCAGGGGTCTGATGTCACTGGGGGCTACCGGTCCTGCCCTGCGGTGCAATGCGGGACAACCGTGACATCAGACCTTACAACCACTTACCCAGTGAGCACCGGGAGCCACAATGGCAGAGGGCGGGCTCTACCGGGGGGTGGCGGTATGCAGGAGTAACCCGGGTCCCCCTGTGACCCAGCCCTCTCTAGGGCTCTTGTGCGCTCCCCTACCGCAACCCACTGTTCCTTGTGTTCTGCACAGGTACATCATGGGGTGGAGATCTCGTCCTATCCGACGGGACCGGAATAGGGAGGCGGTGGAATAAAGGGGAGTCAGCGCCGGGGCGGAGGTAAGGGCCAGCGCCTGCCGCTACGGTGCTCACTGCGCCGGGGTAATGGCACCTGCCTGCAGCCTCGACGTCTGGCTCCCCAGGAAGTGCTGTGACAAAAGGGGAGGCCCCCCGTCCCTGGTCATTTGCCCGTCGGGGCGAGGAACCGATACTTGGAGTTGTGGTTTGAAATAAGGGGAGACCCCCCAGACCCGTACCTGAATGGCTGTACTGAAATAAGGGGAGGCCCCTCGATCCCTGGACCTCGGCCTACAAGGGGCGGAGGAATTTTGAGATGCCAGAGCGGGAATGAAATAAGGGGCGCCCCCCCGGTCCTGGGTCCTCCGCCCATGCAGGGTGGAACGACCTTGATATGCCGATGCAGTTTTGAAACAAGGGGTGGCCCCCCGGTCCCTGGTCTTCCGCCCAGGCAGGCTGGAAAGACATTGATGCACCGATACAGTTCTGAAATAAGGGGTGGCCCCCCCGTCCCTGCCTCTGCCATGCAGGGCGACCTCGGAACGGTCCCGAGACGATAGTGAATCAAGGGGAGGCCCCCCGGAGACGAATTTGTTTGGAACCAAGGGGGGGCGCCATCCCTCGCAAGGCCCCAGATGTGTATGTATCAAGGAATGTAGGTACGTTACTGAAAGAACCACAGTATTGTATAATGTACGCCTCCGGCCAACAGCCAGGGAGGGCCGGAGGTCCGGGTAAAAGCCCCGGACCCCGCAACGGCAGCCCCAAAGGTGAGCGCACCACTAGAAGGGGCATGTTTGCGGGGTAAAAGCATGCGCTTAGTAAACATCTAACGTAATAAATAGTGCTTACTGCTGTAATTAATGCTTAACCGGGTAAAAGGCCCTTCTCCCGGGGCTAGTTTCGTGCGCACCCCCCAGAGCCGGACCCGACCGGCCGTCCTGAGGCGAGCCCAGCAATGGGTATGGCAGGCCAGACTTTAAGTGCTGGTAGCCACGCCTCAGCACACTCCGCGGGCTTATAAGGCCCACGGGGGCCCCAAATACCGTTTCGTTCGGGAGTTAAGCCCCGGCGGAATTTGGGGTTGTTGATGGTTAAGAGGACTCACGTTGAGTATGGCTACTGTTACCCCGGGGTTATGACCCCCGGTACTGCCTGCTTACTTGCCTGCTGCTTCTAAGAGATTGGAAGGGGTTAGGACCGACCCCCCCCCCCCCAGCCACCCACGGCACTGGGACACCCCCACAGCGGCCGCAAGGGCTACGCGTGGGCGTCTCCCCTCCGTGAATTATTTGACCCCTCCGTGAATTTTTTGACCCCTCCGTGAATTATTTGACCCCTCTGTGACCTTATTATTTGACCCCCATTCTGCCCTTTGCTTCGCTTTTAGAGAACGTCGGTGACGGGAACGTTGGTTGATTGCTGGCGGGTGCATGATGTTGTTTTTAATGCGTGTATGTGTGGGCATGCGTGGGTGTCTGTATTTTTGCTCTGGGTCCCCCTGCAAGGGGGGACTCATCGGCTGGGCAGCTATACCCCTTAAACCCCTCCCCTCTGCTCTCGACCCCTTCCCCGACCCTCTGTTAAACAACCAGCACAAACAAAAGTCAGTTAAACACAAGGGGGCCACTGACAGCACCGCTTTCGGAAATTTTTTTTTCTTTTTTGGAGAACACTTTCTTGCCTATTAAACGGTGCTGTTTGATGGCGGGGTGCCTGGGCAGGCAGGCTTGCCTTCACTGCCCTACAGGGGGGGGGAGGAGAGGACGCCCGGGCAGCCAAGGGGTCAGAGAGAGCAAGGTGGTATGTAAAAATAAAAACCTGTAAGTTCCTCTCCACCCTCCCCGCCTGGGCGGTCCACATGGACCAACCCCTCCTGGCTTCGGCTTCCACACATTTTTAAGGACTTTAACAGGTTAGGGATGTTGCAGACAATACATTTTTCTGTGATTTGCCCTGGTGCTTTAGTTAGGAATAGCCCCCGCATTGTACCGCACCACACTGCACTACACTCACTGCACTGAAACCGATACCCCCTGAATTTCCTGTTTGTGGTTGCGATTGTGCATTTATTCCTTGTCAGCATGCCTCAGTGTGCCACCCATGACATCTCTTGTGGCCAGACCTTGGCACTGCTACATCCTCCAATGCAGATTTGCTTTGCGCTGAACGATCTGACACTGCTGACAGTTCAAACAGTTCTTCTGACGATTCTTCGGACACTTCTTCTGATGATTCTTCGGACAGTTCCTCTGACAGTTCTTCTACCAGTCTCAAGGATTTGCCCATTTGCCTAGGCCCATTGCATCTCATTGCGGTGTTCTTCCCCTCCCTGCGTACCCTGTCCCTCAATCTTTGTGAAAATTCTGTGGGAGAGAGTGTGGCACATGCGGTTGCAGCGCTGAAAGATGCCGCCTCACTGCATACCCTCTACCTCGATCTTTGTGCAAATATCGTGGGAGGCGGTGGGGCACAGGCGCTTGCAGCGCTGAAGGATGCCGCCTCACTGCATACCCTGTCCCTCGACCTTTGTGGAAATTCTGTTGGAGACAGCGGGGCACAGGCGCTTGCAGCGCTGAAGGATGCCCCCTCACTGCATATGCTGTCCCTCGATCTTGGGCAGAATTCTCTGGGAGAGAGAGTGGCACAGGCGCTTGCAGCGCCGAAGGATGCCCCCTCACTGCATACCCCGTCCCTCGATCTTGGTGATAATTTTGTCGGAGACAGTGGGGCACAGGTGCTTGCAGCGCTGAAGGATGCCGCCTCACTGCATACCCTGTCCCTCAATCTGAGGTCGAATTCCGTGGGAGGCAGTGGGGCACAGGCGCTTGCAGCGCTGAAGGCTGCCCCCTCACTGCATACCTTGTCCCTCAGTCTTAGGCAGAATTCCGTGGGAGAGAGTGGGGCACAGGCGCTGGCAGCGCTGAAGGATGCCCCCTCACTGAATACTCCGTCCCTCGATCTTAGTTGGAATTCCATGGGAGGCAGTGGGGCACAGGCGCTTGCAGCGCTGAAGGATGCCCCCTCACTGCATACCTTGTTCCTCAATCTTAGGCAGAATTCCGTGGGCGAGAGTGGGGCACAGGCGCTTGCAGCGCTCAAGGATGCCCCCTCACTGAATACCCTGTCCCTCGTTCTTAGTGGGAATTCCATGGGAGGCAGTGGGGCACAGGCGCTTGCAGCGCTGAAGGATGCCCCCTCACTGAATACCCTGAGTGTCCGCGCGCGCCGCCGTGAATTATTTTACCCCTCCGTGAATTTTTTACCCCCCTCCGTGAATTATTTGACCCCTCCGTGAATTATTTACCCCCCTCCGTGAATTTTTTTACCCCTCCGTGAATTTCTTACCCCCCTCCGTGAATTATTTTACCCCTCCGTGAATTATTTACCCCCCTCCGTGAATTATTTGACCCCTCCGTGAATTATTTACCCCCCTCCGTGAATTATTTGACCCCTCCGTGAATTATTTACCCCCCTCCGTGAATTATTTTACCTCTCCGTGAATTATTTACCCCCCTCCGTGAATTATTTCACCCCTCCGTGAATTGTTTACCCCCCTCCGTGAATTATTTTACTCCTCCGTGAATTATTTACCCCCCTCTGTGAATTGTTTTACCTCTCCGTGAATTGTTTACCCCCCTCCGTGAATTATTTTACCCCTCTGTGAATTGGGTACCCCCCTCCGTGAATTATTTTACCCCTCCGTGAATTATTTACCCCCCTCCGTGAATTATTTTACCCCTCCGTGAATTATTTACCCCCCTCCGTGAATTATTTCACCTCTCCGTGAATTGTTTACCCCCCTCCGTGAATTATTTTACCCCTCCGTGAATTGTTTACCCCCCTCCGTGAATTCTTTTACCCCTCCGTGAATTATTTACCCTCCTCCGTGAATTATTTGACCCCTCCGTGAATTATTTACCCCCTCCGTGAATTATTGGACCCCTCCGTGAATTATTTACCCCCCTCCGTGAATTATTTTACCTCTCCGTGAATTATTTACCCCCCTCCGTGAATTTTTTTACCCCTCTGTGAATTATTTACCCCCCTCCGTGAATTATTTTACCCGTCCGTGAATTATTTACCCCCCTCCGTGAATTATTTTACCCCTCCGTGAATTATTTACCCCCCTCCGTGAATTATTTTACCTCTCCGTGAATTGTTTACCCCCCTCTGTGAATTATTTTACCCCTCCGTGAATTATTTACCCCCCTCCGTGAATTATTTTACCCCTCTGTGAATTATTTACCCCCCTCCGTGAATTATTTTACCCCTCCGTGAATTGTTTACCCCCCTCCGTGAATTATTTTACCCCTCCGTGAATTATTTACCCCCCTCCGTGAATTATTTTACGCCTCCGTGAATTGTTTACCCCCCTCCGTGAATTATTTTACCCCTCCGTGAATTATTTACCCCCCTCCGTGAATTTTTTGACCCCTCCGTGCATTATTTACCCCCCTCCGTGAATTATTTTACCCCTCCGTGAATTGTTTACCCCCTTCCGTGAATTATTTGACCCCTCTGTGAATTATTTACCCCCCTCGGTGAATTATTTTACCCCTCCGTGAATTGTTTACCCCCCTCCGTGAATTATTTGACCCCTCCGTGAATTATTTACCCCCCTCCGTGAATTATTTGACCCCTCCGTGAATTATTTACCCCCCTCCGTGAATTATTTTACCTCTCCGTGAATTATTTACCCCCCTCCGTGAATTATTTCACCCCTCCGTGAATTGTTTACCCCCCTCCGTGAATTATTTTACCCCTCCGTGAATTATTTACCCCCCTCCGTGAATTGTTTTACCTCTCCGTGAATTGTGTACCCCCCTCCGTGAATTATTTTACCCCTCCGTGAATTATTTACCCCCCTCCGTGAATGATTTTACCCCTCTGTGAATTGGGTACCCCCCTCCGTGAATTATTTTACCCCTCCGTGAATTGTTTACCCCCCTCCGTGAATTATTTTACCCCTCCGTGAATTATTTACCCCCCTCCGTGAATTATTTTACCCCTCCGTGAATTACTTACCCCCCTCCGTGAATTATTTTACCCCTCCGTGAATTGTTTACCCCCCTCCGTGAATTATTTTACCCCTCTGTGAATTGTTTACCCCCCTCTGTGAATTATTTGACCCCTCCGTGAATTATTTACCCCCCTCCGTGAATTTTTTTACCCCTCCGTGAATTATTTACCCCCCTCCGTGAATTATTTGACCCCTCCGTGAATTATTTTACCCCTCCGTGAATTATTTACCCCCCTCCGTGAATTATTTTACCCCTCTGTGAATTATTTACCCCCCTCCGTGAATTATTTTACCCCTCCGTGAATTGTTTACCCCCCTCCGTGAATTATTTTACCCCTCCGTGAATTATTTACCCCCCTCCGTGAATTATTTTACGCCTCCGTGAATTGTTTACCCCCCTCCGTGAATTATTTTACCCCTCCGTGAATTATTTACCCCCCTCCGTGAATTTTTTGACCCCTCCGTGCATTATTTACCCCCCTCCGTGAATTATTTTACCCCTCCGTGAATTGTTTACCCCCCTCCGTGAATTATTTGACCCCTCTGTGAATTATTTACCCCCCTCCGTGAATTATTTTACCCCTCCGTGAATTGTTTACCCCCCTCCGTGAATTATTTGACCCCTCCGTGAATTATTTACCCCCCTCCGTGAATTATTTGACCCCTCCGTGAATTATTTACCCCCCTCCGTGAATTATTTTACCTCTCCGTGAATTATTTACCCCCCTCCGTGAATTATTTCACCCCTCCGTGAATTGTTTACCCCCCTCCGTGAATTATTTGACCCCTCCGTGAATTATTTACCCCCCTCCGTGAATTATTTGACCCCTCCGTGAATTATTTACCCCCCTCCGTGAATTATTTTACCTCTCCGTGAATTATTTACCCCCCTCCGTGAATTATTTCACCCCTCCGTGAATTGTTTACCCCCCTCCGTGAATTATTTTACCCCTCCGTGAATTATTTACCCCCCTCCGTGAATTGTTTTACCTCTCCGTGAATTGTGTACCCCCCTCTGTGAATTATTTGACCCCTCCGTGAATTATTTACCCCCCTCCGTGAATTTTTTTACCCCTCCGTGAATTGTCTACCCCCCTCCGTGAATTATTTGACCCCTCCGTGAATTATTTTACCTCTCCGTGAATTGTTTACCCCCCTCTGTGAATTATTTTACCCCTCCGTGAATTATTTACCCCCCTCCGTGAATTATTTTACCCCTCTGTGAATTATTTACCCCCCTCCGTGAATTATTTTACCCCTCCGTGAATTGTTTACCCCCCTCCGTGAATTATTTTACCCCTCCGTGAATTATTTACCCCCCTCCGTGAATTATTTTACGCCTCCGTGAATTGTTTACCCCCCTCCGTGAATTATTTTACCCCTCCGTGAATTATTTACCCCCCTCCGTGAATTTTTTGACCCCTCCGTGCATTATTTACCCCCCTCCGTGAATTATTTTACCCCTCCGTGAATTGTTTACCCCCCTCCGTGAATTATTTGACCCCTCCGTGAATTATTTACCCCCCTCCGTGAATTATTTTACCCCTCCGTGAATTATTTACCCCCCTCCGTGAATGATTTTACCCCTCTGTGAATTGGGTACCCCCCTCCGTGAATTATTTTACCCCTCCGTGAATTGTTTACCCCCCTCTGTGAATTATTTTACCCCTCCGTGAATTATTTACCCCCCTCCGTGAATTATTTTACCCCTCCGTGAATTACTTACCCCCCTCCGTGAATTATTTTACCCCTCCGTGAATTGTTTACCCCCCTCCGTGAATTATTTTACCCCTCTGTGAATTGTTTACCCCCCTCTGTGAATTATTTGACCCCTCCGTGAATTATTTACCCCCCTCCGTGAATTATTTTACCCCTCCGTGAATTGTTTACCCCCCTCCGTGAATTATTTTACCTCTCCGTGAATTATTTACCCCCCTCCGTGAATTATTTGACCCCTCCGTGAATTATTTACCCCCCTCCGTGAATTATTGGACCCCTCCGTGAATTATTTACCCCCCTCCGTGAATTATTTGAACTCTCTGTGAACTATTTACCCCCCTCCGTGAATTATTTTACCCCTCTGTGAATTGTTTACCCCCCTCCGTGAATTATTTTACCCCTCCGTGAATTATTCACCCCCCTCCGTGAATTATCTTACCCCTCCGTGAATTATTTACCCCCCTCCGTGAATTGTTTTACCTCTCCGTGAATTGTTTACCCCCCTCCGTGAATTATTTTACCCCTCCGTGAATTATTTACCCCCCTCCGTGAATTATTTTACCCCTCTGTGAATTATTTACCCCCCTCCGTGAATTATTTTACCCCTCCGTGAATTGTTTACCCCCCTCCGTGAATTATTTTACCCCTCCGTGAATTATTTACCCCCCTCCGTGAATTATTTTACCCCTCCGTGAATCATTTACCCCCCTCCGTGAATTATTTTACCCCTCCGTGAATTGTTTACCCCCCTCCGTGAATTATTTTACCCCTCTGTGAATTGTTTACCCCCCTCCGTGAATTATTTGACCCCTCCGTGAATTATTTACCCCCCTCCGTGAATTATTTGACCCCTCCGTGAATTATTTACCCCCCCCGTGAATTATTTTACCCCTCCGTGAAATGTTTACCCCCCTCTGTGAATTACTTTACCCCTCCGTGAATTGTTTACCCCCCTCCGTGAATTATTTGACCCCTCCGTGAATTATTTACCCCCCTCCGTGAATCATTTGACCCCTCCGTGAATTGTTTACCCCCCTCCGTGAATTCTTTTACCCCTCCGTGAATTATTTACCCCCCTCCGTGACTTATTTTACCCCTCTGTGAATTATTTACCCCCCTCCGTGAATTATTTTACCCCTCCGTGAATTGTTTACCCCCCTCCGTGAATTATTTTACCCCTCCGTGAATTGTTTACCCCCCTCCGTGAATTATTTGACCCCTCCGTGAATTATTTACCCCCCTCCGTGAATTTTTTTACCCCTCTGTGAATTGTTTACCCCCCTCCGTGAATTATTTTACCCCTCCGTGAATCATTTACCCCCCTCCGTGAATTATTTTACCCCCCGTGAATTATTTACCCCCCTCCGTGAATTATTTCACCCCTCCGTGAATTGTTTCACCCCTCCGTGAATTATTTACCCCCCTCCGTGAATTCTTTCACCCCTCCGTGAATTGTTTACCCCCCTCCGTGAATTTTTCCACCCCTCTGTGAATTGTTTACCCCCCTCCGTGAATTTTTTTACCCCTCTGTGAATTGTTTACCCTCCTTCGTGAATTATTTTACCCCTCCGTGAATTATTTACCTCCCTCCGTGAATTATTTTACCCCTCCGTGAATTATTTTACCATTCGGTGAATTATTTACCCCCCTCCGTGAATTATTTGACCCCTCCGTGAATTATTTACCCCCCTCCGTGAATTATATCACCCCTCCGTGAATTGTTTACCCCCCTCCGTGAATTATTTGACCCCTGTGTGAATTGTTTACCCCCCTCCCTGAATTATTTACCCCTCCGTGAATTATTTACCCCCCTCCCTGAATTATTTTACCCCTCTGTGAATTATTTACCCCCCTCCGTGAATTTTTTTACCCGTCCGTGAATTATTTACCCCCCTCCGTGAATTATTTGACCCCTCCGTGAATTATTTACCCCCCTCCGTGAATTATTTCACCCCTCCGTGAATTATTTACCGCCCTCCATGAATTATTTTACCCCTCCGTGAATTATTTACCCCCCTCCGTGAATTATTTGACCCCTCCGTGAATTATTTACCCCCCTCCGTGAATTATTTTACCCCTCCGTGAATTATTTACCCCCTCCGTGAATTTTTTTACCTCTCCGTGAATTATTTACCCCCCTCCGTGAATTATTTTACCCCTCCGTGAATTATTTACCCCCCTCCGTGAATTTTTTTACCCCTCTGTGAATTATTTACCCCCCTCCGTGAATTATTTTACCCCTCCGTGAATTGTTTACCCCCCTCCGTGAATTATTTTACCCCTCCGTGAATTATTTACCCCCCTCCGTGAATTATTTTACCCCTCCGTGAATTATTTACCTCCCTCCGTGAATTTATTTACCCCTTCGTGAATTGTTTACCCCCCTCCGTGAATTATTTTACCCCTCTGTGAATTGTTTACCCCCCTCCGTGAATTATTTTACCCCTCCGTGAATTGTTTGACGCCCTCCGTGAATTATTTTACCCCTCCGTGAATTATTTACCCCCCTCTGTGAATTATTTTACCCCTCCGTGAATTATTTACCCCCCTCCGTGAATTATTTTACCCCTCCGTGAATTATTTACCCCCCTCCGTGAATTATTTTACCCCTCCGTGAATTATTTACCCCCCTCCGTGAATTTATTTACCCCTTCGTGAATTGTTTACCCCCCTCCGTGAATTATTTTACCCCTCTGTGAATTGTTTACCCCCCTCCGTGAATTATTTTACCCCTCCGTGAATTATTTACCCCCTCCGTGAATTATTTTACCCCTCTGTGAATTATTTACCCCCCTCCGCGAATTATTTTCCCCTCCGTGAATTGTTTACCCCCCTCCGTGAATTATTTTACCCCTCTGTGAATTATTTACCCCCCTCCGTGAATTATTTTACCCCTCCGTGAATTGTTTACCCCCCTCCGTGAATTATTTTACCCCTCCGTGAATTGTTTACCCCCCTCCGTGAATTATTTGACCCCTCCGTGAATTGTTTACCCCCCTCCGTGAATTATTTGACCCCTCCGTGAATTATTTACCCCCCTCCCCGAATTATTTTACCCCTCTGTGAATTGTTTACCCCCGTCCGTGATTTATTTTACCCCTCCGTGAATTCTTTATCCCCCTCCGTGAATTATTTTACCCCTCCGTGAATTATTTACCCCCCTCCGTGAATTGTTTCACCCCTTCCCGAATCATTTACCCCCCTCAGTGAAATTTTTCACCCCTCCGTGAATTATTTACCCCCCTCCGTGAATTATTTTACCCCTCTTTGAATCGTTTACCCCCCTCCGTGAATTATTTTACCCCTCTGTGAATTGTTTACCCCCCTCCGTGAATTATTTTACCCCTCCGTGAATTATTTAACCCCCTCCGTGAATTAGTTTACCCCTCTGTGAATTATTTACCCCCCTCCGTGAATGATTTTACCCCTCCGTGAATTATTTACCCCCCTCCGTGATTTATATGACCCCTCCGTGAATTATTTACCCCCCTCCGTGAATTATTTTACCCCTCCGTGAATTGTTTACCCCCCTCCGTAAATTATTTTACCCCTCCGTGAATTCTTTACCCCCCTCCGTGAATTATTTGACCCCTCCGTGAATTATTTACCCCCCTCCGTGAATTATTTGACCCCTCCGTGAATTGTTTACCCCCCTCCGTGAATTATTTTACCCCTCCGTGAGTTATTTACCCCCCTCCGTGAATTATTTGACCCCTCCGTGAATTATTTACCCCCCTCCGTGAATTATTTTACCCCTCCGTGAATTATTTACCCCCCTCCGTGAATTCTTTTACCCCTCTGTGAATTATTTACCCCCCTCCGTGAAAAATTTTACCCCTCTGTGAATTATTTACCCCCCTCCGTGAATTATTTTACCCCTCCGTGAATTATTTTACCCCTCCGTGAATTGTTTACCCCCCTCCGTGAATTATTTGACCCCTCTGTGAATTTTTTACCCCCCTCCGTGAATTATTTTACCCCTCCGTGAATTGTTTACCCCCCTCCGTGAATTCTTTGACCCCTACGTGAATTATTTACCCCCCTCCGTGAATTATTTTACCTCTCCGTGAATCATTTACCCCCGTCCGTGAATTTTTTCACCCCTCCGTGAATTGTTTACCCCCCTCCGTGAATCATTTACCCCCCTCCGTGAATTATTTTACCGCTCCGTGAATTATTTACCCCCCTCCGTGAATTGTTTTACCTCTCCGTGAATTGTTTACCCCCCTCCGTGAATTATTTTACCCCTCCGTGAATTATTTACCCCCCTCCGTGAATTGTTTTACCCCTCTGTGAATTATTTACCCCCCTCCGTGAATTATTTTACCCCTCCGTGAATTGTTTACCCCCCTCCGTGAATGATTTTACCCCTCCGTGAATTATTTACCCCCCTCCGTGAATTATTTGACCCCTCCGTGAATTGTTTACCCCCCTCCGTGAATTATTTTACCTATCCGTGAATTGTTTACCCCCCTCCGTAAATTATTTTACCCCTCCGTGAATTATTTACCCCCCTCCGTGAATTATTTGACCCCTCCGTGAATTATTTACCCCCCTCCGTGAATTTTTTGACCCCTCCGTGAATTGTTTACCCCCCTCCGTGAATTATTTTACCCCTCCGTGAGATATTTAACCCCCTCCATGAATTATTTTACCCCTCTGTGAATTATTTACCCCCCTCCGTGAATTATTTTACCCCTCCGTGAATTATTTTACCCCCCTCCGTGAATTATTTTACCCCTCCGTGAATTATTTAACCCCCTCCGTGAATTAGTTTACCCCTCTGTGAATTATTTACCCCCCTCCGTGAATGATTTTACCCCTCCGTGAATTATTTACCCCCCTCCGTGATTTATATGACCCCTCTGTGAATTATTTACCCCCCTCCGTGAATTATTTTACCCCTCCGTGAATTGTTTACCCCCCTCCGTAAATTATTTTACCCCTCCGTGAATTCTTTACCCCCCTCCGTGAATTATTTGACCCCTCCGTGAATTATTTACCCCCCTCCGTGAATTATTTGACCCCTCCGTGAATTGTTTACCCCCCTCCGTGAATTATTTTACCCCTCCGTGACTTATTTACCCCCCTCCGTGAATTATTTGACCCCTCCGTGAATTATTTACCCCCCTCCGTGAATTATTTTACCCCTCCGTGAATTATTTACCCCCCTCCGTGAATTCTTTTACCCCTCTGTGAATTATTTACCCCCCTCCGTGAATTACTTTACCCCTCTGTGAATTATTTACCCCCCTCCGTGAATTATTTTACCCCTCCGTGAATTATTTTACCCCTCCGTGAATTGTTTACCCCCCTCCGTGAATTATTTGACCCCTCTGTGAATTTTTTACCCCCCTCCGTGAATTATTTTACCCCTCCGTGAATTGTTTACCCCCCTCCGTGAATTCTTTGACCCCTACGTGAATTATTTACCCCCCTCCGTGAATTATTTTACCTCTCCGTGAATCATTTACCCCCGTCCGTGAATTTTTTCACCCCTCCGTGAATTGTTTACCCCCCTCCGTGAATCATTTACCCCCCTCCGTGAATTATTTTACCGCTCCGTGAATTATTTACCCCCCTCCGTGAATTGTTTTACCTCTCCGTGAATTGTTTACCCCCCTCCGTGAATTATTTTACCCCTCCGTGAATTATTTACCCCCCTCCGTGAATTGTTTTACCCCTCTGTGAATTTTTTACCCCCCTCCGTGAATTATTTTACCCCTCCGTGAATTGTTTACCCCCCTCCGTGAATTCTTTGACCCCTACGTGAATTATTTACCCCCCTCCGTGAATTATTTTACCTCTCCGTGAATCATTTACCCCCGTCCGTGAATTTTTTCACCCCTCCGTGAATTGTTTACCCCCCTCCGTGAATCATTTACCCCCCTCCGTGAATTATTTACCCCCCTCCGTGAATTGTTTTACCTCTCCGTGAATTGTTTACCCCCCTCCGTGAATGATTTTATCCCTCCGTGAATTATTTACCCCCCTCCGTGAATTATTTGACCCCTCCGTGAATTATTTACCCCCCTCCGTGAATTATTTTACCTATCCGTGAATTGTTTACCCCCCTCCGTAAATTATTTTACCCCTCCGTGAATTATTTACCCCCCTCCGTGAATTATTTGACCCCTCCGTGAATTATTTACCCCCCTCCGTGAATTATTTGACCCCTCCGTGAATTGTTTACCCCCCTCCGTGAATTATTTTACCCCTCCGTGAATTATTTACCCCTCTCCATGAATTATTTTACCCCTCTGTGAATTATTTACCCCCCTCCGTGAATTATTTTACCCCTCCGTGAATTATTTTACCCCCCTCCGTGAATTATTTACCCCCCTCCGTGAATTATTTACCCCCCTCGGTGAATTATTTTACCCCTCCGTGAATTGTTTACCTCCCTCCGTGAATTATTTTACCCTCCGTGAATTATTTACCCCCCTCCGTGAATTATTGTACCCCTCCGTGAATTGTTTACCCCCCTCCGTGAATTATTTTACCTCTCAGTGAATTGTTTACCCCCCTCCGTGAATTATTTTACCCCTCCGTGAATTATTTACCCCCCTCCGTGAATTATTTTACCCCTCTGTGAATTATTTACCCCCCTCCGTGAATTATTTTACCCCTCCGTGACTTGTTTACCCCCCTCCGTGAATTCTTTTACCCCTCCGTGAATTATTTACCCCCTTCGGTGAATTAGTTTACCCCTCCGTGAATTATTTACCCCCCACCGTTTATTATTTTACCCCTCCGTGGATTGTTTACCCCCCTCCGTGAATTATTTTACCCCTCTGTGAATTGTTTACCCCCCTCCGTGAATTATTTTACCCCTCTGTGAATTGTTTACCCCCCTCCGTGAATTATTTTACCCCTCCGTGAATTATTTACCCCCTCCGTGAATTATTTGACCCCTCCGTGAATTGTTTACCCCCCTCCGTGAATTATTTTACCCCTCCGTGAATTGTTTACCCCCCTCCGTGAATTATTTTACCCCTCCGTGAATTGTTTACCCCCCTCCGTGAATTATTTGACCCCTCCGTGAATTGTTTACCCCCCTCCGTGAATTATTTGACCCCTCCGTGAAATGTTTACCCCCCTCTGTGAATCATTTCCCCCCTCCGTGAATTATTTACCCCCCTCCGTGAATTATTTCACCCCTTCCCGAATTATTTACCCCCCTCCGTGAATTTTTTCACCCCTCCGTGAATTATTTACCCCCCTCCGTGAATTATTTTACCCCTCTGTGAATTGTTTACCCCCCTCCGTGAATTATTTTACCCCTCCGTGAATTATTTACCCCCCTCCGTGAATTATTTTACCGCTCCGTGAATTATTTACCCCCCTCCGTGAATTATTTTACCCCTCCGTGAATTGTTTACCCCCCTCCGTGAATTCTTTTACCCCTCTGTGAATTTTTTACCCCCCTCCGTGAATTATTTTACCCCTCCGTGAATTGTTTACCCCCCTTCCGTGAATTATTTGACCCCTCCGTGAATTATTTACCCCCCTCCGTGAATTATTTTACCTCTCCGTGAATCATTTACCCCCCTCCGTGAATTTTTTCACCCCTCCGTGAATTGTTTACCCCCCTCCGTGAATTCTTTACCCCCCTCCGTGAATTATTTACCCCCCTCCGTGAATTATTTGACCCCTCCGTGAATTATTTACCCCCCTCCGTGAATTATTTTACCCCTCCGTGAATTGTTTACCTCCCTCCGTGAATTATTTTACCCTCCGTGAATTATTTACCCCCCTCCGTGAATTATTGTACCCCTCCGTGAATTGTTTACCCCCCTCCGTGAATTATTTTACCTCTCAGTGAATTGTTTACCCCCCTCCGTGAATTATTTTACCCCTCCGTGAATTATTTACCCCCCTCCGTGAATTATTTTACCCCTCTGTGAATTATTTACCCCTCTCCGTGAATTATTTTACCCCTCCGTGACTTGTTTACCCCCCTCCGTGAATTCTTTTACCCCTCCGTGAATTATTTACCCCCCTCGGTGAATTAGTTTACCCCTCCGTGAATTATTTACCCCCCACCGTTAATTATTTTACCCCTCCGTGGATTGTTTACCCCCCTCCGTGAATTATTTTACCCCTCTGTGAATTGTTTACCCCCCTCCGTGAATTATTTTACCCCTCTGTGAATTGTTTACCCCCCTCCCTGAATTATTTTACCCCTCCGTGAATTATTTACCCCCTCCGTGAATTATTTGACCCCTCCGTGAATTGTTTACCCCCCTCCGTGAATTTTTTTACCCCTCCGGGAATTATTTATCCCCCTCCGTGAATTATTTTACCCCTCTGTGAATCATTTACCCCCCTCTGTGAATTATTTTACCCCTCCGCGAATTGTTTACCCCCCTCCGTGAATTATTTTACCCCTCCGTGAATTATTTACCCCCCTCCGTGAATTATTTTACCCCTCCGTGAATTGTTTACCCCCCTCCGTGAATTATTTTACCCCTCCGTGAATTGTTTACCCCCCTCCGTGAATTATTTGACCCCTCCGTGAATTGTTTACCCCCCTCCGTGAATTACTTGACCCCTCCGTGAATTGTTTACCCCCCTCCGTGAATTATTTGACCCCTCCGTGAATTATTTACCCCCCTCCGTGAATTATTTTACCCCTCTGTGAATTGTTTACCCCCCTCCGTGAATTATTTTACCCCTCCGTGAATTATTTGTCCCCCTCCGTGAATTATTTCCCCCCTCCGTGAATTATTTACCCCCCTCCGTGAATTATTTCACCCCTTCCCGAATTATTCACCCCCCTCCGTGAATTTTTTCACCCCTCCGTGAATTATTTACCCCCCTCCGTGAATTATTTTACCCCTCTGTGAATTGTTTACCCCCCTCCGTGAATTATTTTACCCCTCCGTGAATTATTTACCCCCCTCCGTGAATTATTTTACCGCTCCGTGAATTATTTACCCCCCTCCGTGAATTATTTTACCCCTCCGTGAATTGTTTACCCCCCTCCCTGAATTATTTGACCCCTCTGTGAATTTTTTACCCCCCTCCGTGAATTATTTTACCCCTCCGTGAATTGTTTACCCCCCTCCGTGAATTATTTGACCCCTCCGTGAATTATTTACCCCCCTCCGTGAATTATTTTACCTCTCCGTGAATCATTTACCCCCCTCCGTGAATTATTTCACCCCTCCGTGAATTGTTTACCCCCCTCCGTGAATTATTTACCCCCCTCCGTGAATTATTTACCCCCCTCCGTGAATTATTTGACCCCTCCGTGAATTATTTACCCCCCTCCGTGAATTATTTTACCCCTCTGTGAATTGTTTACCTCCCTCCGTGAATTATTTTACCCTCCGTGAATTATTTACCCCCCTCCGTGAATTATTGTACCCCTCCGTGAATTGTTTACCCCCCTCCGTGAATTATTTTACCTCTCAGTGAATTGTTTACCCCCCTCCGTGAATTATTTTACCCCTCCGTGAATTATTTACCCCCCTCCGTGAATTATTTTACCCCTCTGTGAATTATTTACCCCCCTCCGTGAATTATTTTACCCCTCCGTGACTTGTTTACCCCCCTCCGTGAATTCTTTTACCCCTCCGTGAATTATTGTACCCCTCCGTGAATTGTTTACCCCCCTCCGTGAATTATTTTACCTCTCAGTGAATTGTTTACCCCCCTCCGTGAATTATTTTACCCCTCCGTGAATTATTTACCCCCCTCCGTGAATTATTTTACCCCTCTGTGAATTATTTACCCCCCTCCGTGAATTATTTTACCCCTCCGTGACTTGTTTACCCCCCTCCGTGAATTCTTTTACCCCTCCGTGAATTATTTACCCCCCTCGGTGAATTAGTTTACCCCTCCGTGAATTATTTACCCCCCACCGTTAATTATTTTACCCCTCCGTGGATTGTTTACCCCCCTCCGTGAATTATTTTACCCCTCTGTGAATTGTTTACCCCCCTCCGTGAATTATTTTACCCCTCTGTGAATTGTTTACCCCCCTCCGTGAATTATTTTACCCCTCCGTGAATTATTTACGCCCCTCCGTGAATTATTTGACCCCTCCGTGAATTGTTTACCCCCCTCCGTGAATTTTTTTACCCCTCCGGGAATTATTTATCCCCCTCCGTGAATTATTTTACCCCTCTGTGAATCATTTACCCCCCTCCGTGAATTATTTTACCCCTCCGCGAATTGTTTACCCCCCTCCGTGAATTATTTTACCCCTCCGTGAATTATTTACCCCCCTCCGTGAATTATTTTACCCCTCCGTGAATTGTTTACCCCCCTCCGTGAATTATTTTACCCCTCCGTGAATTGTTTACCCCCCTCCGTGAATTATTTGACCCCTCCGTGAATTGTTTACCCCCCTCCGTGAATTATTTGACCCCTCCGTGAATTGTTTACCCCCCTCCGTGAATTATTTGACCCCTCCGTGAATTATTTACCCCCCTCCGTGAATTATTTTACCCCTCTGTGAATTGTTTACCCCCCTCCGTGAATTATTTTACCCCTCCGTGAATTTTTTATCCCCCTCCGTGAATTTTTCCCCCCTCCGTGAATTATTTACCCCCCTCCGTGAATCATTTCACCCCTTCCCGAATTATTTACCCCCCTCCGTGAATTTTTTCACCCCTCCGTGAATTATTTACCCCCCTCCGTGAATTATTTTACCCCTGTGTGAATTGTTTACCCCCCTGCGTGAATTATTTTACCCCTCCGTGAATTATTTACCCCCCTCCGTGAATTATTTTACCGCTCCGTGAATTATTTACCCCCCTCCGTGAATTATTTTACCCCTCCGTGAATTGTTTACCCCCCTCCGTGAATTATTTGACCCCTCTGTGAATTTTTTACCCCCCTCCGTGAATTATTTTACCCCTCCGTGAATTGTTTACCCCCCTCCGTGAATTATTTGACCCCTCCGTGAATTATTTACCCCCCTCCGTGAATTATTTTACCTCTCCGTGAATCATTTACCCCCCTCCGTGAATTATTTCACCCCTCCGTGAATTGTTTACCCCCCTCCGTGAATTATTTTACCCCTCCGTGAATTATTTACCCCCCTCCGTGAATTATTTTACCGCTCCGTGAATTATTTACCCCCCTCCGTGAATTATTTTACCCCTCCGTGAATTGTTTACCCCCCTCCGTGAATTATTTTACCCCTCCGTGAATTATTTACCCCCCTCCGTGAATTGTTTTACCCCTCTGTGAATTATTTACCCCCCTCCGTGAATTATTTTACCCCTCCGTGAATTGTTTACCCCCCTCCGTGAATGATTTTACCCCTCCGTGAATTATTTACCCCCCTCCGTGAATTATTTGACCCCTCCGTGAATTATTTACCCCCCTCCGTGAATTATTTTACCCCTCCGTGAATTGTTTACCCCCCTCCGTAAATTATTTTACCCCTCCATGAATTATTTCCCCCCCTCCGTGAATTATTTGACCCCTCCGTGAATTATTTACCCCCCTCCGTGAATTATTTGACCCCTCCGTGAATTGTTTACCCCCCTCCGTGAATTATTTTACCCCTCCGTGAGTTATTTACCCCCCTCCGTGAATTATTTGACCCCTCCGTGAATTATTTACCCCCCTCCGTGAATTTTCTTACCCCTCCGTGAATTATTTACCCCCCTCCGTGAATTATTTTACCCCTCTGTGAATTATTTACCCCCCTCCGTGAATAATTTTACCCCTCTGTGAATTATTTACCCCCCTCCGTGAATTATTTTACCCCTCCGTGAATTATTTTACCCCTCCGTGAATTGTTTACCCCCCTCCGTGAATTATTTGACCCCTCTGTGAATCTTTTACCCCCCTCCGTGAATTTTTTTACCCCTCCGTGAATTGTTTACCCCCCTCCGTGAATTATTTTACCCCTCCGTGAATGATTTACCCCCCTCCGTGAATTATTTTACCGCTCCGTGAATTATTTACCCCCCTCCGTGAATTTTTTTACCCCTCCGTGAATTGTTTACCCCCCTCCGTGAATTATTTTACCCCTCCGTGAATGATTTACCCCCCTCCGTGAATTATTTTACCGCTCCGTGAATTATTTACCCCCCTCCGTGAATTGTTTTACCTCTCCGTGAATTGTTTACCCCCCTCCGTGAATGATTTTACCCCTCCGTGAATTATTTACCTCCCTCCGTGAGTTATTTGACCCCTCCGTGAATTATTTACCCCCCTCCGTGAATTATTTTACCTCTCCTTGAATTGTTTACCCCCCTCCGTAAATTATTTTACCCCTCCGTGAATTATTTACCCCCCTCCGTGAATTATTTGACCCCTCCGTGAATTATCTACCCCCCTCCGTGAATTATTTGACCCCTCCGTGAATTGTTTACCCCCCTCCGTTAATTATTTTACCCCTCCGTGAATTATTTACCCCCCTCCGTGAATTATTTTACCCCTCTGTGAATTATTTACCCCCCTCCGTGAATTATTTTACCCCTCCGTGAATTATTTTACCCCTCCGTGAATTATTTACCCCCCTCCGTGAATTATTTACCCCCCTCCGTGAATTATTTGACCCCTCCGTGAATTATTTACCCCCCTCCGTGAATTATTTTACCCCTCCGTGAATTGTTTACCTCCCTCCGTGAATTATTTTACCCCTCCGTGAATTATTTACCCCCCTCCGTGAATTATTTTACCCCTCCGTGAATTGTTTACCCCCCACCGTGAATTATTTTACCTCTTGGTGAATTGTTTACCCCCCACCGTGAAGTATTTTACCCCTCCGTGAATTATTTACCCCCCTCCGTGAATTATTTTACCCCTCCGTGACTTGTTTACCCCCCTCCGTGAATTCGTTTACCCCTCCGTGCATTATTTATCCCCCTCGGTGAATTATTTCACCCCTCCGTGAATTATTTACCCCCCTCCGTGAATTATTTTACCCCTCCGTGGATTGTTTACCCCCCTCCGTGAATTTTTTTACCCCTCTGTGAATTGTTTACCCCCCTCCGTGAATTATTTTACCCCTCTGTGAATTGTTTACCCCCCTCCGTGAATTTTTTTACCCCTTCCGTGAATTATTTACCCCCCTCCGTGAATTATTTGACCCCTCCGTGAATTTTTTTACCCCTCCGGGAATTATTTATCCCCCTCCGTGAATTCTTTTACCCCTCTCGGAATTATTTACCCCCCTCCGTGAATTATTTTACCCCTCCGCGAATTGTTTACCCCCCTCCGTGAATTATTTTACCCCCTCCGTGAATTATTTACCCCCCTCCGTGAATTATTTTACCCCTCCGTGAATTGTTTACCCCCCTCCGTGAATTATTTTACCCCTCCGTGAATTGTTTACCCCCCTCCGTGAATTATTTGACCCCTCCGTGAATTATTTACCCCCCTCCGTGAATTATGTTACCCCTCCGTGAATTGTTTACCCCCCTCCGTGAATTATTTTACCCCTCCGTGAATTATTTACCCCCCTCCGTGAATTATTTTGCCCCTCCGTGAACTATTTACCCCCCTCCGTGAATTATTTCACCCCTCCGTGAATTATTTAGCCCCCTCCGTGAATCATTTCACCCCTCCGTGAATTATTTACCCCCCTCCGTGAATTATTTTACCCCTCCGTGAATTATTTACCCCCCTCCGTGAATTATTTGACCCCTCCGTGAATTATTTACCCCCCTCCGTGAATTATTTTACCCCTCCGTGAATTATTTCCCCCCCTCCGTGAATTATTTTACCTCTCCGTGAATTGTTTACCCCCCTCCGTGAATTATTTTACCCCTCCGTGAATTATTTACCCCCCTCCGTGAATTATTTTACCCCTCTGTGAATTATTTACCCCCCTCCGTGAATTAATTTACCCCTCCGTGAATTGTTTACCCCCCTCCGTGAATTCTTTTACCCCTCCGTGAATTATTTACCCCCCTCGGTGAATTATTTTACCCCTCCGTGAATTATTTACCCCCCTCCGTGAATTATTTTACCCCTCCGTGAATTGTTTACCCCCCTCCGTGAATTATTTTACCCCTCTGTGAATTGTTTACCCCCCTCCGTGAATTATTTTACCCCTCTGTGAATTGTTTACCCCCCTCCGTGAATTATTTTACCCCTCCGTGAATTATTTCCCCCCCTCCTTGAATTATTTGACCCCTCCGTGAATTGTTTACCCCCCTCCGTGAATTATTTTACCCCTCCGTGAATTATTTACCCCCCTCCGTGAATTATTTTACCCCTCTGTGAATTTTTTACCCCCCTCCGTGAATTATTTTACCCCTCCGTGAATTGTTTACCCCCCTCCGTGAATTATTTTACCCCTCCGTGAATTGTTTACCCCCCCCGTGAATTATTTTACCCCTCTGTGAATTGTTTACCCCCCTCCGTGAATTATTTTAACCCTCTTTGAATTGTTTACCCCCCTCCGTGAATTATTTTACCCCTCCGTGAATTATTTACCCCCCTCCGTGAATTATTTGACCCCTCCGTGAATTGTTTACCCCCCTCCGTGAATTATTTTACCCCTCCGTGAATTATTTACTCCCCTCCGTGAATTATTTTACCCCTCTGTGAATTTTTTACCCTCCTCCGTGAATTCTTTTACCCCTCCGTGAATTGTTTACCCCCCTCCGTGAATTATTTGACCCCTCTATGAATTATTTACCCCCCTCCGTGAATTATTTTACCCCTCCGTGAATTGTTTACCCCCTCCGTGAATTATTTGACCCCTCCGTGAATTATTTACCCCCCTCCGTGAATTATTTGACCCCTCCGTGAATTATTTACCCCCCTCCGTGAATTATTTTACCCCTGCGTGAATTGTTTGCCCCCCTCCGTGAATTATTTCACCCCTCCGTGAATTATTTACCCCCCTCCGTGAATTATTTGACCCCTCCGTGAATTGTTTACCCCCTCCGTGAATTATTTTACCCCTCCGTGAATTATTTACCCCCCTCCGTGAATTATTTTACCCCTCCGTGAATTATTTGGCCCCCTCCGTGAATGATTTTACCCCTCCGTGAATTATTTTACCCCTCCGTGAATTGTGTACCCCCCTCCGTGAATTATTTTACCCCTCCGTGAATTATTTACCCCCCTCCCTGAATTTTTTTACCCCTCTGTGAATTATTTACCCCCCTCCGTGAATTATTTCACCCCTCCGTGAATTGTTTACCCCCCTCCCTAAACTTTTTTAACCCTCCGTGAATTATTTACCCCCCTCCGTGAATTATTTTACCCCTCCGTGAATTATATACCCCCCTCCGTGAATTGTTTTACCTCTCCGTGAATTGTTTACCCCCCTCCGTGAATTATTTTACCCCTCCGTGTATTATTTACCCCCCTCCGTGAATTGTTTTCCCCCTCTGTGAATTATTTACCCCCCTCCGTGAACTATTTTACCCCTCCGTGAATTGTTTACCCCCCTCCGTGAATTTTTTACCCCTCCGTGAAGAATTTACCCCCCTCCGTGAATTATTTGACCCCTCCGTGAATTTTTTACCCCCCTCCGTGAATTATTTTACCCCTCCGTGAATTGTTGACCCCCCTCCTTGAATTATTTTACCCCTCCGTGAATTATTTGCCCCCCTCCGTGAATTATTAGTCCCCTCCGTGAATTATTTACCCCCCTCCGTGAATTATTTGACCCCTCCGTGAATTGTTTACCCCCCTCCGTGAATTATTTTACCCCTCCGTGAATTATTTACCCCCCTCCCCGAATTATTTTACCCCTCCGTGAATTGTTTACCCCCCCCCGTGAACTATTTTACCCCTCCGTGAATTATTTACCCCCCTCCGTGAATTATTTTACCCCTCCGTGAATTATTTACCCCCCTCCGTGAATGATTTTACCCCTCCGTGAATTATTTTACCCCTCCGTGAATTGTGTACCCCCCTCCGTGAATTATTTTACCCCGCCGTGAATTATTTACCCCCCTCCCTGAATTTTTTTACCCCTCTGTGAATTATTTACCCCCCTCCGTGAATGATTTTACCCCTCCGTGAATTATTTTACCCCTCCGTGAATTGTGTACCCCCCTCCGTGAATTATTTTACCCCTCCGTGAATTATTTACCCCCCTCCCTGAATTATTTCACCCCTCCGTGAATTGTTTACCCCCCTCCGTGAATTATTTTAACCCTCCGTGAATTATTTACCCCCCTCCGTGAATTATTTTACCCCTCCCTGAATTATTTACCCCCCTCCGTGAATTGTTTTACCTCTCCGTGAATTGTTTACCCCCCTCCGTGAATTATTTTACCCCTCCGTGTATTATTTACCCCCCTCCGTGAATGGTTTTCCCCCTCTGTGAATTATTTACCCCCCTCGGTGAATTATTTTACCCCTCCGTGAATTGTTTACCCCCCTCCGTGAATTTTTTTACCCCTCCGTGAATTATTTACCCCCCTCCGTGAATTATTTGACCCCTCCGTGAATTATTTACCCCCCTCCGTGAATTATTTTACCCCTCCGTGAATTGTTTACCCCCCTCCGTGAATTATTTTACCCCTCCGTGAATTATTTACCCCCCTCCCTGAATTATTTTACCCCTCTGTGAATTATTTACCCCCCTCCGTGAATTATTTTACCCCTCCGTGAATCGTTTACCCCCCTCCGTGAATTATTTTACCCCTCCGTGAATTATTTACCCCCCTCCGTGAATTATTTTACCCCTCGGTGAATTGTTTACCCCCCCCGTGAATTATTTTACCCCTCCGTGAATTGTTTACCCCCCTCCGTGAATTATTTTACCTCTCCGTGAATTGTTTACCCCCCTCCGTGAATTATTTGACCCCTCCGTGAATTATTTACCCCCCTCCGTGAATTGTTTTACCCCTCTGTGAATTGTTTACCCCCCTCCGTGAATTATTTTACCCCTCCGTGAATTATTTTACCCCTCCGTGAATTATTTACCCGTCTCCGTGAATTATTTCACCCCTCCGTGAATTATTTACCCCCCTCCGTGAATTATTACACCCCTCCGTGAATTGTTTACCCCCCTCCGTGAATTGTTTTACCCCTCTGTGAATTATTTACCCCCCTCCGTGAATTATTTTACCCCTCTGTGAATTGTTTACCCCCCTCCGTGAATTATTTTACCCCTCCGTGAATTATTTACCCCCCTCCGAGAATTATTTTACCCCTCTGTGAATTATTTACCCCCCTCCGTGAATTATTTGACCCCTCCGTGAATTATTTACCCCCCTCCGTGAATTATTTCACCCCTCCGTGAATTGTTTACCCCCCTCCGTGAATTATTTGACCCCTCTGTGAATTGTTTACCCCCCTCCGTGAATTATTTACCCCTCCGTGAATTATTTACCCCCCTCCGTGAATTATTTCACCCCTCTGTGAATTATTTACCCCCCTCCGTGAATTTTTTTACCCCTCTGTGAATTGTTTACCCCCCTCCGTGAATTATTTTACCCCTCCGTGAATTATTTACCCCCCTCCGTGAATTATTTTACCCCTCCGTGAATTATTTACCCCCCTCCGTGAATTATTTGACCCCTCCGTGAATTTTTTACCCCCTCCGTGAATTATTTTACCCCTCCGTGAATTGTTTACCCCCCTCCGTGAATTATTTTACCCCTCCGTGAATTATTTACCCCCCTCCGTGAATTATTTTACCCCTCTGTGAATTATTTACCCCCCTCCGTGAATTATTTTACCCCTCCGTGAATTGTTTACCCCCCTCCGTGAATTATTTTAACCCTCCGTGAATTATTTTACCCCTCCGTGAATTGTTTACCCCCCTCCGTGAATTATTTTACCCCTCCGTGAATTATTTACCCCCCTCCGTGAATTATTTGACCCCTCCGTGAATTATTTACCCCCCTCCGTGAATTATATTACCCCTCCGTGAATTGTTTACCCCCCTCCGTGAATTATTTCACCCCTCCGTGAATTGTTTACCCCCCTCCGTGAATTATTTTAACCCTCCGTGAATTATTTACCCCCCTCCGTGAATTATTTCACCCCTCCGTGAATTATTTACCCCCCTCCGTGAATTATATTACCCCTCCGTGCATTGTTTACCCCCCTCCGTGAATTATTTCACCCCTCCGTGAATTGTTTACCCCCCTCCGTGAATTTTTTTTACCCCTCCGTGTATTACTTACCCCCCTCCGTGAATTGTTTTCCCCCTCCGTGAATTATTTACCCCCCTCCGTGAATTATTTGACCCCTCCGTGAATTGTTTACCCCCCTCCGTGAATTATTTTACCCCTCCGTGAATTATTTACCCCCCTCCGTGAATTGTTTTACCCCTCCGTGAATTATTTACCCCCCTCCGTGAATTTTTTTACCTCTCCGTGAATTGTTTACCCCCCTCCGTGAATTATTTTACCCCTCCGTGTATTATTTACCCCCCTCCGTGAATTGTTTTCCCCCTCTGTGAATTATTCACCCCCCTCCGTGAATTATTTTACCCCTCCGTGAATTGTTTACCCCCCTCCGTGAATTTTTTTACCCCTCCGTGAATTACTTACCCCCCTCCGTGAATTATTTGACCCCTCCGTGAATTATTTACCCCCCTCCGTGAATTATTTTACCCCTCCGTGAATTGTTTACCCCCCTCCGTGAATTATTTTACCCCTCCGTGAATTATTTACCCCCCTCCGTGAATTATTAGACCCCTCCGTGAATTATTTACCCCCCTCCGTGAATTATTTGACCCCTCCGTGAATTGTTTACCCCCCTCCGTGAATTATTTTACCCCTCCGTGAATTATTTACCCCCCTCCCTGAATTATTTTACCCCTCTGTGAATTATTTACCCCCCTCCGTGAATTATTTTACCCCTCCGTGAATTGTTTACCCCCCTCCGTGAATTATTTTACCCCTCCGTGAATTATTTACCCCCCTCCCTGAATTATTTTACCCCTCCGTGAATTGTTTACCCCCCTCCGTGAATTATTTTACCCCTCCGTGAATTTTTTACCCCCCTCCGTGAATTATTTACCCCCCTCCGTGAACTGTTTTACCTCTCCGTGAATTGTTTACCCCCCTCCGTGAATTATTTGACCCCTCCGTGAATTATTTACCCCCCTCCGTGAATCGTTTTACCCCTCCGTGAATTGTTTACCCCCCTCCGTGAATTATTTTACCCCTCCGTGAATTATTTTACCCCTCCGTGAATTATTTACCCCCCTCCGTGAATCATTTCACCCCTCCGTGAATTATTACACCCCTCCGTGAATTGTTTACCCCCCTCCGTGAATTGTTTTACCCCTCTGTGAATTCTTTACCCCCTCCGTGAATTATTTTACCCCTCTGTGAATTGTTTACCCCCCTCCGTGAATTATTTTACCCCTCCGTGAATTATTTACCCCCCTCCGAGAATTATTTTACCCCTCCGTGAATTATTTACCCCCCTCCGTGAATTATTTGACCCCTCCGTGAATTATTTACCCCCCTCCGTGAATTATTTCACCCCTCCGTGAATTGTTTACCCCCCTCCGTGAATCATTTGACCCCTCTGTGAATTGTTTACCCCCCTCCGTGAATTATTTTCCCCTCCGTGAATTATTTACCCCCCTCCGTGAATTATTTCACCCCTCTGTGAATTATTTACCCCCCTCCGTGAATTATTTTACCCCTCCGTGAATTATTTACCCCCCTCCGTGAATCATTTGACCCCTCCGTGAATTATTTACCCCCCTCCGTGAATTATTTCACCCATCCGTGAATTGTTTACCCCCCTCCGTGAATTATTTTACCCCTCCGTGAATTATTTACCCCCCTCCGTGAATTATTTGACCCCTCCGTGAATTATTTACCCCCCTCCGTGAATTATTTTACCCCTCCGTGAATTATTTACCCCCCTCCGTGAATGATTTTACCTCTCCGTGAATTGTTTACCCCCCTCCGTGAATTATTTTACCCCTCCGTTAATTATTTACCCCCCTCCGTGAATTATTTTACCCCTCTGTGAATTATTTACCCCCCTCCGTGAATTTTTTTACCCCTACGTGAATTGTTTACCCCCCTCCAGGAATTATTTGACCCCTCCGTGAATTATTTACCCCCCTCCGTGAATTATTTTACCTCTCCTTGAATTATTTACCCCCCTCCGTGAATTATTTTACCCCTCCGTGAATCGTTTACCCCCCTGCGTGAATTATTTTACCCCTCTGTGAATTGTTTACCCCCCTCCGTGAATTATTTTACCCCTCCGTGAATTATTTACCCCCCTCCGTGAATTATTTGACCCCTCTGTGAATTTTTTACCCCCCTCCGTGAATTATTTTACCCCTCCGTGAATTGTTTACCCCCCTCCGTGAATTATTTTACCCCTCCGTGAATTGTTTACCCCCCTCCGTGAATTATTTCACCCCTCTGTGAATTATTTACCCCCCTCCGTGAATTATTTTACCCCTCCGTGAATTATTTACCCCCCTCCGTGAATCATTTGACCCCTCCGTGAATTATTTACCCCCCTCCGTGAATTATTTCACCCATCCGTGAATTGTTTACCCCCCTCCGTGAATTATTTTACCCCTCCGTGAATTATTTACCCCCCTCCGTGAATTATTTGACCCCTCCGTGAATTATTTACCCCCCTCCGTGAATTATTTTACCCCTCCGTGAATTATTTACCCCCCTCCGTGAATGATTTTACCTCTCCGTGAATTGTTTACCCCCCTCCGTGAATTATTTTACCCCTCCGTTAATTATTTACCCCCCTCCGTGAATTATTTTACCCCTCTGTGAATTATTTACCCCCCTCCGTGAATTTTTTTACCCCTACGTGAATTGTTTACCCCCCTCCAGGAATTATTTGACCCCTCCGTGAATTATTTACCCCCCTCCGTGAATTATTTTACCTCTCCTTGAATTATTTACCCCCCTCCGTGAATTATTTTACCCCTCCGTGAATCGTTTACCCCCCTGCGTGAATTATTTTACCCCTCTGTGAATTGTTTACCCCCCTCCGTGAATTATTTTACCCCTCCGTGAATTATTTACCCCCCTCCGTGAATTATTTGACCCCTCTGTGAATTTTTTACCCCCCTCCGTGAATTATTTTACCCCTCCGTGAATTGTTTACCCCCCTCCGTGAATTATTTTACCCCTCCGTGAATTGTTTACCCCCCTCCGTGAATTATTTTAACCCTCCGTGAATTAATTTACCCCTCCGTGAATTGTTTACCCCCCTCCGTGAATTATTTACCCCCCTCCGTGAACTGTTTTACCTCTCTGTGAATTGTTTACCCCCCTCCGTGAATTATTTTACCCCTCCGTGTATTACTTACCCCCCTCCGTGAATTGTTTTCCCCCTCCGTGAATTATTTACCCCCCTCCGTGAATTATTTTACCCCTCCGTGAATTGTTTACCCCCCTCCGTGAATTATCTACCCCTCCGTGAATTATTTACCCCCCTCCGTGAATTATTTGACCCCTCCGTGAATTATTTACCCCCCTCCGTGAATTATTTGACCCCTCCGTGAATTGTTTACCCCCCTCCGTGAATTATTTTACCCCTCCGTGAATTATTTACCCCCCTCCGTGAATTATTTTACGCCTCTGTGAATTATTTACTCCCCTCCGTGAATTATTTTACCCCTCCGTGAATTGTTTACCCCCCTCCGTGAATTATTTTACCCCTCTGTGAATTATTTACCCCCCTCCGTGAATTATTTTACCCCTCCGTGAATTGTTTACCCCCCTCCGTGAATTATTTTACCCCTCCGTGAATTGTTTACCCCCCTCCGTGAATTATTTTACCTCTCCGTGAATTGTTTACCCCCCTCCGTGAATTATTTGACCCCTCCGTGAATTATTTACCCCCCTCCGTGAATTATTTTACCCCTCTGTGAATTGGTTATCCCCCTCCGTGAATTATTTTACCCCTCCGTGAATTATTTTACCCCTCCGTGAATTATTTACCCCCCTCCGTGAATTATTTCACCCCTCCGTGAATTATTTACCCCCCTCCCTGAATTATTTCACCCCTCCGTGAATTGTTTACCCCCCTCCGTGAATTGTTTTACCCCTCTGTGAATTCTTTACCCCGATCCGTGAATTATTTTACCCCTCTGTGAATTGTTTATCCCCCTCCGTGAATTATTTTACCCCTCTGTGAATTATTTACCCCCCTCCGAGAATTATTTTACCCCTCTGTGAATTATTTACCCCCCTCCGTGAATTATTTGACCCCTCCGTGAATTATTTACCCCCCTCCGTGAATTATATTACCCCTCCGTGCATTGTTTACCCCCCTCCGTGAATTATTTTACCCCTCCGTGAATTATTTACCCCCCTCCGTGAATTATTTGACCCCTCCGTGAATTATTTACCCCCCTCCGTGAATTATTTGACCCCTCCGTGAATTGTTTACCCCCCTCCGTGAATTATTTTACCCCTCCGTGAATCGTTTACCCCCCTGCGTGAATTATTTTACCCCTCTGTGAATTATTTACTCCCCTCCGTGAATTATTTTACCCCTCCGTGAATTGTTTACCCCCCTCTGTGAATTATTTTACCCCTCTGTGAATTATTTACCCCCCTCCGTGAATTATTTTACCCCTCCGTGAATTGTTTACCCCCCTCCGTGAAATTTTTTACCCCTCCGTGAATTGTTTACCCCCCTCCGTGAATTATTTTACCTCTCAGTGAATTGTTTACCCCCCTCCGTGAATTATTTGACCCCTCCGTGAATTATTTACCCCCCTCCGTGAATTATTTTACTCCTCTGTGAATTGTTTATCCCCCTCCGTGAATTATTTTACCCCTCCGTGAATTATTTTACCCCTCCGTGAATTATTTACCCCCCTCCGTGAATTATTTCACCCCTCCGTGAATTATTTACCCCCCTCCGTGAATTATTTCACCCCTCCGTGAATTGTTTACCCCCCTCCGTGAATTGTTTTACCCCTCTGTGAATTCTTTACCCCCCTCCGTGAATTATTTTACCCCTCTGTGAATTGTTTACCCCCCTCCGTGAATTATTTTACCCCTCCGTGAATTACTTACCCCCCTCCGAGAATTATTTTACCCCTCTGTGAATTATTTACCCCCCTCCGTGAATTATTTGACCCCTCCGTGAATTATTTACCCCCCTCCGTGAATTTTTTCACCCCTCCGTGAATTGTTTACCCCCCTCCGTGAATTATTTTACCCCTCTGTGAATTATTTACCCCCCTCCGTGAATTATTTTACCCCTCCGTGAATTATTTACCCCCCTTCGTGAATCATTTGACCCCTCCGTGAATTCTTTACCCCCCTCCGTGAATTATTTCACCCCTCCGTGAATTGTTTACCCCCCTCCGTGAATTATTTTACCCCTCCGTGAATTATTTACCCCCCTCCGTGAATTATTTGACCCCTCCGTGAATTATTTACCCCCCTCCGTAAATTTTTTTACCCCTCCGTGAATTATTTACCCCCCTCCGTGAAATATTTTTCCTCTCCGTGAATTGTTTACCCCCCTCCGTGAATTATTTTACCCCTCCGTGAATTATTTACCCCCCTCCGTGAATTATTTTACCCCTCTGTGAATTATTTACCCTCCTCCGTGAATTATTTTACCCCTCCGTGAATCGTTTACCCCCCTCCGTGAATTACTTGACCCCTCCGTGAATTATTTACCCCCCTCCGTGAATTATTTTACCCCTCCGTGAATTATTTACCCCCCTCCGTGAATTATTTTACCCCTCCGTGAATCGTTTACCCCCCTCCGTGAATTTTTTTACCCCTCTGTGAATTGTTTACCCCCCTCCGTGAATTATTTCACCCCTCTGTTAATTGTTTACCCCCCTCCGTGAATTATTTTACCCCTCCGTGAATTATTTACCCCCCTCCGTGAATTATTTGCCCCCTCCGTGAATTTTTTACCCCCCTCCGTGAATTATTTTACCCCTCCGTGAATCATTTACCCCCCTCCGTGAATTATTTTACCCCTCCGTGAATTATTTACCCCCCTCCGTGAATTATTTTACCCCTCCGTGAATTATTTACCCCCCTCCGTGAATTGTTTACCCCCCTCCGTGAATTATTTCACCCCTCCGTGAATTTTTTGACCCCTCTGTGAATTATTTACCCCCCTCCGTGAATTATTTTACCCTCCGTGAATTATTTGACCCCTCCGTGAATTTTTCACCCCCCTCCGTGATTTATTTCACCCCTCCGTGAATTGTTTACCCCCCTCCGTGAATTATTTTACCCCTCCGTGAATTATTTACCCCCCTCCGTGAATTATTTGACCCCTCCGTGAATTTTTTACCCCCCTCCGTGAATTATTCCAGCCCTCCGTGAATTATTTACCCCCCTCCGTGAATTATTTTACCCCTCCGTGAATTTTTTACCCCCCTCCGTGAATTATTTTACCTATCCGTGAATTGTTTACCCCCCTCCGTGAATTATTTTACCCCTCCGTGAATTATTTACCCCCCTCCGTGAAGTATTTTACCCCTCTGTGAATTATTTACCCCCCTCCGTGAATTATTTTACCCCTCCGTGAATTGTTTACCCCCCTCCGTGAATTATTTTACCCCTCCGTGAATTATTTAGCCCCCTCCGTGAATTATTTTACCCCTCCGTGAATTATTTACCCCCCTCCGTGAATTATTTTACCCCTCCGTGAATTGTTTACCCCCCTCCGTGAATTATTTTACCCCTCCGTGAATTATTTACCCCCCTCCGTGAATTATTTTACCCCTCCGTGAATTGTTTACCCCCCTCCGTGAATTATTTTAACCCTCCGTGAATTGTTTACCCCCCTCCGTGAATTATTTTACCCCTCCGTGAATTATTTACCCCCCTCCGTGAATTGTTTTACCTCTCCGTGAATTGTTTACCCCCCTCCGTGAATTTTTTTACCCCTCCGTGTATTATTTACCCCCCTCCGTGAATTGTTTTCCCCCTCTGTGAATTATTTACCCCCCTCCGTGAATTATTTTACCCCTCCGTGAATTATTTACCCCCCTCCGTGAAGTATTTTACCCCTCCGTGAATTATTTACCCCCCTCCGTGAATTATTTTACCCCTCCGTGAATTGTTTACCCCCCTCCGTGAATTATTTTACCCCTCCGTGAATTATTTACCCCCCTCCGTGAAATATATAACCCCTCCGTGAATTGTTTACCCCCCTCCGTGAATTATTTTACCCCTCCGTGAATTGTTTACCCCCCTCCGTGAATTATTTTACCCCTCCGTGAATTATTTACCCCCCTCCGTGAATTATTTGACCCCTCCGTGAATTATTTACCCCCCTCGGTGAATTATTTGACCCCTCCTTGAATTGTTTACCCCCCTCCGTGAATTATTTTACCCCTCCGTGAACTATTTACCCCCCTCCGTGAATTATTTTGCCCCTCTGTGAATGATTTACCCCCCTCCGTGAATTATTTTACCTCTCCGTGAATTGTTTACCCCCCTCCGTGAATTATTTGACCCCTCCGTGAATTATTTACCCCCCTCTGTGAATTATTTTACCCCTTAGTGAATTGTTTACCCCCCTCCGTGATTTATTTTACCCCTCCGTGAATTTTTTTACCCCTCCGTGAATTATTTACCCCCCTCCGTGAATTATTTCACCCCTCCGTGAATTATTTACCCCCCTCCGTGAATTATTTCACCCCTCCGTGAATTTCTTACCCCCCTCCGTGAATTATTTTACCCCTCCGTGAATTATTTACCCCCCTCCGAGAATTATTTCACCCCTCTGTGAATTATTTACCCCCCTCCGTGAATTATTTGACCCCTCCGTGAATTATTTACCCCCCTCCGTGAATTATTTTACCCCTCCGTGAATCGTTTACCCCCCTCCGTGAATTTTTTTACCCCTCTGTGAATTGTTTACCCCCCTCCGTGAATTATTTCACCCCTCTGTTAATTGTTTACCCCCCTCCGTGAATTATTTTACCCCTCCGTGAATTATTTACCCCCCTCCGGGAATTATTTGCCCCCTCCGTGAACTTTTTACCCCCCTCCGTGAATTATTTTACCCCTCCGTGAATCATTTACCCCCCTCCGTGAATTATTTTACCCCTCCGTGAATTATTTACCCCCCTCCGTGAATTATTTTACCCCTCTGTGAATTATTTACCCCCCTCCGTGAATTATTTTACCCCTCTGTGAATCATTTACCCCCCTCCGTGAATTATTTGACCCCTCCGTGAATTTTTTACCCCCCTCCGTGATTTATTTCACCCCTCCGTGAATTGTTTACCCCCCTCCGTAAATTATTTTACCCCTCCGTGAATTATTTACCCCCCTCCGTGAATTATTTGACCCCTCCGTGAATTATTTACCCCCCTCCGTGAATTATTCCAGCCCTCCGTGAATTATTTACCCCCCTCCGTGAATTATTTTACCCCTCCGTGAATTTTTTACCCCCCTCCGTGAATTTTTTTACCTCTCCGTGAATTGTTTACCCCCCTCCGTGAATTATTTTACCCCTCCGTGAATTATTTACCCCCCTCCGTGAAGTATTTTACCCCTCTGTGAATTATTTACCCCCCTCCGTGAATTATTTTACCCCTCTGTGAATTGTTTACCCCCCTCCGTGAATTATTTTACCCCTCCGTGAATTATTTAGCCCCCTCCGTGAATTATTTTACCCCTCCGTGAATTATTTACCCCCCTCCGTGAATTATTTTACCCCTCCGTGAATTGTTTACCCCCCTCCGTGAATTATTTTACCCCTCCGTGAATTTTTTACCCCCCTCCGTGAATTATTTTACCCCTCCGTGAATTGTTTACCCCCCTCCGTGAATTATTTTAACCCTCCGTGAATTGTTTACCCCCCTCCGTGAATTATTTTACCCCTCCGTGAATTATTTACCCCCCTCCGTGAATTGTTTTACCTCTCCGTGAATTGTTTACCCCCCTCCGTGAATTTTTTTACCCCTCCGTGTATTATTTACCCCCCTCCGTGAATTGTTTTCCCCCTCTGTGAATTATTTACCCCCCTCCGTGAATTATTTTACCCCTCCGTGAATTATTTACCCCCCTCCGTGAAGTATTTTACCCCTCTGTGAATTATTTACCCCCCTCCGTGAATTATTTTACCCCTCCGTGAATTATTTACCCCCCTCCGTGAATTATTTGACCCCTCCGTGAATTATTTACCCCCCTCCGTGAATTATTTGACCCCTCCGTGAATTGTTTACCCCCCTCCGTGAATTATTTTACCCCTCCGTGAACTATTTACCCCCCTCCGTGAATTATTTTACCCCTTTGTGAATTATTTACCCCCCTCCGTGAATTATTTTACCTCTCCGTGAATTGTTTACCCCCCTCCGTGAATTATTTGACCCCTCCGTGAATTATTTACCCCCCTCTGTGAATTGTTTTACCCCTTAGTGAATTGTTTACCCCCCTCCGAGAATTATTTTACCCCTCCGTGAATTTTTTTACCCGTCCGTGAACTATTTACCCCCCTCCGTGAATTATTTCACCCCTCCGTCAATTATTTACCCCCCTCCGTGAATTGTTTACCCCCCTCCGTGAATTATTTCACCCCTCCGTGAATTCTTTACCCCCCTCCGTGAATTATTTTACCCCTCTGTGAATTGTTTACCCCCCTCCGTGAATTATTTTACCCCTCCGTGAATTATTTACCCCCCTCCGAGAATTATTTCACCCCTCTGTGAATTATTTACCTCCCTCCGTGAATTCTTTGACCCCTCCGTGAATTATTTACCCCCCTCCGTGAATTATTTCAGCCCTCCGTGAATTGTTTACCCCCCTCCGTGAATTATTTGACCCCTCTGTGAATTGTTTACCCCCCTCCGTGATTTATTTTACCCCTCCGTGAATCGTTTACCCCCTTCCGTGAATTATTTTACCCCTCCGTGAATTATTTACACCCCTCCGTGAATTATTTGACCCCTCGGTGAATTTTTTACCCCCCTCCGTGAATTATTTCACCCCTCCGTGAATTATTTCACCCCTCCGTGAATTATTTACCCCCCTCCGTGAATTATTTGACCCCTGCGTGAATTATTTACCCCCCTCCGTGAATTATTTCACCCCTCCGTGAATTGTTTACCCCCCTCCGTGAATTATTTGACCCCTCTGTGAATTGTTTACCCCCCTCCGTGAATTATTTTACCCCTCCGTGAATCGTTTACCCCCCTCCGTAAATTTTTTTACCCCTCCGTGAATTATTTACCCCCCTCCGTGAATTATTTGACCCCTCCGTGAATTTTTTACCCCCCTCCGTGAATTATTTTATCCCTCCGTGAATTATTTACCCCCCTCCGTGAATCATTTGACCCCTCCGTGAATTATTTACCCCCCTCCGTGAATTATTTCACCCCTCCGTGAATTGTTTACCCCCCTCCGTGAATTATTTTACCCCTCCGTGAATTATTTACCCCCCTCCGTGAATTATTTGACCCCTCCGTGAATTATTTACCCCCCTCCGTGAATTATTTTACCCCTCCGTGAATTATTTACCCCCCTCCGTGATTTATTTTACCTCTCCGTGAATTGTTTACCCCCCTCCGTGAATTATTTTACCCCTCCGTGAATTATTTACCCCCTCCGTGAATTATTTTACCCCTCTGTGAATTATTTACCCCCCTCCGTGAATTATTTTACCCCTCCGTGAATTATTTACCCCCCTCCGTGAATTATTTGACCCCTCCGTGCATTATTTACCCCCCTCCGTGAATTATTTTACCCCTCCGTGAATGATTTACCCCCCTCCGTGAATTATTTTACCCCTCCGTGAATCGTTTACCCCCCTCCGTGAATTTTTTTATCCCTCTGTGAATTGTTTACCCCCCTCCGTGAATTTTTTTACCCCTCTGTGAATTGTTTACCCCCCTCCGTGAATTATTTTACCCCTCCGTGAATTATTTACCCCCCTCCGTGAATTATTTGACCGCTCCGTGAATTTTTTACCCCCCTCCGTGAATTATTTTACCCCTCCGTGAATTATTTACCCCCCTCCGTGAATTCTTTTACCCCTCCGTGAATTATTTACCCCCCTCCGTGAATTATTTTACCCCTCTGTGAATTATTTACCCCCCTCCGTAAATTTTTTTACCCCTCCGTGAATTATTTACCCTTCTCCGTGAATTATTTGACCCCTCCGTGAATTTTTTACCCCCCTCCGTGAATTATTTCACCCCTCCGTGAATTATTTACCCCCCTCCGTGAATTGTTTTACCCCTCCGTGAATTATTTACCCCCCTCCGTGAATTATTTGACCCCTCCGTGAATTATTTACCCCCCTCCGTGAATTATTCCAGCCCTCCGTGAATTATTTACCCCCCTCCGTGAATTATTTTACCCCTCTGTGAATTGTTTACCCACCTCCGTGAATTATTTTACCCCTCCGTGAATTATTTACCCCCCTCCGTGAATTATTTTACCTCTCCGTGAATCGTTTACCCCCCTCCGTGAATTATTTTACCCCTCCGTGAATTATTTACCCCCCTCCGTGAAGTATTTTACCCCTATGTGAATTATTTACCCCCTCCGTGAATTTTTTTACCCCTCCGTGAATTGTTTACCCCCCTCCGTGAATTATTTTACCCCTCCGTGAATTATTTTACCCCTCCGTGAACTGTTTACCCCCCTCCGTGAATTATTTTACCCCTCCGTGAATTATTTACCCCCCTCCGTGAATTATTTTACCCCTCCGTGAATTATTTACCCCCCTCCATGATTTATTTTACCTCTCCGTGAATTGTTTACCCCCCTCCGTGAATTATTTTACCCCTCCGTGAATTATTTACCCCCCTCCGTGAATTATTTTACCCCTCTGTGAATTATTTACCCCCCTCCGTGAATTATTTTACCCCTCCGTGAATTATTTACCCCCCTCCGTGAATTATTTGACCCCTCCGTGAATTATTTACCCCCCTCCGTGAATTATTTTACCCCTCCGTGAATTATTTACCCCCCTCCGTGAATTATTTTACCCCTCCGTGAATCGTTTACCCCCCTCCGTGAATTTTTTTACCCCTCTGTGAATTGTTTACCCCCCTCCGTGAATTTTTTTACCCCTCTGTGAATTGTTTACCCCCCTCCGTGAATTATTTTACCCCTCCGTGAATTATTTACCCCCCTCCGTGAATTATTTGACCGCTCCGTGAATTTTTTACCCCCCTCCGTGAATTATTTTACCCCTCCGTGAATTATTTACCCCCCTCCGTGAATTATTTTACCCCTCCGTGAATTATTTACCCCCCTCCGTGAATTTTTTTACCCCTCTGTGAATTATTTACCCCCCTCCGCAAATTTTTTTACCCCTCCGTGAATTATTTACCCTTCTCCGTGAATTATTTGACCCCTCCGTGAATTTTTTACCCCCCTCCGTGAATTATTTCACCCCTCCGTGAATTATTTACCCCCCTCCGTGAATTGTTTTACCCCTCCGTGAATTATTTACCCCCCTCCGTGAATTATTTGACCCCTCCGTGAATTATTTACCCCCCTCCGTGAATTATTCCAGCCCTCCGTGAATTGTTTACCCCCCTCCGTGAATTATTTTACCCCTCTGTGAATTGTTTACCCCCCTCCGTGAATTATTTTACCCCTCCGTGAATTATTTACCCCCCTCCGTGAATTATTTTACCTCTCCGTGAATCGTTTACCCCCCTCCGTGAATTATTTTACCCCTCCGTGAATTATTTACCCCCCTCCGTGAAGTATTTTACCCCTATGTGAATTATTTACCCCCCTCCGTGAATTTTTTTACCCCTCCGTGAATTGTTTACCCCCCTCCGTGAATTATTTTACCCCTCCGTGAATTATTTAGCCCCCTCCGTGAATTATTTTACCCCTCCGTGAATTATTTACCCCCCTCCGTGAATTATTTTACCCCTCCGTGAATTGTTTACCCCCCTCCGTGAATTATTTTACCCCTCTGTGAATTGTTTACCCCCCTCCGTGAATTATTTGACGCCTCCGTGAATTGTTTACCCCCCTCCGTGAATTATTTCACCCCTCCGTGAATTATTTACCCCCCTCCGTGAATTATTTCACCCCTCCGTGAATTGTTTACCGCCCTCCGTGAATTATTTTACCCCTCTGTGAATTGTTTACCCCCCTCCGTGAATTATTTTACCCCTCCGTGAATTATTTACCCCCCTCCGTGAATTATTTTACCCCTCTGTGAATTATTTACCCCCCTCCGTGAACCATTTTACCCCTCCGTGAATTATTTTACCCCTCTGTGAATTGTTTACCCCCCTCCGTGAATTATTTTACCCCTCCGTGAATTATTTACCCCCCTCCGTGAATTATTTTACCCCTCTGTGAATTATTTACCCCCCTCCGTGAATTTTTTTACCCCTCCGTGAATTATTTACCCCCCTCCGTGAATTATTTTACCCCTCCGTGAATTATTTACCCCCCTCCGTGAATTATTTTACCCCTCCGTGAATTATTTTACCCCTCTGTGAATTATTTACCCCCCTCCGTGAACCATTTTACCCCTCCGTGAATTATTTTACCCCTCTGTGAATTGTTTACCCCCCTCCGTGAATTATTTTACCCCTCCGTGAATTATTTACCCCCCTCCGTGAATTATTTTACCCCTCTGTGAATTATTTACCCCCCTCCGTGAATTTTTTTACCCCTCCGTGAATTATTTACCCCCCTCCGTGAATTATTTGACCCCTCTGTGAATTGTTTACCCCCCTCCGTGAATTATTTTACCCCTCCGTGAATTATTTACCCCCCTCCGTGGATTATTTCACCCCTCCGTGAATTGTTTACCCCCCTCCGTGAATTATTTGACCCCTCTGTGAATTGTTTACCCCCCTCCGTGAATTATTTTACCCCTCCGTGAATTATTTACCCCCCTCCGTGAATTATTTTACCCCTCTGTGAATTATTTACCCCCCTCCGTGAATTTTTTTACCCCTCCGTGAATTATTTACCCCCCTCCGTGAATTATTTTACCCCTCCGTGAATTATTTACCCCCCTCCGTGAATTATTTTACCCCTCCGTGAATTATTTACCCCCCTCCGTGAATTATTCCAGCCCTCCGTGAATTATTTACCCCCCTCCGTGAATTTTTTTACCTCTCCGTGAATTATTTACCCCCCTCCGTGAATTATTTTACCCCTCCGTGAATTATTTACCCCCCTCCGTGAATTATTTTACCTCTCGGTGAATTGTTTACCCCCCTCCGTGAATGATTTTACCCCTCCGTGAATTATTTACCCCCCTCCGTGAATTATTTTACCCCTCTGTGAATTATTTACCCCCCTCCGTGAATTATTTTACCCCTCCGTGAATTCTTTACCCCCCTCCGTGAATTATTTTACCCCTCTGTGAATTATTTACCCCCCTCCGTGAATTATTTTACCCCTCTGTGAACTATTTACCCCCCTCCGTGAATTTTTTTACCTCTCCGTGAATTGTTTACCCCCCTCCGTGAATTATTTTACCCCTCCGTGAATTATTTACCCCCCTCCGTGAATTATTTTACCCCTCTGTGAATTTTTTACCCCCCTCCGTGAATTATTTTACCCCGCTGTGAATTGTTTACCCCCCTCTGTGAATTATTTTACCCCTCCGTGAATTGTTTACCCCCCTCCGTGAATTATTTTACCCCTCCGTGAATTATTTACCCCCCTCCGTGAATTATTTGACCCCTCCGTGAATTGTTTACCCCCCTCCGTGAATTATTTTACCCCTCTGTGAATTTTTTACCCCCCTCCGTGAATTATTTTACCTCTCGGTGACTTGTTTACCCCCCTCCGTGAATGATTTTACCCCTCCGTGAATTATTTACCCCCCTCCGTGAATTATTTTACCCCTCTGTGAATTATTTACCCCCCTCCGTGAATTATTTTACCCCTCCGTGAATTCTTTACCCCCCTCCGTGAATTATTTTACCCCTCTGTGAATTATTTACCCCCCTCCGTGAATTATTTTACCCCTTTGTGAACTATTTACCCCCCTCCGTGAATTTTTTTACCTCTCCGTGAATTGTTTACCCCCCTCCGTGAATTATTTTACCCCTCCGTGAATTATTTACCCCCCTCCGTGAATTATTTTACCCCTCCGTGAATTTTTTACCCCCCTCCGTGAATTATTTTACCCCGCTGTGAATTGTTTACCCCCCTCTGTGAATTATTTTACCTCTCCGTGAATTGTTTACCCCCCTCCGTGAATTATTTTACCCCTCCGTGAATTATTTACCCCCCTCCGTGAATTATTTTACCCCTCTGTGAATTTTTTACCCCCCTCCGTGAATTATTTTACCCCGCTGTGAATTGTTTACCCCCCTCTGTGAATTATTTTACCCCTCCGTGAATTGTTTACCCCCCTCCGTGAATTATTTTACCCCTCCGTGAATTATTTACCCCCCTCCGTGAATTATTTGACCCCTCCGTGAATTGTTTACCCCCCTCCGTGAATTATTTTACTCCTCCATGAATTATTTACCCCCCTCCGTGAATTATTTTACCCCTCCGTGAATTGTTTATCCCCCTCTGTGAATTATTTTACCCCTCCGTGAATTGTTTACCCCCCTCCGTGAATTATTTTACCCCTCCGTGAATTATTTACCCCCCTCTGTGAATTATTTGACCCCTCCGTGAATTGTTTACCCCCCTCCGTGAATTATTCTACTCCTCCGTGAATTATTTACCCCCCTCCGTGAATTATTTTACCCCTCTGTGAATTATTTACCCCCCTCCGTGAATTATTTTACCCCTCTGTGAATTATTTACCCCCCTCCGTGAATTATTACACCCCTCCGTGAATTATTTACCCCCCTCCGTGAATTATTTCACCCCTCCGTGAATTGTTTACCCCCCTGCGTGAATTATTTTACCCCTCTGTGAATTGTTTACCCCCCTCCGTGAATTATTTTACCCCTCTGTGAAATGTTTACCCCCCTCCGTGAATTATTTTACCCCTCCGTGAATTATTTACCCCCCTCTGTGAATTATTTTACCTCTCCGTGAATCGTTTACCCCCCTCCGTGAATTATTTTACCCCTCCGTGAATTATTTACCCCCCTCCGTGAAGTATTTTACCCCTATGTGAATTATTTACCCCCCTCCGTGAATTTTTTTACCCCTCCGTGAATTGTTTACCCCCCTCCGTGAATTATTTTACCCCTCCGTGAATTATTTAGCCCCCTCCGTGAATTATTTTACCCCTCCGTGAATTATTTACCCCCCTCCGTGAATTATTTTACCCCTCCGTGAATTGTTTACCCCCCTCCGTGAATTATTTTACCCCTCTGTGAATTGTTTACCCCCCTCCGTGAATTATTTGACGCCTCCGTGAATTGTTTACCCCCCTCCGTGAATTATTTCACCCCTCCGTGAATTATTTACCCCCCTCCGTGAATTATTTCACCCCTCCGTGAATTGTTTACCGCCCTCCGAGAATTATTTTACCCCTCTGTGAATTGTTTACCCCCCTCCGTGAATTATTTTACCCCTCCGTGAATTATTTACCCCCCTCCGTGAATTATTTTACCCCTCTGTGAATTATTTACCCCCCTCCGTGAATTATTTTACCCCTCCGTGAATTAATTTACCCCCCTGTGAATTGTTTACCCCCCTCCGTGAATTATTTTACCCCTCTGTGAATTGTTTACCCCCCTCCGTGAATTATTTTACCCCTCCGTGAATTATTTACCCCCCTCCGTGAATTATTTTACCCCTCTGTGAATTATTTACCCCCCTCCGTGAATTATTTTACCCCTCCGTGAATTATTTACCCCCCTCCGTGAATTATTTTACCCCTCCGTGAATTATTTACCCCCCTCCGTGAATTATTTTACCCCTCCGTGAATTATTTACCCCCCTCCGTGGATTATTTCACCCCTCCGTGAATTGTTTACCCCCCTCCGTGAATTATTTGACCCCTCTGTGAATTGTTTACCCCCCTCCGTGAATTATTTTACCCCTCCGTGAATTATTTACCCCCCTCCGTGAATTATTTACACCTCCGTGAATTTTTTACCCCCCTCCGTGAATTATTCCAGCCCTCCGTGAATTATTTACCCCCCTCCGTGAATTTTTTTACCTCTCCGTGAATTATTTACCCCCCTCCGTGAATTATTTTACCCCTCCGTGAATTATTTACCCCCCTCCGTGAATTATTTTACCTCTCGGTGAATTGTTTACCTCCCTCCGTGAATGATTTTACCCCTCCGTGAATTATTTACCCCCCTCCGTGAATTATTTTACCCCTCTGTGAATTATTTACCCCCCTCCGTGAATTATTTTACCCCTCCGTGAATTGTTTACCCCCCTCCGTGAATTATTTTACCCCTCTGTGAATTATTTACCCCCCTCCGTGAATTATTTTACCCCTCTGTGAACTATTTACCCCCCTCCGTGAATTATTTTACCTCTCCGTGAATTGTTTACCCCCCTCCGTGAATTATTTTACCCCTCCGTGAATTATTTACCCCCCTCCGTGAATTATTTTACCCCTCTGTGAATTTTTTACCCCCCTCCGTGAATTATTTTACCCCGCTGTGAATTGTTTACCCCCCTCTGTGAATTATTTTACCCCTCCGTGAATTGTTTACCCCCCTCCGTGAATTATTTTACCCCTCCGTGAATTATTTACCCCCCTCCGTGAATTATTTGACCCCTCCGTGAATTGTTTACCCCCCTCCGTGAATTTTTTTACTCCTCCATGAATTATTTACCCCCCTCCGTGAATTATTTTACCCCTCCGTGAATTGTTTATCCCCCTCTGTGAATTATTTTACCCCTCCGTGAATTGTTTACCCCCCTCCGTGAATTATTTTACCCCTCCGTGAATTATTTACCCCCCTCTGTGAATTATTTGACCCCTCCGTGAATTGTTTACCCCCCTCCGTGAATTATTCTACTCCTCCGTGAATTATTTACCCCCCTCCGTGAATTATTTTACCCCTCTGTGAATTATTTACCCCCCTCCGTGAATTATTTTACCCCTCCGTGAATTATTTACCCCCCTCCGTGAATTATTACACCCCTCCGTGAATTATTTACCCCCCTCCGTGAATTATTTCACCCCTCCGTGAATTGTTTACCCCCCTGCGTGAATTATTTTACCCCTCTGTGAATTGTTTACCCCCCTCCGTGAATTATTTTACCCCTCTGTGAAATGTTTACCCCCCTCCGTGAATTATTTTAACCCTCCGTGAATTATTTACCCCCTCCGTGCATTATTTTACCCCTCCGTGAATTATTTACCCCCCTCCGTGAATTATTTTACCACTCTGTGAACTATTTACCCCCCTCCGTGAATCATTTTACCCCTCCGTGAATTGTTTATTCCCCTCCGTGAATTTTTTTACCCCTCCCCGAATTTTTTACCCCCCTCCGTGAATTATTTTACCCCTCCGTGAATTGTTTACCCCCCTCCGTGAATTATTTGACCCCTCTGTGATATATTTACCCCCCTCCGTGAATTATTTTACCCCTCCGTGAATTGTTTACCCCCCTCCGTGAATTATTTGACCCCTCGGTGAATTATTTACCCCCCTCCGCGAATTATTTCACCCCTCCGTGAATTATTTACCCCCCTCGGTGAATTATTTTACCCCTCCGTGAATTATTTACCCCCCTCCGTGAATTATTTTACCCCTCCGTGAATTATTTACCCCCCTCCGTGAATTATTTGACCCCTCTGTGAATTATTTACCCCCCTCCGTGAATTATTTTACCCCTCCGTGAATTGTTTACCCCCCTCCGTGAATTATTTTACCCCTCTGTGAATTGTTTACCCCCCTCCGTGAATTATTTTACCCCTGTGTGAATTGTTTACCCCCCTCCGTGAATTATTTTACCCCTCCGTGACTTCTTTACCCCCCTCCGTGAATTATTTTACCCCTCCGTGAATTATTTACCCCCCTCCGTGAATTATTTTACCCCTCCGTGATTTATTTACCCCCCTCCGTGAATTATTTGACCCCTCCGTGAATTATTTACCCCCCTCCGTGAATTATTTGACCCCTCCGTGAATTGTTTACCCCCCTCCGTGAATTATTTTACCCCTCCGTGAATTATTTACCCCCCTCCGTGAATTATTTTACCCCTCTGTGAATTATTTACCCCCCTCCGTGAATTATTTTACCCCTCCGTGAATTATTTACCCCCCTCCGTGAATTAGTTTACCCCTCCGTGAATTATTTACCTTCCTCCGTGAATTATTTCACCCCTCCGTGAATTATTTTACCCCTCCGTGAATTATTTACCCCCCTCCGTGAATTATTTGACCCCTCCGTGCATTATTTACCCCCCTCCGTGAATTATTTTACCCCTCCGTGAATTGTTTACCCCCCTCCGTGAATTATTTTACCCCTCTGTGAATTGTTTACCCCCCTCCGTGAATTATTTTACCCCTCCGTGAATTATTTACCCCCCTCCGTGAATTATTTTACCCCTCCGTGAATTGTTTACCCCCCTCCGTGAATTATTTGACCCCTCTGTGAATTGTTTACCCCCCTCCGTGAATTATTTACCCCTCCGTGAATTATTTACCCCCCTCCGTGAATTATTTTACCCCTCCGTGAATTATTTACCCCCCTCCGTGAATTTTTTACCCCCCTCCGTGAATTATTTGACCCCTCCGTGAATTATTTACCCCCTTCCGTGAATTATTTCACCCCTCCGTGAATTGTTTACCCCCCTCTGTAAATTATTTTACCCCTCTGTGAATTATTTACCCCCCTCCGTGAATTATTTGACCCCTCCGTGAATTATTTACCCCCCTCCGTGAATTATTTTACCCCTCCGTGAATTATTTACCCCCCTCCGTGAATTATTTTACCTCTCCGTGAATTGTTTACCCCCCTCCGTGAATTATTTTACCCCTCCGTGAATTATTTACCCCCCTCCGCGAATTATTTGACCGCTCCGTGAATTTTTTACCCCCCTCCGTGAATTATTTTACCCCTCCGTGAATTATTTACCCCCCTCCGTGAATTATTTTACCCCTCCGTGAATTATTTACCCCCCTCCGTGAATTATTTTACCCCTCCGTGAATTATTTACCCCCCTCCGTGAATTATTTTACCCCTCCGTGAATTATTTACCCTTCTCCGTGAATTATTTGACCCCTGTGTGAATTTTTTACCCCCCTCCGTGAATTATTTCACCCCTCCGTGAATTATTTACCCCCCTCCGTGAATTATTTTACCCCTCCGTGAATTATTTACCCCCCTCCGTGAATTATTTGACCCCTCCGTGAATTATTTACCCCCCTCCGTGAATTATTCCAGCCCTCCGTGAATTATTTACCCCCCTCCGTGAATTATTTTACCCCTCCGTGAATTATTTACCCCCCTCCGTGAATTATTTTAGCCCTCCGTGAATTATTTACCCCCCTCCGTGAATTATTTTACCTCTCCGTGAATCGTTTACCCCCCTCCGTGAATTATTTTACCCCTCCGTGAATTATTTACCCCCCTCCGTGAAGTATTTTACCCCTATGTGAATTATTTACCCCCCTCCGTGAGTTTTTTTACCCCTCCGTGAATTGTTTACCCCCCTCCGTGAATTATTTTACCCCTCTGTGAATTGTTTACCCCCCTCCGTGAATTATTTGACGCCTCCGTGAATTGTTTACCCCCCTCCGTGAATTATTTCACCCCTCCGTGAATTATTTACCCCCCTCCGTGAATTATTTCACCCCTCCGTGAATTGTTTACCGCCCTCCGTGAATTATTTTACCCCTCTGTGAATTGTTTACCCCCCTCCGTGAATTATTTTACCCCTCCGTGAATTATTTACCCCCCTCCGTGAATTATTTTACCCCTCTGTGAATTATTTACCCCCCTCCGTGAATATTTTTACCCCTCCGTGAATTATTTTACCCCTCTGTGAATTGTTTACCCCCCCCGTGAATTATTTTACCCCTCTGTGAATTGTTTACCCCCCTCCGTGAATTTTTTTACCCCTCCGTGAATTATTTACCCCCCTCCGTGAATTATTTTACCCCTCTGTGAATTATTTACCCCCCTCCGTGAATTATTTTACCCCTCCGTGAATTATTTACACCTCCGTGAATTATTTACCCCCCTCCGTGGATTATTTGACCCCTCTGTGAATTGTTTACCCCCCTCCGTGAATTATTTGACCCCTCTGTGAATTGTTTACCCCCCTCCATGAATTATTTACACCTCCGTGAGTTATTTACCCCCCTCCGTGAATTATTCCAGCCCTCCCTGAATTATTTACCCCCCTCCGTGAATTATTTTACCTCTCCGTGAATTATTTACCCCCCTCCGTGAATTATTTTACCTCTCGGTGAATTGTTTACCCCCCTCCGTGAATGATTTTACCCCTCCGTGAATTATTTTTCCCCCTCCGTGAATTATTTTACCCCTCTGTGAATTATTTACCCCCCTCCGTGAATCATTTTACCCCTCCGTGAATTGTTTACCCCCCTCCGTGAATTATTTTACCCCTCTGTGAACTATTTACCCCCCTCCGTGAATTATTTTACCTCTCCGTGAATTGTTTACCCCCCTCCGTGAATTATTTTACCCCTCCGTGAATTATTTACCCCCCTCCGTGAATTTTTTTACCCCTCTGTGAATTATTTACCCCCCTCCGTGAATTATTTTACCCCGCTGTGAATTGTTTACCCCCCTCCGTGAATTATTTTACCCCTCCGTGAATTATTTACCCCCCTCCGTGAATTATTTTACCCCTCTGTGAATTATTTACCCCCCTCCGTGAATTATTTTACCCCTCCGTGAATTATTTACCCTTCTCCGTGAATTATTTGACCCCTCTGTGAATTTTTTACCCCCCTCCCCGAATTATTTCACCCCTCCGTGAATTATTTACCCCCCTCCGTGAATTATTTTACCCCTCCGTGAATTATTTACCCCCTCCGTGAATTATTTGACCCCTCCGTGAATTATTTACCCCCCTCCGTGAATTATTCCAGCCCTCCGTGAATTATTTACCCCCCTCCGTGAATTATTTTACCCCTCCGTGAATTGTTTACCCCCCTCCGTGAATTATTTTACCCCTCCGTGAATTATTTACCCCCCTCCGTGAATTATTTTACCCCTCCGTGAATTATTTACTCCCCTCCGTGAATTATTTTACCTCTCCGTGAATCGTTTACCCCCCTCCGTGAATTATTTTACCCCTCCGTGAATTATTTACCCCCCTGCGTGAAGTATTTTACCCCTATGTGAATTATTTACCCCCCGTGAATTTTTTTACCCCTCCGTGAATTGTTTACCCCCCTCCGTGAATTATTTTACCCCTCCGTGAATTATTTAGCCCCCTCCGTGAATTATTTTACCCCTCCGTGAATTATTTACCCCCCTCCGTGAATTATTTTACCCCTCCGTGAATTATTTACCCCCCTCCGTGATTTATTTTACCCCTCTGTGAATTGTTTACCCCCCTCCGTGAATTATTTTACCCCTTTGTGAATTGTTTACCCCCCTCCGTGAATTATTTGACGCCTCCGTGAATTGTTTACCCCCCTCCGTGAATTATTTCACCCCTCCGTGAATTATTTACCCCCCTCCGTGAATTATTTCACCCCTCCGTGAATTGTTTACCGCCCTCCGTGAATCATTTTACCCCTCTGTGAATTGTTTACCCCCCTCCGTGAATTCTTTTACCCCTCCGTGAATTATTTACCCCCCTCCGTGAATTATTTTACCCCTCCGTGAATTATTTACCCCCCTCCGTGATTTATTTTACCCCTCTGTGAATTGTTTACCCCCCTCCGTGAATTATTTTACCCCTCTGTGAATTGTTTACCCCCCTCCGTGAATTATTTTACCCCTCCGTGAATTATTTTACCCCTCCGTGAATTATTTTACCCCTCTGTGAATTATTTACCCCCCTCCGTGAATTATTTTACCCCTCCGTGAATTATTTACCCCCCTCCGTGAATTATTTTACCCCTCCGTGAATTATTTACCCCCCTCCGTGAATTATTTTACCCCTCCGTGAATTATTTACACCTCCGTGAATTATTTACCCCCCTCCGTGAATTATTTTACCCCTCCGTGAATTATTTACACCTCCGTGAATTATTTACCCCCCTCCGTGGATTATTTCACCCCTCCGTGAATTGTTTACCCCCCTCCGTGAATTATTTGACCCCTTGTGAATTGTTTACCCCCCTCCGTGAATTATTTACACCTCCGTGAGTTATTCACCCCCCTCCGTGAATTATTTCAGCCCTCCGTGAATTATTTACCCCCCTCCGTGAATTATTTTACCTCTCCGTGAATTATTTACCCCCCTCCGTGAATTATTTTACCTCTCGGTGAATTATTTACCCCCCTCTGTGAATTATTTTACCCCTCTGTGAATTATTTACCCCCCTCCGTGAATTATTTTACCCCTCCGTGAATTGTTTACCCCCCTCCGTGAATTATTTTACCCCTCTGTGAACTATTTACCCCCCTCCGTGAATTATTTTACCCCTCTGTGAATTATTTACCCCCCTCCGTGAATTATTTTACCCCTCCGTGAATTGTTTACCCCCCTCCGTGAATTATTTTACCCCTCTGTGAACTATTTACCCCCCTCCGTGAATTATTTTACCTCTCCGTGAATTGTTTACCCCCCTCCGTGAATTATTTTACCTCTCCGTGAATTATTTACCCCCCTCCGTGAATTATTTTACCCCTCCGTGAATTATTTACACCTCCGTGAATTATTTACCCCCCTCCGTGAATTATTTTACCCCTCCGTGAATTATTTACACCTCCGTGAATTATTTACCCCCCTCCGTGGATTATTTCACCCCTCCGTGAATTGTTTACCCCCCTCCGTGAATTATTTGACCCCTTGTGAATTGTTTACCCCCCTCCGTGAATTATTTACACCTCCGTGAGTTATTCACCCCCCTCCGTGAATTATTTCAGCCCTCCGTGAATTATTTACCCCCCTCCGTGAATTATTTTACCTCTCCGTGAATTATTTACCCCCCTCCGTGAATTATTTTACCTCTCGGTGAATTATTTACCCCCCTCTGTGAATTATTTTACCCCTCTGTGAATTATTTACCCCCCTCCGTGAATTATTTTACCCCTCCGTGAATTGTTTACCCCCCTCCGTGAATTATTTTACCCCTCTGTGAACTATTTACCCCCCTCCGTGAATTATTTTACCCCTCTGTGAATTATTTACCCCCCTCCGTGAATTATTTTACCCCTCCGTGAATTGTTTACCCCCCTCCGTGAATTATTTTACCCCTCTGTGAACTATTTACCCCCCTCCGTGAATTATTTTACCTCTCCGTGAATTGTTTACCCCCCTCCGTGAATTATTTTACCCCTCCGTGAATTATTTACCCCCCTCCGTGAATTATTTTACCCCTCTGTGAATTATTTACCCCCCTCCGTGAATTTTTTTACCCCGCTGTGAATTGTTTACCCCCCTCTGTGAATTATTTTACCCCTCCGTGAATTGTTTACCCCCCTCCGTGAATTATTTTACCCACCCGTGAATTATTTACCCCCCTCCGTGAATTATTTGACCCCTCCGTGAATTGTTTACCCCCCTCCGTGAATTATTTTACTCCTCCATGAATTAATTACCTCCCTCCGTGAATTATTTTACCCCTCCGTGAATTGTTTACCCCCCTCTGTGAATTATTTTACCCCTCCGTGAATTGTTTACCCCCCTCCGTGCATTGTTTTACCCCTCCGTGAATTATTTACCCCCCTCTGTGAATTATTTGACCCCTCCGTGAATTGTTTACCCCCCTCCGTGAATTATTTTACTCCTCCGTGAATTATTTACCCCCCTCCGTGAATTATTGTACCCCTCTGTGAATTATTTACCCCCCTCCGTGAATTATTTTACCCCTCCGTGAATTATTTACCCCCCTCCGTGAATTATTACACCCCTCCGTGAATTATTTACCCCCCTCCGTGAATTATTTCACCCCTCCGTGAATTGTTTACCCCCCTGCGTGAATTATTTTACCCCTCTGTGAATTGTTTACCCCCCTCCGTGAATTATTTTACCCCTCTGTGAAATGTTTACCCCCCTCCGTGAATTATTTTACCCCTCCGTGAATTATTTACCCCCCTCCGTGAATTATTCTACCCCTCCGTGAATTATTTACCCCCCTCCGTGAATTATTTTACCACTCTGTGAATTATTTACCCCCCTCCGTGAATCATTTTACCCCTCCGTGAATTGTTTATTCCCCTCCGTGAATTTTTTTACCCCTCCCCGAATTTTTTACCCCCCTCCGTGAACTATTTTACCCCTCCGTGAATTGTTTACCCCCCTCCGTGAATTATTTGACCCCTCTGTGAATTATTTACCCCCCTCCGTGAATTATCTTACCCCTCCGTGAATTATTTACCCCCCTCCGTGAATTATTTGACCCCTCGGTGAATTATTTACCCCCCTCCGCGAATTATTTGACCCCTCCGTGAATTATTTACCCCCCTCGGTGAATTATTTTACCCCTCCGTGAATTATTTACCCCCCTCCGTGAATTATTTTACCCCTCCGTGCATTATTTACCCCCCTCCGTGAATTATTTGACCCCTCTGTGAATTATTTACCCCCCTCCGTGAATTATTTTACCCCTCCGTGAATCGTTTACCCCCCTCCGTGAATTATTTTACCCCTCTGTGAATTGTTTACCCCCCTCCGTGAATTTTTTTACCCCTGTGTGAATTGTTTACCCCCCTCCGTGAATTATTTTACCCCTCCGTGAATTATTTACCCCCCTCCGTGAATTATTTTACCCCTCCGTGTATTATTTACCCCCCTCCGTGAATTATTTTACCCCTCCGTGATTTATTTACCCCCCTCCGTGAATTATTTGACCCCTCCGTGAATTCTTTACCCCCCTCCGTGAATTATTTGACCCCTCCGTGAATTGTTTACCCCCCTCCGTGAATTATTTTACCCCTCCGTGAATTATTTACCCCCCTCCGTGAATTATTTTACCCCTCCGTGAATTATTTACCCCCCTCCGTGAATTATTTGACCCCTCCGTGCATTATTTACCCCCCTCCGTGAATTATTTTACCCCTCCGTGAATTGTTTACCCCCCTCCGTGAATTTTTTTACCCCTCCGTGAATTGTTTACCCCCCTCCGTGAATTATTTTACCCCTCCGTGAATTATTTACCCCCCTCCGTGAATTATTTTACCCCTCTGTGAATTATTTACCCCCCTCGGTGAATCATTTTACCCCTCCGTGAATCATTTACCCCCCTCCGTGAATTATTTGACCCCTCCGTGAATTATTTACCCCCCTCCGTGAATTATTTTACCCCTCCGTGAATTGTTTACCCCCCTCCGTGAATTATTTGACCCCTCTGTGAATTGTTTACCCCCCTCCGTGAAATTTTTACCCCTCCGTGAATTATTTACCCCCCTCCGTGAATTATTTTACCCCTCTGTGAATTATTTACCCCCCTCCATGAATTTTTTACCCCCCTCCGTGAAATTATTTGACCCCTCCGTGAATTATTTACCCCCCTCAGTGAATTATTTCACCCCTCCGTGAATTGTTTACCCCCCTCCGTAAATTATTTTACCCCCCCGTGAATTATTTTACCTCTCGGTGAATTGTTTACCCCCCTCCGTGAATGATTTTACCCCTCCGTGAATTATTTACCCCCCTCCGTGAATTATTTTACCCCTCTGTGAATTATTTACCCCCCTCCGTGAATTATTTTACCCCTCCGTGAATTGTTTACCCCCCTCCGTGAATTATTTTACCCCTCTGTGAATTATTTACCCCCCTCCGTGAATTATTTTACCCCTCTGTGAACTATTTACCCCCCTCCGTGAATTATTTTACCTCTCTGTGAACTGTTTACCCCCCTCCGTGAATTATTTTACCCCTCCGTGAATTATTTACCCCCCTCCGTGAATTATTTTACCCCTCTGTGAATTATTTACCCCCCTCCGTGAATTATTTTACCCCTCTGTGAATTGTTTACCCCCCTCTGTGAATTATTTTACCCCTCCGTGAATTGTTTACCCCCCTCCGTGAATTATTTTACCCACCCGTGAATTATTTACCCCCCTCCGTGAATTATTTGACCCCTCCGTGAATTGTTTACCCCCCTCCGTGACTTATTTTACTCCTCCATGAATTATTTACCCCCCTCCGTGAATTATTTTACCCCTCCGTGAATTGTTTACCCCCCTCTGTGAATTATTTTACCCCTCCGTGAATTGTTTACCCCCCTCCGTGAATTATTTTACCCCTCCGTAAATTATTTACCCCCCTCTGTGAATTATTTGACCCCTCCGTGAATTGTTTACCCCCCTCCGTGAATTATTTTACTCCTCCGTGAATTATTTACCCCCCTCCGTGAATTATTTTACCCCTCTGTGAATTATTTACCCCCCTCCGTGAATTATTTTACCCCTCCGTGAATTATTTACCCCCCTCCGTGAATTATTACACCCCTCCGTGAATTATTTACCCCCCTCCGTGAATTATTTCACCCCTCCGTGAATTGTTTACCCCCCTGAGTGAATTATTTTACCCCTCTGTGAATTGTTTACCCCCCTCCGTGAATTATTTTACCCCTCTGTGAAATGTTTACCCCCCTCCGGGAATTATTTTACCCCTCCGTGCATTATTTACCCCCCTCCGTGAATTTTTTTACCCCTCCGTGAATTATTTACCCCCCTCCGTGAATTATTTTACCACTCTGTGAATTATTTACCCCCCTCCGTGAATCATTTTACCCCTCCGTGAATTGTTTATTCCCCTCCGTGAATTTTTTTACCCCTCCCCGAATTTTTTACCCCCCTCCGTGAATTATTTTACCCCTCCGTGAATTGTTTACCCCCCTCCGTGAATTTTTGACCCCTCTGTGAATTATTTACCCCCCTCCGTGAATTATCTTACCCCTCCGTGAATTGTTTACCCCCCTCCGTGAATTATTTGACCCCTCGGTGAATCATTTACACCCCTCCGCGAATTATTTGACCCCTCCGTGAATTATTTACCCTTCTCGGTGAATTATTTTACCCCTCCGTGAATTATTTACCCCCCTCCGTGAATTATTTTACCCCTCCGTGAATTATTTACCCCCCTCCGTGAATTATTTGACCCCTCCGTGAATTATTTACCCCCCTCCGTGAATTATTTTACCCCTCCGTGAATTGTTTACCCCCCTCCGTGAATTATTTTACCCCTCTGTGAATTGTTTACCCCCCTCCGTGAATTATTTTACCCCTGTGTGAATTGTTTACCCCCCTCCGTGAATTATTTTACCCCTCCGTGAATTATTTACCCCCCTCCGTGAATTATTTTACCCCTCCGTGATTTATTTACCCCCCTCCGTGAATTATTTCACCCCTCCGTGAATTATTTACCCCCCTCCGTGAATTATTTGACCCCTCCGTGAATTGTTTACCCCCCTCCGTGAATTATTTTACCCCTCCGTGAATTATTTACCCCCCTCCGTGAATTTTTTTACCCCTCTGTGAATTATTTACCCCCCTCCGTGAATTATTTTACCCCTCCGTGAATTATTTACCCCCCTCCGTGAATTATTTGACCCCTCCGTGAATTCTTTACCCCCCTCCGTGAATTATTTGACCCCTCCGTGAATTGTTTACCCCCCTCCGTGAATTATTTTACCCCTCCGTGAATTATTTACCCCCCTCCGTGAATTATTTTACCCCTCCGTGAATTATTTCACCCCTCCGTGAATTATTTTACCCCTCCGTGAATTATTTACCCCCCTCCGTGAATTATTTGACCCCTCCGTGCATTATTTACCCCCCTCCGTGAATTATTTTACCCCTCCGTGAATTGTTTACCCCCCTCCGTGAATTATTTTACTCCTCCATGAATTATTTACCCCCCTCCGTGAATTATTTTACCCACCCGTGAATTATTTACCCCCCTCCGTGCATTATTTGACCCCTCCGTGAATTGTTTACCCCCCTCCGGGAATTATTTTACCCCTCCGTGAATTGTTTACCCCCCTCCGTGAATTATTTTACCCCTCCGTGAACTATTTACCCCCCTCTGTGAATTATTTGACCCCTCCGTGAATTGTTTACCCCCCTCCGTGAATTATTTTACTCCTCCGTGAATTATTTACCACCCTCCGTGAATTATTTTACCCCTCTGCGAATTATTTACCCCCCTCCGTGAATTATTTTACCCCTCCGTGAATTATTTACCCCCCTCCGTGAATTATTACACCCCTCCGTGAATTATTTACCCCCCTCCGTGAATTATTTCACCCCTCCGTGAATTGTTTACCCCCCTGCGTGAATTATTTTACCCCTCTGTGAAATGTTTACCCCCCTCCGGGAATTTTTTTACCCCTCCGTGAATTATTTACCCCCCCCCGTGAATTATTTTACCCCTCCGGGAATTATTTACCCCCCTCCGTGAATTATTTTACCACTCTGTGAATTATTTACCCCCCTCCGTGAATCATTTTCCCCTCCGTGAATCGTTTATTCCCCCCGTGAATTTTTTTACCCCTCCCCGAATTTTTTACCCCCCTCCGTGAATTATTTTACCCCTCCGTGAATTGTTTACCCCCCTCCGTGAATTATTTGACCCCTCTGTGAATTATTTACCCCCCTCCGTGAATTATCTTACCCCTCTGTGAATTGTTTACCCCCCTCCGTGAATTATTTGACCCCTCGGTGAATTATTTACCCCCCTCCGCGAATTATTTGACCCCTCCGTGAATTATTTACCCCTCTCGGTGAATTATTTTACCCCTCCGTGAATTATTTACCCCCCTCCGTGAATTATTTTACCCCTCCGTGAATTATTTACCCCCCTCCGTGAATTATTTGACCCCTCTGTGAATTATTTACCCCCCTCCATGAATTATTTTACCCCTCCGTGAATTGTTTACCCCCCTCCGTGAATTTTTTTACCCCTCTGTGAATTGTTTACCCCCCTCCGTGAATTATTTTACCCCTGTGTGAATTGTTTACCCCCCTCCGTGAATTATTTTACCCCTCCGTGAATTATTTACCCCCCTCCGTGAATTATTTTACCCCTCCGTGAATTATTTACCCCCCTCCGTGAATTATTTTACCCCTCCGTGATTTATTTACCCCCTCCGTGAATTATTTGACCCCTCCGTGAATTATTTACCCCCCTCCGTGAATTATTTGACCCCTCCGTGAATTGTTTACCCCCCTCCGTGAATTATTTTACCCCCCCGTGAATTATTTACCCCCCTCCGTGAATTATTTTACCCCTCTGTGAATTAATTACCCCCCTCCGTGAATTATATTACCCCTCCGTGAATTATTTACCCCCCTCCGTGAATTATTTGACCCCTCCGTGAATTATTTACCCCCCTCCGTGAATTATTTGACCCCTCTGTGAATTGTTTACCCCCCTCCGTGAATTTTTTTACCCCTCCGTGAATTATTTACCCCCCTCGGTGAATTATTTTACCCCTCCGTGAATTATTTCACCCCTCCGTGAATTATTTTACCCCTCCGTGAATTATTTACCCCCCTCCGTGAATCTTTTGACCCCTCCGTGCATTATTTACCCTCCTCCGTGAATTATTTTACCCCTCCGTGAATTGTTTACCCCCCTCCGTGAATTTTTTTACCCCTCCGTGAATTGTTTACCCCCCTCCGTGAATTATTTTACCCCTCCGTGAATTATTTACCCCCCTCCGTGAATTATTTTACCCCTCTGTGAATTATTTACCCCCCTCGGTGAATTATTTTACCCCTCCGTGAATTATTTACCCCCCTCCGTGAATTATTTGACCCCTCCGTGAATTATTTACCCCCCTCCGTGAATTATTTTACCCCTCCGTGAATTGTTTACCCCCCTCCGTGAATTATTTGACCCCTCTGTGAATTGTTTACCCCCCTCCGTGAATTATTTACCCCTCCGTGAATTATTTACCCCCCTCCGTGAATTATTTTACCTCTCTGTGAATTATTTACCCCCCTCCGTGAATGTTTTACCCCCCTCCGTGAATTATTTGACCCCTCCGTGAATTATTTACCCCCCTCCGTGAATTATTTCACCCCTCCGTGAATTGTTTACCCCCCTCTGTAAATTATTTTACCCCTCCGTGAATTATTTACCCCCCTCCGTGAATTATTTTACCTCTCCGTGAATTGTTTACCCCCCTCCGTGAATTATTTTACCCCTCCGTGAATTATTTACCCCCCTCCGTGAATTATTTTACCCCTCTGTGAATTATTTACCCCCCTCCGTGAATTATTTTACCCCACCGTGAATTATTTACCCCCCTCCGTGAATTATTTTACCCCTCCGTGAATAGTTTACTCCCCTCCGTGAATTTTTTTACCTCCCTGTGAATTGTTTACCCCCCTCGGTGAATTATTTTATCCCTCCGTGAATTGTTTACCCCCCTCCGTGAATTATTTTACTCCTCCATGAATTATTTACCCCCCTCCGTGAATTATTTTACCCACCCGTGAATTATTTACCCCCCTCCGTGAATTATTTGACCCCTCCGTGAATTGTTTACCCCCCTCCGTGAATTATTTTACTCCTCCATGAATTATTTACCCCCCTCCGTGAATTATTTTACCCCTCCGTGAATTGTTTACCCCCCTCTGTGAATTATTTTACCCCTCCGTGAATTGTTTACCCCCCTCCGTGAATTATTTTACCCCTCCGTGAATTATTTACCCCCCTCTGTGAATTTTTTGACCCCTCCGTGAATTGTTAACCCCCCTCCGTGAATTATTTTACTCCTCCGTGAATTATTTACCCCCCTCCGTGAATTATTTTACCCCTCTGCGAATTATTTACCCCCCTCCGTGAATTATTTTACCCCTCCGTGAATTATTTACCCCCCTCCGTGAATTATTACACCCCTCCGTGAATTATTTACCCCCCTCCGTGAATTATTTCACCCCTCCGTGAATTGTTTACCCCCCTGCGTGAATTTTTTTACCCCTCTGTGAATTGTTTACCCCCCTCCGTGAATTATTTTACCCCTCTGTGAAATGTTTACCCCCCTCCGGGAATTATTTTACCCTCCGTGAATTATTTACCCCCCTCCGTGAATTATTTTACCCCTCCGGGAATTATTTACCCCCCTCCGTGAATTATTTTACCACTCTGTGAATTATTTACCCCCCTCCGTGAATCATTTTACCCCTCCGTGAATCGTTTATTCCCCTCCGTGAATTTTTTTACCCCTCCCCGAATTTTTTACCCCCCTCCGTGAATTATTTTACCCCTCCGTGAATTGTTTACCCCCCTCCGTGAATTATTTGACCCCTCTGTGAATTATTTACCCCCCTCCGTGAATTATCTTACCCCTCTGTGAATTGTTTACCCCCCTCCGTGAATTATTTGACCCCTCGGTGAATTATTTACCCCCCTCCGCGAATTATTTGACCCCTCCGTGAATTATTTACCCCCCTCGGTGAATTATTTTACCCCTCCGTGAATTATTTACCCCCCTCCGTGAATTATTTTACCCCTCCGTGAATTATTTACCCCCCTCCGTGAATTATTTGACCCCTCTGTGAATTTTTTACCCCCCTCCGTGAATTATTTTACCCCTCCGTGAATTGTTTACCCCCCTCCGTGAATTTTTTTACCCCTCTGTGAATTGTTTACCCCCCTCCGTGAATTATTTTACCCCTGTGTGAATTGTTTACCCCCCTCCGTGAATTATTTTACCCCTCCGTTAATTGTTTACCCCCCTCCGTGAATTATTTTACCCCTCCGTGAATCATTTACCCCCCTCCGTAAATTATTTTACCCCTCCGTGATTTATTTACCCCCTCCGTGAATTATTTGACCCCTCCGTGAATTATTTACCCCCCTCCGTGAATTATTTGACCCCTCCGTGAATTGTTTACCCCCCTCCGTGAATTATTTTACCCCCCCCCGTGAATTATTTACCCCCCTCCGTGAATTATTTTACCCCTCTGTGAATTATTTACCCCCCTCCGTGAATTATTTTACCCCTCCGTGAATTATTTACCCCCCTCCGTGAATTATTTGACCCCTCCGTGAATTATTTACCCCCCTCCGTGAATTATTTGACCCCTCCGTGAATTATTTACCCCCCTCCGTGAATTATTTTACCCCTCCGTGAATTATTTACCCCCCTCCGTGAATTATTTTACCCCTCCGTGAATTATTTCACCCCTCCGTGAATTATTTTAACCCTCCGTGAATTATTTACCCCCCTCCGTGAATTATTTGACCCCTCCGTGCATTATTTACCCCCCTCCGTGAATTATTTTACCCCTCCGTGAATTGTTTACCCCCCTCCGTGAATTATTTTACCCCTCCGTGAATTGTTTACCCCCCTCCGTGAATTATTTTACCCCTCCGTGAATTAATTACCCCCCTCCGTGAATTATTTTGCCCCTCTGTGAATTATTTACCCCCCTCGGTGAATTATTTTACCCCTCCGTGAATTATTTACTTCCCTCCGTGAATTATTTGACCCCTCCGTGAATTATTTACCCCCCTCCGTGAATTATTTTACCCCTCCGTGAATTGTTTACCCCCCTCCGTGAATTATTTGACCCCTCTGTGAATTGTTTACCCCCCTCCGTGAATTATTTACCCCTCCGTGAATTATTTGACCCCTCCGTGAATTATTTACCCCCCTCCGTGAATTATTTCACCCCTCCGTGAATTGTTTACCCCCCTCTGTAAATTATTTTACCCCTCCGTGAATTATTTACCCCCCTCCGTGAATTATTTTACCTCTCCGTGAATTGTTTACCCCCCTCCGTGAATTATTTTACCCCTCCGTGAATTATTTACCCCCCTCCGTGAATTATTTTACCCCTCTGTGAATTATTTACCCCCCTCCGTGAATTATTTTACCCCACCGTGAATTATTTACCCCCCTCCGTGAATTATTTTACCCCTCCGTGAATAGTTTACTCCCCTCCGTAAATTTTTTTACCTCTCTGTGAATTGTTTACCCCCCTCCGTGAATTATTTTACCCCTCTGTGAATTGTTTACCCCCCTCCGTGAATTATTTTACCCCTCCGTGAATTATTTACCCCCCTCTGTGAATTATTTGACCCCTCCGTGAATTGTTTACCCCCCTCTGTGAATTATTTTACCCCTCCGTGAATTATTTACCCCCCTCCCCGAATTATTTTACCTCTCTGTGAATTATTTACCCCCCTCCGTGAATTATTTTACCCCTCCGTGAATTGTTTACCCCCCTCCGTGAATTATTTTACCCCTCCGTGAATTATTTACCCCCCTCCGTGAATTATTTTACCCCTCCGTGAATTGTTTACCCCCCTCCGTGAATTATTTTACCCCTCCGTGAATTGTTTACCCCCCTCCGTGAATTATTTGACCCCTCCGTGAATTGTTTACCCCCCTCCGTGAATTATTTGTCCCCTCCGTGAGTTATTTACCCCCCTCCGTGAATTATTTTACCCCACCGTGAATTGTTTACCCCCCTCCGTGAATTATTTTACCCCTCCGTGAATTATCTACCCCCCTCCGTGAATTATTTTACCCCTCCGTGAATTGTTTACCCCCCTCCGTGAATCATTTTACCCCTCCGTGAATTATTTACCCCCCTCCGTGAATTATTTTACCCCTCTGTGAATTATTTAGCCCCCTCCGTGAATTATTTGACCCCTCCGTGAATTATTTACCCCCCTCCATGAATTGTTTTACCCCTCCGTGAATTGTTTACCCCCCTCCGTGAATTGTTTTACCCCTCCGTGAATTATTTACCCCCCTCCGTGAATTATTTTACCCCTCCGTGAATTGTGTACCCCCCTCCGTGAATTATTTTACCCCTCCGTGAATTGTTTACCCCCCAATTATTTTACCCCTCTGTGAATTGTTTACCCCCCTCCGTGAATTATTTTACCCCTCTGTGAATTGTTTACCCCCCTCCGTGAATTATTCTACCCCTCCGTGAATTTTTTACCCCCCTCCGTGAATTATTTTACCCCTCCGTTAATTGTTTACCCCCCTCCGTGAATTATTTGACCCCTCCGTGAATTATTTACCCCCCTCCGTGAATTATTTTACCTCTCCGTGAATTGTTTACCCCCCTCCGTGAATTATTTTACCCCTCCGTGAATTATTTACCCCCCTCCGTGAATTATTTTACCCCTCTGTGAATTCTTTATCCCCCTTAGTGAATTATTTTACCCCTCCCTGAATTGTTTACCCCCCCCGTAAATTTTTTTACCCCTCCGTGAATTTTTTACCCCCCTCCGTCAATTTTTTTACCCCTCTGTGAATTATTTACCCCCCTCCGTGAATTATTTTACCCCTCCGTGAATTGTTTACTCCCCTCCGTGAATTTTTTTACTCCTTTGTGAATTGTTTACCCCCCTCCGTGAATTATTTTACCCCTCTGTGAATTGTTTACCCCCCTCCGTGATTTATTTTACCCCTCCGTGAATTATTTAGCCCCCTCCGTGAATTATTTGACCCCTCCGTGAATTGTTTACCCCCCTCCGTGCATTATTTTACCCCTCCTTGAATTATTTACCCCCCTCCGTGAATTTTTTTACCCCTCTGTCAATTATTTATCCCCCTCCGTGAATTATTTTACCCCTCCGTGAAATGTTTACCCCCCTCCGTGAATTACTTTACCCCTCCGTGAATTATTTACCCCCCTCCGTGAATTATTTTACCCCTCCGTGAATTGTTTACCCCCCTCCGTGAATCATTTTACCCCTCCGTGAATTGTTTACCCCCCTCCGTGAATTATTTGACCCCTCCGTGAATTGTTTACCCCCCTCCGTGAAATATTTGACCCCTCCCCGAATTATTTACCCCCCTCCGTGAGATATTTGACCCCTCCGTGAATTATTTACCCCCCTCCGTGAATTATTTGACCCCTCCGTGAATTGTTTACCGCCCTCCATGAATTATTTTACCCCTCCGTGAATTATTTACCCCCCTCCGTGAATTATTTTACCCCTCCGTGAATTGTTTACCCCCCTCCGTGAATTATTTTACCCCTCCGTGAATTGTGTACCCCCCTCCGTGAATTATTTTACCCCTCTGTGAATCGTTTACCCCCCTCCGTGAATTATTTTACCCCTCCGTGAACTATTTACCCCCCTCCGTGAATTTTTTGACCCCTCCGTGAATTGTTTACCCCCCTCCGTGAATTATTTGACCCCTCCGTGAATTATTTACCCCCCTCCGTGAATTATTTTACCCCTCTGTGAATTGTTTACCCCCCTCCGTGAATTTTTTTACCCCTCCGTGAATTATTTACCCCCCTCCGTGAATTTTTTTTACCCCCATGTGAATTATTTACCCCCCTCCGTGAATTATTCCACCCCTCCGTGAATTATTTACACCCCTCCGTGAATTATTTCACCCCTCCGTGAATTGTTTACCCCCCAATTATTTTACCCCTCTGTGAATTGTTTACCCCCCTCCGTGAATTATTTTACCCCTCTGTGAATTTTTTACCCCCCTCCGTGAATTATTTTACCCCTCCGTGAATTATTTACCCCCCTCCGTGAATTATTTTACCCCTCCGTGAATTGTTTACCCCCCTCCGTGAATTTTTTGACCCCTCCGTGAATTATTTACCCCCCTCCGTGAATTCTTTGATCCCTCCGTGAATTGTTTACCCCCCTCCGTGAATTATTTTACCCCTCCGTGAATTATTTACCCCCCTCCGTGAATTATTTTGCCCCTCTGTGAATTATTTACCCCCCTCCGTGAATTATTTTACCCCTCCGTGAATTATTTACCCCCCTCTGTGAATTATTTTACCCCTCCGTGAATTGTTTACCCCCCTCCGTGAATTTTTTTACCCCTCCGTGAATTGTTTACCCCCCTCCGTGAATTATTTTACCCCTCCGTGAATTGTTTACCCCCCTCCGTGAATTATTTGACCCCTCCGTGAATTGTTTACCCCCCTCCGTGAATCATTTGACCCCTCCGTGAATTATTTACCCCCCTCCGTGAATTCTTTGACCCCTCCGTGAATTGTTTACCCCCCTCCGTGAATTATTTTACCCCTCCGTGAATTATTTACCCCCCTCCGTGAATTCTTTTACCCCTCTGTGCATTATTTACCCCCCTCCGTGAATTATTTTACCCCTCCGTGAATTATTTACCCCCCTCCGTGAATTATTTTACCCCTATGTGAATTGTTTACCCCCCTCCGTGAATTATTTTACCCCTCCGTGAATTGTTTACCCCCCTCCGTGAATTATTTTACCCCTCCGTGAATTGTTTACCCCCCTCCGTGAATTATTTGACCCCTCCGTGAATTGTTTACCCCCCTCCGTGAATTATTTGACCCCTCCGTGAATTATTTACCCCCCTCCGTGAATTATTTTACCCCTCTGTGAATTGTTTACCCCCCTCCGTGAATTATTTTACCCCTCCGTGAATTATTTACCCCCCTCCGTGAATTATTTTACCCCTCCGTGAATGATTTACCCCCCCTCCGTGAATTATGTCACCCCTCCCTGAATTATTTACCCCCCTCCGTGAATTATTTCACCCCTCCGTGAATTGTTTACCCCCCAATTATTTTACCCCTCTGTGAATTGTTTACCCCCCTCCGTGAATTATTTTACCCCTCTGTGAATTGTTTACCCCCCTCCGTGAATTATTTTACCCCTCTGTGAATTATTTACCCCCCCTCCGTGAGTTATTTCACCCCTCCGTGAATTATTTACCCCCCTCCGTGAATTATTTCACCCCTCTGTGAACTCTTTGACCCCTCCGTGAATTTTTTGACCCCTCCGTGAATTATTTCACCCCTCTGTGAATTATTTGACCCCTCCGTGAATTTTTTGACCCCTCCGTGAATTATTTGACCCTTGTGTGTGTGTCAATTATTTTGGGGGTCTAGACCCCCCTAGGAATTGACGCATAGGGTCGCGTCAATTATTTTGGGGGTCCAGACCCCCATAGGAATTGATGCATAGGGTCGCGTCAATTATTTTGGGGGTCTCGACCCCTATAGGAATTGGCGCATAGGGTCGCGTCAATTATTTTGGGGGTCTAGACCCCCCTAGGAATTGACGCATAGGGTCGCGTCAATTATTTTGGGGGTCTAGACCCCCCTAGGAATTGACGCATTGGGTCGTGTCAATTATTTTGGGGGTCTAGACCCCCATACGAATTGATGCATGGGGTCGCATCAATTATTTTTGGGGTTTAGACCCCCGTAGGAATTGACGCATAGGGTCGCGTCAATTATTTTGGGGGTCTAGACCCCCATAGAAATTGGCGCATAGGGTCGCGTCAATTATTTTGGGGGTCTAGACCCCCCTTAGGAATTGACGCATAGGGTCGCGTCAATTATTTTGGGGGTCCAGACCCCCGTAGGAATTGGCGCATAGGGTCGCGTCAATTATTTTGGGGGTCTGGACCCCCCTAGGAATTGACACATAAGATCGCGTCAATTCTTTTGGGGGTCTAGACCCCCATAGGAATGGACGCATAGGGTCGCGTCAATTCTTTTGGGGGTCCAGACCCCCATAGGAATTGGCGCATAGCAGGGGGGTGCACCACCTCAGTGGAATATCTATCCAGAGGGGGGCTGTACACCACCTCAGTGGAATATTTATCCACAGGGGGGGGGGTACACCACTTCAGTGGAATATTTATCTAGAGGGGGAGGTACACCACCTCAATGGAATATTAATCCACAGGGGGGGGGGGGTACACCACCTCAGTGGAATATTTTTTCCAGCCTCCCATTTTCCCTAATGCCCCATTTTCCACCCTTTTTTTTCTTTTGGGGGGGGTGTTCCCCTGTGTTGCATGGACTCCCATTCTTCCCAACTTTCAATTTTCATGATGGTTTTTTTTGTGGTGGGTGGCTGTGTTGGGGGAGGGGGAGTGCCAGACGTTTTCTTGTCCCTTTCCGACAGGAAGGAAGGAAGGGAGGGGGCGGGTACCACACTTTTATCAGACTTTTGCTGAGATGTGTTCTGTTTTATGTCCTTGACACGAGATGCCAAATCAGACTTCAGACTTCAGACTTCATACCCATAGCTGGTGCGGAGGCCTTGGCATTACCAAAGTGGTGGAGGCCCTGATATTTCCAACGGAATGGAAACGCCAGCTTTGCCAAATGGGTGGAGGCAGGAGCGCTCCCAAAGAGGCGGAAACTCCGCCGTTTCCAAGGGGCAGACGCCCCTCGTTAGCAAAGAAGCGAAGGCCCTAATGCTGCTAACGGCCTCTGCTCCAGCGTTCCCAAAAGTGCTTGCCCCTTGGTGACGCCTGGGCTTCCGCCCCTTGGAGAACGCAGGATTGTCCTCCCTTTTGAGAAGGACGTGGCTTCCGCTCGTTTGGAAACGCCTCCGCCCCGTTGGGAATGCCAAGGCCTCGGACCCTTTGCTAAGGACGTTGTTTTTGCCCCCTTGGGAACCCGGGTTTTGCTCATTTGGGAATGTTGGGACCTCGAGCCACTCGGGAACGCGCGGGTCTTAGCTCCTTCGCAAACACGCGGGCCGTTGCTCCGTTGGGATCACCAGTGCTTCGACCTCTTTGGAATGCCAAGCCTTCCGCCCCATTGGGAAAGTTGGGGCTTCCTTCCCTTTGTGACCGCCAAATGTTCCACCGCTCGACACCTTTGCCCAGGCCATAGCCTCCTCCCCTTGGGCAACATCGGGGCCTTCTCGCCTTTGCGAACACCTTGGCTTCCTTCCTTATGCCCATGGCGGTTCCTTTTCCCCATTATGAAGGCTGGAACTTCCGCCCATTTCGCAAACCGTGAGGATTTCGGCCCCTCGGGAATGCCAAGGCCCTCCGCCCCTTGTGGAAAAGTTGTCTTCACCCCCTTTGAGAACACAAGAGTTTCCTTCCCATGTGCCTCGGCGGCTTTAGGAACGCCACGGATTGTGCCCATTTGGCAACTCCGGGGCCTTTGCTCCCTCGGGGATAACGCTGCCTCGGCCCTTTTTCGAATGTTGGGGCCTCCATGCTATTGTGAACGCCCGGGTTTCCTCTACTTTCGCAATGCTGGGTTTCTTCCCCCTTTGGGGATTTGTAAGGTTACGCTCCTTTGGGAACGATGGGGCCTCGGCTCCTTTGCGGGCGCAGGGGTCTCCATTCCTTTGGGAACGCCGGGGCGTTCTCTTTTTTCGGAACAGTGATGCCTCCGCGCCTTTAGGAATGTTGGGGTTGTTCCCAATAGAGAATGCTGGGAATTTTGACTTTTGGTAAACACACGCCTCTCTCCGCCTTCGGAAGCGCCGGTGCCTTTGCTCGTTTTGAAACACTGGTGCCTCCGCCCCTTCAGGAATGCTTGGGCTTCTGCACCTTTATGAATGCCGGGGAGTTGTCACCCTTCGGACAGCCGTGGCTTCCGCCCCATTAGCAATACCGGGGCCTCCCCCTTTTTTGAGAACACTTGGGCTGCTACCGTTTTGTCTATGCCGGGGCTTCCGCCCCATTTGAAAGGCCGTGGCTTTCACCCCTTTTGGGATCGCCGGGACTTCCGGCCCCTTGGGAACCCTGAGCCCTGCGCCCCTTTGGTAACACCTTGGCTTCCGCCCCTTGAAGAACACCGGGGCTTCTTTCCGCTTGGGAACCTTGGTTCTTCCGCCCTTTTGAGGAGATCGGGGCTCACCGTGTTCTCAAGCAGACGGAAGCCCCTACGTGTCCAAAAGGGGCAAAAGTTCCGGCGTTACCACCCGGGAGCGTTGCCAAAGGGGCACAAGCCGCCGCTTTATCAAGAACTGACGAGCCCCTAGCGTTCGGAAACTAGTAGACGCCTAACCATTTCCTATGCCGCAGAAGCCTTGGCATTTCAAAAGGGGCAAAGGCACTCTAGAACGACCAAAGGCCTTGGCCCTTTTCGAAGGAGCAGAGAGCCCGCCTTTCCCAAAGGGACGGAAGGCCCATGGGTAACAGAGAGGCAGAACCCCGGCATCCCCAAACACGCAAAAGCCCCATCATTACCAAAGGAGCGAAGACATTGGCGTTTTCACAACGGACCGCAGGCTCCGGCCTTGCGAAAGGAGCGGTGGCGCCGGCCTTCCCAATGGGGCGGAAACGCCCACATTTTAGTAGGGGAAAGCAGCCTTGTTGTTCCTCCGAGGGCCAACGTACAGCAACAACGTCTACTAGTGTGGCCATTGTTGCACCTCGTAAGCGCACATTGCTCTCCATTCCAAGTGAAGCGAAGTAACTTGTCGATGGAGACTAGTCGATGATGTAGATATTATGTGTTGGTTTGCTCAAAATTTCTGCCATTCAGAATTTGATGACCCACATGTAAGGTCTATCGCTATCTGATATAATCAATGCTTCCGCAAGATGATGCAAGCCGTTGAAGCCAGCTCGGTACCAAGTAATATGTCTTGGAGCCACTGCCACCTTTTTCTTTTTCCAAGTGAATAATGATGGCCATGTGGGGTTGCATTGATTTGTTTTCAGAATGGATTGCCTCGCTATCAATTCCATCATGTGAGTTTGGAAGATTTTGACCTCACGTGCTTTGATCAGCAGAATTGTGGCTTTTGGCAACATATTTGCTCGGCGGCATCGGCCTGGAGTTTCCAAGATGGTGGTGACCAATGTTATTGTGAGTCTACACACCTCAAGGCACGTGGCTACAAAATCTGGGTCCTACTAAGGATGCTCCCCTCAACTAGATGCTTGATGTTTTTTGTGAAGCATGTATTGAGTGTTGCCATTGTTAATTGTTGTGTGGAGGGACGGAAATCCCCAGCAATCAAATAGGGGACGGAAACCTGACCATTCCGAAAGGGGGAATAGGTAGGAGGCACCGGTGTTCCAAAAGGAGCAAAGGCCCCAGCATTCCCGAAGCAGATGAGACCATGGCGTTCTCAAACGGGGAGAAGCGGTGGCGTTCCCAAAGGGGCCGAACCCCCACAATGCCCAAAGGGGCAAAAGACGCAGTGTTTACCAAAGGCGTGGAGGCCCTATTGTTCCCAATGGGGTGGAGACCCTGGCATTCACAAAAAGGGCGCAAGTAGCGGTATTCCCAAAGGAGCAAAGGCCCCAGAGTTTCCAAACGGGCGCAAGTCCCGGCGTGTTCAAAGTTGCAAAAGCATGGGCGTTCCCAAAGGGGCGGAAGTCCGGAGGTTCCCAAAAGGGCAGATGCCCCAGCATTCCCAGCCATGGCATTCCCAAAGGGGAGGGGGGACTGTGGTTCCTAAAAGAGCAACGGCCCCGGGGCTCCTGCAGAGGCGGAAGCCTGGGCCTTCCCACAAGGGTGGAAGAAGCAACGTTCCCAAGGGGAAGGAAGCCCTAGTTTCCCCAAAGGGGCTAAACCCAAGTGTTCCTGAAAGGCGGTGGCCCCAGCATTCTCAAGGGGCCACAAGCCCTAGCGTTCACGAAATGGGGGGAAGGCCCGGCCTTCAGAATGGGGCGGAAGCTGCAACATGGGCAAAACGAAGGAAGCCCAGCTGATCCCAAAGGTGAGAAGGCCCGGGCTTTGCAAAAGGGGCGGAGGCCCCGACCATCCCAGAGGTGTCGAGCCCCCTGTGTTCCCGAAGAGGCGGAAGACTTCGCGTTCACAAACGGGCGGAAGACGCGGCCTTCCCAATGGGGCGAAAGGCCCGGCATTCCCAAAGAGGGCGAGGCACCGGTGTTCCCAAAGGAGCAAAGGCCGAGTTGTTCCCAAAGGACCAAAAACATAGGCGTTCTCAAATGGGTGGAGGTTCCGCGGTCACCAAAGGGGCGGAACCCCCGGCGCTCAAAAAGGGTCAAAAGCCCCATCGTTACCAAAGGGGCAGAGGCCTAGGCCTTTCCAAAAGAGCGGAAGCCATAGGCTGCACAAAAAGGCGGAAGCACGGGCGTTCCCAAGGGCCAGCCAACCCCAGTGTTCCCCAAGGGGCTGAAGGCCAGGCGTCACCAAAGGGGCTGAGGCCCCGGCATTCCCAGAGTGTAGGGGACAATAGAGTTGCGAAAGGGCACAAGCCGCTGATTTCCCATAGGTGACGAGCCCCCGGTGTTCACACACAGGCGGAAGCCTCCTCATTCCCTATGGGGCGGAAGCCGGGGCATTCCCACAGAGGCAAGGGCACCAATGTTCCAAAAGCAGCAAGGGCCGCAACGTTCCCGCAAGAGCAAAGACCCGGTGTTCCCAAACGGGGCGGAACCCCGGCATTCCCAAAGGCGCGAAGCCACATTGTTACCAAAGCGAAGGAAAGAGCTTTACCAACGGGCTGCAGGCCTGGGCCTTGTCAAAGGGGCGGAAGCCCCGGCCTGCCCAAAAGGGCGGAAGCACCAACGTTTCCAAGGGGAAAAAAGCCCTGGTGTTCCCGAAGGGGCTGAAGCCCAAGCGTGACAGAGGCGGCGGAGGCCCCGGCGTTTCAAATGGCCGGAAAGTACCGGCATTCCCAAGGGCTGGAAACTGCGGCCTTCATAATTGCTCGAAGGCCCGGACGTTCCCAAAGGGGCGGAAGCCCTGGGGTTCCCGCAGGGGAGGAGGTCCCGGTGCTGCCAGAGGGCCGCAAGCCACGCCTTTCCGAAATGTGACGAGCCCCCGGCGTTCACAAAATCGTCGTAGCGCTGGCATTCCCTATGGGGAGAAGTATAGGCGTTCCCAAAAGGGCGGAGGCACCGATGTTCCAAAAGGAACAAAGGCCCCGGAGTTCCCGAAGGAGCAGAGACCGGGCGTTCCCAAAGGCCTAGTGGCTCCTGCGTTCAAGGGGCGGGACCCCCGGAATCCCCAAAGTGGCAAAAAGCGGAGCATTATGAAAGGGGAGGCAGCCACGGTGGTCCGAATGGGGCAGAGGCCCCGGGATTTATAGAAGGGCCGAGGCACCGGTATTTCCCAATGAAGCAGAGGCCCGGGAGTTACCAAATGCGCGCAAGCCTTGGCGTTCCCAAAGCGGCCGAAGCACGGGCGTTGCCAAAGTGGCGGAAACCCCAGTATTCCACAAACAGGAGGAAGCCCAGGCATCACGAAAGGGGCGGAGGCACTGTTGGTCCGAAAGCGGCAACTCCCCTGGCGGATAATATGCACGAAGTCGCCCCCCCCTACCTCCCCCCCCTACCTACCCCTGCCCCTGGCCCCCCCCCGTAACCACCCCCCCATACACCCCCCCCCCTACACCCCCCCCTACCCCCGACTCAGCCCAGGGCCCATCCCTGCCACCCCCCGAGGGTGCCGCCCGAGGGAGAACGGTGCTGTGCTGTGAGGGACAGGCACCCTCGCTTGTCGTGCACCCGAGCCACCAGGCTACACTCGTGCTCTCCCTTCCAGGGTTTGTGCCCCTGCCGCACCGCCATATCCCCCGCGCGTACCCGTGACCGTGCCGACATGCGAAGGGGAAAGCAGCGGTCTCCGCCTCGACGCAGGGCCCGCCGCGAGTGGGGGGCCCTGAGTGCTGCTGGTGGCGATCCGTTGGTGCAGTGGAGGAGCTGGACTGTGCTGCTGGTGCGCTTCGAGACCCGTCCACATCGCCGACCTATGCGGGCTGGGCCGCTACTGTATTGTGAGTGCTGTGCTGCATGTGCGAAGTCGAGAACGGCGTGGTACTACACGGAGGTGCGCGGACAACGACCAGATATGGCAGGCCCTGTCGCTGCTGTGAAGCGCCCAGGGTGCGGCTCCTACAGCTGCTCGAGGTCACGCTGAGCTGCCAGGGCGCTCGGCTCAGTTGCAGCGGTGCGTCGTTATGTGCTGCAGCTGCCCGATGTGCAAGCTCTGCTGGTCATTAGTGCGCCGTTGATTGTTGCCCTTGCTATGCTGCGGGGCGTGCTGTGCTACATGCTCATCTCGCATCCATTTGTCGTGAGGGCCCCGGCCGCGCGTACGATGTGCTACTCAGACACTGCTGACCAGTTTATTCTTCGACCAGCTATTCTGCCGCTGGGCCTTGAAGGATCTGTGTTCCTCGTGCGCCGCCCCCTCCTCTCGCGATGCAGGCCGCTCTTCTCATTATGCCTCCAAAAAGCTTTGCTGATGTGAGTCTCGACCAGCAGCGTCTCCAGCTCACGTCCACGGAGCTCTGGGCGGTGACCAAAGCCATGGGCGACCAAGAGTCCGAGGCCGTGTTGCTCACTGCGGAACACGGCCCCACGGGCACGGAAGGGTCGGGTCTCCGCATGACGACCGAGATGGAGCATTCCCTGGCTCTGTACTTGGGACGCATCTTTGGCACCCTGGGCGAGGTGGACCGCAGCAGACTCGCCAGCAAATGCCCTGGGGTGTCTTGGGACACCTTCGCCGAGGTCCTGTCGGACGTCTCCACGTTTCTGGGGACCTGTACGCGGAAAGAGGAGATGGCCGACGTCGTGACGCAGCACCGCTGGCCCAAGGCGCAAGACGAGCTGCGGATAGCCTTCGAGAAGGATCCTTCGAGTTTCCGCCGGCTGCTCAACCAGACGACCAACCCAGTTTGTGCAGGGAGACTTATGATGGGCTGGCTGTGGTTCTGGAAAGCAGTTGACGCCGCCTGGGCACGCTCAAAGGGTCTCAAAGTCTCTTCGCTGCGGGCGCCGGCCGATGCAAGTGGACTGCCCACCGACAACCCCGTGCATGCTGCCCCATCCGAGAGTGCCGGAGAGGCGAGCGGACGCCCCGCAGAACGCGGCCGCCCCCCCGGTCGACCACCGTGCCCGGGGTGGGGCCCGCACCTGCTCTTCCACTGCGGCAAGGTCGCCGTGGCAGTGCAGGCGGGTTTCAAGGCGCTGCCCCTGTGCTTGGCGGTGCTTCAGGGGTGATCCGCTGGGCCGCTACGCCGCGGGCTGCACTGGAGATTCCGGGCTCTACCCCAGTCGACTTCGTGCTCCACAACGACCAGGCCGACGGCGAGACCCAGCCGCCGCCCTGCCCGGGGGTGACGTGTGTGACCTGGTCTGGAGTAATGCTGCCACCCGCGGATTCCCTCCCCCCATGGCTGCACCTTGGCGCGCGCAAGCGGGCCATGATCGAGTACATGGAGACAGTGGCTCAGTACGCCCGCTTCGAGTCCTGGGATCTGTTTTGCCAAGAGCGACGGGTCGGTGCGTGGCTGGCCCTATGGTTTCGGCTAGCAGGACGCGGTTTGCCTGACGACCGTCCCGCATCTCTATGACCGCGCAGTTACTTGCCTCTGGAATGCGGCCGGTCTTGGGGTCGCAGCCCTGGCTCCTCCTGAGCTAGTTACGGAGCTCACCGACGCGCGCTGCACACGCCTGGTGGTAGTGGGTACGGACGCCGCCCCAGCACCGGACCGAGTGGTGACTCACAGCGTCTACACAGCCCGCACGGAGCCTCCCGGAGGATGTATGCATGTCCGGCTCGGAGACAAGTTCTGGGTAGTGGCGCTTGAGGCGTCGCTGCGCACGCATCTAGTGCACTCCATGCCCTCCTTGGCTGAGGTGGTGCCGCGCTCAGCCGCCGTAGTACGCGATCATCGGCCGCGGCCCACAGCGGCCGACACGCCGACCACCCCACGTCCATAACCTGGCCGTGGGCCGGGCCAATGGCGGCGCGGTGTGCAGGAGCAGCGGCGCAGCTCGTGGACAAGTCGACCTTCGAGGCGTGGTCCCTCACCCACGCGGTGTCTATGACTTCATTGATGGTAGCGCTGCTTCTGGAGGACCCATCTCTACCGGGGTCTGTCGAACTAAAGCTGGAAGAGTCCAACCCAACCCAACCCAACCCCCCCCTACCCCCCCTACACCCCCCCCCTGACCACCCCCTACCCCCCCATACCCCCCCCCAATACTTCCCCTCCCTACCTCCCCCCCCATTCCCCCCCCCCTACCTTCCCCCCCTACCTCCCCCCCCTACCTTCGGCTCGCTTCGCTCGACGCGGGGGCCAGCCCCCGCACCCCCCTTAAATGACATGACTCCTGCGGTGGCCGCAGGCCGTTTTTTGTGTGCACCGCCTTGTGTGTGCACCGCCTTATGTGTGTACCGCCTTGCATGTGGCCCCTTAAATAAACACGACTCCTGCGGGAGCCACAGACCGCCTTTTGTGTGTTTCGCCTTGTGTGTGCACCGCCTTCTGTGTGTAGCGCCTTGCATGCGGCCCCTTGAATAGCAAGACTCCTGCGGTGGTTACAGACCGCCTTTTGTGTGTTCCGCCTTGTGTGTGCACCGCCTTCTGTGTGTAGCGCCTTGCATGCGGCCCCTTGAATAACATGCCTTACTGCGGTGGCCACAGACCGCCTTGTGTGTGCACCGCTTTGTGTATGCCCCGCCTTGCGTGTGCACCGCCTTCTGTGTGTATGATCCTACCCCCCCCTCCCCCCCAACCCACCCCATCCCCCCCCTACCCCCCGATACCTTCTCGACCCCCCCCCTACCTCCCCCACCCCTACCTTCCCCCCCTACCTCCCCCCCTACCTCCCCCCCCTACCTTCGGCTCGCTTCCCTCGATAGACGGCTCGCTTCGCTCGACGCGGGGGCCAGCCCCCGCCCCCCCCTTAAATGACATGACTCCTGCGATGGCCGCAGGCCGCTTTTTGTGTGCACCGCCTTGTGTGTGCACCGCCTTCTGTGTGCACCGCCTTGCATGTGGCCCCCTAAATAACAAGACTCCCGTGGTGGCCACAGCCCGCCTTTTGTGTGTTCCGCCTTGTGTGTGCACCACCTTCTGTGTGCACCGCCTTGCCTATGGCCCCTTAAGTAACAAGAGTCTTGCGGTGGCTACAGACCGCCTTTTGTGTGTTCCGCCTTGTGTGTGCACCGCCTTCGGTGTGTAGCGCCTTGCATGTGGCCCCTTAAATAACAAGACTCCTGCGGTGGCCACGGCCCGCCTTTTTTGTGTTCCGCCTTGTGTGTGCACCGCCTTCTGTGTGCACCGCCTTGCCTATGGCCCCTTAAATAACAAGACTCCTGCGGTGGCTACAGACCGCCTTTTGTGTGTTCCGCCTTGTGTGTGCACCGCCTTCGGTGTGTAGCGCCTTGCATGTGGCCCCTTAAATAACAAGACTCTTGCGGTGGCTACAGACCGCCTTTTGTGTGCACCGCCTTGTGTGTCCGACGCCTTCTGTGTGCACTGCCGTGCTTGTGGCCCCTTAAATAACAAGACTCCTGCGGTAGCGACGGGCTGCTTTTTGTGTGTTCCGCCTTGTGTGTGTTCCGTCTTCTGTATGCACCGCCTTGCCTGTGGCCCCTTGAATAACATGACTCCTGCGGTGGCCACAGACCGCCTTTTGTGTGCACCGCTTTGTGTATGCCCCGCCTTGTGTGTGCACCGCCTTCTCTGTGAATGATCCTCCCCCCCCCCTCCCCCCAAACCCACCCCATCCCCCCCCTACCCCCCCATACCTTCTCGACCCCCCCCCTTTCTCCCCCTCCTACCTCCCCCCCCCGACCTCCCCCCCCTACCTTCGGCTCGCTTCGCTCGTCAGACGGCTCGCTTCGCCCGACGCGGGGGCTAGCCGCCGCACCCCCCTTAAATGACATGACTCCTGCGGTGGCCACAGACCGCCTTTTGTGTGCACCGCCTTGTGTGTGCACCGCCTTCTTGTGCACCGCCTTGCCTGTGGCCCCTTAAATAAACATGACTCCTGCAGGGGCCACAGATCGCCTCTTGTGTGTTTCGCCTTGTGTGTGCACCGCCTTCTGTGTGCACTGCCTTGCTTGTGGCCCCGTTAAATAACAAGACTCCTGCGGTGGCCACATGCCGCCTTTTGTATGTTCCGACTTGTGTGTGCAGCTCCTTCTGTGTGCACCGCCTTGCCTATGGCCCCTTAAATAACAAGACTCTTGCGGTGGCTACAGACCGCCTTTTGTGTGTTCCGCCTTTTGTGTGCACCGCCTTCGGTGTGTAGCGCCTTGCATGTGGCCCCTTAAATAACAAGACTCTTGCGGTGGCTACAGACCGCCTTTTGTGTGCACCGCCTTGTGTGTGCACCGCCTTGTGTGTGCACCGCCGTGCCTCTGGCCCCTTAAATAACAAGACTCCTGCGGTGGCCATGGGCCGCTTTTTGTGTGTTACGCCTTGTGTGTCTTCCGCCTTCTGTGTGTACGGCCTTGCATGTGGCCCCTTGAATAACATGACTCGTGCGGTGGCCACGGACCGCCTTGTGTGTGCACCGCTTCGTGTATGCCCCGCCTTGTGTGTGCACCGCCTTCTGTGTGTGTGATCCTTACCCCCCCCCAACCCACCCCATCCCCCCCCTACTCCCCCATACCTTCTCGACCCCCCCCCCTACCTCCCCCCCTACCCCCCCATACCCCCCCTACACCCCCCCTACATACCCCCTACCCCCCCCCTACACCCCCCCCTACCTCCAAGGTAGGGGGGGGGGGGCGACTTCGTGCGATATATGCCTGGCGTTTGCAAACGAGTGGAAACCCGGGCCTTCCCAAACAGCCAAAAGATCGAGCGTTCCCAAGGGGTAGGAAGCCCCGGTGTTCCCAAAGGGGCCGAGGCCAAGCATTTCAGAAGCGGCGGTTGCTAGGGTGTTTCAAAGGGGCTAGAAGCCCCGATATTTGCGAAACGGCCAAATGCCCCGGGATTCACAAAGGGGCGGAAGCGCCAGCATGGGCAAAAAGAAGGAAGCCTAGGTGTTCCCAAAGGGGGGGAGGCCTGGGCGTCCCCAAAGGAGCGGAGGCCCCTCCTGTCACGGAGGTGTCAAGCCCCCAGCGTTCCCAAAGGGCCAAAAGCCTCATTGTTACCAAAGGGGAAGAGGCCTCGGGCCTAGTAAAGGAGCGGAAGCCGCGGGCTCCCCAAAAGGGTGCAAGAAGGGGCGTTCCCGAGGGGAAGAAAGCCTTCCCCTCGGGGATGAAGCCTAGCGGTTGCCGAAGGAGCGGAGGAACCGGTGTTCCTAAGGGTCCAAAAGCCCTGTCCTTCCCAAGGGGTAGGAAGCCTTTCCGTTCCGTAAAGGGGCAGAAGGAAGCCCTGGCGTTGCCAAATGGCAACAAGACGCCGCTTTACCAAAAATGACGAGCGCCTGGCGTTCATGGAGTGGCAGAAGCCCAAGCCCTCCCAATGCGGCGGAAACTTGGGCATTCACACAGCAATAGAGGCACCAATGTCCGATTTGAAAAGGAGCAAAGGCGCCGGCGTTCCCGAAGGAGTGGAGACCCCGGTGGTCCCAAAGGGGCGCAGGCCCCGGCGTCAACAAAGGGGCCGAACTGCGGCATTCCCAAAGGGGCACAGCACCTTCGTTACCAATGGAGCGAAGGTAATGGTTCTCCAAACGGGCTACACGCCCCGGCCCCCCCAAAGAAGCGGAAGCCACGGCCGGCCCTAAAGGGCGGGGGCAACGGCGTTCCCAAGGGGACAGAAGCGCCGTTGTTTCCCAACGGGCTGAAGCCCGGTCCTGACCGAAGGGGCGGAGGCCCCGGCGTTCCCAACGGGCCAAAGGCACCGGCAATCTCAAAAGGGGCGGAAACCGCGGCCTTCATAATTGCTCAGGGGCTCCGAGGTTTGCAAAGGCGCGGAAGCCCCGGCGTTCCCACAAGGGAGGAGGCCCCGGCATTGCCAAAGCGCCGCAAGCCACGGCTTTTGCAATGGTGACGAGCCCCGCCCGTTCACAAAATTACAGAAACCCCGGCATTTTCTATGGGCCAGAAGTGCCACCATACAAAAAGGGGCGGAGGCACCGTTGTTCCAAAAGGAGCAAAGTCCTTGGCATTCCTGAAGGACCGGATACCGGGCGTTCATGAAGGGGCGCAGGCCCCAGCGTTACCAAAGGGGCGGAACCCCCGGAATCTCCTAAGGGGCACAAAACCCAGCATTGCAGAAGGCGAGCCTGGGCGGTTTTATATATTCTTGCTAGCAAATAGATCAACTCCCCCACCCATGACATAACAGTTGATGGAAAGTTGAGCGAAGCTTTGCAGCAAAATGACCTAAAAGGCAGCTTTAGACCGACCAAATGTACGGGATCCTCCGGGGGCAGTCCCGACCCAAGCATATACTCTTTCACCCTCTCTGTGCGGTGGTCGGCGAAGCCAATAGCGGCACACCCTATGTCCTGGGCTAACTTGGCGGCTCTTGTGAAAGATTTGTTGCCACAAAATGAGGTATGTTTCATCACTAACGACCTATTATGGGGTTAGGATAATGGCTCTAAATCAAGGTACACCGTCATTGGTGCCAAACTCACGGCAGGGCAACATATATAGCAAACTCGCACTGTGGACGACGGTACCTTTTTGGTCACCATTCAAAAAGTGTCGCAATTCAAAAAGCCGACAGATAACACTGGCGCCCTTGGACTTAAGGCAGTGCACCAGCCGCCAAACGGCAGCGACTATAGGAAACGGCTCCCACCCCTGCCTCCCCTCTTGCCCTGGGGCCCCTATATCCCGCTTCCCCGCATACACTTACCCGGGAGCATCAGCCACATACCCGTATTATTACGCCCCTTATCAGCCAGCAGCCTCAGGCTATCCCATGCCCCAACCCTCTCCACCGGCGGCTACCACTCCTAGCCCTTACCCTTCCTCTCCCTTTTGGCCAGCCTCCCTCATCCAACAGCTCGGGAAACATCAATTAACCCTCCCCCCCTCCCCTCTCCTCACCGTTCGGCCACGGACGGGAACTTTCACATCAGTCTGCCTATTTACTCCCTTCCATTCCAGATTTCCTTCTGGCACCTGTCGCCCCCCAAATGGTCACCCAATGATGGACACTTATAATTGACTCACGGGGAACCCCCTCGAGTTTCATGGACGTACCAAATCCGGTGGCATTACCACCCTTTTTGCTGCCGGGGATTTTTTTTGTAGTAGCCTTCTTAGGTACCTGTTTACGCCTGAAGCGTTTGGTCGACATGTCTAGACACATGGTACTTATACAAATACTTGGATCACATCAACTTGTCGCCTCTCAAACTACAAAAGTTCTATGCTATCCCGCATCTTCGGAAGGTGACACCATGGCGATTTCACAAGGAGCATTCACTCGGGCGTCCCTCACATTCGAATCGGGATCCTTGTGTCCTCTTGCCATTCTGTTTTCTATTCCCAATCCCGGAGCCGCCGCATGTGCTCCGAGGCGTCTAATGCCAGGCACCTTAGCCAAGCGCACTTTACCATTCATTCGGCTCATACGCCAGCACTCCGCAAGCCACACTTGGAGTCCCGACGTGCCCCCCCCCCCCCCCCCGTGTTGCTCCTCTGGCCGGCCACGGTCAACTCCTTCATCGTAAATTTGTCGCGCTAAGCGTCTAGCAAACAGTGGCAACCAGATTATCGCCTCTTTGACATTTTGTCGAAGTTCACGACTTCCTAAGGCTTCTATGCTTGTCGGAAATTTGCACTGTGAGTTTTGCCTTCCGCTTCCACCCTCTTTACGCCGCCTTCTTTTCTGTTGTTGTTCCAAGATGCAATGGCGTTGCGATCCTCATAGGTATGGCAGCTAGTTTCTCCTAGGTCAAGTTAGAAATTCGGCTTGATTTCCGGGGGGTAGCAGTATGGTTCTCGATGTACAACACTTCCTTCCTTGCCGTGGGGTTATGTTTGCATGCGTCCGGACAAGACGAAGACTACGAGCCTTTGCTATTATGGGCCCAAGCCCTGGTCAATGTCTTTTCGAACACGTGGTGTGTGGTGCAGACTTGAACCGAAGTCTGGGCAGGGTCGCGGGAGTTCCTCGTGCACCGACAGGCATATCACAACTATTCAATCAATTTGTTGTGGACACATCCCTGACCCGGGCAGACCTCGCTCATGTTTCACCCACATAGGTGGGCTCCCAGGGGTGGAGCAACAATCTCGATTATCTTATAGTGCTAATTCCTATTCTGCTCCCCCTAGCACACATACACACCTCCTCTCCCTTCCCTTCCAATCATTTCCCCGTCCCTCTCTTCATCCCAATACATCACACAAAACAAGAGCTTGGGCTATGGCAAACTAAGCGTCACTATCACCTCCCTACCACTAATCCCCATTCAACACACGGCGATAGCACAGAATAAAAGACCACAACATCTGCTTTTGCACGACGAAAGCAAGTGACGTGGGGCACTTGCTTCTTGAGGCTTTGTTTTTGTCCTTGGTATCACACATATTACACACTTCTATAGCATTCTTGGTTTTCAATGAGCAGGTCAAGCAAAATGTCCCGGCCACATAGGAGAATCAAACACCATCATAAATTTTTCGGCTCATACAAGGAGGTATCTTGCGTAAGTCTGACACCGTTTTTGGGCTTCCCAAAGATATCGGCCGCTACGGAGCAGCGCATCTTATCTGCCTTCCTCCTTCAATGTCCATGTTCGTGGTCGGAGTTGCACCATGCCATCACCTCTCTGCGGTTGCGTGAACAAATACACTCAGCTAGGTCAGCCTAGAGCGGTATTTGGGGGTTACCCGTATCCGGGATGCTACGGCACCGCCCTCTGGATCCGCCTACCGAGCAATTTATCGTGAACCTTGTTCGTCAGCCAAAGACCCCAAATGTGTTTTTACGGTGCGTGTCCCTCCCCACCTGGATGCGGGTGTGGTCCTAGACCAATCTCGTCGGCGTCACTCAAAGCCCCTTGTCCATCTAATGGCATCACAAGTGCACCACGTAATGCAATTGGATGTCCTAGGAATCCCCTGCCACATTCCTTCGGTACACCTCCATGCTTTGCGCGCGGCGCTATCCCATGCTTCCAGGACGACCCCATATCGTGATTTCATTCAATACCCCATGGTCTCTCCCCTCAATGATAGCCACCTACCCATTTTGGCCGGTTCTTACAACCTACTTTTGTCGTGTTATGAAGTGGAGGCCCTCTATTTCGGAGATTTCACCCTCTTGTTCAAGAAGAGGTCGCATGGGGTGGTAGCGAATGCACATCCCCCGTCTCACCTCTCAGTGCTCTGCAAATTGTTCTCCATGGTGATCATTAAAGCCTTACAATGTTGGTTGATTCACCGTGGCCGTATTTCTCGCACCCAGCTAGGTATGCAGCGGCCCACTTCGGTTTCCAGACCTTCAACGCGTTGTTTTTAACTAGGCCCAACAAAGGTGGTGGAGTGGACTTTGGGCCTTCATGCTTTTGGACGATTTAATTCATGTGTTTGGATCGGTTAGTCATGACACATTATGTTTGGTTCTCCTTTATGCAGGCGTGCATCCCGTCCTCATCATGGGGTCCGCTTCTTCCGCGCCATTTATGAGGCAAGCATGGTAGAAGGCGACCCCAATTCTGCTCTTCTGTATTGTTTGGTGAATGACCTGAGGGTACAATTAGTCCCGCAATTTGCAGGCCTCATGACCACTCCCGGCGGACCCTGGAGAAACCTGGGATGGATGTATGACTTGTCATGCATTCGCACGTGGCATCATGATATTCAGTGAGTTGCGTCGTGTGTGCCCCTGCTTGGCAACCTCACCAATTTCTTCTCCGATGCCACAAAAACTTTCGGTTTTTGCATCAGCATTCGAGGCATACAAGGCGTCTTTGACCGTCAACCCATTCGTTTCTCGGGCATTCCCGTACGCATGCCGGTGGACGGTGAGTATATCCGTCTCTTGGGCAGACATGTGCTTCTACATGTTTTTCATAAGCAAGACCTCTGTAAACTCATGGCCTCTTGTCGCAGGACGGTGGTGCCCATTTTCATGGGCACCCTACCCGCTATTCGGTACACATGTACAATACCGTTACCGGGGGTATTGAGCCGTGGAGCTCCGCGGTGCGTCCACGTCTCCCCCGTGCTATGCGGCTAGCCAATTTGCCTGCAGTGTCCCTTCTTGAAAATTTTTTGATATCCTGCTCATCCGCAACCCCCAACTTTGTCTTCAGCCGGTGGCATCTGGATGGATTGGTTTGTGCAGTGCCATACCAACTATGGTACTATCCTTCCTATCCACCTCCTAGCACCAGCTAAACCACCCCAACCCGCATGTCCAAACCTCGACGTCTCACGGGTCTTGTGGGCCCTCACACATTTTCACTGTGACATGCCACGTCTAGCGCAAGTAATTATCCATGTTTGTCCGGCGCATAATGATCACTATTCCTTGTTCGTTGTTTGGTGCCACCGATTACCAATCAAGGTTCTTGTCCCGAGTCATGACCTTCATTTCCCTCTTCTCCAAAGCCCTCTCTATCTGGCGACTTCCAAATCGCAAGTGGAGGATGCCCACTTATGGATGACTATTCCCTGTCACCCCCAAGATCAAGCTATTTGCTCTGGATTGCCTCTGCGTTTCTGTCCCACAAAGTTCCCAATACCCTTTTCAGAGGACATATCTGCTCTATGCCCTCATGTTCCAGATTTTCCCATGCCCCCCTTGGATGCCGTTTTCATCTAGGATGCCTCCCGGTTCCTGACAAGACGACAATAGGGGGACATGCGGCCGTCCTCGATTACCACAAGGCATCACATTGTGCATTGCGTCCCCATCCCCATCTATTGTGACAACTCCTATCAAGCTGAGTTGTATGTAGCTTGGGTGGTTCTAGAGCCCATGCCCGGTGGTATTGCCGTGGTGATCAGTGGTCCCTTACGGATTCCAAGACTTTTATGGCAGTGCCGGAGTCTCGAAATGAAAGTACCTCCCCGCCCCCCGGTCACCTGTCTCTTGAATGCTTGTCGCTTTTTGGTTCAACACACTACCCCCCCCCCCCCCAGACACCTGTACTCGTCTCTCACCGGCACCTTCCGGGACCATGCGCTACATGCAGTGCACCGTCTCGCACGTGAGGAGGGTGTAGCTTAGATTCCACGCTATGGGTGGATACCAGAACTCTCACGGCTCCCAGTCCGTTTTACACATTGTGACCGACAAGTGCACATTTTGCAAGCTCTCCCTCCTTTTTGCCATGAATGTACCTACCTACCTACCTACCTACATACTCCCCTCCGTCCCCCTTCCTGCTTGTGTATGAACAAGTCGTCATGTAGGGTTACATCAAATAGGATGTCCATCTGCGCATGGTGGTGATAAGACAGGGCTTGTGTAAGCCCCACAAGCTTGCCACGTGCTGCATGTGCGGGGCCACAGTGACACCACACCATTATACTCGAGATTGCCCACTTTTTTCCAAGTTTCTTTGAATGCGCAGCTCGCTTTGGCTATTTCAGACTTTGTGCCGTGTTGGTCCATCAATTCTGTGTTGCCATCGGGAGTTGTTGTTTTTTACGGACACTCTCTGTTTGGCATCGTGGTCAGCCCCTCCGCAGGTCTTTTGCTGCACCCAAGCGCCAATATGACTTTTACCGGTGAGGTTGCGCCTGCGGATGTGCTGAGCAGAGGTATCTCGCGACGTGCCCTACGACATATGCCAAGTTTTGTTCTGCGTTCCGTGGTTGCCGTCCATGGGCGACACCACTGTACCCTCTTCACCGGACCACCGCGCCCATGATTATGCAAATGAACACTTCTTTCTATCCCGGCTTCACCCCCCACCCAGGTGCCCGTGTACCATCATCCCGGTCCTACGCCGCACCCCCGAGCCATGCACTGGCCACATCCCACGATCCCACAATTGTCTACGGCTTTGTTCGGAATGATTTTTCCATGCCCCGATTCATTACCCGGGGTGCTTCTACCAACAACGCCTCGGCAAATTCTTGAAACCGGTTCTCCACTACTTCGTTGCAGGGTCGAACCTCACGCCCTTTCTTCACTGGTAACCATGAATGCATCTTTGATCTGTCCCACCCCACTCCACCGCCTTTTTCTCAGCATGGTCGGCTAGTTTGATCCCTCAAGTACGGTCAAATGTGCCGATATCCGAGCCTTTGGTTGGCTACAAGTCGGCGTGTTTGTCACAGGCAAGCAGCACTCTGTCTACTCACGGAAGGGGCCATTGCCCTGGTGGGTGTCCCGCCTCGTCATTGTTATGCAAGCATCACGGTGGCTCTCCTCGAAGTGGACTTGCACAAGAAGTCAGCATGGGCTACGTTATCCTCCTAAATGCCGTTTGCTTTGCCTTGTGCTGTGCCTGCCGCGCATTTCCTTGCATTTGTCACGTCCAGTTTCTATCAAGGGATCCTCGCAATTGACACCCCTTCTGCCAGGCGGAGCTTCGTGATATAGTCACCCGAGACTCCGTTAACTATGGCACCACATCGCCTTGCTAGATGACAAGGGGCGGATAAAATCTGGTCGACGTTTCATGGGCACATCTAGGACTTTTAGACTTTCATTGGATGCGCAAGCGGCATACGTAACTTTGGCCGACCATGGGTATACGCACGCAAAGGGACTCTCCCGATCTGCCACCCTCGGTCACGATGCTTACCTTAGGGTGCCACTGCACTCAACGGCAGCCGCGTATGTGCTGGACCACCCAACGCGGGGGCCCCACGGGAAACCCGTGGATACCTGATGGTCGTGTGTGGTCTGCGCGGATCATGAACAGCAACAAGGTTGGCCCCCCAACCCAGGGAGTACCTCTTGGGGGTACTTGGGCTCATGACCTGTGAGGGGGAGTCACAAAAGGTTCCCCGAGTTCCCGTGACCAGTACATTGGCCACGGCGGGGTAACAACATAAGCTGGTCCTTGCCCCCCCCCCCCCCAAAGCGCACCTGGTAGTGGGGTTCGGGAGGGGGGGCGGAAAGCATTACATTGCCACTTATTTATAGAGAGTTTAGCCGGAATAGCTCCGTCTGTAGGCAGCACCACGGGAAGGGGACACTGGTTGGAAATCTGCTTGGTGTGTGTGTGCCCAGCATTGGGCACACCAGCTAGAGGGAGGGTTGGCAAGGGGGCCATCCTGGCCCTCGTTCATAGTACAGAGCACACACACGCGTGCATGGAGATGGGGAAGATTGGCTTGCACCGGGGTGTTCACAGACGTCGCTGGAAGGAGTGGAGCCGGGGCCGTCACGGCTTGCAGAAGGGGGGGTGGGAATGGACATCTGTGACCCCATTGAGGTGCAAGCCAATTTTGGGGCGCCCACGCACGCAGAGAGAGAGAGAGAGAGAGAGAGAGAGAGAGAGAGAGAGAGAGCCACACTGTGTCGTTGCGTTTTCTCACTGCTTGCCCCAAACTGCATCAGAATTTCGTGCTTGCTGGCACCACCCTGAAGCTAATCGACTACGGCACCCTGTCCAAAGTGGAGGACAACGTGGGCGAAGTGCGGCACATGACTCCAACACACCAGCAGCCCTTCCACAACAATTGCGAGTCTGTGGACTTGTGGGCCGCAGGCATTATCCTCTTGGACATGCTGCTGATTGGCTCCATTGGGCAGGTCATTTGCACGTGCAAGCCTTGGATCTGATACATTGGTCCCCATTCAGCTTTCGTGTCACATCACTCAGACCCCATTCAATATCAATATCAATACTTTGGGTTTTTTTTACAAGTTTTGCTTCCATGTGCAAACATGTCATCACATAGCGGGGGGCGGGGGGTATGTGTATACTTTTTGAAATCTGCGAGAGAAGTCCATTTCCGAAATGTATGGGTTGGGGGGGGGGGGAGGTGGTCAGATTTTTTAGCACAACACAACACATTGGACGGTGCACACAAACATGGCACTGCACCGTTGAATCGTTTTTATTCTGAATCATTGTCATCATCAGCATTCCCTTTTTCAGGCAGGGCTGGGACCCCATTAGGGTGGACATCCCCCTGTTTGTGGACAGGGACATATTTCTTCAATTTTTCCCAATCCTGCAACCTCTGTGCCTTCACTGGCACCCACCCTTCGTTAAGAGGCATAGCCCACAGGCCATCAGTTGTGAGGTCCACATTTCGTTGTTTGGTCAACCGGACCTTGCGCCAGGGAATAGCCTCACTGTATCCTGATTTCAACCATACATAGCCAGGATGGGGCTGCAGGTTCACAGGGTCAGAGGTGCTGATAAAATCCACCCACTTAACTTTTCGTCTCGGATCAACACGGGTTTCTGCTGATGGTCTGTGTGGCTGCCTGAGGACCTGTATGCACCTGCCGGCCTGGCAGCAAGCAACACAGGCACCGTCCAAACCGGACGAAAATCTCAAACATGTCGTCAGTACAGCATGCAGACCCAGGGTGTTCCAAATAGCCCTTTTCAAGGGCTTTTCGAATATACCCCACATACCCCTACCTCCGGAACACTCAGTGGGCACAAATGAGGCAACAAAGGCACCATCCCCCAAAGACCCACACAGTTGGCACAAACAGCGTAGTCCCCGAGAGATATTGATGACAGGAATATTGTTTGCACAGTGAAAGGGAGTCAGGTGTAGCACAACAGAATACCGCAAGTTTGTCTGTGCAACCGCAGGCAGAGTTATTTCCAGAGACGCTGTTGCAATGGTCCAAAAATATTAGGTTTTCGCACAACATCTGTCAGCAGAGTGGGGACGGAAATGGCGCTTTTTGGTGGCTTTTGCGAAGCCATGGCAACCCCGAGGCTCGGCTGTTGATGGCTGATTTTGAAGCTGGCATCATTCTCTGAGCCAATGTGCGTCTCTTTGCCCCATCAAACATTCACCACCGCACTTGGTATGTGTGTATATTTTGATTAACAGAACTGGCGATTGGCGGTGATTCAACATCTCCCAAGAAGAATGGGGACGAAACGGTGGTGCAGCAGTAGAAGGTGGGGACGAGCAGGAATCAGAACCAGATTAGGAACTGGGAAAGGGAGGTTGCACAAAAATCTGAATCCAGCGCATGCTCCTAGCTTTTGCCTGCTTTTGCTTTCTCCAGGATAGTGTGATTGCGGTGGATTATGCATACACAGTCAAAATTCATTCCAAGTTCCCGATAAAACGGCCGCTGCACAACAACAACGATGAGATTCCTCTGCAAAGTCATCGAAGCAGCCCCCTGAGCCTGGTGGTAGAATTGGGAGGCCACACGTGCCTGCTGTGTGGCACTTTGGAGTGGCGGGTTCAATCCACACAGAAATGGCACACAGTCACAAAGTTGCAATGAAACTAGTGCACCAAGAAACTGAATCAGATGCAAACACACATGCTCCTTCTGGAGTGTGCTCCAGTACTTAGTGATATCATGTTGTCCAGTTTTTTCATGAATTATCAAGCTTATTTCAATGTGAACCAAGCATTTACCATGATTCGATGCCTAGCAATTCATGCAAAGCAATGAACAACCAGAAACAAAGGTGTCCAGAGAGGGGGTCACGGGCAGTGCGGATGTGGAGGTGGTTACCCACCGCTTGGGTGCCATGAAGAATAAGTTCTCTGTTCGCGGTGGATACAAGCCCTGCGGTGGGGCTGAGCCGCTTGACGTCACCAGCACCCCGATGCCGACATGTAGGGGTTACAAAAATGTGGACTGCGGGCACTTGTGTGAAGCACCACTGGTTTCAGGAATGCCCCAGGCTCGATTGATGGGGCAGGTCAGGCTCATGATCCCCCCCCCCCCCCGACGCCTTGCCAGTGCTGCATATGGCGGATTTCCTGGAGTCCGGGCACATTGTGCAGCGCCCAGTCCGGGCGACTTGCAGACTACTGTGCAAGGAGGAGAATATCCTCTTTGATGATGGTCCAGCCTCGCAGGGGGAAGCATGAGGGTCCGTGGTAAAACTGAGTAAAAAAAATTTTTAATGAAAATTTTTTACTCAGTTTCAAAACCGATTAAAAAAACAATTTGTTACTCAGTAAGTGGGGTTTCTACTCAGTTGCGAAACTTAGTAAAAAAATTTTTTTTTACTGAGTAAAAAACTGAGTAGAAAAAAAATTTTTTTTTACTAAGTGAAAAATTTAATGTGAAAAAAAATTTTTTTTTACTGAGTGAAAAACTTAGTAGAAAGAAAAATTTACCGAACTTTTACCGAAGCTCTGCAGCGGTGGTGATCCCCGAGACGGCAGGGGTGATGTAGCCACCTTGCCCACTTGTGGGCCACTTCTGATCTTGCCCCCCGCTCCGAAGCGGTGGGGATCCCCGAGACCGCAGGGGTGACGTAGTGCACCTTGCCCTCTTGTGGGCCACTTCTGATTTTGCCCCCCCGCTCCGAAGCGGTGGGGATCCCCGAGACGGCAGGGGTGACGTAGCCACTTTGCCCACAAGTGGGCCACTTCTGATTTTGCCCCCCGCGCTGAAGCGGTCGGGATCCCTGAGACGGCATGGGTGAGGTAGCCACTTTGCCCACAAGTGGGCCACTTTTGATTTTGCCCCCCGCTCTGAAGCGGTGGGGATCCCCGAGACGACAGGGGTGACGTAGCCACTTTGCCCACTTGTGGGCCACTTCTGATTTTGCCCCCCGCTTTGCAGCATTGGGGATCCCCGAGACGGGAGGGGTGATGTAGCCACTTTGCCCACTTGAGGGCCACTTCTGATTTCCCCCCCGCTCTGAAGCGGTGGGGATACCCGAGACGGCAGGGGTGACATAGCCAGTTTGCCCATAGGTGGGCCACTTCTGATTTCCCCCCCGCTCTGCAGCGGTCGGGATCCCCGAGACGGCAGGAGTGATGTAGCCACTTTGCCCACTTGAGGGCCACTTCTGATTTCCCCCCCGCTCTGAAGCGGCGGGGATCCCCGAGACGGGAGGGGTGACGTAGCCACTTTGCCCACAAGTGGGCCACTTCTAATTGTCTTCCCCGCTCTGAAGCAGTGGGGATCCCCGAGACGGCAGGGGTGAGGTAGCCACTTTGCCCATAAATGGGCCGCTTCTGATTCCCCCTCCCCGCTCTGAAGCGGTGGGGATCCCCGAGACGGCAGCGGTGACGTAGCCACTTTGCCCACTTGAGGGCCACTTCTGATTCCCCCCCCCCCCGCTCTGCAGCGGTGGGGATCCCCGAGACGGCAGGGGTGATGTATCCGCTTTGCCCACTTGAGGGCCACTTCTGATTTCCCCCCCTCTTTGAAGCGGTTGGGATCCCCGAGAAGGCAGGGGTGGTATAGCCACTTTGCCCACAAGTGGGCCAATTCTGATTTCCCCCCCCCGCTCTGAAGCGGTGGGGATCCCCGAGACTGCAGGGGTGACGTAGCCACTTTGCCCACTTGAGGGCCACTTCTAATTTTCCTCCCGCTCTGAAGCGGTGGGGATCCCCGAGACGGCAGGGGTGACGTAGCCACTTTGCCAACTTGTGGGCCATTTCTGATTTTGCCCCCCACTCTGAAGCGGTGGGGATCCCCGAGACGGCAGGGATGACGTAGCCACTTTGCCCACTTGAGGGCCACTTTTCATTTTCCCCCCGGCTCTGAAGCGGTGGGGATCCCCGAGACGGCGGGGGTGACGTAGCCACTTTGCCCACAAGTGGGCCACTTCTGATTTTCTTTCCCGCTCTGAAGCGGTGGGGATCCCCGAGACGGCAGGGGTGACATAGCCACTTTGCCCACTTGAGGGCCACTTCTAATTTTCTGGCCGCTCTGAAGCGGTGGGGATCCCCGAGATGGCAGGGGTGACGTAGCCACTTTGCCAACTTGTGGGCCACTTCTGATTTTGCCCCCCGCTCTGAAGCGGTGGGGATCCCCGAGACGGCAGGGATGACGTAGCCACTTTGCCCACTTGTGGGCCACTTCTGATTTTCCCCCCTGCTCTGAAGCGGTGGGGATCCCCGAGACGGCAGGGGTGACGTAGCCACTTTGCCCACTTGTGGGCCACTTCGGATTTACTTCCCCGCTCTTCAACAATGGGGATCCCCGAGACGGCAGGGGTGACGTAGCCACTTTGCCACTTGTGGGCCACTTCTTACTTTGCCCCCCGCTCTGAAGAGGTGGGGATCCCCGAGACGGCAGGGGTGACGTAGCCACTTTTCCACTTGTGGGCCACTTCTGATTTTGCCCTCCGCTCTGAAGCGGTGGGGACATCCGAGACGGCAGGGGTGACGTAGCCACTTTGCCCATAATTGGGCCACCTCTGATTCCCCCCCCCCCCGCTTTGAAGCGGTGGGGATCCCTGAGACGGCAGGGTGACGTAGCCACTTTGCCACTTGTGGGCCACTTCTGATTTTTCCCCCCGCTCTGAAGCGGTGGGGATCCCCGAGACGGCAGGGGTGACGTAGCCACTTTGCCAACTTGTGGGCCACTTCTGATTTCCCCCCCCGCTCTGAAGCGGTGGGGATCCCCGAACGGCAGGGATGACGTAGCCACTTTGCCCACTTGTGGGCCACTTTTGATTTTTCCCCCGGCTCTGAAGCGGTAGGGATCCCCGAGACGGCGGGGGTGACGTAGCCACTTTGCCCACAAGTGGGCCACTTCTGATTTTAGTGCCCGCTCTGAAGCGGTGGGGATCCCTGAGACGGCAGGGGTGACGTAGCCACTTTGCCCACTTGAGGGCCACTTCTAATTTTCTGGCCGCTCTGAAGCGGTGGGGATCCCCGAGACGGCAGGGGTGACGTAGCCACTTTGCCAACTTGTGGGCCACTTCTGATTTTTCCCCCCGCTCTGAAGCGGTGGGGATCCCCGAGACGGCAGGGGTGACGTAGCCACTTTGCCCACAAGTGGGCCACTTCTGATTTTGCCCCCCTTTGAAGCGGTGGGGATCCCCGAGACGGCAGGGGTGACGTAGCCACTTTGCCCACTTGAGGGCCACGTCTGATTTTGCCCCCCGCTCTTAAGCGGTGGGGATCCCCGAGACGGCAGGGGTGACGTAGCCACTTTGCCCAGTTGTGGGCCACCTCTGATTTTTCCCCCTGCTCTGAAGCGGTGGGGATCCCCGAGACGGCGGGGGTGACATAGCCACTTTGCCCACAAGTGGGCCACTTCTGATTTTGCCCCCCGCTCTGAAGCGGTGGGGATCCCCGAGACGGCAGGGGTGACGTAGCCACTTTGCCCACTTGAGGGCCACTTCTGATTTTGCCCCCCGCTCTTAAGCGGTGGGGATCCCCGAGATGGCAGGCGTGCCGTAGCCACTTTGCCCACTTGAGGGCCACGTCTGATTTTTCCCCTTGCCCTGAAGCGGTGGGGATCCCCGAGACGGCGGGGGTGTCGTAGCCACTTTGCCCTTAAGTGGGCCACTTCTGATTTTGCCCCCCGCTCTGAAGCGGTGGGGATGCCCGAGACGGCAGGGGTGACATAGCCACTTTGCCCACTTGAGGGCCACTTCTGATTTTTCCCCTTGCTCTGAAGCGGTGGGGATTCCCGAGACGGCGGGGGTGTCGTAGCCACTTTGCCCACAAGTGGGCCACTTCTGTTTTGGCCCCCGCTCTAAAACGGTGAGGATCCCCGAGACGGCAGGGGTGATGTAGCCACTTTGCCCACTTGTGGGCCACTTCTGATTTTCTTCCCCGCTCTACAGCGGTGGGGATCCCCGAGACGGCAAGGGTGACGTAGCCATTTTGCCCACTTGTGGGCCACTTCTGATTTTGCCCCCTGCTTCGAAGCGGTGGGGATCCCTGAGACGGCAGGGGTGACGTAGCCACTTTGCCACTTGTGGGCCACTTCTGATTTTTCCCCCTGCTCCGAAGCGGTGGGGATCCCCGAGACGGCGGGGATGACGTAGCCACTTTGCCCACAATTGGGCCACTTCTGATTTTGCCCCCCGCTCTGAAGCGGTGGGGATCCCCGAGACGGCAGGGGTGACATAGCCACTTTGCCCAGTTGTGGGCCACTTCTGATTTTGCCCCCCGCTCTGAAGCGGTGGGGATCCCCGAGACGGCAGGGGTGACGTAGCCACTTTGCCCACTTGAGGGCCACGTCTGATTTTGCCCCCCGCTCTTAAGCGGTGGGGATCCCCGAGACGGCAGGGGTGACGTAGCCACTTTGCCCAGTTGTGGGCCACTTCTGATTTTTCCCCCTGCTCTGAAGCGGTGGGGATCCCGGAGACGGCGAGGGTGTCGTAGCCACTTTGCCCACAAGTGGGCCACTTCTGATTTTGCCCCCCTCTCTGAAGCGGTGGGGATCCCCGAAAAGGTAGGGGTGACATAGCCACTTTGCCCACAAGTGGGCCACTTCTGATTTTGCCCCCCGCTCTGAAGCGGTGGGGATCCCCGAGACGGCAGGGGTGACGTAGCCACTTTGCCCAGTTGTGGGCCACTTCTGATTTTGCCCCTTGCTCTGAAGCGGTGGGAATTCCCGAGACGGCGGGGGTGTCGTAGCCACTTTGCCCAACAAGTGGGCCACTTCTGATTTTGCCCCCCGCTCTGAAGCGGTGGGGATCCCCGAAAAGGCAGGGGTGACATAGCCACTTTGCCCACAAGTGGGCCACTTCTGATTTTGCCCCCCGCTCTAAAACGCTGAGGATCCCCAAGACGGCAGGGGTGATGTAGCCACTTTGCCCACTTGTGGGCCATTTCTGATTTTCTTCCCCGCTCTACAGCGGTGGGGATCCCCGAGACGGCAGGGGTGACGTAGCCATTTTGCCCACTCGTGGGCCACTTCTGATTTTGCCCCCTGGGGATCCCCGAGACGGCAGGGGTGACGTAGCCATTTTGCCCACTTGTGGGCCACTTCTGATTTTGCCCCCTGCTTCGAAGCGGTGGGGATCCCTGAGACGACAGGGGTGACGTAGCCACTTTGCCACTTGTGGGCCACTTCTGATTTTTCCCCCTGCTCCGAAGCGGTGGGGATCCCCGAGACGGCGGGGATGACGTAGCCACTTTGCCCACAAGTGGGCCACTTCTGATTTTGCCCCCCTTTGAAGCGGTGGGGATCCCCGAGACGGCGGGGGTGACGTAGCCACTTTGCCCACTTGAGGGCCACGTCTGATTTTGCCCCCCGCTCTTAAGCGGTGGGGATCCCCGAGACGGCAGGAGTGACGTAGCCACTTTGCCCAGTTGTGGGCCACTTCTGATTTTGCCCCCCGCTCTGAAGCGGTGGGGATCCCCGAGACGGCAGGTGTGACGTAGCCACTTTGCCCACTTGAGGGCCACTTCTGATTTTTCCCCTTGCTCTGAGGCGTTGGGGATCCCTGAGACGGCGGGGGTGTCGTAGCCACTTTGCCCTTAAGTGGGCCACTTCTGATTTTGCCCCCCGCTCTGAAGCGCTGGGGATCCCCGAAAAGGCAGGGGTGACATAGCCACTTTGCCCACAAGTGGGCCACTTGATTTTGCCCCCCGAGGATCCCCGAGACGGCAGGGTGATGTAGCCACTTTGCCCACTTGTGGGCCACTTCTGATTTTCTTCCCCGCTCTACAGCGGTGGGGATCCCCGAGACGGCAGGGGTGACGTAGCCATTTTGCCCACTTGTGGGCCACTTCTGATTTTGCCCCCTGGGGATCCCCGAGACGGCAGGGGTGACGTAGCCATTTTGCCCCCTTGTGGGCCACTTCTGATTTTGCCCCCTGCTTCGAAGCGGTGGGGATCCCCGAGACGGCAGGGGTGACGTAGCCACTTTGCCACTTGTGGGCCACTTCTGATTTTTCCCCTTGCTCCGAAGCGGTGGGGATCCCCGAGACGGCGGGGATGACGTAGCCACTTTGCCCACAAGTGGGCCACTTCTGATTTTGCCCCCCTTTGAAGCGGTGGGGATCCCCGAGACGGCAGGGGTGACGTAGCCAGTTTGCCAAGTTGTGGGCCACTTCTGATTTTTCCCCCTGCTCGGAAGCGATGGGGATCACCGAGACGGCGGGGGTGACATAGCCACTTTGCCCACAAGTGGGCCACTTCTGATTTTGCCCCCCGCTCTGAAGTGGTGTGGATCCCCGAGACGGCTGGGGTGACGTAGCCACTTTGCCCACTTGAGGGCCACTTCTGATTTTGCCCCCCGCTCTTAAGCGGTGGGGATCCCCGAGACGGCAGGCGTGACGTAGCCACTTTGCCCACTTGAGGGCCACGTCTGATTTTTTCCCTTGCTCTGAAGCGGTGGGGATCCCCGAGACGGCGGGGGTGTCGTAGCCACTTTGCTCTTAAGTGGGCCACTTCTGATTTTGCCCCCCGCTCTGAAGCGGTGGGGATACCCGAGACGGCGGGGGTGTCGTAGCCACTTTGCCCACTTGAGGGCCACTTCTGATTTTTCCCCTTGCTCTGAAGCGGTGGGGATTCCCGAGACGGCGGGGGTGTCGTAGCCACTTTGCCCACAAGTGGGCCACTTCTAATTTTGCCCCCCGCTCTAAAACGGTGAGGATCCCCGAGACGACAGGGGTGATGTAGCCACTTTGCCCACTTGTGGGCCACTTCTGATTTTCTTCCCCGCTCTTAAGCGGTGGGGATCCCCGAGACGGCAGGGGTGACGTAGCCACTTTGCCACATGTGGGCCACTTCTGATTTTCCCCCTGCTCCGAAGCGGTGGGGATCCCCGAGACGGCGGGGATGACGTAGCCACTTTGCCCACAAGTGGGCCACTTCTGATTTTGCCCCCCGCTCTGAAGCGGTGGGGATCCCCGAGACGGCAGGGGTGACGTAGCCACTTTGCCCAGTTGTGGGCCACTTCTGATTTTGCCCCCCGCTCTGAAGCGGTGGGGATCCCCGAGACGGCAGGGGTGACGTAGCCACTTTGCCCACTTGAGGGCCGCGTCTGATTTTGCCCCCCGCTCTTAAGCGGTGGGGATCCCCGAGACGGCAGGGGTGACGTAGCCACTTTGCCCAGTTGTGGGCCACTTATGATTTTTCCCCCTGCTCTGAAGCGGTGGGGATCCCCGAGACGGCGAGGGTGTCGTAGCCACTTTGCCCACAAGTGGGCCACTTCTGATTTTGCCCCCCGCTCTGAAGCGGTGGGGATCCCCGAAAAGGCAGGGGTGACATAGCCACTTTGCCCACAAGTGGGCCACTTCTGATTTTGCCCCCCGCTCTGAAGCGGTGGGGATCCCCGAGACGGCAGGGGTGACGTAGCCACTTTGCCCACTTGAGGGCCACTTCTGATTTTGCCCCCCGCTGTGAAGCGGTGGGGATCCCCGAGACGGCAGGGGTGACCTCGCGACTTTGCCCACTTGAGGGCCACTTCTGATTTTTCCCCTTGCTCTGAAGCGGTGGGGAATCCCGAGACGGCAGGGGTGACGTAGCCACTTTGCCACTTGTGGGCCACTTCTGATTTTGCCCCCTGCTCTGAAGCGGTGGGGATCCCCGAAAAGGCAGGGGTGACATAGCCACTTTGCCCACAAGTGGGCCACTTCTGATTTTGCCCCCCGCTCTACAGCGGTGGGGATCCCCGAGATGGCAGGGGTGATGTAGCCACTTTGCCCACTTGTGGGCCACTTCTGATTTTCTTCCCCGCTCTACAGCGGTGGGGATCCCCGAGACGGCAGGGGTGACGTAGCCACTTTGCCACTTGTGGGCCACTTCTGATTTTTCCCCCTGCTCCGAAGCGGTGGGGAACCCCTGAGACGGCGGGGATGACGTAGCCACTTTGCCCACAAGTGGGCCACTTCTGATTTTGCCCCCCGCTCTGAAGCGGTGGGGATCCCCAAGACGGCAGGGGTGACGTAGCCACTTTGCCCACTTGAGGGCCACGTCTGATTTTGCCCCCCGCTCTTAAGCGGTGGGGATCCCCGAGACGGCAGGGGTGACGTAGCCACTTTGCCCAGTTGTGGGCCACTTCTGATTTTTCCCCCTGCTCTGAAGCGGTGGGGATCCCCAAGACGGCGGGGGTGTCGTAGCCACTTTGCCCACAAGTGGGCCACTTCTGATTTTGCCCCCCGCTCTGAAGCGGTGGGGATCCCCGAAAAGGCAGGGGTGACATAGCCACTTTGCCCACAAGTGGGCCACTTCTGATTTTGCCCCCCGCTCTGAAGCGGTGGGGATCCCCAAGACGGCAGGGGTGACGTAGCCACTTTGCCCACTTGAGGGCCACGTCTGATTTTGCCCCCCGCTCTTAAGCGGTGGGGATCCCCGAGACGGCAGGGGTGACGTAGCCACTTTGCCCAGTTGTGGGCCACTTCTGATTTTTCCCCCTGCTCTGAAGCGGTGGGGATCCCCGAGACGGCGAGGGTGTCGTAGCCACTTTGCCCACAAGTGGGCCACTTCTGATTTTGCCCCCCGCTCTGAAGCGGTGGGGATCCCCGAAAAGGCAGGGGTGACATAGCCACTTTGCCCACAAGTGGGCCACTTCTGATTTTGCCCCCCGCTCTGAAGCGGTGGGGATCCCCGAGACGGCAGGGGTGACGTAGCCACTTTGCCCACTTGAGGGCCACTTCTGATTTTGCCCCCCGCTGTGGAGCGGTGGGGATCCCCGAGACGGCAGGGGTGACCTCGCGACTTTGCCCACTTGAGGGCCACTTCTGATTTTTCCCCTTGCTCTGAAGCGGTGGGGATTCCCGAGACGGCAGGGGTGACGTAGCCACTTTGCCACTTGTGGGCCACTTCTGATTTTGCCCCCTGCTCTGAAGCGGTGGGGATCCCCGAAAAGGCAGGGGTGACATAGCCACTTTGCCCACAAGTGGGCCACTTCTGATTTTGCCCCCCGCTCTACAGCGGTGGGGATCCCCGAGATGGCAGGGGTGATGTAGCCACTTTGCCCACTTGTGGGCCACTTCTGATTTTCTTCCCCGCTCTACAGCGGTGGGGATCCCCGAGACGGCAGGGGTGACGTAGCCACTTTGCCACTTGTGGGCCACTTCTGATTTTTCCCCCTGCTCCGAAGCGGAGGGGATCCCCGAGACGGCGGGGATGACGTAGCCACTTTGCCCACAAGTGGGCCACTTCTGATTTTGCCCCCCGCTCTGAAGCGGTGGGGATCCCCAAGACGACAGGGGTGACGTAGCCACTTTGCCCACTTGAGGGCCACGTCTGATTTTGCCCCCCGCTCTTAAGCGGTGGGGATCCCCGAGACGGCAGGGGTGACGTAGCCACTTTGCCCAGTTGTGGGCCACTTCTGATTTTTCCCCCTGCTCTGAAGCGGTGGGGATCCCCAAGACGGCGGGGGTGTCGTAGCCACTTTGCCCACAAGTGGGCCACTTCTGATTTTGCCCCCTGCTCTGAAGCGGTGGGGATCCCCGAAAAGGCAGGGGTGACATAGCCACTTTGCCCACTTGAGGGCCACTTCTGATTTTGCCCCCCGCTCTGAAGCGGTGGGGATCCCCGAGACGGCAGGGGTGACGTAGCCACTTTGCCCACTTGAGGGCCACTTCTGATTTTGCCCCCCGCTCTCAAGCGGTGGGGATCCCCGAGACGGCAGGGGTGACGTAGCCACTTTGCCCAATTGTTGGCCACTTCTGATTTTTCCCCTTGCTGTGAAGCGGTGGGGATCCCCGAGACGGCAGGGGTGTCGTAGCCACTTTGCCCTTAAGTGGGCCACTTCTGATTTTGCCCCCCGCTCTGAAGCGGTGGGGATCCCCGAAAAGGCAGGGGTGACATAGCCACTTTGCCCACAAATGGGCCACTTCTGATTTTGCCCCCCGAGGATCCCCGAGACGGCAGGGGTGATGTAGCCACTTTGCCCACTTGTGGGCCACTTCTGATTTCCTTCCCCGCTCTGCAGCGGTGGGGATCCCCGAGACGGCAGGGGTGACGTAGCCATTTTGCCCACAAATGGGCCACTTCTGATTTTGCCCCCCGCTCCGAAGCGGTGGGGATCCCCGAGACGGCAGGGGTCACGTAGCCACTTTGCCCACTTGTGGGCCACTTCTGATTTTCTTCCCCGCTCTGCAGCGATGGGGATCCCAGAGACGGCAGGGGTCACGTAGCCACTTTGCCCACTTGTGGGCCACTTCTGACTTTGCCCCCCGCTCTGAAGCGGTAGGGATCCCCGAGACGGCAGGGGTGACGTAGCCACTTTGCCCACTGGTGGGCCACTTCTGATTCCCCCCCCCCGCTCTGCAGCGGTGGGGATCCCCGAGACGGCAGGGGTGATGTATCCGCTTTGCCCACTTGAGGGCCACTTCTGATTTCCCCCCCGCTTTGAAGCGGTGGGGATCCCCGAGACGGCAGGGGTGACATAGCCACTTTGCCCACTTGTGCGCTACTTCTGATTTCCCCCTCCGCTCTGACGAGGTGGGGATCCCCGGGACGCAGGGGTGACGTAGCCACTTTGCCCACTTGTGGGCCACTTCTGATTTCCCCCCCTGCTCTGAAGCGGTGGGGATCCTTGAAACGGCGGGGGTGGCGTAACCACTTTGCCCACAAGTGGGCCACTTTCGATTTTCTTCCCCGCTCTGAAGCGGTGGGGATCCCCGAGACGGCAGGGGTGACGTAGCCACTTTGCCCACTTGTGGGCCACTTCTGATTTACTTCCCCGCTCTTCAGCGATGGTGATCCCCGAGACGGCAGGGGTGACGTAGCCACTTTGCCACTTGTGGGCCACTTCTTACTTTGCCCCCCGCTCTGAATCGGTGGGGATCCCCGAGAAGGCAGGGGTGACATAGCCACTTTGCCCACTTGTGCGCCACTTCTGATTTTGCCCCCCGCTCTGAAGCGGTGGGGATCCCCGAGACGGCAGGGATGACGTAGCCACTTTGCCCACTTGTGGGCCACTTCTGATTTTCCCCCCTGCTCTGAAGTGGTGGGGATCCTTGAAACGGCGGGGGTGATGTAGCCACTTTGCCCACAAGTGGGCCACTTTCGATTTTCTTCCCCGCTCTGAAGCGGTGGGGATCCCCGAGACGGCAGGGGTGACGTAGCCACTTTGCCCACTTGTGGGCCACTTCTTACTTTGCCCCCCGCTCTGAAGCGGTGGGGATCCCCGAGACGGCAGGGGTGACATAGCCACTTTTCCACTTGTGGGCCACTTCTGATTTTGCCCCCCGCTCTGAAGTGGTGGGGATCCCCGAGACGGCAGGGGTGACGTAGCCAGTTTGCCCATCAGTGGGCCACCTCTTAATCCCCCCCCCCCCCCCGCTTTGAAGCGGTGGGGATCCCCGAGACGGCAGGGGTGACGTAGCCACTTTGCCACTTGGGGGCACTTCTGATTTTGCCCCCCGCTCTGAAGCGGTGGGGATCCCCGAGACGGCACGGGTGACGTAGCCACTTTGCCCACAAGTGGGCCACTTCTGATTTCCCCCCCGCTTTGAAGCGGTGGGGATCCCCGAGAAGGCAGGGGTGACATAGCCACTTTGCCCACTTGTGCGCCACTTCTGATTTCCCCCTCCGCTCTGAAGCGGTGGGGATCCCCGAGACGGCAGGGGTGACATAGCCACTTTGCCCACAAGTGGGCCACTTCTGATCCCCCCCCCCCCCCCGCTTTGAAGCGGTGGGGATCCCCGAGATGGCAGGGCTGACGTAGCCACTTTGCCCACTTGAGGGCGACTTCTAATTTCCCCCCCGCTCTGAAGCGGTGGGGATCCCCGAGACGCCTGGGTGACGTAGCCACTTTGCCCACTTGAGGGCCACGTCTGATTTTGCCCCCCGCTGTGAAGCGGTGGGGATCCCCGAGACGGCAGGGGTGACCTCGCGACTTAGCCCACTTGAGGGCCACTTCTGATTTTTCCCCTTGCTCTGAAGCGGTGGGGATTCCCGAGACGGCGGGGGGGTCGTAGCAACTTTGCCCACAAGTGGGCCACTTCTGATTTTGCCCCCCGCTCTGAAGCGGTGGGGATCCCCGAAAAGGCAGGGGTGACATAGCCACTTTGCCCACAAGTGGGCCACTTCTGATTTTGCCCCCCGCTCTACAGCGGTGGGGATCCCCGAGATGGCAGGGGTGATGTAGCCACTTTGCCCACTTGTGGGCCACTTCTGATTTTCTTCCCCGCTCTACAGCGGTGGGGATCCCCGAGACGGCAGGGGTGACGTAGCCATTTTGCCCACTTGTGGGCCACTTCTGATTTTGCCCCCTGCTTCGAAGCGGTGGGGATCCCCGAGACGGCAGGGCTGACGTAGCCACTTTGCCACTTGTGGGCCACTTCTGATTTTTCCTTCTGCTCCGAAGCGGTGGGGATCCCCGAGACGGTGGGCATGACGTAGCCACTTTGCCCACAAGTGGGCCACTTCTGATTTTGCCCCCCGCTCTGAAGCGGTGGGGATCCCCGAGACGGCAGGCCTGACGTAGCCACTTTGCCCACTTGAGGGCCACGTCTGATTTTGCCCCCCGCTCTTAAGCGGTGGGGATCCCCGAGACGGCAGGGGTGACGTAGCCACTTTGCCCAGTTGTGGGCCACTTCTGATTTTTCCCCCTGCTCTGAAGCGGTGGGGATCCCCAAGACGGCGGGGGTGTCGTAGCCACTTTGCCCACAAGTGGGCCACTTCTGATTTTGCCCCCCGCTCTGAAGCGGTGGGGATCCCCGAAAAGGCAGGGGTGACATAGCCACTTTGCCCACAAGTGGGCCACTTCTGATTTTGCCCCCCGCTCTCAAACGGTGGGGATCCCCGAGACGGCAGGGGTGACGTAGCCACTTTGCCCAATTGTGGGTCACTTCTGATTTTTCCCCTTGCTGTGAAGCGGTGGGGATCCCCGAGACGGCGGGGGTGTCGTAGCCACTTTGCCCACTTGAGGGCCACTTCTGATTTTGCCCCCCGCTCTGAAGCGGTGGGGATCCCCGAGACGGCAGGGGTGACGTAGCCACTTTGCCCACTTGAGGGCCACTTCTGATTTTGCCCCCCGCTCTTAAGCGGTGGGGATCCCCGAGACGGCAGGGGTGACGTAGCCACTTTGCCCAATTGTGGGCCACTTCTGATTTTTCCCCTTGCTGTGAAGCGGTGGGGATCCCCGAGACGGCGGGGGTGTCGTAGCCACTTTGCCCTTGAGTGGGCCACTTCTGATTTTGCCCCCCGCTCTGAAGCGGTGGGGATCCCCGAAAAGGCAGGGGTGACATAGCCACTTTGCCCACAAGTGGGCCACTTCTGATTTTGCCCCCCGAGGATCCCCGAGACGGCAGGGGTGATGTAGCCACTTTGCCCACTTGTGGGCCACTTCTGATTTCCTTCCCCGCTCTGCAGCGGTGGGGATCCCCGAGACGGCAGGGGTCACGTAGCCACTTTGCCCACTTGTGGGCCACTTCTGACTTTGCCCCCCGCTCTGAAGCGGTAGGGATCCCAGAGACGGCAGGGGTCACGTAGCCACTTTGCCCACTTGTGGGCCACTTCTGACTTTGCCCCCCGCTCTGAAGCGGTAGGGATCCCCGAGGCGGCAGGGGTGACGAAGCCACTTTGCCCAATGGTGGGCCACTTCTGATTCCCCCCCCCCGCTCTGCAGCGGTGGGGATCCCCGAGACGGCAGGGGTGATGTATCCGCTTTGCCCACTTGAGGGCCACTTCTGATTTCCCCCCCGCTTTGAAGCGGTGGGGATCCCCGAGAAGGCAGGGGTGACATAGCCACTTTGCCCACTTGTGCGCCACTTCTGATTTCCCCCTCCGCTCTGACGAGGTGGGGATCCCCGAGACGCAGGGGTGACGTAGCCACTTTGCCCACTTGTGGGCCCTTTCTGATTTTCCCCCCTGCTCTGAAGCGGTGGGGATCCTTGAAACGGCGGGGGTGACGTAGCCACTTTGCCCACAAGTGGGCCACTTTCGATTTTCTTCCCCGCTCTGAAGCGGTGGGGATCCCCGAGACGGCAGGGGTGACGTAGCCACTTCGCCCACTTGTGGGCCACTTCTGATTTACTTCCCCGCTCTTCAGCGATGGGGATCCCCGAGACGGCAGGGGTGACGTAGCCACTTTGCCACTTGTGGGCCACTTCTTACTTTGCCCCCCGCTCTGAAGCGGTGGGGATCCCCGAGACGGCAGGGGTGACGTAGCCACTTTGCCCATACGTGGGCCACCTCTTATCCCCCCCCCCCCCCCCCGCTTTGAAGCGGTGGGGATCCCCGAGACGGCAGGGGTGACGTAGCCACTTTGCCACTTGTGGGCCACTTCTGATTTTGCCCCCCGCTCTGAAGCGGTGGGGATCCCCGAGACGGCAGGGGTGACGTAGCCACTTTGCCCACAAGTGGGCCACTTCTGATTTCCCCCCCGCTTTGAAGCGGTGGGGATCCCCGAGAAGGCAGGGGTGACATAGCCACTTTGCCCACTTGTGCGCCACTTCTGATTTCCCCCTCCGCTCTGAAGCGGTGGGGATCCCCGAGACGGCAGGGGTGACGTAGCCACTTTGCCCACAAGTGGGCCACTTCTGATTTTGCCCCCCGCTCTGAAGCGGTGGGGATCCCCGAGACGGCAGGGATGACGTAGCCACTTTGCCCACTTGTGGGCCACTTCTGATTTCCCCCCCTGCTCTGAAGCGGTGGGGATCCCCGAGACGGCGGGGGTGACGTAGCCACTTTGCCCACAAGTGGGCCACTTCTGATTTTGCCCCCCGCTCTGAAGCGGTGGGGATCCCCGAGATGGCAGGGGTGACGTAGCCACTTTGCCCACTTGAGGGCGACTTCTAATTTCCCCCCCGCTCTGAAGCGGTGGGGATCCCCGAGACGCCGGGGTGACGTAGCCACTTTGCCCACAAGTGGGCCACTTCTGATTTCCCCCCCCGCTCCGCAGCGGTGGGGATCCCCGAGACGGCAGGGGTGACGTAGCCACTTTGCCCACTTGTGGGCCACTTCTGATTTTGCCCCCCGCTCTGAAGCGGTGGGGATCCCCGAGACGGCAGGGATGACGTAGCCACTTTCCCCACAAGTGGGCCACTTCTGATTTTGCCCCCCGCTCTGAAGCGGTGGGGATCCCCTAGACGGCAGGGATGACGTAGCCACTTTGCCCACTTGTGGGCCACTTCTGATTTTCCCCCCTGCTCTGAAGCGGTGGGGATCCTTGAAACGGCGGGGGTGACGTAGCCACTTCGCCCACTTGTGGGCCACTTCTGATTTACTTCCCCGCTCTTCAGCGATGGGGATCCCCGAGACGGCAGGGGTGACGTAGCCACTTTGCCACTTGTGGGCCACTTCTTACTTTGCCCCCCGCTCTGAAGCGGTGGGGATCCCCGAGACGGCAGGGGTGACGTAGCCACTTTGCCCATACGTGGGCCACCTCTTATCCCCCCCCCCCCCCCGCTTTGAAGCGGTGGGGATCCCCGAGACGGCAGGGGTGACGTAGCCACTTTGCCACTTGTGGGCCACTTCTGATTTTGCCCCCGGCTCTGAAGCGGTGGGGATCCCCGAGACGGCAGGGGTGACGTAGCCACTTTGCCCACAAGTGGGCCACTTCTGATTTCCCCCCCGCTTTGAAGCGGTGGGGATCCCCGAGAAGGCAGGGGTGACATAGCCACTTTGCCCACTTGTGCGCCACTTCTGATTTCCCCCTCCGCTCTGAAGCGGTGGGGATCCCCGAGACGGCAGGGGTGACGTAGCCACTTTGCCCACAAGTGGGCCACTTCTGATTTTGCCCCCCGCTCTGAAGCGGTGGGGATCCCCGAGACGGCAGGGATGACGTAGCCACTTTGCCCACTTGTGGGCCACTTCTGATTTCCCCCCCTGCTCTGAAGCGGTGGGGATCCCCGAGACGGCGGGGGTGACGTAGCCACTTTGCCCACAAGTGGGCCACTTCTGATTTTGCCCCCCGCTCTGAAGCGGTGGGGATCCCCGAGACGGCAGGGGTGACGTGGCCACTTTGCCCACAAGTGGGCCACTTCTGATCACCTCCCCCCCCCCCCCCGCTCTGAAGCGGTGGGGATCCCCGAGATGGCAGGGGTGACGTAGCCACTTTGCCCACTTGAGGGCGACTTCTAATTTCCCCCCCGCTCTGAAGCGGTGGGGATCCCCGAGACGCCGGGGTGACGTAGCCACTTTGCCCACAAGTGGGCCACTTCTGATTTCCCCCCCCGCTCCGCAGCGGTGGGGATCCCCGAGACGGCAGGGGTGACGTAGCCACTTTGCCCACTTGTGGGCCACTTCTGATTTTGCCCCCCGCTCTGAAGCGGTGGGGATCCCCGAGACGGCAGGGATGACGTAGCCACTTTGCCCACAAGTGGGCCACTTCTGATTTTGCCCCCCGCTCTGAAGCGGTGGGGATCCCCTAGACGGCAGGGGTGACGTAGCCACTTTGCCCACAAGTGGGCCACTTCTGATTTCCCCCTCCGCTCTGAAGCGGTGGGGATCCCCGAGACGGCAGGGGTGACGTAGCCACTTTGCCCACAAGTGGGCCACTTCTGATTTTGCCCCCCGCTCTGAAGCGGTGGGGATCCCCGAGACGGCAGGGGTGACGTAGCCACTTTGCCCACAAGTGGGCCACTTCTGATCCCCCCCCCCCCCGCTCTCAAGCGGTGGGGATCCCCGAGATGGCAGGGGTGACGTAGCCACTTTGCCCACTTGAGGGCGACTTCTAATTTCCCCCCCACTCTGAAGCGGTGGGGATCCCCGAGACGCCGGGGTGACGTAGCCACTTTGCCCACAAGTGGGCCACTTCTGATTTCCCCCCCCGCTCCGCAGCGGTGGGGATCCCCGAGACGGCAGGGGTGGCGTAGCCACTTTGCCCACTTGTGGGCCACTTTCGATTTTCTTCCCCGCTCTGAAGCGGTGGGGATCCCCGAGACGGCAGGGGTGACGTAGCCACTTTGCCCACTTGTGGGCCACTTCTGATTTACTTCCCCGCTCTTCAGCGATGGTGATCCCCGAGACGGCAGGGGTGACGTAGCCACTTTGCCACTTGTGGGCCACTTCTTACTTTGCCCCCCGCTCTGAATCGGTGGGGATCCCCGAGAAGGCAAGGGTGACATAGCCACTTTGCCCACTTGTGCGCCACTTCTGATTTTGCTCCCCGCTCTGAAGCGGTGGGGATCCCCGAGACGGCAGGGATGACGTAGCCACTTTGCCCACTTGTGGGCCACTTCTGATTTTCCCCCCTGCTCTGAAGCGGTGGGGATCCTTGAAACGGCGGGGGTGACGTAGCCACTTTGCCCACAAGTGGGCCACTTTCGATTTTCTTCCCCGCTCTGAAGCGGTGGGGATCCCCGAGACGGCAGGGGTGACGTAGCCACTTCGCCCACTTGTGGGCCACTTCTGATTTACTTCCCCGCTCTTCAGCGATGGGGATCCCCGAGACGGCAGGGGTGACGTAGCCACTTTGCCCACTTGTGGGCCACTTCTGATTTTGCCCCCTGCTTCGAAGCGGTGGGGATCCCCGAGACGGCAGGGCTGACGTAGCCACTTTGCCACTTGTGGGCCACTTCTGATTTTTCCTTCTGCTCCGAAGCGGTGGGGATCCCCGAGACGGTGGGGATGACGTAGCCACTTTGCCCACAAGTGGGCCACTTCTGATTTTGCCCCCCGCTCTGAAGCGGTGGGGATCCCCGAGACGGCAGGCCTGACGTAGCCACTTTGCCCACTTGAGGGCCACGTCTGATTTTGCCCCCCGCTCTTAAGCGGTGGGGATCCCCGAGACGGCAGGGGTGACGTAGCCACTTTGCCCAGTTGTGGGCCACTTCTGATTTTTCCCCCTGCTCTGAAGCGGTGGGGATCCCCAAGACGGCGGGGGTGTCGTAGCCACTTTGCCCACAAGTGGGCCACTTCTGATTTTGCCCCCCGCTCTGAAGCGGTGGGGATCCCCGAAAAGGCAGGGGTGACATAGCCACTTTGCCCACAAGTGGGCCACTTCTGATTTTGCCCCCCGCTCTGAAACGGTGGGGATCCCCGAGACGGCAGGGGTGACGTAGCCACTTTGCCCAATTGTGGGTCACTTCTGATTTTTCCCCTTGCTGTGAAGCGGTGGGGATCCCCGAGACGGCGGGGGTGTCGTAGCCACTTTGCCCACTTGAGGGCCACTTCTGATTTTGCCCCCCGCTCTGAAGCGGTGGGGATCCCCGAGACGGCAGGGGTGACGTAGCCACTTTGCCCACTTGAGGGCCACTTCTGATTCTGCCCCCCGCTCTTAAGCGGTGGGGATCCCCGAGACGGCAGGGGTGACGTAGCCACTTTGCCCAATTGTGGGCCACTTCTGATTTTTCCCCTTGCTGTGAAGCCGTGGGGATCCCCGAGACGGCGGGGGTGTCGTAGCCACTTTGCCCTTGAGTGGGCCACTTCTGATTTTGCCCCCCGCTCTGAAGCGGTGGGGATCCCCGAAAAGGCAGGGGTGACATAGCCACTTTGCCCACAAGTGGGCCACTTCTGATTTTGCCCCCCGAGGATCCCCGAGACGGCAGGGGTGATGTAGCCACTTTGCCCACTTGTGGGCCACTTCTGATTTCCTTCCCCGCTCTGCAGCGGTGGGGATCCCCGAGACGGCAGGGGTCACGTAGCCACTTTGCCCACTTGTGGGCCACTTCTGACTTTGCCCCCCGCTCTGAAGCGGTAGGGATCCCAGAGACGGCAGGGGTCACGTAGCCACTTTGCCCACTTGTGGGCCACTTCTGACTTTGCCCCCCGCTCTGAAGCGGTAGGGATCCCCGAGGCGGCAGGGGTGACGAAGCCACTTTGCCCAATGGTGGGCCACTTCTGATTCCCCCCCCCCGCTCTGCAGCGGTGGGGATCCCCGAGACGGCAGGGGTGATGTATCCGCTTTGCCCACTTGAGGGCCACTTCTGACTTTGCCCCCCGCTCTGAAGCGGTAGGGATCCCCGAGGCGGCAGGGGTGACGAAGCCACTTTGCCCAATGGTGGGCCACTTCTGATTCCCCCCCCCCGCTCTGCAGCGGTGGGGATCCCCGAGACGGCAGGGGTGATGTATCCGCTTTGCCCACTTGAGGGCCACTTCTGATTTCCCCCCCGCTTTGAAGCGGTGGGGATCCCCGAGAAGGCAGGGGTGACATAGCCACTTTGCCCACTTGTGCGCCACTTCTGATTTCCCCCTCCGCTCTGACGAGGTGGGGATCCCCGAGACGCAGGGGTGACGTAGCCACTTTGCCCACTTGTGGGCCCTTTCTGATTTTCCCCCCTGCTCTGAAGCGGTGGGGATCCTTGAAACGGCGGGGGTGACGTAGCCACTTTGCCCACAAGTGGGGCACTTTCGATTTTCTTCCCCGCTCTGAAGCGGTGGGGATCCCCGAGAGGGCAGGGGTGACGTAGCCACTTTGCCCACTTGTGGGCCACTTCTGATTTACTTCCCCGCTCTTCAGCGATGGTGATCCCCGAGACGGCAGGGGTGACGTAGCCACTTTGCCACTTGTGGGCCACTTCTTACTTTGCCCCTAGCTCTGAATCGGTGGGGATCCCCGAGAAGGCAAGGGTGACATAGCCACTTTGCCCACTTGTGCGCCACTTCTGATTTTGCTCCCCGCTCTGAAGCGGTGGGGATCCCCGAGACGGCAGGGATGACGTAGCCACTTTGCCCACTTGTGGGCCACTTCTGATTTTCCCCCCTGCTCTGAAGCGGTGGGGATCCTTGAAACGGCGGGGGTGACGTAGCCACTTTGCCCACAAGTGGGCCACTTTCGATTTTCTTCCCCGCTCTGAAGCGGTGGGGATCCCCGAGACGGCAGGGGTGACGTAGCCACTTCGCCCACTTGTGGGCCACTTCTGATTTACTTCCCCGCTCTTCAGCGATGGGGATCCCCGAGACGGCAGGGGTGACGTAGCCACTTTGCCACTTGTGGGCCACTTCTTACTTTGCCCCCCGCTCTGAAGCGGTGGGGATCCCCGAGACGGCAGGGGTGACGTAGCCACTTTGCCCATACGTGGGCCACCTCTTATCCCCCCCCCCCCCCCCGCTTTGAAGCGGTGGGGATCCCCGAGACGGCAGGGGTGACGTAGCCACTTTGCCACTTGTGGGCCACTTCTGATTTTGCCCCCCGCTCTGAAGCGGTGGGGATCCCCGAGACGGCAGGGGTGACGTAGCCACTTTGCCCACAAGTGGGCCACTTCTGATTTCCCCCCCGCTTTGAAGCGGTGGGGATCCCCGAGAAGGCAGGGGTGACATAGCCACTTTGCCCACTTGTGCGCCACTTCTGATTTCCCCCTCCGCTCTGAAGCGGTGGGGATCCCCGAGACGGCAGGGGTGACGTAGCCACTTTGCCCACAAGTGGGCCACTTCTGATTTTGCCCCCCGCTCTGAAGCGGTGGGGATCCCCGAGACGGCAGGGATGACGTAGCCACTTTGCCCACTTGTAGGCCACTTCTGATTTCCCCCCCTATTCTGAAGCGGTGGGGATCCCCGAGACGGCGGGGGTGACGTAGCCACTTTGCCCACAAGTGGGCCACTTCTGATTTTGCCCCCCGCTCTGAAGCGGTGGGGATCCCCGAGATGGCAGGGGTGACGTAGCCACTTTGCCCACTTGAGGGCGACTTCTAATTTCCCCCCCGCTCTGAAGCGGTGGGGATCCCCGAGACGCCGGGGTGACGTAGCCACTTTGCCCACAAGTGGGCCACTTCTGATTTCCCCCCCCGCTCCGCAGCGGTGGGGATCCCCGAGACGGCAGGGGTGACGTAGCCACTTTGCCCACTTGTGGGCCACTTCTGATTTTGCCCCCCGCTCTGAAGCGGTGGGGATCCCCGAGACGGCAGGGATGACGTAGCCACTTTCCCCACAAGTGGGCCACTTCTGATTTTGCCCCCCGCTCTGAAGCGGTGGGGATCCCCTAGACGGCAGGGATGACGTAGCCACTTTGCCCACTTGTGGGCCACTTCTGATTTTCCCCCCTGCTCTGAAGCGGTGGGGATCCTTGAAACGGCGGGGGTGACGTAGCCACTTCGCCCACTTGTGGGCCACTTCTGATTTACTTCCCCGCTCTTCAGCGATGGGGATCCCCGAGACGGCAGGGGTGACGTAGCCACTTTGCCACTTGTGGGCCACTTCTTACTTTGCCCCCCGCTCTGAAGCGGTGGGGATCCCCGAGACGGCAGGGGTGACGTAGCCACTTTGCCATACGTGGGCCACCTCTTATCCCCCCCCCCCCCCGCTTTGAAGCGGTGGGGATCCCCGAGACGGCAGGGGTGACGTAGCCACTTTGCCACTTGTGGGCCACTTCTGATTTTGCCCCCCGCTCTGAAGCGGTGGGGATCCCCGAGACGGCAGGGGTGACGTAGCCACTTTGCCCACAAGTGGGCCACTTCTGATTTCCCCCCCGCTTTGAAGCGGTGGGGATCCCCGAGAAGGCAGGGGTGACATAGCCACTTTGCCCACTTGTGCGCCACTTCTGATTTCCCCCTCCGCTCTGAAGCGGTGGGGATCCCCGAGACGGCAGGGGTGACGTAGCCACTTTGCCCACAAGTGGGCCACTTCTGATTTTGCCCCCCGCTCTGAAGCGGTGGGGATCCCCGAGACGGCAGGGATGACGTAGCCACTTTGCCCACTTGTGGGCCACTTCTCATTTCCCCCCCTGCTCTGAAGCGGTGGGGATCCCCGAGACGGCGGGGGTGACGTAGCCACTTTCCCCACAAGTGGGCCACTTCTGATTTTGCCCCCCGCTCTGAAGCGGTGGGGATCCCCGAGACGGCAGGGGTGACGTGGCCACTTTGCCCACAAGTGGGCCACTTCTGATCACCTCCCCCCCCCCCCCGCTCTGAAGCGGTGGGGATCCCCGAGATGGCAGGGGTGACGTAGCCACTTTGCCCACAAGTGGGCCACTTCTGATTTTGCCCCCCGCTCTGAAGCGGTGGGGATCCCCGAGACGGCAGGGATGACGTAGCCACTTTGCCCACTTGTGGGCCACTTCTGATTTCCCCCCCTGCTCTGAAGCGGTGGGGATCCCCGAGACGGCGGGGGTGACGTAGCCACTTTCCCCACAAGTGGGCCACTTCTGATTTTGCCCCCCGCTCTGAAGCGGTGGGGATCCCCGAGACGGCAGGGGTGACGTGGCCACTTTGCCCACAAGTGGGCCACTTCTGATCACCTCCCCCCCCCCCCCCCGCTCTGAAGCGGTGGGGATCCCCGAGATGGCAGGGGTGACGTAGCCACTTTCCCCACTTGAGGGCGACTTCTAATTTCCCCCCCGCTCTGAAGCGGTGGGGATCCCCGAGACGCCGGGGTGACGTAGCCACTTTGCCCACAAGTGGGCCACTTCTGATTCCCCCCCCCGCTCCGCAGCGGTGGGGATCCCCGAGACGGCAGGGGTGACGTAGCCACTTTGCCCACTTGTGGGCCACTTCTGATTTTGCCCCCCGCTCTGAAGCGGTGGGGATCCCCGAGACGGCAGGGATGACGTAGCCACTTTGCCCACAAGTGGGCCACTTCTGATTTTGCCCCCCGCTCTGAAGCGGTGGGGATCCCCTAGACGGCAGGGGTGACGTAGCCACTTTGCCCACAAGTGGGCCACTTCTGATTTCCCCCTCCGCTCTGAAGCGGTGGGGATCCCCGAGACGGCAGGGGTGACGTAGCCACTTTGCCCACAAGTGGGCCACTTCTGATTTTGCCCCCCGCTCTGAAGCGGTGGGGATCCCCGAGACGGCAGGGGTGACGTAGCCACTTTGCCCACAAGTGGGCCACTTCTGATCCCCCCCCCCCCCCGCTCTCAAGCGGTGGGGATCCCCGAGATGGCAGGGGTGACGTAGCCACTTTGCCCACTTGAGGGCGACTTCTAATTTCCCCCCCACTCTGAAGCGGTGGGGATCCCCGAGACGCCGGGGTGACGTAGCCACTTTGCCCACAAGTGGGCCACTTCTGATTTCCCCCCCCGCTCCGCAGCGGTGGGGATCCCCGAGACGGCAGGGGTGACGTAGCCACTTTGCCCACTTGTGGGCCACTTTCGATTTTCTTCCCCGCTCTGAAGCGGTGGGGATCCCCGAGACGGCAGGGGTGACGTAGCCACTTTGCCCACTTGTGGGCCACTTCTGATTTACTTCCCCGCTCTTCAGCGATGGTGATCCCCGAGACGGCAGGGGTGACGTAGCCACTTTGCCACTTGTGGGCCACTTCTTACTTTGCCCCCCGCTCTGAATCGGTGGGGATCCCCGAGAAGGCAAGGGTGACATAGCCACTTTGCCCACTTGTGCGCCACTTCTGATTTTGCTCCCCGCTCTGAAGCGGTGGGGATCCCCGAGACGGCAGGGATGACGTAGCCACTTTGCCCACTTGTGGGCCACTTCTGATTTTCCCCCCTGCTCTGAAGCGGTGGGGATCCTTGAAACGGCGGGGGTGACGTAGCCACTTTGCCCACAAGTGGGCCACTTTCGATTTTCTTCCCCGCTCTGAAGCGGTGGGGATCCCCGAGACGGCAGGGGTGACGTAGCCACTTCGCCCACTTGTGGGCCACTTCTTACTTTGCCCCCCGCTCTCAAGCGGTGGGGATCCCCGAGACGGCAGGGGTGACGTAGCCACTTTGCCCATACGTGGGCCACCTCTTATCCCCCCCCCCCCCCGCTTTGAAGCGGTGGGGATCCCCGAGACGGCAGGGGTGACGTAGCCACTTTGCCACTTGTGGGCCACTTCTGATTTTGCCCCCCGCTCTGAAGCGGTGGGGATCCTCGAGACGGCAGGGGTGACGTAGCCACTTTGCCCACAAGTGGGCCACTTCTGATTTCCCCCCCGCTTTGAAGCGGTGGGGATCCCCGAGAAGGCAGGGGTGACATAGCCACTTTGCCCACTTGTGCGCCACTTCTGATTTCCCCCTCCGCTCTGAAGCGGTGGGGATCCCCGAGACGGCAGGGGTGACGTAGCCACTTTCCCCACAAGTGGGCCACTTCTGATCCCCCCCCCCCCCCGCTCTGAAGGGGTGGGGATCCCCGAGATGGCAGGGGTGACGTAGCCACTTTGCCCACTTGTGGGCCACTTCTGATTTCCCCCTCCGCTCTGAAGCGGTGGGGATCCCCGAGACGGCAGGGGTGACGTAGCCACTTTGCCCACAAGTGGGCCACTTCTGATCCCCCCCCCCCCCCGCTCTGAAGCGGTGGGGATCCCCGAGATGGCAGGGGTGACGTAGCCACTTTGCCCACTTGAGGGCGACTTCTAATTTCCCCCCCGCTCTGAAGCGGTGGGGATCCCCGAGACGCCGGGGTGACGTAGCCACTTTGCCCACAATTGGGCCACCTCTGATTTCCCCCCCCGCTCCGCAGCGGTGGGGATCCCCGAGACGGCAGGGATGATGTAGCCACCTTCCCAACTTGTGGGCCACTTCTGATTTTGCCCCCCGCTCTGAAGCGGTGGGGATCCCCGAGACGGCAGGGATGACGTAGCCACTTTGCCCACTTGTGGGCCACTTCTGATTTCCCCCCCTGCTCTGAAGCGGTGGGGATCCCCGAGACGGCGGGGGTGACATAGCCACTTTGCCCACAAGTGGGCCACTTTCGATTTTCTTCCCCGCTCTGAAGCGATGGGGATCCCCGAGACGGCATGGGTGACGTAGCCACTTTGCCCACTTGTGGGCCACTTCTGATTTTGCCCCCCGCTCTGAAGCGGTGGGGATCCCCGAGACGGCAGGGGTGACATAGCCACTTTGCCCATAAGTGGGCCACCTCTGATCCCCCCCCCCCCCCCCGCTTTGAAGCGCTGGGGATCCCCGAGACGACAGGGGTGACGTAGCCACTTTGCCCACTTGTGGGCCATTTCTGATTTTGCCTTCCGCTCTGCAGCGGTGGGGATCCCCGAAAAGGTAGGGGTGACATAGCCACTTTGCCCACAAGTGGGCCACTTCTGATTTTGCCCCGCGCTCTAAAACGGTGAGGATCCCCGAGACGGCAGGGGTGATGTAGCCACTTTGCCCACTTGTGGGCCACTTCTGATTTTCTTCCTCCGCTCTGAAGCGGTGGGGATCCCCGAGACGGCAGGGGTGTCATAGCCACTTTGCCCACTTGCGGGCCACTTCTGATTTTGCCCGCCGCTCCGAAGCGGTGGGGATCCCCGAGACGGCAGGGGTGACGTAGCCACTTTGCCCACTTGTGGGCCACTTCTCATTTTCTTCCCCGCTCTGCAGCGATGGGGATCCCCGAGACGGCAGGGGTGACGTGGCCACTTTGCCCACTTGAGGGCCACTTCTGATTTTGCCCCCCCGCTCTGAAGCGGTGGGGATCCCCGAGACGGCAGGGGTGACGTAGCCACTTTGCCCACTTGTGGGCCACTTCTGATTTACTTCCCCGCTCTTCAGCGATGGGGATCCCCGAGACGGCAGGGGTGACCTAGCCACTTTGCCCATTTGTGGGCCACTTCTGATTTTGCCCCCCGCTCTGAAGGGGTGGGGATCTCCGAGACGGCAGGCGTGATGTAGCCACTTTGCCAACTTGTGGGCCACTTCTGATTTTGCCCCCCGCTCCGAAGCGGTGGGGATCCCCGATACGGTAGGGGTGACGTAGCCACTTTGCCCACTTGTGGGCCACTTCTGATTTTGCCCCCCGCTCTGAAGCGGTGGGGATCCCCGAGACGGCAGGGGTGTCATAGCCACTTTGCCCACTTGAGGGCCAGTTCTGATTTTGCCCCCCGCTCTGAAGCGCCGGGGATCCCCGCGACGGCAGGGGCGACGTAGCCACTTTGCCCACTTGTGGGCTACTTCTGATTTTTTTCTCCGCTCTGGGGCGATGGGGATCCCCGAGACGGCAGGGGTGACGTAGCCACTTTGCCCACAAGTGGGCCACTTCTGATTTTGCCCCCCGCTCTGAAGCGGTGGGGATCCCCGAGACGGCAGGGGTCACGTAGCCACTTTGCCCACAAGTGGGCCACCTCTCATTTACTTCCCTGCTCTGCAGCGATGGGGATCCCCGAGACGGCAGGGGTGACGTAGCCACTTTGCCCACTTGAGGGCCACTTCTGATTTTGCCCCCCGCTCTGAAGTGGTGGGGATCCCCGAGACGGCAGGGGTGACGTAGCCACTTTGCCCACTTGAGGGCCACCTCTGATTTTGCCCCCCGCTCTGAGGCGGTGGGGATCCCCGAGACGGCAGGGGTGACGTAGCCACTTTGCCCACTTGTGGGCCACATCTGATTTTGCCCCCCGCTCTGCAGCGATGGGGATCCCCGAGACGGCAGGGGTGACGTAGCCACTTTGCCCACTTGTGGGCCACTTCTGATTTTGCCCCCCGCTCTGAAGCGGTGGGGATCCCCGAGACGGCAGGGGTGACGTACCCACTTTGCCCACAAGTGGGCCACTTCTGATTTCCCCCTCCGCTCTGAAGCGGTGGGGATCCCCGAGACGGCAGGGGTGACGTAGCCACTTTGCCAACTTGTGGGCCACTTCTGATTTTGCCCCCGCTCCGAAGCGGTGGGGATCCCCGAGACGGCAGGGGTGACGTAGCCACTTTGCCCACTTGTGGGCCACTTCTCATTTTCTTCCCCGCTGTGCAGCGATGGGGATCCCCGAGACGGTAGGGGTGACGTAGCCACTTTGCCCACTTGAGGGCCACTTCTGATTTTGCCCCCCGCTCCGAAGCGATGGGGATCCCCGAGACGGCAGGGGTGACGTAGCCACTTTGCCCACTTGAGGGCCACTTCTGATTTTGCCCCCCGCTCTGAAGCGGTGGGGATCCCCGAGACGGCAGGGGTGACGTAGCCACTTTGCCCACTTGAGGGCCACTTCCGATTTTGCGCCCCGCTCTGAGGCGGTGGGGATCCCCAAGACGGCAGGGGTGACGTAGCCACTTTGCCCACTTGTGGGCCACTTTAGATTTGTTTCCCCGCTCTGCAGCGATGGGGATCCCCGAGACGGCAGGGGTGACGTAGCCACTTTGCCCACTTGTGGGCCACTTCTGATTTTGCCTCCCGCTCTGAAGCGGTGGGGATCCCCGAGGCGGCAGGGGTGACGTAGCCACTTTGCCCACTTGTGGGCCACTTTAGATTTACTTCCCCGCTCTGCAGCGATGGGGATCCCCGAGACGGCAGGGGTGACGTAGCCACTTTGCCCACTTGTGGGCCACTTCTGATTTTGCCCCCCGCTCTGAAGCGGTGGGGATCCCCGAGACGGCAGGGGTGACGTAGCCACTTTGCCCACAAGTGGGCCACTTCTGATTTCCCCCTCCGCCCTGAAGCGGTGGGGATCCCCGAGACGGCAGGCGTGACGTAGCCACTTTGCTAACTTGTGGGCCACTTCTGATTTTGCCCCCGCTCCGAAGTGGTGGGGATCCCCGAGACGGCAGGGGTGACGTAGCCACTTTGCCCACTTGTGGGCCACTTCTCATTTTCTTCCCCGCTCTGCAGCGATGGGGATCCCGGAGACGGTAGGGGTGACGTAGCCACTTTGCCCACTTGAGGGCCACTTCTGATTTTGCCCCCCGCTCTGAAGCGGTGGGGATCCCCGAGACGGCAGGGGTGACGTAGCCACTTTGCCCACTTGTGGGCCACCTCTGATTTTCTTCCCCGCTCTGGGGCGGTGGGGATCCCCGAGACGGCAGGGGTGACGTAGCCACTTTGCCCAATTGTGGGCCACTTCTGATTTTGCCCCCCGCTCTGAAGCGGTGGGGATCCCCGAGACGGCAGGGGTGACGTAGCCACTTTGCCCACAAGTGGGCCACTTCTGATTTACTTCCCCGCTCTGCAGCGATGGGGATCCCCGAGACGGCAGGGGTGACGTAGCCACTTTGCCCACTTGTGGGCCACTTCTGATTTTGCCTCCCGCTCCGAAGCGATGGGGATCCCCGAGACGGCAGGGGTGACATAGCCACTTTGCCCACTTGTGGGCCACTTCTGATTTTCTTCCCCGCCCTGCAGCGATGGGGATCCCCGAGACGGCGGGGGTGACGTAGCCACTTTGCCCACAAGTGGGCCACTTCTGATTTTGCCCCTCGCTCTGAAGCGGTGGGGATCCCCGAAAAGGCAGGGGTGACGTAGCCACTTTGCCCACTTGTGGGCCACTTCTGATTTACTTCCCCGCTCTTCAGCGATGGGGATCCCCGAGACGGCAGAGGTGACATAGCCACTTTGCCCACTTGCGGGCCACTTCTCATTTAGCCCCCCGCTCTAAAGCGGTGGGGATCCCCGAGACGGCAGAGGTGACATAGCCACTTTGCCCACTTGCGGGCCACTTCTCATTTAGCCCCCCGCTCTAAAGCGGTGGGGATCCCCGAGACGGCAAGGGTGACGTAGCCACTTTGCCACTTGTGGGCCACTTCTGATTTTGCCCCCCGCTCTTAAGCGGTGGGGATCCCCGAGACGGCAAGGGTGACGTAGCCACTTTGCCCACTTGAGGGCCACTTCTTACTTTGCCCCCCGCTCTGAAGCGGTGGGGATCCTCGAGACGGCAGGGGTGACGTAGCCACTTTGCCCACTTGTGGGCCACTTCTTACTTTGCCCCCCGCTCTGAAGCGGTGGGGATCCCCGAGACGGCAGGGGTGACGTAGCCACTTTGCCACTTGTGGGCCACTTCTGATTTTGCCCCCCGCTCTTAAGCGGTGGGGATCCCCGAGACGGCAGGGGTGCCGTAGCCACTTTGCCCATAAGTGGGCCACCTCTGATCCCCCCCCCCCCCCGCTTTGAAGCGGTGGGGATCCGCGAGACGGCAGAGGTGACATAGCCACTTTGCCCACTTGAGGGCCACTTCTGATTTTCTTCCTCGCTCTGCGGCGCCGGGGATCCCCGAGATGGCAGGGGTGACGTAGCCACTTTGCTCACTTGTGGGCCACTTCTGATTTTTCCCCCTGCTCTGAAGCGGTGGGGATCCCCGAGACGGCGGGGGTGACATAGCCACTTTGCCCACAAGTGGGCCACTTCTGATTTTGCCCCCCGCTCTGAAGCGGTGGGGATTCCCGAGACGGCAGGGGTGACGTAGCCACTTTGCCCACTTGTGGGCCACTTCTGATTTACTTCCCCGCTCTTCAGCGATGGGGATCCCCGAGACGGCAGGGGTGACATAGTCACTTTGCCCACTTGCGGGCCACTTCTGATTTAGCCCCCCGCTCTAAAGCGGTGGGGATCCCCGAGACGGCAGGGGTGACGTAGCCACTTTGCCACTTGTGGGCCAGTTCTGATTTTGCCCACCGCTCTTAAGCGGTGGGGATCCCCGAGACGGCAAGGGTGACGTAGCCACTTTGCCCATAAGTGGGCCACCCTTGATTTTGCCCCCCGATCCGAAGCGGTGGGGATCCCCGAGACGGCAGGGGTGACGTAGCCACTTTGCCCACTTGAGGGCCACTTCTTACTTTGCCCCCCGCTCTGAAGCGGTGGGGATCCCCGAGACGGCGGGGGTGATGTAGCCACTTTGCCCACTTGTGGGCCACTTCTTACTTTGCCCCCCGCTCCGAAGCGGTGGGGATCCCCGAGACGGCAGGGGTGACGTAGCCACTTTGCCACTTGTGGGCCACTTCTGATTTGGCCCCCCGCTCTGAAGCGGTGGGGATCCCCGAGACGGCAGGGGTGACGTAGCCACTTTGCCACTTGTGGGCCACTTATGATTTTGCCCCCCGCTCTTAAGCGGTGGGGATCCCCGAGACGGCAGGGGTGACGTAGCCACTTTGCCCACTTGTGGGCCACTTCTGATTTTGCCCCCCGCTCTGAAGCGGTGGGGATCCCCGAGACGGCAGGGGTGACGTAGCCACTTTGCCACTTGTGGGCCACTTCTCATTTTGCCCCCCGCTCTGAAGCGGTGGAGGTCCCCGAGACGGCAGGGGTGACGTAGCCACTTTGCCCACTTGTGGGCCACTTCTGATTTTCTTCCCCGCCCTGCAGCGATGGAAATCCCTGAGACGGGAGGGGTGATGTAGCCACTTTGCCCACTTGTGGGCCACTTCCTATTTTCCCCCTCCGCTCTGAAGCGGTGGGGATCCCCGAGACGGCGGGGGTGACGTAGCCACTTTGCCCACAAGGGGGCCACTTCTGATTTTGCCCCCCGCTCTGAAGCGGTGGGGATCCCCGAAAAGGCAGGGGTGACGTAGCCACTTTGCCCACTTGTGGGCCACTTCTGATTTACTTCCCCGCTCTTCAGCGATGGGAATCCCCGAGACGGCAGGGGTGACATAGCCACTTTGCCCACTTGCGGGCCACTTCTGATTTAGCCCCCCGCTCTAAAGCGGTGGGGATCCCCGAGACGGCAGGGTGACGTAGCCACTTTGCCACTTGTGGGCCACTTCTGATTTTGCCCCCCGCTCTTAAGCGGTGGGGAGCCCCGAGACGGCAGGGTGACGTAGCCACTTTGCCACTTGTGGGCCACTTCTTACTTTGCCCCCCGCTCTGAAGCGGTGGGGATCCCCGAGACGGCAGGGGTGACGTAGCCACTTTGCCCACTTGAGGGCCACTTCTGATTTTCTTCCTCGCTCTGCAGCGCCGGGGATCCCCGAGATGGCAAGGGTGACGTAGCCACTTTGCTCACTTGTGGGCCACCTCTGATTTACTTTCCCGCTCTGCAACGATGGGGATCCCCGAGACGGCAGGGGTGACATAGCCACTTTGCCCACTTGCGGGCCACTTCTGATTTAGCCCCCCGCTCTAAAGCGGTGGGGATCCCCGAGACGGCAAGGGTGACGTAGCCACTTTGCCCATAAGTGGGCCACCCTTGATTTTGCCCCCCGCTCCGAAGCGGTGGGGATCCCCGAGACGGCAGGCGTGACGTAGCCACTTTGCCCACTTGAGGGCCACTTCTTACTTTGCCCCCCGCTTTGAAGCGGTGGGGATCCCCGAGACGGCAGGGGTGACGTAGCCACTTTGCCCACTTGTGGGCCACTTCTTACTTTGCCCCCCGCTCTGAAGCGGGGGGGATCCCCGAGACGGCAGGGGTGACGTAGCCACTTTGCCCACTTGTGGGCCACTTCTTACTTTGCCCCCCGCTCTGAAGCGGTGGGGATCCCCGAGAATGCAGGGGTGACGTAGCCACTTTGCTCACTTGTGGGCCACTTATGATTTACTTCCCTGCTCTGCAGCGATGGGGATCCCCGAGACGGCAGGGGTGACGTAGCCACTTTGCCACTTGTGGGCCACTTCTGATTTTCCCCCCCGCTCTTAAGCGGTTGGGATCCCCGACACGGCAAGGGTGACGTAGCCACTTTGCCCATAAGTGGGCCACCTCCAATTCCCCCCCCCCCCGCTTTGAAGCGGTGGGGATCCGCGAGACGGCAGGGATGACATAGCCACTTTGCCCACTTGAGGGCCACTTCTGATTTTCTTCCTCGCTCTGCAGCGCCGGGGATCCCCGAGATGGCAGGGGTGACTTAGCCACTTTGCTCAGTTGTGGGCCACTTCTGATTTTGCCCCCCGCTCTGAAGCGGTGGGGATCCCAGAGACGGCGGGGGTGACATAGCCACTTTGCCCACAAGTGGGCCACTTCTGATTTTGCCCCCCGCTCTGAAGCGGTGGGGATCCCCGAGACGGCAGGGGTGACATAGCCAGTTTGCCCACTTGCGGGCCACTTCTGATTTAGCCCCCCGCTCTAAAGCGCTGGGGATCCCCGAGACGGCAGGGGTGACGTAGCCACTTTGCCACTTGTGGGCCACTTCTGATTTTGCCCCCCGCTCCGAAGCGGTGGGGATCCCCGAGACGGCAGGGGTGACGTAGCCACTTTGCCCACTTGAGGGCCAATCTTACTTTGCCCCCCGCTCTGAAGCGGTGGGAATCCCCGAGACGGCAGGGGTGACGTAGCCACTTTGCCCAGTTGTGGGCCACTTCTTACTTTGCCCCCCGCTCTGAAGCGGCGGGGATCCCCGAGACGGCGGGGGTGACGTAGCCACTTTGCCACTTATGGGCCACTTCTGATTTGGCCCCCCGCACTGAAGCGGTGGGGATCCCCGAGACGGCAGGGGTGACGTAGCCACTTTGCCACTTGTGGGCCACCCCTGATTTTGCCCCCCGCTCTTAAGCGGTTGGGATCCCCGAGACGGCAGGGGTGACGTAGCCACTTTGCCCATAAGTGGGCCACCTCTAATCCCCCCCCCTGCCGCTTTGAAGCGGTGGGGATCCCCGAGGCGGCAGAGGTGACATAGCCACTTTGCCCACTTGAGGGCCACTTCTGATTTTCTTCCTCGCTCTGCAGCGCCGGGGATCCCCGAGATGGCAGGGGTGATGTAGCCACTTTGCCCACTTGAGGGCCACTTCTGATTTTGCCCCCCGCTCCGAAGCGGTGGGGATCCCCGAGACGGCAGGGGTGACGTAGCCACTTTGCCCACTTGTGGGCCACTTCTGATTTTCTTCCCTGCTCTGCAACGATGGGGATCCCCGAGACGGCAGGGGTGACGTAGCCACTTTGCCCATTTGTGGGCCACTTCTGATTTTGCCCCCCGCTCTGAAGTGGTGGGGATCCCCGAGACGGCAGGGGTGACGTAGCCACTTTGCCCACTTGAGGGCCACTTCTGATTTTGACCCCCGCTCTGAGGCGGTGGGGATCCCCGAGACGGCAGGGGTGACGTAGCCACTTTGTCCACTTGTGGGCCACTTCTGATTTTGCCCCCCGCTCTGAAGCGGTGGGGATCCCCGAGACGGCAGGGGTGATGTAGCCACTTTGCCCACTTGAGGGCCACTTCTGATTTTGCCCCCCGCTCCGAAGCGGTGGGGATCCCCGAGACGGCAGGGGTGACGTAGCCACTTTGCCCACTTGTGGGCCACTTCTGATTTTCTTCCCTGCTCTGCAACGATGGGGATCCCCGAGACGGCAGGGGTGACGTAGCCACTTTGCCCATTTGTGGGCCACTTCTGATTTTGCCCCCCGCTCTGAAGCGGTGGGGATCCCCGAGACGGCAGGGGTGACGTAGCCACTTTGCCCACTTGAGGGCCACTTCTCATTTTGCCCCCCGCTCTGAAGCGGTGGGGATCCCCGAGACGGCAGGGGTGACGTACCCACTTTGCCCACTTGTGGGCCACTTCTGATTTACTTCCCCGCTCTGTAGCGATGGGGATCCCCGAGACGGCAGGGGTGACGTAGCCACTTTGCCCACTTGTGGGCCACTTCTGATTTTGCCCCCCGCTCCGAAGCGGTGGGGATCCCCGAGACGGCAGGGGTGACGTAGCCACTTTGCCCAGTTGAGGGCCACTTCTTACTTTGCCCCCCGCTCTGAAGCGGTGGGGATCCCCGAGACGGCAGGGGTGACGTAGCCACTTTGCCCTTTTGTGGGCCACTTCTTACTTTGCCCCCCGCTCTGAAGCGGTGGGGATCCCCGAGACGGCAGGGGTGACGTAGCCAGTTTGCCACTTGTGGGCCACTTCCGATTTGGCCCCCCGCTCTGAAGCGGTGGGGATCCCCGAGACGGCAGGGGTGACGTAGCCACTTTGCCACTTCTGGGCCACTTCTGATTTTGCCTCCCGCTCTTAAGCGGTGGGGATCCCCGAGACGGCAGGGGTGACGTAGCCACTTTGCCCACTTGTGGGCCACTTCTGGTTTTCTTCCCCGCTCTGCAGCGAACGGGATCCCCGAGACGGCAGGGGTGACGTAGCCACTTTGCCACTTGTGGGCCACTTCTGATTTTAGCCCCCGCTCTGAAGCGGTGGGGATCCCCGAGACGGCAGGGGTGACGTAGCCACTTTGCCACTTGAGGGCCAATCTTACTTTGCCCCCCGCTCTGAAGCGGTGGGGATCCCCGAGACGGCAGGGGTGACGTAGCCACTTTGCCCACTTGTGGGCCACTTCTGATTTTCTTCCCCGCTCTGCAGCGATGGGGATCCCCGAGACGGTAGGGGTGACGTAGCCACTTTGCCCACTTATGGGCCACTTCTGATTTTGCCCCCCGCTTCGAAGCGGTGGGGATCCCCGAGACGGCAGGGGTGATGTAGCCACTTTGCCCACTTGAGGGCCACTTCTGATTTTGCCCCCCGCTCCGAAGCGGTGGGGATCCCCGAGAGGGCAGGGGTGACGTAGCCACTTTGCCCACTTGTGGGCCACTTCTGATTTTCTTCCCTGCTCTGAAGCGGTGGGGATCCCCGAGACGGCGGGGGGTGACGTAGCCACTTTGCCCACTTGTGGGCCACTTCTGATTTACTTCCGTGCTCTGCAGCGATGGGGATCCCCGAGACGGCAGGGGTGACGTAGCCACTTTGCCCATTTGTGGGCCACTTCTGATTTTGCCCCCCGCTGTGAAGCGGTGGGGATCCCCGAGACGGCAGGGGTGACTTGGCCACTTTGCCCACTTGAGGGCCACTTCTGATTTTGCCCCCCGCTATGAGGCGGTGGGGATCCCCGAGACGGCAGGGGTGACGTAGCCACTTTGCCCAATTGTGGGCCACTTCTCATTTTCTTCCTCGCTCTGAAGCGGTGGGGATCCCCGAGACGGCAGGGGTGACGTAGCCACTTTGCCCACTTGTGGGCCACTTCTGATTTACTTCCCCGCTCTGCAGCGGTGGGGATCCCCGAAACGGCAGGGGTGACGTAGCCACTTTGCCCACTTATGGGCCACTTCTGATTTTGCCCCCCGCTCTGAAGCGGTGGGGATCCCCGAGACGGCAGGGGTGATGTAGCCACTTTGCCCACTTGAGGGCCACTTCTGATTTTGCCCCCCGCTCCGAAGCGGTGGGGATCCCCGAGACGGCAGGGGTGACGTAGCCACTTTGCCCACTTGTGGGCCACTTCTGATTTTCTTCCCTGCTCTGAAGCGGTGGGGATCCCCGAGACGGCGGGGGGTGACGGAGCCACTTTGCCCACTTGTGGGCCACTTCTGATTTACTTCCGTGCTCTGCAGCGATGGGGATCCCCGAGACGGCAGGGGTGACGTAGCCACTTTGCCCATTTGTGGGCCACTTCTGATTTTGCCCCCCGCTGTGAAGCGGTGGGGATCCCCGAGACGGCAGGGGTGACTTGGCCACTTTGCCCACTTGAGGGCCACTTCTGATTTTGCCCCCCGCTCTGAGGCGGTGGGGATCCCCGAGACGGCAGGGGTGACGTAGCCACTTTGCCCACTTGTGGGCCACTTCTCATTTTCTTCCTCGCTCTGAAGCGGTGGGGATCCCCGAGACGGCAGGGGTGACGTAGCCACTTTGCCCACTTGTGGGCCACTTCTGATTTTGCCCCCCGCTCCGAAGCGGTGGGGATCCCCGAGACGGCAGGGGTGACGTAGCCACTTTGCCCACTTGAGGGCCACTTCTTACTTTGCCCCCCGCTCTGAAGCGGTGGGGATCCCGAGACGGCACGGGGGAGGTAGCCACTTTGCCCATTTGTGGGCCACTTCTTACTTTGCCCCCCGCTCTGAAGCGGTGGGGATCCCCGAGACGGCAGGGGTGACGTAGCCACTTTGCCACTTGTGGGCCACTTCCGATTTGGCCCCCCGCTCTGAAGCGGTGGGGATCCCCGAGACGGCAGGGGTGACGTAGCCACTTTGCCACTTGTGGGCCAGTTCTGATTTTGCCCCCCGCTCTTAAGCGGTGGGGATCCCCGAGACGGCAGGGGTGACGTAGCCACTTTGCCCATAAGTGGGCCACCTCTAATTCCCCCCCGCCGCTTTGAAGCGGTGGGGATCCCCGAGACGGCAGGGGTGACGTAGCCACTTTGCCCACTTGTGGGCCACTTCTGATTTTGCCCCCCGCTCCGAAGCGGTGGGGATCCCCGAGACGGCAGGGGTGACGTAGCCACTTTGCCCACTTGAGGGCCACTTCTTACTTTGCCCCCCGCTCTGAAGCGGTGGGGATCTCCGAGACGGCACGGGGGAGGTAGCCACTTTGCCCATTTGTGGGCCACTTCTTACTTTGCCCCCGCTCTGAAGCGGTGGGGATCCCCGAGACGGCAGGGGTGACGTAGCCACTTTGCCACTTGTGGGCCACTTCCGATTTGGCCCCCCGCTCTGAAGCGGTGGGGATCCCCGAGACCGCAGGGGTGACGTAGCCACTTTGCCACTTGTGGGCCACTTCTGATTTTGCCCCCCGCTCTTAAGCGGTGGGGATCCCCGAGACGGCAGGGGTGACGTAGCCACTTTGCCCATAAGTGGGCCACCTCTAATTCCCCCCCGCCGCTTTGAAGCGGTGGGGATCCCCGAGACGGCAGAGGTGACATAGCCACTTTGCCCACTTGAGGGCCACTTCTGATTTTCTTCCTCGCTCTGCAGCGCCGGGGATCCCCGAGATGGCAGGGGTGACGTAGCCACTTTGCTCACTTGTGGGCCACTTCTGATTTTCCCCCGTGCTCTGAAGCGGTGGGGATCCCCGAGACGGCGGGGGGTGACGTAGCCACTTTGCCCACTTGTGGGCCACTTCTGATTTACCCCCCTGCTCTGCAGCGATGGGGATCCCCGAGACGGCAGGGCTGACGTAGCCACTTTGCCCATTTGTGGGCCACTTCTGATTTTGCCCCCGCTCTGAAGCGGTGGGGATCCCCGAGACGGCAGGGGTGACGTAGCCACTTTGCCCACAAGTGGGCCACTTCTGATTTACTTCCCCGCTCTGCAGCGATGGGGATCCCCGAGACGGCAGGGGTGACGTAGCCACTTTGCCCACTTGTGGGCCACTTCTGATTTTGCCCCCCGCTCCGAAGCGGTGGGGATCCCCGAGACGGCAGGGGTGACGTAGCCACTTTGCCCACTTGAGGGCCACTTCTTACTTTGCCCCCCGCTCTGAAGCGGTGGGGATCCCCGAGACGGCAGGGGTGACGTAGCCACTTTGCCACTTGTGGGCCACTTCCGATTTGGCCCCCCGCTCTGAAGCGGTGGGGATCTCCGAGACGGCAGGGGTGACGTAGCCACTTTGCCACTTGTGGGCCACTTCTGATTTTGCCCCCCGCTCTTAAGCGGTGGGGATCCCCGAGACGGCAGGGGTGACGTAGCCACTTTGCCCATAAGTGGGCCACCTCTAATCCCCCCCCGCTGCTCTGAAGCGGTGGGGATCCCCGAGACGGCAGAGGTGACATAGCCACTTTGCCCACTTGAGGGCCACTTCTGATTTTCTTCCTCGCTCTGCAGCGCCGGGGATCCCCGAGATGGCAGGGGTGACGTAGCCACTTTGCTCACTTGTGGGCCACTTCTGATTTTCCCCCGTGCTCTGAAGCGGTGGGGATCCCCGAGACGGCGGGGGGTGACGTAGCCACTTTGCCCACTTGTGGGCCACTTCTGATTTACTTCCCTGCTCTGCAGCGATGGGGATCCCCGAGACGGCAGGGCTGACGTAGCCACTTGGCCCATTTGTGGGCCACTTCTGATTTTGCCCCCGCTCTGAAGCGGTGGGGATCCCCGAGACGGCAGGGGTGACGTAGCCACTTTGCCCACTTGAGGGCCACTTCTGATTTTGCCCCCCGCTCTGAGGCGGTGGGGATCCCCGAGACGGCAGGGGTGACGTAGCCACTTTGCCCACTTGTGGGCCACTTCTGATTTTCTTCCTCGCTCTGAAGCGGTGGGGATCCCCGAGACGGCAGGGGTGACGTAGCCATTTTGCCCACTTGTGGGCCACTTCTGATTTACTTCCCCGCTCTGCAGCGATGGGGATCCCCGAGACGGCAGGGCTGACGTAGCCACTTTGCCCATTTGTGGGCCACTTCTGATTTTGCCCCCGCTCTGAAGCGGTGGGGATCCCCGAGACGGCAGGGGTGACGTAGCCACTTTGCCCACAAGTGGGCCACTTCTGATTTACTTCCCCGCTCTGCAGCGATGGGGATCCCCGAGACGGCAGGGGTGACGTAGCCACTTTGCCCACTTGTGGGCCACTTCAGATTTTGCCCCCCGCTCTGAAGCGGTGGGGATCCCCGAGACGGCAGGGGTGACATAGCCACTTTGCCCACAAGTGGGCCACTTCTGATTTTGCCCCCCGCTCTGAAGCGGTGGGGATCCCCGAGACGGCAGGGGTGATGTAGCCACTTTGCCCACAAGTGGGCCATTTCTGATCCCCCCCCCCGCTCTGAAGCGGGCCGGATCCCCGAGACGGCAGGGGTGACGTAGCCACTTTGCCCACTTGAGGGCCACTTCTGATTTTGCCCCCCGCTCTGAAGCGGTGGGGATCCCCGAGACGGTAGGGGTGACGTAGCCACTTTGCCCACTTGTGGGCCACTTCTGATTTTCTTCCCCGCTCTGCAGCGATGGGGATCCCCGAGACGGTAGAGGTGACGTAGCCACTTTGCCCACTTGTTGGCCACTTCTGATTTTGGCCCCCGCTCTGGGCTACGTCACCCCTGCCTTTTCGGGGATCCCCACCGCTTCAGAGAGGGGGGGGGAAATCAGAAGTGGCCCACAAGTGGGCAAAGTGGCTACGTCCCCCTTGCCTTTTCGGGGATCCCCACCGCTTTAGAGCGGGGGGCAAAATCAGAAGTGGCCCACTTGTGGGCAAAGTGGCTACGTCACCCCTACCGTCTCGGGGATCCCCACCGCTACAGGGCGGGGGGGGGGGGGGGGGTCAGAAGTGGCCCACAAGTGGGCAAAGTGGCTACGTCACCCCTGCCGTCTCCGGGATCCCCACCGCTTCAGGGCGAGGGGGGAAATCAGAAGTGGTCCACTTGTGGGCAAAGTGGGTACGTCAACCCTGCCGTCTCGGGGATCCCCACCGCTTCAGAGCGGGGGAGGGAATCGGAAGTGGCCCACAAGTGGGCAAAGTGGCTACGTCACCCCGCCCGTCTCGGGGATCCCCACTACTTCAGAGCGGGGGGGGAAATCAGAAGTGGCCCACAAGTGGGCAAAGTGGCTACGTCACCCCTGCCGTCTCGGGGATCCCGACAGCTTCAGAGCGGGGGGCAAAATCAGAAGTGGCCCACTTATGGGCAAAGTGGCTACGTCACCCCTGCCGTCTCGGGGATCCCCACCGCTACAGGGCGAGAGGGGAAATCAGAAGTGGCCCACTTGTGGGCAAAGTGGCTACGTCAACCCTGCCGTCTCGGGGATCCCCACCGCTTCAGAGAGGGGGGGGAAATCAGAAGTGGCCCACAAGTGGGCAAAGTGGCTACGTCACCCCTGCCTTTTCGGGGATCCCCACTGCTTCAGAGCGGAGGGGGAAATCAGAAGTGGCCCACTTGTGGGCAAAGTGGCTACCTCACCCCTACCGTCTCGGGGATCCCCACCGCTACAGGGCGAGGGGGGAAATCAGAAGTGGCCCTCAAGTGGGCAAAGTGGCTACGTCACCCCTGCCGTCTCGGGGATCCCCACCGCTTCAGAGAGGGGGGGGGGATCAGAAGTGGCCCACAAGTGGGCAAAGTGGCTACGTCACCCGTGCCGTCTCGTGGATCCCGACCGCTTCAGAGCGGGGGGCAAAATCAGAAGTGGCCCACTTGTGGGCAAAGTGGCTACGTCACCCCTGCCGTCTCGGGGCTCCCCACTGCTTTAGAGCGGGGGGCAAAATCAGAAGTGGCCCACAAGTGGGCAAAGTGGCTACGTCACCCCTGCCGTCTCGGGGATCCCCACCGCTACAGGGCGAGGGGGGAAATCAGAAGTGGCCCACTTGTGGGCAAAGTGGCTACGCCACTCCTGCCGTCTCGGGGATCCCCACCGCTTCAGAGAGGGGGGGGAAATCAGAAGTGGCCCACTTGTGGGCAAAGTGGCTGCATCACGCCTGCCGTCTCGGGGATCCCCACCGCTACAGGGCGAGGGGGGAAATCAGAAGTGGCCCACAAGTGGGCAAAGTGGCTACGTCACCCCTGCCTTTTCGGGGATCCCGACCGCTTCAGAGCGGGGGGCAAAATCAGAAGTGGCCCACTTGTGGGCAAAGTGGCTACGTCACCCCTACCGTCTCGGGGATCCCCACCGCTACAGGGCGAGGGGGGAAATCAGAAGTGGCCCTCAAGTGGGCAAAGTGGCTATGTCACCACTGCCGTCTCGGGGATCCCCACCGCTTCAGAGCGGGGGGGGGAATCAGAAGTGGCCCACAAGGGGGCAAAGTGGCTACGTCACCCCTCCCGTCTCGGGGATCCCCACCGCTTCAGAGCAGGGGGCAAAATCAGAAGTGGCCCACAAGTGGGCAAAGTGGCTACGTCACCCCTGTCGTCTCGGGGATCCCCGCCGCTTCAGAGCGGAGGGGGAAATCAGAAGTGGCCCACTTGTGGGCAAAGTGGCTACGTCACCCCTGCCGTCTCGGGGATCCCAACCGCTTCAGAGAAGGGGGGGGGAAATCAGAAGTGGCCCACAAGTTGGCAAAGTGGCTACGTCACCCCTGCCGTCTCGGGGATCCCCACCGCCTCAGAGCGGGGGGGAAAATCAGAAGTGGCCCACAAGTTGGCAAAGTGGCTACGTCACCCCTGCCGTCTCGGGGATCCCCACCGCCTCAGAGCGGGGGGCAAAATCAGAAGTGGCCCACAAGTTGGCAAAGTGGCTACGTCACCCCTGCCGTCTCGGGGATCCCCACCGCTTCGGAGCGGGGGGCAAAATCAGAAGTGGCCCACTTGTGGGCAAAGTGGCTATGTCACCCCTGCCGTCTCGGGGATCCCCACCGCTTCAGAGCGGGGGGGAAAATCAGAAGTGGCCCACTTATGGGCAAAGTGGCTATGTCACCCCCGCCGTCTCGGGGATCCCCACCGCTTCGGAGCAGAGGGAAAAATCAGAAGTGCTCCACTTGTGGGCAAAATGGCTACGTCACCCCTGCCGTCTCGGGGATCCCCACCGCTTCAGAGCGGGGGGCAAAATCAGAAATGGCCCACTTGTGGGCAAAGTGGCTACGTCACCCCTGCCGTCTCGGGGCTCCCCACCGCTACAGGGCGAGGGGGGAAAACAGAAGTGGCCCTCAAGTGGGCAAAGTGGCTACGTCACCCCTGCCGTCTCGGGGTTCCCCACCGCTTCAGAGCGGGGGAGGGGAATCAGAAGTGGCGCACAAGTGGGCAAAGTGGCTACGTCACCCCTGCCGTCTCGGGGACCCCCACCGCTTCAGAGCGGGGGGCAAAATCAGAAGTGGCCCACAAGTGGGCAAAGTGGCTACGTCACCCCTGCCGTCTCGGGGATCCCCGCCGCTTCAGAGCGGAGGGGGAAATCAGAAGTGGCCCACTTGTGGGCAAAGTGGCTACGTCACCCCTGCCGTCTCGGGGATCCCCACCGCTACAGGGCGAGGGGGGAAATCAGAAGTGGCCCACTTGTGGGCAAAGTGGCTATGCCACCCCTGCCGTCTCGGGGATCCCCACCGCTTCAAAGAGGGGGGGGGGATTAGAAGTGGCCCACAAGTGGGCAAAGTGGCTACGTCTCCCCTGCCGTCTCGGGGATCCCCACCGCTTCAGAGCCGAGGGGAGAAATCAGAAGTGGCCCTCAAGTGGGCAAAGTGGCTACGTCACCCCTGCCGTCTCGGGGATCCCCACCGATTTAGAGCGGGGGAGGGGAATCAGAAGTGGCCCACGAGTGGGCAAAGTGGCTACGTCACCCCTGCCGTCTCGGGGATCCCCACCGCTACAGGGCGAGGGGGGAAATCAAAAGTGGCCCACTTCTGGGCAAAGTGGCTACGTCAACCCTGCCGTCTCGGGGATCCCCACCGCTACAGGGCGAGGGGGGAAATCAGAAGTGGCCCACTTGTGGGCAAAGTGGCTATGTAACCCCTGCCGTCTCGGGGATCCCCACCGCTACGGGGCGAGGGGGGAAATCAGAAGTGGCCCACTTGTGGGCAAAGTGGCTACGTCAACCCTGCCGTCTCGGGAATCCCCCCCACCGCTTCGGAGCGGGGGGCAAAATCAGAAGTGGCGCACTTGTAGGCAAAGTGGCTACGTCACGCCCGCGGTCTCGGGGATCCCCACCGCTTCAGAGCGGGGGGGGAAATCAGAAGTGGCCCACAAGTTGGCAAAGTGGCTACGTCACCCCTGCCGTCTCGGGGATCCCCACCGCCTCAGAGCGGGGGGCAAAATCAGAAGTGGCCCACAAGTTGGCAAAGTGGCTACGTCACCCCTGCCGTCTCGGGGATCCCCACCGCTTCGGAGCGGGGGGCAAAATCAGAAGTGGCCCACTTGTGGGCAAAGTGGCTATGTCACCCCTGCCGTCTCGGGGATCCCCACCGCTTCAGAGCGGGGGGGAAAATCAGAAGTGGCCCACTTATGGGCAAAGTGGCTATGTCACCCCTGCCGTCTCGGGGATCCCCACCGCTTCGGAGCAGAGGGAAAAATCAGAAGTGCTCCACTTGTGGGCAAAATGGCTATGTCACCCCTGCCGTCTCGGGGATCCCCACCGCTTCAGAGCGGGGGGCAAAATCAGAAATGGCCCACTTGTGGGCAAAGTGGCTACGTCACCCCTGCCGTCTCCGGGATCCCCACCGCTACAGGGCGAGGGGGGAAAACAGAAGTGGCCCTCAAGTGGGCAAAGTGGCTACGTCACCCCTGCCGTCTCGGGGATCCCCACCGCTTCAGAGCGGGGGAGGGGAATCAGAAGTGGCCCACAAGTGGGCAAAGTGGCTACGTCACCCCTGCCGTCTCGGGGACCCCCACCGCTTCAGAGCGGGGGGCAAAATCAGAAGTGGCCCACAAGTGGGCAAAGTGGCTACGTCACCCCTGCCGTCTCGGGGATCCCCACCGCTTCAGAGCGGGGGAGGGGAATCAGAAGTGGCCCACAAGTGGGCAAAGTGGCTACGTCACCCCTGCCGTCTCGGGGACCCCCACCGCTTCAGAGCGGGGGGCAAAATCAGAAGTGGCCCACAAGTGGGCAAAGTGGCTACGTCACCCCTGCCGTCTCGGGGATCCCCACCGCTACAGGGCGAGGGGGGAAATCAGAAGTGGCCCACTTGTGGGCAAAGTGGCTATGTCACCCCTGCCGTCTCGGGGATCCCCACCGCTTCAAAGAGGGGGGGGGGGATTAGAAGTGGCCCACAAGTGGGCAAAGTGGCTACGTCACCCCTGCCGTCTCGGGGATCCCCACCGCTTCAGAGCCGAGGGGGGAAATCAGAAGTGGCCCTCAAGTGGGCAAAGTGGCTACGTCACCCCTGCCGTCTCGGGGATCCCGACCGCTTCAGAGCGGGGGAGGGGAATCAGAAGTGGCCCACAAGTGGGCAAAGTGGCTACGTCACCCCTGCCGCCTCGGGGATCCCCACCGCTTCAGAGCCGAGGCGGAAATCAGAAGTGGCCCACAAGTGGGCAAAGTGGCTATGTCACCCCTGCCGTCTCGGGGATCCCGACCGCTTCAGAGCGGGGGGCAAAATCAGAAGTGGCCCACTTGTGGGCAAAGTGGCTACGTCACCCTTGCCGTCTCGGGGATCCCCACCGCTACAGGGCGAGGGGGGAAATCAGAAGTGGCCCACTTCTGGGCAAAGTGGCTACGTCACCCCTGCCGTCTCGGGGATCCCCACCGCTTCAGAGCCGAGGGGGGAAATCAGAAGTGGCCCTCAAGTGGGCAAAGTGGCTACGTCACCCCTGCCGTCTCGGGGATCCCCACCGCTTCAGAGCCGAGGGGGGAAATCAGAAGTGGCCCACAAGTGGGCAAAGTGGCTACGTCACCCCTGCCGCCTCGGGGATCCCCACCGCTTCAGAGCCGAGGCGGAAATCAGAAGTGGCCCTCAAGTGGGCAAAGTGGCTACGTCACCCGTGCCGTCTCGTGGATCCCGACCGCTTCAGAGCGGGGGGCAAAATCAGAAGTGGCCCACTTGTGGGCAAAGTGGCTACGTCACCCCTGCCGTCTCGGGGCTCCCCACTGCTTTAGAGCGGGGGGCAAAATCAGAAGTGGCCCACAAGTGGGCAAAGTGGCTACGTCACCCCTGCCGTCTCGGGGATCCCCACCGCTACAGGGCGAGGGGGGAAATCAGAAGTGGCCCACTTGTGGGCAAAGTGGCTACGCCACTCCTGCCGTCTCGGGGATCCCCACCGCTTCAGAGAGGGGGGGGAAATCAGAAGTGGCCCACTTGTGGGCAAAGTGGCTGCATCACGCCTGCCGTCTCGGGGATCCCCACCGCTACAGGGCGAGGGGGGAAATCAGAAGTGGCCCACAAGTGGGCAAAGTGGCTACGTCACCCCTGCCTTTTCGGGGATCCCGACCGCTTCAGAGCGGGGGGCAAAATCAGAAGTGGCCCACTTGTGGGCAAAGTGGCTACGTCACCCCTACCGTCTCGGGGATCCCCACCGCTACAGGGCGAGGGGGGAAATCAGAAGTGGCCCTCAAGTGGGCAAAGTGGCTATGTCACCACTGCCGTCTCGGGGATCCCCACCGCTTCAGAGCGGGGGGGGGGATCAGAAGTGGCCCACAAGGGGGCAAAGTGGCTACGTCACCCCTCCCGTCTCGGGGATCCCCACCGCTTCAGAGCAGGGGGCAAAATCAGAAGTGGCCCACAAGTGGGCAAAGTGGCTACGTCACCCCTGTCGTCTCGGGGATCCCCGCCGCTTCAGAGCGGAGGGGGAAATCAGAAGTGGCCCACTTGTGGGCAAAGTGGCTACGTCACCCCTGCCGTCTCGGGGATCCCAACCGCTTCAGAGAAGGGGGGGGAAATCAGAACTGGCCCACAAGTTGGCAAAGTGGCTACGTCACCCCTGCCGTCTCGGGGATCCCCACCGCTTCAGAGCGGGGGGGAAAATCAGAAGTGGCCCACAAGTTGGCAAAGTGGCTACGTCACCCCTGCCGTCTCGGGGATCCCCACCGCCTCAGAGCGGGGGGCAAAATCAGAAGTGGCCCACAAGTTGGCAAAGTGGCTACGTCACCCCTGCCGTCTCGGGGATCCCCACCGCTTCGGAGCGGGGGGCAAAATCAGAAGTGGCCCACTTGTGGGCAAAGTGGCTATGTCACCCCTGCCGTCTCGGGGATCCCCACCGCTTCAGAGCGGGGGGGAAAATCAGAAGTGGCCCACTTATGGGCAAAGTGGCTATGTCACCCCTGCCGTCTCGGGGATCCCCACCGCTTCGGAGCAGAGGGAAAAATCAGAAGTGCTCCACTTGTGGGCAAAATGGCTACGTCACCCCTGCCGTCTCGGGGATCCCCACCGCTTCAGAGCGGGGGGCAAAATCAGAAATGGCCCACTTGTGGGCAAAGTGGCTACGTCACCCCTGCCGTCTCGGGGCTCCCCACCGCTACAGGGCGAGGGGGGAAAACAGAAGTGGCCCTCAAGTGGGCAAAGTGGCTACGTCACCCCTGCCGTCTCGGGGATCCCCACCGCTTCAGAGCGGGGGAGGGGAATCAGAAGTGGCGCACAAGTGGGCAAAGTGGCTACGTCACCCCTGCCGTCTCGGGGACCCCCACCGCTTCAGAGCGGGGGGCAAAATCAGAAGTGGCCCACAAGTGGGCAAAGTGGCTACGTCACCCCTGCCGTCTCGGGGATCCCCGCCGCTTCAGAGCGGAGGGGGAAATCAGAAGTGGCCCACTTGTGGGCAAAGTGGCTACGTCACCCCTGCCGTCTCGGGGATCCCCACCGCTACAGGGCGAGGGGGGAAATCAGAAGTGGCCCACTTGTGGGCAAAGTGGCTATGCCACCCCTGCCGTCTCGGGGATCCCCACCGCTTCAAAGAGGGGGGGGGGATTAGAAGTGGCCCACAAGTGGGCAAAGTGGCTACGTCTCCCCTGCCGTCTCGGGGATCCCCACCGCTTCAGAGCCGAGGGGGGAAATCAGAAGTGGCCCTCAAGTGGGCAAAGTGGCTACGTCACCCCTGCCGTCTCGGGGATCCCCACCGATTTAGAGCGGGGGAGGGGAATCAGAAGTGGCCCACGAGTGGGCAAAGTGGCTACGTCACCCCTGCCGTCTCGGGGATCCCCACCGCTACAGGGCGAGGGGGGAAATCAAAAGTGGCCCACTTCTGGGCAAAGTGGCTACGTCAACCCTGCCGTCTCGGGGATCCCCACCGCTACAGGGCGAGGGGGGAAATCAGAAGTGGCCCACTTGTGGGCAAAGTGGCTATGTAACCCCTGCCGTCTCGGGGATCCCCACCGCTACGGGGCGAGGGGGGAAATCAGAAGTGGCCCACTTGTGGGCAAAGTGGCTACGTCAACCCTGCCGTCTCGGGGATCCCCCCCACCGCTTCGGAGCGGGGGGCAAAATCAGAAGTGGCGCACTTGTAGGCAAAGTGGCTACGTCACGCCCGCGGTCTCGGGGATCCCCACCGCTTCAGAGCGGGGGGGAAAATCAGAAGTGGCCCACAAGTTGGCAAAGTGGCTACGTCACCCCTGCCGTCTCGGGGATCCCCACCGCCTCAGAGCGGGGGGCAAAATCAGAAGTGGCCCACAAGTTGGCAAAGTGGCTACGTCACCCCTGCCGTCTCGGGGATCCCCACCGCTTCGGAGCGGGGGGCAAAATCAGAAGTGGCCCACTTGTGGGCAAAGTGGCTATGTCACCCCTGCCGTCTCGGGGATCCCCACCGCTTCAGAGCGGGGGGGAAAATCAGAAGTGGCCCACTTATGGGCAAAGTGGCTATGTCACCCCTGCCGTCTCGGGGATCCCCACCGCTTCGGAGCAGAGGGAAAAATCAGAAGTGCTCCACTTGTGGGCAAAATGGCTATGTCACCCCTGCCGTCTCGGGGATCCCCACCGCTTCAGAGCGGGGGGCAAAATCAGAAATGGCCCACTTGTGGGCAAAGTGGCTACGTCACCCCTGCCGTCTCCGGGATCCCCACCGCTACAGGGCGAGGGGGGAAAACAGAAGTGGCCCTCAAGTGGGCAAAGTGGCTACGTCACCCCTGCCGTCTCGGGGATCCCCACCGCTTTAGAGCGGGGGAGGGGAATCAGAAGTGGCCCACAAGTGGGCAAAGTGGCTACGTCACCCCTGCCGTCTCGGGGACCCCCACCGCTTCAGAGCGGGGGGCAAAATCAGAAGTGGCCCACAAGTGGGCAAAGTGGCTACGTCACCCCTGCCGTCTCGGGGATCCCCACCGCTTCAGAGCGGGGGAGGGGAATCAGAAGTGGCCCACAAGTGGGCAAAGTGGCTACGTCACCCCTGCCGTCTCGGGGACCCCCACCGCTTCAGAGCGGGGGGCAAAATCAGAAGTGGCCCACAAGTGGGCAAAGTGGCTACGTCACCCCTGCCGTCTCGGGGATCCCCACCGCTACAGGGCGAGGGGGGAAATCAGAAGTGGCCCACTTGTGGGCAAAGTGGCTATGTCACCCCTGCCGTCTCGGGGATCCCCACCGCTTCAAAGAGGGGGGGGGGGGATTAGAAGTGGCCCACAAGTGGGCAAAGTGGCTACGTCACCCCTGCCGTCTCGGGGATCCCCACCGCTTCAGAGCCGAGGGGGGAAATCAGAAGTGGCCCTCAAGTGGGCAAAGTGGCTACGTCACCCCTGCCGTCTCGGGGATCCCGACCGCTTCAGAGCGGGGGAGGGGAATCAGAAGTGGCCCACAAGTGGGCAAAGTGGCTACGTCACCCCTGCCGCCTCGGGGATCCCCACCGCTTCAGAGCCGAGGCGGAAATCAGAAGTGGCCCACAAGTGGGCAAAGTGGCTATGTCACCCCTGCCGTCTCGGGGATCCCGACCGCTTCAGAGCGGGGGGCAAAATCAGAAGTGGCCCACTTGTGGGCAAAGTGGCTACGTCACCCTTGCCGTCTCGGGGATCCCCACCGCTACAGGGCGAGGGGGGAAATCAGAAGTGGCCCACTTCTGGGCAAGGTGGCTACGTCAACCCTGCCGTCTCGGGGATCCCCACCGCTTCAGAGAGTGGGCGGAAATCAGAAGTGGCCCACAAGTGGCAAAGTGGCTATGTCACCCCTGCCGTCTCGGGGATCCCAACCGCTTCGGAGTAGGGGGAAAAATCAGAAGTGTTCCACTTGTGGGCAAAGTGGCTACGTCACCCCTGCCGCCTCGGGGATCCCCACCGCTTCAGAGCGGGGGGCAAAATTAGAAGTGGCCCACAAGTGGCAAAGTGGCTATGTCACCCCTGCCGTCTCGGGGATCCCAACCGCTTCGGAGCAGGGGGAAAAATCAGAAGTGTTCCACTTGTGGGCAAAGTTGCTACGTCACCCCTGCCGTCTCGGGGATCCCCACCGCTTCAGAGCGGGGGGAAAAATCAGATTTGTCCCAAAAGTTGGCAAAGTGGCTACGTCACGCCCGCCGTCTCGGGGATCCCCACCGCTTCTGAGCGGGGTCAAAATCAGAAGTCGCCCACAAGTTGGCAAAGTGGCTATGTCACCCCTCCCGTCTCGGGGATCCCCACCGCTTGAGAGGGGGGGGGGAAATCAGAAGTGGCCCACTTGTGGGCAAAGTGGCTATGTCACCCCTGCCGTCTCGGGGATCCCCACCGCTTCGGAGCAGAGGGCAAAATCAGAAGTGCTCCACTTGTGGGCAAAGTGGCTACGTCACCCCTGCCGTCTCGGGGATCCCCACCGCTTCAGAGCGGGGGGCAAAATCAGAAGTGGCCCACAAGTGGGCAAAGTGGCTACGTCACCCTTGCGGTCTCGGGGATCCCCACCGCTTCAGAGCGGAGGGCAAAATCAGAAGTGGCCCACTTGTGGGCAAAGTGGCTACATCACCCCTGCCGTCTCGGGAATCCCCACCGCTTCAGAGCGGAGGGGGAAATCAGAAGTGGCCACCTGGTGGGGAAAGTGGCTACGTCACCCCTACCGTCTCGGGCATCCCCACCGCTTCAGAGCGGGGGGGGGGTAATCAGAAGTGGCCCACAATTTGGCAAAGTGGCTACGCCACCCCTGCCGTCTCGGGGATCCCCATCGCTGCAGAGCCGGGAATAAAAACAGAAATGGCCCACAAGTGGGCAAAGTGGCTACGTCACCCTTGCCGTCTCGGGGATCCCCACCGCTTCAGAGCGGGGGGCAAAATCAGAAGTGGCCCACAAGTGGGCAAAGTGGCTACGTCACCCCTGCCGTCCCGGGGATCCCCACCGCTTCACAGCGGGGGGCAAAATCAGGAGTGGCCCACAAGTGGGCAAAGTGGCTACGTCATCCCTGCCGTCTCGGGGATCCCCACCGCTGCAGAGCGGGGGAGAAATCAGAAGTGGCCCACAAGTGGGCAAAGTGGCTACATCACCCCTGCCGTCTCGAGGATCCCCACCGCTTTGGAGCGGGGGGAGAAATCAGAAGTGGCCCACAAGTGGGCAAAGTGGCTACGTCACCCCTGCCGCCTCGGGGATCCCCACCGCTTCAGAGCGGGGGGCAAAATCAGAAGTGGCCCACAAGTAGGCAAAGTGGCTACGTCAACCCTGCCGTCTCGGGGATCCCCACCGCTTCAAAGCGGGGGGCAAAATTAGAAGTGGCCCACAAGTGGCAAAGTGGCTATGTCACCCCTGCCGTCTCGGGGATCCCAACCGCTTCGGAGCAGGGGGAAAAATCAGAAGTGTTCCACTTGTGGGCAAAGTGGCTACGTCACCCCTGCCGTCTCGGGGATCCCCACCGCTTCAGAGCGGGGGGAAAAATCAGAAGTGGCCCAAAAGTTGGCAAAGTGGCTACGTCACGCTCGCCGTCTCGGGGATCCCCACCGCTTCTGAGCGGGGTCAAAATCAGAAGTGGCCCACAAGTTGGCAAAGTGGCCATGTCACCCCTCCCGTCTCGGGGATCCCCACCGCTTGAGAGCGGGGGGGAAAATCAGAAGTGGCCCACTTGTGGGCAAAGTGGCTACGTCACCCCTGCCGTCTCGGGGATCCCCACCGCTTCAGAGCGGGGGGAAAAATCAGAAGTGGCCCAAAAGTTGGCAAAGTGGCTACGTCACGCCCGCCGTCTCGGGGATCCCCACCGCTTCTGAGCGGGGTCAAAATCAGAAGTGGCCCACAAGTTGGCAAAGTGGCTACGTCACCCCTGCGGTCTCGGGGATCCCCACCGCTTCAGAGCGGAAGGGCAAAATCAGAAGTGGCCCACAAGTGGGCAAAGTGGCTACGTCACCCCTGCCGTCTCGGGGATCCCCACCGCTTCAGAGCGGGGGGAAAAATCAGAAGTGGCCCAAAAGTTGGCAAAGTGGCTACGTCACGCCCGCCGTCTCGGGGATCCCCACCGCTTGAGAGCGGGGGGGAAAATCAGAAGTGGCCCACTTGTAGGCAAAGTGGCTATGTCACCCCTGCCGTCTCGGGGATCCCCACCGCTTCGGAGCAGAGGGAAAAATCAGAAGTGGCCCACAAGTGGGCAAAGTGGCTACGTCACCCCTGCGGTCTCGGGGATCCCCACCGCTTCAGAGCGGAAGGGCAAAATCAGAAGTGGCCCACTTGTGGGCAAAGTGGCTACATCACCCCTGCCGTCTCGGGAATCCCCACCGCTTCAGAGCGGAGGGGGAAATCAGAAGTGGCCACCTGGTGGGGAAAGTGGCTACGTCACCCCTACCGTCTCGGGCATCCCCACCGCTTCAGAGCGGGGGGGGTAATCAGAAGTGGCCCACAATTTGGCAAAGTGGCTACGTCACCCCTGCCGTCTCGGGGATCCCCATCGCTGCAGAGCTGGGAATAAAAACAGAAATGGCCCACAAGTGGGCAAAGTGGCTACGTCACCCCTGCCGTCTCGGGGATCCCCACCGCTTCAGAGCGGGGGGCAAAATCAGAAGTGGCCCACAAGTGGGCAAAGTGGCTACGCCACCCCTGCCGTCTCGGGGATCCCCACCGCTTCACAGCGGGGGGCAAAATCAGAAGTGGCCCACAAGTGGGCAAAGTGGCTACGTCATCCCTGCCGTCTCGGGGATCCCCACCGCTGCAGAGCGGGGAAGAAAATCAGAAGTGGCCCACAAGTGGGCAAAGTGGCTACATCACCCCTGCCGTCTCGAGGATCCCCACCGCTTCGGAGCGGGGGGAGAAATCAGAAGTGGCCCACAAGTGGGCAAAGTGGCTACGTCACCCCTGCCGCCTCGGCGATCCCCACCGCTTCAGAGCGGGGGGCAAAATCAGAAGTGGCCCACAAGTGGGCAAAGTGGCTACGTCACCCCTACCGTCTCGGGGATCCCCACCGCTTCAGAGGGGGGGGCAAAATCAGAAGTTGCCCACTTGTGGGCAAAGTGGCCACGTCACCCTTGCCGTCTCTGGGATCCCCACCGCTTCAGAGCGGGGGGCAAAATCAGAAGTGGCCCACAAGTGGGCAAAGTGGCTACGTCACCCCTGCCGTCTCGGGGATTCCCAGCGCCCCAGAGCGGGGAAGAAAATCAGAGGTGGCCCACAAGTGGGCAAAGTGGCTACGTCACCCCTGCCGTCTCGGGGATCCCCACGGCCTCAGAGCGGGGGGCAAAATGGGAAGTGGCCCACAAGTGGCAAAGTGGCTACGTCACCCCTGCCGTCTCGCAGATCCCCACCGCTGCAGAGCGGGGAAGAAAATCGGAAGTGGCCCACAAGTGGGCAAAGTGGCTACGTCACCCCTACCGTCTCGGGGATCCCCACCGCTTCAGAGGGGGGGGCAAAATCAGAAGTTGCCCACTTGTGGGCAAAGTGGCCACGTCACCCTTGCCGTCTCTGGGATCCCCACCGCTTCAGAGCGGGGGGCAAAATCAGAAGTGGCCCACAAGTGGGCAAAGTGGCTACGTCACCCCTGCCGTCTCGGGGATTCCCAGCGCCCCAGAGCGGGGAAGAAAATCAGAGGTGGCCCACAAGTGGGCAAAGTGGCTACATCACCCCTGCCGTCTCGGGGATCCCCACCGCTTCAGAGCGGGGGGCAAAATCAGAAGTGGCCCTCAAGTGGGCAAAGTGGCTACGTCACCCCTGCCGTCTCGGGGATCCCCACCGCTTCAGAGCGGAGGGCAAAATCAGAAGTGGCCCACTTGTGGGCAAAGTGGCTACATCACCCCTGCCGTCTCGGGAATCCCCACCGCTTCAGAGCGGAGGGGGAAATCAGAAGTGGCCACTTGGTGGGGAAAGTGGCTACGTCACTCCTGCCGCCTCGGGCATCCCCACCGCTTCAGAGCGGGGGGGGTAATCAGAAGTGGCCCACAATTTGGCAAAGTGGCTACGTCACCCCTGCCGTCTCGGGGATCCCCATCGCTGCAGAGCTGGGAAGAAAAACAGAAATGGCCCACAAGTGGGCAAAGTGGCTACGTCACCCCTGCCGTCTCGGGTATCCCCACCGCTTCAGAGCGGGGGGCCAAATCAGAAGTGGCCCACAAGTGGGCAAAGTGGCTACGCCACCCCTGCCGTCTCGGGGATCCCCACCGCTTCACAGCGGGGGGCAAAATCAGAAGTGGCCCACAAGTGGGCAAAGTGGCTACGTCATCCCTGCCGTCTCGGGGATCCCCACCGCTGCAGAGTGGGGAAGAAAATCAGAAGTGGCCCACAAGTGGGCAAAGTGGCTACATCACCCCTGCCGTCTCGAGGATCCCCACCGCTTCGGAGCGGGGGGAGAAATCAGAAGTGGCCCACAAGTGGGCAAAGTGGCTACGTCACCCCTGCCGCCTCGGGGATCCCCACCGCTTCAGAGGGGGGGGCAAAATCAGAAGTGGCCCACAAGTGGGCAAAGTGGCTACGTCACCCCTGCCGTCTCGCAGATCCCCACCGCTGCAGAGCGGGCAAGAAAATCGGAAGTGGCCCACAAGTGGGCAAAGTGGCTACGTCACCCCTACCGTCTCGGGGATCCCCACCGCTTCAGAGGGGGGGGCAAAATCAGAAGTGGCCCACTTGTGGGCAAAGTGGCCACGTCACCCCTGCCGTCTCGGGGATCCCCACCGCTTCAGAGCGGGGGGCAAAATCAGAAGTGGCCCACATTTGGGCAAAGTGGCTACGTCACCCCCGCCGTCTCGGGGATTCCCAGCGCCCCAGAGCGGGGAAGAAAATCAGAAGTGGCCCACAAGTGGGCAAAGTGGCTACGTCACCCCTGCCGTCTCGGGGATCCCCACCGCTTCAGAGCGGAGGGCAAAATCAGAAGTGGCCCACTTGTGGGCAAAGTGGCTACATCACCCCTGCCGTCTCGGGAATCCCCACCGCTTCAGAGCGGAGGGGGAAATCAGAAGTGGCCACCTGGTGGCGAAAGTGGCTACGTCACTCTTGCCGTCTCGGGCATCCCCACCGCTTCAGAGCGGGGCGGGTAATCAGAAGTGGCCCACAATTTGGCAAAGTGGCTACGTCACCCCTGCCGTCTCGGGGATCCCCATCGCTGCAGAGCTGGGAAGAAAAACCGAAATGGCCCACAAGTGGGCAAAGTGGCTACGTCACCCCTGCCGTCTCGGGGATCCCCACCGCTTCAGAGCGGGGGGCAAAATCAGAAGTGGCCCACAAGTGGGCAAAGTGGCTACGTCATCCCTCCCGTCTCGCAGATCCCCACCGCTGCAGAGCGGGGAAGAAAATCGGAAGTGGCCCACAAGTGGGCAAAGTGGCTACGTCACCCCTACCGTCTCGGGGATCCCCACCGCTTCAGAGGGGGGGGCAAAATCAGAAGTGGCCCACTTGTGGGCAAAGTGGCCACGTCACCCCTGCCGTCTCGGGGATCCCCACCGCTTCAGAGCGTAGGGCAAAATCAGAAGTGGCCCACATTTGGGCAAAGTGGCTACGTCACCCCTGCCGTCTCGGGGATTCCCAGCGCCCCAGAGCGGGGAAGAAAATCAGAAGTGGCCCACAAGTGGGCAAAGTGGCTACATCACCCCAGCCGTCTCGGGGATCCCCACCGCTTCAGAGCGGGGGGCAAAATCAGAAGTGGCCCTCAAGTGGGCAAAGTGGCTACATCACCCCTGCCGTCTCGGGGATCCCCACCGCTTCGGAGCGGGGGGAGAAATCAGAAGTGGCCCACAAGTGGGCAAAGTGGCTACGTCACCCCTGCCGCCTCGGGGATCCCCACCGCTTCAGAGCGGGGGGCAAAATCAGAAGTCGCCCACAAGTGGGCAAAGTGGCTACGTCACCCCTGCCGTCTCGGGGATCCCCACCGCTTCAGAGCGGGGGACAAAATCAGAAGTGGCCAACAAGTGGCAAAGTGGCTACGTCACCCCCGCCGTCTCAGGGATCCCCACCGCTTCAAAGCGGAGGGGGAAATCAGAAGTGGCCCGCAAGTGAGCAAAGTGGCTACGTCACGCCCGCCGTCTCAGGGATCCCCACACCGCTTCAGAGCAGGGGGAAAAATCACAAGTGGCCCACAAGTGGGCAAAGTGGCTACGTCACCCCTGCGGTCTCGGGGATCCCCACCGCTTCAGAGCGGAGGCAAAATCAGAAGTGGCCCACTTGTGGGCAAAGTGGCTACATCACCCCTGCCGTCTCGGGAATCCCCACCGCTTCAGAGCGGAGGGGGAAATCAGAAGTGGCCACCTGGTGGGGAAAGTGGCTACGTCACTCGTGCCGTCTCGGGCATCACCACCGCTTCAGAGCGGGGGGGGTAATCAGAAGTGGCCCACAATTTGGCAAGGTGGCTACGTCACCCCCGCCGTCTCGGGGATCCCCATCGCTGCAGAGCTGGGAAGAAAAACAAAAATGGCCCACAAGTGGGCAAAGTGGCTACGTGAGCCCTGCCGTCTCGGGGATCCCCACCGCTTCAGAGCGGGGGGCAAAATCAGAAGTGGCCCACAAGTGGGCAAAGTGGCTACGCCACCCCTGCCGCCTCGGGGATCCCCACCGCTTCACAGCGGGGGGCAAAATCAGAAGTGGCCCACAAGTGGGCAAAGTGGCTACGTCATCCCTGCCGTCTCGGGGATCCCCACCGCTGCAAAGCGGGGAAGAAAATCAGAAGTGGCCCACAAGTGGGCAAAGTGGCTACATCACCCCTGCCGTCTCGAGGATCCCCACCGCTTCGGAGCCGGGGGAGAAATCAGAAGTGGCCCACAAGTGGGCAAAGTGGCTACGTCACCCCTGCCGCCTCGGGGATCCCCACCGCTTCAAAGCGGGGGGCAAAATCAAGAGTGGCCCACAAGTGGGCAAAGTGGCTACGTCACCCCTGCCGTCTCGGGGATCCCCACCGCTTCAGAGCGGGGGACAAAATCAGAAGTGGCCAACAAGTGGCCAAGTGGCTACGTCACCCCTGCCGTCTCGGGGATCCCCACCGCTTCAGAGCGGAGGGGGAAATCAGAAGTGGCCCGCAAGTGAGCAAAGTGGCTACGTCACGCCCGCCGTCTCGGGGATCCCCACACCGCTTCAGAGCAGGGGGAAAAATCACAAGTGGCCCACAAGTGGGCAAAGTGGCTACGTCACCCCTGCCGTCTCGGGGATCCCCACCGCTTCAGAGCGGGGGGCAAAATCAGAAGTGGCCCACAAGTCGCAAAGTGGCTACGTCACCCCTGCCGTCTCGCAGATCCCCACCGCTGCAGAGCGGGGAAGAAAATCAGAAGTGGCCCACAAGTGGGCAAAGTGGCTACGTCACCCCTACCATCTCGGGGATCCCCAGCGCCCCAGAGCGGGGAAGAAAATCAGAAGTGGCCCACAAGTGGGCAAAGTGGCTACATCACCCCTGCCGTCTCGGGGATCCCCACCGCTTCAGGGCGGGGGGCAAAATCAGAAGTGGCCCTCAAGTGGGCAAAGTGGCTACGTCACCCCTGCCGTCTCGGGGATCCCCACCGCTTCAGAGCGGAGGGCAAAATCAAAAGTGGCCCACTTGTGGGCAAAGTGGCTACATCACCCCTGCCGTCTCGGGAATCCCCACCGCTTCAGAGCGGAGGGGGAAATCAGAAGTGGCCACCTGGTGGGGAAAGTGGCTACGTCACTCCTGCCGTCTCGGGCATCCCCACCGCTTCAGAGCGGGGCGGGTAATCAGAAGTGGCCCACAATTCGGCAAAGTGGCTACGTCACCCCTGCCGTCTCGCAGATCCCCACCGCTGCAGAGCGGGGAAGAAAATCAGAAGTGGCCCACAAGTGGGCAAAGTGGCTACGTCACCCCTACCATCTCGGGGATCCCCAGCGCCCCAGAGCGGGGAAGAAAATCAGAAGTGGCCCACAAGTGGGCAAAGTGGCTACATCACCCCTGCCGTCTCGGGGATCCCCACCGCTTCAGGGCGGGGGGCAAAATCAGAAGTGGCCCTCAAGTGGGCAAAGTGGCTACGTCACCCCTGCCGTCTCGGGAATCCCCACCGCTTCAGAGCGGAGGGGGAAATCAGAAGTGGCCACCTGGTGGGGAAAGTGGCTACGTCACTCCTGCCGTCTCGGGCATCCCCACCGCTTCAGAGCGGGGCGGGTAATCAGAAGTGGCCCACAATTTGGCAAAGTGGCTACGTCACCCCTGCCGTCTCGCAGATCCCCACCGCTGCAGAGCGGGGAAGAAAATCAGAAGTGGCCCACAAGTGGGCAAAGTGGCTACGTCACCCCTACCATCTCGGGGATCCCCAGCGCCCCAGAGCGGGGAAGAAAATCAGAAGTGGCCCACAAGTGGGCAAAGTGGCTACATCACCCCTGCCGTCTCGGGGATCCCCACCGCTTCAGAGCGGAGGGCAAAATCAAAAGTGGCCCACTTGTGGGCAAAGTGGCTACATCACCCCTGCCGTCTCGGGAATCCCCACCGCTTCAGAGCGGAGGGGGAAATCAGAAGTGGCCACCTGGTGGGGAAAGTGGCTACGTCACTCCTGCCGTCTCGGGCATCCCCACCGCTTCAGAGCGGGGCGGGTAATCAGAAGTGGCCCACAATTTGGCAAAGTGGCTACGTCACCCATGCCGTCTCGGGGATCCCCATCGCTGCAGAGCTGGGAAGAAAAACAGAAGTGGCCCACAAGTGGGCAAAGTGGCTACGCCACCCCTGCCGTCTCGGGGATCCCCACCGCTTCACAGCGGGGGGCAAAATCAGAAGTGACCCACAAGTGGGCAAAGTGGCTACGTCATCCCTGCCGTCTCGGGGATCCCCACCGCTTCACAGCGGGGGGCAAAATCAGAAGTGACCCACAAGTGGGCAAAGTGGCTACATCACCCCTGCCGTCTCGAGGATCCCCACCGCTTCGGAGCGGGGGGAGAAATCAGAAGTGGCCCACAAGTGGGCAAAGTGGCTACGTCACCCCTGCCGCCTCGGGGATCCCCACCGCTTCAGAGCGGGGGCAAAATCAGAAGTGGCCCACAAGTGGGCAAAGTGGCTACGTCACCCCTGCCGTCTCAGGGATCCCCACCGCTTGAGAGCGGGGGGCAAAATCAGAAGTCGCCCACAAGTGGCAAAGTGGCTACGTCACCCCTGCCGTCTCGCAGATCCCCACCGCTGCAGAGCGGGGAAGAAAATCAGAAGTGGCCCACAAGTGGGCAAAGTGGCTACGTCACCCCTACCGTCTCGGGGATCCCCACCGCTTCAGAGCGGGGGGCAAAATCAGAAGTGGCCCACTTTTGGGCAAAGTGGCTATGTCACCCCTGCCGTCTCGGGGATCCCCACCGCTTCAGAGCGGGGGGCAAAATCAGAAGTGGCCCACAATTGGGCAAAGTGGCTACGTCACCCCTGCCGTCTCGGGGATCCCCAGCGCCCTAGAGCGGGGAAGAAAATCAGAAGTGGCCCACAAGTGGGCAAAGTGGCTACATCACCCCTGCCGTTTCGGGGATCCCCACCGCTTCAGAGCGGGGGGCAAAATCAGAAGTGGCCCTCAAGTGGGTAAAGTGGCTACGTCACCCCTGCCGTCTCGGGGATCCCCATCGCTTGAGAGCGGGGGGCAAAATCAGAAGTGGCCCTCAAGTGGGCAAAGTGGCTACGTCACCCCTGCCGTCTCGGGGATCCCCACACCGCTTCAGAGCAAGGGGAAAAATCACAAGTGGCCCACAAGTGGGCAAAGTGGCTACGTCACCCCTGCCGTCTCGGGGATCCCCACCGCTTCAGAGCGGGGGGCAAAATCAGAAGTGGCCCACAAGTGGCAAAGTGGCTACGTCACCCCTGCCGTCTCGCAGATCCCCACCGCTGCAGAGCGGGGAAGAAAATCAGAAGTGGCCCACAAGTGGGCAAAGTGGCTACGTCAGCCCTGCCGTCTCGGGGATCCCCACACCGCTTCAGAGCAAGGGGAAAAATCACAAGTGGCCCACAAGTGGGCAAAGTGGCTACATCACCCCTGCCGTTTCGGGGATCCCCATCGCTTGAGAGCGGGGGGCAAAATCAGAAGTGGCCCTCAAGTGGGCAAAGTGGCTACGTCACCCCTGCCGTCTCGGGGATCCCCACACCGCTTCGAAGCAAGGGGAAAAATCACAAGTGGCCCACAAGTGGGCAAAGTGGCTACGTCACCCCTGCCGTCTCGGGGATCCCCACCGCTTCAGAGCGGGGGGCAAAATCAGAAGTGGCCCACAAGTGGCAAAGTGGCTACGTCACCCCTGCCGTCTCGCAGATCCCCACCGCTGCAGAGCGGGGAAGAAAATCAGAAGTGGCCCTCAAGTGGGCAAAGTGGCTACGTCACCCCTGCCGTCTCGGGGATCCCCACACCGCTTCAGAGCAAGGGGAAAAATCACAAGTGGCCCACAAGTGGGCAAAGTGGCTACATCACCCCTGCCGTTTCGGGGATCCCCACCGCTTCAGAGCGGGGGGCAAAATCAGAAGTGGCCCTCAAGTGGGTAAAGTGGCTACGTCACCCCTGCCGTCTCGGGGATCCCCATCGCTTGAGAGCGGGGGGGAAATCAGAAGTGGCCCGCAAGTGAGCAAAGTGGCTACGTCACGCCCGCCGTCTCGGGGATCCCCACACCGCTTCAGAGCAAGGGGAAAAATCACAAGTGGCCCACAAGTGGGCAAAGTGGCTACGTCACCCCTGCCGTCTCGGGGATCCCCACCGCTTCAGAGCGGGGGGCAAAATCAGAAGTGGCCCACAAGTGGCAAAGTGGCTACGTCACCCCTGCCGTCTCGCAGATCCCCACCGCTGCAGAGCGGGGAAGAAAATCAGAAGTGGCCCACAAGTGGGCAAAGTGGCTACGTCAGCCCTACCATCTCGGGGATCCCCAGCGCCCCAGAGCGGGGAAGAAAATCAGAAGTGGCCCACAAGTGGGCAAAGTGGCTACATCACCCCTGCCGTCTCGGGGATCCCCACCGCTTGAGAGCGGGGGGCAAAATCAGAAGTGGCCCTCAAGTGGGCAAAGTGGCTACGTCACCCCTGCCGTCTCGGGGATCCCCACCGCTTCAGAGCGGAGGGCAAAATCAAAAGTGGCCCACTTGTGGGCAAAGTGGCTACATCACCCCTGCCGTCTCGGGAATCCCCACCGCTTCAGAGCGGAGGGGGAAATCAGAAGTGGCCACCTGGTGGGGAAAGTGGCTACGTCACTCCTGCCGTCTCGGGCATCCCCACCGCTTCAGAGCGGGGCGGGTAATCAGAAGTGGCCCACAATTTGGCAAAGTGGCTACGTCACCCCTGCCGTCTCGGGGATCCCCATCGCTGCAGAGCTGGGAAGAAAAACAGAAGTGGCCCACAAGTGGGCAAAGTGGCTACGCCACCCCTGCCGTCTCGGGGATCCCCACCGCTTCACAGCGGGGGGCAAAATCAGAAGTGACCCACAAGTGGGCAAAGTGGCTACGTCATCCCTGCCGTCTCGGGGATCCCCACCGCTTCACAGCGGGGGGCAAAATCAGAAGTGACCCACAAGTGGGCAAAGTGGCAACATCACCCCTGCCGTCTCGAGGATCCCCACCGCTTCGGAGCGGGGGGAGAAATCAGAAGTGGCCCACAAGTGGGCAAAGTGGCTACGTCACCCCTGCCGTCTCGCAGATCCCCACCGCTGCAGAGCGGGGAAGAAAATCAGAAGTGGCCCACAAGTGGGCAAAGTGGCTACGTCACCCCTACCGTCTCGGGGATCCCCACCGCTTCAGAGCGGGGGGCAAAATCAGAAGTGGCCCACTTTTGGGCAAAGTGGCTATGTCACCTCTGCCGTCTCGGGGATCCCCACCGCTTCAGAGCGGGGAAGAAAATCAGAAGTGGCCCACAAGTGGGCAAAGTGGCTACGTCACCCCTACCGTCTCGGGGATCCCCACCGCTTCAGAGCGGGGGGCAAAATCAGAAGTGGCCCACAATTGGGCAAAGTGGCTACGTCACCCCTGCCGTCTCGGGGATCCCCAGCGCCCCAGAGCGGGGAAGAAAATCAGAAGTGGCCCACAAGTGGGCAAAGTGGCTACATCACCCCTGCCGTTTCGGGGATCCCCACCGCTTCAGAGCGGGGGGCAAAACCAGAAGTGGCCCTCAAGTGGGCAAAGTGGCTACATCACCCCTGCCGCCTCGGGGATCCCCACCGCTTCAGAGCGGGGGGCAAAATCAGAAGTGGCCCTCAAGTGGGTAAAGTGGCTACGTCACCCCTGCCGTCTCGGGGATCTCCATCGCTTCGGAGCGGGGGGGGAAATCAGAAGTGGCCCGCAAGTGAGAAAAGTGGCTACGTCACGCCCGCCGTCTCGGGGATCCCCACACCGCTTCAGAGCAAGGGGAAAAATCACAAGTGGCCCACAAGTGGGCAAAGTGGCTACGTCACCCCTGCCGTCTCGGGGATCCCCACCGCTTCAGAGCGGGGGGCAAAATCAGAAGTGGCCCACAAGTGGCAAAGTGGCTACGTCACCCCTGCCGTTTTGCAGATCCCCACCGCTGCAGGGCGGGGAAGAAAATCAGAAGTGGCCCACAAGTGGGCAAAGTGGCTACGTCACCCCTACCATCTCGGGGATCCCCAGCGCCCCAGAGCGGGGAAGAAAATCAGAAGCGGCCCACAAGTGGGCAAAGTGGCTACATCACCCCTGCCGTCTCGGGGATCCCCACCGCTTGAGAGCGGGGGGCAAAATCAGAAGTGGCCCTCAAGTGGGCAAAGTGGCTACGTCACCCCTGCTGTCTCGTGGATCCCCACCGCTTCAGAGCGGAGGGCAAAATCAAAAGTGACCCACTTGTGGGCAAAGTGGCTACATCACCCCTGCCGTCTCGGGAATCCCCACCGCTTCAGAGCGGAGGGGGAAATCAGAAGTGGCCACCTGGTGGGGAAAGTGGCTACGTCACTCCTGCCGTCTCGGGCATCCCCACTTGTTCAGAGCGGGGCGGGTAATCAGAAGTGGCCCACAATTTGGCAAAGTGGCTACGTCACCCCTGCCGTCTCGGGGATCCCCATCGCTGCAGAGCTGGGAAGAAAAACAGAAGTGGCCCACAAGTGGGCAAAGTGGCTACGCCACCCCTGCCGTCTCGGGGATCCCCACCGCTTCACAGCGGGGGGCAAAATCAGAAGTGACCCACAAGTGGGCAAAGTGGCTACGTCATCCCTGCCGTCTCGGGGATCCCCACCGCTTCATAGCGGGGGGCAAAATCAGAAGTGACCCACAAGTGGGCAAAGTGGCTACATCACCCCTGCCGTCTCGAGGATCCCCACCGCTTCGGAGCGGGGGGAGAAATCAGAAGTGGCCCACAAGTGGGCAAAGTGGCTACGTCACCCCTGCCGCCTCGGGGATCCCCACCGCTTCAGAGCGGGGGGCAAAATCAGAAGTGGCCCACAAGTGGGCAAAGTGGCTACGTCACCCCTGCCGTCTCGCAGATCCCCACCGCTGCAGAGCGGGGAAGAAAATCAGAAGTGGCCCACAAGTGGGCAAAGTGGCTACGTCACCCCTACCGTCTCGGGGATCCCCACCGCTTCAGAGCGGGGGGCAAAATCAGAAGTGGCCCATTTTTGGGCAAAGTGGCTATGTCACCCCTGCCGTCTCGGGGATCCCCACCGCTTCAGAGCGGGGGGCAAAATCAGAAGTGGCCCACAATTGGGCAAAGTGGCTACGTCACCCCTGCCGTCTCGGGGATCCCCAGCGCCCCAGAGCGGGGAAGAAAATCAGAAGTGGCCCACAAGTGGGCAAAGTGGCTACATCACCCCTGCCGTTTCGGGGATCCCCACCGCTTCAGAGCGGGGGGCAAAATCAGAAGTGGCCCTCAAGTGGGCAAAGTGGCTACGTCACCCCTGCCGTCTCGGGGATCCCCATCGCTTCGGAGCGGGGGGCAAAATCAGAAGTGGCCCACAAGTGGGCAAAGTGGCTACGTCACCCCTGCGGTCTCGGGGATCCCCATCGCTGCAGAGCGGTGAAGTAAATCAAAAGTGGCCCACTTGTGGGCAAAGTGGCTACGTCACCCCTGCCGTCTCGGGGATCGCCACCACTTCGGAGCGGGGTCAAAATCAGAAGTGGCCCACAATTGGGCAAAGTGGCTATGTCACCCCTGCCGTCTCGTGGATCCCCACCGCCCCAGAGCGGGGAAGAAAATCAGAAGTGGCCCACAAGTGGGCAAGGTGGCTACATCACCCCTGCCGTCTCGGGGATCCCCACCGCTTCAGAGCGGGGGGCAAAATCAGAAGTGGCCCTCAAGTGGGCAAAGTGGCTACGTCACCCCTGCCGTCTCGGGGATCCCCACCGCTTCAGAGCAGGGGGGAAAATCAGAAGTGGCCCACAAGTTGGCAAAGTGGCTACGTCAACCCTGCCGTCTCGGGGATCCCCACCGCTTCAGAGCGGGGGGCAAAATCAGAAGTGGCCCACAAGTTGGCAAAGTGGCTACGTCACCCCTGCCGTCTCGGGGATCCCCACCACTTCGGAGCGGGGTCAAAATCAGAAGTGGCCCACAAATGGGCAAAGTGGCTATGTCACCCCTCCCGTCTCGGGGATCCCCACCGCTTCAGAGCGGGGGGGGAAAATCAGAAGTGGCCCACTTGTGGGCAAAGTGGCTATGTCACCGCTGCCGTCTCGGGGATCCCCACCGCTTCGGAGCAGAGGGGGAAATCAGAAGTGGCCACCTGGTGGGGAAAGTGGCTACGTCACTCTTGCCGTCTCGGGCATCCCCACCGCTTCAGAGCGGGGGGGGTAAAGAGAAGTGGCCCACAATTTGGCAAAGTGGCTACGTCACCCCTGCCGTCTCGGGGATCCCCACCGCTTCAGAGCGGGGGGCAAAATCAGAAGTGCTCCACTTGTGGGCAAAGTGGCTACGTCACCCCTGCCGTCTCGGGGATCCCCACCGCTTCAGAGCGGGGGGGCAAAATCAGAAATGGCCCACTTGTGGGCAAAGTGGCTATGTCACCCCTGCCGTCTCGGGGATCCCCACCGCTTCAGAGCGGGGGGCAAAATCAGAAGTGGCCCACTTGTGGGCAAAGTGGCTACATCACCCCTGCCGTCTCGGGAATCCCCACCGCTTCAGAGCGGAGGGGGAAATCAGAAGTGGCCACCTGGTGGGGAAAGTGGCTACGTCACTCTTGCCGTCTCGGGCATCCCCACCGCTTCAGAGCGGGGGGGGTAAAGAGAAGTGGCCCACAATTTGGCAAAGTGGCTACGTCACCCCTGCCGTCTCGGGGATCCCCACCGCTTCAGAGCGGGGGGCAAAATCAGAAGTGGCCCACAAGTGGGGAAAGTGGCTACGCCACCCCTGCCATCTCGGGGATCCCCACCGCTTCACAGCGGGGGGCAAAATCAGAAGTGGCCCACAAGTGGGCAAAGTGGCTACGTCAACCCTGCCGTCTCGGGGATCCCCACCGCTGCAGAGCGGGGGGCAAAATCAGAAGTGGCCCACAAGTTGGCAAAGTGGCTACGTCACCCCTGCCGTCTCGGGGATCCCCACCACTTCGGAGCGGGGTCAAAATCAGAAGTGGCCCACAAATGGGCAAAGTGGCTATGTCACCCCTCCCGTCTCGGGGATCCCCACCGCTTCAGAGCGGGGGGGGAAAATCAGAAGTGGCCCACTTGTGGGCAAAGTGGCTATGTCACCGCTGCCGTCTCGGGGATCCCCACCGCTTCGGAGCAGAGGGGGAAATCAGAAGTGGCCACCTGGTGGGGAAAGTGGCTACGTCACTCTTGCCGTCTCGGGCATCCCCACCGCTTCAGAGCGGGGGGGGTAAAGAGAAGTGGCCCACAATTTGGCAAAGTGGCTACGTCACCCCTGCCGTCTCGGGGATCCCCACCGCTTCAGAGCGGGGGGCAAAATCAGAAGTGCTCCACTTGTGGGCAAAGTGGCTACGTCACCCCTGCCGTCTCGGGGATCCCCACCGCTTCAGAGCGGGGGGGCAAAATCAGAAATGGCCCACTTGTGGGCAAAGTGGCTATGTCACCCCTGCCGTCTCGGGGATCCCCACCGCTTCAGAGCGGGGGGCAAAATCAGAAGTGGCCCACTTGTGGGCAAAGTGGCTACATCACCCCTGCCGTCTCGGGAATCCCCACCGCTTCAGAGCGGAGGGGGAAATCAGAAGTGGCCACCTGGTGGGGAAAGTGGCTACGTCACTCTTGCCGTCTCGGGCATCCCCACCGCTTCAGAGCGGGGGGGGTAAAGAGAAGTGGCCCACAATTTGGCAAAGTGGCTACGTCACCCCTGCCGTCTCGGGGATCCCCACCGCTTCAGAGCGGGGGGCAAAATCAGAAGTGGCCCACAAGTGGGGAAAGTGGCTACGCCACCCCTGCCATCTCGGGGATCCCCACCGCTTCAGAGCGGGGGGCAAAATCAGAAGTGGCCCACAAGTGGGCAAAGTGGCTACGTCACCCCTGCCGTCTCGGGGATCCCCACCGCTTCAGAGCGGGGGGCAAAATCAGAAGTGGCCCACAAGTTGGCAAAGTGGCTACGTCACCCCTGCCGTCTCGGGGATCCCCACCACTTCGGAGCGGGGTCAAAATCAGAAGTGGCCCACAAATGGGCAAAGTGGCTATGTCACCCCTCCCGTCTCGGGGATCCCCACCGCTTCAGAGCGGGGGGGGAAAATCAGAAGTGGCCCACTTGTGGGCAAAGTGGCTATGTCACCGCTGCCGTCTCGGGGATCCCCACCGCTTCGGAGCAGAGGGGGAAATCAGAAGTGGCCACCTGGTGGGGAAAGTGGCTACGTCACTCTTGCCGTCTCGGGCATCCCCACCGCTTCAGAGCGGGGGGGGTAAAGAGAAGTGGCCCACAATTTGGCAAAGTGGCTACGTCACCCCTGCCGTCTCGGGGATCCCCACCGCTTCAGAGCGGGGGGCAAAATCAGAAGTGCTCCACTTGTGGGCAAAGTGGCTACGTCACCCCTGCCGTCTCGGGGATCCCCACCGCTTCAGAGCGGGGGGGCAAAATCAGAAATGGCCCACTTGTGGGCAAAGTGGCTATGTCACCCCTGCCGTCTCGGGGATCCCCACCGCTTCAGAGCGGGGGGCAAAATCAGAAGTGGCCCACTTGTGGGCAAAGTGGCTACATCACCCCTGCCGTCTCGGGAATCCCCACCGCTTCAGAGCGGAGGGGGAAATCAGAAGTGGCCACCTGGTGGGGAAAGTGGCTACGTCACTCTTGCCGTCTCGGGCATCCCCACCGCTTCAGAGCGGGGGGGGTAAAGAGAAGTGGCCCACAATTTGGCAAAGTGGCTACGTCACCCCTGCCGTCTCGGGGATCCCCACCGCTTCAGAGCGGGGGGCAAAATCAGAAGTGGCCCACAAGTGGGGAAAGTGGCTACGCCACCCCTGCCATCTCGGGGATCCCCACCGCTTCACAGCGGGGGGCAAAATCAGAAGTGGCCCACAAGTGGGCAAAGTGGCTACGTCAACCCTGCCGTCTCGGGGATCCCCACCGCTTCAGAGCGGGGGGCAAAATCAGAAGTGGCCCACAAGTTGGCAAAGTGGCTACGTCACCCCTGCCGTCTCGGGGATCCCCACCACTTCGGAGCGGGGTCAAAATCAGAAGTGGCCCACAAATGGGCAAAGTGGCTATGTCACCCCTCCCGTCTCGGGGATCCCCACCGCTTCAGAGCGGGGGGGGAAAATCAGAAGTGGCCCACTTGTGGGCAAAGTGGCTATGTCACCGCTGCCGTCTCGGGGATCCCCACCGCTTCGGAGCAGAGGGGGAAATCAGAAGTGGCCACCTGGTGGGGAAAGTGGCTACGTCACTCTTGCCGTCTCGGGCATCCCCACCGCTTCAGAGCGGGGGGGGTAAAGAGAAGTGGCCCACAATTTGGCAAAGTGGCTACGTCACCCCTGCCGTCTCGGGGATCCCCACCGCTTCAGAGCGGGGGGCAAAATCAGAAGTGCTCCACTTGTGGGCAAAGTGGCTACGTCACCCCTGCCGTCTCGGGGATCCCCACCGCTTCAGAGCGGGGGGGCAAAATCAGAAATGGCCCACTTGTGGGCAAAGTGGCTATGTCACCCCTGCCGTCTCGGGGATCCCCACCGCTTCAGAGCGGGGGGCAAAATCAGAAGTGGCCCACTTGTGGGCAAAGTGGCTACATCACCCCTGCCGTCTCGGGAATCCCCACCGCTTCAGAGCGGAGGGGGAAATCAGAAGTGGCCACCTGGTGGGGAAAGTGGCTACGTCACTCTTGCCGTCTCGGGCATCCCCACCGCTTCAGAGCGGGGGGGGTAAAGAGAAGTGGCCCACAATTTGGCAAAGTGGCTACGTCACCCCTGCCGTCTCGGGGATCCCCACCGCTTCAGAGCGGGGGGCAAAATCAGAAGTGGCCCACAAGTGGGGAAAGTGGCTACGCCACCCCTGCCATCTCGGGGATCCCCACCGCTTCAGAGCGGGGGGCAAAATCAGAAGTGGCCCACAAGTGGGCAAAGTGGCTACGTCACCCCTGCCGTCTCAGGGATCCCCACCGCTTCAGAGCGGGGGACAAAATCAGAAGTGGCCAACAAGTGGCAAAGTGGCTACGTCACCCTTGCCGTCTCGGGGATCCCCACCGCTTCAGAGCGGAGGGGGAAATCAGAAGTGGCCCGCAAGTGGGCAAAGTGGCTACGTCAACCCTGCCCTCTCGGGGATCCCCACCGCTTCAGAGCGGGGAGCAAAATCAGAAGTGGCCCACAAGTGGGCAAAGTGGCTACGTCACCCCTGCCGTCTCGGGGATCCCCACCGCCCCAGAGCGGGGAAGAAAATCACAAGTGGCCCACAAGTGGGCAAAGTGGCTACATCACCCCTGCCGTCTCGGGGATCCCCACCGCTTCAGAGCGGGGGGCAAAATCAGAAGTGGCCCTCAAGTGGGCAAAGTGGCTACGTCACCCCTGCCATCTCGGGGATCCCCATCGCTTCGGAGCGGGGGGCAAAATCAGAAGTGGCCCACTTGTGGGCAAAGTGGCTACGTCACTCCTGCCGTCTCGGGGATCCCGAGCGCTGCAGAGCGGTGAAGTAAATCAGAAGTGGCCCACTTGTGGGCAATGTGGCTACGTCACCCCTGCCGTCTCGGGGATCCCCACCGCTTCACAGCGGGGGGGGGGGGGAATCAGAAATGGCCCACTTGTGGGCAAAGTGGCTACATCACCCCTTCCGTCTCGGGGATCCCCACCGCTTGAGAGCGTGGGGCAAAATCAGAAGTGGTCCACAAGTGGGCAAAGTGGCTACGTCACCCCTACCGTCTCGGGGATCCCCATCGCTGCAGAGCGGGGAAGAAAATCAGAAGTGGCCCACAAGTGGGCAAAGTGGCTACGTCACCCTTGCCTTCTCTGGGATCCCCACCGCTTCAGAGCGGGGGGCAAAATCAGAAGTGGCCCTCAAGTGGGCAAAGTGGCTACGTCAACCCTGCCGTCTCGGGGATCCCCATCGCTGCAGAGCGGGGAAGTAAATCAGAAGTGGCCCACAAGTGGGCAAAGTGGCTACGTCACCCCTGCCGTCTCGGGGATCCCCACCGCTTCAGAGCGGGGGGAAAAATCACAAGTGGCCCACAAGTGGGCAAAGTGGCTACGTCACCCCTGCCGTCTCGGGGATCCCCACCGCTTCAGAGCGGGGGACAAAATCAGAAGTGGCCCACAAGTGGCAAAGTGGCTACGTCACCCCTGCCGTCTCGCAGATCCCCACCGCTGCAGAGCGGGGAAGAAAATCAGAAGTGGCCCATAAGTGGGCAAAGTGGCTACATCACCCCTGCCGTCTGGGCAATCTCACCGCTTCAGAGCGGGGGGCAAAATCAGAAGTGGCCCTCAAGTGGGCAAAGTGGCTACGTCAACCCTGCCGTCTCGGGGATCCCCATCGCTGCAGAGCGGGGAAGTAAATCAGAAGTGGCCCACAAGTGGGCAAAGTGGCTACGTCACCCCTGCCGTCTCGGGGATCCCCACCGCTTCAGAGCGGGGGGAAAAATCACAAGTGGCCCACAAGTGGGCAAAGTGGCTACGTCACCCCTGCCGTCTCGGGGATCCCCACCGCTTCAGAGCGGGGGACAAAATCAGAAGTGGCCCACAAGTGGCAAAGTGGCTACGTCACCCCTGCCGTCTCGCAGATCCCCACCGCTGCAGAGCGGGGAAGAAAATCAGAAGTGGCCCACAAGTGGGCAAAGTGGCTACATCACCCCTGCCGTCTGGGCAATCTCACCGCTTCAGAGCGGGGGGCAAAATCAGAAGTGGCCCACAATTGGGCAAACTGGCTACGTCACCCAGACGTCTCGGGGATCCCCCGCGCCCCAGAGCGGGGAAGTAAATCAGAAGTCGCCCACAAGTGGGCAAAGTGGCTACATCACCCCTGCCGTCTCGGGGATCCCCACCGCTTCAGAGCGGGGGGCAAAATCAGAAGTGGCCCGCAATTGGGCAAAGTGGCTACGTCACCCCTGCCGTCTCGGGGATCCCCAGCGCCCCGGAGCGGGGAAGAAAATCAGAAGTGGCCCACAAGTGGGCAAAGTGGCTACATCACCCCTGCCGTCTCGGGGATCCCCACCGCTTCAGAGCGGGGGGCAAAATCAGAAGTGGCCCTCAAGTGGGCAAAGTGGCTACGTCACCCCTGCCGTCTCGGGGATCCCCATCGCTGCAGCGCGGTGAAGTAAATCAGAAGTGGCCCACTTGTGGGCAAAGTGGCTACGTCACCCCTGCCGTCTCTGGGATCCCCACCGCTTCAGAGCGGGGGGCAAAATCAGAAGTGGCCCACAATTGGGCAAAGCGGCTACGTCACCCCTGCCGTCTCGGGGATCCCCACCGCTTCAGAGCGGGGGGCAAAATCAGAAGTGGCCCACAATTGGGCAAACTGGCTACGTCACCCCTGCCGTTTCGGGGATCCCCACCGCCCCAGAGCGGGGAAGAAAATCAGAAGTGGCCCACAAGTGGGCAAAGTGGCTACGTCACCCCTACGGTCTCGGGGATCCCCACCGCTTCAGAGCGGGGGGCAAAATCAGAAGTGGCCCACAATTGGGCAAAGTGGCTACGTCACCCCTACCGTCTCGGGGATCCCCACCGCCCCACAGCGGGCTAAGAAAATCAGAAGTGGCCCACAAGTGGGCAAAGTGGCTACATCACCCCTGCCGTCTCGGGGATCCCCACCGCTTCAGAGCGTGGGGCAAAATCAGAAGTGGCCCTCAAGTAGGCAAAGTGGCTACGTCACCCTGCCGTCTCGGGGATCCCCATCGCTTCGGAGTGGAGGGCAAAATCAGAAGTGGCCCACAAGAGGGCAAAGTGGCTATGCCACCCCTGCCGTCTCGGGGATCCCCACCGCTTCAGAGCGGTGAAGTAAATCAGAAGTGGCCCACAAGTGGGCAAAGTGGCTACGTCACCCCTGCCGTCTCGGTGATCCCCACCGCTTCAGAGCGTGGGGGGGGGAATCAGAAATGGCCCACTTGTGGGCAAAGTGGCTACATCACCCCTGCCGTCTCGGGGATCCCCACCGCTTCAGAGCGGGGGGCAAAATCCGAAGTGGCCCACAAGTGGGCAAAGTGGCTACGTCACCCCTACCGTCTCGGGGATCCCCATAGCTGCAGAGCGGGGAAGAAAATCAGAAGGGGCCCACAAGTGGGAAAAGTGGCTGCGTCACCCCGGCTGTCTCTGGGGTCCCCACCGCTTCAGAGCGGGGGGCAAAATCAGAAGTGGCCCTCAAGTGGGCAAAGTGGCTACGTCACCCCTGCCGTCTCGGGGATCCCCATCGCTTCGGAGCGGGGGGCAAAGTCAGAAGTGGCCCACAAGTGGGCAAAGTGGCTACCTCACCCCTGCCGTCTCGGGGATCCCCATCGCTGCAGAGCGGGGAAGTAAATCAGAAGTGGCCCACAACTGAGCAAAGTGGCTACGTCACCCCTACCGTCTCGGGTATCCTCACCGCCCCAGAGCGGGGAAGAAAGTCAGAAGTGGCCCACAAGTGGGCAAAGTGGCTACGTCACCCCTGCCATCTCGGGGACCCCCACTGCTTCAGAGCGGGGGGCAAAATCAGAAGTGGCCCTCAAGTGGGCAAAGTGGCTACGTCTCCCCTGCCGTCTCGGGGATCCCCATCGCTTCGGAGCGGGGGGCAAATTGAGAAGTGGCCCACAAGTGGGCAAAGTGGCTACGTCACCCCTGCCGTCTCGGGGATCCCCATCGCTGCAGAGCGGGGAAGTAAATCGGAAGTGGCCCACTTGTGGGCAAAGTGGCTATGTCACCCCTGCCAACTCGGGTATTCCCACCGCTTCAGAGCGGGGGGCAAAATCAGAAGTAGCCCTCAAGTGGGCAAAGTGGCTACGTCACCCCTGCCGTCTCGGGGATCCCGACCGCTTCAGAGCGGGGGGGGGGGGGGGGTCAGAAATGGCCCACTTGTGGGCAAAGTCGCTACATCACCCCTGCCGTCTCAGGGATCCCCACCGCTTCAGAGCGGGGGGCAAAATCAGAAGTGGCCCACAAGTGGGCAAAGTGGCTACGTCACCCCTACCGTCTCGGGGATCCCCATCGCTGCAGAGCGGGGAAGAAAATCAGAAGTGGCCCACCAGTGGGCAAAGTGGCTACGTCACCCCTGCCGTCTCGGGGATCCCCACCGCTTCAGAGCGGGGGGCAAAATGAGAAGTGGCCCTCAAGTGGGCAAAGTGGCTACGTCACCCCTGCCGTCTCGGGGATCCCCACCGCTTCAGAGCGGGGGGCAAAATCAGAAGTGGCCCACAAATGCGCAAAGTGGCTACGTCACCCCTGCCGTCTCGGGGATCCCCATCGCTTCAGAGCGGGGGGCAAAATCAGAAGTGGCCCTCAAGTGGGCAAAGTGGCTACGTCATCCCTGCCGTCTCGGGGATTCCCACCGCTTCAAAGCGGAGGGGGAAATCAGAAGTGGCCCACAAGTGGGCAAAGTGGCTACGCCACCCCTGCCGTCTCGGGGATCCCCACCGCTTCAGAGCGGGGGGCAAAATCAGAAGTGGCCCTCAAGTGGGCAAAGTGGCTAGGTCACCCCTGCCGTCTCGGGGATCCCCATCGCTTCGGAGCGGGGGGCAAAATCAGAAGTGGCCCACAAGTGGGCAAAGTGGCTATGTCACCCCTGCCGTCTCGGGGATCCCCACCGCTTCAAAGCGGAGGGGGAAATCAGAAGTGGCCCACAAGTGGGCAAAGTGGCTACGCCACCCCTGCCGTCTCGGGGATCCCCACCGCTTCAGAGCGGGGGGCAAAATCAGAAGTGGCCCTCAAGTGGGCAAAGTGGCTAGGTCACCCCTGCCGTCTCGGGGATCCCCATCGCTTCGGAGCGGGGGGCAAAATCAGAAGTGGCCCACAAGTGGGCAAAGTGGCTATGTCACCCCTGCCGTCTCGGGGATCCCCATCGCTGCAGAGCGGGGAAGTAAATCAGAAGTGGCCCACAAGTGGGCAAAGTGGCTACGTCACCCCTGCCGTCTCGGGGATCCCCACCGCTCAGAGTGGGGGGCAAAATCAGAAGTGGCCCACTTGTGGGCAAAGTGGCTACGTCACGCCCGCCGTCTCGGGGATCCCCACCGCGTCAGAGCGGGGGCCAAAATCAGAAGTGGCCCACTTGTGGGCAAAGTGGCTACGTCACCCCTACCGTCTCGGGGATCCCCACCGCCCCAGAGCGGGGAAGAAAATCAGAAGTGGCCCACAAGTGGGCAAAGTGGCTACGTCACCCCTGCCGTCTCGGGGATCCCCACCGCTTCAGAGCGGAGGGCAAAATCAGAAGTGGCCCTCAAGTGGGCAAAGTGGCTAGGTCACCCCTGCCGTCTCGGGGATCCCCATCGCTTCGGAGCGGGGAGCAAAATCAGAAGTGGCCCACTTGTGGGCAAAGTGGCTACGTCACCCCTGCCGTCTCGGGGATCCCCATCGCTGCAGAGCGGGGAAGTAAATCAGAGTGGCCCACTTGTGGGCAAAGTGGCTACGTCACCCCCGCCGTCTCGGGGATCCCCACCGCTTCAGAGCGGGGGGCAAAATCAGAAGTGGCCCACTTGTGGGCAAAGTGGCTACGTCACCCCTGCCGTCCCTGGGATCCCCACCGCTTCAGAGCGGGGGGCAAAATCAGAAGTGGCCCTCAAGTGGGCAAAGTGGCTATGTCACCCCTGCCGTCTCGGGGATCCCCACCGCTTCAAAGCGGAGGGGGAAATCAGAAGTGGCCCACAAGTGGGCAAAGTGGCTACGCCACCCCTGCCGTCTCGGGGATCCCCACCGCTTCAGAGCGGGGGGCAAAATCAGAAGTGGCCCTCAAGTGGGCAAAGTGGCTAGGTCACCCCTGCCGTCTCGGGGATCCCCATCGCTTCGGAGTGGAGGGCAAAATCAGAAGTGGCCCACAAGTGGGCAAAGTGGCTATGTCACCCCTGCCGTCTCGGGGATCCCCATCGCTGCAGAGCGGGGAAGTAAATCAGAAGTGGCCCACAAGTGGGCAAAGTGGCTACGTCACCCCTGCCGTCTCGGGGATCCCCACCGCTCAGAGTGGGCGGCAAAATTAGAAGTGGCCCACTTGTGGGCTAAGTGGCTACGTCACGCCCGCCGTCTCGGGGATCCCCACCGCGTCAGAGCGGGGGGCAAAATCAGAAGTGGCCCACTTGTGGGCAAAGTGGCTACGTCACCCCTACCGTCTCGGGGATCCCCACCGCCCCGGAGCGGGGAAGAAAATCAGAAGTGGCCCACAAGTGGGCAAAGTGGCTACGTCACCCCTGCCGTCTCGGGGATCCCCACCGCTTCAGAGCGGAGGGCAAAATCAGAAGTGGCCCTCAAGTGGGCAAAGTGGCTACGTCACCCCTGCCGTCTCGGGGATCCCCATCGCTGCAGAGCGGGGAAGTAAATCAGAGTGGCCCACTTGTGGGCAAAGTGGCTACGTCACCCCCGCCGTCTCGGGGATCCCCACCGCTTCAGAGCGGGGCGCAAAATCAGAAGTGGCCCACAATTGGGCAAAGTGGCTACGTCACCCCTGCCGTCCCTGGGATCCCCACCGCTCAGAGTGGGGGGCAAAATCAGAAGTGGCCCACTTGTGGGCTAAGTGGCTACGTCACGCCCGCCGTCTCGGGGATCCCCACCGCGTCAGAGCGGGGGGCAAAATCAGAAGTGGCCCACTTGTGGGCAAAGTGGCTACGTCACCCCTACCGTCTCGGGGATCCCCACCGCCCCAGAGCGGGGAAGAAAATCAGAAGTGGCCCACAAGTGGGCAAAGTGGCTACGTCACCCCTGCCGTCTCGGGGATCCCCACCGCTTCAGAGCGGAGGGCAAAATCAGAAGTGGCCCTCAAGTGGGCAAAGTGGCTACGTCACCCCTGCCGTCTCGGGGATCCCCATCGCTGCAGAGCGGGGAAGTAAATCAGAGTGGCCCACTTGTGGGCAAAGTGGCTACGTCACCCCCGCCGTCTCGGGGATCCCCACCGCTTCAGAGCGGGGCGCAAAATCAGAAGTGGCCCACAATTGGGCAAAGTGGCTACGTCACCCCTACCGTCTCGGGGATCCCCACCGCCCCAGAGCGGGGAAGAAAATCAGAAGTGGCCCATAAGTGGGCAAAGTGGCTACGTCACCCCTGCCGTCTCGGGGATCCCCACCGCTTCAGAGCGGAGGGCAAAATCAGAAGTGGCCCTCAAGTGGGCAAAGTGGCTAGGTCACCCCTGCCGTCTCGGGGATCCCCATCGCTTCGGAGCGGGGAGCAAAATCAGAAGTGGCCCACTTGTGGGCAAAGTGGCTACGTCACCCCTGCCGTCTCGGGGATCCCCATCACTGCAGAGCGGGGAAGTAAATCAGAGTGGCCCACTTGTGGGCAAAGTGGCTACGTCACCCCCGCCGTCTCGGGGATCCCCACCGCTTCAGAGCGGGGGGCAAAATCAGAAGTGGCCCACAATTGGGCAAAGTGGCTACGTCACCCCTGCCGTCCCTGGGATCCCCACCGCTTCAGAGCGGGGGGCAAAATCAGAAGTGGCCCTCAAGTGGGCAAAGTGGCTACGTCACCCCTACCGTCTCGGGGATCCCCACCGCCCCAGAGCGGGGAAAAAAACCGGAAGTGGCCCACAAGTGGGCAAAGTGGCTACGTCACCCCTGCCGTCTCGGGGATCCCCACCGCTTCAGAGCGGGGGGCAAAATCAGAAGTGGCCCTCAAGTGGGCAAAGTGGCTACGTCACCCCTGCCGTCTCGGGGATCCCCATCGCTTCGGAGCGGGGGGCAAAATCGGAAGTGGCCCACAAGTGGGCAAAGTGGCTACGTCCCCGAAAAGGCAGGGGTGACGTAGCCACTTTGCCCACTTGTGGGCCACTTCTGATTTCGCCCCCTGCTCTGAAGCGGTCGGGATCCCCGAGACGGCAGGGGTGACACAGCCACTTTGCCCACTTGTGGGCCACTTCTGATTCCCCCCCCCCCCCGCTCTGAAGCGGTGGGGATCCCCGAGACGGCAGGGGTGACGTAGCCACTTTGCCCACTTGAGGGCCACTTCTGATTTCCCCCCTCGCCTTGTAGCGGTGGGGATCCCCGAGATGGTAGGGGTGACGTAACCTTTTTTTCCCACAAGTGGGCCACTTCTGATTTCCCCCCTCGCCCTGTAGCGGTGGGGATCCCCGAGACGGCAGGGGTGATGTAGCCACTTTGCCCACTTGTGGGCCACTTCTGATCCCCCCCCCCGCTCTGAAGCGGTGGGGATCCCCGAGACGGCAGGGGTGACGTAGCCACTTTGCCCACTTGAGGGCCACTTCTGATTTCCCCCCTCGCCCTGTAGCGGTGGGGATCCCCGAGACGGTAGGGGTGACGTAGCCACTTTGCCCACAAGTGGGCCGCTTCTCATTTTGCCCCCCGCTCTGAAGCGGTCGGGATCCCCGAAAAGGTAGGGGTGACGTAGCCACTTTGCCCACAAGTGGGCAACTTCTGATTTCCCCCCCCTCTCTGAAGCGGTGGGGATCCCCGAGATGGCAGGGTTGACGTAGCCACTTTGCCCACAAGTGGGCCACTTTTGATTTCCCCCCTCGCCCTGAAGCGGTGGGGATCCCCGAGACGGCAGGGGTCACGTAGCCACTTTGCCCACTTGTGGGCCACTTCTGATTTCCCCCCCCGCTCTGAAGCAGTGGGGATCCCCGAGACGGCTGGGGTGACGTAGCCACTTTGCCCACTTGTGGGCCACTTCTGATCCCCCCCCCTGCTCTGAAGCGGTGGGGATCCCCGAGACGGCAGGGGTGACGTAGCCACTTTGCCCACTTGAGGGCCACTTCTGATTTCCCCCCTCGCCCTGTAGCGGTGGAAATCCCCGAGACGGTAGGGGTGACGTAGCCACTTTGCCCACAAGTGGGCCACTTCTCATTTTGCCCCCCGCTCTGAAGCGGTCGGGATCCCCGAAAAGGTAGGGGTGACGTAGCCACTTTGCCCACAAGTGGGCCACTTCTGATTTCCCCCCCCTCTCTGAAGCGGTGGGGATCCCCGAGATGGCAGGGTTGACGTAGCCACTTTGCCCACAAGTGGGCCACTTCTGATTTTCCCCCTCGCCCTGAAGCGGTGGGGATCTCCGAGACGGCAGGGGTGACCTAGCCACTTTGCCCACAAGTGGGCCACTTCTGATTTTGCCCCTCTCTCTGAAGCGGTCGGGATCCCCGAGACGGCAGGGGTGACATAGCCACTTTGCCCACTTGTGGGCCACTTCTGATTTCTCCCCCCACTCTGAAGCGGTGGGGATCCCCGAGACGGCAGGGGTGACGTAGCCACTTTGCCCACAAGGGGGCCACTTCTGATTTCCCCCCTCGCCCTGTAGCGGTGGAAATCCCCGAGACGGTAGGGGTGACGTAGCCACTTTGCCCACAAGTGGGCCACTTCTCATTTTGCCCCCCGCTCTGAAGCGGTCGGGATCCCCGAAAAGGTAGGGGTGACGTAGCCACTTTGCCCACAAGTGGGCCACTTCTGATTTCCCCCCCCTCTCTGAAGCGGTGGGGATCCCCGAGATGGCAGGGTTGACGTAGCCACTTTGCCCACAAGTGGGCCACTTCTGATTTTCCCCCTCGCCCTGAAGCGGTGGGGATCTCCGAGACGGCAGGGGTGACCTAGCCACTTTGCCCACAAGTGGGCCACTTCTGATTTTGCCCCTCTCTCTGAAGCGGTCGGGATCCCCGAGACGGCAGGGGTGACATAGCCACTTTGCCCACTTGTGGGCCACTTCTGATTTCTCCCCCCACTCTGAAGCGGTGGGGATCCCCGAGACGGCAGGGGTGACGTAGCCACTTTGCCCACAAGGGGGCCACTTCTGATTTTGCCCCCCTCTCTGAAGCGGTGGGGATCCCCGACACGGCAGGGGTGACGTAGCCACTTTGCCCACTTGAGGGCCACTTCTGATTTCCCCCCTCGCCCTGTAGCGGTGGGGATCCCCGAGACGGTAGGGGTGACGTAGCCACTTTGCCCCACAAGTGGGCCACGTCTGATTTTGCCCCCAGCTCTGAAGCGGTGGGGATCCCCGAAAAGGCAGGGGTGACATAGCCACTTTGCCCACTTGTGGGCCACTTCTGATTTCCCCCCCCTCTCTGAAGCGGTGGGGATCCCCGAGACGGAAGGGTTGACGTGGCCACTTTGCCCACAAGTGGGCCACTTCTGATTTCCCCCCTCGCCGTGTAGCGGTGGGGATCCCCGAGACGGTAGGGGTGACGTAGCCACCTTGCCCACTTGAGGGCCACTTCTGATTTCCCCCCTCGCCCTGTAGCGGTGGGGATCCGCGAGACGGTAGGGGTGACGTAGCAACTTTGCCCACAAGTGGGCCACTTCTGATTTCGCCCCCCTCTCTGAAGCGGTGGGGATCCCCGAGAGGGCAGGGGTGACGTAGCCACTTTGCCCACAAGTGGGCCACTTCTGATTTCCCCCCTCGACCTGTAACGGTGGGGATCCCCGAGACGGCAGGGGTGACATAGCCACTTTGCCCACAAGTGGGCCACTTCTGATTTCCCCCCCCGCTCTGAAGCGGTGGGGATCTCCGAGACGGCAGGGGTGACGTAGCCACTTTGCCCACTTGAGGGCCACTTCTGATTTCTCCCCTCGCCCTGGAGCGGTGGGGATCCCCGAGACGGTAGGGGTGACGTAGCCACTTTGCCCACAAGTGGGCCACTTCTGATTTTGCCCCCCGCTCCGAAGCGGTGGGGATCCTCGAGACGGCAGGGGTGACGTAGCCACTTTGCCCACAAGTGGGCCACTTCTGATTTCCCTTCTTGCCCTGTAGCGGTGGGGGTCCTCGAGACGGCAGGGGTGACGTAGCCACTTTGCCCACAAGTGGGCCACTTCTGATTTCCCCCCCCGCTCTGAAGCAGTGGGGATCCCCGAGACGGCAGGGGTGACGTAGCCACTTTGCCCACTTGTGGGCCACTTCTGATTCCCCCCCCCCGCTCTGAAGCGGTGGGGATCCCCGAGACGGGAGGGGTGACGTAGCCACTTTGCCCACTTGAGGGCCACTTCTGATTTCCCCCCTCGCCCTGTAGCGGTGGGGATCCCCGAGACGGTAGGGGTGACGTAGCCACTTTGCCCACAAGTGGGCCACTTCTGATTTTGCCCCCCGCTCTGAAGCGGTGGGGATCCCCAAAAAGGCAGGGTTGACGTAGCCACTTTGCCCACTTGTGGGCCACTTGTGATTTCCCCGCCCGCTCTGAAGGGGTGGGGATCCTCGAGACGGCAGGGGTGACGTACCCACTTTGCCCACTTGTGGGCCACTTCTGATTTCCCCCCCCGCCCTGCAGCGATGCGGATCCCCGAGACGGCAGGGGTGAAAGGGTTGTTGAGGACGACTCCTCCAGTGACAGTAGCTGTGATGGAGAACCCCTCTCCCTTCGCCAAGACCTGAAACGTGAGTCGGCTTGCAGGAACCCGAAATTGTTGTCGCAACACCCTGTACTGATAGCCCTCCAACATCTCATACTGGGTGTCGCCCTGCAGAACAAATCCTTGCTAATGTGTGCAAGGCACCCAGTGATAGCCATGGCTCGGTTCGCCCATCCTTGGCAGAGGTTGAGGCATTGCTTGGTGACGGTTGGGGGCCGCCACTACATGCCACGGTTCCAGGTTCATTGGCTCAACAATATGAGTTCCAGGCACGCCATTTCAGGGACCTCAGCACCGAGAGCTATGTCACAGACTGTGCTCAAATTGTGGTGTATTACTGGTGGGCAGCCCAAACCGCTCTCAGTGCAGATTGGGACACAATGGGTGTGGCATGGGCAGTCCGTGATTCGTTGTGGAATGCGTCGTGTGCCATTCCACAACGCCGACAGGCGTTGGTTGAATCATGCGCACATAGCACTTTGGAACGCGCGTCCATTGATATGTCTTTTGCGCCACCGTTGATTGTGGCGCAGGCATATAATTCGGGCAATTTCCATTGGGTGCTCCGCTTGTTGTTGATTGGCCCAACCCGTGAATACTTTTGCCTTAAGTTTGACCCCCTACTTGACAAGCCACACATTGTTGGGGCAAACAAGGAGGAGTTGGCTGTTGTGGATGAGCTTCCGGAGCGAGAAGGCATCCAAACACAACAGCGGAGGAAGTGGGCAACGTTTTTGTATGCTTTCGGTTCCCTTGCATTTGCAATTGCACCCCTGTATTCCACCTTCATCCGGGAGGATGATAGTGTCAGTTGCCATCCGGCATGTCTGTTGATGTTGCATTGTGCCTTGTCTAGACGTGTTGTCAAAGGCGAATTGCAAGTGCCACAGGATAGATTGTGGTTACCGAGCTGGGTTTACCCTGTCGAGGTTTTGCACCACCTTTTAGGGGCCAAGGCTGAGAAACACGTTTTAGCAGCAGCAAGCAGCAAGCAGCAGCAGCAGCAAGCAGCAGCAGCAGGCGCTTAAAAGGTCTTTGCGACCACACCGTGGCTCAAAACCGGCATCCAAGTAGCTCAAAACGACCGGGGAGCGAACGCGCATCACCACAAACAGGTTTCGTTGCATTTTGAGCCGTCTAGCCCGTTCTACGGATGTTTTAGTGTCCAAAAATGGCCATTTTTGGGCTGTTTTCAGGACGATCGTCCTCAAAACTCAGGACGATCGCCGGTGTGTCAAGTGGGTGTTTGCTATGAGGGCCGTTGTTCTTCCATGGCGATTGGCCTATCAAATGATGGCAAATGGGTGTTCAATGTGGCATGTACCATGCCGTGGTGCCACACGGTGGTCCATTTTGAGGTGAAAATGAGCCGTTTTTTGAGCCGTGTTTGAGGACGATCGTCCTCACCGTGGAGGCACATCTGCACAGCACGCGGTCTTTCTTCGACGGTGATCTGCAATGCGTTACGCAAGACTGAGACCCAGCTCGGTCCTAGTTCGAGTCTTGATTACCGAGCTGGGTTTACCCTGTCGAGGTTTTACACCACCTTTTAGGGGCCAAGGGTGAGCAACACGTTTTAGCAGCAGCAAGCAGCAAGCAGCAGCAGCAGCAGCAGGCGGTTAAAAAGTCCTTGAGACCACCCCGCGGCTCAAAACCGGCATCCAAGTAGCTCAAAACGACCGGGGAGCCAAGGCGCATCACCACAAACAAGTTTCGTCGCATTTCGAGCCGTCTATCCCGTTTTACGGCCGATTTAGTGTCCAAAGAAGGCCGTTTTTGGGCTGTTTTCGGCTGTTTTCAGGACGATCGTCCTGAAAGTTCAGCACAATCGCCGCTACGCCAAGCAGGTGTTTCCTGTGAGGGCCGTTGTTCTTTCATGGCGATTGGGCTATCAAAGGATGGCAAATGGGTGTTCAAAAAGGCGTGTACCACGCCGTGGTGCCACGCGGTGGTCCATTTCGAGGTGAAAATGAGCCATTATTGAGCCCTGTTTCACTACAATCGCAGTAACCATGGAGGCACATCTCTAAAGCAAGCGGTCGTTGTTCAACGGTGATTTCCCATGCGTTACGCAAGACTAGGACCCAGCTCGGTCCTAGTTCGAGTCTTGATTACCGAGCTGGGTTTACCCTGTCGAGGTTTTACACCACCTTTTAGGGGCCAAGGGTGAGCAACACGTTTTAGCAAGCAGCAAGCAGCAGCAGCAGCAGCAGCAAGCAGCAGCAGCAGCAAGCAGCAGCAGCAGCAAGCAGCAAGCAGCAGAAGGTCCAAAAGTCCTTGTGTCCACATCGTGGCTCAAAACCGGCATCCAAGTAACTCAAAACGACCGGGGAGCAAATGCGCATCACCACAAACAAGTTTCGTTGCGTTTTGAGCCGTCTAGCCCGTTCTACGGCCGATTTAGTGTCCAAAAATGGCCATTTTTGGGCTGTTTTCGGGACGATCGTCGTGAAAACTCAGGACGATCGCCGGTGTGTTACGTGGGCGTTTGCAATGAGGCCCGTTGTTCTTCCATGGCGATTGGGCTATCAAATCATGGCAAATGGGTGTTCAATAAGGCGTGTACCATGCCGTGGTCCCACACGGTGGTCCATTTCGAGGTGAAAACGAGCCGTTTTTCAGCGCGCTTTAGGACGATCGCCGGTGTGTTACGTGGGCGTTTGCAATGAGGGCCGTTGTTCTTCCATGGCGATTGGGCTATCAAATCATGGCAAATGGGTGTTCAATAAGGCGTGTACCATGCCGTGGTGCCACACGGTGGTCGATTTCGAGGTGAAAACGAGCCTTTTTTGAGCGCGTTTTAGGACGATCGTCATGACCGTGGAGGCACATCTCTAAAGCAAGCGGTCTTTCTTCAACGGTGATTTCCCATGCGTTACGCAAGAATAGGACCCAGCTCGGTCCTAGTTCGAGTCTTGATTACCGAGCTGGGTTTACCCTGTCGAGGTTTTACACCACCTTTTAGGGTCCAAGGCTGAGCTACACGTTTTAGCAGCAGCAAGCAGCAAGCAGCAAGCAGCAGCAGCAGCAGGCGCTTGAAAAGTCCTTGATACCACACCGCGGCTCAAAACCGGCATCCAAGTAGCTCAAAACGACCGGGGAGCCAAGGCGCATTGCCAAAAACAAGTTTTTCGTGCCGTTTCGGGCCGTCTAGCCCGTTCTACGGCCGATTTAGTGTCCAAAAATGGCTGTTTTTGGGCTGCTTTCGGCTGTTTTCAGGAGGATCGTCCTAAAAGTTCAAGACGATCGCCGCTACGCCAAGCAAGTGTTTCTGATGAGGGCCGTTGTTCTTCCACGGCGATTGGGCTATCAAAGGTTGGCAAATTGGTGTTCAATGAGGCGTGTACCACGCCGTGGTGCCACGCGGTGGTCCATTTTGAGGTGAGAATGAGCCGTTTTTGAGCCATGTTTCAGGACAATCGTCCTGACCGTGGAGGCACATCTACAAAGCAAGCGGTCTTTCTTCAACGGTGATCTCCAATGCGTTACGCAAGATTAGGACCCAGCTCGGTCCTAGTTCGAGTCTTGATTACCGAGCTGGGTTTACCCTGTCGAGGTTTTACACCACCTTTTAGGGTCCAAGGATGAGCTACACATTTTAGCAAGCAGCAAGCAGCAAGCAGCAGCAGCAGCAGCAGCAGGCCGTTAAACAGTCCTTGCGACCACACCGTGGCTCAAAACCGGCATCCAAGTAACTCAAAACGACCGGGGGGCCAAGGCACATCACCACAAACAAGTTTCGTGCCGTTTCGGGCCGTCTAGCCCGTTCTATGGTTGATTTAGTGTCCAAAAAAGGCCGTTTTTGGGCTGTTTTCAGGACGATTCAGGACGATCGTCCTGAAAACTCAAGACGATTCCCGGTGTGTCAAGTGGGCGTATGCAATGAGGGCCGTTGTTCTTCCATGGCGATTGGGCTATCAAATGATGGCAAATGGGTGTTCAATACGGCATGTACCATTCCTTGGTGCCACACGGTGGTCCATTTTGAGGTGACAATGAGCCGCTTTTTGAGCCGTGTTTCAGGACGATCGTCCTGACCGTCGAGGCACATCTCCAAAAGCAAGCGACCTTTCTTCAACGGTGATGTCCAATGCGTTAAGCAAGACTAGGACCCAGCTCGGTCCTAGTTCGAGTCTTGATTGTTGCGTGAGATGGCACAAGCTGCTTTGTACTACAGTGGTTCCAAGTTGGCCCCCACACCCAGGACCCAGGCAATGCATTGGGAGGTGTCTCGGTTGTACCCCACGCCCAAATCTGCAGACCCCCCTGACACATGCTTTTTTTTGCGATGGCACACCCGCCATAGCGTGCCAGGAATGTAAGGTTCTTCATTGTACCTTCCATACCACTGTCTTGTGTCAATCCGAGATTTGTGTAGGATTGCGCCATTTCTGGGCGGCCAACGTTGCTGCTGCTGTTGTTGCTTTTGCTGCAGTTACTGCTGCCAATGCCACTCATGCCACTCCTGCCAACGCCAATGCCACTGATGACACCCGTCCCGGTGTGTGGATCTGTCGGAAGTGGTATGCGTTGCCTCCTCAATACCCCCAAAATGCTGATGGTCAATTGGAAAATGACCAAGCATTTTGCAGAAAGCCGCATTTGGAAAAGAAAGAAGATCTCTTTGAGAGATGCAAGCTGAATCCCACACCGAGAGGCAAGCCTCACTATAGAGATACTAAGGCCGACTTGATCTTCAAGCGTGTCTTTTGTAACTACTTGTAAGTAGTTGGCCCCACCCTCCCTCCCTCCTCTGTGCATGCATGCATACGATACTCAACCCTCTTTGGTGAAGTGGTTGTGTGATCCCTCCCTCCTCTGTGCATGCATGCATACGGTACTCAACCCTCCTTGGTGGAGCGGTTGTGTGATTCCTCTCTCCTCTGTGCATGATGGTTTGGCCCAGGTGGGGCGCCACTAACACAAGTGGCCGGGAATCGACCTGGGGGCTTTATGCCCTTAAACAAAAGTACCACCTACCATCAAAGTGTGCAGTTTTTTGTGCAATTTTTTTCAAAAAAAAATTTGTCTTTTTACTTAGTAAAAAAAGAATTTAGAAATTTTTTTAGAAAAATTTTTTTACTCAGTTTTACCTCAAATCTACTAAGTTTTACCACATTTTACTCAGTTTTACCTCGTCTGGTACTCAGTTTTACCGAATACCCGAAGCATGACCTCCACCCTAAGTCCGCGGGGTCTTCTGGGCTTCTTTCCTTCACCGCTTTTTTGCCCTTCCCTCAATCACCATCAGGTCTTCAGCATGTCTAATGGTATCAATCGTGGCGTGCTGCACCTCAAGGCTGGACAGCTCTGGGACCAACTTCGATTGGCGTTGCGCCGCGGTGATCCAAACCATTGCTTGTTGAAAACTGGCCCTGACAGTGCTCTAGATTTACTTCAGAAGATTTTTGTGATGCAGCCCATGAATTCGCTCTCGGTGAAGGAGATAGCAGAGCACCCATGGTTGAAGGGAGAGATGGCAACAGACGAAGAAATGGCAACAGAGCTGAAGAGCCGCTTTGCAGGCATTATGCAGGGTGCCCCCAGAGGAACTGCATTTTTTGACCTTGGGGATACCACTGTCGAAAAGGGCACGGACATCATGAACAATGTTGTGGATGTTGCGTGCAAGAACTCCAACGGCGAGTTTGTCTTAGGAGGACCGGCGCGTAAACCCCATGCCATCTACATCCATCGATGGGATCGGCCACATGACACTGACACTGGTATCGATCGGATGGATGCATCAGAGGCCCAGTGGGTTGTGGGCAAGTATGTATGCAACGTGGAAAAGTCAGATTTCAATCTTGACAAGGGTAGGCCATGCATTCGCATCCGCTTGTTCTGGGAGTCTGGGTCTCAGCATGAAGATTTCTATCGGCTGTCGAGTGCAATTTTGGCCCAGGTAATGGCTTTGCATCTGGTATGATAACGTGTGCAAATTGTGTATTGAATGATTGTAATATATTTGGCTTTCACACAGAAGCTGGTGTTTCTGTGCAGTATATCCATCAGGTGCAACTCAGTACACCACTGACCTATTCATGACCTCTTCAACTGTTTTGATGAAGGTTTCGATCCGTGCGCACACATTGTCTGCTGCAGTCCGACGAAATAATGTATGTCTGCTTTCTTGTCACCTCTTTTGTTTATCCAGGCTCTGCGTGTGTTTCGTGCGCTCAGAGTGAGAGAGAGAACGAGAGAGAGAGAGAGAGAGAGAGAGAGAGAGAGAGAGAGAGAGAGGAGGGAGATAGATAGTTTTTGTGGTCTGGGTTTCCACTTCAAAAGGATTGTATTGGGTGTATTGTATCAAATTGGGAGTCTGTAGACTGGGGGTGCTGGTAACCTTTGGCCCCTTTGTATCAGCGAAATGATGAATCTGGGTTCCAAAGTGACAATGATTAAATCAAGTGGCCAAAGCCATTTGGTGGATTCCCATGGCAGATATGGCAGATCCCAAGTCTCATGTTGACATGATAACCTCAAGTACGATGGATTGCTACAGAACCGGTGGAAGGAAAGGCACTGTTCAGTGAGCACGGGAAAGGCCAAACACCAAAATTTCTCTCGTGCAGCCATACTTGAAACTCCACGCTAGTGCCTGCATCTGGTTTGTAGCTGACACTCACCTCAGGAGAACTGTCTCCTCAGAAATGGAAGTTGCAAATTTCAAATGTACAGCTGTTTTCAATTGCAACCATGCAAAAGGCATACCAGTGCTGGCGTTCTATTGTCAAGTCAAAAGGGGGCTGTCGGAACATGAGTCACCTCTCTAGCGTTGGTCAATGACTAATGTTTCCCGCCATAATCCATTTTCACTAAGCATTTACAAATCCAGCGTCCAATGTTAGGGTTTCAGGAGTGACCGAGTTTTGTAGTAAGAGCAAATGGCGAGTAGCGACAGCCAGCAACCTGTTCATCAAAACCAAAATTTTATGATGAGAAAGGTAACAGAGCCAACTGTTGTACAAGGAGCCAGTTGTTGTGCCACCAGATGAAACTGTGAAAGGAGTTCATTGCTGGCAAAGAAAAAGATCGTGTTCACCTTCAATAGTCGAAAGGACATTGCGCAAGACTCCACCGAAGCCCATGTCTCTTACTTGACCAAATGGCCTTGGTATACAGAGAGAGAGGCAGAGAGAGAGGTTTTAGATGCATCCGGAGATGTAGTAAAGTATCAAAATAGTTGATGTTAAGTGTAGAAAAATATTTCTTTTGGTGATTAAACAAATTCACGTCAGTTATGATCACGTCAGTTATAATATGGTGTATTCATCTTAGGTGGCTCAAATTGCACCCCTGAAAACCAAATAATGGGCTCGAAAAAGGATGCTTTTACAAAGGCGAAAAAAGTGTGACGCGCAACATGTTTTGCAGGATTAAAAATATACTACGCAAGACAAGGTACTAGTGTAGAGAGTAGTGCTACTAGTGGACAACACCCAGTGGACAGTCACTTCACTCGGTTTGATCCCTTCATGCACAGGGCCCCGCACATGAATGGACCAAAACATATGCGGCAAGGGGTAATGAGACCACAAAAGCGTGTTGATATGCGACACTCCACACATGAATGGCCAAATTACGTGCCCGGCACTTAATGGAACTAGAATACTGCATTGGAATATGCATGATTTATCTCAGGGAGTAGGCTCTTGAAACACGTTTCCGTGTGGCAAATGCACGAGGCTAAGCGGTGACTGTGTCGCCAAGTGAGTTCAGGCAATGCTATGGGTCCCAGCAGCGATCTCGGTGCGTGTCCCAAGCGCAGATCCAATGGTGGCAAACATGGTGATGCTGATATCGCTCCAAGTCTTGATCCCACCACCGACACATCCAAGCTCACGGTTGCCGTGGACGGCACCGAGAGCGTCACCTATAGACAGTGAGGCTTGTTGTGGCCGATCAGGTGGCAGACAGGGCGGGGCCTACGTTGTACATGAGGCTACAGCGGGTCAATGGTGGGGTTGGCAGCAGCGACAGCATGGGCATCGTTGTGACGCTACGGCTGATGTTGGTGCCGGCCATCACCCTGGTGATGGTGGGCGTGTGTGGCTGTGGCCGTGGCCATGCAAGCGCACTGTGCTGGCGAAACAGTTGCGGTGGCGGCTCCGGCGGTGGTGCGGGAGCGAGAGACAGTGCGCAACAACGACATGGGACCTATCAATGCGGATCTTGGGGCTCGATTGTGTGTGCGACTATGGGAGCAGGTGTCTGTGGCCAGGACAAAAGACTGCATGAAGGTCTCATTTTGAGCTCAAATACTTAGGAAAACGGCATCATATTGTTTAAAATTTTCTTACAACCATCAAGATCATCAAAGGGCATAAAAATACACTTTTTGTAGCGTCAATCACTATACAATGGGCACAATGGCGTGATAATGATGGGTGCACGCTGCACGCTGTGCGAACTTCGCCGGGTAGTCGTTTGTGCCCACTCCCACAACTTCCATTCTCCCTTGTGTAGAACGTGTCCAGAGCTAGGAACATATGAACCAACGCATTGTTATTGATCTCATACCAAGGTAGTCTGCGGGCGCAAAAACTAGTTCCAGCGGACTGTAGCAGGCTTTTGGACACACCTTGGAGTTTTACTTTGCTAGCAACTCTCCGCACAATAAAGAATGTCACGTTTGCATAAGATTGAGAGATGTAGACTGGTCGGCTGCATTGGGTCTTACGCATCTGCACTGGATGTTGTTGAACTCCAGGTTCAACAACATCCAGTGGCAGCCGTAACTTGTGCAGTGCTGCCCGAACCTTGAAAACCGCTGCCAGATATGGCAACACAGCATTTCAGACAGACTTTCTGAAATTTCTACCTTTTTCCAAGACACTTTTTGTGTTTGAAGTTCCACGTTGGAAAAAAAAACAATCAAAGGGACAAACACGTTTCACCCCCCCCAAAAACGGGTTGAATTCGTTCCTAATTCCACATCAATAATGTGCTTCAGAGCACAGCATTTAACATCAGGGACATTTGAAACTGTGCTATCATCATGTCCTGGTCCAGGATTGGGGAATGCCAGACCCAATGTGGGCTGCAAGCTGCTTATGAGTGAGTGCTAAGGCGATCGCTGATTCAGTGCCAACTGCTCGAATACATTGTCGCATCATAAAACCGCAGATGTCCGATTGACAATTTCAAATTTAACATGTGTGGCAAGTGCCCACTGAACATCCAAATAAAATGTTCAAAGCTGCAGATGGGTCTATCCTAGCTGTCAACTGCCTCACAACTGTCAACACAACAGCGCGAATTCGTCGCGCAAAACTGGCTATCTATGCCCTTTAAATTGCCTGCAGTGCACAGGAGTCCTGCCAACCCGTGAATCAATGAACAAAGACTTCCTCAAGTTTTTTGTCCAAATCTTCAATGATGTAGGCCATAGCAATGGCCTACTGCATTTACTCTCCCCATAACATTGACAGGATGTTAATTCCTTGAAAATGGCCATTGCATAATGAGCACTCATGCCGCAGTGTTGGTCAAAGTCATCGCGGCCTCCCAAAAGCCCCAACATGTGTGTCCACATTCCAGCTTCATGCCCATTTGAGGGGATACATGCCATGAGCCCAACGGTCACTGCCGCCCTGAGTGACCTCAGCCCAACAATTGCCACAAACTCCCCGACTACAATGACCCTTGTTTGCAAGAATGCTCGACAGAAAAAGACTCAAGTTGCCCGTGCATTGGCAGAGTGCATCCATATCTTGCAGTCGTGTACCGAGCCTAAAATTCCCAAGGGTCTGCAAGTGCGAGAGATTGATGAGGTATGTGGTAGTTTGCAAAATGGGTTCCGCTTTGAGATCATTTCATTGTTACTCACGGAGGATGGCAGGGGCTGAGGCCCGCCCTTGAGTAGCAACGTTTATTGAGTGCAAGAGCCAGTTTTTCAGTATCAAGGAAGGGCGAGTGGTCAGATGAAGGGCGACGATAGGTGATCTGAGATAATCCTTTGTTCGGTGATTGCATGTTTTAGCTTGGTCCATGTTGATGTGGACACCTTTTGGTGTGCTTATTTTGTTGATTTGCTTGCATATGTCAGATCGCATTTTTGGTGCCACCGCGTTTCGTACTCTCAACTGCGTGCGAAAGGGTTACGAACCGGGATAACTATGAAGGACATAATGAGGAGGTAAAGGCCCAGGATCCGGTGCTGATGGTGTAAGAGGGACAGCCCTTCACGACAGCTCCCAGGGACCACCAACCGCCAACTGCTAATCCCCGCCAACCGCCACTAACCGCCACCAACCGCCAACCGCCAAACCCCCTCAACCGGGACCACCAACCGCCACCAACCGCCAATCACCGCCAACCGCCAACCGCCAACCTTTGAAGTAGAGAAGGTCCCATGACCAGGAAGCAGAGAGCGTCCCCGTGAATGTTCGTTTCTGTTAGCGTTACGAAGGTCTTTTTTTCCGCTTAAGGACAGCCCTGTGTAGCGCAGGCCAATGTGTCCAAGCAGTGTTTCGCAGCACTTCGGTGGCTCTTGTTTCGTCATGTGCACAGCGAGACCCTCGTATTGGACTTCATGGTCAGAAGGGGCTTTTTGCTACTGAAGTGTTGCCATCTTTCTTCATTGTGGGACCTTACAAGTCATGGGTAGGTATGTGTTGATTTTCCGACGCTGCGCCCAATTTCGACAGAATCCCTACCTCAATCCAAATTTGTCAGCTTCCTTGCTGTGAGGTAAGTGAAGCTTTAGGCTTCTAAAGCGTGTCTCAACTGCTGCTGACCAGTCCCCGTCTGCCCACCTGTTGGTGATTTGTGGAACTCACAGGTTTCGTTTAGGGCATTGCCCAGCATATATCAAAGGCCCTCAAGATCCGCGAGATTTCCTCAGGGATAGTGGCATACCTTTTGGCAGAATTTCGGAAAATCTGAAGAGGCTGCAGCACAAGCCATTTTTCAGGTGTCTCAATAGGTACACTGGTTTGTGAAACATCCAGCACCTTTTATGTGACGATTTTGGATTTCAATTTGCTGCAATTTTCATTTGTTTTGCCTGTTGTCTTATTTGTGTACTCGTGTGTCCTCTTTGCTCATGTTTATGGCGCCACCGCCACAAAAATTTACAGCGTTGGCACTGTAAGCATTTTATTGAATTGTGCCCTTGCAACGCCCAAAACAGTATGGTGTCCAATTCATTGTTTTGCAAAAATGATGTAGTACCATCCACATACTGAACAAAAAAGGTGTGTTTGACCGAACTGACAGATATGTACAGAACGAAATGGGACAAAAATAGGTGTTGTCCGTACCAATTTTGGTGGATGCACTGTGGTGTAACAAAAAAACCCATTTTTACACTAATAGAATCAAAAGGGTGTAGAAATTTGGCACTGGAAAACAGAAAAGGTGTTAGGAGGATATACTGTTTTCGTCATTGGTTTGCCTCATTTTACTTTTTGAATTTCCAATTTTCACCCAGTTGTGCCAGGAGGTGGGAAACATGCGTTGTGCGCTCATTCTGGGTCAAAGTAATTTGTTTTGTGGCGCCCCCCCCTTTTCAGGGTTTTTGCTCATAGTGCACCCCAAGTTGCAGTCTCCTTACTTTGGGGATGTGATGCACTTCAGCTTGGGCCATTTTGATGCATTCCCACATGGGGTACCCTGCTAAGCCACTTTTATTCACAGGGGCGGTGGAAAAAAAATCGCAGAAAATTTTTGTACCCCCCCCCCTCCCAGAGGTACCACCCCCAAAAAAGGTACCGCAATTGTTAGAAATTCTTTTCCCAAGCAGAAAATTTGCTTGATGCGGCAGAGGGTGAAAAAATGGTTTTTACCCCATGCGCCCATTCTCCAAATACTCGGACTTTTCAGAAGAACCCAAAAACGGATGAAGAACATATTGGACCAAATATCAATACCATCCCTGAGCAGTGATTTATCAGAGATGGTCTGTACCCAAGTGGTTAAACAGTGCCTCTGTGAGTGAAAGGTTCTGGGTTCAATTCCTGGGGCTGGCAACCTACAGGAATCTAGGCATAGGTAGGGACACAAAGGCAAACTGCTTTTTTACTTTTTTTTCGCTGTGCTGTGCTTTGATTTTGTTCCCTTTTCTGGGACCCCCGAGGTTGCAGGGATTACGTAGCAATTCCGCTCACTTTCGGGCCCCCAAGAAGGCAGGGGTCATGCAGCCACAGAGAGCGGCATCCTGAAAAAAGGCATGGTTCAGTCTGGGTGGGACGCCACTGGCAACATGCCCTTAAACACCAATACCACCCATATCGGCTAAAATATCATGCCATGTCCAGTAATTCAACTGTACTTCAGCTGTTTCCGACTGTGCATGGGGTTTCATTGGTCCAGATGCGCTTCTTGTCTCCTAACCTAAATTCAGCCAGTTCCTGCCAATTCCTGTAGCGCGACATTTGTCAACATCTCTGCAGTGGCTCCTACAAACTCTTTCAGAACCCCCTCCCCCTATGACTCTCGTTTGCTGGGCAGTACTCTGCCTTTCATGTCTGCTTTGATTCCAAGCCAGAGTGCAGTGCAGTTGACCAGGTGTCATCAGACTAAACAATTCCAACCGGTTTTTCGGCCATGCCCTGTATTGCAACAGGTGTTTCCAACTTTGCACCACGTTGGGTACCCGTCACCGTGCCATTGGTCCAGAGATCGTTCTTTTAAAATGTTCGTTTTATGTGAGCCAGCATGGTTGGATTGCAATCCCAGGGGCGGACAATGCAGGAGAATCCCACAAAACGGTTGCTGAGACAGTGCGCTGCATGGCAGCTCGATCACGGGAGTCCAATGCATCCACTGTCCCGCTCGAACGGGCGGAAAGGAACCAGGGAAGACTGCACCTCCCAGGGCAAGCATTAGCCATCGAACAGCACTGGGTAGAACCTCCAGCACACAGGAAAAAGCCAATCAGTAAACCTCACCAGGGTGTTAATGCCAGTCACTTGTTTCAGGTTCAATCTGCACCCTCTGACGTTGACAGGCGAAGGAAAAATAGTTCAGGTCCTGATTCTTACCCAATGCGGCCGCCACAACCCCTCACCCTAAGTGGGATGACTACATAAACTTCCCCTGCAACATCTCCCTTGCTTGTTTGTTCAAACATTGCTCATATGGACCTTGTACGCCACCACAGATGGAGCCCCCTAGCACCCCAGGGGTAACGTGGGGATGCACAGTGCAAAAAAATGTGTCATGAGAGTGAGGTTGCCTCATGTCACCTCTCTAAATCGCAATGGCAGTCAGACAGGATTTTTTTTCCTTTCACATTCCAAAAAGAATGGTGTGCGCCTTGACATCCAAATAAAAGCAAAAAATGTTTACCTCATTTTTTGTGTGTGTCCAATGAGCGCTCATCCTACTTGTTTTTTTTATGCTGGTGTGCCACTTTCCCTGGCGACTCACGCCATGGGAGTACCTGGGAACCTAATGTCTCACGGTCTATGCCCTGCTGGTCGACATTTTTATGGAGGAAATGGGTGCAGGTCTTGGGGCTCACTGGGATGGAAAGGGGAAGGGGGGAGGCAGGTGCGGCTGTGGTGATTCAAGGGGTGTGTGCCCCAGCTAACTTTGTGCCCCAGCGCTTTGGACCTTTAATATGCCGAAACCCTCCTCACACATCTTTCCCCTCTGTACATGCATTCATGCTCAGGGACTGAAGAGGATTTCTACACGCAACCCATCAGTCCTGCACAGTGGTCGTTATACGATGCATATTGTTACCAAAGTGTAGAGCGTCTCATCAGTAATGGACAGTCGCAGCCATTGTGCTACTCTGCATACAACGTGGTATTGTTTCCTCTCTCAGGATACATGGCGGTGCAATAGGGCAGGCAGAACGTCATGGACGCACTTCTTTGTGTGTGTAAGCACTGCTGAAGGCCCATGCAACACACACATCAAGTCTGCATACATTTTTGAATGAGGGAACATATTCTACTACTGTTCAAGTATCCAGGCTCTCCCCAGGGCAGTGTACACCGCGCAGTGAGTTATGTACGGTCAGCCCAATAGCGCAAGCCACAGGGTTGGTAACCCACTGCTGTGGCACGACATGTTGGGCAGACATCGTGACCAAAAACCATGATTACCACACACCCCACGCCCACACACAAACACACCTACAATGCCTTGACCATACCTGCAGATGTGCTGTGCAGATTCAAATATGTGGTTTGAAAATGATCAGGGCTTCACTTACAATGCCAGGGTGATGCTCCCTGCACAATGCCTTGCCTGTGCGCAGACAACAACCAGGGAATCCCGATTTATCCCTCAGCGACAAGTGAGAACTTGGGCTAGAGGAACCGAAATGTATCCGAAAATTCCAAGATCCCATCAAATCCTAAGATGAAACCTGCAGTGGGTGTGAGACATTTAAAAATAGATGATCAAATCCGCGCGGCTGGATCCGCGTGGCTGGTGATCCACAGGGTGGCTCAGGGATGGTGCTGCTTGCTTAGATCACGGTGTTCCAATGTGTGCAGGGAAACCATACCATGTATATCAACGATTATCGCATGGATCCCTTCAATCCAAACCACTCAGATAGCACTCCCACCGCAGCCAATTGCTGCTTTGCAGAGATTCTCAGGAAAGGCATGATTTACGTGTTTGTGGTAACCACAAAGCGTGTGACTCCTGGGCAGGTGTGGCTGCAGCTGTTGCTAACCCAACCATAGGGTGTAAGATATTGGTGCGCATGTGTACCAGCCTACGTGAACCGTGGTGGATGGGAGCGTGCAACGTGTACTCCAAGCATTCTACCTAGCATTGGGACTTTTGGGTTACGGCATGACAAAACTCACTAAAATGTGGATGTCAAAAAAGCCACCTCCGTCTTCATCTTTTTTTTCCTGGAATTTTTGCCCCTCCACCTTCCTCCATCCACCCTCTGCCCTGCACCCCGGATGGATGGATGGATGGATGGATGGATGGATGGATGGCGTAAGCTTTTGGGGGGCACACCCTTGGGACACAAGCGCCGAGGCTCTGAATGCTTACGGTCCCTGCCAGCTATGCTTGTCGAGTTCGGATTTCGGAATTCAGTTTTGTTGAACGCTCAGGGCACGGATGTTGACCGCCGGTGTGCCGACCGGGCACAACATAGGCAACTTGGTACTGACAGGGCCTCCCCTACCAGCACGTAGCGAGTTGAAGGAATGGTCTACGAAGCACACAGGCACATTGCAGCACACAGGCATCAGCACTACGCGGAGGCGAGACTTGAAATTCTAGAGATCGAGTTCGTCCTCGGAGGTCGAGTCAATCGACAGGACCTGTGAGTCCTCAGAAGAATCGTCTGATAATGAGTCCACGCGGGAAGGGGCATCATCCTGCACCGGGTCCCATGAGTCCCGAGTAACAGCGATAATGGCTGCACGCAACTCAGGGGAGAACACAAAGGGGGGATCGGACACAGTTATGTGGACCCAGCCTAGTGGCACTGCATCCAAATCACGGGCTCCTGAGATCCACACCCCCGACCACAGGGCAAGAGGTGGCGACACAGGGAGAGACACGCTAAAGCGAGGCAAGGGAGCCCCAGTCAGCCGTTGCTCTGGCTGGGGACACATGGGAAGAGTGGAACAGGCCTGAGATCCGGGGGAGCCTACATGCGCCAGAGCTGTCGCGACGTCCACTGTATCCTAGGGGAAAGGGCACGGCCAGGAGCCTAGGACAGAAGCAACAGCAAGGGCGTCGCGGCGTGAGGCAGGATCGTAGTTAATCCACGTCGCAGCCGCTGTGAGGAAGGCAACCACTAACTCATCTATGACAGAGGGGGGGAGGGGAACACCAGGGGAGACATACACCGCCCCGATCCGGTCAAAAACCACGTCAGCACACATCTCCGGCGGGGGGAAGGGGAGGCAGGGTGGACAAGGGTCCAGAGAATGTAGACATCATCTGACTGAGAGCTGAATTGAGTCACAAAAGACCAGGCAATCGTCCCTACCTGCTTGTGCAAAGCGCCCGCGGGCGCATGAAACCCCACGAATGAGGCACCCGCAGTGTGTACACAATCAAAATACAGAAGAGAGCCCCAAGAATGGCAGGGACTGCGACATATAAAACAGTGAAAATCCAGACGCTCAGACACATGACAAAATGGTGCAGAACGCAGCCAGAGAGCAATTTTGAAAGCAGGGTTAGGCAGAAGGCCAGAGGACAGGCAACGTTCCCAGCATGCAGTGTCAAAACCACCAGCGTCAGGGGACCGTGCCCGACACACACCTGAATATTTGGTATGTAAAGCAGAGACAACATCACAGACCAAGTGTGAACCATCAAAGGTAGTGAGGGGAGGGGGACAGTGAAGGGTCTAGCTAAAAGCAAGCCTGCCTTGGCCAGCCTGTCAGCCTCAGCCTGCCAAGAGTTGACGAGGTCAACACGGAGGGTATCATGGTGCGCGAGAACAAAACATTTGGGGACCGGACCATAAGCCAGAAAAGAGGCATAGTCCAACCGTAGGGCATCAACCCACACACACCGAGAGGGCTTGCCCCCACGCGAACCAAAACTCGCAACCAGATTATGGGCCACAATGCCTAACACATCGCTCACGGCCACAGACAGCAGCCACAAGAGCCACACCCCTAGACACCCTGCACCCCGGAGGTCCTTTTGGCAACTCGGCACCCCAAGGGCAAGGGGGGGGGGGCAGGGGTCCCATACCACCCACCCACCCATCTTAGACCCACCCACCCATCTACCCACCCCTTAAAAGATTGGGCCAAAATTTTGCTTCGGTGCCTTCGGCGCAATCAATCCATGTATCCCCCCCTGTCCAACGAACACTGTGTCCAACGAACACTTCCGGTCAGACCATATTTTTAGAGGATCTAATTAATTAGGTACTTAATTAGGTACCGGGTACCGCGGTTTCAGGCTAAAGGTTGGGCAAATGAGGGGCTGTTGTGATGTATCTTGCAGTTTTGGTGGGCAAGTTTGTAAAGCAGGTTGCGAGGGAATGGTGCCCCTCAACTACAGGTCCTCTATTGCCCACCATGACTGATTCTCTGCTTCCACCATTTCTGCCCATGCCAAGAACAAGAAGGGCCCCAAGACCGGGGAGCATGTTCAATTTTTCCACATGAAGCAGGACCACAGCAAGGGCTTCTACTCTGAAAAGTGCTACTTGGAGGCCTCCCTCGCATTGTGCTTCGAATGGGCTGGGTACATTGTTCCTCGGGATGTGTTACCGAACGTTTTGTCCAACGAACACTCCTGTTCGGACCGTGTTTTTTAAGGACAAAGTTGTTCATAGGACACGTGGGGGGGAGGTGCCTGCTTTGTACTCTGCACTGCATTCCTTGTTCCGCTGTTGTTACCTCCGTTTGTCTGTTGCGTTTTGTGGCCCTGTAATACAGCTATGGCATCTATGTTAATGGAGTGGAGGAAGCCTGAGGCTTCCCTTCATGGTCAGGGTTGAATGTCTCCAATCGCAAGCGTGTAATGGACAGTTTGAAGGAATTGTGTCGAGGTTCACGGTTGCTGCGGTATGAATGAGCTGCAGAGAGTGGCTAAAGCTGCAGCCCTTTTGCCTTTAGAGAGTCGGAACCCCCATTGTGGAATTCAGTATGGCAATTGTTGTTTGCTAGTGATCTTTATTTTCATGATGGCTCTCACGATTTCAAAAACCCAAAGGTGGAAATTTTTTTTGCAATTTTTCTTTTGTGATCAGTTTCAATTTGGACTGTAGACATCACTGACACTAGCATCAAGATCTGCAACACCTTTTGAGCCCTGTCCACCAACCTTCATTTTTGGCTCAGACAACCTGCTGCTTGGTCGATACCAGTTGCATCATGCGGCCCACAGTATATTGACTGGCATTGTGGGTAACAGTATTTCGCGATGCAAATTTTGCATGCATTTTGTGCTCGACACAACGCTCCGTGCTCATGTTCTCAGGAACTTTTGATAGATTATTCCGATGCCTATTGGGATGCACTCAGAGCTCAGAATATCCGGATCAACGCATGTGCAAAGGTCTGATAGGACAACAGTTGTGGGACGGGTCACGGGTTCCTTCAGGGGACCGGAAGTTTTCTATATTTGCATAATTTAGGAACATCTTGGGACCTGGGATGGCAGATGGCAATCGGCAGTCGGTATCATGTTCACAAGGGGTGCGCACAGTGTCCACAAACTGTGCACAGTATCTACAAAGTGTGCACAGTGTGTAGCAAGCATGCATGGTGTAGGAAAATTGTGCAGGATACATTGAAAGGTACCTTCTGTCTAGACACTGTGCCCCCGTTTGTAGCGTGTGCGGCGTCTGTAAACTGTGCACAGAGTGTATGAAGTGTGTACATCCGCGAAATATGCAGCAGGGCTCCAAAGTGTGCACAATGTGTACAAAGTGCACAGTGTCCACGTCCACACACTGTGCAGAAGATCTACAAAATGAGAGTGTCTACAAACTGTGCACAGTTACAAACAATCCATGCTGTCTACAACCCGTGGAAAGTGTCTTTAAACGATGAACAGTGTCTGCAAACTGTGCACAGCGTCTACCAGCTGTTCACAGTGTCTGTACACTGTAAGTGTCCGCAACCTCTGCACACTGTCTACAAACTATGCACACTGCCTACACAGTGCATATTCCTTGACTTCTTTTTGTATTATTGGCCTTGGCCTTTGGTAATCATTGCTGGGGCTGCACGCTCTGGAAGGCACACTGGCATCATGTTTCAATGCACGGATTGCACAAACACTCAAATGACCCACAAGCCTAGCCCAGCTCTGTTGGCAGGAATTCGTTTAATTTCCTCAAAAAAAAAGGCGCTCTGGCTATGTTCATTGTAGAATGAGTTCGTACACACAGTTTTGGTGGGTATTGTGCATGCTTATATGTAAAATGCTAATTAAAGGCGTAAAACCTGACGAGCATGTCCCCACAAACCCTGAGAAAGCAGTGGTTATGTGGCCATTGTGTTTGGTCCCCGCTTTGTGGCCATGAGAAGCTCCCATGGTCGCCCAGGGGCGCGTACCTCACAGCTCGTTCGGGAGTGTAACTAGGGGAGGCGCCCCGTTAGCCTGACAAGCAACCTGGGGTGTGGCGTTGCCGCTGTGAGAAACTGCCCCTGCCCGCCGGCTACTGCGGATAGGTTGTACTGGGGCAGGCCGGACTGCACTGGGGAGGGCGGGATTTGTAATGGGTGTCCTATGACCCAGTTTTTCGAGTTAATAATTCTAAGAATTACTACTTTACGATGCGAGGGGGATGAATCCCCATTCCAACGGGGTGGGGCCAAGGATCCCCCTCTTCTGAAAACCGGAGGCCTGGCCAGGCCCAACATGTAGGCATGCGGGCCCAGGGAGGTAGGTGGGCATGAAAAACAATCCTGAGGCTTAATTCGGCGCGCGACGACCTTGTGGCGCCTGTGGCGCGCCCTACAACAGCCCTGCGGTGCGTTTTTGGAATAACTTGGCGATGGTGCGATTCTACACCACGCTTTGCACATTGAGCTAGGGCAGTATTTGTTTGCAGGGGGTGATGGTGTCAAGAGACGTGCAGCCCCCACCTCCCCCTGGGGTACCATTTTTGTGGGCAAATACCTCAGTGGCTGTTGAATGGAGGTTCTTTCTTCTTATTGCAGGTTTTGGTGTTTTTTGGTTGCAAAGACAATTATTCCCAGTCTGCGGTGTCTGCAGCGCACGATTGTACCCCTCTCTGGGGATAACGGACGGAATGAATGGTGAGGCGAAGAATAGAGGTGAAAGAGGATAAGGGAGGGGAGCGAGAGGTTGTCTCAGGTACCATACAGTGAGCAGGCTATGCCAGCTCACCTTTGTCTGGAACAAAGAAAGAAAGAAAGAGAACAAGGAAGAGGAACGAGTGATTGGGATCCGCATGTGGTGTCTGATCAACTGAGTAGGTCTGGAAGCTTCCCGTCCCAGAGAAGAGGCGATTTATTTTGCCTTTCTCATCTGCAGTTGCTAGCAACGATGCAGTTTCGTGAACCTTGTCTTCAATGCGAAGCAGAGCGGGTGCGCTTGGACTCTGCACAGGACGCAGACAGTGCTGCTGAGATGTGGGACCAGCAGTCCACTGCCGCAGATCATTGCCATTTGACGCCAAGCCGTTGCCAGTCCCAAGCGCAGATCCTTGCACTCAGCACCGCTGGCCAGGATGTATGGCACGCTGAACCAGGTAAAGGAAAGAGTACAGCCCGGGTTAGTGGTAATGGTGTGGAGCAGACTGCACGGCACTCCACAGGAAAGAATGGGGCAGCTTGCACAGGCCTTCATTGGGAGGGGGATGTGCCAAGGGCTTGGCAAAAAGGGAACGGTAAGCATAGGCCTGGAGGGCTGGTAGCAGGGGTGGCAGTGAGCATGAGAAGAAAGGCAATGGGCGACGCAGGGGCATACTGCTAAGTCCGAATACATTTTGGTGTTGGCAAAACGCCTGATACTGATGCAAGATTGGGTGTATTAGGAAGGGCTTTGGGAGGGTATTTACTGCTGATGGAAAGCAGGGGTACTATGCCATAATGCAGGGTCAGCGTAATGGCAATCTAGGATGGGAGAATGTTGAGTGCAATGCGTGCATTGCGTACAGTGCAACTATTTGGCTGTCCACCCGAACCAAGGATTTGTAGTCTGTGCCACCAGTGGGACAGAGTAATAATGTGGTCCCCCGCTACCGCTCAAAGATGTTTGGCCTGATAGTGTTCTCCGGTTTGGCCATCTCCATTGTATGGATTGTGGTCACACACACACACACACACACACACACACACACACACACACACACACACACACACACACACACACACACACACACACACACACTGTGTGTGAAGTACACCAGCTCCTGCCCTGGCCACGTTGCACCCTCAAGCAATGGGGAGTACGGCATTGCTACTCGCGGGGCCATCAACGTGTGTGTACGCCTGTCCCCACACATCGAAAGTGCACGCTCTCAGCGCAGCCTCTAGGCACAAACAAAAAACCCTGCCTCTCGAGGCCTGTGCGACCGCCCCTAAGCGCAGGAGACCCAAATCACCACCACCCCCGTCCCCCCGCGCGCCTGTACCACAGGGGCTGGAGGAGATAGGTGCAGAGGATGCAGTGTCACGCCAACTTTTTATGCTGCGGCATGGAAGATCAAAGTCAGCGGTTGCATAACCAACACAAATTAGAGGTTCTGATTCCGTAGAAGGGGCAGGAGCACCACCGCAAAGAGGCATCAGCGATCTGAGCCAAATGGGGCGGCTGCCTACATGCCTACCTCACAAATAGTACTGCTAACCCCTAACCCTTCCGTCGCAAGAGCGGCCAGGACATTAAAAGCCTTCAACCCCACAAATAGTACATCACACAGGGTCTGCATAGGGTGCCGTGGCTGCCTTGCTCGTTTCCCCCCCACCCGTTGTGCCCTTTTCTGTGGGGGGGAGGGGGGGAGTAGCTGCCCTGGTTGCCCTGGCACGGCCCCTGGGGGGAGGGTTGGTCCAGCTCCACCTGTGCTGTGGAGGCCGCCGCCCCCCGAGGGATGGGGGTGGGGGTCGACCGATGTCCCCTGCTCTTGCCTCCCCCCCCCCCTTGGGGGGGTCCGCGACCCCCGGGGGGGGGGGGGGGGGGCAATGCCCTCCCTTGTGGCTGATGACCCCGCCCGCGCCGCCGTCATCCGGCAGGAGACATCCCCCAAAATATACGCTAGCCCTCAGGAGGGGGGGAGGATGAGGACGCGGTTGTACCCCCCCCGGGCGTGTGTGTCCGTCCGGGCGCCTGCCGGCGCGCGTGACGCCTGCAACCGTTCCCCGTGTGCCCCCCCTTGCCTGGTGGTTCCCCCTAGGGGTAGCGGGGAGGGCGGGAAGGGCTGCCTGAGCCCTTCCCGCTCGTTTAACATACCGGAGCTGCGTAGGCTGCCTCCCCCCCCCTTGGAGATGCATGTGGGGGGGCTGAGGGCTCCTCCGGGCGTCGCGTGCACTCGTGATCTGCTGGGCACGCTCGTCGCGTCACGCGCCCTGGTGAGGGAGATTGCGAGCGGGGGCGTTTGTGCGCGCTTGGCGAGCCCCGCGCGGCCTGGGACGCCTCCACGGAGCCGGCCCCGGCCGGCTGCGCGGGCTGCAGCCACACCCGCAGCGCTTGTGCCGCCACGCACGCTTGCGCCGCGTCCATGCGGTGTTCTTCGTGAGCCCGCTGGCAGCAGTGCTCGGCGCCCCGCTGCACACAGGCGGCACAGAGCGGGGCCCGGTGTCGTGCGCAAGGGCCACCCGCGGCGGCGGTGCCGCGCGGCCAGGGCCCCGCTTCCTGCCCCTTGCCGGTCGCGCTGCACCCGCCGGCGCGGCAAGCGCTGAAAGGGCCGTTGGGGCTGCAGCCCTGGTCGTGCCGGGGGTCCAACAGGAACACATCCTGCTGCCCTGCTCCCGGTCGCGCCAAGCGCCGCGTCCATAGCGCGCGGCAGTGCGCCTCCAGCTGGCGCATTTGGAACAGCATGGCGTCCGGGCGCGCGAACAGTGGGCGCACCGCCCTCTCCAACACACCTGAAGCCCCCCGGCGGCAAGAGGGATTTGGCCATCCATGCACACCCCCTTGCCGTGCAGAAGGTCCCTTGCTTGCAAATGGGGCTGCAGCGCATCCAGGGCCATTTTCAGCACTTCGCCCCTGGTGCGTAGCGGCAACGTGACCCCCCGCAGCCGGTGGTCGCTGGGGGCCCGGAGAGCCTGCTCCGCGTGGGCCTCGAAGTCTTGGGCCAGCTCCATGTACGTCACGTGGCCCTGCCCTGGTAGCCACCGCAGTCGGCTAGCCCACTGCAGGAGCGCCATCGCGAAGGACGCCTCGCATGGCCACCCCGGCGGCGGGCCGGCGCGCAAAGCCAGCGGCGCCGTTGGTGGTGCCGGGCGATGTGGGCCTGCGCCCAGCTATCCCCAAGGGTAGCCCCGGCGCGCATCGGGAGGGCGTCTGCGCGCGATCGCAAAGACCGAGGGGCCCGCGCCCTCTTCTCGACGTGCCGCGACTTCCGCTCCCATGCGTGCCGAAAGCACCGCCAGATGCATGCCATACAGGCGGTACATGAGCCGCCCCGCCTGCTTCACCTTCTTTGGTCGGACCAATGTTGCCGGCAACAGGCCGTCGCACGCAGGCACACCAGCAACGCTGATGGGAGGGCCAGTGCCGGACAACTACGCTGCCTCGGCCCGCACCAGCGGGAGCCAGGCGGCCCGCTGTGTTTGCCACCGCGGGCAGTCCCATAGGAGATGGACCTCCGTCTCCGGGGGGCCCCCGCAGTAGGGGCAGGCTGCTAAATCCGAAATTTGATGCTTCCAGACCCGCGCCCCGGTCCACGTCGCCCCGGCTTGTAGTGCTCGCAGCAGCGAGCGCTCCGTCTCCGAGCTGGCCACCGTCATGCCCTGGGTGCATACCTCCGCCCCTAGCCCCCAAAAGATGGCTGGTCGGCGCCGTTTGAGCGCCGCCAAACGCTGCGACGCTGCGACTGTAATGCTGCGACTCCCGCACCCGGTGGCATACCTCGCCCCAGGCCCCTAGGACCAAGTGTAGCTGTTCGCGCTGCCCCGGCACGCGCCACAGCACAGGGCCCCAGCATTCAAGTAATGCAAGGGGCACAAGGGGGTGCGGCACTGCTGCAGCCGCCACCACGAGGGGCATCCCCGGGTGCTGGGGGGGGGGGGTCAACAGTGTCTGGCGGTTCAAGGGGGGGGGGGGGCAGCAGCAGCAACTGGGCACTATGCCCTTCGGAGGGCCGGTGCGAGCATCGGCTCCCTCGTCCGGAGGAGGGGGCGGGGGTCCAGCAGGGGCGGGAGCAGCGGTGCTGCCACGCAGGGGCACGCAAGAGCCGCAGCGCGGCCACGGGAGGGCCTGGGAGGAGGGCACATAACCCGAGGCGGACGTCCTTCCGCCGCGCCGCGACACACCGGGGGGCCAGGGGTGGGATAGGGCAGGCCACAGGCAGGCTCTAACCCGCTGATCCCTAACCCTCCCGTCACAAGAGCGGCCAGGACATCAAAACCCTTCAACCTCACAAATAGTACAGATCACACACACACACACACACACACACATGCCTGCAAAGGCCTACACGGCATTCACCAGGTCTGCTGAGATCCCCACACCAACCAATCACCCCACCAGCCCCCAAAACGCAGGAGGCCAAAAACACCACCGCCCTCGTCCCCCCCGTGCCTGTCCCACAGGGTCTGGAGGAGACTGCAGCCGAGGACACCGTGGCCCGCCCGCTTTTTCTGACGAGGCACGGGAGAGCCAACCCTCTGGTTACTTAACGAACAAACCACTGAGGTTCTGATTCCGCAGAAGGGAGGGGACCAACGTTCCACAGAGGCCTCAGCACACCTGAGCCAAATGGGGCGTCCAGCCCAACGCTGCACAAGGATCCACCTCTAAAAGTACAGATCACACACACACACACACACACACACACACACACACACACACACACACACACACACACACACACACACACGCACACGTGGATCAAAACCTACGGGCGGCACACCTGTAGGGCTTGGACACGAAATGATGGTTTGCAGATTGTGTGGGAATGATAGGAATGCTGAACCTCGCAGTTTGAGCATGATTGGAATGATCCCCTCGGCACATACACACACATGTGGTTGAATAATCCCTAACCCATTGTTCGAATCGTCCTTGTCCCCATCATTCAGGGGTAAACAGTCCATGTAGCACACATGCACAGCAATTGTGGAGTTTCTGCGCGCCTGGGGCATCCGGACGACCGCGAGGCAAGCGTGGCATGTTTGAAGGGGTGGTTGTGGACGAAGCTGTCGCTAAACCCTTGCGACCAAGGAACAATAACACAGCGGACACAGTGGTATTGGAGAAACCCCCAGTTTAGGTGAACCCCTCCATGGGGGGGGGGGGGGTTCACCACCACAGAGGGGGGTTTTTATCACCTAAACTGGGGGTTTTTGGGGGGGGTTGCCTACGGATGTGGTTTTTTTCCACCCTTTTACCGTTAGCCCGTGGTTTCCACCGGGTGCCATGGCAGGTATCTCTGAACCCATGCTGCTCTTTGTCAACCCTTCTCATGGGCTGCAGGTTGCCGGTCGTGCTGTACAACATCCTGGCCAGGTTCTTTTGGAATAAGTGTGTGCATGCTGTTACCAGCATTGAGGACAACTCGGGCTTGCGTGGGGGGTGGCTTGCATAACGATTGTGTTTGATGCAATGGGGGTCAATTGTGGCCCCTGGTTCATTATGCCATGGTGGGAGGGGGGTACTTTTGTGACCAGGTGAAGGGGCGGGGTTTCTCCCTGTTTTTGGGTTTTTTTGTGCATTCGGTGGGGTGGTTCACCCTTTTGCAGACCCTCACCACCCAGCATGCCAGCTGTCTCAGGGAGGACTCTGGCCACCACTCCCGCAGCCCAAGCTGTGAGCTGACTTCCTTTGGCAGGGGCGTTCGCCGCCCCTGGCCGTGTGCCTGGCGCCCAAGGGTGCCCTGTGGAGTGCCCTGTGGGGGTGGAGGGTGCTACCCTCTGCTGGACTGGCCCGGCGGAGCCGGGCTGGGGTTCGGCAGCCCGGGGAACAGTTGCACCGCCACCAGGCCAGCGGCGAGCGGAGGTGAACCGTGTCCACTGTGTCCACTAGGAGGCTGTCCCCCCGGCCGTGGTGTACGGCGGCAATGGTGCCCCGTTGGGGGGCGGCGGACGCCAGAGGCAGAAACAGACTTACCGCCACAGACGCAAGGTCCTGCCTTTGCGCAGGACACGGTGCGCCGCTCTACGGTGGAGGTCATCGCGCGGCCGCAGCTCGAGGTTAATTGATTTCGGTCCCAATTTTGATATCAAAAGTGGAAAAGACAGAAAAAAACCAAGCCGTGCAGCTGAAAATCGCCAAAGTTCAAGATGGGGTTCAAGGAGCCATTATGCTGTTTCTGAATGTGGGGTCTTTTGTTTTAAAGCACAGCGTAATGCAAAAAGATGGGGAAAAAAAGGATTTCGGACATCCAAAACAATATATTGATAATTTTCGTCCGCAAATGTTGTTGGGAATTATTATTTGTAGTATGAAACACTACCATAACACTGTACCTACGTGTTCTAGCAACATCACTTTTTTTAAATACATTTCAGAATTTTATTGTAACCGGGTGATTGATACACAAATAGGTAGTTTCATTTAAAATATTGGTGCCGCCACAATTTTCCGCGGTTTTTGGGCACTCAATTTTTGCCAACATTTGACAGGTGCAAAAATACTCAGTTTATTACATGTCCCTGTTCAGCCTGCAGCTGTAATATTTTTGCTCTCTGTACAATCAATGCAATTTTGATGCGAAAACCGGCGATTTATCTGTAATGGAAATTAGGTTTTGATTCATTAAAATCTGACACAACAGGCTTTAGTTACAACTGTTCCATATTGTGTCATATTGACAATGTGTATTTCGTTTTGTCCGATGCACCCAATTTCTTGAGTGAAGGTAGATGGTACACAATTGATCATAGCAAATATTTGCATTATTCGTACTTAGGGGGAAAATTTTCTTTTTTTATGCGGCATTTTTGGCCCCCATTTGCCAATTTAGAGGATGTGCACAAGGTACAAACACAATTATTTTAATGCAACTAGGTTTTGTGTCAATGTGCAACAGGAGAGGAAGATGCGCACCAAGCACGATCAATTAAGGTGACGGACCCATTTCACAACCATTTCATAGGGTATGATATATGGTGTCGCGATTCTGCTGGTCTAAACATGTTCTTTGCTTTCTTTCGGAAACATATGATCACACGGTCGAAATCGTGCCGTGTGACTCCATGCTGCGTAACAAAAGGTCGCACATCCACACAAAAGAAATTCCTTCTTGTAGAAAGGACATGGAAGCACACTCTTCTCTAAATAGCATCAAAGGTTTGCTACCAAATACTTGGACGGCGATGCAGGTAGGATCATTGGCATGGTTTGCGTGGTGGTGGAGTGCGCGGAGCGCGTAGCAATGATTTGCGACTTTCACAGCAATTTCGGTCCCAAAAAGAGCTGCACACGCAACGGCGGCAACTTGTAATGAGGGCACAACTCCGCACCTTCTTGCTCCTTTGCCTCGATTGGCCATGGCACTTCGCATTGACAAGTAGCAAGGTGCGCGGTACACAACAAAGCGGGAGTGCGCTTAGACCTCATTGCAGATTTTTAGCGAGCGGCAACTGAGTTTCCACAGAGGAAAAATATCTCTGGACGCAATTGCAATTGTTAAAGTCACAATGTTCAGTCAACTAACAACGGCCGCCTTCGCTTCTTCAAGCGGTGTTGCCCTTTTGGGCAATGCTCAGGTGTAAAGAGAGAAGGTATAAGGCTTGAGGAGCAGCGCCCTCGTTACCTTTTCCTTTGGCCCTCAACGGCCGGCGCGCTCCATCTTACACTACCCTCCAAAAACTGCTGGACCATCTCAGAATCCGAAGCAACCATCTCGCACTCCCCCACCCAGCCCACTTAACTGAAAATCGCTGAATTTTTCTCCTGGCCACCCACAGCACATCTCCGACCCCCCTAGCCCCGCACCATCCCCCCTACAGCCCTTTCCTCCTCCCTGCCGACGGCCGTGTTTCGTCAAAGCCAAAAAACCAAATGCGTTACCTCGGTCACCGACAATCAAGGCTCCCGCCCGCGTAAATCTCAACGCAAATCCAGCCAATCACAATACCGCCTCGCTCTCAGCCCTCACAACCACGATCCAACCAAAGAATGCGGCGCGGACACCGCCACGCGATCACGCAAAAGATCACTTCTCTCTTCATTGCCATCCCGGTTGCTACAATTCTGCCCCCCAAAAGTGACACAGCCCCCCCCACCCCACCCCTTTGCCCCCCCCCCCCCCCGTATTATCAGAATCTTTGATGAACCAATTCCCCGACCATTGTGGTGACGTGTTTGGGGCCTTGGCCGGGTTTGTGCATTCGATGGGCTGGTTCACCCTTTTGCAGACCGTCACCACCCAGAATGCCACCTGTCGCAGGGAGGACTCTGCCCACCTCTCCCGCAGCCCAAGCTGTGAGCCGACTTCCATTTGCAGGGGCGTCCGCCACCCCTGGCCGTGTGCCTGGCGCCCAAGGGTGCTCTGCGGAGTGCCCTGTGGGGGTGGAGGGCGCTACCCTTTGCTGGACTGGCCCGGCGGAGACGGGCTGGGGTTCGGCAGCCCGGGGAACAGTTGCACCGCCACCAAGCCAGCAGCGAGCGGAGGTGAACTGTGTCTATGTGTCCACTCGGAGGCTGTCCCCCCGGCCGTGGTGTACGGCGGCAATGGTGCCCCGCTGGGGGGCGGCAGACGCCATAGGCAGAAACAGACCTACCGCAAAAGACGCTAGGTACTACCTTTGCGGAGGACACGGTGCGCCGGTCTATGGCGCAAGTCATCAAGGTTAATTGCTTTCGATCCCAATTTTGGTATCAAAACTGGAGAACACAGAAAAAAACCAAGCCGTGCAGCTGAAAATCGCCAAAGTTCAAGATGGAGTTCAAGGAGGCTTTATGCTTTCCCCTAATGTGAGGTCTCTTGTTTTAAAGGACAGCGAAATGCGAAAAGATGGGGGATAAAACGACTTTGGACATCCAAAACAATATATTGATAATTTTCGTTCGCAAATGGTGTGGGCATTATTTTTTGTATTATGAAACACTACAATAATACTGTACCTACGTGTTCTAGCAACATCACTTTTTTTTAAGGCATTTCAAAATTTTAATGTAACAGAGGGATTCATACACTAACAGGTAGTTTCATTTAAGATATTGGTGCCGCCACAATTTTCCGCGGTTTTTGGGCACTCAATTTTTGCGAACATTTAACAGGCGCAAGAAAACACAGTTTATTACATGTCCCTCTTCAACCTGCAGCTGTAATCTTTGATCTCTGTACAGTCAATGCAATTTTGATGCGAAAACCGGCAATTTATCTGTAATGGAAATTAGGTTTTGATTCATTAAAATGTGACACCGTAGGCCTTAGTTACAACAGTTCCATATTGTGTCATATTGACAATGTCTATTTCATTTTGTTCAATGCACCCAATTTCTTGAGTGAAGGTAGATGGTACACAATTGACCATAGCAAATATTTGCATTATTCTTACTTAGGGAGAAAATTTTCTTTTTTTATGCGGCATTTTTGGCCCCCATTTGCCAATTTAGAGAACACGCACAAAGTACAAACACAATTATTTCAATGCAACTAGGTTTTGTGTCAATGTGCAACAAGAGAAGAGGATGCGCACCAAGCACGATCAATTAAGGTGACGGACCCATTTCACAACAACTTCATAGGATATGATATATGGTGTCGCGATTGTGCTGGTCTAAATATGTTCTTTGCTTTTTTTCAGAAACATATGATCACACGGTCGAAATCTCGCGGTATGACCCCATGCTGCGTAACAAAAGGTCGCACATCCACTCAAAAGAAATTCCTTCTTGTTCAAAGGACATGGAAGCACACTAAAAAAACCAGCAAAAGTTTGCTACGAAATACTTGGACGGCGATGCGGGTAGGATCATTGGCATGGTCTGCGTGGTGGTGGAGTACGCGGAACATGTAGCAATGATTTGCGACTTTCATAGCAATTTCGGTCCCCAAAAAAAGCGGCACACGCAACGGCGGCAACCTGTAATGGGGACACATCTCCACACCTCATTCCGCCTTTGCATTGATTGGCTATGGCACAACAAAGCGGGAGTGCGCTTAGACCTCATTGCAGATTTTTAGCGATCGACAACTGAGTTTCGACGGAGCAGAAACATCTCTGCACGCAATTGCATTTGTTAAAGTCATTATATTTAGTAAACGAACAACGGCCGCCTTCGCTTCTTCAAACGGTGTTGCCCTTTTGGGCAATGCATAGGTGTAAAGAGAGAAAGTATAATGCTTGAGGAGCGCCCTCGTTACCTTTGCCTTTGGCCCTCAGCAGTACCTTAAAAAAACTCCTGGACCCACCCGCGCTTACCTCAATGGAAAACCGGCCAATCACAGGCATCGCCTCGCTCTCAACCCTCACAACCACGATCCATTCAAAGAAAACGGCCCTGACACCGCCCCGCGAACAGGCAAAAGATAACATCTTTTTTCACTGCCATAGCGGTGGCTACAACTCTGCCCCCCAAAAGTGACAGAGCCCTCCCACCCCATCCTTATGAGCCCCGCCCCCCCCATTCTGAAAAAGATGACCCTCTCTCCCCGTTTTCCTCATTCACACTCAACTAGCTACCGTGTTCATTCCGTCATTGTAGATAGCGGGGCTGTCTTTTGATGAACTGATTCCTGGACCATCGTGGTGACGAGCTTGGAGCCTTGGCCGGGTCGTAAAAGTTCATTTTACTAAGGCATGGCGGTCCCCCGCCGAAAACATTGCACCAAAGCGGCCAGACCACGGGCGAAGCGTTCATGGCGGCCCGAAGTTCACCGAAGGCAGCTTGTGTTGGACACAATTCCCAACCCCACGTGCGGAAAACACTGCACATATGCACCAGGGGCCCGGGAGATGTCACACTGCACAAAAGGTTTGCCGCGGCAAGCTGAGTGCAATGTGATGGGTGCACTGAGGCACACAGAAAAATAAAAGAGCACATGCAGAAACAGACGGATGAAACTGCCATAAAGATATATGAAAGGAACGATGCAGTCCAAAAAACAGGACGAAGGAGTGCTGGTCGGAATTGAAAGAGAGAGTTAGGGCGAGAAGGGGCTGTGGGAAGGGGGGGGGGTAAACTAGGCTAAATGGAGAAACGGGGAGGGAGGGTGGTGAGTTGTGGCTGGGCTGCTGTCCGTTGTGGTGGTGGTGAGGGGGGGGGGGGGGTGCAGGCAGGGTAGGTGACAGATGACTGGGCGATGAGAGGTGTCATTTGATTGCTGTCTAGTGTCTGGTGAGTGGTGTCTGGAGTCGATGGCTGGTGTCAGTGTCTAGAGGGTGAAACCTAAGCCCTGGTGACTGAAGTCTAGTGCCTAGTGTAGGACGAATGTGACAGGTGTCAGGGGACTGAGAAGTGGTGTCTGTTGTTAGGAGACAGAGGAATGGTGACTGGCAGCAAGGCTGCTAGGGACTTGTGGCTGGGGTATGACGGTCCAGATAAATGGTTGTGCTGGTGTCTGGGGACCGGTGGTAGAAGCAAAAATAAGTCCAAGGGATGGTAATCGGCGTAGGAGGAGTGGAAGAAGTCCAGTGTTTGGTGTCCGTCGATTGAGTCGAGGGAGTGGTGGGGTAGGCGCAGGCGAAACAGTAAAGGTAAATGCGGGGGGGTGCAGAGTGGAGGATGTGTTAAGTGAAGCGCGAGCCTTAAGAGACAGTCTGTTGAGGGGGGATAAGCCTGGGGAGATCAGGAGGGTGGGATGATATTGAATGTGTTGCTGAAATAGTGTGTGGCTGAAGCCGTGTCTGGAGAGGTGAAAGTGAGGTGGATGAAGTTATGTTTTGGGGTTTAGCTTTAAGACCAGTGTGGCATTGTGAGTTGGGCTTTTTGTTGACGGGAGGGTGGTTAGGAAGGTTTGGGCAGGAAAGGTTTACAGGGTGGGTGGTGGAAGTGCTGAACTCCAAGAGGGATGTTCCAAGGGCTCCTGATGGAGATGGGCACGAGTGTGTCGAATTTGGGAATGTGGTTCTCGTGGAACCATTAGCTGAGTTAGACCAGAATGGTGCTTAAGGGCTTGGGTCGGGATTTGAGTACGCTCAGAAGACTTTTTTTGTGTGTGGAGTAGGATGTGTTCGGAGGGGGTGTACGGAGAGCGTTGCTAAGGGATATGGGGATTAAAGTACGGATGTAGTTGCGCTTTTTGCCAATTGTGGCCGAGCAAAACCACGTGTTGACGGTAAGGCGGGTAGGAGCGGACCAAGTATTGTTGAAGAGTTGGCGTAGGTGAGCAGCTTTTGGAGTAGGCCAAGGGGCAGTGAAGGATTTGGGGTTGAGTGGGTCGTAGGTGAGGCATAGGGGGCACGTGTAGTCTTGTAAGTTGTAGTGTGGTGCATAGCCCTTGCAACTGAATAGGCCGTTGACCCATTTAGTTTATTACAGTTAAGACGGGGGAACCAAGAGGATGTAAGAAAGAAGATGGTACTGAGCGAAAGGTGGATATTAATGTGAGTGTGAAAGCTTTATAGGTGTTTGGTGTGCTTGGTAGTGATTTTGCCGGGTGGAGGAGTGTTGTGGTAAAGGATGGAGGGAACATCAGGGGGGGTGAGATGGTTGACGGGGACGTGGATATGAGAGGAGATGCACTTGGATACCGTGTAGATGCACTTGGATACCGTGTTGGCGACATCATCGCCCTCGAAGCTGGCATGTCCCTTTATCCAAGTGAGAGTAAGGGGGAGATCAAGGTTCTTGAGAAGGTGCCAAAGTAAGTGGTACCAAGAGTAAAAGGAATTGTTGTTCCATTCGAACGGGAAGGTGAAGGAGGATAGGAGGAGATTTAGGTTGTAGCAAGTAGTGAGGTTACCAATAGCGTACTTGAGCGGTTGAGGTAGGAGGTTGATGTCGGTGTAGAGAAGGGAGATGATGATGGCGTAGATTTCGCCGGGGTACGAGCCTTTGATGGGTGGGGTGGCGGCTCGGATGGTGTTGTTGTGGGAGTCAGGGACAAAGACCATGGCTGAGGGGTTGTTGTTGTTGGGGTCTTTTGACCCATCCGAGTAGCATAGAGTTGCTTGAGGGTTTAGGGTGAATGTCTCGAGGAGAATGTTGCATCCCCAAAAGTCCAGGTGCTTGGGATTGGGTTTTGAAATGTGTTCGTGTGTCATGTAAAGAAGGTAGTGATTAGTGGAGTGGTGGTTTATGTGAGTGTAGGGGAAGGTGGGGTGAGGCTTGAGGTGAAGAGGAACGTTGTGGAAGGTTATGAGGTGAGCGAATTGTTGCTGGGGATGTGTAGAAAACCTGAATTGGAGGTGTGGGAGAAGGAGCCTAGAGGTATCACTGAAGTGAACGGAAGTGCGCGTGTTTTGGTGGTATGGAATGGTGCCCGTAACCAATTCTTTTATGAATTTGTTTTGACTGACGGTGCGACGAAAAGAAATGGTGTGGGGAAGGGATGTGGTTGTGTAACAATCGAAGGCGGCTTGGATGGTGGTGAGAGGCGGAATCTTGAGGAGATAGCTGGGGTTGCAGTTGGGAATGATGTGGCAAGTGAGGTTGAGGTGGTAGCTAGGGGCGGAGGTGATGGTTTGAATTAGGTTGGCTTCTTGGTTGTTATGAGTGAGAGCTTTGAGGAAGAGGGTATTGGTGAGGTGGGGGCCTTCGTTTCGAAGGTAGCGGGTGGTGTGGCTGATTGTTTTGGTGTGAATTCTGTCGTAGAGTTTGGTGTTGTTGAGACCTAGAGCGTGTCGAGGGGAGTATTTTGTTTTGTTCGGGGTGCGGAGGGAGAGGTTTCCTTGGGTGACTATGTGAGTCGAGATTTTTGTGTTTGAAGTGTGGATATTGGAAGGCGGAAGGGAGTTGTAGACGAGGCGGTAGGTAAGGGTAGAGATTCGTAAAAGTTGCTTTGTGTTAAAGAACTAAGAACGGCGGCCTTTGCTCCTTCAAGCTGCGTCGCCCTTTTGGACAGCGCATAGGCGTAAAGAGAAAAGGTATAGTCTTCAAAACCAGCCAAAAGTCTATGGTACTATGTCCATGGCGCGCCAATCGGTGTAAACGTCAAATCTACCAAGTGCTTTGCACTACTGGGATAATCAAGGTGTAGCTTGTTCTCAAAAAAAATTGTTCGAAATCAAAATTTCATGGATCGGCGTACGCGATAGCAGGAGGTGCCGTCGCCGACCCAAGCTCAGTTCTTTATGGTATAGAATATGGTGGGAACACCATCAGTGTAGATCCACAGAAGTTCTTGGTTTACTCGTAACAGGACTGTCTAAAACAGTGCTGAGATCGTTCTGTTCAGTCAAAACACAAGAATCAGGAGAACGACCTGAAAAAATGATATATATAGGTTGCAGGAAAACCTTCCAGTTGTAGGGGTGTCTTTGCTAAGCCACACCCTTTTCTCGTTTTCTGATGGCGATGGGCATGGTTTACACATCAATGCACCTTTTTTATGGTCCTCTTCGCTATAAGTGGCAACATTTCATAAAGAACATTGTGCAGGCTGTGTGTTGGTTGTGAGTGGGCTGTGTGCGGGCCGCGAGCGGTTGTGACTGGTTTAGACTGGAGTGAGTTGTCGGTTGCTTGTGAGTGGGTTGTGAGTGGTTTGAAAGTGGGTGTGCGCGGGTTGTCAGTCAGCTGTGAGTGGTTTGTGAGTGGGTTTGGATTGGGTTGTGAGTGGGTTGTGGGTGAGCGGTTACCTTCCCCTTTGCTTCTTGCCTCTGAGCACCACTACCTCCGTTACCTAAGCATGCAAACAGGATTGGGATGCCCGCGTTGGTACTTCACAAGGTGGAAAATTGCTGATTCGATGAATATGTACAAAAGTATAAATTGGGTAAAGCTGACATATCGAGGGCGGTGGTTTTAAACTAAAAGGTTTTTGACAATTTGTTTTAGAACATTAACCGGTTTTGCCGATTAATCGTTTTCAAAGTCATCAGTTTTTTTTCTTTTTTTTTGCCCTAATTAGACCCGACTTCCGCAATGCCCAAAACTACCTCGGAAGTTGTACTTCATCAACAACCGTCCTTTCTTACTACAAAACCTTTTTCTTCTGCAAACATTGGACGACATTCTAAAAAATTAGCATCCAGTGTCAATCAAGTGGTCGAAATCGTTCTTGAAAGTAACTGGTCGAGCCAATTGTTTCCAAAGCAACATCAGAGTATTGCCAATAAGTCGGTTTTCCAACAATTTAGCCAAATGGGATCAGAACCCTACATGCAGGATCTTCTGAGAATTTCACCATACCTAGTGATTGACATTACAGAGCTAATAACAAACATGAACAGTGACAATCACGTGTGAAAAAATATTTCAAGTGCTATGACTATAGCTTTAGTTGTACTTAAAACGCCGTGCGTTACGGGATAATTCTGTCTTATTATTCTGACGCAAATTTACGTTAATGCATTTACACATATAAAAAACAATCACTATTGACGAGAGGTGAATTGGCTACATAGATCTTCAAAAAGCATCAACATGAAGCCTAGACAGTGCTACTCTCGTGTAGAGCCATTTCTTTATGACCGTCCGCTTATAATTATGGTATGCCCCCTAAGGGCTGAGGCCCATCTTTCGAAGAGGTACCGGGTTTAAGCCCTAGCAGCCTGGGCAAGTAGGATGAGCTCTAGTCACATGGCAACAACCTAAGTGCCATGAGGCATGCAATTTCGCTAGCTATGTGAACAAAAAGAAAGGGTCCCGATGTCAGAATGACGCTCCTTTACAGAAGATGCCGTTGAAGGCAATTTTCATCTTTTGTGTGATGAAATGTTTGAGCTATCTTGTGGTACCAGCAGTTCGAATTTCATGCATTGATGTGAATGTTTGATGTTTGTTCAAAAGCACTTTCATTTTTGCAGCTTACCGGTGAATACTTGAAGTGAATCCATCCTGAGCTTTATGCCCTCCTTGCTTGCTTGTTCTACTTAAATTTTACTGGTTGTCCATTCACAAAACTATTTCGGAAACAACAAAAGTTTGGGAATCAATCACAACCATGAGACAAGCGGACCCAAGACAGCTGATAAAGTACATCGAACTCGGGTTCAGGTGTGTTGAACCCTTCTTGTACTATGGGCTATACTCCTTTGCGGTTGTGTACAACCCTGTGAAGAAAACACTTCCTCGGTAAGAAAAAGTGCATTTTAATGCCTTTGGAATACCTTTAGTTGTGTTAAAGACTTCTGGGGGCACAGGAGGCTTTCACCTTAGAATGTGTCTTCTAAAATGAGGATAGCGTATAAAACCAAAGAATAATGTATGAATTTTCAGAGGACCCCTACCCTCCATTTTTTTGTGAGCCTAACACATGATCCTAAAGCAGTATCCTACGTTTACTGAGGCCGTGCTCTGGTTCAGAGATTGCGATACATTTTTTCATAAATGCCTCTTTCTTCTACTTGTATGCCCCCCAGGGGCTAAGGTACCTCTTTTTGAGACGTCTTGGGTTCCACCTCCAGTAACCCAGTGAAGTACCAAGAGCGTTGTTGACATTGCATTGACCTCAGTGCCACAACCCTTGCGATCTTGGTAAGAAAAAGTGTATTCCCATGCCTAAAAGCAAGCATTAGTTGTTTCAGAGATGCCCAGAGGCATACCACATTTTTATCTTAGTATAGACCTAACCAAAGAGGGGTGACAAAGCATCTTGACCCATAAAAACAAGCACTGAACTTAGGATGTTATGTGGATCCCTGACCCCCCAACTGCTTGGACATAAACACCATTTACTGGACCAACTGAGGCGCTGCCATTGGTTCGGAGCCTATACATTTTTGTATATTGTCTCATGAATGCTTAGCTATCCTAGTGGTCTGCACCCTAGGGGCCTGGGGCATCTCTTTTGGAGAGGTCCTGGGTTCAATACCAAGTCAGCCTAGCCAAGTAGGAAGTTCCCATGTGACATGGCAGTGACCTCAGCGCCACAGGCCATGCCACCTCAGCACCTATGGCACCCAAAATAAAGAGGACACATCTCAAGATTGCACTATAAAAGAGAAAGTGCCCATGCGGGCAGTTTTCCCCTGATTGTAGGATATTTTCTTACTATCGTTTCTAAATCTGTAGTCATTGTGAGTTCCTTTGTGTAGATACATTGTCTATCTTTATCCATTGATTGCAGCCCTTCATGTTGTGGATTTGATCCTAAATTTCCTCTTACTTCACTGTGGGTACTTGGGAGCTTTGGTCTATCATTTCATTTTACAAAAACATTGCCATTTGAAAAGCCTGAGCTACATCAAGAAGCAGCAGGAGCACAAAACAAAACAATATCATCAAGAGCATTAACAGTGGAAGCCTTTTCAAACTTTCTGATAGCAGAGATTTGCAGTCTTTGCGTACCTGCATCCCCGTGCAGTACAACCAGTACGCCGAGACTGACTACACTCCTGAAGGGCCCAAGAATACAACATGGACACCAAGGACACTGCCGAGAAGACAGCGTCCTCAGGGGCACTAGCAAAGCCGGCAACTAAGCCCTGACCTGGTGAACCTGAACCAGAGGAGCCTGTACCTTCAGTGCCCTCAAGTCGGCTTCAGCATGATTCGCTTGAGGGTCTGGGAGCTGCCTTCAGCGGACTATCTGTTGGAACATCTGAGGGCAAGGAAGCAGTGCATGTGGGAGCCGAAGAGGAAGACCCTGGAGGTGAACAATATCCATCCGATGACGTACCCTTCGATGACAAACCTTCTGCGAGCGCACCAAGGGCCTCTGAACACCTTGCAGCACCCACTCCAATTGCCATTACGCACCCAGCCACACTCCCAGCAACATCCTCACCCACAACCACTCCACCTATGGCTGAGGGTCTCAGGTTTACTGCCATCCCTTACCCCACCTATGGTGTGGACCCAGTTGCGACCGAGCCACCAATGGCGACTGCAGTAAGCAAACCAGTGGCATCTAGCTCCACCTACACCCGTATCCATGAGCCTATGCCACACCGCTACGCTCAGGACTTTTACAGGCCCCCAACTGGTGTGGGCCCAACATTTATTCCTTGCTATGCAGTGCCAGAGCCTGGCTATGCCATGCCAGCGCCTGGCTTCACCTCTCTGAGTGGCCTTCACTGCCCAGAGTCCTGTGGAGGACTGACCAGGGGATTGGAACGATCCTCTAACAGGTCCCTGGCGCGCTCGGAGATCAAGGAAGCTCACCGTGGCGCAGGCTCAAAATGATACATGAAAAGCCCTAAGCAAAAAGCTAGCATACAAAGTATCAACAATGATAACCTAAAATCTTCATGCAAACAATGGGGGTAAGGGTAATACACCTGGATGTAAACGTATAATCTAAAATGAGCTACACGGAAAATCAATACCAAATGAGAATGAAATACAACATGTGTAATCAAACTGGAAAATCAGGTTCTGCCCAAGCTGTCTATTGACATGACTTGGTTGCGTCATCCAAAGAGTAGATATACCACCTTTCTCCATGGGCGTGTGACACCAACCCCGAATGCTCCAGCTGGATGCATTCTGGTACCTGCAAAAGGTTTCTTGGCCTGCATTACATGGACAGAGAAAGCGAGGCTGCATCAGTAATGAGTAACCGTTGATTAGTTTAGCGGCTGGTGGCAGTCAGAATGAGACAAATGAACAAGAACTCATGTGACCCGGATCTGCTCTTTTTTATCCTTGGGTCATTCAAGGATTGATCCGTATGGGCATTTATACTAATACTTCAACCAAAACGGCGTTGAAAGATATAGTTCTTCATTACTGATCTTTTACTCATACCTTCTAGCTATCAATAAATAAAGCTGAAACATCAGTTACCAATCATGCCTAGAAATCATCTACAAAAGAATCAAAATTCCATCACGGCACCATGTAGCAATATGCCGAAGGGCTGCATTCTGCATTATGCACCATGACATTCCTGGACATAGCACACAGTAATCTAATGAGATATGAAGCTAGCGGGAATACTGATTGGTGTAGAAATGTCCTAAATGACTTCAATCACCAATGCAAATAGTTTGCACGAAAGGGAGAAAATGAAGAAGTGCGTTAATTATGTAAATTCAGAGAAAGAAAATGTATCGGTTGTCCTAAGTGCCAAAGATGCCAAAGACCAATGAATGGTATGTGAATGTAGGGGATGGGTTCACGGGTAGGGGTGGGCTGGTCCCCTGGGGTTGTTCTGAAACAAAGTAGATAAGTAGTCGAAAAGCTGTAAAGGTCGGCTTTTTCCTGGACGCACCGCTTAAGTGGAAAGCAAGCCAACGGACATCCTACCCCATTGGAGCGTCGCCACTGCCCAAATGCAAGATTGGAGGGTCGCCCCGGTCTCATTTAAGCGGACTGAATGGTCTGTTGTCCCAGACAAGTAGAAGTAGTAAATCTGCGAAAAATGCTAGCGTAGTCAAAGTGTGTTCTGTACATTACCGGAAGACCCATCAACGGTGAGACCCTTGCAAAGCAGATGATTGTACAACGCCATCCGTGCGGGGACTTGTCTTCCTACACGAAGAGTGCATTCCGCTCAACTGAATTCAAGGATTCAGGCTATCCTCATGGAGCTTAACTCCATTATCTATCTCTAGCGCAAGAGCACACACAGCAGCGCAACACGAACAACGAGAGCAAACAAGTAAGCAGACTTGTGCACGCCCAAAAACAATAGCAAATTGCCCGCAAGACCGGGGAATAGTGCTGGAGTGCATGCACCAACAACTCACAAAGTGAACGCAAGGGAAAGGGACAACAGCACACGCAACCACGCTTACTCTTGCACGTCGCCAAAACAAGGAGTACACCAACCAACACATAGATAGCATGTGTCATGAATGCATTAAGTCCACACGCCTACTCTTGGGCGTCGCCAAGTGCAAGGGGTACGGAACCCAACAAATAAATGGCTAAAAGGCAAGTAAGGCATGTAAATAGCATTGACTTGGAAGGATATGCATAGAGAACACAATGCATTACGACCACACGTTTCCTCTTGGGCGTCGCCAAAAACAAGGAGTACACCAACCAACACATAGGTAGCATGCCTCATGAATGCAATAAGTCCACACGCCTACTCTTGGGCGTCGCCAAGTGCAAGGAGTACTGAAGCAAACAAATAAAAGGCTAAAGGACACGTACGGCATGTAAATAGCATGGACATGGAAGGATATGCATAGAGAACACAAGCCTACTCTTGGGCGTCGCCAAGAACAAGGAGTACAACGCAAGCCAACACGTAAATAGTATGATAAATAGCATGATGAATGCATTATAACCACACGCTTACTCTCCGGCGTCGCCAAAAACAATGAGTCCTAAGGCACAACAATGAATAGAGCAAGACATGAAAGCAATGCAAGTGCAAGTGCACGGAGTACATAACCCAACGAATGAATTGCATAAATATCATGTAAATAGCATGGGGGTGGATGGATGCATGAAGTGCACACGCCTACTCTTGGGCGCCGCCAAGAACAAAGAGTGCAACGCATAAATAGCGTGCGGCAAGAGTGTAAAACGAAAGAGAAGAGGTGGGTGGCAAACTGCATGCGTAGGAGTCGGAGCATGTGTGCGTGCCCCAAACAAACAAAAGAGGAGAGGACACGAAGAAAGCAAAGGCAACACAAAGTGCATGCGACAAGGGAAGGGACGTGAACAGGAACAAAGCACAAGAACAAAGAGAAGGGAGGACAGAAAGAAGATGAATGAACGTGTGTGCGCGTAGAGACTATGAGCTTGAGTGCGTGCCCCAGCAAAGCCACCACAAAGGGAGGGAAAGGGAGCTGGGGAAGAGAGAAACGGTACCGAGGGTGACGGGGGCAGAGAGGGAGGGGAAAGGGCGGGAGGGAAAGCAAAGCGGAGCGGGGGAAGCGGGGGAGGAGCAACGACGATGGGCGCGCGAAAAAAAAACACCAATGCACCACACACGCAAACGCCGAAGACAGCAAAGAGAGTAAGAAACTATGACGCCCCGGATTGGTGCATCCGGGGCAGGGTGGAGCTCGGCCCAAGCCCACGGACTGGATCGTCCGGGGGTGAACCTGGTGCCACGGACTGGAGCATCCCAGGCAACGGAGAGAATACGATAAAAAAGCGCCCCGGATTGGAGCATCCGTGGCGGAAAGGAGCACGGCACTAGCCCCCGGACTGGATCGTCCGGGGGTGAACCCGGTGCCACGGACTGGAGCATCCGAGGCAACGAAGAGAATATGACAAAAAGACGCCCTGGATTGGAGCATCCGGGGCGGACTGGAGCTCGGCACTAGCCCCCGGACTGGATCGTCCGGGGGTGAACCCGGTGCCACGGACTGGAGCATCCGAGGCAACGGAGAGAATACGATAAGAAGACGCCCCGGATGGGAGCATCTGGGGCAGAAAGGAGCACGGCACTAGCCCCCTGACTGGATCGTCCGGGGGTGAACCCGGTGCCACGGACTGGAGAATCCGAGGCAACGGAGAGAATACGACAAAAAGACGCCCTGGATCGGAGCATCCGGGGCGGACAGGAGCAAGGCCCTAACCCCCGGACTGGATCATGCGGGGGTGCACCCGGTGCCACGGACTGGAACATCCCAGGCAAGGGGCGGCCCCCGTGGACTGGAACATTCGGGCGCGCAACGCACCCGGACTGGAGCGTCCGGGGACGAAGCAGCCCGGGACAGGAACGTCCGGGGCAAAAAAAAAAGGAGAAGCAGACGGCGGCGGAGAAAAACGGAGAGGAGAACAAGAACAAGAGCAAGGAACAGATGGGGAAGGACAAGAAGGAGAGAAGACGCGAAGTGGGAGGAGAAAGAGAAGAAGGAGAAGCAGCCAAACACATGGAGCCCGGATGGGAACAACCGGCGAAGCAACGCAACCGGTCAGGATCAACCGGGAGCGGGGCGGCACTGGAGTTCATCTAACGGGAGCGTCCGAGGCGCCGTGAGGAAGAGGCAGCGGCAGCGGCAAGAACCGATAAGGAGTGCATGAACAGGAGTCAGGAAAGGTGGAGAGAGAGGACGAGAAATACGAGAGACAGGAAGGGGGGGGAGAAGGAGAGGCAGGCACACGGAACCCGGACTGGAACATCCGGGGAAGCACTGCGCCCGGACTGGAACATCCGGGGGGCGGAAGCCCTGGACTGGAACGTCCGGGGAGGCAACGGCCCGGGATTGGAACGTCCGGGGCCGCAGAAGGAGGAGGAAATGGCGGCAGAGAGAAGCGACGAGGAGCACATGAACAGCATAGACCAGCATGGACCAGAAGGGGAAGGACATGGCGGACGAGAGAAGGGAAGTGGGAGGAGAAGGAGCAAAAGGAAAGGCGGCTAACCACGTGGAACCCGGACGAGGACAACCGGGGGAGCAGCGCACCCGGGCTGGTACAACCGGGGGCGAGGCGGCCATGGATTGGAGCGGCCGGGGCTCCAGGAGGAAGAAGAGGCGGCGGCGGCAAGAGACGACAAGGGGTAAGGAGTGCATGCACAAGAGTCGGGGTCGGTGGAGAGAGAGGACGAGAAGAGCAAGAGAAGGGAAGAGGGAGGAGAAGGAGAAGCAAGCACGTGGAACCCGGACTGGAACATCCGGGGAAGCAAAGCACCCGGACTGGAACATCCGGGGGGCAGAGGCCCGGGACTGGAACGTCTGGGGAAGCAGCGGCCCGGGATTGGAACGTCCGGGGCTGCGAAAGGAGGGGGAGACGGTTGCGGAGAACAGCGGCGAGGAGCACATGAACAAGGGCAAGGACCAGATGAGGAAGGAGACGACGAAAGAGACTCAGGAAGCGGGAGGGGAAGGAGCAGATGGAGAAGCGGCCAAACAAGTGGAACCCGGACGGGAACAACCAGGGAAGCAGCGCACCCGGACTGGAACATCCGGGGGCGAAGCGGCCCTGGATTGGGGCGTCCGGGGCTCCAGGAGGAAGAAGAAGCAGCGGCGGCAACAAACGGCAAGGAGAGCAAGTACAAGAACCGGGGAAGGAGTAGAACGAGGACAAGAAGAGCAAGAGGCGGGAAGAGAGAGGAGAAGGAGAAGAATGAGAGGCGGAAGAGCCATGGAACCCGGACCGGAACAGACTAGAACGTCCGGGGTAGATGCGGATTGGAACGTCCGGGGCTGCGTACGGAGGAGACACGGTGGCGGCAAGGAGAGGCAAGAGCAAGGAGAGGTTGGGAGGGAGGACAAGGAGGACATGAGCCAGGAGAAAGAGGAGAAGGAGAGGCCGAAAGAGCGGACTAAGGCAGACGGGGGCTCAAACGCGAACGCCAAGGGCGCCACGAGGACGAGACGGCGGCGGCAACAAAAAGCAAGAGGGCAGTCAAGGAGAACATGCACAAGAACGAGCAAGGATGAGGGAGGGGGATAGGACGCATGCAAGGAGCCTGGGCTGGAACATCCGGGAAGCGACACACCCAGTGTGGAAAATCCAGGACGGAAGCATGAGGCAGGAACGCCAGGAGAAGGTATGAAGTGTGCGGGGCAGCATCAAGGGGAGGAGGCGGCGGCGGCAGGAGGAAAAGGCGACCGCAGACGCCGGGACGGGGTTGCGGCAGAGGGAAGGGATGGAGGGAGGGGGGGAGGGGGAGGGGCAGCGCCAGGACGCAGAGAGGGAGACTCAGGGGACAGAACAAAGATGGGGCGAAAGGACGAAAGGCGAAACAGTGGGGAAAGGAGTCAGCTGCGGAGTACCCCAGCGGCTAGACGCCCAGTTACGCGAGCCGTAGTCGTGGGTTCGATTCCCACTAGCGGCGCTCGATGGGCACACTTGAAAACAAGCATCGTACCTGGGTTGGGGCGGTAGAACTCTTGCCAAAGGTCATAGAGGGGCCATTGAGGAACACAAACACCCCCGGACGCCGGGGATGTTTTAACGCCTGAAGCGAGCTGTGCAAGAGGGGAGGGTGGAAGGGACGAGGAAGGGAGCCAAGAGGGGCAGTGGAGGAGAAACATACACTGTGTACACAGGAGACACAAAATGTATGTGACCGAAGAGGAGGCCAGCGAAAGGAGCAGGGAGTCAATGGAGAGCGCGAGGAGTGAGACACAAAAGAGAAGAACGGCATGCGCATGGACTGGGAGTGAAGGGGCGTTCGAAGGAGAAGAAGACCGTATCCATGCGGGAGTGGTGACACAGGGTATGGAGGGTGACAGAGTGGACTCCTTGTGGAGAGCGATGAGTGTTATCGAAGGAGGCCAAGGCACAAGTGCGGAAGCGAAGGAAATGCGAGAAGAGGTAGTCAATGCAGTCGAGGAGAGGTTGCAGGCAGGAGAGATGCAGGAGCCCCTGCCGCATGGGGAAACGGGATGGAAGGAGTACGTACGGAAGCTGGTACAAGGGAGAAGGATGGGGGGACCGCCGGAGGTTGAGGCGTGGGCGGTGAAGAATGGATACAGAGTGAAAGTATACCGGGAGACGAAGGATGGAGAGGGCTACAGGAAGATACAGGAGTATGGGGGGGAGAAGGGGGTGCAGGTAGGAATCCTGTAGAGGAAGACGAGAGTGTACGAGGTGGTGTGGGAGCAGGAAAAGACGGGGGAAGGCAGTACAACAGGAGAGGCGGGAAGAGCAGGCTCGGGCGGGGGGGCACAGGTTAGAGTGGGCGAGGGAGGGGAACGAGGACACAGTGTGGCGTCGGGTAAGAGTCGGCCGTCGACGTGTTGAGCCGGGAGTGTGGGGAGTACAGCGGGGAACGAAGAGGAACAGCAACGCAAGGCGGCATGGGCATGGAAGAGGCGGGAGGGGGCATTGGAGGGGGCGAGAGAGAGGGCAGAGGAAGGGGTGCTCGTAGAGCACATGTACGGGAAGGATGTCAACACGTTGTGGGAGGTGTTGTGTGCGCTGGAGGGCAGGCGGAACAGTGAGGAAGAGGTACAGCGGATACGGCAAGGAGTGGCTACCAGGGTGGAGAGTAGACAAAATATGGGAGACATGGAGGAGTGCCTGCCAAAGGAGGAAGTATGATGGCAGAAGTACATACAGCGGACTAGGCAGGGGAGGAGGATGGGGGGCGGCCGGAGGTGGAAGCATGGGCAGCGGAGGGGGGGTACACGGCGGCGGTTTACAGGGAGACAAAAAGCGGAAACGGGTACAGAAAGTTGGTGGAGTATGGGGAGGGAACCCCGCTGGATGCGGGAATCCTGTGGACCAAGCGAAGAACCTATGCGGTTCTGTGGGGTGTCAGAGGTTGAAGGAGTGACGCGGCGGAAGTGGCGGCGGCGGTGCAGAGGGTGCTGGACAGTGCACAAGAGGGACACGAATAGCCGGAAGAAATGGCAGAAACTTCGAGGCAACAGGTCATACCAGGGGATGGCAAGTGCCTATATTGGGCACTCAGCGCGGTGGACGGAGCAGGGGGGCAAGCAGCCGCAGAAGAGGTGCGCAGAGCGCTCATGGAAGGGGAGATGGCGCGGCTCCCAGAGTCGGGCTGGGCGCGGAGAGTCATGAGGGATGCGGGAGCGCGGACGTGGGAACAGTACCTGGACAAGGTGCGCAGGGGAGAGATATGGAGAGGAGCATGTGAAGATGGGAGGTGGGCGCAGAGCAAGGGATGCAGAGTGGCAATGTACCAGGAGTGGGGACCTCGGGGGGTATATCTGAGGATGGCAGAGGCGGGTGAAGGAAAGCGAACGGCAGCAGCGCTACTGTGGAGCAGACGAGGAGGGGCACACTACGAGCTGCTGTGGCCCCCGGGGGAAGAGGAAGCAGAGGCAGTGGCGGAGGCAGACGAAGAAGACGGGACAGAGTCGGAAGGCGACGCTGAAGTGACAATGGAGGAGGAGTTGGCAGAAGAAGGTCCAGAGAAGGGGGGGGGGGAAGAGAGCAGACGGAGGAGCAAATGTGGCAGAATGTACATCAAATACCGATCCAGGAGGGGGGTGAAAGGTGGAGGTACCAGGGACAAGAGGGTCCCGGCAGGGAGAGGAGGGGAGTGGGGGGGGGTACAGCGCGAGACAGGAAACTACGGGCAGGATGGGAAGGTGTGCTAGGAGTGCAAGTACAGGGGATGGAGTATATGGAAGTGTCAGAGGGTACGGGGAAAGGTTAGTGGTACAGGAGGCAGGCAGGGGGGGTGGACGTGTGGGTCACAGGGGGGGGAGAGGCGGTGTTGCAGCTGCAGCACAGGGACGATGTGGGGACCGGGTGGGGGGCGGAGAGAGCGGTCCAGATGCGACCAGACAGAGCGGTGTGGCGGGAGCCGGGATGGAGGGGAAGGTACAGGGTGGCGGCGGGGGGACACCGGTGGTGGGGTTTGCATATGACGTGGTGAGCGGACAAGGGGGAGGGGATCGCGGTCAGGAATGAGTGGGGAGGGGAGCTGCCAGAAGGAGGACATGATGCGAGTGGCGTGCGCGCACAGTTCACTAGGGCGGCATTGACTCCGGCACCCACGACACAGGGACACAGGGGGCAGGAGTTGGTGTATACGTTCAGAGAAGAGATGACACTGAAGGCGGCAGAGGCCATCAAAATGGTGCTGGACAAAGGGACAGCGTGCATGGCCAACCGCACGTACCATGTGCACCCGCACACGGGGGACACGTGGCAATACGCGTTCCCGGGGGAAGACGGCATGGAGAGTATAGCGCCACTGCAGGAGTGTGAGAGGCAAGGTGCTGAGATATCGGCCCTTGCCAGAGTGGCAGAAGAATGGGTGCGGGAGAAGGGAGGAGTGGAGCACGAGAAGTGGACAGTGGGGGCCATTCGGCGTGCGAGGTACCGCAGGGGAGAATGGATGACGCGGAAGGACACAAAGGCGATATTCCCCGTGGCGACGAAGGGGCCAGCGGCGGCACAGTGGAGGGGACAGGCAGTCCAGATCATCCTCCCGGATTACAGGGTGGGAAGCAGGGGGATGGCGGAAGTCGACGTACGCCACGGGCAAGGGGCAAGGTACCAGTACGATGTGCTGGTGAAGCGGTACCCAGAACCCCATGGCCAGGTTACGGCATACAACCGGTCTCCGGTCCACTAACCCCATGTACGGCGTGTTCCGTGCCGTGAAGCCCCGCATCGGCAACCGATGCACCGCCAGCGGAGATTTGTGTATCAGAATATCAGGAATCAACAGGGTTTTATTTTCATATTGTTTCCGTCAATTTTTACGCTTCCGTTCTGATACTCACTGTTTTGACTGCTGGCGGTTGGTTCGCGACTTTACCGTAACCGCCAGGTTATCTTTTTTTAATGGAAATTTTAACGCAATCCGTCACGAAGGCTCCAAAGTCGCCAGGAACTGCATGGATGCTTCCGCAATTTTCATAATTAATACTCGCAACCTTAATCCGAATTTTTCAGGATGTCGAAATCGGATTTTCGACTTCGACATCCCCGCACTTGATTTGACCTCCTTCGAGTGGACCTACGTGCTTCCCTATGCACGAATCAACTTTCCTTTTCTCTTGCCCCCCATTTGTCTCAAAGATATGGGCAAAACAAAGTTGATTCGTGAGGCCACTTGTGAAGGTCATATCTCGTGTTGTTTGCGAGGAATGACAATAAGGAAACGTGGGATGTATTCACAATACTCCCGACGTATTTTAGGAAGCATCATATGCCTTGCGTTTCCACACGTGCGCGCTAGTGTAATGGATCATGGTCAAGAGGGTAGAGTTTGCGTTATAACTCTTTGGCCATGACATTGCGTGCGTTAAGATAACTTTCGAGTGTAGCGCGCAAGTGTTGGTGTTGCATAGGAACTCTCCTTGAGTTCCTATGAGCGATTGACACAAAGTTATGCCCTTGGAGGGGCATGACATATCGTGGTGGGAGCCACCTTTTTGGGCAATATGTGGTATGTGCCATGTGTTGTGTTGCGTGCCCATTTGGCGGGTCCATTGCTCCAAGCCGAACCCGCCAATGGACCTCATATTGTGCAAGCCCCTTCTCCATACTCCGCACGATCAATTGCAAGCCTAACCTTCGTGAAGGGAAGCTTGTGTGGTGATCCCGAAGCGATGCGTTGGGAGCAAAGTGTGTATTTTGCAATTTTCCATATTTTCATGTGCCCACTTGGGAAGTAGCGCTCGTAACCTTTCAAGGCGCCCCAAGTGGAGCACATATGTGGGATCGAAGGTCATTGGTGTCAAGTCATTGTATTTAGAAGGATTAAGTGATTGCACGATCCAAGCCGAAGATATTATAATATAATTATGCACCTTTCAAGGCACTTTTGTGTGTGCTTGTGCCAATTTTGCCATTTTTGGCCCGTCATGATGTCAAGTGGCGACCGTGTATCTCAACGTTGCGCTCAATTGACATCATGACCCAAGTATGATATGAGGGTACATACTTCGGTGCCCAACATATCTTGGACCCGGCGAATAACTCCTCTTAGGCTTGGCATACCGGGCCGCCATGTTGGCGATTTGGGACTATCCCAAATCATGGGCTCACTTGGCGACCCTGCCATTCCCAATATTGGAGGAGTTGGGCGACGCCCAAAAGATATGTTGGACCAACATGACTTGATACGAATCCTATGGCACACTCCGGTCCGAGTCGGGCATGTGCCTCATTTGCCTTAACCATGAGTGTGCGCATTTTTGGCTAATTTGAGCAATTTTCCACTTTTGCTGCCCGCCGTGCACTATGTTCTAACCCTCGTGCACGCCGGACGCATGGACCAATGGACCATATATGACATGGGTGTTATGGGTAATGGTCCCCATGGTCCACACACCACGTGGGCGAAGTGGAGCCACCTTCGTTAAGGCCCTAGCCCAAAGTGAGTGTGGGCAATTTTGCAATTTTGACATTTGTGGACCCAATTGGGATCGTCACCACGCCGAGTGGCATGGAGATCTTCGGGAGCCAAGGGCACGGGAGTCTCCATTGGACTCCCGGTGGATCGCGTATGGGATGGTGGATCCGATCTCCAAGCCGGCGTGGAGATATACAATTGGGAGCACACCGAATCTTGGCTCATTTCAAGCAGCCAAAATGACCCCATTTTGGGACCCCAATTTCCCCCTTCCGTGTGGTCAATTGGCGGCCCCATTTCTCTAAGCCCATAGGGAGCCCGGACCTAATTCCAAGTGGTGCACTCAGATATAAGTCGTAGGTCCTGCCTCCTACCCTGTGAGTTATTGGCCTTACTTTGGCCGGGCGAGCCACGCGTGGGAATGACGCCAATTTTGGTGATTTTGGCATCATGACCCCACTTGACTCATCCGTGTTGCCCTGATGCCGGAACCTCAGAGGGAACCAGATTGGGTGAGGGCTCCAGGGATTTCCTACTCGAAGGGCATAGGGTTAGTTGCCTCGTCCCTACCTCTGGCGGGTCCGGACGAGGGGTCGATTATGGGGATTTTTGAGTTAATTTCAGTTTGGGCTGAAACAGCCCATTTTCAGCTACCAACTCCTGGGTGATAATGGCGGGGCCATATCTCTGGTTCAGAGGGGAGTTGGGACCTGCTGTTGAGGGGGCATGGGGAGCCACTGTCGGTTGGCCTTGGAGCCCATTGGTTCCCAGGAACTCGCCTGTGGCTGGGCGGGACACCTCTCCCTTTGGCAGGGTTTCAGGGTCCGGACTGAGCAGGGCATGGGTTGTGTTTGAGCCCCCGCCCCTACCAGCCACTGAGAGGGTCGGACCTGGGATTGGGATATGAGTTGGGACTGAGTGTCTATTGTCCCTTGATGCCCTTACCTCAGTCCAGTCTTAACCCCATGTGTACATATCCTGATGTGTTGCTGTACATACTTTCGTTCCCTCTTTGCAGAGTGGCAAGGATTCTGAAACGCTTTGTCACATGACACGAGCGTATTGATGCCCTTGTGAGCGTAGTGCCTTGCCTGCCTGCTCACCTGTGCGTGTCACCGCAGCGTCCCGTGGCCGGCCCCCCGCGGGAACGCGTCAAAAGCGTTTCACCGCCGCGGGGTTACCCAACCCTCGCGTGCCACTCGGGGCCACCAACCCCGAGCAGCGCGTCGCAGCAGCGCGGCGCAGCTCGCAGCTCGCAGCGCATCGCAGCGGCTCGCAGCGCCACTCAGCGACAGCGCCGAGTTCGTCACGGAGCCCGCAGCGCCGTCCAGAGCATCGCCCTGACTGCGCAGCAACCGTGAAAGAGGTGCACAGACCCGGACTCCTGCATCAGCCCCATCGGCCGACCCGGAGTCCCATCGGCCGACCAGCAAGGCCGCGTCAACCACCTCCACAACCACCGGCTGACCAGCACCAGCCGCACATCCAGCCCAGTGCTGCAGCACCCGCCTCAACAACCACCACAAGTTCGTTGAGTAGAACGGGTGCACACCAAGGACCTCAAGACCAAGCACGCCCCCGCTGCCATGGTGAATTGGCAGGAAGCGGGCAGGACGTGGCCGCGGCCCCACCCCCATGCAGCACGCCTGCTGCGTGGGTTGGTTTGGGACCAGCACTACCGCCACAGCCACCCCCAGTGCGAAGGCGGCATGCCCAGGAGCTTCGAGCTCCGCACGGACATCGCCCCCGACCGCCTGCAGGCCGTGGAGGACTGGCTGCGGGCGGAAGGGTACGAGTACCGCCACCAGCAGAGGCGCTGGAGGACGTGGACCCGGCCGGACAGGCCCGGCGAAGGCCTGCGTCCCGACGGGATTGAGGAGGACGAGGAGCCAAACGTGTACCCGTCGGGCGCCTCGATCAACGTCTCCCTGTGGGACGTGATCGAGAGGAACTTCCCGGAACCGGGGAGCGAGCGCAGGCTGCAGGGCAGCAGCAGCGCGTCTCCGGGGAAGGAGAAGCGGTCCGCCGGGGACAAGAAGAGGGACCGGAGGTGGCGGGAGTACCAGGAGTCCCTGGCCGCCGAAGCCGCCCAAGGCGCCAAGGGCGGAACCCCAGCCCCCAGTCCCCAACGGGCCAATGGTGGTCACCACCCCGGCTCCACCACCCTTGGCGACTACATCCAAGTCGCCAAGCAGACCCAGGCCAAGCCCCGTCCGCTGCTCCTGAGGGCCCGGCAGGCCCGAGCAGGCCCCAGCAGCGACGTGGAGTCGGCCCACCGCGGGAGGATGCCGGCCGACCAGGCCAGCTCCAGCAGCAGCGTCGCTCCCGAAAGGGACGTGGCGCGCGCCTGTGAGCGCGCCTGTGGGGTGCCCTGCAACCGTCGGGTTGCCCGGCAACGGGCCAAGCAGTACAGCGCTGCCGTGGAGGGCGCCGCCGGCATCGCCCAGGAGGAGGCTGCAGAGTGGGCGCATGGCATGGCCATCCACACCCAGTCCATGGCGGCCATTGCGGCCGGACTCACGGCCGTAGCCGCCCATGGGGCAGCAACTGCCCAGGTCAACGGTGAGTTGGCGGCAGCCGAGGAGGAAGCCCGCCTGACGGAGGAGGCCATTGCCTGCAAGGAGGCCGAGGTGAAGGCGCTGGAAGAGGCGCTTGCCCAAGAGAGGGCAAAGAAGGAGGCGGAGGAAAGGGCCCACGCCGAAGCGACGGCTAAGGCCCAGGAGGACGCCGCCAAGAAGGAAGCGATCGAGGCCGCGCGACGGAAGGTCGCTGAGGAGAAGGCCAAAACGGAGGCGGAGCTGGCGGCGTTGGAGGCGCAGAAGGCGCAGCTGCAGCAGGCCCGGGAAGCCGAGGCGGCTCGTGCTCGGGAAGAAGCCGAAGCGCGAGCTGCTGCAGCCACCGCCGCCGCCATGGAGGAGGCAGAGGCCAAACTCCGCCGCGATACTCCCCCGGGAGGATCACGAGTGGAGACCCTTCGAAAGCTTTTCGAAGGGGACGCCTCCTCCAGGATGAAGCTGGATGAGGCGGACACGGGCAGCAGTGGGAGCAGTGGCACCACCGCCCATCGACGGAGGAAGGGCAAGGGGAAGACCCCCGAGAGGCCGCGGAGGCCAACGGGTGGACACCCCCACGACAGTGACCCCTTCTTCACCGCCAGTGACGGGGATGAACGAGGCCGTCGACATCGCCAAGTGGTGGCTTGGACGGGCGGAGGCGGCGGAGACGTCCCCATGGAACCGGAAGGTGAGGATGAGGATCCCCCTCCCCCCTACCGGAGCTCCGAGTCCTCCGTGACCGAGACGCCCAGGTGGGGCGACATGGACGAGGATGACGACATGGAGTTCGGCATCACGAGGAAGCGCCCATCCTCGGACCCACCGAGGCGACCCGGCGGAGACCCACCGGGACCCCCTGGCGGAGGACCTTCTGGACCCCCTGGAGGACGCCCACCAAGTGGACCCCCTGGAGGCGGACCACCGGGCGGGGGAGGACCCCCTGGACCGGGCGGACCCGGCGGAGGCCCTCCTGGAGGACCCCCTGGGGACCCCGACGACCCACCAGGGAACGGCGACCCGGATACCACCTGGCGGTGGATTGTCTACCTCCGCAGGAGAGTCCAGTTGCTCGAGCTGGAGGTAGACACGGGCAAGAGCGAGATGGCTCGCATCTCCACGGTCGCCGCGCGCGCGCAGAAGGACCTGGACATCGCCAGGGCCGAGACCAAGTCGCTGACCAACGTCGTCAGCGGCCTGCAGGAGAGGCTGGACGCGCTGGAAGCCCGCGGGAGCGTCGGCAGCGACCACCCACCCCTGGAGTCTGGCTCGTCGGACGACGGCTGGGGACCCGGACCAGGTCCAGGCAGACCCCACGCCCCCGGCGGAGCTCCCAGGAGTCGCCCCAGTGCCAGTGCCCCCTCTCTCACCGCCCCCTCTCACCACAGCGCGGGCCGCCGCAACGAGCGCGTGCCGCCCGGTAGTGGCAGTGAGGAATGGCGTGATGAGTGGCTCAGCGCGGAGTACCGCAACCGCTGTGCTCCACCGCGGACACCGGTACGCCCCCGGCGCCCCGCACCCCCACCTGGGCCACCACCGGGCCCGGTGCCAATCCCAACGGCTGGAGGACGTTTTGGTGGACTCAGGGACGATGTCCCCAGAGGAGACGTGGAGTGGGATGTCGGCGAAGGTGAGGACCTGGACCTGGACCTGGAGGAGTTCGACATCAGCCCGCCGCGTGGTGTACGACGGGAGGCCGCTGAACGCAGCCGCCGGCGCCGTGATGAGGATGCGTACATTGATGCAGTACGGCGTGAACATTTTGGTTCAGCGTACGTGGAGGAACCGCGGCGTAGCCACAGGGGTTCCATGGAGGAGATGGACGTGGCAGCCGTGGGAGTCCGTGGGCGAGGCCGATGGGAACCTCGGTCGACCTCGCGGCCGGCGTTCATGGTCTCTAAGGCCGCGGATGCCGCCGTGTGGGAAGACTTGAAGGACATCAAGCCCCCCATGTACGACGGCAACCCCCTCAACCTCGACCGCTTCTTGGAGAAGCTGGACGATTGGGGGCTGACCGTCACTGAAGACCTGCCTCCCGCTGATGCGGAGAAGTATGTCTTCAAACGGTTCAGGTACCGCCTGCCGGAGGTGCTCGGAGAGCTATACTTCATGGCGACCAAGGAGGGGAAAATCAAGACCCTCAAGGAAGCCAAGAAGTGGCTCAACGAGCAGGAGCGGGTGGACGCTCCGCAGGTGGCGGCCAAGCGCTGGAAGTCCATCAAGCTTGAGCATGATGGACGGGAGATCCGCCTACGAGAGTGGCGAGACTTCCGAGGGAAATACACCCTCTTCCGCCGCAACGTGGAGGATTGGAACGAGGGTGACGAGCAGGCTCGCCTGCTCTCCATGCTGCCGGAAGCATGGATCAAGAGGGTCACCAAGGAGGAATCCAAGAGGGCCAAGTCCAACCACACGGTCAAGATGATGCTCCCCAAGGAGTATCATACGAACGTGGTGGCTTGGGCGAAGAAGAACGTGGCCCGGGATGTCAAACGGCACTCCCTGCGGAACGCTCTTCTCATCACCGTCTCGGGCGATCGCGAGAAGACCGCGATGTGGCGCCTTGACGATTGTGAGTTGAGCGGCCAGACCATCCGTCTGCAGCCCATCCCGGCGAGGATGAGCTGCGACGAGATCCTGGAGTGGGTTGGCGAGGAAGTACTCAAGGAGTACCGAAACCTCCACCACACCCGCGGGTTGAGGCCCGGCGACCGCGACGTCAACTACGTTGGCGAGGGACCTGGCGGGGAAGATGCCATGGACCCAGCGGGAGCCGGCGGCGATGAGACTCTCGTCGACGATGACGACGACGATGAGCCCGCCGAAGTGGCCGTTTGCGCCTTCGTGGCCAAGAACCTGAGCGCGGGGAGCAAGCCGGGAAACTGGAAGCCCCTGCAGCAGGGTTGGAGGAAGCAGGAGAAGAGGGACCCTCGCCGCATTGGCGACCCTCCGCTGTCCTTTGGGGAGTTCATACGAGCTCACCCTCAGGGCTGTTTCGTGTGTTATGGGAGGAAGAAAGGCTTCAACCATGACCACCGAACATGCCCCGTCCACAAGGCCGACACGGAGGCTTACAAGAAGGCGCACGGGTCGAAGAAGCGTGCGCCCGCGGGTATCCGGGAAGCCAAGATGGAGGTCGACAAGGACGAGCTGGCCAAGCTAATGTCGTCGGTGGGGACCGAGTTGGCCAAGGAGATCCAGGAGATCAAGCGGAACTGGGTCCCCAGGTCGGACAACAAGAACAAGGAGAACAACCAGAACAACCAGAACAAGGACAAGGACAAGAAGCCTACTCGTAGTGAGAGGAGGAAGAAGGGCGTCAACGACGTTGAGGCCGAGCAGAACACCCCCTCTTCCACAACCGACGCCCCCTAGCGGAGCCCCTGCAGCCAAGGGCCCCAGCTAGGGCGGTCGCAGGATGGTGACGTGGGAAGCGCCGATCCATCCCAGTCGGGAGTCGATAAGCACAAGGGGACTGCCGCGGGCGGAAGGCCCGGTCCGGCGCCCAGTCGCGGAGGCGGGGTGAGGGCAAGTGAAGGCACGAACCCTTGCACCCGTCCGTCCTTCGCGACCAAGAACGTGTTTGATGTACTACAGGATCTATCCGAGAGTATCGGAGGATCACCCGGACCGCAGCTGGATGCTGCAGATGGGCAGCCTGAGCCCATTGTCCACGACCTGCACCAGTCGCTTGTGGAGCTTCTGGAACGGCCGGAGATCCTGAGTTTGCACGCCGTGCGCCGTGTCGGTCGCGAGCGGCAGTTGCATCTTAAGGTCCGTGCCCTATGCGGGGAAGTGGAAAAGGTTTTCGACGTGTTGGTCGACACGGGAGCTCAAGTCAGCTTGGTCAAGGCTGGCCTACTTCCACCAGAGTGTCTGACCGACAGTCGGAAGCCTGTCAGGCTGAAGGTGGCGAACGGCCAGTACATGGTGGGAGGCACGAAGGAAGCGGCCATTGGGCTGCAGTTCGTGAACCATCGTGAGCTGAGCCGCCCAGACCTCGGCAAGGAAATCCTCCTGCACGGTCGCTTCTACGAGGCCGAGATGGACTGGGACATGATCGTCGGGTACGACTTCATGATGGAGACGGACTCCGGCGTCCTCCCGGCCCAGGCCTCCATGACCCTGTACCAGGACGACCAACTCTCGTGGCTTTCGTCACCTGAGCACCATGTGGAATGCCAATGGATCCAACCCGAACGCAACCAGCTCGAAGTGGCCGCGCTGGACACTGAGCCCACTGGGCCAGCAAACCAGGAGTACGGCGTAAGGCCGGAAGTGGCGAACCGAGTGGTCGCGGACCTGGGAGCGTCGGATCTGGCCCTGGATGCGTTCTCTTCAGGAACCTCCGCCCATCTGCGGGTGTGTGAGAAGTACTGGAGCGCTCAGGACTCCGCGTGGAAGAAGCACTGGGGTCCGCATCAGGGATTGATGTGGATCCATTGCCCCCGTTGGGACATTCCAAGAGCGATAGCGAAGATTCGCAAGGACCGCTCCAAGGCAGTGCTGGTTGTTCCTATGGGATGCACCGAGGAGGAGAGTACCCGACATTGGGTAGCCTCATTGACCAACATGACCTTAAACAAGGTCGTCCTACCGGCTGGAGAGAGTGTCTATCAGGACGCTAAGGGACAGCCCATGCCACCCCAGAGATGGCCAACGGAATTCCACTATGTGGATGGGGGCCTTGATCAGGCCGATACCACGGACTTCGTGTGTGTCAACCGCATCATAGCAGAGCCCTGGCGGCAATGCTTTGCGGTTCCCCCTGTTGACATCGAAGAATCGGAATCGGAAGACCCCCTCACTGAAGAGGAATGGGATCTGGTTCAGGGGTATATGGATCAGCCCTTCCACGACTGGGGAAACCAGCGTGAGGGCAAGGGCCAGGACAAAGCCTGGTGGGAAGTGGACTCGATCGTCTCCGGTTCCTATGACGGGAATACCTTCGTACAGAGGGTGCTGGATCACATGTCCAGCCAAGACGAGCCGCCTGGCGGTAACCCACCCACCTACGGCGATCTGTTCCGAGGCAAGACCAGAGATGGCCCTTTGGGCCACCTGGAAAGACCACCTGAGCCGAAAGCGAGCGGAGTAGCTACCCCTCAAGTAAGCTCCGTGGTTCAAGTGCCCGGAAAAGCCAAGGCGGAGTCCGATGACTGCCCCAAGATCCAGGCATTGAGGGCCAGGCTGAAGCAGAAGTATGGTGAGACCTTCTTCAGCGGAAAACCTGTGTTCCCCCCACCGGTGCGTGGACCGTATGGCGAGGCCAAGATACGACTGAAGCAGGACCCCCGTGTGTATCGGCACCGGGAGTTTGCCCTGAGGGGCGAGAGGAAAGAGGCCATGGAGAAGATCCTCCGTGACTTCATCCAGAGAGGCTGGCTTGAGCCGTGCCACTCCGAGTGGGCCTCTCCCTGCTTCGTCGTCCCCAAGAAGGTTGCCGGTGAGTGGCGGCTCGTGGTCGACTACCGCGGCCTGAACGCCCAAACGCAGCACGACAGCTATACGCTGCCCCTCATTGAGGATATGCTGCAAAAGCAACACCGGCGGAGGATCTTCACGGTGATTGACCTGAAACATGGTTATCATCAGATGCCTCTCGCCGAGGAGTCCCGTGCCTGCACAGCCATGAGCACCCCACTTGGACCTCTCCAGTGGAAGGTGATGCCCATGGGCGTTACCAACGGCAATGCGGCTTTTCAGCGGATGCTGGAGGCCCTGCTTGAGTCGGTGCGCGACTGTGCGGACCCCTTCGTGGACGACGTGATCATCGCGTCCGGGGACCCCAGCATGAGCTACGAAGAGCTCCTGGAGGCACACGAGAGGGACGTCACTCGAGTGCTGGACCTTCTGGTTCGGCACAAACTCACGGGCAGCAGTGACAAGGCCACCATTGCGGTAAGCGAGGTGGTCTTCGCTGGCCACGTAGTCGGGAACGGGCAGCGAAAGCCCATACCTGGCAAGGTGGCGGCGATTGAGCACTGGGAAAAGCCCAAAACGGTCTCTGAGCTACGGGCGTATCTGGGGTTCTGCAACTACTACTCGGGGTATATCAAAATGTATGCCGAGTATGCAGCCCCCATGACGACCATGCTCAAGGGCAACCGCGAGGAGACCAAGAAGGGGTCCAAGAAGGCTCTGGTCTGGACTGAAGAGTCCGACCGTGCCTTTGAGGGGATGAAGCAGGCGCTGCTATCCGCAGTGGGTCTGCACCTCGTGGATCCCGACCGAGGGTTCGTCCTGCGCACCGACGCTTCCGACTACGCGATTGGCGCTGTGTTGGAGCAAGTGCTTGACGACGGGAGGCACGTGCCCGTGGCCTTCTGGAGCCGAGTCCTGGCGGAAGGCCAGAGACGGACGTGGACGCCCCGTGAAAAGGAGGCGTATGCCATCGTCATGGCTCTCAGGAAATGGGCTGGGTACATAGCCCTCCATCCCGTCACCGTCTGCACCGACCATCAGAGTCTGCAGTCGTGGCACAAGGAGCACGTGGACACCCCCTCAGGTCCTGCCTCCTGACGGGCAAGATGGCACGAGACCTTGGCCAAGTTCGACCTTACGGTTGTGTATATTCCTGGAAAGGATAACACCGTGGCGGACTGTCTCAGTAGGTGGGCCTATCCCGCCAGCAAGGGCATGCAGGACATCTCTGCCCATGGCGATGAGGCTGAGACCGCTGAAGCCAAGAGGATCATCGAAATGGAGCGCCTGATGGAGGAGGAGGGTGCTAAATGCTTCGTCGTCATGGCCGCGGATGCCCCCCTCGCAACGGGGGTGAGCAGAGCGGTCAGAGTACTCGCCCCCGAGGGAGCTGAGTCCGACAAGCACCTCTTCCCGGAGTCCTGCCTCCAGTACGACTGGACCGACGACTACGCCAAGTCTGAGGCCTTTGCGGCCGAGTATAGGGCTGTGACCGACCCTGATGACGGGCAGAAGTGGCCAAAGGGGCTGACTGAGGAAGATGGCAAGCTCTACCGGAATGGTAAGCTGCTAGTCCCAGAGTCCCGGATGCTCGAGCTGTGTGAAGCTTGGCACCACCACATGCTGCACCCAGGGGTCAAGAAGCAAGCCCTTGACATGCAGCGTCGGTTCGAGATCGACCATATCGTTCTCTACACCGCCATCAAGAAGGTCAGGAAGGGTTGTTCGGTCTGCCAGGCCTGCAATCCCGATAACCGGAACGTCAAGGGGGAACCCCAATGGACCCCGGTTCCTGACCAGCCCATGGAGAGCGTGGCCATGGACGTCTTCTCCATGCCCGAAGTGCACATTGGCAAGGAGACCTTTGACTGTGTGGTTCTCTGTGTGGACCGTCACAGCGGCTACGTTGTAGCCGTTCCGGCACGCAAAAAGGGGTTGCTTGCCAAGGAGGTGGCAGTCATGATGATTCGTCATTGGCTGACCGTCTTTGACATCCCCCGCACCATTTGCAGTGACCGAGGGCCCCAGTTTACTGGTGGCTGGTTCAAGGCTATGTGTTCCCTGATGGGGATACGTCATGCCAAGAGCGTCGCCTATCTCAGCCGGTCTAACGGCCGTGCTGAAGTGGCTGGACGGCAGCTGTTCGAGAAGCTGCGCAAGATCCACGTCACCAATCCACGTCGGAACTGGTTTGAGGAGATGTGGCCTGCTCTGAAGGCCCATCATGACACCCCCACACCGGGCGGTCTGTCCCCTCACCAGATTCTGTTCGGCAGGGACCCCCTGGGTAGGGGACTTCCCTTGTCTGGTGATGGTATGGCTATGGATGCCAAGGAATTCTTCGCGCGGCAAGAGCAAACGGCGCGGGACATCCGCCAGCAGCTCGAGAAGGAGCATGCTGAGCGTCAGAAGTCCGCCCCAAGCTCGACAGCGCAGAAGTTCAGGGTGGGAGACCCGGTGTGGGTGATCAGACCCCGCCCCATGGGCACCCACCGCACCAAGACCTGGTTCACACCCGGCCAGGTGGTCCGCAGCATTGGTGAGGACACCTACCGCATCAAGGTGGGTCACGGACAGTTCCGGGAGCGCCACGAGAGTCAACTCCGTGTGCGGGAACCCGACCTCCGTGGCCGGCATGTGTCCCTGGACTATGCCAAGCATGAGGCCGATTCGGACGACGACTATGCTGAGCAGGACGACTATACTGTCGAGAAGATCCTGGCTCAGCGTCCGAAGGCCTCGGCACCCGGAGGTCTGGAGTTCAAGGTTCGTTGGCGAGGCTATGGGCCGTCCCACGACACCTGAGAACCCGTCTCCTCGTTTGTGCCGCGGGTCAATACTCCCTTCATGGAGTACATCCGCAAGCACAAGACCAAGATCCACGTTTCGGACTTGGCAGCGCTCAACCGGGCGATTGCAGCCAGGGGTGCCTGATCAGCGCCCTGAGCTCTCCCCTGATGCGTTATGAGCGCTTGTGAGGCCGACGAATCGTCCCTTATTTGCTTGCTCTCTTCCATCTTTCGTTGACAGAGTGGCCATATACCCCCCCCTGCTGAATCCAGAGGAGGATGGCCCCTCTCTTCTTCTGTTCGTCACTCACCCCCCTGCTGAATCCTTGGGAAACCAGGTAGGGCGACTGACCTTCATATTTTTGAGCTCTTGGGGCCTTGAAGCCCATACGTCGTTGCGCAACGGATGCCGCTGTCATCGGCATTGCGAATTTTTGGTGTGTGGTCTGTTTCCATGGCACTTGCGGAATCCAGACCAGTCGACGTGTGTCAGCTGACTATATATGGCCTGAACTCAGGCGTTTTCCCGTCCACCCTCCTGCATTGCCTTATCCTGACCGTGGCGTGGTTTGGCGCTCTGTCCAGAGCGTGTTTACACGCCTATTTACCCAGATTGTTGCTTGTTTTTCTGCCCTCCAGGATATGTGCATCTGTATGTTAAGTGTCATCAGACCATCGCTGAGGGATGGACTGTTTTTCACCACGAATCGGAATACAGAGGCACCTTGAGTCGCCGTGTACATGTTCTTACAGCCTGGTCCAGCCTGGACCAGTACCTGATTACATATTCTACTGTTTGAGTGCCCGTGATACCGTGTTGCCCTATTCGCTGTGATGTGTGGAGATCCTGATGGCGCCAGGCGGGAAGCCCAGTTGCCTGACTACACTCCCAGCGGTCCGCCACTGTCAGTCCCAGTGTGAGCCTACCGATTCGCAGACGCACTTGCATTCGGATGGCGGCCTCCGGTGCTCCTGACCCCGGTCAGTCTGCCTGGGAAACTGGTGGTTTGAGGAGTCGACGCCTCCGCCCACACTGCATGAGGACTCCCTCATGTATGGCCTTCGTGGCAGTAGGGCGAGGGAAAAGACGGCCTTGATGCCCGATCCCTTCAGGAGGAGTTCCCTTAAGATTTGGGGTTCTTAAGGAGTTCGACTATGGCACTCTGGACTCGCGTCGTATGGATATGGACATGGTGCGCCCGAGGAAGGACCCGTGGGGACTCTCCCCAGTCGGCGGGCCTTGGGAAGCTTGGGGTAGCCTGATGGATCTTTGTGGTCGCTCTCGACTTGTGGGACCACCTCGGTCGTCGTGTGTCGCCTATGTTGGCCGTGTATGCCACTGCCACTGTGGTGGTGACCGTAGCAGCCGGCACCCGGTGCGCCTGGTATGGGTTAACGGGTCCTTTGGATGCCGAACAATCGCCGCCAGGACCCGGGACTTGATACTTGATACTTGATACTATACATGTGCTACGAGCTTATACGGCATCGTACCTATCTTACTGTGACTTACTGAAGTGAGGATGTGACACCCCCCCCCCCTTCAGAGGATGGTCCTGGGTACCCGCTGCCATGCATGAGGGTTATCGAGCCCCCCCAGGGTTTGCTCTAAGGAGGGGGGTGAAGCGGTACCCAGAACCCCATGGCCAGGTTACGGCATACAACCGGTCTCCGGTCCACTAACCCCATGTACGGCGTGTTCCGTGCCGTGAAGCCCCGCATCGGCAACCGATGCACCGCCAGCGGAGATTTGTGTATCAGAATATCAGGAATCAACAGGGTTTTATTTTCATATTGTTTCCGTCAATTTTTATGCTTCCGTTCTGATACTCACTGTTTTGACTGCTGGCGGTTGGTTCGCGACTTTACCGTAACCGCCAGTTTAACTGTTTATAATGGAAATTTTAACGCAATCCGTCACGAAGGCTCCAAAGTCGCCAGGAACTGCATGGATGCTTCCGCAATTTTCATAATTAATACTCGCAACCTTAATCCGAATTTTTCAGGATGTCGAAATCGGATTTTCGACTTCGACATCCCCGCACTTGATTTGACCTCCTTCGAGTGGACCTACGTGCTTCCCTATGCACGAATCAACTTTCCTTTTCTCTTGCCCCCCATTTGTCTCAAAGATATGGGCAAAACAAAGTTGATTCGTGAGGCCACTTGTGAAGGTCATATCTCGTGTTGTTTGCGAGGAATGACAATAAGGAAACGTGGGATGTATTCACAATACCCCCGACGTATTTTAGGAAGCATCATATGCCTTGCGTTTCCACACGTGCGCGCTAGTGTAATGGATCATGGTCAAGAGGGTAGAGTTTGCGTTATAACTCTTTGGCCATGACATTGCGTGCGTTAAGATAACTTTCGAGTGTAGCGCGCAAGTGTTGGTGTTGCATAGGAACTCTCCTTGAGTTCCTATGAGCGATTGACACAAAGTTATGCCCTTGGAGGGGCATGACATATCGTGGTGGGAGCCACCTTTTTGGGCAATATGTGGTATGTGCCATGTGTTGTGTTGCGTGCCCATTTGGCGGGTCCATTGCTCCAAGGCGAACCCGCCAATGGACCTCATATTGTGCAAGCCCCTTCTCCATACTCCGCACGATCAATTGCAAGCCTAACCTTCGTGAAGGGAAGCTTGTGTGGTGATCCCGAAGCGATGCGTTGGGAGCAAAGTGTGTATTTTGCAATTTTCCATATTTTCATGTGCCCACTTGGGAAGTAGCGCTCGTAACCTTTCAAGGCGCCCCAAGTGGAGCACATATGTGGGATCGAAGGTCATTGGTGTCAAGTCATTGTATTTAGAAGAATTAAGTGATTGCACGATCCAAGCCGAAGATATTATAATAGAATTATGCACCTTTCAAGGCACTTTTGTGTGTGCTTGTGCCAATTTTGCCATTTTTGGCCCGTCATGATGTCAAGTGGCGACCGTGTATCTCAGCGTTGCGCTCAATTGACATCATGACCCAAGTATGATATAAGGGTACATACTTCGGTGCCCAACATATCTTGGACCCGGCGAATAACTCCTCTTAGGCTTGGCATACCGGGGCCGCCATGTTGGCGATTTGAGACTATCCCAAATCATGGGCTCACTTGGCGACCCTGCCATTCCCAATATTGGGGGAGTTGGGCGACGCCCAAAAGATATGTTGGACCAACATGACTTGATACCAATCGTATGGCACACATCGGTCCGAGTCGGGCATGTGCCTCATTTGCCTTAACCATGAGTGTGCGCATTTTTGGCTAATTTGAGCAATTTTCCACTTTTGCTGCCCGCCGTGCACTATGTTCCAACCCTCGTGCACGCCGGACGCATGGACCAATGGACCATATATGACATGGGTGTTATGGGTAATGGTCCCCATGGTCCACACACCACGTGGGCGAAGTGGAGCCACCTTCGTTAAGGCCCTAGCCCAAAGTGAGTGTGGGCAATTTTGCAATTTTGACATTTGTGGACCCAATTGGGATCGTCACCACGCCGAGTGGCATGGAGATCTTCGGAAGCCAAGGGCATGGGAGTCTCCATTGGACTCCTGGTGGATTGCGTATGGGATGGCGGATCGGATCTCCCAGCCGGCGTGGAGATATACAATTGGGAGCACGCCAAATCTTGGCTCATTTCAAGCAGCCAAAATGACCCCATTTTGGGACCCCAATTTCCCCCTTCCGTGTGGTCAATTGGCGGCCCCATTCCTCTAAGCCCATAGGGAGCCCGGACCTAATTCCAAGTGGTGCACTCAGATAAAAGTCCTAGGTCCTGCCTCCTACCCTGTGGGCCATTGGCCTTACTTTGGCCGGGCGAGCCATGCGTGGGGATGACGCCAATTTTGGTGATTTTGGCATCATGACCCCACTTGACTCATCCGTGTTGCCCTGATGCCGGAACCTCAGAGGGAACCAGATTGGGTAAGGGCTCCAGGGAGTTCGTACTCGAAGGGCATAGGGTTAGTTGCCTCGTCCCTACCTCTGGCGGGTCCGGACGAGGGGTCGATTGTGGGGATTTTTGAGTTAATTTCAGTTTGGGCTGAAACAGCCCATTTTCAGCTACCAACTCCTGGGTGATAATGGCGGGGCCATATCTCTGGTTCAGAGAGCGGTTGGGACTTGCCGTTGAGGGGGCATGGGGAGCCACTGTCGGTTGGCCTTGGAGCCAATTGGTTCCCAAGAACTCGCCTGTGGCTGGGCGGGACACCTCTCCCTTTGGCAGGGTTTCAGGGTCCGGATTGAGCAGGGCATGGGTTGTGTTTGAGCCCCCGCCCCTACCAGCCACTGAGAGGGTCGGACCTGGGATTGGGATATGAGTTGGGACTGAGTGTCTATTGTCCCTTGATGCCCTTACCCCAGTCCAGTCTTAACCCCATGTGTACATATCCTGATGTGTTGCTGTACATACTTTCGTTCCCTCTTTGCAGAGTGGCAAGGATTCTGAAACGCTTTGTCACATGACACGAGCGTATTGATGCCCTTGTGAGCGTAGTGCCTTGCCTGCCTGCTCACCTGTGCGTGTCACCGCAGCGTCCCGTGGCCGGCCCCCCACGGGAACGCGTCAGTGGTCCCAAACATGGTGGTCACCGCAGCAGCGGCGGCAGGTATGGAGGTCCGGATTGGACTCGGCCGGGAGGGACTGGCGGTACAGGTGTACACCATGGGACACTGGGAGGGACCGCCGGAAATCCAGTGGATGGCGGAGCCCACGTGGAGGGAGCCGCTGCATCCCGAGGGCCAGGAGGGGAGGGGAAAGGCGGATGTGGCGGACGCTGCGGAGCTGGACAGAGCAGAGAAAGAAAAGGAGAAGCGCCAGGAGGAGGCAGCGGCGGAGGGGTTGGACATGCTGGGGGACGGCAGGGACAGACAGGACATGCTGCAGAAGTGGGCACAGAGGCTGAGGTGGAAGGCGACGGCATGGCAGAATGTCTTGATAGAAAATGGAGAGGTGCAGCCAGGGCTGGAAGACGGCATCAAAGGATGTAGGGGTGAAGAGGTACGTCAGGCGGTGAGCAAGGCTAGGTACCACCTGAAGGCCAGAGCGGAGGCGGTGGAGGACAAGTGCAGGCCGGAGTGCACGCTGGCCATGTGCCTGTGCAGGCTGGACGGACCGCAGGAGCCCAAGGGAGGATACCCTGGGATCAGAGTACGGCAGCCCAGGAGACAAGGGCCCATGTGGCTGCAGATGGGGGAAGATGACGGGGCGCCGCTGGTGTACTTCCACCAAGTCAAGCACATGTGGGTGGGATATGCGGATGGTCGGAGCGGAACAGTGAGGGAGGAGGAGGAGGCGGGCGAGAGGCAGGCAAAGGCGCAGATCCTCACGGCAAGGAAGGTGGAGCCAAAACAGGCGGTGCTGTGGATGCAGATGCAGCGGGATGCACAGGTAGCGGCGTGTGTCGACAGCACGAGCAGAACGGTGGAGGAGTGGGGGCCCACGAGGCAGGTCTTGGCCATGGCGCTGTACGTTGCGGGAAACATTGCGTCGCAGCAGAGGCATGGCCGGAGAGTGGGACCCAGACACGGAAATGCACCGGATGCGCAAGGTTATGGCCATGGTAGACTATGACGGGACGGCGGGGAGGAGGGCCAAAGGGCACACAATACAAGTAGTGTCCCCACAGACGAGTGCCACAGGGGCTGCAGACCAAGGGGTCACAGACCTGGTGCAGGACGGACACACGTGGTGGGTCATGGAACCCAGGGGGGATAGGTGCCAAGCGGTGGTGTATACGGCGGCGCCGTTGAAAAGGGTGGAGCGCCCGCTCATGAGGTGGGTCGGGGAGGTTGAAGAGGTGCGGGTTAAATAAACGGAGGAGGTACGCGAGATGGCCGTCCTACGGGCGTTGGAGTCGTAAATGGATAGGTGTGCGGAGGCAAAAGAAGCGGAAGACATGAGGGAACAGATCTGGTTGGCATTGGAGTGGGTGGCCAGCAGCAGGGGAGGAGAGCAGCCGAGGTGGATAGTGGCACCCGGCATGGAGGAAGGGCACAGGACGGAGGCATTGGAGAGAGCGAGAAGGCTCACGGAGGGGGCCAGGAAGAAAGGCCTGGAGGTGGAAGACGATCAGGGAGGGGGATGAAGGCCAAGTAGGTTGAGGGGGATGCGGAGGGGGAGAGGGGGACAAATGAGGTTCATAGTGGGGGACGGGGATAGCCGGGAGGAGCGAGACGAAAGGGGGCAGGACCAAGCGCGGGGAGTGGAAGGCCGGGAGCCGGGGCAGGCAGCAAGCGGGCGGTAAGAAAGAGAGGAGGGAGAGGAAGCAGTGGAAGAGGGAGAAGCGGAGGGAGGAGGGCTGGGGAGTGCTGCTGGAGACAGGGTGGAAGAGGGGAGCAGTGGGGAGGAGACAAGAGAGGGTAGTGAGAGGGAAGACGGCAAGCGGAGGAGAGAGGCGGACGAGCAGGATCTGCAAGCAGAGCGGCAACAGGAGGGGGAAGGGGAAGGGAGGCCAAGAAGGAAACGGACGAGGGGAGTCAGGTACGGGGAGGAGCAGCTGGGCCGTGAAGAGCAGGGGGCGGTGCGGGAAGGGATGACAGTGTATGGTCCGCACAAGGTGGGTGGGAAGTGGAGGAGGTATGTGGGAACAGTGGAGGAGATGATCGAACAACAAGATCGCACGGGACATGTGACGAGGGCAGCCATCGTGCAGTGGGAGGATCAGGGGGAGGGGGATGAGGAGAGACTGCCGTGCCCCGTGGAAAGATTGCGGGTATGCCCGCAAGGTAGAGAGATGGAAATACACGGGCAACTGGTTCCGGAGCAGGAGGCGAGAGAATTGGAAGGAGAAGAGGTATCGACAAGGAGGAAGAACAAGAAGAGAAAGTGACAATTAATGAAGCGGAGGGTGGCCGGGAAGACGAAGAAAGACGCCAGACGAAGGCAGGGGGGACGGAAGAAAGGGGAAGGAAAAGGCCCGGCGGACAACAGGGAGCTGCGAGTGGATGGGGAGGGCAGGTGGCAACGCATGAAGTTGTACACCCATAATGACCCCGCGGCACTGTATCGGGCGGACAAAGCAGCGTGGCAGCAGATGAAGCTGCATGAGGCGGACCCCGACGTAGTGGCGTACCAGGAGACAAGGTTGCAGGGGAAGGACAACGTAGTGTGCGCGCAGATGTACGACAAGGAGGGGAGAGAATACCAGCGGGAGTGGGCGCAGGGGGTACCGCTGTTGGTGCGCAGAGGGCTCAGCGTCGTGCAGGACAAGAAGGTGGGAGCGAGGGGAAGAAGGGCGGTGTATGATGTGGCGACGGAGCATGGCGAGGTAGTCATCATCAACTGCCGTGTCCCACATGGGAGGAGGGTCAAGGAGTATGTGGCGCAGCTGAGGCTGGAGTACATCAGGGCGCTGGAGAGGGGGCCAGTCATCGTGGTTGGAGACTTCAACTACGATCCCCGGAGGAGGGGCGCGGAGACGGAGGTGGACCGCGAGGTGCGGAAGTTTGTGGAGGAAATGAGGCTGCAGGATGTGTCGTACAGTGGGGCGCCAGGCCCCTCACACTACCCGGCACTGGAAGGCAGCGCACCGTCGCGGATATACGCGGTGTACGCGGACCCCAGCTGGGCCAAGGGGGTGACGGCGGGATACATGGTGGGGCAGGAAGAAATGCAGGACAGGAAGGGGCATTGCCCCATGATGGTGACAGTGAACGTGAAGGTGGGGGAACCCGGGGACGACGAGGAGGATGAGCAGGGGTTGGAGGAGGCAGTCGTCAGCCTGCTGCCAATGGCGAAGTGGCCGGAGGAGGGCGACGAGAGGTGGCAACAGTGGGGGCAGCGAATACACGTCGAAATGAGGCAGGGGAGCCACGTGCATCAGGCCATGAGGAGGGCAGCGAGGATATGCGGGTTTACCAAGCAAGGGGCGCAGTGGCAGGCACAGCCCAAGCTGCAAAGGCTGGTGGCCACCCTGAGGAAACGGCAGCACGAGGAGGTCCAGGCAAGGGCGCGGGAAGAGGGAGCAGAGTGGGAAACGGAGGTGACACAGGCAAAGAAGAGGGTGCGAACAGCGAGGAGGGCTGTGGAGGAGGAACACGAGAGGATATACCAGAAAGTGGTGGCGGAGCATGTGCGGTGCACGGAAAGAGCTGTGCCGTATAAGTCGCTACGGTACATCAGAGAGCTCGCTGAGGCTGGAAAACCACAGGAAATCCGGGCTGTGAGACTGCAGGGTGGCAGGGTCACGGGCAACAAAGAGGAAGTGCTGGAGGAGGTGGCGCAGAGTTTCAGGAGGCAGCACAACCAGGGGCAGCAGGAGATCAGCGGGATCACACGGAGAATGGTACGGGCGTTACCGCGAGTGTTCACGGGGGAGCAGAGCGAGGACATACACCGCAGCAGGGTGACGCTAGGGGAAATTAAGGAGGCAGTGAAGGCTCTCAAGGGAAAAACGAGCCGGGGAGTGGACCAGCTGGTGGCGGAGGCAATTCAGCACCTAGAGGCGCCAGAGCTGGATGGTCTGGCGGGGAGGGTCACAGAGGTGTTGCGCACAGGCGAGCCCCCAGTGGAATGGGGGGGTAAGGTGCGGCCCCTGTACAAGAAGGGGGATCACCTCAGGCCGGGGAACTGGAGACCAATATGCTGTGCCGTCACGGAGGCCAAGCTGGTCTGGTTGGTGATCTTTGGGAGGATACAGCGGCGACTGTATGCAGCGGGGGTCATACCGGACAACATGTGGGGTTCTGTGTCGGGTAGGTCCACACAAGAAGCAAGCTTCCTGTACGATATGTACCTCGATGATGAGGACCTAGAGGCGTTCATGGCGTCTGTGGGCGTGAAGGGGGCGTTCCCCAACACGCCGCATAGGCTCATAGAGGAGGTGTGGCGGCAGCTAGGACTCCCATATTGTGACTTCGTGGAAAGGTATCTGCGCTGAAGGAGGTAGCGGGGTGCCAGAAGGCGGGGTTGGGGGCCAATTCCTGTACTTGCTGGCCATGCTCCCCCTGTTGAGTTGGATAGCGCGGGAATCTCCACAATTGGCGGGGGCACCACACACGTCGCCAGCGCAGGCGTATGTGGATAATGCGGTACCCATGGCGCGGGATGAAAAGGCCCAACAGGTGGTGCAGGACGTGATGCAGAGGTACGGGAGAGATAACCACCTTATCTGGAGCACGGAGAAGTTGGCGGTTCTGAGGAAGTGTGGCGAGGATGGCATGGCGCTGGATGTAGGAGACGGAGTGGCATGACTGGAGAGGGCAGAGGAAGCAGTGGTGCTGGGACATGTGCAGGCCATGGAGGCGAGGGGAGTCAGGCTGCCCCACAAATAAGTGAGGGGGTTCAGGGCGTTGCTGGTGGTCCTACGGCATCACCCCCCGTCAGTGCAGACGACCCTGTACTATCTGCAGGCGGTGCTCAATGCGGTGATAGGGTACCAGGGGATGCACCTCCCGTAATGGAGGAAGCCGCTGGAAGAGGTGGAGGGAGATGTGCGGAGGCTCATCAGAGGGTATGAGGGGATACCCACAGAGGTCCCGTGGTGCGTGTTGCGGTCGCCGACGGCCTACTATGGAGAAGGGATGCCCACGGCGGGGGAGGCGTACAGGGCGAACACGGCAAGGACGCTGAGCAGGATGTGCAACAATCAGGAAGAGGTGGTGAGACGGGTGTGCTATCACGCGGTCGCAGAGGTGCAGAAGGAGGAGAACATTTGCCCGCGCTACGTGTGGCACCGGCGAAGGCGGTTGGCGGCGGGAAGGAAGGAACGCATGTGACGCGCTGTACAGGCGGTGTTGGCGGGGGAAGACCACATGCTGGCAACCAACAGGACGTGCGGTAGGCGGGGACCAATCCTGGTTCTGGACACGGACTTCGGGGGGGCGGCGCATGGGACTGTACGGTGGATCAGGAAGGAAGCAGTGAGCATGGAGGTGCTGCACGTGCGCAGGAAGGATATGAAGGAATACAAGAAGGCAGGGCTGCACCATGCGGAGTTCTGTCGCGACAACAGAGTGGTGGAATGGGGTGTATACAGGTGGATGATGAGGAGAGCACGAGGACAAGAAGACCGCACTAGGTGGAGCAGGAGGATGCGCAAGATTTGGAACGAGTGGGTGGCGCTGTGGGGGATCCAGAAGAGGAAACCAAGATGCGGGGGGGGAGAGGGGGTGCAGCAAGAGAGGGTGGTGCTGAACAGAGGGGAGAGGGACAAGGCCAGACCGGGCATACTGTTGTGTGCGCCGCTGGGACTCAAAGGGCCGAGGGGGAAGGTACAGAGTGCGACCGGGCAGTGGTATGAGGTCCATGCAGATATGTTCCGGAAAGACAACATCCCGGAAGGGGCAGGACAGGGGGACCAGTGCTGGAGGCGCACCAAGGAGGCAGGGCAAGTCCCGTGGCCAGTCCTACGAATGACGACATGGGCGTTCCCGAACCGGACCATGCGCACTACGGACGCCAGGGGGCAGTGGTGGGGGCCGGGGCTGCGGCTGCCCAAGGAGGTGCGGGAGGATGAGGAAGCACAGGGAGAGGCAGAGGTCTGGTGGGGAGAGGAAAAGGAGGGGAAGAGGACAGGAGTCCAGTTGGGGTGGGACACAGTGCGGGACTGCAGGAAGAGGACGATGGAGTGGCGGTGAGCTTCTGGATGACAGACTCGGGGAGGCCCGACGAGGAAGCGCCCCTAGTGCCCGTGGGCCACAAGTGTGGAGAGAGTGTGACGATCCACGGGTTGTCAGCGGACAGGGTATGGTACTTGGTTCTGGTACAGGCGTACTTGGAGCAAGGCAGGGCGAAAGGGGACAGGGCATGGTGTCACGGAGTGGCGGTGATGAAGGGATGGAAGGCCAGGACGGACAATAAATGGGCAGTGTACAGAGGGGTGAGAGAGCTAAGCATCAGGGACGGCGTACGACAGTATGGCATTGGGAAGCACAAAGTGTACTGCTACTACCAGAGGGAGGTGGTGCACATACCGGAGCCCACGGAGGAGAGGGTGGTGCTCTTTCTGGACGGGTCCGGGGTGGAAGGACAACCACCCAAGGCGGAGGCAGCGGCAGTAAGGGTCACGGGGGTGGGACAGGTGACGGAGAGCGTGGTGGAAAAAATGGTGTACGGAGCGGCGTCCCATGGGGAGGTACAGGCGGTGGCAGACGTGGTTGGGGAGATAGGGGAGGAATTGCGGGAGGTGTGGATGGTCGTGGATGCAGAAGCGGACATGGCATCCATCAGGAGGCTGGCCAGCAGGCTGCTGCATTAGGCCCTGGGCACGGGGGTCGCGTCGCAGGTGTACGCGATATGGCACGGGCTGGAGATGAAGAAGGTGCCCCTGATCATACACTTGGTGAAACAGGAGTCACACAGGGCAGGAATGGGGAATCATGAGGCGGATGGGGCGGCGCAAGCAGTGGATAAGGAGCAGGAACCAGAATGGAGGGTGCCAGAGAGAAAGGAGCACCTTCACTTGGTGCATATACCTCCGACGGTCGGGGACGAGGAGAAGGCCAGGTGGGTGGTGGAGGAGGACAGAGGCAAGCAGGAGCTAAGGGTGTATCCACAGCCGGTACATATGCTAGCTCAAGTACGAGGGGGGCCGGAGGTGGTAGAGCTGAACGAGTACCTGGAGGGCAAGGTGGGACAGCGGGTCCAATACCCCAGTGTGCTGCAGCCGGAAACGCTGCCCAAAAGCCTGCAAACCAGAAGGCTGCAGGCAATCACGGGGCAGGTGCCGGTGCGGGAAACAATCATGAGGTGGTACAGACATAAGGGTATGGACCTCCCGGAGGAGTACATGAGATGCCACTGTGGCCGAGGGCAAAAAATATACGAGCACTTCATGCGGTGTGAACAGTATAAGGGGATTCAGGAACCGCTGGTTCGGGATCCGGACATCCTGTTGCTCAAGAAGGGCTGCTGTCCCCCTTCGACCATTTCCTGTCACTCCTATGGTCTTGCTTCTCACCAGGTTCTGCATGATCTTGCCCTATCCTGCACAATTTCCCACAAAAAATAGTAAAATATGGCTCCTTCACACAAATCCTGATCCCTTGCAATAACCAACTCCCAAATACAATAGATCCAATCCAAATAATTCACACTGAGGGCTTCCAAGGGTGTTTGAGGTCCCGCGTTGACACTCAACAACTCCTTTCAACAGGCCGGTCGTCTCAGGGTGCACACAGAGACACGGGCGTTGGGCATTTACATAGAATTGCACCAATAGATTAATGGAAAAAAAAGCCCTGAAATTGGCATATGAGAACAAATCAAGCAAAATTGGGGAAAGATGGAAACATACACAATCACAGCCATAGACTCCTCATTCCCTGGACTCAAGACCTTCCCTTGACTCGCCAACATGATGCCCTGAACCAAGTCAAATAAGATGGCTAAATGCCATGTGTCAAAAGTCACTACACAAACCCCAAAAACGTGTTCACTCCCAAGCCCCTAAATCCTAGCCCAATAGGGGAGGTGGCGTGTCATGGCCTAGAGTGGCACTCAGGACCATGCCCTACCCTGACACAACTTTGGTTGGACTTCTAGTCGATTGGGCTTGGAGAATTGCACCATGAAGATGACCTCACAACATAGCAAAATTAGGCAAATCACACCATAGTGCCCAAAATTCAATTATATACTCAAAAATGCATACGGCAAACATTCAAATGCTCCATGCATGTGTCAAACCGGAGAGTAATATACAAGGGTGATATAGACCAAAGGTCCATGCCAAAGAATATTTCAACATTGGCTCCCAAACCCCTCCGGATATACACATGCCATGCTTCACAAGTCAACTCACGAATTTGAGACCTAATTTTGTGAGGCGTCGCGTGCCACGCCAAAGTGACCAGGTGATCCGACATATGGTGAGGTGCAACACCGAAGCATATGCCAACATATAAGCAACATACCATAGTTCACAAATCTCTAGGCACTTTACTGTTAGCCGACCAGTTGAGCACATAAACTACAAAAATGAGCATAAAATGAGGTCAAAAATATGCAAATGTTGCTAAATTCAAGATAGTCACAATAGTATATAACTTCCCTCATCCATGGTATCAACATATGGTTCAAAACACAATTGCTTGGGATCATTTGGGAACAATCCCCCCACTTGGATCCCCACATGGATGCATAGGGACACCTTCGAACCTACTCCTGACACGCACCATGAAAATGAAAAAATTGATAGTGGCGCTTGTGGTTCGCTCCGTAAGCCTTCCCACATGCACTATATGTGCGGTCGGCTTAGTCTAGCGCTATGGAGCTCACCATTGGGACATGGGCGAAGCCTTGGCCCCGTGCGACTCCATGTATCTTCCTACAACCGGAGATATATAACATGGGCGTGAGCATAGCGAAGCACATACCATCCATATAACAAATACCCTTAAAAGTGGCTCCCACCATGGTATACCATGCCCCTCCATGGACATAACTTCACGTTAAAAATACATAGGAACCCAAGGAACGTTTCTATGCAACACCAACACTCGTGCGGTACACTCGAATGAACGATCATGGTCCAAGAGTTGTAAAGCACTTTCTACCCTCGTGACCTGATCCTTTGATACCACGAGCAGGTGTGCATACCAAGGGCCTCCGACGCTTCCCAAATTAAGCTGAGACCAAGGCGGCCCCAACCCAAGTCTCAAAATTGGAATTCCTCGCAGTGAACCGGAGATATGATTTTTCAAAGTGGCCTCATGAATCAATTTTGTTTCGCCTATATCTCCAAGAAAAATGAAGGAGACAACAAAAGAAAGATGGATTCGTGATCGGGGAAAAATGTAGGACCACTCGAAACTCATCATATCAAGTGCGGCGACCTCGAAGTCGAAAATCCGAATCTGAATGTGTGAAAAAATCGGATCAATTTTGCGAGTGTATAACATGAAGATTGCGGAAGCAACGAACCCTTTTCTGATGAAATCTGACCCTTCATCGGGGTTTCCGCTAAAATTTCTGGAAATAACAGTTAACCAATCGGTTACCGCAAAATCGCGAGCCAACTGACAGTCGCCGATACATTGACAAACAGAACTGATAGCTGAAAAATTACGGAAACATTATGAAAAAAAAACCCTGTTGATTCCTGATATTTTGATATATAAATCTCAGTTGGCGGCGCCTCGGTATTGAATATGGCCGCTCATTGCTGGAATGGCCAAGCCTATCACACTATCACATCAGGTTAGGTCAGGTGGATGGGAGAGTATGATATCAGCCAATGGCGACTTGCCGGCACATAGATACACACCCCAAGTGACCCAAAGATGGCCACGGGGGTCCGAACCGGCTTGACCCCCCTTCTCAGAGCGTTGTATCCGCTCGGAAGTCATTGAAGAGAGGGCTCCAACCCCCCCCCCCCCCCCCCCCCATGTCCCAAGGACACATGGAGGCCCCACATACGGCGTACGCGTCCCACATGCCCCAAGGGAGGGGTGAGGACACTCATAAACGGTGCCCTCCGCCATATCCGGTCTCCTCTTGATCTACAACATGGACCAAGGGGATCAAAGATAGAGAAACGTTGTCGGTTGACCTAAAAACGGATACCACCATGAAATATATATGTGGAGACCGAGTGAAGAGGATATATGGCTCATCAAGGCCCAAAAAATCCCCGGAATAACGCCCTCACCCGTCTTCCAAGCACAAAAACAAACAAAAATGCTAAGGATCCATCACGGTGCTGCTGCTGCCACCAAATGGGCCAAAACGTCCTTGACATCCAATGAAATGTTCTTTTTCCTTACATAATCCATCCAGACCGTGGTATACCTCGGCACAAAACTGCTCGGAGGCTCCCACGAATCTCTGGATGCGGCAAATCCCTTCCAACGGACTTTATATAGCCTCCCCCCAGGCGTCCTCGGGTCTTGCTTGTCCGTCAGGATCTTCTCGGCGGTGAAGTCGTCGTCCTCCCCCTCGTCATCAGAGTCCAGATCTCCGGCTGTGAACTCGAAGGTGACGAGACGTCCGCTGGGGTCTGGTGCTCGGGGACGAAGCTGGGTATGGTCGCGGTCCAGGATCTTGTTATCCCCCACACGAACCGCATACACATCCTGCCCGACCTTCCGAACGATTACCCCCGGCACATACCAAGACGCCTGCCGATGCCTGGACAGGACATCCTTGTGGTGCCGCTCCACCCATACGGTGTCTCTGAGAGCATATTTCTGGACCTTTCCCTGCTTGAAGTACTTGGCCCTCTTCTCATGCTCGTCCTGAAGTGCTTTGCACACCTTGGCCGTCGTGTCGTCCGCCCCAGCCATCGTAGCACTCGCATCCCGGGCCACTTTGCCATGGTTCAACCACGGGAGAGTGCGTGACACTCGATCCCGTAGGAACAGGATACGATGGGGCAACAGTCCAGTGGGCCCCAGAAGGTCGTGGTACGCCTGGAGAACTCTCCACAGCAAATTATACCGATTCCGGCCCAGTTCGTCAATGTGCAGCTGGCGGAACCTTTCGAACATCTGCCGCCCGGCCACCTCAGCCCAGCCATTCAACCGGCTGTGGTACGCCACGGTCTTGGCGTGCCGAATCCCCATGTGCTTGCACATCGTCTTGAACCACGTCCCCACAAATTGACTGCCCCGATCGCTGCAGATGACAGCTGGGACATCAAAAATCGTCAGCCAATGCCTGATCATGGCATTAGCGACGGTCTTGGCCTGCGGACCCACTCCATGCTTGTCCTTCTTGTCCTGCTTCTTAGACTTCTTGCCAGGGACCGCCACGATATACCCGCTGTGCCTATCCACTGCCAGGATGACACAGTGGTAGGTCTCTCCTTCCACGGTGACCTCAGGCATGGCGAATGCATCCATTGCCACTGACCGCATAGGGGCCTCCGGTATAGCCGTATACACCAGGTTGCCCGCTGTGGAATGGTTGGGGCTCTTCGTGGCCCGACACACGGCGCAGTCGCTGCAGTACTTGTCCAGGATGGCGTAGTACCCCTATGGGAACTTGAAACGCCACTCCAGGTCCTGCTGCATCTTGTCCCGACCAGAATGCATGAGCTGGGCGTTATGCCAGTGGTCAATGAGCTCCTCCATTTGGTTCTCAGGGACCAATAGCTTGTCCTTGAGGAATAGTTTATCCCCATCCTTGGTCAAGCCCTCAGGCCATTCGTCATCCGACGGGGCGCTCACGGCATTCCAGTACCTGCTCCAGTGTTCGGATGCCGCATAGTCATCCGACCAGTCTTCTGTCAGCACCGACCTGACTAGCTCTACGAAGGCCACCATCCATTGCTCGAGGGTTTCTTCTCAAATAGCTTGGACTTCGGCGCCCCGGAACTTGGCCAAGTCTGTACGATTTGCCATTACCACAAAGCACTTGACCCCCTCTTGCTCCATGGCCTTCTCCATCTCGATGATGCCCTTGGCCTCCTTGGTCTCCTCGGCGTCCCCATGGCTGGATATGTCCATCTATGCCTTGCCCGCGGGGTAGGCCCATCGACTGAGGCAATCTGCCACAGTGTTGCCCTTCCCCGGGACATATACGACGCTGAGGTCGAACTTGGCGAACGTCTCCTGCCACCAGGCCCTCCTTGCCGCCGGCCCCGAGGGGGTGTCGACCTGCTCCTTGTGCCAGCTCTGTAAGGACTGATTGTCCGTGCAAACCACCACCGGTTGTAATCCGATGTGGCCAGACCACTTCCTGAGCGCACAAACAATGGCGTACGTCTCCTTCTCCCTCGCGGTCCAAGTTCGACGTTGGCCCTCGGCCAGGATCCGGCTCCAAAACGCCACGGGTACGTGTGACCCGTCGTCCCGGACCTGCACGAGGACTGCCCCTACAGCATAGTCCGAGGCGTCCGTCCGTAGCACAAATCCCTTGTCCGGGTCCACCAGGAATAGCCCCAGCTGCCCCAGGAGTCGCTCATTCAGGCGGCTGAACGCATCTTCGGCCTCAGGGGTCCGGGAAAGCTTCTTCATGCTCCCCTTCCGGCCATCGAACTTGCCCACCTGCAGCATCTTGTGCAGCGGGCCCAATAGTTCTGTATACATCCGGACATAGCCCGAATAGTAATTGCAGAACCCCATGAAGGATCGGAGTTCGCTGATGGTCTGGGGCTTCTCCCAGTTGTGCAGGGACGCCAGCTTGCGAGGCATGGGACGGCGTTGCCCGTGACCAACCACGTGACCCGCAACCTCCACCTCCCTGACAAAGAGTGAGGCTTTGGTGGGCTTACACACCATGTTGTGCTTGTGCAGCTTGCTGAGCACTCGGCGCAGATCCTTCTCATGCGCTTCGATGAGCTCGTCCTCAGTCATGTCTTCCGTGCCGGACCCGATGATGATGTCATCCACAAAGGGGTCGGCGCAGTCCCGGACAGGACCGAGTAGGTCCTCCATCATGCGCTGGAATCGGGCGTTGCCATTCTTGGCGCCCATGGGCACCACTTTCCACTGCATGGGCCCCAGCGGCGTCGACATCGCTGTGCAGGGCCTGGAGTCCGGGTGTAGCGGCATCTGGTGATAGCCGTGCTTCAGGTCTAGCACCGTGAAGATCCGCTTTTTTTGTTGTTTTTGGAGGATGGTGTCGATCAGAGGAAGCGAGTACGAGTCGTGCTCGGTTTGCTCGTTCAAACCTCTGTAATCAACCACCAACCTCCACTCGCCCTTCTCTTTCTTGGGCACGATCAAGGCTGGGCTGGCCCACTCACTGTCGGAGGGCTCGATCCAGCCGCGCTCAATAAACTCGGCCAACAACTTCTTCATGGCCTCGGCCCGATCGCCCTGAAGTTGGTACTCCCAATGACGATAGATCTTCGGGTTCGGCTTCAGCTTGATCCTCGCTGTGCCAAACCTCCCACGATCTGGAGGGTTCTTGTTGGCGACGCCACTGAATAGCCGCGGATAGGCATTTATCAGCCTCTCCTTCAGCTCGGCAACCTTCGGGTTCTCCTGGGCCTCTTCAGCCGCTTGTTTCGGTATCTATACAACGGACCGCACTGCGGTATAGGCCTCTTCCGGGTCCGAGTCTGACTTCTCCTCGTCCGATATGCCGTCTTCATCGTCGTGGGGCGCGCTTCCCACCGATAATCTTCGGAAATTTGCGGCATCGGCCGGGTTCTTGTCGCTACCGGCCCCCATTCTTGGAAAGTCCCACGTCAGCGGGTCCGACCCAACCAGACCATCATATTGGTCCGCGATATGATCCATGACCCTCGCCACGAACTCATCCTTCTCGTACTTGCTGGTGACCAACATCTTGTCATCCCACCAATGCGGAGATGTGACCATTGCTCGCTGCGATGGGTTTGACATTGCCCCCATAACACTGATTTAGCTTTGTAGCTATTAGGAATTCAGTGTAGGGCGCTATTTAGTAAATTGGTTGTATTTTGTATGTGCAAGAGTGCATAGCTGTGATTTTGTAGACACACATTAGGATTTGCCTATATGGGAAACCCATGTGTGCATGTGCAATTCTGCATGATACTCAATTCTTGATTAAGTGTGAATGATATGTCTACTTCTACTCTTATAGGTTGAAACCTATGTTGCAGGATTGCAAATAAATCACTCCGTGAGAGCATAGTCAAGATTCCACTAATTCAAGACTTGAGAAGTGCTACCAGGGATCTGAGGGTTTGTGTTCTCTGCCAAGTACACCAAGAAAACATAGCTTTTGGGAAATACGGCCCATTATTGGAGATTATTGTTCAGATTGAACCAGTTGCAGGATTGGCAAAATTGGGGTTAGTTACTACCGTATTACAATTTATTTGCCCCTGATTGGTGTATTTGGAGCTTGAGTGGAATTATTAGCCCTGCAGAATGCCTCGAGATCGGCTTATCAGCAGCTGCAGCAACCGCACGTATTGCAGCGCAAGTCCTGTTCAGCGCAAGTCCTCTGACGAACGAGAGTTCAGGAAAAAGAGACGTGAATACTTTATAGTGATTTCAACACTGTGTTTTTGCCTCTCCTGCTACTTGCTGCTGGTGTAGGGTTTCCTGCTGCTTGTTTTTGAAGATGAAAAGCTTTTGTTTGCTGAAATACAATCAATCCAGGATAGCCCAAGCCAGAGGTATGCGAGTAGAAGAGAATCAGGATCAAAGCATGAAGGGCTGCAGTGTAAACAGTGAAAGATGAAAGGATATTCACAGAAACTGCAACTCAGGTCAAATCGGATTGCATATTCACAAAGATAGCTGAAATGCTTTGGAAAAGAGTTGGAAAACTGCCCCATGGTCACTCTATCTCCATAGTGCCATCTCAGGAGATGTGCACTCTTTGTTTTGGGTCCCATACGTGCTGAGGTGGCAGGGCATGTGGCGATGAGGTGACTGCCATGTCACATGGGATCTTCCTACTTAGCTAGGCTGACCGGGAATTGAACCCAGGACCTCTCACAAAGAGGTGCCCAGCCCCCTAGGGTGCATACCACTAGGACAGCTAAGAATTCATGGAAAAACATAGATAAATTCATAGGCTCTGCCCTGGATATGTCAGTTCTCAGTCAACTCAGGAAAAGATGATTTGCCTCACATTGAAAGGGGATTAAGGGATCCACTCCATATCCTGATTGGGTGTTTGGTTCCATAGGTCAAAATGTGTTATCACCACTTTTGGTGGGGCCAATACTAAGATAGAAATGCATGGATGCTCCGTGCATCTCTAATACAACTAGAGTATGCCTCAAAGCATTGGAAAAGCACTTTTTCTTACTCCCCCCCTGTGCTGTGGTGGCCACCACTGTCGCATTTTCAGGAAAAAGGGATTTTTTCTTGGCCTTTCCTTGGTTTCCACATCTACTTCAAAATACCTATGGTGTCCCTCACACAGAAAAATGGGCGCTCACCATGGCTGGCGCTCTTTTGCTGCTCTGTTTGTAACATTTCCTACAGAAGGCTCAGCGCTCATGGCGCCACCGGGGCTCCTGTGGCTTGGTTGGGTTAGTTTGGGAGCATGCCAAAACATGTGCATGTGCATCCCTTTCTCCAAGACGCAGCGCGACACAAACCCAACGCAAGACACAATATACACACTCGCATCGGTTCTCGTAAACCTGCTGGCGACCTGTGACCTGTTTTAGGGCAAAGGGAGTCGTAAAAAAAAAAAATTTGCCCTTTGGTGGGGTCTTGAGTTCTGCTCAGTCTCTCCAGGCTGGTGTGTTTCGGCCCGAACATGGCCTACTCAGCGAGGCTGCGCGTGGGTATCCGTACAGACAGGAATGGGAGAATTATGGACGAATCCACGCAAACGCGAAGCGACAACACCTAAATCCGTCAAATGACGGCCTAGAATTTTTCTAAGACAACACACCTGAGCAGAATCCAATTGTGCATCAGAAGCACATTTTTATAAAAATTATAGTCATCTCTAGATTTTTTAAATCAAGAAATTTCTACGCATAAAAAGGCGGCGCGCAGGAGCGGCTCCTAGCGAAGCGCCGGAAAATGCAGAAATAATGGAATTATAAACGTACGTCTCACGTAACTCGGAAAATGACGAGACACACATTAATAAATAAACATACAGATTCCACCCACACTGACAGAAGGGTCAAAAATCCAAGAATTCCAAAATCAACGAAAAGACTTCAATGAATCAGGTATAAACCACAGGTGTGCTCGTCTCGTATGCAGCATACACATTGCTCGTCTCGTGTCTCCGTGAACGAGTGTTGTAGCAGCGCTAACAACGAGAGAACGCGATAGAGGGGCTGATTAGAAAGATTGCAGATGATTAGAGGTCAGATTAGGGTGATTAGACATACACATACGTGCATAGCGACGTTTTTCGCTTGCGCCCCACTTGCTCTCTCTCTCCAGCGGTAGGTAAGGTGAGTAAGCCCAGGAGGGGCCACCCCCTGGTGGAGTTCGTGATTGTGGTTCAGATGGGCAGGTTTGCCCAAAACACTCGTGCATACTCGTGCATTCACACACGCATTAAAGGGTAGGCCACGCGAAATGCGCACGGTAAACCTTGTCTAGGTTACCCAGGGGCTCCTCGGTACGTTCTCTAAGAGAACCTGAGGAGTCTCTTAACGCTTGCTTGCTTGACAGGGCGTGTTTGCGGACAGTGTATTATAGGTCACACTGAGAAGCGTATAATACGTGGAGTGTGGCTTGGTTCCTCTGCCGCAAACATCCCTTCATTTGCCTTTGCTTTACAGGTGGGCAGGTAGGGTGATTGGTGCAGCAGCAGACCATTTTTTTCATGCCCTGCTAAACAAGGGCGCAGATCACACAAACAAATAACTCCGCCTCTGCCTGTGGCAGAGCAGGGAGTCCGACTCCATCAACATATGCGCTGTGCACGCCAAAGAGCACTCCTTCCCTCCAAGCCCTAGCAGGGAAAACGCGTTGTGGCGTCCCCTGTTAGGCCACAGTTGCTTAGCAGCGCTGTGTTCTCTTGTCTTCTTCACAGGAGGGTCGTTGGGACCCACGACATGTTCTTCAACCACACCCAGTAGAGTGTGCGTGTAGGAGTGGTAGTCCTGAGTGGGGGCTTGAGCCAGTTGCAGAAGTGCTCGCCCACCAGGATGGTGCCACTGTAGGGTGTGTAGGACCTGTAGTGCGTGTGTCACTGTCCCACCCGTTTCCTGCAATTTTAGCAGGGTTGGTGGGCTGTGGCAGTGGTTAGGTCAGTGTTTTGGCCACTTAGCAAAACGGCGTTTTCATGCCTTCATAGCTTTTGGCCACCCCTCCCTGTAGTAGACAGATAGGTAGGGAAAACAATACCTGGATTAGTACGCTGGGTATTCCCCAAAGGTTTTGCGCCAGCACAGAAATTGGGCGCTTAGGGGAGGGGAGACCCGGGGCGTACCCCCTGGCATCAATAAGCCAACCCTCCAGGTTTAGCAAGCGTGCACACTTGGGTATAATTGGGACACCACTTCTGCGGCTTGCTCTCAGGACCTCAGGAATAGCACACTCACACATACGCTTTGGCAGGTAAGGGTAAGGTTCAGTCGCTAGCTTTAGTCTTGGAGGCAAGCGTCTCAGCGAGCCTCAGCAACTCACCAAGGTTGTTCTGGGACAAGTAGTCAACCAGAACTGAGTTTAGGCGTCCCTCAGGTAGAACAAACACAGAGAAGGGCTCCCAGGTGGCCTCTTCGACTCCAAACCCTTCCCAGAGGGTGAGGAAGCGCCAACCCTGGCGATAGCGGTGGCGTAGGACGGACTTCACCAGGTAGAAGCCCTCCTTAGCCATCTTCTCGGCGTTCATGTCGGGGAGTTCACCTTCAACTTCAATAGGGCTGGCAGCCCCTTGTAGGTCCAGAGCGGCGTTTTCTTCGTCGTTCAGCTCCCACTCCTCCCCACAAAGGGCTTCAGGATCATAGTAGCGCTTCAGGTGTTGAGCAGCGCACACCAGGGTCCCCCCTAGACGGGGAGAACACCGCACGGTGATACGGTGTCCATCCACTGATAGAATCTTGTACGGCCCGAAGTATGGGTCATCGCTGGTAGAGCATGGCCAGGCGGGTAGTCGACTGTGGTGCACCAGCACCCAGTCCTCCTCTCGGTAGGTGGCCGGTACCCGGTGCTTATTCTTCTTGTTCCACTGACGCTCCCTCACTCTCTGGAGCATAGCCTTGGCCTTGTCCACCTTCGCTTGTTGCTCTTGGACCCATTCACCCACGGAAGAATGGGTGTCCTCTGGATAGGGGGCATGTAGGAACCATGCCGGGCGCCCTAGGAATGGCTCATGGGGCGAGTAGCCAGTAGCTGAACTCTGTTGGGAGTTCATCATCAAGGATATGACGGGGAGTAGTCTCACCCACTCTCTGGTGCGTTCAGCTTTGCACCATATCCGTACATTCTCCTTCAGGACACGGATCTGTCGCTCACATAGGGGGTTGCTCGTGTGAGAGTAGGGAATCCCCGTAGACACCTGGACATTGAGGGATCTCAGGACCCTCTTGTACCAACCAGTATCTGAGCGTACTCGTACGTCCTCATCGGAGTTGATCTCCTTGGGCGCCCCATAGACACAAAACCACTCTTCCAGGAGTATCTTGATAGTCTCCTCCCCGGTAATGTGCTTGGTACATGGGAACACCCTGGTAGACCTGGTCAACCCACAGGTTACCACGAGGGCGAAGTCATAGCCCCCGAACTTCGGCATCTCCGTGTAGTCCACGTATAGAACACTGCTAGCACAGTGAGGGATGGGCAGGGTCGAGTAGAGACCTCTGTCCCTGATATCCCCTGGTTTGCAGGACCTGCACGGGCACTTGTCCACGATAGGCTGGAGGGCTTTCCGCAGTTGGTCGTCAGTCCACGTAGTGTGGAACCACTGCTTGAGCAGCCTCAGGGTACGGTCAGCACCCACATGACCGCTGGACTCATGGGTCCACTTCAGCAGCGCTGGGACTCTGTCACTAGGCACCACGATGCGGTCCTCGTGCCAGAGGTAGCTCTTGTCCCTCTTCCACTGATCTTGGTTGACCAGGAGGGGTTCAAGGCGTTTCTCCAGGCGCTTGTAGATATCCCCAAACTCCTTCAGGTACTCCGATTGTTGGAGTCCATCCAGGGGGCGTATCATTGTCATGTTGAGGTCCAAGTGGACGTCCATACGGCTGAACGCCTCCTTAGCCAGCGCTTCAGACCGGGCACCAATCAGGGCGTCGAAGTTGTTGCGGCTGATGTAGTCTGCACACTCGTTCTTCACTCCCTGGATATGGTGTACCGTCAGCCGTAGTTGACTGAGGTAAGTCCACCAGCGCCGTAGCTTGGCCTTCTCAGGTGGTGGGCCCTTCTGGAAACTGCGGACCGGTTCTTGGTCGCACAGCCAGACCACGGGGTTACTCCCCAACAGTCGTCCTTGTGAGGATAGCACCAGCATACCCGCGAGCAATTCCTGCTCATAGGTGGAGTGGTTCCCCCTGGCCTGGTTCCACTTCCAGTTCCAGTGGCCCAGACGTACTAGGACCCACTTGTCGTCAGGGTAGCTGTGCTTGAGAGTTCCATCTCGGTTGAGACCTTCCGTCCTCCATTGGGAAATGGCCGAGTCGAACTCCTCCTTCTCTAGTGCTTGCCATTGGAACAACGTTCCACCACCGCCCACATTGCTGGCGTCCGTCACCAGGAGAATCTCCCCTTATGCCCTAGGCACGCCCAAGCACTTAGTGTTGGCCACCTTGTCTTTGAGCTCGTCAAACGCTTGTTGCTCTTGTGGGCCCCAGCGCCCAGTAGTACTCTTCTTGATCAAGTCCGTCAGAACGGCGCTGGTGTGGGTGAAGTTTTTGATGTGGCGGCGATAGAAGTTGCACGCCCCAATGAAACTGCGTATATCATGAAGTCCTTTCTTGGGGTCTTCGTGTCGTACCTTGGCGTCCATCAGGGGTTTAGCCTTACAGGCCGCTGGGGTCCACCACCCATAGCCAACGTCAAACCCCAGGTACTGCATGGTCTCCTGCATGAACTCACACTTCTCCAGCTTGAGTCGTGTGTGGTTCTCCTGGCAGACCGCAAAGAACTCACCCAAGAGGATTAGGTGATCCTCCTGGGTATTGGTCCCGAGGCATACATCGTCGATGTCTGCTTCCATCTGGGCCCCACGGGATATTACCTCCTGCACCTTAGGTCTCCTTCGTAGGATGGACAAGATCTTGTTCATCAGCTCTTGGAACAGAGCGGGTGCGTTGGCCACACCAAACGGCATGACCTTCCACTTGAACACCCTCCCCTGAGGGGTGATGAAGGCCAGTAGTTCCTGTGCGTTGGGTGTCAGGTCCACTTGCCAGAATCCGCTCCTCTTGTCCATTTTGGTCTTGTAGCGACAGGAGGCTATCTTCTCCAGGGTAGACTCCATATTGGGAATGGACCCTGAGTGGTTCAACGTTTTCTTGTTCAGCTCTCCGTAGTCCACTACCAGCCGTTTGGCTGTAGACCCAGGTTTAGCCACCAGGAAACAGGGGCTGCAGTGTAGGGGGTAGTCCCCGTCCTTGTACTCCAGGACTAGGCCAGCGTCGATACATTCTTGTATCTGTCGCTCAATCTCGTCGGCCTGCTCTTTAGGAGCTGGATAGGGTCTCCTCCGGATCTTGTGACCCACGAACTCGGGTTTCAGCTTGAGGTCCGTCTGTACCAGCTTGTCACATGAGGCTGGAGGGGGTAGTTCTCCGAACACCTCCAGATAGGTCCTTCTAAGCTTCTGTACCCGCGGGTCCAATACCTTGATCTTGTCCTCCATGTCCTCGTCAGAGTGTAAGTTGCTTGCCCCCTGAGTGATAGACGTCGGGAGGTGGTCCTCCACCGACTCTTCGCCCGTGGTAGTGTCCTTCAGCTCTTGGTCGGCATGTAGAAGGTCTTGTTCAACCATCTCCGGTGGACGATGGCAACATAGGCACGCCCGAGGGGGTTCACATACACATTTCTCCAGGACGTCGTCCTCCTCTGGGGTCCTCACATGGGCGCCCCACACGCTCTTCATGAGCTTAAGATCTACCTCCCTTTGCCAGGTGGTGATCTTCTGTTCGAGGTCCTCCTTCAATTGGGATAGATCTCCCATACGTCCTTGCTTCAGTGGCCATGAGGTGCGGGTAGGCTTCGCGTAGCATAGCTTTTTCGCCACCAACTTCCTCTTGGAATCCACATACTCCCTTAGCCTGGATCGAGGGTCCAGCTCTTCGTCCACGGGGTCTTCCACCCTCATGGAGAGTAGGGGTTTCAGTGGGGCGACGTACTCGGCGTTCTCCACTTCCTCCACACAGGTCTGCACGAAGAAGGCGTCGTGCTCAGTTTCGTCGTCTGAGTGGATAGAGCTAGGTAGCTCAGATAGTCCACACTCAGAGACTCCATCAGGAACAGGTACATGGCAGGGAGAGTTGGGGGCGTTGGTGTCAGTCACGACGTACTCATCTCCTCCGGGTGTAGTCTCAATAGCATCTTGAGGTCGTAGGCGATCCTTCAAGTCACCCGAGGCGAGTCCATCGCTTTCTCGTTGTATAGCCTCGACCAGAGTCAGGTCCAGATCCTCCCAGGGGATGGAGGTAAGACCTCCGTCCACCACGCTCAGCATACTCCCCCATCCGGGTTTCCCAATAGGCGTCTTACGCCCCAGAGGCACGTAGATGGCCTCATCACGTAACCGAACAGAGCTGATAGTCAGCCTGTCCAGGAGGTTTCGCCAGTACTCGTTGCCCCCATGGGCTCCCCAATCGGGGGAACACAGGACCATACGGGAACGTTCCAAGGCCACCTTGGTCAGCACCTTCCCCAGTTCACTGAGCCTGGGGTTCCCGTAGGCCATCCCGAGAGAGGGCCAGTAAAATTTGTAGCTGCAGTTCTTCCCCTTGCTGCAGTAAGGGTCCAGTACATGCTGCTTGTCGCTGGCGAACAACTCCACACTCACGTCTTCTCTAGAGTAACCCAACTCCTTCAGACCTTTGCTCTAGGACTTCCCCCAATAGTTGATAGTCCTCAGTTTTGGAGGCCGCCATCATGTTTGAGGGCTCCTCCTTCGATAGCCTCAGGTAACTCGAGGTATGTTCCGACTGCTCCAGTGGCACAGACTCTCTGCCACTGCCGTGGTCCACGTAGAGGAGGTAGGGCGCTTGCAGCGTCAGGGATTGTATCTGGGAGTGCTGTACGAAGAAGTCAGTCCCCAGTACAAAGTCGAAGGCCTCGGTGTCCATCACATAGAACCGATGGGCGATAGTCCGGGAGCCCACAGGTACCTCCACTTCACAGTCCCCGCAGCTGTGCACCACATGTCCATCCCCCATACGTATAGCAGCGGTGGTCATGGTGTTCTTCAGGCTCCCGGAAGGTAAAGTTTTCTTGGCCACTATAGATATGGTGGCGCCAGTGTCCAATACCCCCAGGTATTCGCGTCCCCCTAGTCGGATACGTACCCAAAACACCAGGTCTTGGGTGCCACCGGAGCGTCCCCGTCAGAGGTCCGCGGGACAGGTCACCTCGAACCCCTTGTTCCGCAATTTGCGGGCCATCCTCATGAAACGGCTCCTCTTCTTAGCATTGCCGTCATCACCACCTTCATGCTCACGCTTGGCTCCTTGTTCTTGCTGGGCCTGCGTTTGTGAGCGTGTGGTAGGACCAGACTGCCCTCCAGAGGGCTCGGAGTTCCCCCTTGGATTAGGGTTGGGGTTGCCTCCGTTCTTGTCCTTGTTCTTGTTGTCCTTGTCTGGCTGGCAGTTAGCGCCTCCTCGTCGTCCACCTTGACCCTTGTCTTGCCCTTGTCCACGTCCTTTCGACTTGTCCTTGCCAGAGTCGTTGCCTTTGCCTTTGCCTCCACCTTTGCCTGAGCCTTTGCCAGGATGTTCACCCTTAAGCTTCGCCGATAGGCGTTGCTTATGGTAGCACTCATCCTCGTAGTGCTTCCGCTTCCCGCAGAAGGCACACGTGATGGTGCACCTGTAATGATCCGGCAGCTTCGCTTTGGCGCCGGTGTTCTTCTCCTGCTGCTTCCCCAGGACTACGAAGCAGTCTCGCTGCTCGCAGTCAGGGGCGTGCTGCAGGTGGCCCTGCTCGTCTCTGGTATCACACCAGACGAGCTCCTTAACGTTCTCCATGATACGGGCGTGGGCGTGCTTGGGGGTAGTCCCCTGCCCGGGTCGGGACCCTTGGTACCCTTTGCCATGACCTCCAGAACCTCCTCCTCCAGGACGGTAATTGTTCAGGTGCTGGTCGCTCTCCTTCTCCAGCGCCAGCTCCAGGAGTAGCACGCATAGATCCTTGTAGCGGAGGGATTTAGCCTTGCGCTCCGCCGTCGAGCGGCACTCGTCCCACAGCTCTCTAGGGAGCTTGGCCACCAACCAGAACAGCAGCTCGTCGCTGCTGTAGGAACTGGGCGTCAATCGTCCATCCCAGTGATCCAGGTCAGCCAACAGCTCAGAGACCATGCCAGGTTTGGGGTTGTTGGGCAGCACGGGCAGGTTTTGGATCTCGGCCCTGATGGAGAGGTCGGTTTTGGTAGGTCGGGTACTGCCTCTCCAAGGCAACCAACACATCGGCAAAGGTGGCGGACTTAGTCATGATCTGCCTGACCTGCTTCTCCAGGTACTTGGTCTTGCAGCACTGCAGGAGCAGATCGCACTTGACTCTTCCACTAGCGTGGGTTTGGCCGGTCAATCGGAAAAACCGGCCAAAATTCTCAGCGAACTCGCTGACGTCCTTGCCTGTGAACTCAGGCAGGTTCACCACGATCTTGGAGGTGGCAATAGCCTTCGCCTCCTGAGACCTGCGTCCCTCAGGGCGTCGGTTCTTCTTCTTCTTCTTCTTCTTCTTTCCCCTTGGGTTCTCGGGGTCCTCCGGGTCATCGTCCTCCGAGGGCGAAGCAGAAGTCATAGACGGCGGCTCATCATCGGAGGGGTCTCCGCCTAGATCACTAGAGCCATAAGGCTCCACGTCCACCATTGCCCTCAAGGCTGTCAGCCCCAGCCGGTCCAGCTCGGCCCTCGTAGAGTTCGTCACGTGGCTGTAGGGCGGCTGGGCCGTTCTCGGTACGAAAGGACTTCTCGGTATCGCTGCAGGGGTCGGCATCGGTCGGCTCCTCAGGCTCCCTAGGGTGTTTGTCAGCCCTGCCGCCAGGTGGTTGGCCTGTACTCGATGGGGTGACATTCCCGCCGTTGTAGATGACGCTTGGGGCGGTATCATCAGGGGCTCCAGTTTCTCTCGGATCTCTTGAGTGAGGTCGCCCACAATTTTTGAAGTGGCTCCTCGGAGCACCTCGTTGATCTCCGACTGCGTCAGGGACCTGTTGGAGGATCTCCCCGATCCTCTACTCCTGCCTCCAAGAGACTCAGGTCCTCTCCTCAACCCACTCAAGGTTGCATATTCAGGTGCATACCCAGCAACATCCACATAGGTTCCCGTAGCGGGTAGAGGATGGTGATAGTCAGCCGCATACCATCGCGGCGTAGAACTGGAAGCCACCGGCTCACTGGCAGTAGTTGCCTCAGGAAACGCAGTGGTAGGTGGGCCCAAACCATAGGCAGGTTTGGTTATGGGAGTGGATGCTGCAGCGGCTGGGTCTGGAATTGGGAGTGTGGTGGTTATAGGAGAGGGTGATGCGTGGAGGCCAGAAGCGCTTAGTGCGCCTTCGAAGGTAGGGTCATTCGTCAAGTCTTGCCCTTGGTCCTCTCCTTCGTTTGCTTCGTCTCCAGCATCCTTCTCGCTCTCTCTCTTCCTCTTCACAGGCTGAGTGACCTTCTCCTCGACTGAGAGGGCCCTGAAGGCCGACTGGAGTCCATCCAAAGAGTCCTCAGCCACGTCCACTGGCCCATGTAAAAGCTCCGAAGGTACAGCGCTAGGTCCAGGTCCAGGTTCACCAGGTGCTGGCCTTGCTGGTGCCTCAGGCGCTGTCTTCACGTCGGCGTCCTCCTTCCTTGTGTCCATCTTCGTTCGCCCTTCTGCTTATATGTGACTGTACTCGGCGCACTGGATGTACGGCGCGGGGTTGCTGCCGGTGCGCCGAGACAGTCTGCCTCTGCTACCAGAAACGTTTATAGTGATTTCAACACTGTGTTTTTGCCTCTCCTGCTGCTTGCTGCTGGTGTAGGGTTTCCTGCTGCTTGTTTTTGAAGATGAAAAGCTTTTGTTTGCTGAAATACAATCAATCAAGGATAGCCCAAGCCAGAGGTATGCGAGTAGAAGAGAATCAGGATCAAAGCATGAAGGGCTGCAGTGTAAACAGTGAAAGATGAAAGGATATTCACAGAAACTGCAACTCAGGTCAAATCGGATTGCATATTCACAAAGATAGCTGAAATGTTTTGGAAAAGAGTTGGAAAACGGCCCCATGGTCACTCTATCTCCATTGTGCCATCTCAGGAGATGTGCACTCTTTGTTTTGGGTCCCATACGTGCTGAGGTGGCAGGGCATGTGGCGATGAGGTGACTGCCATGTCACATGGGATCTTCCTACTTAGCTAGGCTGACCGGGAATTGAACCCAGGACCTCTCAAAAAGAGGTGCCCAGCCCCCTAGGGTGCATACCACTAGGACAGCTAAGAATTCATGGAAAAACATAGATAAATTCATAGGCTCTGCCCTGGATATGTCAGTTCTCAGTCAACTCAGGAAAAGATGATTTGCCTCACATTGAAAGGGGGTTAAGGGGTCCACTCCATATCCAGATCGGGTGTTTGGTTCCATAGGTCAAAATGTGTTATCACCACTTTTGGTGGGGCCAATACTAAGATAGAAATGCATGGATGCTCAGTGCATCTCTAATACAACTAGAGTATGCCTCAAAGCATTGGAAAAGCACTTTTTCTTACGCTGTCACTTCGTAACAAGCAGGAACAGACGCCGTGATGGCTACAACATACGAACATCTTCGTCGTTACAGTTAACTCCAGGGCATTCTTCTGCATTGCGTCCTGTCTCGCATGTTTCTAGGGACTATGACGGCTGGGGACAACATGCCGGCTGCCAAGGCTATGATGGGGAGAACTACAGAAGCAAGTGGGAACAACAGCAAGCGGCGCAGCGACGAGCACAACTTCAGTGTGCCTTGGAGATCACCGTGGACCGTGAGCACGCTGCGCGACACAAGGTATTGGACGAGGAGGCAAATGGCATGACCCAGTGGTTGCGGCAGGCGTTTACGGAGTTTGGAACACGCCTGCAGCAGCCAGTACGGCGAAAGGATTTAGAAGAAAAGGCAAAAGATGAGGAGCAGCGAAGCCGCAATCGTGCAGAGCAGGCAATATGGGAAGTCCAAAACAAGCAGTTCGAGAAGGAGACTACGAAGCTCAAAGAGCAGCAAGAGGAGCTGGTAACAGCTGCGCTAAGACTGATGGAAAGGAGTAGGGGGCTGTTGGCGACCTTCCAACGAATGGAAGAGGTCAAGATGGTTCTGGGCAAGATCTTGTTGCCACTGACGGTGGGACAGCGACAAATACAAGAACTGAGGAGCCGAGTTGAGGTATTGCCTACCCATGACCAAATACAGGGATATTTACAGCAGTTGGCGAGCAAGTACGAAGTAACCAAGGGCGTGAGGGACACGAGAGGAGATAAGGTGACGATGAACTACGAGGAGGCAAACACGGCGAGGTGCAAAAGAGGGGATATGAAGGAGATGAGAACCAGACAGCCGGAGGGAGAGCTGAATGGCGGTACCGATGATGGACGCAAGCTGGAGCGAAGTGTTCGAAAAACAAAAACCAAGGCAAGGACTGGTTACGACAAGATCCCAAGTGAAAGGGAGGACATCACAGAAGTAGAAGGATTCGAGGACACGGGTACTAGAGAATATGGCGACTATGGAACAAGCTATGTTGGTCCAAAAGGGCGACAGCAGGCAAGTGGCAAGATGCAACGGCAGCAACAGTTTCAAGCATCCAGTGAAAGCGACAACGACGCAAATGTCAGGAGAACAAAAAGAGGGCGACGAGGAGGACAGCGTGTGCAGCTACAGCGTGTGATAACGAAACTGGTACAACTTTTGTTTCAAGGGTTGCACCCTTAAGTGCTTTTGCTTTTGTTTGCCTTTTGAGCACTGATTTTACTCACATTTCAGTTGTATGATTATTATTTTTTATAATTATTTCAGCATTCTACCATCAGCAGCTGCACACTCAGTGCACCGCTGCGTTGTACTTTACTGAGTACAGAGATCTGCACAGTGCTTTGCCTGTGCAATGTTTACAAACACTATGCACTGTGCATGCCTATATACCTGATCCACTGATTTCTCTTGTGCAAGCTTGCCAGGGTTGCAGTGCAGGTATGGGTGTTTGTATTTTTTTGGCCTCCTTTTCATGAAAGCTGCAGGGTTGAAAACTTTTGCAGTAAGTAGTGAGGGGGCAGCCCAGGCGCCCAGGACGGGGGAACACACAGCAGCTTTTTGGACAGAGAGCGCTGCAATGCTTTTGTAAAATAAAAGCAAAGTTGTATCATGTCCAGCAGGGCTTTTAGTGGGTACGACTGCAGGTGAGACCCACATACTGATTTCAATGGAAATCAGATGCTTAAAGGCATTTGTTCCCTATACTATGGCTGCCCATGGGACAACACCAAACCCATGTTTGTACATTTTCAGCCCAAACATGGCTGAATACCCATGTTCAGGCTTGGGAGGGCAGTGCAATGGGTTTCACATTGCCCCCATAGCACTGATTTAGCTTTGTAGCTATTAGGAATTCAGTGTAGGGCGCTATTTAGTAAATTGGTTGTATTTTGTATGTGCAAGAGTGCATAGCTGTGATTTTGTAGACACACATTAAGATGTGCCTATATGGGAAACCTATGTGTGCATGTGCAATTCTGCATGATACTCAATTCTTGATTGAGTGTGAATGATATGTCTACTTCTACTCTTATAGGTTGAAACCTATGTTGCAGGATTGCAAATAAATCACTCCCTGAGAGCATAGTCAGGATTCCACTAATTCAAGACTTGAGAAGTGCTACCAGGGATCTGAGGGTTTATGTTCTCTGCCAAGTACACCAAGAAAACATAGCTTTTGGGAAATACGGCCCATTATTGGAGATTATTGTTCAGATTGAACCAGTTGCAGGATTGGCAAAATTGGGGTTAGTTACTACCGTATTACAATGGTCTCCTGCATGAACTCACACCTCTCCAGCTTGAGTCGTGTGTGGTTCTCTTGGCAGACCACAAAGAACTCACCCAAGAGGATTAGGTGGTCCTCCCCGGTATTGGTCCCGAGGCATACATCGTCGATGTCTGCTTGCATCTGGGCCCCACGGGATATGAGTTCCTGCACCTTAGGTCTCCTTCGTAGGATGGACAAGATCTTGTTCATCAGCTCTTGGAATAGAGCGGGTGCGTTGGCCACGCCAAACGGCAAGACCTTCCACTTGAACACCCTCCCCTGAGGGGTGATGAAGGCTAGTAGCTCCTGAGCGTTGGGTGTCAGGTCCACCTGCCAGAATCCGCTCCTCTTGTCCATTTTGGTCTTGTAGCGACAGGAGGCTATCTTCTCAAGGGTAGACTCCATATTAGGAATGGACCCTGGGTGGTTCAGCGTTTTCTTGTTCAGCTTTCCGTAGTCCACTACCAGCCGTTTGGCCGTAGACCGAGGTTTGGCCACCAGGAAACAGGGGCTGCAGTGTTGGGGCCAGTCCCCGTCCTTGTACTCCAGGACTAGGCCAGCGTTGATACATTCTTGTAGCTGTCGCTCAATCTCATCGGCCTGCTCTTTAGGAGCTGGATAGGGTCTCCTCCGGATCTTGTGACCCACGAACTCGGGTTTCAGCTTGAGGTCCATCTGTACCAGCTTGTCACATGAGGCTGGGGGTGGTAGTTCTCCAAACACCTCCAGATAGGTCCTTCCCTGGGACCTTGTGATAACCAGAGCTGTGTTAAATTCAATGCAACTCGGACCTCGTCCACATTGTAGCGCTTGAATTTCGAAATGTCATAGCCAAAAACCACTTCCCAGTTTGGTGGAGAGCTGCCTTCCATGCGCATCGGCACGTAGTATTTCACCAAATCTTTCAACTCCACTTCAGGTCGCTCCTTGGCTGGGCTAAATCGAAACTATAAATTCAGTTGGATTGAATTTAACACAGCTCTACTTATGACAGGGTCCTAGGGTATAAGCGTCTGCACCCGCGGGTCCAATAGCTGGATCTTGTCCTCCATGTCCTCGTCAGAGTGTAAGTTGCTTGCCCCCTGAGTGATAGACGTCAGGAGGTGATCCTCCACCAACTCTTCGCCCTTGGTAGTGTCCTTCAACCCTTGGTAGGCATAAGGTAGGTCTCGTTCCACCATCTCCGGTGGACGATGGCAAAATAGGCACGCTCCAGGGGGTTCACATACACATTTCTCCAGGACGTCGTCCTCCTCTGGGGTCCTCACATGGGCGCCCCACACGCTCTTCATGAGCTTAACATCTACCTCCCTTTGCCAGGTGGTGATCTTCTGTTCGAGGTCCTCCTTCCATGAGGGTAGATCCCCCATACGTCCTTGCTTCAGTGGCCATGAGCTGCGGGTAGGCTTAGCGTAGCATAGGTTTTTCGCCACCAACCTCCTCTTAGAGTGCACATACTCCCTTAGCCTGGATCGGGAATCCAGCTCTTTGTCCAAGGGGTCTTCCACCCTCTTGGAGAGTAGGGGTTTCAGTGGGGCGACGTACTCGGCGTTCTCCACTTCCTCCACACAGGTCTGCACGAAGAAGGCCTCGTGCTCAGTTTTGTCATCTGAGTGGATAGAGCTAGAGAGCTCGGATAGTCCACACTCAGAGACTCCATCAGGAACAGGTACATACCAGTGAGAGTTGGGGGCGTTGGTGTTAGTCACGACGCATTCATCCCCTCCGGGTATAGTCTCAATAGCATCTTGAGGTGGTAGCCGATCCTTCAAGTCACCCAAGGCGAGTCCATCACTTTCTCGTTGTATAGCCTGGACCAGAGTCGAGTCCAGGTCTTCCCAGGGGATGGAGGTAAGACCTCCGTCCACCACACTGAGCATACTGCCCCATCCGGGTTTCCCGATAGGCGTCTTACGCCCCAGAGGCACGTAGATGGCCTCATCAGGTAACCGAACAGAGCTGATAGTCAGCTCGTCCCAGAGGGTTCGCCAGTACTCGTTGCCCCCATGGGCTCCCCAATCGGAGAAACACAGGACCATACGGGAACGTTCCAAGGCCACCTTGGTCAAGACCTTCCCCATTTCACTGAACCTGGGGTTCCCGTAGGCCATCCCGAAAGACGGCCGGTAAAATTTGTAGCTGCAGTAGGGATGCAGATTCGCAGCGAATTCAATTTGAATTCGCCGAATTCGCTGCGAACTTGTTCGCAGCGCGAATTCGCTGCGAATTCGGCGTGAAATTCAGAGCAATGCGAATTCGGGGCAAATTCGGCCTTCAAAATTGCAGGAGACAGGCGCCAGCGGCAGCGCGCGCCCTCCTTTGAACAGAGGTAATTTCCAAAACGTGATTCTGCTTCGGAAAAAAATATTCGACATTACAGATTGAAAAATATGTTGATTCTGCATCCCGTTGTCGATTCTGTTTCTTGAATGGTCCATTGGTACTTGTTTTCAGATCAAAAATTCATTTCAAGATTTGGAGCATACCGCTGCGTGCAGCACGTGAAGGCGGTCCTATTGGTGTTTGTTTTAGCGTCCAAATCAACGGTAACGCTGAGATAAAGGCGTCGCGAGATTTTGAAATCCGAAATTCTCGACTCAATCTGGTGCCTAGACGTGTTTCCTGTGTCCTGCCCTTCACAACGGTACCTTCCTTGCCTCTAGCGGACGCAAATACACGGAGAAACCTGATCACCAGCGTTGAAATTCGGCAGATTTGACAGTGTATGAACAAGGTGCCAGCAGGCACCAGGCTATGTCAAGGCACTGTCACAGTGCACAGGGGGTATGAACAAAGGTAATTACTGAATAGTACGCTGTGTTTCGATTCCATGTGTTTTCTCACCTTGTAGCTATCGGACTCCCTATCCACATGCCCCTTTCTTGCTTTGTTCCACCCTTTCAAGAACCTTCAAGAATGGAGCGTTGAGATGCATTCAAAAGGTCCAATGGGGTCAACTTCATAATGCAGAGTTGGAATGAATTCAAATCTTAGGTGGAGAAAGGTCATCAAAGAGATTCACATATGATTATTTTTGTGTGGCTTGATGTTTGTGCATGCTACGTTGAATTTTGTGTCTCTTCTTTTCATTCAAATATGTTGCAAAGTGGCGAAGTGGACCATTTCTACCGCAGTTTTAAATTATGACAACAAGCAACAAGTAGGCAAACGAAAGGAAGTAAATGGGGCTGAACGGGATAGGTACATGCAAGCATTTGAAAAGCTCTTGAATTTTGAATGTCTATTTCAAATTAATGGGGACCATTTTCCTTGATTTCATTGAATCATGTTGACCCAAAGTGATTCAGAATAGGCAAGGTAGTAGCAAGTTAGAGAGAGATTTGCATGGTGGTCATTCTTTGGTTCGGAAAAGTAGACGCAACCTGCTTGTAGGAACTGGAAAATGGATACGATACAGAAATTTGAAATTTTTGATTTCGAATTCGAATTCAGGGGGGTCCACAAAATCGAGAGAATTCGGGGCGAATTCGAATTCGAGCAAATTCGTGCGAATTGGAACCTGCATCCCTAAGCTGCAGTTCTTCCCCTTGCTGCAGTAAAGGTCCAGTACATGCTGCTTGTCGCTGGCGAACAACTCCACACTCAGGTCTTCTCTAGAGTAACCAAACTCCTTCAGTCCTTGGTCTAGGACCTTCCCCAATAGTTGATAACCCCCAGTTTTGGAGGCCGCCATCATGTTCGAGGGCTCCTCTTTGGATACCCTCAGGTAGCTGGAGGTGTGTTCCAACTGCTCCAGTGGCACGGACTCTCTGCCACTGCCGTGGTCCATGTAGAGGAGGTAGGGCGCTTGCAGTGTCAGGAATTGTATCTGGAAGTGCTGCACGAAGAAGTCAGTCCACAATACAAAGTCCAAGGCTTCAATGTCCATCACATAGAACCGATGGGCGAGAGTTTCGGAGCCCATTGGTACCTCCACTTCACAGTCCCCGCAGCTGTGCACCACATGTCCATCCCACGTTTGTATAGCAGCGGTGGTCATGGTGTTCTTCAGGCTCCCACAAGGTAAACTTTTCTTGGCCACTATGGATATGGTGGCTCCAGTATCCAATACCCCCAGATGTTCACGTCCCCCTAGTCGGATACGTACCCAGAACACCAGGTCCAGGCCCCATCGGAGCGTCCCCGTCGGAAGTCTGCGGGACAGGTCACCTCGAACCCCTTGGTCCGCAATTTGCGGGCCATCCTCATGAAACGGCTTCTCTTCTTAGCGTTGCCGTCATCACCACCTTCATGCTCACGCTTGGCCCCTTGTTCTCGCTGGGCCTCAGTCTGCGAGCGTGTGGTGGGACCAGACTGCCCTCCGGAGGACTCCGAGTTCCCCCCTGGATTAGGGTTGGGGTTGCCTCCCTTCTTGTCCTGGTTCTTGTTGTCCTTGTCTGGCTGGCGGTTAGCGCCTCCTCCTCGTCCACCTTGGTTCTTGTCTTGCCCTTTTCCACGTCCTGTCGGCTTGCCCTTGCCGGAGTTGTTGCCGTTGCCCTTGCCTCCACCTTTGCCAGAGCCTTTGCCAGGATCCTCACTCTTCAGCTTCGCCGACAGGCGCTGCTTGTGGTAGCACTCATCCTCGTAGTGCTTCCTCTTCCTACAGAAGGCACAGGTGATAGTACACCTGTAGTGATCCGGCATCTTCGCTTTGGCGCCGGTGTTGGTCTCCTGCTTCTTCCCTTGGACGACGAAGCAGTCTCCCTGCTCGCAGTCAGGAGCGTGCTGCAGGTGACCCTGATTATCTCTGGCATCACACCAGAAGAGCTCCTTGACATTTTCCATGATACGGGCGTGTTTGGGGGTAGTCCCCTGTCCAGGTCTAGGTCCTTGGTACCCTTTGCCGTTGATTCCAGAACCTCCCCCTCCAGGACGGTAGGCGTTCAGGTGCTGGTCGCTTTCCTTCTCCAGCGCCAACTCCAGGAGTAGCAAACATAAATCCTCGTAGTAGGGGGCTCTAGCCTTGCGCTCTGCCGTTTGACGGCACTCGTCCCACAGCTCCCGATGGAGCTTAGCAACCAACCAGAAAAGCAGGTCGTCGCTGCTGTAGGAACCGGGCGTCAATCGTCCAGCCAAGTCATCCAGGTCAGCCAGTAGCTGAGAGACCCTGCCAGGTTTGGGGTTGTTGGGCAGTACGGCCAGGTTCTGGATCTCGGCCCTGATGGAGAGGTCAGTTTCATAGGGTGGCTACTGCCTCTCCAAGGCGACCAACACGTCGGCAAAGGTGGCGGACTTAGTCACGATCTGCTTGACCTGCTTCTCCAGGTACTTGGTCTTGCAACACTGCAGGAGCAGATCGCACTTGACCCGTCCACTAGCGTGGGTTTGGCCGGTCATTTGGAGGAACCGACCAAAATTCTCAGCCAACTCGCTGAGGTCCTTGCCCGTGAACTCAGGCAAGTTCACCACGATCTTGGAGGTGGCAATGGCCTTAGCCTCCTGAGACCTGCGTCCCTCAGGGCGCCGGGTCTTCCTCTTCTTCTTTTTCTTCTGCCCACTTGGGTTCTCGGGGTCCTCTGGGTCGTCGTCCTCCGAGGGCGAAGTAGAAGTCATCAACGGCGGCTCACCATCGGGGGGGTCTCCGCCTAGGTCACTGGAGCCACAGGGCTCCGCGTCCACCATTGTCCTCAGGGCTGTCAGCCCCAGCCGGTCCAGCTCGGCTCTCGTGGAATTCCCCACATGGTGAAGCCGGTTCGGACCCCCGTGGCCATCTTTGGGTCACTTGGGGTGTGTATCTATGTGCCGGCAAGCCGCCATTGGCTGATATCATACTCTCCCATCCACCTGACCTAACCCGATGTGATAGTGTGATAGGGTTGGCCATTCCGGCTATGAGCGGCCATATTCAGTACCGAGGCGCCGCCAGCTGAGATTTATATATCAGAATATCAGGAATCAACAGGGTTTTATTATCATAATGTTTCCGTAATTTTTCAGCCTTTCGTTCTGATGGTCAATGTATCGGCGACTGTCAGTTGGCTCGCGATTTTGCGTTAACCGATTGGTTAACTGTTATTTCCAGATATTTTGGCGGAAACTCCGATGAAGGGTCAGATTTCATCTGTAAAGGGTTCGTTGCTTCCGCAGTTTTATCAATAAGCACTCGAAATTTTAATCTGAATTTTTCGCGATGTCGAAATCGGATTTTCGACTTCGACATCGCCGCACTTGATTTGGTCTTCTTTGAGTGGTCATACTCTTTTCCCTAGGCCCGAATCAGGTTTCCCTTATACTTGCCACCCATTTGACTTGGAGATATAAGGGAAACAAAAGTGAATCGTGGGACCACTTTGAAGGGCCATATCTACGCGCGAGTGTGAGGAAGGAGAATAAGGAAAGTTGCGTTGTAAGCGCCTTGGTCTCAAGTTAATTTAGAAAGTATCAAACGCCTTTGGTGTGTACACATGCCCGGTATAGCAAGGGAAAATGGTCAAGAGGGTATAAAGTGATATATAACTCTTGGACCGCGCAACCGAACATTTTATTGTGACTTTCGAGTGTACCGCATGAGTGTTGGGGTTGCATAGCAACTTTCGTTGGGTTCCTACGTATTTTTAACGTGAAGTTATGTCCATGGAGGGACATGGCATATCATGGTGGGAGCCACATTTTGAGGGTATGTGTTATATGCATGGTATATGTTTGATATGCTCACGCCCATGTTATATATCTTCGTGTCGCCGAAGAGACGGGGAGCCATACGTGACAAGGGCTTTGCCCATGTCCCAATTGTGGGATTCAAAGCGTTAGACTAGGTCTACCGCATATGTATTGCTCATGGTATGTTTGGCAAAGAGATCCATGAGTGCACTCCCATTTTCATGGGGCATGTAGATATGGGTGGCGAAGGTATCTCCATGCGCCCGATTGGGGATCCAAGTGGGGGAATTGTTCATAAAAGGTTCCAATCATTTGTGTATTGAATCATGAGCGGATATCATGGGTGAGCATAGAGATATACTATCATGACAACTTTGTATTTGGACATATTTTCATGTTTTTGACCTCATTTTATGCTCATTTTTGTGTTCTATGTGCTCAACTGGTCGGCTAACAGTAAAGTGCCTAGAGATTCGTGAACTATGGTATGTTGCTTATATGTTGGCATATGCTTCGGTGTTGTACCTCACCATATGCCGAATCACGTAGTCACTTTGGCTTGGCACACGAGGCCTCACAAAATTAGGTCTCAAATTCATGTGTTGACTTGTGAAGCATGTCATGTACATAACCGGAGGAGCTTCGGAGCCAATGATGGGATATTCTTGGGCATCGACCTTTGGTCTATATCAGCCTTGTATATTACTTTCCGGTTTGACATATGCATGGAGCATTTGGATATTTGCCGTATGCATTTTTGAGTATATAATTGAATTTTGGTCACTATGGTGTGATTGGCCTGATTTTGCTATGTTATGAGGTCACCTTCATGGGGCAGTTCTCCAAGCCCATTCGACTCCAAGTCCAACCAAGTTTATGGCAGGGTAGGGCATGGTCCTGAGTGCCACTCTAGGCCATGACACGCCACCTCCCCTATTGGGCTAGGATATATAGGCTTGGGAGTGAACACATTTTTGGGGTTTATGTAGTGACTTGTGACACATGGCATTTAGCCATCTTATTTGATTGGGTTCAGGGTATCATGTTGGTGAGTCAAGGGAAGGTCTTGAGTCCAGGGAATGAGGGGTCTATGGCTGTGAATGTGTACGTTTCCATCTTTCCCCAACATTGCTTTATTTGTGTTCATATGTCAATTTCAGGGCTTTCTTCCTTGGTGCAATTCTTGTACATGCCCGCCATCGTGAGACCATCGATGTGCTGAACGAAAGCCCGCAATTTGGATTGGATTGTGGATTGGGTTATTGCTGTATTTGTGGGATCTGGTTGCTGTTCAGGGTTGAAGGAGGATTGTATTTTCTATTTTCTATATTTTTGGATTTGGACCCTGGTATTTGAGGAATGCAATCGTTGATCCGGAGTAAATCGGCAGGGGTTACAGGCGGAAGGGGCACAGCGGGGGCCGGTCCTGGTAGGGACCTTCTTTATGGTAGCAGAGGCGAACCTGCTGCCCCTACCTACCGCCGAACCGGGGACTTGGGCCCCTATGAGCCCTGCCCAAGTACGCCCCGGGTGCGTATTGTGGACTCGGTGGAGACCACGCCGGAGATTGGAGCCATAGAAGAACCGAGACGTTCGAGAGCATGGCGAACTCCGGAAGTTGAAGCCCGAAGAGCAGTACGACATTCGGGAAGGGGAGGACGTGACATGGAAGACCTGGTCTCCATGTGTGAGCGTCGCTGCCGAAAGGCGTGCAACCTCCGCTCAGCCGCGGAGGACTCTGATGAGGCCTGCCATTCAGGCAGCAGTGGAGGACGGGCCCGGCGCTACCGGAAGCGCGGGTCACCCAAGTCCGCGGCCAGGGACGCCGGGGCTATGGACACGGACCCCAGCCCGGTCAGGCTGTGGGAATCCGACGGCCACTCCGAGGGCTATCGGACAGCCTACGAGCCACCTTCGGAGTCGGAGATGTCCGCGCCGATCGCCAGGGCGCATACGGCCCCCGAGCCCACCCTGAAGCACGACGCCGAGGGCTTGGAGAGGCCAGCCAGGGCCCGGACGGCACCTGTGCCCCGGCACACGGGACCAGAGACGGACGCCATAGGCGATACGTCCATGGGCGATGAGTGTGAGGCGCCGGGAACCGCGGGATGCGCTGGATCAGGCGGAAAGCACGCCGCGTGCCACTGCGAGCACGTGTCCTTCCTCATGGGCAAGTACCCGAAGATGGGGATGGACGCCATTGTGCACCGCCTCGACCGCCTGGACAACGCGAAGGACGGCCTAGAGACGGACGTCGCCGGGATCCTGGATGACCAGTCGGCCGCGGAGAAAGACATGGAGGAGCTGCGAGCGGAACGGGACCGGTACCGGGAGAATCTGGAGCTGCCCCTGGAGAAGCAGCAGCGAGTGGTGGACAGCCTCCTCCACCTGGTGGAGGACATGTCGGGACGCCTGAAAAGGCTAGAGGAGCTACAGCCCCTCGCCTCGGGTCCGGAGCTCCCGGCAAAGCCGGCCGCGGTAGAGCTGGTGGAGCGGGTTAAGACCCTCAGGAGCGCCATGGAGAAAGCCATGGGCGGCCCTGCAGAGGCACCATACGCGCCTCCGCGTGTTGACCCGGGTGCGCTGCCGTTTGTTCCCATGTTCAGCGAATCCACAATGCTCGGGGAACACACGGCACCGGCTGGGTCCATGCGGGAAGGGCACGTAACCATTGACCTGAGGAGCCTGACGGTACAGATGTCCCATGGCGCCCAGGATGTACCGATCACGACGAATATGGTAGTTTATGCGGAAGAGAAGATCGAGAGCCAGACCACGCAGGGGCGAACCATGGGAAGCGCCGATGGACATGGTCGAGGCCAACCAGGCGGAAACCAGTGGGCGAAGGACCCCAATACGGGGATATGGACGGCCGATGGAGCAAGTCCTTCCCGCATTCCAAACCCCATGAGTTCAGGCCCAACTGGACCGCACTCCATGGAGGAGAGGGATTTACAGGGAGTGTACTCACACCCCCCGGCCACAGGTGGTATCCGTCTCGGTGGAGTGGTGGCTGGAGACGTCGGAGACGCCATCAGGATTGACGACCTCAGGGGAATCAAAATCCCCTACTACGATGGCAACCCCTCCAACCTGGATGACTTCATCCTGAATTGGGAGGACTTCGCCGAGGAGGTCGTCGGCGAGATGCGGGGAGCGCCGCGGGATAAGTGGGTATGCCGGACATTCCCACACCGGCTGGCGCAGGACCTGAAGGAAGAGCTGCGGGATCAGATCCGGGAAGGACTGATCAGGACGGAGCAGGCCTGCCTCCAGTGGTTGGAGGATGAGGAGCAGGTGGACGCTCCGAATCAGAAGCTGGAGGACTTGTGGTCCATCCCGCTGCCGTTGGACCGCGGTGAGTTGAGGGTCCGGGAGTGGAACCGGTATCTGCGGAAGTACCGCAGATGCCTCAAGCTGGTGGAGGACTGGAAAGAGGCCAGCGAGATCCGCCACCTCCTGAAGGACGTCCTCCCCGGCCAATGGAAGAGGCGAGTGGAGGACGAGGAGAAGAAGCGCGCCAAGAAGCGGGTGGCGGTTAGGATCATGGCGGCGGAGGATACCCATGCGGGTATCATGGAGTTCTTCAGGAGGAACCTGGGCGAACCCAACCGGATGTTGGGACTGAAGAACGCCGTGTACGTGGAGGTATTTGGAGACTCCATGGGGCAAAGGTTGCTGCGCCTCAACAACGTGGAGTCGAGGCGCGGGGAGTCGCTGAGGATGCAGGTCATCTTCGCCCGCATGAGCCTGGACGAGATCGTGAAGTACATCACGGTGGAGTTGAAGCTCAATGCGAAGAACAAGGCCCACGTGCAGGATCGACATGGTCATGGACAACGAGGCCACCGAGAAGACCGCCATCATCAGGAGATCCAGGAGGACACGGCCAACTCCACGGAGGATGGTAGTGGAAGTGGCCAAGACCATTGGTCCCGGGAGGATCACGAGGAGGCCCATTTCTTCGCGTTTGTGGCGCACAACGTGAGGAACAATGGGCAGGATCGGTCCAGATGGAGCCAGGTGGGACCCAAGAAGGGCAAAGAGCCAAGGAGGATCGGGAACCCACCGCTCTCGTTCCGAGAGTACAGGTCTCAGCACGACGGGTGCTGGGTCTGTTATGGCAAGGGAATCAACCATGCACACGACCATCCTCAGTGCAAAGTGTATGAGGCGGACAAGAAGGCCTACTTCGCCGCCCACCCCGAGAAGAAGCCCAAGGAGCAGCGGATTTCCGATTGGAAGGCGAAGGGCGGAGACGGGGGAAAAGGCCAAGGCAAAGGCCAAGGAAAAGGCGGAGGAAGAGGCTATGGTGGTGGACCTGGTCAAGACCGACGAGTGAGGTCGATCGAGGAAGTTGCTGAGGACATGTTGAGGACGTTGGAGGAACTCAAAGCCCAGCAACGTGGAGGACAAAGTCCTGGCGGATCGCAGCCGGAAGGGGCTGCGGGAAGCCAAGTCTAGAGGAGCCCCCACGGGAGTGGGACCTCGGAGGTCTCTCCTCCGAAAATCAGTGGAATCCCAGAGAAAGCGAAGGCACATCGGGTGCCGAAGAAGGCTCCAGAAGAGCCAAAACCACTGAGTTTTGCCACTCCCAACCCCTGGAGCGCCCTGCCAAGGGAAGTACTTGTGGGTACGGGACATGGCAAGAAGGAAGGAGCGACCACGGAGAGCCCCGTGGACGGGCAGGACCAACCCAAGATCTACACCATCCGTGACCATACCCTTGAAGTCCTGATGCACCCGGACGTGCTAGAGTTGCATGCCGTGAGAGTCGTCCATACACCTCATGGCGACGAGCGGCAGTTGCACTTGAAAGTGCGAGTACGGTGCGGACGAGAGGAGAAGGTGGTGGATGTGTTCGTGGATACGGGTCCCCAGGTGAGCCTGGTCCGGAGAGGTTTGTTCAAGGAGGTACTCCTGCAGCCCAGCCGGAGACCGGTCCGCCTGAAGGTCGCCAACGGAGATATTATGGGTGGCGGCACCCATGAGGCCACCATCAGTATGGAATTCTGGGAGCATGAGCGCTTGAACCGCCCTGATCAGGCGAAGAGAAGCACTCTATCCGGGAACTTCTATGTGGCCGACATTACTGATTGGGATATGATCATGGGGTATGACTTCATGGTGGCAAACGCCATTGGAGCCCTTCCCCATCGCGCAACGCTGGTCCGGGAGGATGATGAATGCCTCACATGGCTGTCCACGGACTATGCATGCGGATCATCCCAATGGAATGCTGAGGAAGAGGATCGGATCGTCCAAGCGGTGCAAGCTGTGGGTGCCAAGTCCAGAGGAGACCGCGGAGTTCAGCTCACGGAGTATGAAATGGCGCCGCAGGTGTATGCCAGGATGATCCAGACGCTGGGAGCCGAAGCGCCCGAGACGGACGTCTTCGCTTCCCGGGATGCCCCACTTCTGCGGAAGTGTAGGAGGCATTGGCATCGAGGAGACTCAGCCTGGCACAGGCATTGGGGTTTGAAGGAGTGGGGACCCATGTATTGGCATGGCTCCCTGGACAATACCAGACGTACGGTGGAGAAGATCATCGCGGATAGGGCGAAGGGGATCCTGGTCATAACCGGCATAGGATCCACCCCATGTCCGCTGGAGGGTCTCAAGTCGACGCTGGACTCCATCACCCTGAACGAGATGTCATTCAGGCCAGAGGAGGAGGTGTTCATCGACGCCAAGGGTGTATCAATGCCCTCCCCGGGTCAAGCGTGGGGTACCAAGGCTTTCCTGGTGGATGGGGCGCAAGCCCGGCCCACGGGTGATGAAGCATTCATCCGTAGGGTGGAGGCGGTGCCCATGAAGGTCATGTTTGAGCCCAAGGAGGGGACGGATCAGCCTATTGATGGCATTGACGTCCTGTCCCACGCCGAGATCGACGACGTCGTCAACTACATGCGGATGGGGATGCACGACCGTGTGGCAGCCAAGAAGAGGCGGGCCACGGTCACATCTCCGCATTGGTGGGATGACAAGATGTTGGTCACCGGCAAGTACGAGAAGGATGAGCTCGTGGCGAGGGTCATGGACCACATCGCGGACCAATACGATGGTCCGGTTGGGTCGGACCCACCAACGTGGGGTTTTCCAAGAGTGGGGACCGGTAGCGACAAGCACCAGCCCGAGGCCGCAAATTTTCGAAGATTATCGGTGGGAATCGCGACCCACGACGATGAAGACGGCATATCGGACGAGGAGAAGTCGGACTCGGACCCAGAAGAGGCCTATACCGCAGTGCGGTCGGTTGTATCGATACCGAAGCAAGCGGCTGAGGAGGCCCAGGAGAACCCGAAGGTCGCCGAGCTGAAGGAGAGGCTGATCCATGCCTATCCGCGGCTATTCAGTGGCGTCGCCAACAAGAACCCTCCAGATCGTGGGAGGTTTGGTACAGCGAAGATCAAGCTGAAGCCGAACCCGAAGATCTATCGTCATCGGGAGTACCAACTTCAGGGCGATCGGGCCGAGGCCATGAAGAAGCTGTTGGCCGAGTTCATTGAGCGGGGATGGATCGAACCCTCCGACAGTGAGTGGGCCAGCCCAGCCTTCATCGTGCCCAAGAAGGAGAAGGGCGAGTGGAGGTTGGTGGTGGATTACAGAGGTTTGAACGAGCAGACCGAGCACGACTCGTACTCGCTTCCCCTGATCGACTCCATCCTCCAAAAACAACAGGGAAAGCGGATTTTCACGGTGTTAGACATGAAACACGGCTATCACCAGATGCCGCTACACCCGGACTCCAGGCCCTGTACAGCGATGTCGACGCCGCTGGGGCCCATGCAGTGGAAAGTGGTGCCTATGGGCGCCAAGAATGGCAACGCCGCTTTCCAGCGCATGATGGAGGATCTACTCGGTCCTGTCCGGGACTGTGCCGATCCCTTCGTGGATGACATCATCATCGGGTCCGGCACGGAGAACATGACTGAGGACGAGCTCATCGAAGCGCATGAGAAGGATCTGCGCCGAGTGCTCAGCGAGTTGGACAAGCACAACATGGTGTGCAAGCCCACCAAAGCCTCACTCTTCGTGAAGAAAGTGGAGTTCGCGGGTCACGTGGTTGGTCACGGGCAACGCCGTCCCATGCCTGGGAAGCTGGCGTCCCTGCACCACTGGGAGAAGCCCCAGACCATCAGCGCACTCCGGTCCTTCATGGGGTTCTGCAATTACTATTCGGGCTATGTCCGGATGTATGCAGAACTCTCGGGGCCGCTGCACAAGATGCTGCAGGTGGGGAAGTTCGATGGCCGGAAGGGGAGCAAGAAGAAGCTGGCCTGGACCCCTGAGGCTGAAGATGCGTTCAACCGCCTGAAGGAGCGACTCCTGGGGCAGTTGGGGCTGTTCCTGGTGGACCCGGACAAGGGATTCGTGCTACAGACAGACGCCTCGGACTATGCCGTGGGGGCAGTCCTCGAGCAAGTCCGGGACGACGGGACTCATGTTCCCGTGGCGTTTTGGAGCAGGATCCTGGCCGAGGGCCAACGCCGAACATGGACCGCGAGGGAGAAGGAGACATACGCCATTTTATGTGCGCTCAGGAAGTGGTCTGGCCACATCGGACTGCAGCCGGTGGTGGTTCGCACGGACCACCAGTCCCTACAGAGCTGGCACAAGGAGCATGTCGACACCCCCTCAGGACCAGCGGCTAGGAGGGCCCGATGGCACGAGACGTTCGCCAAGTTCGACCTCAGCGTCGTGTACGTCCCGGGGAAGGACAACACTGTGGCAGATTGCCTCAGTCGCTGGGCCTACCCCGCGGGCAAGGCGTGGATGGACATATCCAGCCATGGCGACGCCGAGGAGACCGAGGAGGCCAAGCGCATCATCGAGATGGAGAAGGCCATGGAGCAAGAGGGGGTCAAGTGCTTTGTGCTGATGGCAAATCGTACGGACCTGGCCAAGTTCCGGGGTGCCCGCGTCCAAGCTATTCGAGAGGAAACCCTCGAGCAATGGATGGTGGCCCCTGTAGAGCTAGTCAGGTCGGTGCTCACAGAGGACTGGTCGGATGACTACGCGGCTTCCGAGCACTGGAGCAAGTACTGGAATGCCGTGAGCGCCCCGTCGGACGACGAATGGCCCGAGGGCTTGACCGAGGATGGGGACAAATTGTTCCTCAAGGACAAGCTGCTGGTGCCCGAGAACCGAGTGGAGGAGCTCATTGACCATTGGCACAACGCCCAGCTCATGCACCCTGGCCGAGACAAGATGCAGCAGGACCTGGAGTGGCGTTTCAAGTTCCCTCCGGGGTACTACACCATCCTGGATAGGTACTGCAGCGACTGTGCCGTGTGCCGGGCCACGAAGAGCCCTAACCACTCCACAGCGGGCAACCCGGTGTATACGGCTATACCGGAGGCCCCTATGCGGTCCGTGGACATGGATGTATTCGCCATGCCTGAGGTCACCGTGGAAGGAGAGACCTACGACTGTGTCATCCTGGCAGTGGACAGGCACAGTGGATACATCGTGGCGGTCCCTGGCAAGAAGTCCAAGAAGAAGGACAAGAAGGACAAGAATGGAGTGGGGCTGCAGGCCAAGACCGTCGCTAATGCCATGATCAGGCATTGGCTGACGATTTTTGGTGTCCCGGCTGTCATCTGCAGCGATCGGGGCAGTCAATTTGAGGGGACGTGGTTCAAGACGATGTGCAAGCACATGGGAATCCGGCACGCCAAGACCGTGGCATACCACAGCCGGTCGAATGGCCGGGCTGAGGTGGCCGTGCGGCAAATGTTCGAGAAGTTCCGCCAGCTGCACATCGACGAACCGGGCCGGAATTGGTACAATTCGCTGTGGAGGGTACTCCAAGCGTATCACGACCTTCCGGGGCCCACTGGACTGTCGCCCCATCGCATCCTGTTCCTACGGGATCGAGTGTCACGCACTCTCCCGTGGTTGAATCATGGCAAAGTGGCCCGAGATGCGAACGTGATGATGGCTGAGGCGGACGACACGGCGGCCAAGGTGTGCAAGGCACTACAGGACGAGCATGACAAGAGGGCCAAGTACTTCAAGCAGGGAAAAGTCCAGAAGTATGCTCTCCAAGACACCGTGTGGGTGGCGCGGCACCACAAGGATGTCCTGTCCAGGCATCGGCAGGCATCTTGGTATGTGCCGGGGGTAATCGTTCGGAAGGTCGGGCAGGATGTGTATGCGGTTCGTGTGGCGGATAACAAGATCCTGGACCGCGACCATACCCAGCTTCGTCCCCGGGCACCAGACCCCAGCGGACGTCCCGTCACCTTCGAGTTCACGGCCGGCGATGTGGACTCAGACGACGAGGGTGAGGACGACGACTTCACCGCCGAGAAGATCCTGGCGGACAAGCCGGACGCGGGGACGCCTGGGGGTAGGCTTTATAAAGTCCGTTGGAAGGGATTCGCCGTATCCAGGGATTCGTGGGAGCCTCCGAGCAGTTTTGTGCCGAGGTACACCACGGTCTGGATGGACTACCTGAAGTTGGGGTGTGTATCTATGTGCCGGCAAGCCGCCATTGGCTGATATCATACTCCTCCATCCACCTGACCTAACCCGATGTGATAGTGTGATAGGGTTGGCCATTCCGGCTATGAGCGGCCATATTCAGTACCGAGGCGCCGCCAGCTGAGATTTACATATCAGAATATCAGGAATCAACAGGGTTTTATTATCATAATGTTTCCGTAATTTTTCAGCTTTTCGTTCTGATGGTCAATGTATCGGCGACTGTCAGTTGGCTCGCGATTTTGCGTTAACCGATTGGTTAACTGTTATTTCCAGATATTTTGGCGGAAACTCCGATGAAGGGTCAGATTTCATCTGTAAAGGGACCTTTGCTTCCGCAATTTTATAAATAAGCACTCGAAATTTTAATCTGAATTTTTCGCGATGTCGAAATGGGATTTTCGACTTCGAAATCGCCGCACTTGATTTGGTCTTCTTCGAGTGGTCATACTCTTTTCCCTATGCCCGAATCAGGTTTCCCTTATACTTGCCACCCATTTGACTTGGAGATATAAGGGAAACAAAAGTGAATCGTGGGACCACTTTGAAGGGCCATATCTACGCGCGAGTGTGAGAAAGGAGAATAAGAAAAGTTGCGTTGTAAGCGCCTTGGTCTCAAGTTGATTTAGGGAGCATCAAACGCCTTTGGTGTGTACACATGCCCCGTATAGCAAGGGAAAATGGTCAAGAGGGTATAGAGTGATATATAACTCTTGGACCGTGCAACCGAACATTTTATTGTGACTTTCGAGTGTACCGCATGAGTGTTGGGGTTGCATAGCAACTTTCTTTGGGTTCCTACGTATTTTTAACGTGAAGTTATGTCCATGGAGGGACATGGCATATCATGGTGGGAGCCACATCTTGAGGGTATGTGTTATATGCATGGTATATGTTTGATATGCTCACGCCCATGTTATATATCTTCGTGTGGCCGGAGAGATGGGGAGCCATACGTGACAAGGGCCTTGCCCATGTCCCAAGTGTGGGATTCAAAGCGTTAGACTAGGTCTACCGCATATGTATTGCTCATGGTATGTTTGGCAAAGAGATCCATGAGTGCACTCCCATTTTCATGGGGCATGTAGATATGGGTGGCGAAGGTATCTCCATGCGCCCGATTGGGGATCCAAGTAGGGGAATTGTTCGTAAATGGTTCCAATCATTTGTGTATTGAATCATGAGCGGATATCATGGGTGAGCATAGAGATATACTATCATGACAACTTTGTATTTGGACATATTTTCATGTTTTTGACCTCATTTTATGCTCATTTTTGTGTTCTATGTGCTCAACTGGTCGGCTAACAGTAAAGTGCCTAGAGATTCGTGAACTATGGTATGTTGCTTATATGTTGGCATATGCTTCGGTGTTGTACCTCACCATATGCCGGATCACGTAGTCACTTTGGCTTGGCACACGAGGCCTCACAAAATTAGGTCTCAAACTCATGTGTTGACTTGTGAAGCATGTCATGTACATAACCGGAAGAGTTTCGGAGTCAATGATGGGATATTCTTGGGCATGGACCTTTGGTCTATATCACCCCTGTATATTACTCTCCGGTTTGACATATGCATGGAGCATTTGGATATTTGCCGTATGCATTTTTGAGTATATAATTGAATTTTGGTCACTATGGTGTGATTGGCCTGATTTTGCTATGTTATGAGGTCACCTTCATGGGGCAGTTCTCCAAGCCCATTCGACTCCAAGTCCAACCAAGGTTATGGCAGGGTAGGGCATGGTCCAGAGTGCCACTCTAGGCCATGACACGCCACCTCCCTCATTGGGCTAGGATATATAGGCTTGGGAGTGAACACATTTTTGGGGTTTATGTGGTGACTTGTGACACATGGCATTTAGCCATCTTATTTGATTGGGTTCAGGGCATCATGTTGGTGAGTCAAGGGAAGGTCTTGAGTCCAGGGAATGAGGGGTCTATGGCTGTGAATGTGTACGTTTCCATCTTTCCCCAACATTGCTTTATTTGTGTTCATATGTCAATTTCAGGGCTTTCTTCCTTGGTGCAATTCTTGTACATGCCCGCCATCGTGAGACCATCGATGTGCTGAACGAAAGCCCGCAATTTGGATTGGATTGTGGATTGGGTTATTGCTGTATTTGTGGGATCTGGTTGCTGTTCAGGGTTGAAGGAGGATTGTATTTTCGATTTTCTATATTTTTGGATTTGGACCCTGGTATTTGAGGAATGCAATCGTTGATCCGGAGTAAATCAGCAGGGGTTACAGGCGGAAGGGGCACAGCGGGGGCCGGTCCTGGTAGGGACCTTCTTTAATGGCTGTAGGGTGGCTGGGCCGTTCTCGGTACGAAAGGGCTTCTCGGTATCACTGCAGGGGTCGGCATCGGTCGGCTCCTCAGGCTCCCCAGGGTGTTTGTCAACCCTGCCACCAGGTGATTAGCCTGTACTCGATGGGGTGAAATTCCCACGATGGTAGGTGACGCTTCGGGCGGAATCAGGGGCTCCAGTTTGGCCCAAATCTCTTGAGTCAGATCGCCCACAAGTTGGGAGGTGGCTCCTCGGTGAGCCTCTTTTATCTCCGATCGCGTCAGGGACCTGTTGGAGGATGTTTCAGATCCTCTACTCCTGCTCCCGCATGACTCAGGTTCTCTCCTCAGCCCACTCAGGGCTGCATACCCAGGAACATCCACATAGGCTCCCGTAGCGGGTAGAGGGTGGTGATAGTCAGCCGCATACCATCGCGGCGCACAACTGGAGGCCACCGGCTCACTGGTAGTAGTTGCCTCTGGAATTGCAGTCGTAGGTGGGTTCATACCATAGGCCGGGTAGGTAGGCATACCAGTAAACCCTGTGCCCTCAGCCATAGGCAGGGTGGTTATGGGTGTGGATGTTGCAGCGGCTGGGTCTGGAGTTGGGAGTGTGGTGGTTGTCGAAGAGGGTGATGTGTGGAGGCCAGAAGCGCTTGGTGCGCCCTCGAAGGTCTGCTCACTCGTCGGGTCGTGCCCATTGTCTACTCCTTCGTCTGCCATGCTTTCTCGAGCATCCTTCTTTCTCCCCCTCTTTCTCTTCACAGAGTTGGTGTTCACCTCCTCGACTGAGACAGCCCTGAAGGCCGACTGAGGTCCGTCCAGCGAGTCATCCGCCACGTCCACTGGCCCATGTAAGGGCACTGAAGGTACAGCGCTAAGTCCAGGTCCAGGTCCACCAGGTGCTGGCATTGCTGGTGCCTCAGGCGCCGTCCCCACGTCGGTGTCCTCTTTGTTTGTGTCCATCGTCGCCCTTCTTGCTTATATATGACAGATCTCGGCGCACTGGATGTAAGGCACGGGGTTGCTGCCGGTACGCAGAGACTGTCTCTACTTGCTACCAGAAGGTTTTATAGTGATTTTAACACTGTGTGTTTGTTGTGCCTCTCCTGCTGCTTGCTGCTGGTATAGGGTTCCTGCTGCTTGTTTTGGATGAGGAAAATGTTTTATTGTTGAAATACAACCAATCCAGGATAACCCAAGCCAGATATAAGTAAGTAGAAGATAAACAGGATCAGAGCATGAAGGGCTGCAGTCACAAAGAGTTAGATAAAGACAACTATCAACAATAAACCACAGCAGTTAGCACATATTGCAACTCAGGATGAAATATTTTACATATTGGAGTAAAACTGATTGGAAAACTGCCCCAAGGGCTCACTCTCATCCACTGTGCCATCTTGCGATGTGCACTCTTTGTTTTTGGGTCCCATAGGTGCTGAGGTGGCATGGCTTGTGGCGCTGAGGTCACTGCCCTGTCACATGGGATAATCCTACTTAGCTAGGCTGACTGGGTATTGAACCCAGGACCTCTCAAAAAGAGGTGCCCCAGCCCCCTAGGGTGCATACCACTAGGATAGCTAAGAATTCATGAGAAAACATAGATAAATTGGTAGCCTCTGCCTTCAGTATATCACTGCCTCAGTAACCCTCCTTTTGACATATATATATATATATATATATATATATATATATATATATATATATATATATATATATATATATATATATATATATATATATATATATATATATATACATATATATATATATATATATATATATATATATATATATATATATATATATATATATATATATATATATATATATATATATATATATATATATATATATATATATATATATATATATATATATATATATATATATATATATATATATATATATATATATATATATATATATATATATATATATATATATATATATATATATATATATATATATATATATATATATATATATATATATATATATATATATATATATATATATATATATATATATATATATATATATATATATATATATATATATATATATATATATATATATATATATATATATATATATATATATATATATATATATATATATATATATATATATATATATATATATATATATATATATATATATATATATATATATATATATATATATATATATATATATATATATATATATATACATATATATATATATATATATATATATATATATATATATATATATATATATATATATATATATATAATATATATATATATATATGTCAGGCCTCTGGAACGTGCGGGTTCCCAACACCCAAACGCTCCTCACGGAGGCCCACGACGTGATGTTCGCAGTTCGCGCCTTCTGGCGAGAACTGTATGACAAACGCCCGGTGGACCTCCCAGGTTTCCAGGCGGTCCTCGGCCGCCACGTCCCCCGGGTCCCTGAGGGCGCCTGGACACAGGTCCAGCAGTACTCCATGCAGGACCTGAAGTCCGCCCTGGACAAGGCCGATGGCAAGGCCCCAGGTCCTAACCACGTGGAGGCCCGTTTCTTCAACGCCCTCCCGGCACCCGTCCAGTGGCTCCTGGTCCATTCCTACCGGGCCATCCTCCGCGGCGCCCCGCCGCCGATGCACTGGAGGGACGCGCACATCTGGCTCAGCCCCAAGGTACCGGGCTCTGCCAGACTGGACGACTACAGGCCCATAGCCCTGGGCCAGCTGGACATGAAGCTGCTCACGGGCCCCCTCACCCAGCGCATCACGGAGTTGCTCACACGGCACGGAGTGGTCAGCGACTGGCAGCAGGGGGCCCTCCCTGGCTCCAACACAGGCCCCCCGCTGTTCATGGCGCAGCGGCAGCTCCAGCGGGGAAGGCCGGACTACGTCTTCTCCTTTGACGCCCGCAAGGCCTTCGACACCGCCCCACACGGTGCCCTCCACCTCATCCTGCGCCACCTCTCCGTGCCGCCGGACGTCATTGACCTCCTGCTCTTCCTCCACACGTGCGCCAGGCTGCGCATCGTCACAGCACACGGGCTAACGCAGCCCGTCTACATGCTACGCGGCGTCCGGCAGGGCAACCCCGAGAGCCCCCTGCTGTACGCGCTCCTCCTGGGGCCCCTGCTCAGGGCACAGGGGCACCGCCTGCGCCCGCCGGGAGGGGCCGAGCACGGCCTCATCCAGGCCTATATCGACGACCTGCTGGTGGTGGCCCACACGCTGCAGCACTTCGTCGAGGGCGTGGAGGCGGTGGCCGCGTACCTGGGGATGATGGGCATGGAGCTCAACCCCCGCAAGTGCGCCATGGCCACCACGGAGGGGGTCCCGGGCCTGCAGCTACGCCTCTGCCCCCTCCTTGAAAACCCGTGGTACTGGGTACCAGCGGCGGACTCCGTCCCCTACCTGGGACTCCAGCTGCAGCCGGATGGGGAGTTCTCCCTGCAGCGCAAGCACCGGCTACGCCTGGCGGCAGTGCACCACTGGTGCCTTAACACCCTCGCGCCACCAAAAGTGGTGCAGGACGTCATCCTGGCGATCCTCGGAGGGGTGACGCAGTACGTCGCCCCTTTCATCGCCGACGACTCCGACACTGCACGCCACCTGGACCACATCACGGTCCAGGTCGCGAAGGACAGGGCGCGGTACGCCTTCGACGCCTCGCGGGACAGCCTGCAGGATGACCGGACCCTGGGGCTCACACGGGTGCCCACGCGGTGCCAGCAGGCAGCGGTGGCCCTCGTGGGTACACTCGGCCACCACCGCGCAACCTCCGTGCGCGCCGAGGTCACCAAGATGTTCTGGGAGATAGCCGGCGCGCACGGAATATGTCCCGAGGTGCACTACCCCGTCCCGGAGTTCGCAACTCTGGCGGGAGGCGACTGGGTCCACCGCATACCCCGGGCCCTGGCCGCCCTGGGAGTGGGGATGTACAACCCCATCGCGTGCCCCAGGGCGGCCCATGTCCAACGACAGTCCCCGCCGGGCAAAATCGTCACGCTGCGCACCGCCAAGCTGCGACACCGCGACACGTGCCGCCTGACGGTGCCACACACAACGCCGAGGCATGGGCACCACGGGCCACGCCACCCCTTCCCCGACAACGACGATCCGTGGCCGACGGCGGTGCGGGAGTGCCTCAACCAATGCGCCGATGAACCCCTCCATTATTGCCGCCGTGAGCAGGAGGCCACGAACCACCCCGGGTGGCGCGACGCCCTGGCCCACCTCTTCCACACCACCGGCACACGGGACCCCCGCCTGAGACTCGTCCACCCCACGAGGGCTAAGCAGGACGCCCACACCGGCCCACGGGTGACCCCAGACGGCCTGCACCTCCACGTCGGGGGCTACCGCCGCCGGGACGGCCTGTCCCCCCCCAGGCGGGGGACGGCGTACCACCCGCCAGCGGCCCTCATGTACATCCTCCGCGAGGTACTCGCAGAAAGCGAGCACCAAGAGCCTAACGCGGACGTGGCGTGGCCAGAGCCCTTACGCCCCCGGCCCCACGCGCCGACGCCGTTGTGGCTGGTGACCACGGACGACCAATGCACCCAAGCAACGGGACAAGCGCAGCTCCGGGCCGAGTGGGTAATAGTGCAAGTGGGGGCAGGCCAGCCCGAACCCCGTGGGCTCCCCCGTGGCACCGCCCTACTGGTGGCTACGGGGGTGCCGCACGACCCACACATGGCGGTGCACGCGCTGGAGGACCGTCCGGAGGACACGGGACACCTGGTGGTGCACCAGCGCGGGGGCCCGGCGTGGCTCAAGGAACATGTGACGGCGCTACGGTCCTGGGCAAGCACGGTCGCCGGAGCGGAGATCCGGCTGCACGACCACCCGGCGATCAGCCCAGGCGACACCAGGGCGCTGAGCGTGGACCAACTGACCCCCAGCCACCCCGACGTCCGGTGGCACTCCGCCGACCTCAACGCGGGGTGGCTCAGCCCCACCGGATACTACTGGATCCCGGAGGCCTGGGGACACACCTCCTCTGACGCGTCCGGGGGCGGACCCTGCAAACACGCCACCAGCGTCACTCTCGCCGCCGACCTCACCCGCACGTGGGCGGTGGCCATCTCGGGCACGGTGCCCGACGGGGAGGGGGTGGCCGCCTCCCTCCCCCTACATTACGGTGCACACAGACCATGGGTCCACACGGTGGACGCCGAAGTCATCCTCCACCTCCTGCGGCACGCAGATCGCGAGCGAACCACGGGGGTCCCCGCGGGCGCAGCGAAGGTGGTCAACCAGATGCCCCTGAGGGGGCTCCGGGACGGCCTGTGCGCGCGGGGGCAACACGCCGGGCACCCGTTCTGGTACGTCCGAGCCACCTCGCACCACAGTGACGCCCTACTGCACAAGGCCGACTGGGCGGCGTCCCAGGACACCGTCTTGCAGAACACGCCCCCGGACCCTGGCCACGCCACACTCATTGTCGCCGGCCGTGACGGCCATCTCGATCTACGGCCCCCCACGATGCGGGTGCTCGGCGAGGTCGCGCAACGGGCGCAGACGGACCATGCGCTGACGCACCGGGGACACACACCTTTGGGCGCGGCCCACGCCACGGCCTACGTCCACGCCCGGGACCTCACCGCGGCGGCCACCAACCGCCGGGCGCTGCGGGCCCGAGACGGCCACACGCCGGTGCAGCGCAGGCTCCGCGTCCGGAAGGAGCGGCTCTCCGGCGTCGCCATCGTCCCACAACCGTGCCTTTTCTGCGGCGGCCCGGAAGAGACCCCGCTGCACATGCACGTGGGTTGCACCCATTCACGGCTCCTCCGGCCCCACTACCGCCAGGCGGTACACGAGGCGGCCCACCACCTCCCACCTGGGGACAAGGCCCTGTGGGTGGCCTCGTGGCGCTCCGCAGGCGCCACGTGGACGGAGGTGTTCTGCTCCGGACTGGTGCCCGAGGACGCGGAGGCGCAGCTCCGCGCCATAACCCGATACGACCCGCCGGGAGGGACCTCGGTGAACGATTTCCTCCAACACATGCTCCGGCTGGGGGACTTCGCGTGGGAGCTTCGCAACCACCGGCTGGAGCAACTCCTCCGCGAGCCCCTAAGCGCGGCGGTCCGGGCGCACCGGTGGCTCACTGCGGCGGAGGGCGACCACCCCCCCCCTCCCCCGCGCCCTGACAAGGACTTCGTAGCCTCCCTCCGTGTTGTGAATGGCACTCTGGAGTGCCCGCCCCAAGAGAGCCCCCACCCGTACCAGGACCTGCCGGGGGGGTTCTCGAGGCACCTACAAGACGCCCTCTTCCCACCGTGGATCATCGGGCGCGGCTCCATGACCGCATGGGAGGCACGCATCGTGGGGGAGGAGTGGGCGCGGGAGTGGGGCCGGTGGTGCGCCGCCACGCGCGCCCCGGAGACCCCTGCGCAACGATACGCCGCCATCCCGCTCCGGTGGTGGGGGCCGGACACCCGGCCGAGACCCACCATGATCCGCGGGGCGGGGCCTGACCACCCGTGGGACGCGGCGACGGGGGAATGGCTGCAGGCGGCCCCGAGGCCGCCAACGGGATGGACTGGGGACGTATCCTCGCTCGTCAGGACGCCCGTCCCGCCCCGCATCGTCCTTCAGGCCGCCAACGTGCTCCGGGCCACGGAGATACGCACGTGGGGACACGCTGCGGCCACCGTCCGGTGGCACCCCCCAGAAGACGGGGCCACCCAACTCACCGTGGCGCACTTCAAGGCTAGGGGGCCGGTATACGACGACGCCCTGTCCCGGCTGGGCGACACCCAGGGGCCCTTGCTCCTCATGCTCCCCACCGGCATTGCAGCCGCGCTGCGCCAGGAGCTAGACGGCTGCGAAGGGCTGCGAGTGGGGTGGGAGGCAGTCGCGGACGGCACCCTGCTGGCCCTCCTCCACAGGGACACCGCGAACGGGTGCCAATGGGACGCGCTGACGCTCCACCTCACCGGGCGCCACGTGTACATGGCAAGCCCCCCCCAGGGGCACCCCCGCCCGACGTGGGACGACCTCATCGCCGCCTACCACGACCACGGAATCCTCCCCGGCGACACGTGGCAGGAGGTCCAGCGGAAGACGCTTGGCAAGGACTACCGGCGCCGCGTCCACGCCCGCCTGCTGGAGATCCGAGACCCCCTCCGACAGAGGTGGGACGACCTCTGGCTCCGCCATCTCGACCCTTGGTCGCCGCCCTCCCACCTCCCACAAACCTGCCGACTCTGCGGAGAATGTGACACGGTGTCCTCCGCAGCATCGACAGGCGCCAACAGGTGCGCGCGGTGCACCCAGGTAGCCGCGTGCCCCTGGCCCGAACCTCCCGCAGGCCCGCGCAGGCGCACAGAGGAGGAGGCCTTGCGCCGGCGCATCGAGGGGGCACACACCCCCTCGCACGAACAAGCGGGCCCCGCGGGCGCTGCCCTTCTGTGGATCCACGTGCACCTGCGGGACCCCACATCCGTTGCGCACCTGTCGCACGTGTTCGCCCCCTAACCCCCACCCGCCGCCGCCCTTTGCAGAGCCCGCAGCACCATGCCACGCCGACGGGGGGATGGGCCGGGGCACACCAGGGCCCGCCGCAGAGCGCAGAAGGCGGCCGTCCGGGGCCTGGTGGCAGACGCGGTGGCAGAGGCAAAAGAAGCGCATGCTGCCGCACGGTGCCACCTGGAGGGCAGTGCGAGGGCCTTCTTCAACGAGACCGCCCTCCCGGCCGTCCGCGCCCTGAACGGAGCGGGGGCCCCTACGCTGCTCCCGGCAATGCACCGGATCGTGAACGCCATCCGGCCGGGGCTCATCAGCCCGGAAGCGGCCCTCTACGGGCACTGGATGGAGTGGCGCGAGTCCAATCGGTCGGGCCGGCCCCTGTCAATGGGGGACACCCTCCGGCTGACGAGAGCGGGGTCTGCCATGTCCCTCCGCAGTAGCGCCCCAGCCCTGCTGCACGCCCTCAGGACGCGCTACCGCGGGGACGCGGCCCCGTACCTGAACCAGGCGCGGGCCACGTACCCGGGGGGAGTGTCCGAGCTGGATGCGGCGCTCCACCTTCTACACCCGCCAGACGAGGACCTGGAGGTGGGCGAGGTCACGGTGTTCGTGGAAGGCGCGGACGAGGCGTCCGCCCGCCCCCGGCCGACCAACCCGGTGTATGACGGCACCGGGCCTACCCCCCCGTACGCCGTCGTCTACGAGGCGTTCCCCAGGGAGCCCACTTGGTGCCCCGCCCTCCCACCGGCGACGCACGCGCCCCGCGGCTGGGCTAACCCAGACCTGTCCCCCCCCCTCTCCAGGACCAGGGGTGCCCACCACAGGGGGCAGGTCCTCTGGCAAGAGTGCCCTGGCACCCCCCTCCTCCTCCTCGTCGTCACGACCCGCGGGGGCCCGGAGCGGATCCTGGGGATCACCTCCACCCACCTCTATGGGGCCACACCCGTACCCCGCCCCCCCCTCCCGGCGCCCGCGGCGCGGGACGGAGTACACACCTTCCTGCGCACACAGGAGGTCACCGCCGTTACGGGGGTCCACCTGGTGAGGCTGCCCCCGACACCGCTCGACGACCCCCGGGGGCCCAGGGCCCTGGGCTCCGCCCCAGACTGGGAGCTGTGGCGCGACGCGTGGGCCGCGTGGCTCCCCCGCCTCCCCTCCCAATGCCGGTGGATGGCCGCGGACCCCCGGCAGTGCGGGGCTGACGCCACAGCCGGCCCCCCACCCCCTCCCCCCCTCCCCCACGCAGAGCACCACACGGCACTGCCCACGGCACGGCACTGATGCACCAGGAGGTAGTGGGAAGGGCGCGCCTGCCACCACGCATGCCTACCAGAGCAACAGTGATGGCAGACTCCGATGGGTCCCTCCAGCGGGACGACCGCCACCACCGCCGGTCCCGCTCCCGCTCCCCCGTCTCCTCCCCGGAGTGGACGGGGGAGACCTTCGCGGAGCGCGAGGAGCGGAGGCTGGCGGAGGCGGCGGTGCTGGTCGGGCCGCCGCCGCCGGCCCGGGAACCTGGGCCAGCCGAGACGGCCGCCCCCGCCGCCCAAGCGTCCAGCCCCGCCGCCCCGCCCCGCCCAGACGCGCAGGAGGCGGAGACCGCGGCGAGCCACGCCGCGGCCCCGGCCGCGGCCCCCGGCACGCCGCCGACAAGGGGGGCAGCCCCGGCGCATGAGCCGGACGCATCGCCGAGGGCTGCCGCGGCCGCGCAGGAGAGCAAGAAGGGCGCGCGAGGCGTTGCGACGGACCCCGCACGGGCCGCGGGCGCCTCGCCGGCGGCCGCCGCGGCAGCAGAGGAGAACGAGGAGGGCGTGCGAGGGGTTGCGACCGCGGCCACGGGCGCCTCGTCGGCGGCCGCCACGGCAGCGAAGGAGAGCGAGGAGGGCGCGCGAGGGGCTGCGGCCGCGACCCCGGCGGGCCGCGACGCCGCCTCGGCCGGCCACGCCGCGGCCCCCAGCACGCCGCGCAAGCGGGGGAAGAACCCCGCACGGGCCGCGGACGCCTCGCCGGCGGCCGCCGCAGCAGCAGCAGTGGGCAGGAAGAGCGCGAAGTACCGCGCCCACGCCAACCCCGCCCACACCCACACCAGCCCCCTCAAGCGGTTCCCCCCCAAGCCCTTCCCCCCGGGGCGGGAGCGGCACGTCGGCCCCCCGAAGCGGGAGCGCTCGCCGCCGGGCGTCACGCTGCCGCAACTGCAAAGGCAGCGGGACGCCCGGCGAGTGGTCCAGGAAGGGCGCAGCGGCGGGGGGGAGGGGAGCAGCGGACGGCGCGGCAGGCAGGGGACAGGGGAGGGGTCAGGGCACGGGAAGGGCGCGCAGGGGCGCGGGCAAGGAGCCCAGGTGCAGGGGGCGGGGCGAGGGGAGGTGGGAGAGCGAGCGGGCCAGGGCGTGGTGGACGGGAGGCGGGACCCGCGACACGGGCAGGGGGGCGGGGAAGGGCCAGGGCACGGGAAGGGCGCTCAGGGGCGCGGGAAGGGAACCCAGGTGCAGGGGGCAGGACGAGGGGGGATGGGAGAGCGAGCGGGCCAGGGCGTGGGGGACGAGAGGCGGGACCCGCGACACGGGCATGGGGCTGGGAAGGGGCCCAAGGGCAAGGGCAAGGGCGCCGCGGGCCCCAAGGGACAGGCGGGACGGGGCAAGGGAGCCCAGGGAGGAGGGCGGGGCGAAGGGAGGGGGGCAGAGGGCGGAGCGCCCCCGCAGCCGGACGTGCAGCCGGTGAGGTGCATCCCCCCCGGCATCCAACAGATGCCGGCACACCACACCCACCACCACCACCACCACCACCACCACCACCTCTACAACATCGACCCTGACGCCGGCGAGCTCGTCCCCCCCCAACCCCCACGACACCAGCACCAGCAAGCCCCCCCCGCGCCGAGGGCGGAGCCGGCGCGGATGGCCTCGGCGGAGGGGAGACGGGGCGCGGCATCGGCGCCGCAGGCGCAGGGGCAGCGAGGGGGGCCGGCACGGGGGGCGGAGGAGGGCCGGCCATGGGACCGGGACTGGGGCGCGGTCCCGGACCCGCTGGGGGGGGAGACCCTCCCCCTCGTGAGGGAAGTGTACGGGTGGTTGTGCTGGGCCAACCAGGGGACCTCCAGGAGGTCGCGGAACCGGCCCTTCGATGCCGTGCTCCTCCGGAGGGACGGAGGAAACCGAGAGGCACCCCCGGGGGGGTGGGCGGCCCCAGAGGACCACGAGAGGGTCCTCAGGTCAGTGATCCGGGCGGCGTGGCCCGACAGGGAGCCGACGTGGCCGGCCTTCCTGGAAGGGGGAGCGGTGCTCCGCATCACGGATGCGGACGCCAACAACTGGCTCCCCCGGGCTTTGCGTAGCGCCCTCGCCCACTGGCGCTACCGCCGGCACAACCCGCCACCGCCGCAGCCCCAGCCCCCACACAAGCGGCGGCGCAAGTGAAGGCCCAGACGGCGGGTACGGGAGAGTTGGGGGGGGGGGATGGGCCCCCCGACCCACGCCCCCCCCACAGTATGGCACGACGTACGAGGGCGCGCCACCTCCCGCGGGAGGGAGTGCGGAGACAACGAGCGCGGGGAGGAACCTGCTGCCCCGCAACCCGCTAACCACTGACCGCTAACCCTCACGGCCACCCCCGGCCGGCCAGCGCCGCGCGACAACGGCCAGGGGATGAGGGGCCCCGGCGAGGGCCTGCGCGAGCATCCGGCTCTCGATAGGGGGGGCGAGAGAAGGGCGCGACCCCCTGGCCGATGGCTGGCCCCCGGGGCCAGGACCGCCATGCCGCCCCCGCCCCTCCCCCCCGGCCGACGAGAGGCATCGCCAGGGGACCAAAGGGCCCCCCCCAACCCACCCCCCCCCCCCCCCGCACAGACCCGAGGGCGGGCGGGGGGGCGGCCCCCCCACCCCCCCCCCCCGCACCCGCCACAGCAGGGGAGCCACAGGCGCGGCCCTCCGCCCCCCCAGGGCCGGGGGCGCGCCCCCCCCTCAGGAGGAACGGCGACGCGATAAGGGCAACGGCGGCTGGACCTGCTCCCGCGAACCCACACCGGCGTGCCAGAGCAACGCGCACAACGGAACAGGAAGGAGGCCGCGTCCCACATGACCCTCCCGTAACCACAGCCCACTCCGAGGTGACAGAGGGGGGGTATCAAGTCAGATGGGGCCCCCAGGGGGGCGGTCCACGGGCCGCCCCTCACCCCCCCCACCCCGGGGCGGCACTTCAGCCCCGACCGCACGCGCGCGCCGGAAGGGAGCGCGCCGGCGACACGGAGAGAGCCAGAAAGGAGTACCGCAGGCCGCCGCCCGGAACGAGAGCAGGGAGGCCGCAGCGCGACACCCCCCCCCCCCTCCCCCCACCGGCCCGCCAGCCGCGGGGGCCCCGGCCCCCACCCCCCGAGGCAGGGGGGATGGACCCCCCCCGCCCGAGAGGGGAGCCGGAGTGTGACCCGCCCCCCCGCCCCAGCCGCCGGCTCAACTGGGGGCCGCGAAGAACAAGTGGGCCCACGCCTGCGCACCGGGACACCGCGCAGATCGTGCCCAGAGAAGCCGGGTGGGCGCGAACCGGAATGGTATGGGGGGCCACGCCCCCCAAGGACAGCACGACGCCAGTGACGCCCGCTTTGTTGCCTACCAAGGGAAAGCGGCGCGCCACCTCCCGCGGGAGGGAGTGCGGAGACAACAAGCGCGGGGGGAAACCTGCTGCCCCGCAACCCGCTAACCACTGACCGCTAACCCTCACGGCCATCCCCGGCCGGCCAGCGCCGCGCGACAACGGCCGGGGGATGAGGGGCCCCAGAGAGGGACTGCGTGAGAATCCGGCTCTCGGAAGAGGGGGGCGGGGGAAGGGCGCGACCCCCCTGGCCGATGGCTGGCCCCCGGGGTCAGGGCTGCCAAGCCGCCCCCCTCCCCCCCCTCTTTGGCCGACAGGAGGCATCGCCAGGGGACCAAAGGCCCCCCCCCACTCCCCCCCCCCCCCCCCCTCCCACACAGGCCCGAGAGCGGGCGGGGGGGCGCCCCCCCCCCCCCCCCCCCCCCCCCCCCCCCCCTGCACCCACCCCAGCTGGGGAGCCACAGGCGCGGCCCTCCGCCCCCCCAGGGCCGGGGGGGCGCCCCCACCCACAAGAGGAACGGCGACACGGTAAGGGCAACGGCAGTTGGACCTGCTCCCGCGAACCCACACCGGCGTGCCGGAGCAACGCGCACAACGGAACACGAAGGAGGCCGCGCCCCGCATGACCCTCCCGTAACCACAGCCCACTCCGAGGGGACAGAGGGGGGGTTTGCAGGTCAGCTGGGGCCCCCAGGGGAGCGGTCCACGGGCCGCCCCTCACCCCCCCCCACCCCGGGGCGGCACTTCAGCCCCGACCGCACGCGCGCGCTGGAAGGGAGCGCGCCAGCGACACGGAGAGAGCCAGAAAGGGGTACCGCAGGCCGCCGCCCGGAACGGGAGCAGGGAGGCCGCGGCGCAACACCCCCCCCAAGGCAGGGGGGATGGGCCCCCCCCACCCGAGAGGGGAGCCGGAGTGTGACCCGCCCCCCCGCTCCAGCCGCCGGCTCACATGGGGGCCGCGAAGAACAAGCGGGCCCACGCCTGCGCACCGGGACGCCGCACAGATCGTACCCAGAGAAGCCGGGTGAGCACGAACCGGAGTGGTATGGGGGGCCACGCCCCCCATGGACAGCACAACGCCAGTGACGCCCGCTTTGTTGCCTGCCCAGGGAAGGCAGAGGGACGGAAAGAGGCAGAGCGACCCCCCGCCCTACAGTCAGTCGGCGATCCGGCAGTGCTACTGTCCGCCTCTTACCCCTGTGCACGTCAGTCGGCGATCCGACGGTGCCGCACCCCACCCAGCCCCCTCCCCCCCTGTCCCGACCCCGTGCACGTGGACTGGGGCCTCCCGGCACGCGCAACACGCTTCGCAACGCACAGCCCCACCCTCAGGACTGGATTCATAGCCGACGACACCCCTAAGTCGCGTAAGAGACTCCCGCGGCCCAGTAGTGAGGGCGTCGGTCTTCAATCGTCCAGTGCGGGGGTTCGATCCCAGGCGTTGGTGCTCCTGGGATCCCTGCACGTAGAGCTCTCTAGTTGGCGACGTGGGAACCACCCCCCCCTCCAGCAACTCGCGCCACCACCGATACCGGTGGATCGGGTGGAGGTCTCGTTCGTTTTACCCCCCCCCCTAGAAAAACAAAACACATGGGAGCCTACCACCCCTGCAGCACTGCGCACCGTCACCTGTACTCGAACAGGTCGACGGGAGGCCTCGTCCGGTATTCGAGGGGATCGGTGGGAGACCACCGATCACGGGGTTCGAACCAGCTCCTCCGCGGCGCGCGCCGGGTGCGCTACCTCCGGGGTGGCTGCCTTCTGAGATACACTGGCACCCGGGCCACAGAACAAACGCGCCCGCAACCCCCTCCCCCTGAGCTAAGAGTAAGCCCGCGGTAGGGGTGCTCTGCTGGGCCATGAACCGGAACATTGGTGCACCACTCCAGCCACGGTCACCCCAACCCCCCCACGCATCCCGCAGGGCGAAGCTCCGCGCGCATCGGGCTCGTCATGGGAATCCGGCGGACCGGCGCCTGGACACCAAGTCGACACCTCTCTCCCCCACCACAGGAACAGAGCGGGGCCCCCACAACCGCACGCCCGCGCCCACAACGCAGACCCCGACAGCCCACCCAGTGGACGGGCAGTCGGGGGAGGGGGGGCGCAAGACCCCGAACGCCCCACACAACGGTCGAAGGCACCCCCCCGGGGATGCCCTGCCGCCGCCCCCACAACCCCAAGCCAAGTAGGGGGGAACCGGGACCGGACCGCCCCCCCCCAAGCACGCCAGACGGAGCACGGGACCGGGGCAGGACACGCGGAGGGGCACGGACCACATGGAACGGCCCTACCAGCGCCCAGTGCCGGGACCACGCGAGGCGCGCGCGCCACACCACCCAGCGGGGAGCGGACACCGCGAGAGCGCGAGCGCACACACACGAAAAGGACACGCGGGGACCACCGGAAGGGCAACCGGACCGAGCGCGCGGAACGCACAGACCGCATGGAATGGCGTACCAGCGAGCGAGGATAAGGGACACCCGGACAGGACGGCCCGCCACACGCAGCGCGGAACACGCGGGGCGGGAAGGGGGAAGAAGGGGAGACACAACACCAGGTACCGGCCCGAACCCCCCCCGAACCGGCCGCGAGCGCCGCGCACACACAGACGGGACACTGCATCCGCCAAGGCAGTAGTGGCGCACAGCGCCACGCCCCAACCCCTAGGCTAGGCAGCCTCCGCGCCAGCCCAAGGGGGTCCCACTGGCGACAAGCCAGTAGCACGGGCCCGGCGGCGCCGGCGCCCCGGGCGACCACGCATTAGGGGGGCGACGCAGTGGGTAAGCGCCCGCAGCCACGGCTGCGAATTGATGCACTGACCGGGGAGTGGCGAAACGGGGACGCCGGGGAAGGACGGGGCTCCGAGATCTGTGAACCCGGGGGACTCCGCAACCAGGCAGGAGGTGCGTCTTGGAGGGCCCCCCACTAGGACCCGGTGGGGAGGATATCACCTGGCCCGACCAGGTGGCCCCCCGGGGCCGAAAGGCGTCTAGTACCCGCAAAATCAAACCTCAAACCTCATATATATATATATATATATATATATATATATATATATATCATATGACATATATATCAGTAACCCAGGAAAAGATGTTTTAGTGCCTATAGCTTGGGGATAAAGGGGTCAACACAACCTCCTGATTTAGTGTTTGGTTCCATAGGTCAAAATGTGTTATCACCCATTTGGGTTAGGCCAATACTAAGATAAAAATGCAAGAGTGCTTAGAGCACCTCTGATACAACTAAAGTATACCCTAAAGCATTGAAAAAGCACTTTTTCTTACTGGCCAAGGACACCGCACACGCAACACAACACACCGAGCGGGCACACCGGTGAACAGGAGCCAAGTGGTCCAGGACACCGCAAACGCAAAGCAACGCACCGAGCGGGCACAACGGTGAACAGGAGCCAAGTGGCCCAGGACACCGCACACACAGCACAACACACCGAGCAGGCACACCGGTGAGCAGGAGCCAAGTGGCCCAGGACACCGCACCAGCAAAGCAACACACCAAGCGGGCACACCAGTGAACAGGAGCCAAGTGGCCCAGGACACCGCACCATCAAAGCAGCGCACCGAGCGGGCACACCGGTGAACAGGAGCCAAGTGGCCGAGGACACCGCACACGCAACACAACACACCGAGCGGGCATATCGGTGAACAGGAGCCAAGTGGCCCAGGACACTGCACACGCAACACAACACACCGAGCGGGCACACTGGTGAACAGGAGCCAAGTGGCCCGCGACGCCGCACACGCAACACAACACACCGAGCGGGCACACCGGTCAACAGGATCCAAGTGGCCCAGGACACCGCACCATCAAAGCAACACACCGAGTGGGCACACCAGTAAACAGGAGCCAAGTGGCCCAGGACACCGCACCATCAAGGAAAGGCAGCGAGCGGGCACACCGGTGAACAGAAACCAAGTGGCCCAGGACACGGCACATGCAACACAACACACCGAGCAGGCACACCGGTGAACAGGAGCCAAGTGGCCCAAGACGCCGCACACGCAACACAACACACCGAGCGGGCACACCGGTGAACAGGAGCCAAGTGGCCTAGGACACTGCACACGCAACACAACACAGCGAGCGGGCACACCAGTGAACAGGAGCGAAGTGGCCCGGGACGCCGCAGACGCAACACAACACACCAAGGAGGCACGCCAGTGAACAGGAGCCAAGTGCCCCAGGACACCGCACACGCAACCCAACACACCGAGCGGGCACACCGGTGAACAGGAGCCAAGTGGCCCAGGACACCGCACACACAGCACAACACACCGAGCGGGCACACCGGTCAACAGGAGCCAAGTAGCCCAGGACACCGCACCAGCAAAGCAACACAGCAAGCGGGCACACCGATGAACAGGAGCCAAGTGGCCCAGGACACCGCACCATCAAAGCAGCGCACCGAGCGGGCACACCGCTGAACAGGAGCCAACTGCCCCAGGACACTGCACACGCAACGCAACACACCAAGCGGGAACACCAGTGAACAGGAGCGAAGTGGCCAAGGACACCGCATGCGCAACACAACACACCGAGCGGGCACACCGGTAAACAGGAGCCAAGTGGCCCAGGACAGCGCACACGCAAAGCAACGCACCGAGCGGGCACACCGGTGAACAGGAGCCAAGTGGCCCAGGACACCGCACACGCAACACAACACACCGAGCCGGCATATCGGTGAACAGGAGCCAAGTGGCCCAGGACACTGCACACGCAACACAACACACCGAGCGGGCACACTGGTGAACAGGAGCCAAGTGGCCCGCGACGCCGCACACGCAACACAACACACCGAGCGGGCACACCGGTCAACAGGATCCAAGTGGCCCAGGACACCGCACCATCAAAGCAACACACCGAGTGGGCACACCAGTGAACAGGAGCCAAGTGGCCCAGGACACCGCACCATCAAGGAAACGCAGCGAGCGGGCACACCGGTGAACAGGAACCAAGTGGCCCAGGACACGGCACATGCAACACAACACACCGAGCAGGCACACCGGTTAACAGGAGCCAAGTGGCCCAAGACGCCGCACACGCAACACAACACACCGAGTGGGCACACCGGTGAACAGGAGCCAAGTGGCCTAGGACACTGCACACGCAACATAACACAGCGAGCGGGCACACCAGTGAACAGGAGCCAAGTGGCCCGGGACGCCGCAGACGCAACACAACACACCAAGGAGGCACGCCAGTGAACAGGAGCCAAGTGCCCCAGGACACCGCACACGCAACACAACACACCGAGCGGGCACACCGGTGAACAGGAGCCAAGTGGCCCAGGACACCGCACACACAGCACAACACACCGAGCGGGCACACCGGTCAACAGGAGCCAAGTAGCCCAGGACACCGCACCAGCAAAGCAACACAGCAAGCGGGCACACCGATGAACAGGAGCCAAGTGGCCCAGGACACCGCACCATCAAAGCAGCGCACCGAGCGGGCACACCGCTGAACAGGAGCCAACTGCCCCAGGACACTGCACACGCAACGCAACACACCAAGCGGGAACACCAGTGAACAGGAGCGAAGTGGCCCAGGACACCGCATGCGCAACACAACACACCGAGCGGGCACACCGGTAAACAGGAGCCAAGTGGCCCAGGACAGCGCACACGCAAAGCAACGCACCGAGCGGGCACACCGGTGAACAGGAGCCAAGTGGCCCAGGACACCGCACACGCAGCACAACACTTCGAGCGGGCACACCGGTCAACAGGAGCCAAGTGGCCTACGACACCGCACCAGCAAAGCAACACACCGAGCGGGCACACCAGTGAACAGGAGCCAAGTGGCCCAGGACACCGCACCATCAAAGCAGCGCACCGAGCGGGCAAACCGCTGAACAGGAGCCAAGTGCCCCAGGACACCGCACACGCAACACAACACACCGAGCGGGCACACCAGTGAACAGGAGCCAAGTGGCCCAGGACACGGCACAAGCAAAACAACGCACCAAGCGGGCACACTGGTGAACAGGAGCCAAGTGGCCCAGGACACCGCACACGCAACACAACACACCAGGCGGGCACACTGGTGAACAGGAGCCAAGTGGCCCAGGACACCGCACAAGCAAAACAACGCACCAAGCGGGCACACCGGTAAACAGGAGCCAAGTGGCCCAGGACAAAGCACAAGCAAAACAACGCACCGAGCGGGCACACCGGTGAACAGGAGCCAAATGGCCGAGGACACCGCACACACGTGCACACGTAGGGCAGCCGAGGGACACGAAAGAACCAACACTTCATGGGTCGGGTGCACTGGGGCAACCCAGCCGACCCACCGGGCCAGCAGCAGGGGCGGTACCCCAAGGCCACTGGTCCGAGCCCGGCCAGGCTGCATCGCGGACCATGGCAAACATCAACCGGAGCCATGGAAGCAACAGGTGACAGGCGAGCTGGTATGCAGTCCAGGAGCAGGTGGCCTGCCCAGCAGAGAGGCCCCGCAACTCAAGCCACAAGGGTGAGGCGGTCGTACCGTAGACTAGCGTGAGCAATACCCCTTGTGGTGAGAGATACTCCACACGGCTGGGCACCCCCAGACCTGCTGCCCAAAGTAGGGGACATGTGGCCCTACCCATGGACACATGTGGGGACACCCTCCCGCCCGGGACACCTGGACCGGGTGGCCGCGACACTACCTTCCCAAGCACCTGCGGGAGCGGCTTAAGAGGCACGTGACATAGGGCAGTGGGAGGGACAGGACGTCCCCTTGGTAAGACCTTCTTCCTGCATCGTCAAAGGAGGCATCCCGAGCTCCTGAAGATACCTACCTACCTACTTGGATCGTTTGTGAATTTTTGTGGACCATTGGTGGACATTTGGTTGGATCATTGTTGGACCGTATTGGATTCTTGGGTCATTTGGTCATTGGCTTTTCAGTTGGAATTGTTTGTGCCATTGCCGTGCTCTGAGGGACTTCAGTGGGTTGTGAGCTTGGAAATCTGTGCTGGATTTTTTGGTTGGAAATTTGGCTGATTGGAAATTGGGGAAAATGGAAGATTCACTCGGTTCAAGTCACCTTGAGGGCGAATTGTAATGCCCACACCCGTGTGAATTTTGCATAAACAGTCCTCCAGGACAACACATGGGAAAAATACCACGGGCGCTCAGTGCCGCACTTCGGCCATGCATACTTAGGCCCCGGCAAAGTCGCTGCCACAACACCAATCCCGGAAGACGTTTCCTCAATCCTCCAAATCTATACGTCCGCATTGAAACGCCTAGGCTTCCTACACCCTCCCCCAAATCAAATCACCGGCACAATGTACGTTCCGGAAGAAGGCATCGGCTACCACAAAGACGACCTGCTCGGGAGCCCCCACCCGGATAGCTGAGAGGCACACAGCAAAAAAAAAAAAAGACCCCCTGCTGGGTGACCCGGTGTCCATTTTTGGCTCTCAATCTGACGCCACAATGTTTTTTAAGAATCCCGCCAACCGGGACCCTTTTCGCATCTGTTCATTCGCCTGCACGCTCCTTGTCCTCACCGGAGCCGCACGCCACGAATGGCACCAAGGGACATCCCGGCAAAGACAGCACGAAGTTTTTGGTTTGACGGTCCCTCGTGTCACCCCGCGCTCGCTCTAATCCTCCGACACATTCCGCCGGCAAGCTAACCCAAGACTTTCTGATGGCCGGACGTCCGCCCCCCGCTTCCCTCAACCTTCTACGCCAGTGCACACAGGTGCCACGGTTGGATGAAAGGTTAATGACCACACAGCTTTAATTGGCGCCACCAAGAGGCTAGACGAAGCCCTCGCCCTGGCCTGAGTTCCGGCCAATCACGTTTTCCACTTGCACCGCCTTAGCCAGCCCAACTCGCCTGACCCCCCCCTGAACCCCCGGCCTCCACAACCCCTCAATCCCACCCCCCCCCCTCGCCAGACTTCCGGCAAGCGCCTTCAGATGGGGTACCAACGACCAAACCGCCTCCCCATACCTCTTCTGTCAGACATACGCTTCCTTTCACACAACTTGCAGAAGAAGCCGATCGTCAGCGCCCAAAGTCTCAGGCTGCTCAAGAACATCTTTGACATTCTCTTCACCCAAGAAATCAACCACACCCCCATCCTCCCCCACGTGTACGCCTACGGCTCCGGCACCAAGGCAACCATCGTCTCAATTATATGCCAAGACAAAAACACCAGGGGTTAACGCGGATCCATTTTAGTTTGCTCCCCCCGACATTCTTGGTTGGTCACCCCTGTCCCAAGGCTCGACACGGAAGGCCTCCTGGCAGCAGCGATTCTCACTCTCCCGCCCCCCCCCACCTTGCTGGTTTCCATGTACGCTGCGTGCACAGACACCCACCGCTCAAAAATTGAAAACCTCCTCCGCCCTCTGTTACAGCAGTATCGCAGTCACTTCATAGGGGGGGGCGCCAACTGCCTGATGTGCCCTGAGGTGGACGCGGCAAACCTCCAAGCGGGGAACAAATGGCCATGGCTTCAGAGGTTGGTCACTGGCGCCCCCCACGCCTCATCGATAGCTTCCGACACGTCCATCCATCCACACAGTCCTTTTCCTGATACCCCACCACATACCGGGCGAGCAGCAACTGCGTCGATTACATCCTCACCTCCCCAGCAGTTTTCCGAATTTTTTACCCCTACCTCCGCAACCATTCAAACTGGCGACAAAACGTCTGACCACCATCCGGTGACATACACCTCTCAGATCCCCCCCCACCCTTTCTCAGAGACCCCCAGCACTAAGAGAAAGGTATTTCGGATACTCACGCAAAAAGAACGCTCCACACACGTCGGTTCCCTCGCCGCCTGGGCAAAGTGGTGTGAATCCACCCTCCCCCGGTTCTACTCTCTATCCTCGGCGGACATAGAGTGTTTTACTGGCGCAGTGCTTGAGTGAGTAGCTACCAGCTACCACACTCTCACAGCGCCGTCCGAGGCCACTTCCTCTGCCCTGGTCAAGAAAACCAAAACGTCCATGAACTCTCTCCCCGGGGCCAGTCGGCCGCCTTATTCCGGGTGCATGCACGCGCTCAACCAGCACATCAAGGAATGGAAAGCCAAAGTTAACAAAGCTGCAACCGCCAAAATTCATCGGTGCCTGGTCCAGAAAACCAGAATCAAACTCACAATCCACGAGGCACTCAACCCTGTAGAGCGAGGGGAAGTAACCCTGAAGCGTCCGGGCACCACACAGCTGGTCTTACACCGAAAGATGTCAGCGACACCTTCTCCTCCACGCTCCTCACCCTAGGGGTCAGCCTCGAATATGCGCCACTTAGTGCACTCGGGGATTAATTGCTCACTCATTCCCCCACATGCCCTGAACCCAAAAAACACAACGCCCTTCCTGACACCACCTGGGAGTCCTTCAGAAACCCCCTCAAAAGAACCAAGCTGAACAAAGCAGGGGGACGGGATCTCACAAACAATTACACTTTACGCATTCCCCCCCCCCCTATCCAACACTTCGTCTGGCGTGTTTGCAACCACTACCTTCACCAGCGCCTGCCCAACAGGTGGCTCGAGGCCAGCATTATCCTCCTTTTTAAGGTGGGGGACGTCATGAACCCGGTCAATTACAGGCCTATTGCCCTCCTGAACAGCATTTACAAAATAATAACTACGCATGCCAATCGTGAACTTCTATCTGCGGCCATGGAACATTGCATCATACACCCTACCCGATTTGGCGGGCTACCCAACCGCAGATGCCAGGACCACATTTTCAGCCTCCTGTCAAGGTTCCGGGAGTCTACCGGTAGCTACAGTCCTTATATCAATTTGTAAAGGGGAGCTCAGGACAGGACAGGACAAGGTTGATTTCTTCTGTGGACCTCTGCAGTTGGCAGCGTCAGGATTACAGCAATTATGTCTAAATTTTGTTTGTTGTGCATGACATAGCCCCATATAAGTTATGTGCTTTGGTGCGTCGCAGATGCCGCCTTTTTGGGCACTGCAGAACACGCGCGCGCACAGATTTGTGCGTAGAAGCAGCTTTTGAAAAGCTTTGTTTTTACTATAAAAAGATCTGATGTTGTAGGAATTTAGTATGTGGATGCATGCATAAATTCTGGTTGTCATTTATTGTGCATTGTTTTAGTGTACAAAGGGATCGTTAAGATCTCAGCATTATTTACAATGTCTGCTGAGAATTAAGTTCAGATTCATTGTTTTTGGAGTTCTTGCACGTTGAGGACGGGTTGAAGGAGTTTTACTTGAAAGATTTAACAATACGACCCGAAATCAAGCACGCGAAATACAAAACTGGGTTTTGTAATGAAAGATCTTAACGCCCGCAAGACTCCGCTGCAGATCAATAACCCCTACGCCACGAAAGACGCTGCCATTTCAGGCATGAGAGTGGCGCCAACCACCGCCGCCGGCCAAAGTTCTAGTCCGACGTCTACAACTCCCTTCTCTCACCAGGTAAGCCATGGTAGCTCCGCCGCTACGGTAGAGTTGCCGCCGCCAAAGAGGCCTGCACCTTCACCGCCAGGTCAGGAACAACGACCAGAGTTCTCCAAGAAAATGAAGGAGTTGGAGCAGTTGGAGTCCAATGAACGGCACTCACTCAGGTACACCACAGACCTCCATCGGTCCAAGAATTTCGCCAATCTTGGGTATGAATTTCAACAACTCTATCGCCGAATTTTTCAGTGTGGCCAAGACCTTTTGTTGGAGTCACCGAAGCCAAAAGACCAGGAGAAAATTCAAGCGAAGGAACCAGAGGTACGCGGCGAAATGAAGCACAGTTGCTACGAACAGCGTATGTCAGGTTTGTACGAGGGTTTGGAAAAGTCACTGCGTGAGCTGAAGGACATGGTGACTGCACCTCGACAACCAGCAGATCGTGGCACAAATCCGTTCGCGCTGTTCAGACGAAGAAGATCAAGGTTGCCAAAGCACGCGCAGAGTGAGGACTCGCCGAAAAAGGCTCAGTGGAACTTGCCAAAGCACGCGCAGAGTGAGATTTCGCCGAAACAAGCCCAGTGGAACGGGCCGAAGCACATTCAGAGTGAGGACTCGCCGAAAAAGGCCCAGGGGAACTTGCCGAAGCACTCCCAGACTGAGGATTTGCCTAGACCAGCGCAGTGGAATTGGCTGAAACGAGGTCAAAGGGAAGAGTCGAAACGAAGTCAAGAAAGCGTGCAACAACCAGGTGAGGAAGGGTCTGTGCCAACACGTTCTCAGAAGCGAGGAAAACGGAGTGGCCAAGCTGTACGACGTCGGCAAGCAGCATCAAGGTTCTGGGAGCTATTGGGGGCCATGACAGCCTCATACAAGCTTCGAAGAGGGCACGATGTTAGAAGGACGACACTGATGTGCCCAACGCGTGAGTTTTGGGGTCAGGTTGTAAGGAACAAAGACAAGGAGGACGCGACAAACCCGTTCTTGGTAAAAGCCTTGTGCTTCTGTTTCTGGTTGTCAAGTGTACAGCGCTGGACGAGCGCTTTGTTTTCTGTGCTGTTAGAGCGCTCAGAGCGCTATGTGTTAACTGTCGTGAGCGCTGCTACAAGTGTAGGCGCTGTATGTGCTCATTCGCGCCCTGTGAGCGCTTTGTTACGCGAACCACTGTGCCTTGCACAGTGTGAAGCCTGTTTGGCTGCATATATGCAGGAATCTGATTTAGATTCCCTGGCATGTACATTTTCAGTATGTCAACGAGGTCTTTTTTGGCCTCTTCTTGGGCGCCAAGCGCCTTGTTTGCTGGCACTGACATGTGCCTTTGCTTTCTCTTTCGTTGTAGATATTATTTTGTATCTCTAATGAGCAGTGATGGGGTACACCCTGCTTGGGACTTTGAGTGAACTACTGTTTACTCAGTTTTTTCATTTTTGTTTTGCTGTGCACCTGCCTGCTTGTGAGCAGTGTGTCTTTTTTTGTTTTCTACTGCTTCTGTCTTGGAGAAAAAGCAGAGTGGTTTTCCTTTTGGTTTTTCTGCTTTTGTTGGGAAAAAGCAGGGGTTTTGTTTCAGTATTTTTATACTATGTTTTTCCTGTGCCATGAGCACTTCAGGCTGTGTGCCATGAGCACTTATCAGGTTTTACACCCTTTGAGGAGTTTGACTGGGTATAGGTTGAAACACCACCTCACCACTCCCTTAGGGCACTGTTTTGTGACAGAAATCTCTCTCAGGAGGGTAAAACTATCCATGGTACCAGTGGTATTCCACTAGCATGATCTGCACATACATAGTAGCTGTTTTTACCTGGAATGGGTAGAAATAGCCAGATCACAGACAATAATATCTGTATATTATTGTAGGTTAGAGCCTGCATGTTTTGCTATTTTTTTTCTCGGGTCAGCAACCCATTTGGGGAGTGCTGAGCCTGGAAGGGGAGTGTAAACATGCAAGGCAGCCCTTTAGGTGCTTGCGTTTTACACCCACCCAGCTCTGTCTGAGCTTTTCCCACCCCTATGGTAAAGCCCTTCACACCCTTTTGTTTTGGGGTCTCAGCCACACATCAGGGTATGTGTGGGCTTGTGGGGGGAGTGTAAAGGGGAGCCCAGGAAAGGACAGGACAAGGTTGATTTCTTCTGTGGACCTCTGCAGTTGGCAGCGTCAGGATTACAGCAATTATGTGTAAATTTTGTTTGTTGTGCATGACATAGCCCCATATAAGTTATGTGCTGTGGTGCGTCGCAGATGCCGCCTTTTTGGGCACTGCAGAACACGCGCGCGCACAGATTTGTGCGTAGAAGCAGCTTTTGAAAAGCTTTGTTTTTATTATAAAAAGATCTGATGTTGTAGGAATTTAGTATGTGGATGCATGAAGAAATTCTGGTTGTCATTTATTGTGCATTGTTTTAGTGTGCAAAGGGATCGTTAAGATCTCAGCATTATTTACAAAGTCTGCTGAGAATTAAGTTCGGCTTCGTTGTTTTTGGAGTTCTTGCACGTTGAGGACGGGTTGAAGGAGTTTTACTTGAAAGATTTAACAATACGACCCGAAATCAAGCACGCGAAATACAAAACTGGGTTTTGTAATTAATGTAAACATGCAAGGCAGCCTTTTGGGTGCTTGCGTTTTACACAATTTCAACGAAGCTTTTAACCCAATCGCACACAACACTCTCCTCACAATACTGTCACGCCTGAACTTCCCGGCATCCCCCCGTAGCCTCATCCGATCCCTGTACCGCGCCCCCCGCAACTTTTCCATCGTTTGAGGGCACACCTGCTCCTCTCACCTAAAAACCAGAGGAGTTCGTCAAGGATGTCCCATGTCACGTATCCTTTTGTGCCTCTACCTGAACGTGCTCCTCTTTCCCTTGCCACCATATGTCACTACGCCCCCCTCCCCATGCGAATCCGGCCACGCCTTTGTTTAAGACGTCACAAAATTATCATCGCGAGTCCCACAGTTTGAAACACTAAGATACATTATCACAAGCCCCCCACCCTGGCAGGGGCAGCCAGAGGCACCGAAGGTGCCACACAGTCACCTCAAGAAACCTGGTGTAGCTGATGGGTTTTGGGGACCTTTTGATGCGTGTTGGTGTAGGTTATGTACAGAAATGGTAGGTGTTGGAGTGTAAAGGTGAGATCGTGTGGCTTCGCTGAGGCCACTGGGCCACCAGGATAGCCGAGGATGTCCCGCCAGGGCAGATCATCTCTTCTATTCAACATTTGTTTTGAAATGAACAATGAAATAGAAGAGAAAAGAAAAAAGAAAGTTTTTTTGTTGTGTTATGTGTGCGGCCAGCCACATCCTGCTTTGAAAACAGGGTGCAGTTTACCCCTAGGGGAAAAACAACAAGCAGCATCCAAACTGTCACAGGGCGTGCAAGGCAAACTTACATATATTTGTTTTTTTCAAAAGCTATACAATCAGTTCATCTTGAAACACCAAGCAACACAAAGTGTGCTTGTTGGAGTGAGAATAAAATAGAGAATGGACTGATGTTCAGTGAAATGAAGCCGTTTAGGCAGTGAGTGCCATTGTCTGTGATGTAAGTCGATTTTTGGTGTGTAACACTGCTTGTAGAGTGTGCAAAGTACGTGTGGACTTTGGAATTGCAGTGTGCGTTGATCAACGTAGACTGCTGAGTGAAGTGTGTTCATCTGGGTTGTCAATATGTAGTGTGATCCAGAATGAATGGTGATTGAAATATAAAAGTCAATTAGTTTACATGTCTGCAATCCAGCGAACACTGTTACCACATTTGCAAGGCCGCATGTATCCATTTTGAATGAGATATTCAGTCTCAGACTTTGTATATGCGATCTGTCCGACCTCTGCTTGCGTTAGTTTGCGAGCAGGTAGCGTCCATTCACGGGCTTCACCGGTGGTGCTTAGTTCAAAGTCTCCAAGGCCGTCCAGGTACCATGCCAGGTTGCTGTTGTCTCCTTCGCAAGAGTTATCAGGGATGCGCCAAGCTCGTGAAGAGTTGTTGTTCAATCCCATACATTTCGCGGCAGGTCTGCATTTTGGACTGCTTGATCTTTCTTGGCTGTGCTGGAGCGCTGCGACAGAAAGGAAAGCCCTTTTTGCCGTACCTCTCATGTTCCGTTGCTTGATTCTTGCAACGATTGATTTTGCGATAGCCTTGTTGAAGAGCAAGGTGGCATTCTGACTGTTTTTTCATTTCGCGGTGTCGTCGGTGGCATGTAAGTGCGGCTTACCCCCATCTGCTCAGATTTTCGCAGATCTGCCCCAGATTGGCTACATTTTGGTCATTTTCTCTGCTTCGGCGGAATCGCCGCCCCGCAGCTCAGTCTCAGGATCAGACCTATATATTTCTGATGTGCCGGATCTGATTCCGCGGTCCATTCATGGTAAATCCGCCGCGTTCCGATCATTTACCCGGAATCGCCAATTGCCGCTGATGCGCGCCCGGAGCCAAATGGGCCAAATATTTTTTCACAATCGGATTTTTATAAATCTTTTCAGATAGATATGGACACTCAGATGTACTTAGGAATATCCGCATCAATTTTCTTCATAGACTGGGATTTTTTGCCGGATAACAATCAGCATGGATCTTGCCTCCGTTGTCGCCGCTCTTGCCTCCGTTGGTGTCCGTGTATCCGGTTCTGCCCCCAACAGCAGCGTTCGGGTCGACTCCTCGCGTGACTGCCCCCCTGGTCTTGCCGGCCCTGAGCCCTCCGGCACCATCCACGACCTAGGGCAGCACTTTCATGGTAGCAGAGGCTACCTGAATGCTGCTGCGGTGGCATCCCATCCACAGCCCGCTCCCCAGTACGGCCCCGTAGACCCCGCCGCTTCTGGAGAAGTAACGATTACGCTGCCATGGTGCTGTGCGAACAAGGCCTTGAGAGGAATGCCTTGCGCAAGTCCAAGCTGCCCAAGAAGGGCGCACATCAGCAGCTGTGGGGACCCAGATTACCATCATCCCAGTCGAAACTGGCCATCGAGCAGCTGGAATCCGCCGGCCTACGACGATGGCAATGCTCCGGTGGAGCTTACGGAGCTGACAGGTACCAACATTCCTTACGCATGTCCAACATTTGAGACCATTGACGCCGATCTGAACGACATTGAGATGGGCGGTCCAGGTGAGGTACCTAGCTATAATCGACCAGCCTCTTGGGCACACAGGGGCGACCATTTGTCCCCAGAAGTGACCCGTAACCTTGAGGCCCTTGAGGCCCTTTGTTACTTAGCCTCGTCTAAGCTGATCGAACAAGAAAGAATCGCCTCTGATTTTTTAACGGAATATTTTTTCCTCCTTCAGAACGAAATTAATACCAGGATGTGGTGGCGTTCTCAAGAAGATGACTCTTTTGCCATTTTTTTGCAGATCTGGGAGGCAAGCCCCTTCCCGAAGGAGAAGGTCCGGGCACCTGTTCCCGGGCCATCCGCCCCTCATCCCCCTGTTTCCATCCGCGATGATCTAGCCGCCGCGGTTGAGGAGGGAATTTTAGAGGCGGCCAGGCAGGCAAGCCTGGAAATCAGGGCTGAAGGAGCTCCCCAAGTGGACTCCTGGCTGCGGACCACCGAGATCAGCGGTCCGACAGCCTGCTCAGGCCCTTCAGGACACGGCATGTACTGTCCTGACGACTGCTCCTGCAGATTCCAGCGAGATGCTGAGCTCCAACAGCTGAAAGATCAAATGCACCTCATCATTCAAACGCTGGGAATAAAAAATCTTTTCAAGACGCACATGCGGTCTGAGGGCGCCTCATCGGTGGGACAAGCAACAGAGCCATCGGAGGAGGCGACAGAAATTTTTTCAATTGCTCCTTCGGTGGACTCCAGGACCACCGATGCAAGGATCAGCAGGACCAAGCTAAAGGAAAGGGTTAAAATCTCTCGTTCTGAGAGTAGGACGGCGAAGGCTAGGACTGAGGCTCAGAATGCCAAGCGAACTGCCTCCCGTACTGCCCCTCCTGCTGCTGACTCCAATACCTTAGCCCAGCTGTTGCTCGCCCAGACCCTCGCCGGAGCTGGTGTGGCGAATGATGCCGCCAAGGTGTCTGCCATTACGGCCGGTGTTGGGCTGGATTCGCTTCTTAACCCTACTTCCTTGCGACTTCGTCAGGTTGCCAAGCAACCGAAGTATAATGGGAACCCCCGACGTTGGCCTCAGTTCCAGCGGGAATTTAAACTGTGGGTTAAGACTCAAAAACTCCAAGATGATCAGTTCCTGATGGCCCTCTTGGATTGCCTTGAGGGACCGCCGGCCAACACTTGGCTCAGGACTTGGAGTGATCGCGAGGATACAAGTTCCCCCCTTACCTTTGATGAGGTGTGGGAACAGTTGGAGGTACGTGGATCCCGGCTGCCAGAGGACCACTACCACCAAATGTTGAAGAATTTTCCTTCATTCTCGCGATTAATTTTGCACGAAGTGCAAGACAAAAAACAGCGCTTCTGGAATTTAGTGGAAGAAGCTGAACATTCAGGCGAAAAAGTTTCTAGTGCCGAGCTGAAAAGTCTGATTTTTGACAAGATCCCCTCAGAAACTGCCGCCACCCTTCGGAACAAACAGTCCGAAGAAAAGGTCAAGACCTGGTGGGCGGAGGTGGAAGGCTTCGATGCCTCTGCCAACAAGTTTTCCGTCAGGGAGGCACTTCAAAAGTGCTCCCCCACGTCCTTTTTTAAGGTGAAATTCACCGAAGAGACGTGGAAAATAAAGTTTCATGAGCACGAGGATCGGGACTTGTTTGTCCAAGTCCTCAACAGGGGAGTCAGCTTCCATGGCCATCGCCTGAGGGCCAAAAACTGGGTGTTTTCGTACACTCCGAAGGAACTCTGGGAGGAGGTTGAGCGGCTCGCCGACGCCGCCAACCAGAATTTCCATGAGGGTCTGGGGGGAAACAAGAATACCCAGCAAAACACCCAAAATGGGGCCCAAAAAGGCAACAAAAAGGTGAATGACACCCGGAATGTTCAGCAGCACTGTAGCATCTGCCTTCTTTTAGGTTCTACGAACCGAGCTAAGTCGCATTCTACTGATAATCACCGATGGTCTCCTTACGATCACAAGGTGATTGGTGAAAATATCAGTAATTCGCAGAATTCAGACAGGAATGACAGACAGGTGCACGGTGGGAAGGCTGGAAAAGGGAATCCGACCCCCTCCGGTGGAAACAAAAATCCAGGAGGCCCTGGCGGGTCCCAAGGCACAGGAAATCGGACTCCATCCAGCTCCGGTGGGCAGCCGAACGGCCAGAAAAATCCCAATAGCAACGCCGGAGGCGGAAATCGAAATCCAGGCCAAACCCCTCAATCCGGTGCAAACAAGGGAAATGCTCTAGGATTCCAGGGTAAAGGTAAGGGAAATCCTTCGGGAACCCCTTCCTCTGGTAAGGGCAGAGGGCGTGGCGAGGGTGGAGGTCCATCATCCGGCGGCCGTGGCCGTGGACGTGGAAAGGGCAACCATCGTGTGGATCAGGTCTCAGGTGCAGATCAGGTGTCCGATGCGGACCGAGATTATGAATTAAATGCCTTGAATCCAGCAGATGATCCGCTCCAAGATGAGTGGGTCGACGAATCAGGGTGTCTCCATAATGTTAACGCAGCCACTGGAGGTCAGAACGCCTAGGGGAGCCACGAAAATCGCCCCTCCCCAGGCGATTTCAGGCATGATCCCCAGATTCCATCTCGACCACTACTTGATGTAGGGTCACTTGTCTCCTCTCCCCTGGATCCGGCAGCGGATCCTTCTGTTGTGGTGGACAAGGTTGCTGTACAGTCCAAGCACAGGGCCCGTCAGTTTGTCACAAAGCTGTGGGTCTCTGATTGCAAGGGCAATTTCCACCTCGCCACTTGTTTGTGTGACAATGGATCGGAGGTAAATCTCCAATCCAATTCCTTTTTGCCTGACGACTGCGTGTTTGATTCGCCTCATCCTGTTACCCTCGAGGGAGTTTCTGGACATTCTCTCGCAGGTGGGCAACGCGGTTGTTATATATCAACTCATTTGGTCGCTCAAGACCTTTGGGAAGCTGGCAATGTGGAGGAAGTTATCCTTAAGGATGACTACTTCTATCGTGCCGACATAAAGTATGACCTTTACTTGGGCCATCCTTGGCTTCGCAAGAACAGGGTGGCGCCCGTAGGTCATCGGCGTTGTTTTTTGCTGGAGTCAGGTCCCTTGGAGCGTCCTGAATTTCGTTTTTTGCACGCAGGGTTTAAAAGTGCAGAAGAATTTTTGAAGCAAAAGGTTACACCAAAGTTTGGCGAAGATGTCACCATTGCAGAGGTGAATGGGAGTGCCGATTACTCCCGAGAGTTAGAATGTCTTCGTAGGGACTCCCAGCCACGACGCCCTTCGCGCTGGCACTCTTCATCCTACAGGGTTGTCGACAAATGGCGCGATACAATTTGTGAATATTTTTATGAACACCATTCCTTTTGGCCACAGTATGATGCCTTTGCTAACCGCGAGAACAAGCGTTTTGACAAGCACTTTCGCGACGCTTGGACCCATAAATGGGACAAGAAGTTATGGATTAATCCTCCGTTTCACTTAATCCAGCAGGTCATCCACAAAATCAAGCAAGATAAAACCCAGGCGATTTTAGTTGTGCCCTTGTGGGACGACAAGCCTTGGTTTCAGGAATTGCAAGACATTTGTGTAGATTACATCGAACTTCCCAGGAAGATTAAGCTGTATGCCAGGGACGACACAGGTCCCCTGCCACAGCGGCCCTGAAGTTCGCTTGCATTCCTGGTGGATGGAAAGCTTTCTGACTCTGATTCTGCTGATTCTAGTACTGATTCCTGTGTTGGGTCTGAATCTGAGGTTGAGCGTGGTACTGATGATGAATCTACTTTTTCTGATTTTTGTCCGTCAGATGCCGAAGGTGATCCAACGTCAAATGGATCCGCCTCGTCTCCTCCTTCCCCAGTACCATCTACATCCAAAAGAATCTACGGCGCACGGACGACAAAAAAATTTTCTTCGCGCCGCAAATTCAGAGTTTTTTATGAAAAACCCCGTGTGGAAGCTTTCATAGATCCTTTCGAGGAGCTGGATCACGAAGAGAATCTCTGGAATGTCGACACCCGACCCACCTATCTTCAAGAGGCAGTTGATACGGACCTTTTTAGGGACATCCGTAAGAAGATTCTTCCTGCCAAGGCCGAAGAAATCGCCAAAGTTTTTTCGACAGTAATTCCTGGCGATCAGGTGGACACTGAGTTGTGTTCCAAAAAAAGAGAAAAGATTTTTGAGGAACGGAAGGACACAACCCTTTCGGGGAAGTTGATCAAAAACCCCCCTGTCCGTGGGCAGTTCGGTGAAGCCTTCATCGAGCTTCGTGAAGGGTACAAGGCGAAGAAACAGCGTCCTTATGAGAACCATGGACAGAAACATGAGATACTCAGAAAAATAATCGAGAGAAATCTCAGGGAATTTGGTTGGCTTGAGGGTTGTATGACCAGCGAGTGGTGCTGTGCACCCTTCACAGTCCCGAAGCCGCCGCCTGCAGACCAGAACACTATTGATGGTTGGCGAATGGTTGTTGATTTTCGCAACCTCAACGCCGAAACCAAGGCGGATTCACAGCCCCTGCCCCTCATTGAGGAGGAAATCGCCAAGAGGGCAAGAGGTCGTTTGTTTTCTGTGCTGGATCTCCGTCACGGCTTTCACCAAATGCCGTTGAGGAAGGACAGCCGACCTCTCACCTGTATGTGCACGCCATGTGGCCCAGTCCAGTGGACGGTCATGCCCATGGGCCTGAAGAATGCCCCTTCGTTTTTTCAAAGAATGATGGAGGATGTGCTTTTTACAGCTCATCCTGAGCTTCGTGCCTTCGTGAGTGTGTACATAGATGACATAATCATCGCGACAGAGGGGGAGGGACTGACCGAAACCGAGCTGGTGGCCCTACATGAAAAGCAGCTGAACCAGGTTTTGGACATTCTTGATGCCAATCAGCTGATTTGTGGGCCAAAGAAGGGAAAACTATTTTTAAAATCAGTCCAATTTTGTGGTTCTCTCCTTGAGAATGGCACCCAACGACCCAGTCCAGGGAAGCTCGTCGCTATTCAGAAGTGAAAGCGCCCTGAGACGATCACGGAATTGAGAGGATTCCTGGGTTGTTGCAATTTTTACCACACTTTTGTGCCGAGTTATGCCAAATTTGCTGCCCCCCTCACTGAACTATTGAAGGTAGGGAGAGATGCGGGCAAGGCAGGTTCAAAGGTTCGTGTCAAGTGGACTGACGAGTGCGAGGAGGCCTTCCATCACTTGAAGGCGGCCCTCTGCGAAGTCGCCACGTTGCATGTGCCGAAATTGGACCGACCCTTCTACATAAGAACCGACGCTTCTAGGTACGCGATCGGAGCTGTCCTTGAACAGGTTGATGAAGCCACAGGTGATCATTACCCTCTTGCATTTTGGTCTCGGAAGCTAGCTCCACGCCAGATGCAATGGTCACCGCGTGAGCAAGAGACTTATGCCATAATCTGCGCTCTGATAAAGTACCAATCGTGGGTTGGCACCAATCGAGTCGAGGTCCTGACGGATCATCGATCTCTGCAGTATTGGGCCACCGAACACATTGATACTATCGCGAGCCCAGCTGGTCGACGGGCCAGATGGCATGAATTTCTCAGTCTGTTTGACCTCCATGTGTCATATTTGCCTGGAAAACACAACACGGTAGCGGATGCTCTGAGCCGATGGGCTTACCCCGCTTCAGAGGGGCTGCAAAGTACCAACATCCATGGTACGGAGCAGGACCGCCACGTCGTAATCGAGTGGGATCAAGAAGAAAAGAAGCTCATTCGACGTGAATGCATGCAATGCTCTGTTAAACAGCACGCATTACCGTGTCATGATATCACGGCCTTCTCAGATCCGGCGCATGCCCATGAGATTATCACCAAATCACTGAAAGTCGTTGAGAAAGTCACCGATCCCTCCTCAGGGAGTGTGAAACGGTTCGAGTATACCCGACCTGTAAGTGGATTTCGGTTGATTCAGGGCATTAAGCGTCGAGATCCGGCCAAAACTCCACCCCTGCCGAAAGATTCCCTTATCATCCGTGACTGGACGAACGATTATCTGCATGATTCCATGTTTAAAGAGGTCTTTGGGAATCTCAAATCCAAAGATGCTCACAAGGATGGAATTTTTTCTGAATATTCGTTGGATGGGGGGAAGCTGTGGATGGAGGGTAAATTGTGCGTACCAGACGCCCTGGCCCCCCGAGTGTTCAACTGGTGGCACAAATGGGAGTCCCCCCACGCACATGGCCGTAGATTATGGTCGATGATTAAACATAGGTTGTTCGGCTCAAGGCTATATACTCATTGTATGAAAGTAGCCGCCGGATGTGCCCAATGTGCTGTCTCGACGCCCCCCAGCGCGAAGAAACACGGCCATCTGAGGCCACACCCTATTCCGGAGCGCCTCTTTAACAGAGTCACCAGTGATTTTTTCCATCTTGGTGAACTCGACGACGAAGAGTGCCATTGGACCAACAAAAAGGTCAATGGAGTGCTCCTTATACAATGCCGTCATTCTGGCTACATTCTGGTGTTGCCTTGCAACGTCGAGTCAATGACTGGCAAAGCTGCCGCCAAATGGTGCGCGCAGACCTGGATGGGAGGTTGGGACGTCCCATCCGAGGTGGTTACGGACTCAGGCAAAGAGTACACCTCCGAATGGTGGAAGGAATTATGTGCTCGCCTTGGAATCCACCACCTGAGATGTGAAATCCACTCACATCGAGCGCTGCCTGGCGAAAGAGCCGGCCGCTCTATTATAAATATGCTTCGTAAGGAGCTCGCCAGTGAGAAAGACTTCCATTGGCTTGAAGTTCTCTTCGCATTGCTTCGCCGTTACCACAACACGCCATTGTACCATGGCCTTTCTCCAAATGAAATTGTCTTTGGACGAAAGAAGTGTTGGTGGAACATGCCGTTGAATAATCCTCGCCCTTGTAAAGATGCTTCGATGTTTTTGGACGAAATCCAACGAGCAGAAAAAACTGTCTCGAAATTAATCGATAAGCATCAAGCTGACTGGCTTTGGGTCCAGAATCAAGGCCGAAAAAACCCCCACAATTTTGAAGTCGATGATCGAGTTTGGCTTCGAAAATCCGAAACCACCCTGGACGGAGATGATAAGCTTCTTCCCTTGTGGGAGGGGCCATTCGCTGTTACAGCGCGTCTAGGTGAGAACAGGTGGAGGATTCGTGTGGATGTCAGCAGAGAAATTGAAGTTTCGGGCGATCGCCTCAAGAGAGAGATCCCCTCCCCCAAGGATCGGGTTAAACCCCTTTTTTGGACTTCGAAATTTTTGTCCGATCGGGTCATCGAAGGGGGGAAGTACGAACGCAAGAGGATTTTAGAGGCAAGACGTGACGAAAAGGGCGAATGGGAATTTCTATGTGAGTGGAGGGGCTTTGATTCCAGTCACAACAACTGGGAACCAGCCCATTCTTTTGTCCATGGGTACACCAAGGGGTTCATCGACTTCCTCAAGAAGCACCCCGAGATTGGCGTACTCCTGACAGACTGTCTGTCGAAACCCGACAGACAGGTGGAGAGCGACGGAAAAAGACCTGTGGTGAATCGAGATCCAGCCTTTTACGGCCCTCAGCAGCCACCTTCCAGGGCCGATCCGTCGATCTCCCCTCCTGCGGTCAGGCCAGCCCAGGAGCCAAATGAGGACCAAGCTTCGAGTTCGGCCGCTGATTTACAGCGCCCAAGCCGTACGAGGGCCCCACCAGACAGGTTGGTGGTCACATGTATTCGTGCTTGGCCGAATTGAGGGAGACCCGTCGTGACTTGAGTCGCCGACGCCTCGCCCCGTCGACCACTTATTCCAATGTGAGTGTTCTGACGACTTGAAAAAACCACATTCTGCTCAATCCACTGATCATTCTTCCTGATTACGACATGATGTGGAGAACTGCGAATGTTTGATAATTTGACGTCAATCCACTTTTGTTTGGTCTCCGTTCGGCAGACAAGGCGTAGATACGCTGCCGAAAGCCACGGAGTGTGCTGCCGTGTCCAGAAAAAACCAAACTCGGGCTTAATTCAGGCAGATCCGGGGTAATCTTGTCTCTGTTGGTCTGTGCATCTTTGGAATTTGGCTACTCGTGCAGATGGAAGCAAATGTACATAGTAAAAACGCTGGCCAGCGACATTCACCCCTACAGGCACCCCCTGTAGTAGAACTCAGATCTTACCTTCATTTGCCGTGATGCTGAAGCCAAAGTCCAGATTCAGATCCAGATTCCTTGAATTTACCTTGAATTCCTCAGGTTTGTCCATCATTCTGCCACTGTTGCGCAAAACCCCGACGTCAATTGTTCAGACAACCTTCATATAGGAGCTCTAGGGACTTCTAACAGCAACCTCTGAGGTCCGTAAGCTTCGGTGTATTTTTGGCACACGCCAATGTGAGCTCAATCCGACCTGAAACTGTCGAAAATGGTGAATCCAAGTGTCTTGTGGGACTCAATCGAAAGATGGGCCTTGTCCAAGTCGATTGACACCGCCGCCACTGTAAATAAAGGACTATTCGGTGTCTCTCAGTTATATACTGTCAGTAAAGCGCCTTCAGCGAACCTTCGGCGCGTCACATGCCAAGGATCCAGGGCCATCATGTCCCATCATGATGCATCATCACATGATCCACATTTTCATGGAATCTGTTGGATGCTCGCGAATCAATGTGCCGGAAAGCACAATTCAGCTGAATAAACGACAATATATATTAACTTTAGTCTAAACGAAGGTGTTAGTAGTTTCAGTTCTAGACATTCCGCTTCATTTCACCTTCATCTTAGGGAATTTGCTCATTTTAGGACAGTTTAGGTTGATTTCCTTGTCATCTCCTCTCATTCCTCGAAGATCTGTTTACGGCTTTGCCTAACTTCGTTGACGCTGATGTTTTTCTGTTCACTTAGGGGTTGTAGACTACATTTGTATTTGTTTTCCCTCTTTGTGATTGTTTCATCTCCTTCATCTCTGCTCAAATTGATTCTCAATCTTGCTGAATCTTGTGATCATCCACCTGATGCGCCAAATCTGAGGCACATGCTGCACTTTTCAGAACGATAAAAGCGGGAGTAACACGATGTAGAGTACGTGGAGGACACCGTAGCGTGCCCGCGACAGCTAAACTGTGCCAGAGCGCCGAGATGTCACTCCATTTCTTGATTCTCCCACTCAATCCACCAATAATCTACCTCATTCTCAACCAGGGCATTTTTTTTTAGCTCTTAACCTAATGTTTTACTGCCCGGAGGACTGTTCGTCACTCCTCATTCTGTCTCATTTCAGGTTCATCCATCCTGATTCAGTGCCAATTCAGCCCAAATCAGGTCAGATCAAGCAGATTTCGCCCCATCGAGGCTACATTTCTATTTTTTCTGGGACTTACCCGCACTACGTTCTTCGTTGACGTAGAGACACACCCCAGTGTGTTTTTGGAGGGGGAGTGTAAGTGCGGCTTACCCCCATCTGCTCAGATTTTCGCAGATCTGCCCCAGATTGGCTACATTTTGGTCATTTTCTCTGCTTCGGCGGAATCGCCGCCCCGCAGCTCAGTCTCAGGATCAGACCTATATATTTCTGATGTGCCGGATCTGATTCCGCGGTCCATTCATCGTAAATCCGCCGCGTTCCGATCATTTACCCGGAATCGCCAATCGCCGCTGATGCGCGCCCGGAGCCAAATGGGCCAAATATTTTTTCACAATCGGATTTTTATAAATCTTTTCAGATAGATATGGACACTCAGATGTACTTAGGAATATCCGCATCAATTTTCTTCATAGACTGGGATTTTTTGCCGGATAACAATCAGCATGGATCTTGCCTCCGTTGTCGCCGCTCTTGCCTCCGTTGGTGTCCGTGTATCCGGTTCTGCCCCCAACAGCAGCGTTCGGGTCGACTCCTCGCGTGACTGCCCCCCTGGTCTTGCCGGCCCTGAGCCCTCCGGCACCATCCACGACCTAGGGCAGCACTTTCATGGCAGTGGCGTGCTTTTTGAGTGATGACTTTGGTCCAGGATTGATTGACGCCGTGTGGGTCATTTCTTTCCTCTGTGTCGAAGTCAGAGAATTGATCGTTGTCTTCTTCAAATTGGTCTCGTCCCAAGAGGCAATCTTCTAACGTAGACCATATTGTTTCAGTCGCCCAGGATTGAAACTTGGCATCATGATTGGCGGCGGCGGTACTTGATTGACTAGTTGCAAGAGCTTTGGTTTTCTTCAGGGGTGATGGGACTGTCTTTGGAAAGACTGGCGTTTTGGTTGTTGAGTACGGGCGATGAGAGAATGCATGAGCTCTGGCGATGGGCGATCCGTTGGATTGAGCACACACCTGAGTTGGTGGTCTTTCAGTCATTGACGCGTCAACTTCTTTTTGGGGCGGCTTCTGCGAAGCGCTCGCTTTCCTTTGCTGGCTGTCATAGCCTTGGTTCGGTGCTTTTGAAGCAATGTCGTCATTTGGAGTCAATGAAGAGACTGGCGCTTCAGTTGTTGAGTACGGGCGTTGAGAAAATGCATCAGCTCTGGCAGTTAGCAGTCCGTTGGATTGAGCATACACCTGAATTGGTGGTACTTCATTTTCCGGCGTGACGTCGTCTTTTCGGCTCGGGCTCTGCGAAGTGCACTCTTTCCACTGTTGGTTGTCATAGTTTCGGCTCGGTGCTTTTGAAGGAAGGTGTTCATTTGGAGTCAACAAAGTGACTGTTTCTTCAGTTGTTGAGTACGGGCTCTGTGAGAATGCATGAGCTCTGGCGATCGGCGATCTGTTAGATTGAGCATACACCTGAGTTGGCGGTCTGTCAGTCTTTGGCGCGGCGACGTCTTTTCGGCTCTGGCTGTGCGAAGTGACTGCTTCACCTAGCTGGTTGATGGAAGAGGAGGCTGCACATTTTGTGTATGGCTGGCATCCTTTAGCTAGAGTCGTGAGCGAACAGGAGTTTGATTGTCTGGGAAACCGTGAAATGTCAAGTAGGGGAGCCTGTAGCGAGTTTCTGTGAACTTTTTCTTGCTCCAGCAGCTGCACTGCCGCGTTGGTGAGGACGAGGCTGTGTAAGCACTGCTGTGCGGCGTCAATCAGAATCGTCGTTACTTGCAGCTGGCCTGATGAGGATGGGATTCTCCAGCTCATTTTCTGGGCGCAATCTTTTGGATGGGACTTGCCCGGGTCCCCTATGTTAAGGATAATCTATTGAAATGGAGAAAAAATAGACACTCAGAAAGTGAGGCGGCCACGCCTTTGTTGATGACCTCCTGTATCGGTCGGAAAGTGGAGACCGTATGCAACAAATTTTGAATTTTTTCGATACCATCGCCAGAGAGTGGGGCCTGGACCTCAACCTAAGTAAAACCGAAATACATGCCATTGGGGCTGCCCCCCCCTAGGACCTTCACCTCCCCTTCAGGCACACCCCTGTCGACAGCCGACGGAAAAACTGGTCAGCCACACAATTGTTCCAAATACTTAGGAGTGTACATCTTGACACCAACCACGCAGCACAAACATTGGCCTTGGCGAAGGCAGAGACGCGCTCATTCTTCACAACTCCCCAAGCCCTCCAGCGGACCCTTTCCGAGTTTGTTGTCTTGGTTAATGTCCACCTCATCCAAATTCTGTCATACCGCCTCATGGCGCACCCCTGGAGCCTCGGCGAGTTGGGAGGTCTCCAGACCATGATTTGGCAGAACATTGCACACAACCCCTCCCCAGAAAAGGCCAACAGAATCACCCGGCTCGTCTCCCCCAAGGCCCGCTACACCCCCCGTCACCAGGGAGGCTTGGGGGTCCGCCATTTCACCATTTCCCTATGCATGGCCATAGTGAATATCGCAATCAGATACCTCAACAGAGACGGCCCCACCTCAACAAACAACGTGCTTGCCGAGGCAATGCTCTCCACCACACAAAATGCCATCCAACACACGGTCATGGATGCGTGCCATGTCATTGGCCTCCGTTACCACAGCAGCGGCCTATGGGCCTCATGCCCCCCATCCCTCTTTCTGCTGAACGAAAAAGTCTAAGTCCGCTTCCAAGCCACCAAACCCGCACTGCAATACAGCAAATTTGGCAATCGGTTAAAGTGCAGGCCCCGGGACCTGGGCTTTCTTTTAGGCACGGTCACGGAAGTACAACAAGAATCGGCCACTCTCCAGTTCCCAGAACGCACCTCCCACACAATCAAAGACCCCAGCCTCCACCGCAACGAAAAAGAGTACACCTTTCAAAGCCCGGCCATAGCAATCTGCCCCCTGCTAGTGGGACGTCACGAACTACTCAACCTCCCCCTTCTTTGCCCGCAGGAGTACATCCCGAACCCCCCCCCCCCCCCGCGCCGCACGGAGGGGTCTGCATCGGATGCTCGCTGCACGGGGACCTGTACTGGCTTCCCAATGAGCCTCACACCCTCAACCCTGATGACTTTGAAGAGTGGGACTACACCAGGGCCCTTGCCCTCGGCCAATCGTCCCCCCCCAAAACCATCTGGCTATACCTTGAACGCTCCGCCGGCGCTCTAGGCTATAGGTCAGCTGCCACCCTATTCTTCCCGAGTGGCCTCCGGTGGGTCCTGTGCCAAACGTCCCCGCACCAGTCCTCAGAGGGGTCGCCATTCTGGGCGGCAATCATGTTCCTGCGATGGGCCCTCGAATCCTACTCACACCTCGCCTTCGCCATACTAGGGGACAACCTCCATGTCGTATCTGTCCTCTCCCCATCCTCCCCCCCTGACCTTCCATCGCGCTCCGCCGCTGGCACTTTGGGGTCCTCCCTTCAATCAATCCAAGACTCCCTCCGGCCAGGAATGATCCAGGGCTGGGCTTGGCTTGAAGGGCATGCCGGACTCCGAGGAATTGAAATTTCTGATGCTTATTCGAAGTGGGCCGCCCAGACGATGGTCTGGGACCCCTCCCTCTTGGGCCCCCACCCGCTGGGGTGCATATCCTGGGCCCCCCTCCGCATCATACACAAGCTCACCACTAACTCGATCAAACAAGTCCTCCCCCTTCACACGCATGAGAACATCCACGTGGAGTCCAGCTTCCGCTTTTACAACCAATCATCATGGTTCAAGGGCTTCCCCTTCAAATGGTCCACCGGAAATTTCAATGTGACACCATTTGCTTTCCGCAACAACTTACGACCCCACCAGTGCCACGCCTCCCCCGGCCTGCACCCTATGGATGTCATGTCCTTCGTCTCACACTGCCCATCATGCAGCACCTAGTGCAAATCTACATTCAGTGCTGGCGCCCCACTTTCACCACGATAGTATCCGACTGGTGGTCCGTGACCAGGCACGTGGGTGAAAGATGAAATTTCGTCCAGGTACTGATTTCTATGGCCCTGCATGCGCAACTCACAACCCCTCCCACCGGCCGAAGCAAATCAGCACATTGCCATGATTTGAAGCTTGCCCTGACAGCCAGGACTCCCGTGCTCCTCAGCGCTCTATATTGAACGCTTCAGAGGCTTAATGACCAGCCCCCCCCAGCCCCCCTCAGCCCCCCCACAGGCCGGAACCTGTGGTGCCGCCCCTTGTCACCATACAGCACCTCACACAACGGTCAAAACCGCCCCCTGCCCACCTATGATCCCCCCCTCCCCCCTTCCGGACCAAATCACGCGCAAACCTGGGAAAACGCCCCCATACCCCCTTGCCCGCGGCCCTGGACAAAGCCCGGTAACGCGCCCGCCAGCCCCCCACACCCGTAAGCGTCCTCTCGCTAAAACGGCACGCCGCAGACCCACCTCAGCTGGAACCTTCGCCCTGAAAAAAGCCGCTCACTATCCAAGACATGTTCAACCTCCCACCCCCCCCCGACCAGCCCCCCCTCCTAACACCCCCGCCCCTGAGCCCAGCCCCCCCCCCCCCCCCCCCCCCCCCCGAATAACGAGATTTTTTGCGCAGACTCCTCCCCTCCCACAGACACCAATCCGCACGCGTCCTCGCACTCGTCCGACGTGTCATCCCATTGATCACATCGCAAGCCCATCGGACTTTTCTGCCATACCAACATCATAACGCCTGTACCACCACGAAAGCAAATCGACTCCCTACCGCCCTGACTAGGCTAAAAAGCAGTACATGACCCCACCAACAACACCGCCCATGGGCGCTCACTCACGTCCAAGCTTCGGCAAGTGTCCTCCATCACTCCCCTGCGCCTCCACCCCCCGTCCTTGCGCCGTCATGCTCTCACCCCCCAGACCACAACCCTACCGCCTTTCGGTACGCGGCAGTTGTCTATTACGAGGCTGCCAATTCTCATTGAGATTAGGCAGAAGAGCTGCAGCACTTTGCGGAGCGGTATTCAAACCATGCTTGGACTATGTTCGGGCTCCCGCCCCTCACCAAAGAAGTTTGGCGCGCAAGAGCCTTTCCCCCCGGCCTGGCCAGCCACCACAAGGCGCTGTTAACAGCGCCGTTCAGTGCAAAAAAATCTTGACATAACATTGACGGGGCTTCATTACACATAAGCAAAACGCGCACTTACAAATCAGAGTGCTAATGTCCATGCCTTCTATTGCCCTTATCTCGGGCGCCTTTTTAGATGCATACTTGCTGTCGCCATGCATATTTGATAGTGTGTTGCCCAACAAGCCTCCACATTCAACGTTTGAAATGTGTGAAATGCCGTTCTTCTTAATATTTGAACTTGGAAGAAAACAAATATCATAGATTGCTTTCCCAACTTATGAATGGGCAAACCAACATCGGAAATCACTGGAAAAAAAATTTTGGATTTTTTGTCATAGAAACTCTTGACTTTGAAACGCGCCCATATCGTGCGCGCGGCACGCGCTGACACACACCAAAAATACCATTTCACGGCAAACATTGTTCAAAGATAATACTATAGTCAATAGAACTTGGATCTCATGCTGAATTCAAATATCTGGTTAAAAACTCGTCTATCGATACCATGTGGGAGAAAACAAAGAAACATTGACTGCAGATGACCATTTTCAGACTCATTGTAGCCTCAATACATACAAACAACATCATAGTTGTTGTGCCAAACCCAAGTTAGCCCAAGATAGAAAACTTGATTAAAACAGTGTTCTACAAACAAACAATGGACCTGACATGCGTTGCTTGAAGGGTCTTGCCCACAGGTTTTGAGGCCTCGTACTTAGACGGTCTTGAGTCCCCGAACTCTTACCCAACGCATTGGCAAAATTGAGTAAAACATGCATGCATTGGCAATTCAAATTGAAAGTGTAACTACAACAAGTATAAGACCGAAGCCATAATGCTGACTTACAACATGAATCATGCCTTTGGCCGCAGAGCTTCGCCTGATCCATTACACCACAGCGTATACAGCTCGCGCCGATTGCGTAGTGATCAGCTACATAAGAGCACCACAAGACTTCACACAGAAATAGGGATGTAATAGCAAATCTTTTATAGACACTCGTCGGCGAAATTTTGTGAAATCCCTCAATTGTTCCGTTGCACCAAGCTTAGGAATGGTTGAGGCGTATTACAAATGATCAATATGCCGAATCTCATTGAAACTTATTGCAAATGTGTGTGAGAAAATAGGTGATAATAATCTCGTCAATAAAGATGTGCGTGGTTGCCATATTATGCGATGTTGTGCGACAAACAGCATGTGACAGAGGCAGTAGTCTACCATGGCGATGCACACCGCACCAACTCTTACATCCCCATACAGGGCGCCTAGTGGAATCCACACACAATGTCCAATTGCGGTTTTTGAATGTTAACGGCAAGAGCCGCCTAATTTCGTGCACTCTAGCTGAGAGAAGAGTGCCCAACTCCCAAACGGCGCCGCTCCCCGGTGGCCGCCAACCCCCACTTGGGTCTTTCTACCTTGCATGGGCACGGCAATCACTGAGGGCAGAGTTTTCTAGTGCGTCATACAGGCTTTCAGGCTAGACATCTGAAGATGTACGCTGTGACGAACCCGCATAATACCAGCATCAAGCTCTATTGCTCGGCTGATGCTACATGCGGGTACATCGTGGACATGTACCTTTACACCGGACACCAGGAGTTCCTTTGCCAGCATGGTTGTAGCGCGGACAGCCTAAACGCCCGGCAGCTTACGCCTATGTGTGCAGCGAAGCTTCGGTACCACACTGTCCTCGTAGTACAATCCCTCTTTGACCTCCTTACCATGTTGTGCACACATGTATTGTATGAACACTTTGCGGGACACATGCAGCGGTTTTTCTGCTTTGCAAGCTTTCTGCTTCTTTCTACCTGGACATCCAACCCATCCGGCCCAAAAAGCAAAACCCCTATCCCCCATATGAAAACTTAAAAAAGCGAAGAACACGACGTTGTGGTTGATAGGTGCTGTATTTCGGTGCTTGATGTACAAACAATCAATCCTCTTAGCACTTAGGGTTGGCACAATGCAAATAGCGATCACACCTTGTTACCTTGGTTCCCCTGCTGTGCAAAATTTCTTACAGTTTGGCCATTGTAGACAACATAATACCCATCGTTTCCTTTATCTAAGCACGAGACATGGCCCAAAAGCTGCCTACTCCCCACCACCGCACCAACTAGCATAATATGCGGAGCGTTTATGACACCCTCTACACACACATGCACGGCGTTGCTGCCCGGTTCTTAGGACAAGGTGCCAATATGTTGCCATTTTCATAAACATGCATTGCTACTCCGTTCTGTGGCACGGCACATGTAGTGCGGCGGAACGCTGCGCTTTCCCTGCTTCTCCTCAGCTGCTCTTCCCCCCTCCACCACCATGAACAATTGTGGCTCCTTTGGACATGTGGTAAATTTTTCAACCTATGGCATTGAAAACATCGGCAAATGGTTACACAGCTTACAAATGCCGAAGTTGTTGTTTCTCAAATGTATCAAAAAAAATTGTTTACACGGCATGGTTAAAAATGGAAACAAAAGTCCATCCATGAAGCATGATTTATTTTTGTCCCCTACACATAAACACTATCCCAAAACTACCCAAAACAAACACAAAGATGGAAGCAGAAGTAAAAAATCTAGGATCACATTGAAAATATCTATACATCATTGTCAACATTTGTGGCCTCTATTGTACAACCTCATGCATACATGAGGTGATTCAACAAGCACTGATTTGGCAGTTAGCACTCACCATTTACTACATGGCCCTTAGAGCATCACACAGTTGAGCAAACAGCACACCGAATGCATGAGCGAGGAATGCCTGGCACAGCACACCACAGCAACAAGGGGTATTGTACCGGGAGTTGGCCCATCCCTTTCATCTTCGCTGCAACCTTCCACTATTTTGGGTTTTCACCCCTAGAAAAACTCAACAGACACCAAGGCCCCCTTGGCGGGTGCATACTTGCCATCACGTGGGGCCTAGCCGGCTTCGGCCAATAAAAGTGCAATATAGGTCCAATATTGGTCAAAAAACTTTTGTTTCAATTGTTCCTTGGCTACTCAGGATGCTCATATGATTTGTTTCGGCCTGTTCTGAGGGCATATTGGTCCAAGGTGACACCATCAAAATTCCAAATTGCCTTGAAATTTGGCCACGTTGGGAACTAAAAGGTTTGAAAAATGTGTTTTGCCCAAAAATGAACCTAGACCACTTCAGGTAAAAAGAATAAAACAATGTTTCAAACTGATGCCTTATTGTCTATATCAGTTGGTAGAACACTCAACTCAACTCAACTTTGCCACACTCCCATTTGCTCAGGCAAACAAGAAGAGGGAAGTGGAGCACCAAGACAATGGATGATATCTGTAACTGCCGCCGGGTACTTATTCTTGTTGGCAGCACTCCAGGAAGACGCCATAGTTCAGAGCAAATTCAACCCACTTGCATTTGTGGATACAGGAACAAGGCTATACACCTTCTACCTAAATTTGGGTGCGGCCGCTTGTGCTCCAGGGATGCTCACCTGATAAATTTGCTTCAGACACCAAACGAGGGGGACACCTCACCAATGGTGGGAGACATGGTTTTGGCACCCACGTCGTGTCATGGTTGGGTTGGGTAGGTCCATTTTCTTCCTGTTCTGTCAGAGCAAAGTAGTCACAGGGGAAATGGTCCAAGCACTTGCCGTGTTGTCACAGGCCTCTTCAGGTGTTTGGTATTCTTCACAGGCAGTGTTCCTCCTGATTTGACTTTTCTGCCAAAGGGTCGAAATCACGGTCGCTGATGGCACATGCATGGCTGTAACCAATCGTCAGGGCAGCAGCAGCTGCCAAAGGGGATACTAATGTACCAGGGATACTCATGGTGTCCATATTTATCACGGCAAATCCCTTTAATTTTTCATCCCCTGAATCATCAACAAAAGGCCCAATTGCCCACACCCACAACTGTGGTGTCATGCACGGCTGTCCTACAGCTGTGTATGGTTGAGCGCATACTGCTGGGTATCGTTCGACAGCCAAAGCCACGCATAGTTTCATATGGTTACAAACCTTTCAGTGTACAGAGGTGCTGTCAATGTCCAGCCAAGCATAGCTGACGGTTACTGGTTTGCACCACGCCTTTTGATGCCTCACACCCGAAGCCACATGGCAACGCAACCACATGGCAACGCAACCAAAGAAGAGCTCAGGACAGCACAAGCAGCACCTCTACTTGGCATCCTCGAAATACCAATCCCCGTAGACCTCAAAGCAAGAGACTACCAAAGCACTTGTGCCCCATGAGTTTCCTTTGGGGTCCAATGCAACACGAAATTGGCTGTAGAAGTCCGTGCGGCGGTTGACGGGCCATGATGCAACATGCTTCTCAGCGCACAAAGATGTGTCATTGTTGTGCCGGATGACCCCTTCCCAGTTCTGTCCATCTGCTGAGGCATGCAATTCCCAGTTTCGTGGGTAATAGCCCACTTCACGCCCCGCGCGGTGGGCGAAGGTGTAATGTGTTGGGCGGATTTTGTAGCGTCCAAAATCTGCACAAGAGTGTTGTTTGGGGTCAATCAAGGGTTTTGCTGCACCACAAGCAGGGTACACCTGATTAAAGCATTAGTAGACCAGTTACTGCTACAGGCCAAATAGCATTGGTTAAGCACCAGGGTTACCATAGCCCTGCCAACTAAAACCGCACCCTGCCCTCAGAGAAAAGAAAAGAAAAGAACACGTTCCAACCGTTCATCGCATCGGTGAGGCAGCCAATCACCACACGTCCTGGACTACCCAACCCAGAGAAATCTTGTCCGTGAGGGAAACCTCTGGTGTATTTATATCCAATGCTCCATGGCATTGGGGTGAAGGACGTGCATTCAGGGGGTGAATGACCTCTATTGGGATGTAGATAACATTTGTTGGGATTTGGATGCAGCAGCTTGCAGTTTGGAGGATGAAATTGCACCAATTTGAGGCATGTCATGGACTGTGGCTTGGGTAGTCACATGCCCATTCTAGCACCAGGGAAAAAATTTTTGGCATCCCTGACAGACAAGCGCCTTACCACGGGGCCCATTGCTTGTCCAGTATGTTGGCTCAACTTCCTGGGTCCTCGCTGCTTTCAGTTCCTTCTGTGGAGCAGGGGTACCCGGTGAGCGGCAAGATCAAAACCCTGTCCCGCCCTGCTCCGTTGTCAACACTGCAGTGGCCCCTTCACCAGAGCACCAAGAGGGCATGCTCAATTCACTGAAACGCTCCATTTCAACTAGATTGTTCCCTTTGATCGTCTCACCCAGGCTGTTTCTTAGCCTCAGAGATGAAAACAGACCCGACCCATTGTTTGGTCTGAGGCACACCCTTGGCCCACCCCCACTTTACTGAAAGAGGCAAATACCCCCCACGCCCCAAGTACATGCCACGAAGAGAGAGCCTGGTCTGACCTCATGGCAGTGTATGACACCGACTTCTCCATCCAAACATGCCAAAAATGCCAATGGGGGGTGGGACCAATCACTTTGAATGAAATACGACCCTAATGCTGCATTTTTGTATCGAAAAAATGAAATCATGTTCTGAGTTCTGAGTATGTACCTTCGCCAAACCGAACTGTGACAAACAGAGTGAATAAACCCCCAAACAGGTGCTCCCTGGAATCATGACATAGCCAATGGAAAGGCTCATCCATGTGGCTCGTTAACCTGAAGGAGTGTGGGGGGATTTCATTTCTTCATTTCAGGCGCCAAATGCTGTTGAGATCCCCATGAAATTCGGATCATTTTGAATGCATGCAAGTGGCAGCAGCAAAAATGTGCAGCAGGTTTGGAAGTGGAAATGGAGTATTCCTGTGCTTGTATTGCCAAATCTGGGCCTAACCATACAAACGTGTTTGCCCCCCTGGTGGCAGGGGTCAGGGGGGGACCTGGGGCCAGTATATGATTCACACCTGAGCCCCACCCCAAATGCTTGCACATTTTTCGCATTCACTTAAAGAGCTGTTTTTCCACCTCATCCAGCTTCCCTGTCCCTTGTGCACAGCACCCTGTGCACCCTACAAAAAGCCTTCTAGTGCCTTCTTTCCCCTTTTGGCCCATTGAGCAACCGTGGCAAAAAAAGCAGCACAAGGACGACCACACAACCCCCCACCCACCCCTTCCTCCCACCGCCATTAAGGGACGTTGACTGCCCTCAGCCTCAGAAACAAAAGGGGGGGCTAGCCCAAGCTGAAGCCACAAGGACACATCATGTGAACACGTTAGGGGGGAAAGGTGCACAAGAAGCAAAGGGTGGTACAGAGCTCACAGACCTATGGAGATCCAAGAGTATTCTTCATTTTTGGTAAAGAACATTTGGTTGGTGAACGCGCAATCTGCGACCTGCCGTGCCTTTCCAGTGGCAATGGAGGATGCCTTGACACGCACCAGACCTCTGTCCACAGGATTCACCCATTGCTCCGACCCCAGCTTGGTGCCCAGCATGTACATCAACCCACATTTGTCATGCGAATGACGGAAGGTCAGCTTTCCAGGATTTTCACGGGTAGCGGGAGCTCCCGAGGATGCAGTAGCCTTGGTTGTTGGCACAGGTGCTGGAGTGTCTTTTGCAAGCATAGAATCTTTTGCTGGCACCGAGGCTTTTGGCGCAGGGGATGGTGCAGCCTTTGTTAATGAGCTTTTTGGACTGGACTTGAGCTTTTCAAGGTGATTCACAAGTGCAGAATACCGAGGGGCCTCCTTTGAATCGCCAAAGCTGCCAACATTTAGAGCCTCTGCTAACTTTGCCACCAAATCTTGCAGATACTGCACTTGCTCCTGCATATCCTCAACCTCCTTCTGCTGAGATCTATTCTCAGCAGGTAACTGAGCTTCAGTCTCCTGGGAGCACCTCTCAGAGGCAGGTGCACCCTGTTGCTCAAATGTCTCTGTGTCAGCAAGACCCTCGCCTGATGCCATTGGGTCAGGGTCAGGTTGGGCTGCCTTTGCCACAGCACCCTCCGGCTGACCCCCTAGGATAGCCTCAAAGGACAAAGATTCAGCCATGCAAACAACCTATGCATAGGGAAGATGGCAATGTGTACAACAATCAGTGAGACAAAATGCAGCCTCTGCACCTGACAACATGCGACAGCCTGGTTTAGAAATGGGACTCACTGAAAATGCGTGGGACTGTGTGGGTATGGCTCAATGCAACCAAATTCAAGACTGGTGTCCGTGCCAGCTAGCCATTTGAGCGGACACCTTCACAGGAATAGACATAGGACAACGGGTTGGGCAATGAGAGAAAGTGGTTAAGCACGTAAGCATCACCGAAATGTATCACCTGCAAGTCTCATGCCACAGTTGGGGCTTGCTGGAGCACTGGGATCTGACGTCAATGATGAATTTTCACCACGTTGGTTCTGGTCATGTCCTTCTGAAGCCGCCCATGACTTCAGATATAACAGGCAAGGGTATACATACAACAGATTCCGCTTTTGTCTGAAACAGGGTCCCCCAGACTTCTCACAAGCTTGCCTCGCTTCCGCAACCCCCGCCCCCCCACCACAATTCTAACTGACAATCCCCTCCCTGCCCCTGCTCCTCCGGGAAACATGGCGAACAAGTCGGCTCCGCAACGAGCACGGCTCGGGCAAACAGACTTCGCTTTTGATCAAAGAACTCTCCTCAGACTCCCCGTAAGCATCCCTCGCTGCCACACCTGTTCAACCCCCCCCACAGCCCCAACCAATGCCTCCAAGCCCCCTCCCCCCCCCTTCCCAGAAACACACCCAACAAGCCAGCCGGCGGGGCTTCCCACAGCCATTCCTTGCGCCCCCCTCTGTTGGACTCCACTCACAGTTATTAGCAATATTTTCACCCCCTGCGAGCTCCTGTCGCTAACCATCAGCCAGTCTCACCCCTCTTCTCAGTTCTAATTCAACTGAGCCATTGCATACGCCCCTCTGCTTCCAAGCAGGAGACGTCCTCCAACTCTCAGCCTGCAACCGTTCCGGCTCTGTCGGGTCTTCAGGCACCAGAAATAGGTCTGCAACTCCAGGTCTAACCTCCTATGGTACAGATAAACCCAACATGAGTGCACTCATCCAGAAAAGGGAGAAACAGCCCCCTGAAACAAGTTATCAGAAATGACGACTGTAAGTTTGATATATCACTCATACTCTACTGACGTGGTTTACGATGATGATGGTTGCAGCTGACATTGTTTCATTGATTAAGTCCATGTCATGTCAACCTTTTGGTGTTTACGCTTGTGTGGGTCCCACAGGGCAGAGGGATCCTCCGGGATCGCCGAACGAAAAGCACCTAGCACCTACCTTCATCCATGCGTGGAATGGAAATCAGGCAAGCTTCCTCCCGGCCAAGTCCCAAAAATACGCCCTGCCATGGAAAAATGAAGCGGCAAACCACCGATGGCCCCTATTACAGCCGAAATGCACATATATCCCGTCATTTGATCCTCTAACTTTGCAAGTCTGTTGTACAAACACAACATATGGTCCCGTGGCTACTACGTGGCCCAGAGACAGGTTGCCAAAGGGGCGCTACGGACCTACATGCCGACCATGGGCCCGTATGGAAACTATGGCCTACCAGTACAGGGTAGGAAAACCCCCAAAATGGTGAAAATACCATCAGAGGTGATGAAAAAACTCTTGCAACGAGGGAAAAGGGAACACTCGAGAGGAAGAACCCACTTGCAAGTGGTGATAAGGTCTCCCAGAACAGGGAAGAAAAGATGTGGTTGTTCCAGAAAAGTCCACAACACAGTGTAGACCTCTGAAGTCATAAATGCGGTAGCACAATGCAGAACGTTGTAGTACAGAGATGCCCCAAGCCAACCAACCGTGCTTAGTGGTGAATATGTCCCGTGACCGGACTTGTAACATGATAAACACCCAGAAGTTGAGAATATCAACGTTTCATGTACACACCATTCCCAGTACAAAGGAGAGAGAACAATCGATGCCTGGGCCCAGGAGCCGCCCCAAACCCAAAGAGAAACCGGCCCCGTCGCCACCGTACAACACGTAACCAAACCCCTCACAACACGCCAGATCCCGGACAACTACCAGCTACCCTGCGAGGGGAACCATACACGACGCACAGCACCGACATGGGAATTGCCAACGGGCACTATAGAGTGGAAGGAGATCTTACCAGGAGTGACGGCGATAGAAGCTATCCACCTTATCACACCTGATCAACTACATCTACCACCAACTACATCTACCACCAGCCGTGCATCTCTTCATCCCCACCCAGGGCACGGCCACCATCTAGCGCACAGCCCTGGAGGAGGACGGCCAACAACCCCAGGCACGGCCCACACAAGCCGTCTGGGTAACCGCAACGAAGGACACCGACATCACCGTCGACCCAGACTCGGCATCGGCAGCCATCCATTACACCTTGGACTGTACCAACGGTGACCCCACGAATGGCGACTGGCAGACACGATGGGCCGTAGCAGTCGACCGCCTCGACGACGTCGCCCTTGACGACACCCTCACCCCACAAACAATGGAACCCGCGAAGCGCGCCACCTAGGCACACAAAAGCACCACCAAACACACTGTCTGGCACTACCCCACCACCATACACTTAGAGGCGGTAGCCCAGATCAAAGAGGCGCTCTCCCTGGAACTTCCGGACACCCACAACACCCACCAACCGGGGGCATTCACCGCATACTGGAACTTTCCGACAGACACCGGCATGGTATCCCAAATAGCCAAGCCCGCCCTGCCACCCACCGTCAAAGCGCTCGCCAGAGCGGCCCAAGCCATGGCACGCAGGGAAGGGGCCCCGCTGGACTGGACACCCAACACCCTCGTGGAGCAACGCACCCACCACAACGCCAACAAGGCACAACAGAAGGGGCGCCAAATACACCCACCGCTGAGGGACAAAGAAGGCAACCTCCAGCCCCACAGCCCATGGATGGTACACTTCATTCTGGAAGACCACGGCGACAACCGGAAAGGCACGGAAGTACAGATCACGCACACCCTGGCGCACACACACCTCCAGTACACCATCCCCACCTCAAACGCGGTCCTTACCTATGGAGCGGCGCAGAAGTCCACGTACGGACTGCAACCCAATGCCGAGGGCACGGCGTACACGGTATACACCTAGGCACAGTACGATAATCTGCCTGGCCCAAAGTGACATCCAGAGCTAGCCTGGCACCAACCCCTCCACGGGAGGCGCGTACCCCGACAAAGCGGGGCGAACCCCACGGGAGGCAGCACTCCAGATGGTGCCCCACCCCCAAGCATCGTCAACTCCGCCCTTGCGAATGCCAGGATACCCCTCATCCACACGGGATGCCCGACCCCCGACGACACCACCCACCGCAGAACGTGGGGCACCATGAGACGGGCACTGCACCATGACATAGACCGCGACCAAGCCACCTGGTTAGACCAGGGCTCCGTCACTATCAGGGCAGGCGGATGGCTCAACAGCTTGAATCCCAAGAAACTCCGCAAAGTAGCGGAGAAAGTGAAATGTGACGAGAGTGATGACGATCCAGATGAAATTGGTGAGGATGACGACGACTGCTTGGAGCCTCAGAAGAGAACCACACCAGCAAAACGGAAAAGACAGGGCCGGGAGCAAGATGCTAGGGATGACAGGGATGACCGCTCCAGTTCCAGCAGTGGTGGTGGAAATAAGCCCTTCAAACCTCCAAGGAGCCTGGATGCGTACCAGAACAGGGTGAAGGGTGCAACAACCGCCAAACCAAAGCCCAAGGCGGCGAGTAAGAAGAAGTAATGGGTGCTGAAGGGGTCTGTTTCTGTTAGTTAGACAGTTTTGCCCCCCGTGTTCCAACAGGCAGTGGTTTGCGACATGGTATGCTTTTTTTTAGTTTTCAATTAAAGAACGCTCTGTAGAGCGTTCTTAAGCGAATTTGCATTTTTACAGTGCTATATTGGTGCAGTTTTCTATGTTATTTCTCAGCAACAGTACACACAGGTGTGAGGTTTGACTTCGTGTTCATCAATATGTATTCATTCACAAAGTTCATTATCTTTGTTACCGCACCCTGTTCGTTCACCAATACAATATTGCTTGAGCATACCTACCTATATCAATGTACTATGCACTGTCCACTGCTTGCCTGTGTTTGCTTGGTACCCTGCACTTTTCATTTCCAGGTGATTCATAGGTTGCCAAGCAACCACACACCACCAGCGTGTGGAGTGGTGCCAAACAGGCGCTCCACAATAGGTGATGGTTTCATTGATCAGAAAGCCGTCAATATAGAATGGTGGTTTGTAAACACTACACAAGTTTGTCACTGAGGGGGAGGGTTCCTGGGTTCAACATTGGGTTTTCCTCACTGCACTTGCACTGTGACCCGTGGATGTGGAACAGTAAAATTTTGATGGGACCCTTAGGTCTGAAAATACATTATTCCCCCAAACAGGGGTTACGGCAACCATTTCAAAATGCACTGCCCCACAAGGCCCTTTTAAAAACTGTGATTTTTCACTATGGGACGAAACGCTCTTGGGTTTCGGCCGACCACTCGCTTAGAGCCGCCTAAGACTATGATTGATGCCTGGGGCTGCAACCGGACCAATATTTCAAGGTCATGTCATTTCTCAGGTCGGACAAGGTAAAAGTGAGTGGACTGGCAAGACTGTGCCGTGGACGGAAGAAGGACAGAGCCTGGGAGATTATCTGGATGCATCCGGAGAACAGTTTCCTACATGAGACCAAAAGTATGCTTGTGTGCTTATTTATTTGTTCTGGTGGTATGCAGTAACAATCCTCATTTTCTGTGACATTTTCCATGCAGAAAATGAATCTCAGATGTTGCGTATCCGAAAAATGCTGAGGAGTGCCACTGTGGTGAAGATGAACACAGGCCGCTGGTGCTGGTTAGAGTCTACCCCCTACCCGTGGGATCCCATGGGATGTAGTGCAGAAATGCCCCTTGTGGAGTGCAGAGGATGGAAGGCTGACAGGACTGCCTTGTCGAAGCCTGTGCCAACAGTTGACGTGGAGCTCACTGACGACAAGGTCGTTGTCCTCCGTAACACGGGAACTGAGGCCACGAATGAGGACGACGACGATACAGGGACAAAAATCCTTATTGCACCAATCATCCAGGGTCGTGGTTTGCCAGCTACCTTCGCAGCGGTGTGTTCCATTCCTTGTCGATGGTGCAGTCAATAGTCGGTTTTGTCCTCGAAACGCTCTGCAGAGCGTTCTTCCTCCGGGTTCGATTAAAATGGGTCTGTGTGACTGTGTTTTGATTGTAGATACTTTGGGAACTGGGACCACATGGTACAGAGGACATTCATCCCCTGATTGGCAAGTTGCTCATGAAAGACGCACCTATTTGCATTGCTAGCAAGATTGGGGACGTGAAACACATTGGTCAGTCGCTGAAGCACCTGGACGCAACTGAGGGATGGCATTGGACGCAGGTCTGGATATATGATTGATCAACCAGCCACAGTGTGTATCGATACTCCGAACGACTGGCACTGATAGGCACACCAAACAAATTGACTGTGAAGGTCCCAAACTACATCAGTATTGATCAGGGGTCGTGCGCATCTCAAATCACTATTGGTATTGCTAAATGGTTGTTGCAAGTGCTTGGTATTGTGCCACCGCCACAGTGGGCCCCCGGTGAGGAGCCTTGGATTCTCTGCTGCACCCCATATCATCAGTTGCCTGCCTAGCTGTGTAATGGACTGGTTATGAATATCAACATGGGTTTGGGATAGTGCAGGTGATCACTAAAGGGCAAAATGGCAAAACAATGCCAGTTACGAAGCACAACTTGTCCGGAACGCTCTGCAGAGCGTTCTACCGATCGAAGACGGTTTTCAAGGTGTCATTTAATAGCACATCAAGCCCAGAACGCTCTGGAGAGCGTTCTTTGTCCAAAGGTGGTTGGAAAGGATTGCTGCATACCTTCAGTCCCCGCCTGTCTCTCAGGGTCCGCGAGTGCCCCACTGATCTCATTCCTCGTAGCCACCACGCCTTCGACCAAAGGTTTGCGGGCCTTGAATACTACGATCTGCAAAGCAACAGATAATAACAGTAAATTGGGCAAGCAAGTAACGTGCAGTCGATCACAATAACAAAAGTGCATACTGGACAGGCCGACTTATCGAGCTTTCCAGCTTTTCGTAAGGCCAGAAGAAGGGCTTCTTTCTCCTCCACGTTGCCAAACGCATTAAGCTCATCCCATATGCGGTTTCCAAATTCTGATAGTCTCAGCGAAGAACAGCTGTGTTGCACTGCATTGTGGTCCCATGTGATCTGCTGCCTGATGGTTAGCTTTGTGTCCTCTTTGATCATGTCGCATTGCACGTGGGATAGCCACACCGGTAACGCCTTGCCAGCCTGGAGGTACTCTGCTTGCAATTTTTGAAGAGCCGTACATATGTGTTGCCCACCAAGGACCCAGACCGCACCACCTACATGGGAACGGTGATAGACGTCCAAAACTGCTCACCCCCTCCTTGTCATCACGCTTCCTCGTCTACCCATGTTGAAGGTGCACATCGAATCGCTGCTTCAACGGCTTGCCTGCTAGCACTGCTGCTGGCTTCGGTCCGGCTACTGCTTGGCTAAGTGACATCTAAGCACTGTCTAGTTGTGATGTGTTGTCTGTTGTGAGCACTGGGGTGGCTGTCTGGCTTGCCATGGCAAAAGGAACGACTTGAACAATCCAAACAAGGGCGGCAGGGGAGCAGGGAAGCAGCAAAGCTCAACAAGGCAGTGGTTTGTCAGGCATGGTGCTTATATTTTCCCACCTCCCCCCCAAAAAAGGGGGGGCTGGTGCAAGCTGGTCTATTCATCATCCACACAAATGACATCTGCCCCGCCCCCCTCGAAAACCAACACACACGGCACATATGGTTCACTGGACACGGTAACTGCAACTGGGGGTGCCTCAACGGCAGAGGTTGCATCATCAACCTCGTATACAAGCTCCTACAAGCTCATCTGGAAGGTCATCAAAGTTGTGTGCAGGAGGGGGAGGGGGGGCAGGGTTGTGTGCAGGTGCATCCACATGTGCACCCTCAGGGCGGACAGCCTCTGGCATGGCCATGTTCCTACCAACATAGCGATGTGGTTGGCGTTGACTTAGGATGGTGTCACATGCGGTGTGATGGTCAGCTTGTTGTGCCAACAACCGATGGGGGATGTGCTTTTGCAGTACATCCATGCAGTCTTGTGATATAGCAACAGGTTTCACAAGGGTTTGCAGTGTCCGTTGCAACAGGTCTTGCAAATGATCAATCCACATGTCATGGTACAAACTAATGGGAAAATGGGGGACTTCAGGCCAATCATCCATAACCTTAACAGTCTTGACCTTTGACTTCCACAACAGTGGGGATACTAACTGACCATCACTAACTTGGCGTACAAAGGTATTGAGGTTGCGCCATACCAACTTGATTGTGTCATTCCGCAAGTGGGAGCCATGGTGCAAGTGGGATCAAAACAATCATCCAAAGAACTACTATTGGGGTTCAACCGCAGCTTCTCAACCAAACGGGCCAATAAAGCCGCACCCATCTCGGAATGGCGTTTCCCTAGTATTGTTTGTTCCCACCGGCCCCAAACCAAGAAAGACACCCCCAGGGTCCGAACATACTCCGTGGTGTGCTCAGCCCCCCAACACAGGTGGTTCTACAATGGTTGTGTTTGCCCCTGTTGTTTGGTTCGTTGTTGAGTGTGGTTTACAACTGCAGCACCCATTACTTCAATATTGTGAACGCCTTCGCCAATGTCGTGTTGTTGCCGTCCACTGAGGGGATCTTCAATTGACAAACACAACTATGGGTTATCTTACTGCTTGGCGTCTTGGTCATTTATTGCTTGGAGGCTAGATTACCTCACCTACCACAAGGTATGGTGCTTGTCCGCACCGAATATCATTATGAATACCCTCGAAAACTGGAACATTGGTCAAGAACGCTCTGCAGAGCGTTCTTTCTTGGAAGCTCCTCCATAATGCTTGCATTTTGCTGTCGTACTTGTTATCTCTTCTGCTGCACCTGTTCTGGCCCACTCGACATCAAGAACGCTCTGCAGAGCGTTCCTGTCCCCAAATTCTTCCTAGTATCGGAGTCAATGGACCAACGGGTTCCGGGGCAACACCCACCCAAGTACTTGTGTACCTCATGGGTCCCTTGGCAGCTGCATAATGGATCCCAAGCCATTCCGCAAGTTACTATCAACTCTGCCGGACTACTCTAGTGTGGAGGAGTTCACTGGACATGCTGTTCAGGACGACGAAACAAGTGGGGGACCCGGAGCTTTCGTACAATTGGTATGTGGGCTTCGGGGTGATGCAAGGACTCGGTGCTCGCTTGGCGATGTTCGACAGGCATGGTTGGCAAAAAAGAGTGGTGCATCACCCCCCCACTGGTACTCCCCCCTTTGCATAGAGGCATTCAACCTGTGGCGTTTGATGAACAAACGTTACAACCCCAGGGCTTGCCGACCTGTAGATGATGTCCTAGGTCACTGAGGAGGAAACTCTCCCACTTGGGAGCTTGTACGTATAATGTTGGCAGCACACAACAACGTGCTTGCCAGATGGCTCACGATCTCAGGGATGTGGTTGAACAATTCCAACACATTGTTTGTTTTGACAATTTCTATTGTCGCCGCTTTGCTCCTTCGCTCCATTCCCCCAACCGGAGCCTCAACTCTATTGCCATGGCTTTGTGACAGCTGCGCAGTAACTTGGACATTTTCCCCGGTATCCCAAGTTGGATGTGTTGAAGCAACGTCTCCCTTTGGTTGCTCGGAGGTTACGTGACTCTTTCCTAGGGTTGTGTGACGCCACAAAGACGTTGCTTCAAGGGCCAATTGGGCAAAAGATATTCGTGCTCCCTTGGATTGGAGACGAACAAGTGTTCGCAGTTTGCAATGGAAACCTTTTTTCCTGCCGAACCTCACCACATGATTCCAACCGGATTTGGTAAGTTTAGTCCGCCTGTTGGTTGAGGTGCAGCAGCAGAGCAACAAGGTGTTACCAATCCTCGTGGATGAAAACATCCACTGTCGCCTGTGTAAGATGATGTATAGAAAGTCGCATGCCCAGTACAATCTTGCTCTTTTTTTTAGCCGATGTCTGGTGTTGTACGGGGTGTGGCACCCTTATAACTATGCGGTTACTGTTTGCTACAGGCGCTCTTTTCCTTTGTTTGTATTCTTGACACAAGGTATACTACACTCAGGTATGGAGGTGTATCCACATCCCAAGCTTATTTATATGCAGCGAGTTATGGCCGCTCTCTTGGTTCTGGTGACTTCATGTAAGCCGGCCTTGGAGCGCCTTAAGGCGTCCACCGGTGATGCACGTCCTGATATGTCTAAAAGACAAAGGACCACCATTGCCTTATCAAAGGGATGGTTGTATTACTCCAGGAGTGCATCCCTGCCCTATTCCTCTGTGGTTTTTCTGGTTCGCAATTGCAACTGGGCAAACCAACAGATCTCAGATGATGCCTTGCAGGCCGGTCATTATGCGCTCCACATTCTTGTCCATTGCATAGGGGGTGTTTGAAATGGATTTTAGTTCAAAGAACGCTCTACAGAGCGTTCTTGAACACAAACTCCATAAATCATCGTATGAATAAGCAATGTGTACACAGAAATAAAAGTCAAGCATTGCGGGGTGGTACAAGAGGCAAGTCAGCAAAAATAGTAAAATATGCGAGTAGTAGAGTAGTAGAGGAATTTTGGAACAAGAACGCTCTCCATAGCCGGACCATTTTGTTGCCCATGTGGCATCATCCCTGGCATCATCGTCGACGCGTTTACGGCCTGGTTATTCGGGGCATCGTGAGTACCTGGTGTTGTTGTAGTATTCATTGTCGGCTGATACGGTGATAAAGTAGACGGTTGATTGGTAGATCGGGGAGGTACGCAAGGAGCTTAGTGTACACCTTGGTGATCGCAACTTAATCCGTGATCTCGTGATCAGAACTCAAAAATCCACTGCGTCGTCAGGCGGCAAGACAGGGGCAGATTTGCTTTTCCCAGGGCCCCAGCAATGCAGTACAAGAGCAAAGGATAAGACAAAAACAGCCACTTACACCGGTGTATTCTGCAGCAGAGTAGCAAACAAAACAGAAAGGGGCACATGCAGGCATGGGCCTCTCTATTGTGTTCTTGTTGCCAATATCCATTACAAGCATGCTCGTATTGTGTATCCAACAGTAAATAACTGAACAAAAAAGGGCATGTGAAATAAATAGGTTATACTAACCCTCCGTAGGTACAAATGTTACTACATTTTCCGTACACTGTGTGCGATGTATACAACTCTCTATAGCAACGTGGTACTATGCAGTGACACACCTGATTCCACACGGCAGCAAAAAAGTGTGAATAAAAGGGGGTGTATAGTTAGTTTTCAAAATGAACCCCCCCGGCTCATTTCAGGGAACCATTCGTGACTCGCTTAGAGCCGCCTAAGATAGTGTGTTACTTACAGGGGTAATATGGGGATGCGCAGTGAAAACCAATGTAATATGGGGATGCGCAGTGAAAACCAGTGTGTTCATGCGCGAATCACCATCTGAATGCAACTATCACAGATTGAGCCGTTGTGCGACAGATGTTCGCCCACAACTCAGTAAATATCCCCCGAAAGCGCTAAAGTATACTCAGGGCAGGCTAGGTACTCGCCGCGGGAATGTGTGGAAGCACACCCACGAGCACCACAGCACGGGCGAAAGAAGGTGCAATGCGACTCGCCTCAGCCACCAGCAGGTGTTCAAAGAATGAGTAGTGTCCGGGCTAACCTGTCAATGCTTGGAAAAATAAATGGGCAATAAAGGAGTACAGGGGTCTCATATGTAACGAAGTTGCAGTCATTTGGCACACACACCAGAGCAATATACGATGGAGTGCAGCAAGAAAACGTCAGAACCACGTCTTTTGTGGTGGACAAGATCCAGGAAAAATTCAATTATTCATTGAGGTGCACGCAGAATTGTAGCTTCAAGCTCTTATTGCTTCAGTTGAAGTCTGTAAAGCCCACGCATTTCCTAAGGAGCCAAGGCACAAGAACGACAAGGAAATTATAGGCATGTGTTTACGACATGGTAGTGGCTCTGGGTACAAAAACGGATCCTAGGAGCACGGGGCCAAGGGCTGATGGTTCATGATAGTCGAGAGCATTATCTACAGATTGAGTCCCTAATCCTACTAGCTCTGGAGGAGAACATGATGAAGCAAGAGCGGTGGAGGAAAAAGAAGACATCCTCAACTTGGATGAATATAGATCGATACTGGTATCAAAAGAACCAGGCATACCGAAGTCTTAGAGGACTTAGGCCAACCACACCCATTAGCGACTTCCCAGGCTTTGGTGGTGGCCCGCTCCGATTGCACATTCTCCTTCTCCATTATGCATTCGGGGGCTGGAGGTGAAGGTGGATTACAACTTCAAAAGCAGTGGCGGCACGGAGCCCTAGAGGACATGGGAGGATCAGTGCCCACCACCTTACCAGGACTCCTTAGGAACGGGAAGCTGAGTGCTCCCCGTGAAGACGTCCGGGCCGCACTCTGGAGTCGTAGGGGGCAGCAAGGAGTCAGAAAGGGCTCATCCTCAGTGCTCGCGGGACTCCATGCGCTCTCAGTTCGGCGGTTTAGAACTCATGCGGCCTCATCAGTCGTCCACTGGGCAAGTCAGGGCGAGGGGCTTCACAATGGATGCTGGCCCAAGGCTTTGTAGGATTATCGAGTCATGCCGGCCTCCTAAGGGATTCTGCAGCAGAGATGTAGGGTCCGGGGTTGTGGTATTTCACCAAGTAACCAGGGCGCAACTCACTTGGAAGCTGTTGGCTGCATTCCAGCGGAGTGAGCCCTCTTGCGAGGGTGCATGGCCGGAACAGAGAGAGCCAAACACCCGGGTGAGGTGTACGCATAGGGGTTGAAAACGCATGCTAGCATTGGGGTTGAAGGGTACAAGTTGTGGTTATTGGGCTGGCCACGAAAAAGACAACAACGCAGAGTCATGGTTGGCTGCAGGGCAGCAGGCTTGGGGGTTCTGGCTTGGGGAATACAGCGTGTAGCCACCTCTGGGCTGTCCGCCGGGGAGTGGCTGTGGCAGACGCTATAGCTCCCTAAGCACCGTCATGCCAAGCCCCCGGTGTCGGCTACGCCCCGACTGAAAGGCACTTGGGAGTATTTACGCGATTACATATTATGGCGGACACAAAGATGCAATCATGCAACATATAATGGCGAGTTTCGCCGGTCTGATTGAGGCACACGATTGAAGACAGCGGGGGGAAGCCGCACTGCAGGGCATTCGTCGCCCAGCGGCGATTTGGTGCCTGTAAGAGGGGTGTGTGTGTGTGTGTGTGTGTGTGTGCGAAAGACTGTTTAGGGGGGCAGACGCTGGCCCAATGCGGGTTAGGCTGCAAACCATGCTGACCTGGGCCGGCGGTTCTCGCTGCGGTTGATGGTGGGGGGCGGGTACTGGGGGAGTGCAAAAGGTTTGATGGTCCAGGTGCGGGGAGGAAGGGCGGGGGGACGGAGGGCATGGCTAGGGTTCGGAACTGTTTTTACCAATTAATCGGAAAAACCGGTTACCGGCAATAATCGGAGATTATTTCCAAAACAATCCGCACAACAGGTTATCTTGGAAACTAATTGACACCAATTAATCGCAATGGTTGCAAATTTTTGGTATTCTCTTCAGCATTACACTTTGTCCCATTTTTTGCACTAAAAAGAAGCGTTGATAGCAATAAAACATGGTCAATGGTGAAAGACAACTTGCGCGGTAGTTTGGACCACTGCATTCCAACTTGTATGGGCTCTCTTCTAAGGGATGGCAAAGTTTTGGTTGGAGAACGGCAATTACCCGAGAAAAACTAGCTATTTTGAATCCCATTGGTTGGCACAATTTCAAAACTGCCAGCTCCTAATCTTTAGGGATGGCACAGGAATGGTTTGGACTGGGGCACATGGTGCTGGAACGCACAGCATAGAAGGTAAAAAATGGCAGGAAAAAGCGAGGCATTTTGCAAGGGATTTTTGGAAACACTTAGCACTTATGGTCACCAAATGGGACTCGTGTTGCACGGTACATTTCGGAAATCGGCACCAAAATTTCTTCCGAGCTACCCGGGGACGGTTGCCTGGAAGGTCCATAGAACATTCCAAGCGATATTGGTTGCGTTTTGGGTCCCGACTTGGCTGCCAAAACTTCCGAGCATTTTTCCGGGCAACTTTGAAAATTTCCAAGCGATTTTCAATTGAAATTTGCTACGTTGAGAGAGGGCAATGTTGTCCATCCATATACCTGACCTCAGCAAAGCAACATGCAAAAAAGAAAAGAATACTTGTCCTTAATTGGAACTGGGAACATTGTACTCCCCTTCACGGAGCATATGCACGGGACAACCATCACTTGACATGGCATCCACATCCAACACGCGCTCCCCCTGACTATGTACAGCCGTATGCCGATACTTCTTGGGTTGCGGTTGAAGTTCAGGGCTGTCATGAGATGATGATGAAGAATCTGACCCTACGGCACTTGGCACTTACTGTAGAGCCGCCAAACACGTACACATCATCATCCTGCTACTACTCCCACTGTCATTGTTGCTGCTACTGCTGCTGCTACTGCTGCTACTACTGCTGCTACTACTGCTGCCTTTGGGAAACACAGGTTGCTGCTCAAAGTAGCCATCAACAATGGGGACAGGCAACAACTTTGCCTGCCTCATTGGTTGTACGCGCCGGTGGTCACTTACATCACTTCGACCTTCAAATGAGGCAGCACTGTCCTCCGCCTCCAAAGGTGAACCACAAGAACAGAACTTGGGTTAGAATCCTCGGCTAATTGAGTGGGTGCCTGCTTGGAACCTCCCTCGCACAAGGCGCTGGTGGTCCCTGCTATCAGGAGGCAAGGATCCAGGGTGGTATGTCCTAGCAACTTGAGCTATTACCTTCAACAACTCATGCTTGTACGGCCCGGGTACCGTCCGGCCAATAACACCAAGGAGTCTGGAGGGTCCTCCTTTGGTGTTGTGCAATACTGGTGGTATAATATAAACCTGTTCCAGGTTGGATACACCCTGGAACTTGTGGGAACCGCACACGTCATTTAGATGCCCCCCCTTGTGCAGAAACAATGTGGCAGCCCCATGCTTATTGACCCAGGGACATGCCACGCACCCCTTCTGCCCACACTTTGCCCACAAGTGGTGGTGATTTGCAGTCAGGCAACCAAACTGTACGTGCAGTGTCGTAGTGTATTGTGCACCACCATACTTCATGCGTTGGTTGAATTTACACGAAGGCAGGGCTTGTAGGGCCTCTGCCTGCTTGGGTAGCCACTCCCCATGAACAACTTTGGGAAGTTCCATCTAGGTTATCATGTCTCTGCACCTGGGCACATGGCCAGGCCTTGGGAACTAGTCTCCCACAAAATCAAATATACCAATCTTAGTGTTTATATTGGGACGCCCCCTGGGCTAGTATCCATCAGCATACAGGCCCAAGGTTAGGGTGGCTTGTTGGGGGAGAGGGTCCGTGCGCCCTTGTACTGCTAGGGTGCCCGAAATCTGCAGAAGCCCCCCCCTTTAAAAGCACGCAACTAAAATAAAAGCACGCAAGCCGGTGTTAATTAAATGCATCACAATAAAAGCATGCAGCAACATTGCAGCCTCACCATCCCTCAAATGTAAGATTCAAGAACGTGAACTTGCTTGCCAAACACATGCAGTTTATCCACCTCGTTGTTTAGTTTTCCTTCAGAAAAGGAGCCATAGACAGCTGCTTAGGTGCAGCCTTTGGTTTAGGCTTTGGTGCAGCAGCAGCAACGGATATTGCGGCAAGAGGAGGCATTATGAAGATGAATGCCACATCAAACGCGCTGGGTTCCCTTACCTCCCTACCTCCCTTTAACTTTCCTTCTGTCCTTCCATTCCTCCTCCCCCGCAGCCGCTGCCACCCGCTGTCCACCTCTTGGGCCCGCTGCCCCAACACCGGCCTTACACGCCAAAGGATGCACCGCTTCCCAGGCAACCACCACACTCAGCCCCACCCCTCCAGCCCTTCCTCGTGGGGGGGATGCGCACAACAGGGGGTAGTTGATGGAGGAGATGGGTTGTTGTGCGGCCTGGGCCCCCAACTAGGCAGGGCCTCACAGCGCGGCAGCCACCCGCTCCACAATGCACACTGCAGCGGGTACCAGCACACCGCTAGTGTGCGTTGTCCACCGCCCACTGCCCACTGTCGCCCTTCTGTTTCCTCCCCCTCCACGTTGTCCCTCGGCTGGTCCCTGTTCCGCACTGACGCTCGGCGCGTTCTGCACGCTGTCTCTCAACTTGTCCTCGGAGATGATGCGCATGTCGGCTGCGTTTTGCACGTCCTGCTCCCACTCCCACTCACATTCCTTGTCAATGAAATTGGCATCCACATCGTAGCCAGTACTATTGCACGGGTTGTGAGTGTGGTCTGCCGCCCAGTGCGTCCCACGGAGTAAACGCCCTTGCTGGCAACGTTGTCTGTCTCCCGAGTACCGCATCCGCGTCCCATTCTTTGTCATCTTCAAACGGAGCCTCAGACGCCCATTCTGCAGGACACGCGAAACATGCAGGCCCCGCCCGAGGTCCCCAAGGACGCACATAAAGCCGACACGCACAACGCGTGAAACGCGCAGGGCAGTGCCGCTTGTCCCCAGAGCCACATCAAAGCCGGACATGCGGAACGGCAATAGCGCATGGGACAGCACCATGACACAACACACCCGCACCCCGTTCCACCACCTCTGGCCACATCGGCTTCCAGACCCTTTTGCGTCAACAACGGTTCTCCACGGACCGGGTTGGTTCGCGGGGATCTGCGGGCTGCTACTTATCCTCCGGCTTAGCCTCCGGCTGCGGCACGCCCCCGTACGGCACCGCCTCCTGCTCCTCCTCCGGCTGAGCCTCCCGGTCCTGCGCCCCCCCGTACGCCACCGCCTCGTCCTCCTCCTTCTTGGGCAGGAGGTTGTCCCCTCCGGTTACGCCCCCCCCCTCGTCAACCACTGGTTCGGGAGGGGGGGGTGGGGGCCGCTCCTCTTGGTGAACGTCCTCCTGTCGCTGAGACCTGTACCCGTGGTACATGGGTTGCGCTTGGTACTGCTGCCCGTAGTATTCATATGGCTGGGCGTAGTAGTCATACAGCTGGGGCTGCGGGTAGTACGTCGGCTCAGGGTTCTGTGGAATGGGACGGAGATAGCCAGAAAAGGAGCCCACACGTATGACGCGCAGAGCGCGTGAAGCAGTGATGAGGGGCGGCAGGGATAGGAGCAGAAACAACACGTATGACGTGCAGAGCGCATGCAGCCGTGACATACCCTCGGGCGCTTCAAAGTCATGTAGAGGTCATAGTCGCGGCTGTCATCAGCCTCCAGTTCTTGCCCACATTTGCAAGGGTCTCATCGTCGGCCCCATCCTGCGTCAACATGTAGCGGAGAAACCGTGCCGCCTTAAGGGTCCGCTCATATTTGTCGGCCATTCTCTCGAAGGACATGTCGATAAGGTCTTCCCCGCGGAACCCACTCCACATGTCCATATCCCCACGCCTCCTCTTGTCGGCGCTTGTGCCCAACGCCTCCCGCGCCACCGCAGCACTCAGGGCACCCAACGACAGGCCTTCCGTCTTCACGTTGCCAACATCTTGACCTTCCGTGTATGGCACCGCCATGGCACAACCTATCGTGCACCGCGCCATGGCCCGCAACATCGAGGCGGCCGCCTTTGCCGGAGCACTGGTGGGGACTTGCTGCTTGAAGTACTCGTGGGCCTGGCTTGCACTTGAACAATTCTTTGTTTCGCACCCCAGCACGGCCTGGATGGTACGTGGAGCCGCGTTCGACGACAAGGTGACGGCCATCGCCAAATCCTTACAACGTACCCTCGGGTACAGACATCTTAATGGCTCGGACCTATCGTGTCATGCTCCTCAAAGTGTGCCTCCGCCATCCCACGTTCAAGAGGAGACATTGCAAAATCCTTTGGCTCTCGGAGTTTCATTAAGCGGTCGCCGGCACCTCATCCACAAAGTCTTGACTCATCACATAGACATGCTAGTCGACCGTGTGTTGCCGCCTCATGCCGCAGAGCCGAACCACCATGTGTTTCCGACGCATCTCCACGGCGTTAGAGGCAAGACAATCCTTGGTAAGCGGAGAGGAGCTTATCGCCGGTTGGGCGGCAGGAATGAGCTGCAGCACAGCCGCTGTCGCCACGGCACTGCTTGCGGCTGTGTCAGTACGGCAATGCTGTAGGGTGCCGTCGGGCTTCTTCATTGTGGGGGCGCCCGAGGATGCTACGAATGCGTTGCGCCGCGGTTTCCGCGTCCGCTTCCTTGGCGACGAGCTGATGATCCCATTCCGTGCGGCATCGTTACGCTCCGAAGATGACTCGTGGTCGAATACCGAGAAGCCGCGCTAGGCCTTTGAGGTTGTGACGTGGGGAGCTGTGGCGGTCGCCCTGGGCCGTTTGGACGCTCGAAGGGCAAACGGCGGCGAGAATGATTTGCCATGCCGTTACCACATCCGGTCGGGGGTCCGGTGTGATGTCGACGAGGGTGTCCCGGATATTCGCGACGAGCGTTCGCCGAAGACACTCTTCGTGTTGCTGGGGGGTCCCTAATAGTTGGTCGCCGACGCTGTGCACGACCGCTTCGGGGAACCGGGGAGACCCATTGGCGGCGGCGAGCATGACGTTGAGGACGGCCCGCGCACCCACGCGAACTAGTTGGTCGTTGGAATCGGGGTCCCCCTCCACCTCGAGGGCGTGAAGATGCATAAGGGCAATTTAGCACAAAACGAAAGCACACAAGC